>OY776129.1:70792513-72051680 GCA_963675135.1 Galeopsis tetrahit
ATAGGCTAGACCTAGGGCCTGTGATCCGGTCTATTTAAAATTATGTACCTTATATAATGTATATTTTATATAAGGATTGGTCTTATATAGAATCAATTCCTTATAAGGGATTGAGTTGACTTGGTCAACTTAAATGTTAAATATTCAAGAATATTGTGAACCATATATATTCAAGATTATTGTGAATAAAAATTTTGATTTTGTTAATTTTTTTTATTATTATTATTTTTTTTTGTAATTTTTTTTTTATTGATAATTTTTTCCCGAAATTGTGTGTGTTGAAAAGTGTAAGTTAATATTACTAAAAAGTGTAACACAATATTACTAAAAAGTGTAACACATTTTTTATTAAAAAGTGTAAGTCACTATAATTGAAAAGTGCAACACAACTTTTAATGAAAAATATAAGTCATTATAACTAGAAAATGCAAGTTAGTTTAACTAGAAAATGCAAGTTAGTATAACTAGAAAGTGCAACACAATATTATTAAAAAGTGCATGTCAATATACTTGAAAAGTGCAACACAATATTTTAATGAAAAGTGTAAGTTATTATAACTAAAAAGTGTAACAAAATACGAGTAAAAAGTGTAACATAACATTACTAAAAAGTGTAAGTCAATATAACTGAATATATTGTTGAAAATTGTAAGTTACTACAACTGAAAAGTGCAACAAAATATGACTAAAAGGTGTAGCATAACATTACTAAAAAGTGTAAGTCAATATAACTAAAAAATATTGTTGAAAATAGTAAGTCACTACAACTGAAAAGTGCAACAAAATATGTGTAACATAACATCACTAACAAGTGTATGTCATTATAACTGAAATTATTATTGCAAATATTGCAAAATAACATGCTAGAAAAATGTAAATTGCATGTTACACTTTTCCTTATTTTCAACATGCACTTTTATAATAAAAAAAAAATATATGTGAAAATTGTTAGATGTAAGAGTTGAACACTAGACCTCAACATAAAAAAGACTATTCTCAACCATTTAAGCTACGTAAATTATCATATGTATTTTTCGCGTATTTTATTTTTATTATTAATCCTATCAATTTTTTAAAATTTACTCAATTCCTTACAAGGAATTGAGTCTACAAGAGACCTACCCTTTATATAATTGTAGATAAATATTTATATATATTTTATAATAAAATAATTTTTAAAATACAATACCAACATTAATAATAAATTAAAGTAAATTAAGTTTATTTTAATACTTGAAAAATCATTTTTTAGTTTTTATTTGAATTCGCTTATTTTGAACGTTAATTTATTTATAATTTTAAATATTAAATTATGTTTTTTAATTTTCGTATTAAATAAATTTTAAATAGATTTTTAAAAGACTAATAAACCTAAAAAGGGCAAGCCAAACCCATAAAAAAATCTATTATAAATAGGTTAAGTCTAGACTAATTTTTTTTAAATAGTTCCGTACTTTTTCATATAAAGTACCTGGCCTATTTACACGTATGGTTAATTGTGAAATAAGGGACTGATCGAGAATAAATGATTATACAATGGTGACCTTATTTAGAATGAAGAGCAATGCTCAATATTTATATTCTATCGTTCCACGTCCGACATGTCTAGTTAAATTTAAAAAAAAAAAAAAAAAACTAAAAAGAGGGTTTAAATAAATAATTATATATAATAAAATAATAAATAATTCACAAAAAATATTAGATTTCACTATTCAATTTTTTAAGAGAAAATATTTTACACATTTCCATTATATTTAATTATATTTTTCGATTATAGCAACTAAATTTATTTAAGTAAAAATATGTTAAACTTTTAAGTGGAACACAATATATATTACTATAAAGTGTAAGTCAATATAACTGAAAAGTGCAGTATAATATTATTAAAAAGTGCGAGTCAATATAACTGAAAAGTGTAACATAATATTTCTAAAAAGTGTAAGTCACTATAATTGAAAAGTGTAACACAATATTACTAAAATGTGTAAGTAACTATAAATGAAAAGTGTAAGTGCAACATAATATTACCGAACAATGTAAGTTACTACTATAACTGAAAAGTGTAAGTGCAACATAATATTACCGAACAATGTAAGTTACTACTATAATTGAAAAGTGTTAGTGCAACATAATATTACCGAACAATGTAAGTTACTACTATAACTGAAAAATGTAAGTGCAACATAATATTACCGAACAATGTAAGTTACTATAACTAAACAATGCAATACAATATTATTTAAAAATGCAAGTTACTGTAACTGAAAAGTGCAACACAATACTACTAAAAGTTTAAGTCAATATAACTGAAAAAATGCAATATAATACCATTGACTATTATATATATTAAAAAAAAAGATCATTTATTTATTAAGTATATCCTAAATGGTAGGTGAACATGTCCCTCTATAAAGTTAATTTACATGGTTTGAAATTTATTTCTCTCACTATTTTATTTTTACAATTAATATGATATATGCAAAATAAATTTATTTATTTCAGGTCCTGGGTTCGAGTCATGGAGAGGGGAAAAGGGATGGGTATTTATTTAACTTGTAATCAAAAAAAAAAAAAAAAAAAAAAAACAATTTAGATGGTAATTAAGTATTGGATTATACGGTTTGAACAATTTCCCAATTTCTTGGCCTTTTTTTTATATGTTTGAAACCAACTCCTCTTATTAATATTTACCGAATAAATTTATTTATTACGTATGTCAACAATTTAGATGGAAAATGAACATCTTTATAAGATTGAATTACACTGTCTGAACTCGTCTCCCATTTTTTAATTTAACCGAACAATTTGATAAAAACAATCACATAATATTAATAAAAATTGCTTTGAACTCTAGTTAAAAAATACAACACAACACAATATAAGTAAAGGTACAATTAATGCAATATTATCACCGATAGAAAAATAAGTGCAAAATGATAGAAACGAGATTTGAACCCTTAACCTCAAATGTGTGATTTTTGGCCTACAATTTGTTTCATTTAGAATATGGTTTACATTTGAGTGTACACGGGAACAATCCATGAGTATAGAAATTGTAAAATTCCAAATTTCAAAGCATACATTTAATATTTCATAACTTTCACACTTTTTTTTTTTTTCAGAACGTTCCACAATAACTTTCACAACCTTAAAATAGAAAATATTTTATAAATTACGCCGTACAATATTCTAAATTTTACTCAAATGTTATTATTTTTTCTCCACACATACATAAAAGTCAACTCATTCTTGTCAACTCATTCTTTACTTTATACTAGGTACAAAGTTTTACAAAATTATCCCTCAAAACTCTACACATTATTACACTTTCTTAATTTACGTGTTCAACTACATACGAAAGTTGGAGGGAGTAATATTTTATCAATAAAATAACTATTTTTGTGGAGTCATATTTATATTGCAAATTAATTGACCCTCTTAATTCATATGAGATCACGTATCAAATTATTTGAAGCTTATTATGGTATTGAATTAAATACAATTCCAAAAGAAAATGTAGTGGCAGGATAGCAAATATTCTTGTGAGATATCCAAGTCAAAATTATTTAATGGGTAATGATTAATGACAAATCCCACTGAAATTACATTTATTTATTTATAGAAGAATAAATCAGAGTCTGCTAAACCCACAGCAGCAGGCAGCTCCACTACACACCCACTTCTCGGTAACGTACAAATCCCACATTCTGCACACGTATAAATTCGCACATCGCCATTACTGCGAGCTCAATTTAAATTTCTGCTTAATCCTTATGGCGGACCCATTTTTCTAACCTCTCTCTCTCTCTTAAAGCTAGGCTTCACTCAAAACGCTTCACTTTAAGTTTCAAAATTAAAGCTTTTTGCTTCAACGGAAATAAACCTCACATTCAAAATGCTTGACGGAATATTGGGCCGTGGATTCACCGCGAAATGGTGCGATCTCCTTGCACGTTTCTTCTATTGTTGTGTAGCGTTCTTCGAAGTTGAATTAATGTTTTTTTTTTGTGCGTTTGTGCAGCAAATCGCTGATGAAAACGACTCGATCAAGGATCGATGTGGTGCGACGGAGAGCGGAGTCCAAGCAGAGGTTTTTGAGTGAAGATCTGGCAAAGCTGCTCTCTAATGGTCTTGATATCAACGCTTATGGAAGGGTACCCATTTCACTCATTTTCTGGTTTCTGTTTTGACTCTATCAAGCTGATTTGTGGCCTGTTTGTTCGTTTTACGGATTTGCGTTTTTGCTTATGCATATTCCCTTCAAATTTACTTAATATTTAGTCTTGGGATGGATGGAATTAGGATTGGGTTCTCAGTAAGCTGAATTTAAGTTTTTCAGTATCATTTTCATCCTTTTAAAAAAAATAATTCATTTTCCTTGTTGTTAAATTGATTAGAATTCGGAGTTCTATTGTTAAGAATGAATGAAACAAAGCTATCAATAGAAAAACACGAAGTCATTGATGTTTCAGAAGCCATCAATTGAAATGATGCTAAATGGAAACAAAATTGATTTTGAAAATCACGACAACCAAGAAGAAAAAAGGATTTTTATGTATGTTGAACCTTACAGAATTACATTACAGTAACACTGAGTTCTGCTTGCAATTTCTGTTCATTTTCTTAAAGCCTGGGCATGAGGTCCTTTAGTTTACTTTTACAATGAAATCCTAAAAATTAAATCTTAAATCTGGACAGGATAGATAACCGACTTCCTTGTATTGTAAGATGAATACGAAATGAAATAAAACAAATCCTTGGCTATAGGTATAAATTATCCTGAAGAAAATATTTATCTTGATTTTCCAGAGTATGAGGGTTATGAATTAGGATAAAATTGTACATGTCATTACTCAAAGCAATACTAAAGCAGTTGCATTGAAAACAATACTGTTTCTAGTTATGAATATGATGTTGCTTATGTTCTTCACATAAAGTTTAATGTCGTATGTTTTATATTTGACCCATTCACATTGTGAATGAAACTCCTTATCCTAGTGGCACCATATCCTAAGTTATTCGCTAAATGTGGTGGAAATGTGGAATAATTTTTTTCTATCCATGTTGCGTTCAAATTTACCCAATTTAAGTCCATTACTATCTGCTCTGGAAGTCTTTTCTAGTACATCTGGACATGAATGAGTGCATTGGTTTAAGTGGCTCAGTCATTTTTATTTCCTTGAAGTAGTGTAACTTAATTGGACCTGGAGACTTGTAAACCACGAGCAATATGGAAATAAGGTGGTTTTGATTTCATGTTATATTTGTTACCGATGATGCATATTGACTGTTCACTTTATCTATGTATGGCTTACATCTTATGCTCTAAATGCCTCTGCCCTGGTGCTCTGTATTTTAACATGTGAAACAGACTGAAGAATTTCTTGCTGGAATGAATCTCCTGTGGTCATATGACTTTGTTGAGCAGTCTTGTGAGTATATAGTAAAGCAACTTTCAAGGATGCAGAAACAAGAGTATGATCCAATCTCATTTTCTAAAGCAAGCTCATTTAATTTCTTGGTTCTTACTGGTGTTGTATATGCGTGCATGCATATTTTGTGCTAACTAAAACTTTATTTTCTGTTTAGCATTGCTTTCAGCCCATTGTTTATATATTTAGTGATTTAATTCTTTTGCATCATCCTTATTGGTTTTAAGTTGAAAACATGCATGCCAATCATCAATGCCATGGTAATGATTGACTAATTTAGATTTTTTTTTGTATTCTGTCTAAAAATATCAAGATGCTAGTCTTGCATGGTCTTGAATAATGAAGCTTAGGTGATGCTTCCACTTTATAATTGCTCTAAAAGATCTTGAGTGTAAAATCAATTTACGCAGGAAAATTTCTTCTGGAACAATCATCAATATATTATGGTGAATTGTTATATTTTTTGGTGTCAAATAATTTTTTGTTCTATTCTTCTGGAACAACCATACATAGGCTGTCCAATTTCTTCCAAGAAACAATACTTGCAAATTGTTTTAATCTTTCAGTAACATTTTTTTATGAAGGATTTTGCAGACGCTCCAAAGTTTTCAGCTGCCACTAATTCCTCTTTGACTTCCTGGGAAAATTTCTACCTTATTCTATTGTAACTGAAAATGAGATTTAGTGTAACAAAGTCAATGGTCTTATTATTTTTCTGTGTATTTTATGGCTTTTCCCCAGGCTTTTGACTATCTTGTTCCCCACTATCCCTATCAATTTATTTGACACCTTGCATGAAAATGCCTAACGCTAGGCTTGTTTCACTCCCGTAACTCATAAGAGTTTAACTGACATGCTGCCCCGGAAACAAGTTTTGTAGTGAATGTCTCGCAAAATTTGTGAATGTTATTCATTTGATCCATCATATCTAATTCTAATCAAAGTTTCACCAGTACCTTTTGACTCGGCGACATCAAGATTCTTGTGTAGTTGATTTTTAAATCTTATCTTTGTGAGGTTTGAACATGTTTGATTCTTGAGACCTCTCATGAATTAAGTAAAAGTAACCAGATTGAGGATAATCATTAACAAAATTGATAAATAAAAAACACTCTTCATCATGCTTGGAAGCTGTATGATATCAATCTAAAATGATTCTAATACGATTATAAACTCATTTTCATGTTTTCAGCATTTTCAGATTTTAGAGTATAAGGGCTAGGTTTTCGTGCAAAAAGTATGTTAAAATTAGTTATTATGTAACTATGTAATGTAGAAGTTCATGCTCTCAGATTTCAAGCATTCATATTATGACTATAGAATTAGAAACTGTGTGATGTTTTATTATATCTCCAGGCTGTATAATTAGAGCGTCGTATTTACTTTTATCCTGTCAATTTGCACTTGTTTGCAGGGATTGCCCTGAAGAATGTAGGGAGGCTGTTGCTTCACTCACGTATGCTGCTGCAAGGTTCTCCGATCTGCCTGAACTTCGAGAGCTCAGAGATATATTTCAACAGAGATATGGAAGTTGTATAGAAGCTTTTGTTAGTCAGAAGGTAATGCCCCTATATATTATTTGTGGAACACAAAAACTTGCATGAGACGTGATACTGTTATATATTTTTTTAATATGTTTTTGTAATACTTTTACCCAAAAGCTTTTTGTAATACTTTTTACACAAGCCTTTTGTAAAACTTATAAATATTATTTGAAAAGTATTACAAAAACATATAAAAGTATCACGTCTCATGCAAGATTTCCTTGGAATGGGTCATTGTAATCTTTTACCAACTTATTCAATCAATCTCCAACCTACTTGATTCCTGATTGCTAGTTGATTGAGAAAATGTCTTCGAGGCCTCCTCCAAAAGAAAAGAGACTCCAAGTATTGCAAGATATAGCTTCAGAGTTTTCGATAAGGTGGGATTCCAGGGGGTTCGAAAGGAGAATGGCCACTCCTGCAATAGTTGCACAGGTAAATTTCTTAATCATTTAGAATGTTCTCTCAGATAAGAAAAAGAACATGAAGAACATAGAACATGAATGGAAGCCATATTTTTAGTTCTTTATCTTGCACCCATTTTGATATTAGTCATCTAATTTTTTCGATTTTGAAATTTACCGGCAATTGCTGACGTGACAATTTACTGGTAAATTCCATGTCAGCGATTACCGGAAAGTTTATCTGTTACACCGTAAAAAGGACAAAAACGTTGAATCAAAGTAAGAAGGACCAAAAAGTTGAATTGAAGTTGAGGGATGAATTTCAAAGTAAAAAATGTTGGGACTAAAATCAAAGTGGGTGTAAAAATATTGGGACAAAAAAAAAAATTGCCTCGACATTTATAACTTTCTACCACGTCCCAAGCCGAGAAGTAATCAATAAAAATAGAACATTGAGAAAAACAAGTTTGAGTCTTTGTAATCCCAAACATCAGCCCTTGCACATTTTCTCACTATCTTCATCATATTCTGCTTTCACAATTTTTTATGAAAATTTATCTGAGAATTGTTACCTCCTTCTCATGGAAAAGTATACTGGAATATAAAATATAAAGGACTTTTCTTCCAACTGTGGATAAATATGTTCATTTGGCCTTTTTAAACATAAGGCCCTTTTCTGGTTCCAGAGACAGAAAAACTGGTGGGATTCAATTAATTAAGAAACTCATAATTTTTCCCAGTCATAATCCATACTCTTTCTCTGTGTTACCATTCTAAACTCTGGTTTAGACAAATCACAATTCTTAATTGCATTATTGGCCTCATGTTTGATGTCTAAATCACTATTCACATGATTGCCAGGTAGATGAACAAAGAGTGGACATAGTGAAACAAAGGCAAGGGCCTCTGGTTGAGAAAAGCAGAGTACGCAGCTATGAAGAAGGTAATATTCAGAAGAGAAATGAAGGGGATATTCATATTTCCAGAAGGAAAGAAGCAATTGAGTACAGAGAGAAGTCACTCTTGAAGAGTGGAGGAAGTAATTCGCATATAGATGAACAAAGAATGGACAGAGTGAAACAAAGGCAAGAGCCTCTAGTTGAGAAAAGCAGAGTACGGAGCTATGAAGAAGGTAATATTCAGAAAAGAAGCGAAGGGGATAATAATCATATTTCCAGAAGGAAAGAAGCAATTGAGTACCGAGAGAAGCCACACTTGAAGAGTGGAGGAAGTAGTTCACAAGGTGATGATGACCTTTTATATTGCGGAAGGCGTGTGTTCACTGAAAGTAAGCATTCATATCCTATTGAGAAAGCTAGTCCAGATTTGAATGTTGAAAAATCAAACATTTCATCCCACAGGAAAGTTCAGGATAATAATGTGCATATGAGACACAATAATGGGACTCGTAATCCAAGGATAGGAGAAAGCACAGAGGGATTTTCCCGTGAGAAGGATTATAACTCTTTCAATCAAGATAACACACTGAATTCAATAAAGAAAGGAGTGGATGAAGGTGCTGATAAGTTGAAATGTTCTCCCGGTTATGCCCTCCCTCCACCATATGTAAAATCGAATCAGAATCTCTCTCGTCCTCCTCCGTATGTTAAGCCAGAAGAAGACAAACGCAAGATCAGTAGAGATTCAAAGCATGCTGGGCCCCATAATGAAGCAGACCGTCATGATTATGAAGAACAATCTGTTGCACCTGCTAAATTAAGGAGTCATGGGCATGAAAAGGAGCTCGATTATATCAAATCAAATCAGAATCTCCCTCGTCCTCCTCCGTATGTTAAGCCAGAAGAAGACAAACACAAAATCAGTAGAGATTCTAAGCATGCTGGGGTCCATAATGAAGCAGATCATCACGACTATGAAGAACAATCTGTTGCACCTGCAAAATTAAGGAGTTATGGACATGAAAAAGAGCTCGATTATCCAAATGATAAATTTCCCTTACCAAAACCACGATCACTTCGAAGGAAACACCAAAAATCATCTGTTGAAGATGTAGCTGTGAAAAAGAGCTCAAGTAGTAGTAGGAGAAAGGAACATTCTACAAAGGGGTTGCAGACATTGTTCGATGAGGAGCACCATGTTAAAGATGATGAGGAAAGGATGATCGATAAACTGCTGATTCATTACAGCAAGAAACCATCAAATTTTGATGCAGGAAATTTGAGGAAAAAGTCGAGGGAAGGTGAATCGTCTCTCGATCAAAGCAGAAACGGGAATTGTGAAGTGATGCCACCCCCCGTAAGATCGGTCTCTCTACCTCCCCTAGAATCTGCTTCGCAGGAATCGAACAAGGTTTTTGCTCGTTCCAACACATTCCAGGAAGATAACCAGGCCCGACACGTGCATCCCAAACTACCCAACTATGATGATCTTGCAGCTAGGTTTGCAGCCCTCAAGGGGAGATGAATGGCAGATGGCTAATCGAACCCGATGAGTAAGTGTTTCTGAATGGCCTGCAATGCCTAATGATTTCATTATGATCATCTTACATGCATGTTCATCCACGGTAGATTTTAGGTTCTATATATAATTCAATGAATATTTTAATTGGTTGTTCTGAATTTACAAGACAAAATCGTAGAAACTCAGAGAAGTTGTATTGGAAATTCTTTGGTAATGATGATGTGTAATACTGTGAACATTGTAAGTTGTAATACTTCAGATTGTTAATTCCACATGCATGTCACTACTCTCATCTATGGTTCCAGATAACACCTTCTTTGGATTTTTATTTTCCTATTCACAAAAATAGGTGAAATTGCACTTAAACCACTGAACAATTTTTTTGATACCAACCTATACAGACTATCAATTTTTTTACACATAAACCACTGAACTAATTTTTGACCACATTTCTTCTGGTTTATTGCATGCGTGTCGCACGTGATTTCTTAAAGATGTATTTTCATCTATTAAGTATGAACTCTTTTTCCCTCACCTATTCTGCAAGACTTAGAATTGAGCTTTTTTTCGTCTTTTTTTAAATCCTAAAAATCGCAAATTGAGAAAGAAATAGTTTACGAATCAGTTGCAGAATTGGGTGAAAAAAAAAACCCCAAGTCTACGTTGTTTTGTAGAAGTGAGATGTTTCAGTCTACGTTGTTTTTCTTCTTCCTGGTTTCGTTGCTCTCTGATTTTGTTTTAATAATATTTTTGGCTTTTTCCATAAAAAAAAAAAAAAAAAAAAAGAACAAATCCACTCTTAAGCAATTTCTATAATCACTAATTTTAATCAATGAAAAAGTATAATTTTTTTTAAACACTCCCTTATTCATATACACATATACTCAACGACATCTGTGAACTTTGAGTAATTGATCTGAAACCTTCTAAAACAAACCTCATTTATCTTCTCATCTAAACCCTAATCAAACCAAATCCATTCAACCGATACATGAAATCAGCTAATCAGGTTATACTTTGGAATTTCAGAACACTCTGTACAAAACACACTTGCACCATATTTATACTCGTTAATGTTAAATGAATACAACTAATCCTTAAATAATAAAAACCTCTTAAATTAATAGTATTAGTGAGTAGTGAGTTGGTCTCCACTAACTCAAAATACTTTTTTAAGATGTTTATGGACAATTAGACAAAGCTCCTATTATTTGTTTTTATAATAATAATAATAATAAAAAAAGGTGAATAGAATAGGACTATTGTGGAGTTCATGAATAAAATGATTGTTTGTGAATAAATTAAGTTGAATGATAATTCGCGTAATTAAGTGATGATCAGATGATGAAGATAAAATTATAATTTATGGACGGACGAATAAAACAAAGTGTTGACGTATGGAATTGAAATAATTGAAAAGAGAATAGTGAAAGGAGTAGGGTCCCACAGACACGTCCATATTTGGGAGTTAGTTGGGTAAGGATGAGAAGATGAGCATCGGGTTGTTTGGAAAAATGCCAAATTAGGAGTAGCTATCACATGCCCCCTCCCATTCTTACCTCTTTCCAAACCGCCCCATCATCCATCAAGATATATATAGATAGTATACTTATCCCCATGTCTAGACAAATGTGCACTCGTTTGAACAATATCATTTGTCTTTTATTACGAACAATACTCCCTCCGTCCGTCTATAAGCTTTCCATTTTACCATTTTGATCCGTTCGTCTATAAGTTTTCCATACTTTTTTTGGTAAGTACTTTTTCTTATACTTTACTTTATATCTTACTTTTTCTCTCTATCTTAATCCTCTCTCAATCACATCACTTGTACTATATTTATTATTTAATCACTTTTCTTAATCTATGTGCCAAAAAATAACGTGAAGCGGACGGAGATAGTATTAGTTAGCTGTGACGGAGTCGGAACCTAAACTAAACAGGGAACTCAATTATGAATTAATAATGTTTGTTGTATTGAATAATATTACATGGAAACCTAGTGCACTAATATATAAGGTAGCTAGTGCATAATTCATTGTATCTTGTATAATATTGTTATAGAGAGAGAGAGAGATGGATAGCAGTAGCAATACTAAAGGAACGACGTCGTCTCCTAAAGAAGGGGAAGGGAATATGGTATCCCCAAGAGGAGGGCAGTGTTTGTGTTCTCCAACAACACATCAAGGCTCTTTCAGGTGCAAGTTTCATCGTTCTGCTAATTCCAATATCATCTTTAACCGTTCGAAGTCTATGTCTCATGCTACCGCTCAATCTCCTCAATTTAAATAGTAGCTCTCTATTTCTCTTCCTATAGCTGTAATTATCATAAACAAAAACCATGTTATTTATATATGTGGTTTTTTTTTTTTATTATTCAAAGAAGATCACACCAAGTGAACTAGGTAGGTGTGGTGTGACGAACTTGCTCAACGCTGTATTGGGACTGCTGTTTTAATCTTCCCATCTTTTGCTATAAACCTAACTTTAATTTCTTAGGTTCATATTCTTGTCTAATTTCAGCTATTATTGTTATTTACTTCATTTATTAAATTCCGACGCTTCATATACGCAATTTCATCTAACTTGTTGTATATCACTAATACTATTAAATTATATTAACTTAAACATTTCCGTCAAAGTTGGCCGCGTTTCATCCATACGTACTTAATTGTATAGTGCAACTTGTGCATAAGAAAACTTGTCTCTAAATTCGACTTTTTAGATAAAATTATGAAACTCTTTTCCATTCAAAGTGAATGTGTCAACGAGTATGATTAGGAACATATTAAGACATGATCTTAATGAAAGCTTTATTAAAGAAAATTCAAACCATAGTTCTGCCCACGAAAGGCAAAAAATGCCTAAAAATGGGACTTACTTATCAGTCCAAATCTAGGGTGGGACTATTTACACCTCCATTTCGGTTTAGAACACTCCCCCTTTGAGTTTAATAATAAAATAATGAGGTAAAAAACCAAAAATACCCTTCAAGTCCTATTACACTGCTAAATGCACCCCCTTCACCTTTTTATCCAGCCCCAGCCGCTGCCACCACCGCAGCCGTCGTCGCTGCCGCCGCCACCACCACCACCAAACAACAAAAAAAAAAAATCCAGGAACTTAGAAAAATTTCAATTTTTTTTAAAATTTTCGATAAACCAGTGTCGACCATATTCACTCTCGTCGACAACAATATGTCGACGAGAATGTATATGGTCGATCTACAAAGGTCGAAAAAATTTAATTTTTTTAAAAAAAAAAATCGACATAGTTGGTAGACCATATACATTCTCGTCGACAATAATTTGTCGACGAGAATGCAAAGGGTCGACAGACCAGTGTCGATGAAAAGAAAAAAATATTACATTTGTAGCCGAAAACAAAAAAATTGACATTCGAGGAGAAAATGAAACAAAAAAACCAAAGAAACGGAGAAAAAAGAGAAAAAATGAAGTTTAGCAAAGACAGCGGACGACGAATCGGGGTGGGGCGGCCGGAGTTTGGGCGTGGGCAGGGGTGATGGGTGGTGGGGGTGGGTGCGTGGGCACGAATTTGAATTTTTTTTTTTTGTTTCTGCTGCTGTACGCAGCTTGAGAAAGGGGAGGAGGGAGGGGAGGGTGGCGACCAAGGAGGGGATGGCGGCGACGGTAGAGGAGGGACGGCGGCGGCTAGAAGAAAGAGAGGGAGGGGAGTAGAAAAAAAAAAGAGAGAGGGTGAAGAACGATCGGAGAAGGAGGAAGAAGGGGAAATTAGGGGTGTGTTTAGTAAATAGATTTTTAAGACAAAAGAGTATTTAGGACAATTTGAGTGGGGCGCATCTATCTTGACAAATTTTAGGGGGGTGCATCAATCGGGGGAGTGTTCTAAACCGAAATGAAGGTGTAAATAGTCCCACCCCAAATCTAGACATACTAACACACAAATACTGAATGGGCCAGGCCCAATTAAATAAGGCCTGACTATACCCCTCCATACTTGTTAAATATACTTGCCCAACTCATATACGGAGTATTAATTTCATGTGATGTCTTTTTAATAAAATAACATAGGTTAGATACACTCCCCAATTTATAAACTCTAAACTTAATGACACAGCCGTTGTCGCCGACAATCGACACCACCACTCAAACATGCAAAAAAAAAAAAAAAAAAAAAAAAACCCATACAATAACATATATTTCGAAATTAAAAAAAAAACTCAGATTTTTTTTTTTTTTATAATTTTCAACACACCATGGTCGACCATATACACTCTCGTCGACGATAGTGTATATAGTCGACCATAAGTTATCGAAAAAAAAGGGAAGTGGGGGGAAGAAATCTGCTACAGAAAAAAGGGAGGGGGCGGAGAAGGGCGGCACTGGGCGAGGGAGCGCCACCGCCGCAAGCAAAAAAAAAAAAAAACTTGGTCGATGGCGGCGCGCGACACATGGGGGAGGAGAAGAGAGCGGCATGCAGCGCTGGGCGAGGGGGCATCGCCGCCGCCTCGAGCAGAATTACAAAAATGCAAGCAAAAAACCTTACCTGTGTCAACGGCAACGGACGACAGGTTGGTGGGAGGAGGAAGAAGAAGTGAGTGGTGGTGAGAGGAAGAAGAAGAAAGAAATTAGGGTTTCATTGTTTAATTAGGGTAGTGTATCTTTAATTTTAATTTAATGTGTAAAAGAGTAGACTACATATTTCATAGAGGGTGCATTTAACGTATGTCAAATTAGGAGGTACGATCGGGGGTTTATATTTAACAAGTATGGAGGGTATATAGCCTGGCCCTTAAAAAAAGATAACTATGCATGTGATCCACAATGACTTCATGACTCATGTGAATCATTAAACAAGCTGCATGATTATTAGTAACCCCAAATAATTTTCATTTTTTTTTTTTGACATTCCAAAATAACTTTTATGTTTTTTTATAAATAATGCCACTCACACTATACATATTATTACACAAAATATAATTATTTTTAAATTGGATTGCACTTTTGTGTACCAGTAACTGGATCAAATAACACATTACTTATTTACTATATCCAATCCAATAACCCATTATAAATAACACATGACTCATTTACTATATCAAATCCAATAACCCGTTACAAATAACACATGATCCATTTACTATATCAATTTAGCACATAGATTTTTTCATGGGCCTTTATTTTACTTCAATTAATTTTTTTTTAAAATTTTATCATTAAAAAATAATGCACCATTAATTTTTTAAAATTTTATTTTTTTATTTTACTCCAATTGATATTTATATTTCTCTTTTTAATATTATTTTTTAAATTTATTTTTCTTTCTATTTATCATTTGTATTTTAAATGATAGTTTTTTTAACTTTACTTTCTTTTTATGCCACAAATAATTATTCTAAAATTTTAAAAATAATATTAATTATTTTTTTTAAGTATTAAATAGTATAATAATAATTTGTTTTAAAAAATAAAACTCTCATCTCTCTTAGGTGCAAGTGTTCAATTCTATTGGTACTATTTTACTTTAATTAATTGGTGTATAATTTTCACCTTATCCTTTCAAAACCACAAGAAAAGGCCGCCCCCTATCTTCGAAAGTGGCCCGTCACTTCGTTCTTCTTGGCTTAGGCTTTCAACTGAACAACATGGCCTTGCCGCCCCGCCGCTAGCAGAAGCTAAGCGCTTGAAAAATGCGCTAAGAAACCTTGCTTCTGTCGGCCTTTCTTACCAGTAGCGGAAGAGAGGGTTACCGTACATACAAGAGTCTTCCAGTTCTTACGGAAGCTCTTTCTTACCAGTCAAGTAGTACAACAACTCTATCTTACAACCCGGCGCGGCGGGTCGCCTTTTGAATTCAGTTATCTATGTAGCCTACTAGGCATAATGTCCGCAAGGGCCCTATTCGAAAATAGTTCAACTGAAGTAATCTTTAATGCGGGTCCCCTGTGTATTTCTGTTCTTGTGGGGGGTTGCAAAGGTGTCGTGCCCTTAGTGCCCTTATTTCGTATGGGTACCCTAATGTCCCTAGGTTTGATAGGAAGAATTGCGCTCTTAGTCCCTTGCTACTAGATTGTTTGGTTTCCTTCTGAATTGACTTTTGAATTGGTCTTGTCGCTAGCAAATTGTTAGCATCTTTTCGAACTTTTATTTTTTAATCACTTTATTTTAGTTTTTTACGAATATAATTTTTAGTTTATAATTAAGTGTTATGATAACAATTGATAAGTATGATATATTATTAATTAATATGCAGTACCGTACGTATTAGTTCATATACAATATAATATTAATTTATATTGATACAAATTCTAATGTTTTCGAGTTTCGAGTTCACATACTTTAAGGTACTAGTCCAAATATAGTGTAGTATTAATTCACATATTGTATAGTACTATACCATAAGCGTACTAATACTATATCGTATTTAAACTAATATTATACTCCCTCCGTCCCACAAGTGTTAGCACCACAAGTTGGGCACACTTTTTAAGAAAAAAGTGTAATGAGTGGAGTGTTGAGGGGTAATTTTGTAAAGTTATATGAATAAAGTAAAAAGGTGATTGGAAAGAGAGTAAAAGTAATGTCATTTTGTGTAAATATGTGAATATTGTGAGGGTGAGGTTTATGAGAGTGTTTCCTTTTATGGGTGTGCAAACAATTGTGGGACGGACAAATAAGGCAAGTGTGCAAACAGTTGTGGGACGGAGGAAGTATTTAACAAAAAGTACATAACTTAACAAATTCATAATTCCAGGCATACCATGCAAATTAATATATCAATATTAAAAGATTGATATTAACTAACTAGTAAGAAGAACAAAAATGAGAATGAATCACACTGAACACACAATTCAATTAATAGATACGATCACACTCAATAAACATATGAATGCATCAACACGGCGATGACCACAAAGAAAATAATAAAGCTGATGCAATATTATGTTGGTTTCTTCCCCCAATTCTTCACTCATTTAAGTTTCTAAATATAAATTTTATTTTTCAATTAGATTATATTATTAATTAGTATTAAAAAAATAATCTACAACTTAAATTTTTTTGTAACAAGCTAGATATCATTGTAGAAATAATGAAGACATAACAAAATAATTGTAGTTATTATAAATCAGAGTAAAGCTAGAAAGTGAGCATGTCATATTCATACATTTATACCCAAATTAGAAAAAAAATAATTTTTTTAGTGTAGTTTTTTTTTTTTCGATTTTTTTTTTTGTAATTTTTTTCCTAAATTTTGGTCATTTTTTGAAAAAAAAAAAACTGAAAATTTTATTTCATAATTTTATTTTTGTGTTTCATATTTTTTTTCAATTTTTTTTATATTCGTTATGTTTTTATATTTATTTTTTGAAAGTTAAAAAATAGAATAATATTTGACTTCGTGGTGATTCATTGGTGACTCGATAGTCGGTGTAAAATTATAATTTTAATGAGTTGTATTTTAATTTAATTGATAAAATGGTAATATAGTATTTTACATGTATTTTTTTTAAAAAAAAATTGGGGGTGAAATTAATAAAAAAGAAGGTAAATAACTAATAACCTATGTAAAAAATTGAATTTAGTTACATGCAAGGATGAAAATATCCGGAAATATCTCCGATATATCCTCGATATATCTATTTTTCGGGGTCATCGATATCGATATTAGGAAGAATCGATATTTCCACGATATTTGTAAAAAAATTGAAAATATCGATAAATATCGGTGGACAATAACAATATCGAGCCTAATATCGGTAAAATATCGAGAAAATATCGAAAAATATCGAGAAAATGTCGATAAATTTAGAAAAATATTGATAAATGTCATACGAAATAACATTGTATATTATATTTTATATAAATTTATCACTGATATAAAATGTATTCAAATTATTTTGTTGATTTTATATACTAAAGACTTGTTATTAAATTTTTACAATTTTTAAAATTTACCGATATCGATATTCGATATCGATATATCCATCGATATTTCCATAAATTTAAGATCTTGATATTTCTACCGATACCGATATTTTCATCCTTGGTTACATGTATGTAACTTGTACACATAAGTGTCTAAAAGAAGAGAGTGTGGACTTATTAAAAAAAAGGAGGTATATGTAACTGGTACGTATTTGCCTTTTAAATTTACATATACATACAATCCAATTTCATTTATTTGCTTTTATTTACAACAAATCACAAACTAAAAAGTAAAGTAAAACTTCTCTAGAATGTAGCCTTTGAATCTTCAATTCAGTACAATGGCTTCTTCTCAGATTTGATCTTCTTTAACTCTGTGAGTTCTTGAATACTTGAATACTTTGATTGCTTCGAATATCTTGAGTAGCAGTAATAGCAGTAGTCTTTTCAAGTAGAAGATCACACGGTATTTATAAACTTTAGTATGACAGTTAGCAGTTTGTGAAACTAACTCTCAACTAACTGTTAACCGTTTCTTGAGTAACTTCTTTTTGTAACAGACTTCTTTTAAACTTATCTTCCAAGTTAGCATATCTTCTAATATCTTCAGTTACACCTTAAATAAGTTATCCAAACTTATTCTTCAATTCCACTAACTCAGCACAGTAAACTACTCTTCTTAGTTTTACTGTTCTTAGTCAGTCAACACAGTTCTCAACATCTGTTCTGCGCTTCTTCAAAATACTTCTCTTGTATCTCTGAGCTTCATCTTACTCCTTTTGATTATCTCCATACTCTGAAGTAGTCTTCTGAGCTTCCTTAGTCTTCTTTAGTCTTCTGATCTGGTTCCAATTTACTGTTCTAAACTTTTACAATACTAAATACCATAAAATACAAACTTACATATAGATAAAACCTATCTATACATCAACTGAACTATATACAGAAGAGTATATCTAAGTCCTATACTATAAGCTGTCTATACAATACATTTATCAGCTTAGTTCCTAATCGTTCATATATCAGATCAGTAACACACTAAGATCAGTAAACTCAGTTTTCATAACTCATTAAGATCAGTAAATTTATTTCAGATGACTTAGTTAGAATGACTTAGAACCACATATATCATTAACTTCAAGTTGCTTTTGGCCATCAAAACATACAATCACCAACTAGAACATTGTTTATAGGATTCATATCCCAACAATTTCCCCCTTTTTGATGAAGCCAAAACTACTTAAATGTTAATAAATCAGTAGTTAAGTATGTAGTCAATCATAACAGTTCATCAAGTCAAAATTCAGATTCATATTCATATAATTCACATATTACACATAATCACAGAAGATAAAATAGAAATAAAGATAAGGTAAGAAATGTTATCTTGTGAGCTTAGTCCTTCATCTTCATTCTTCATTCTTCAGATTCTGAATGCAACATACATCCTTGCCTTGATATCCATCATATGTTGATGATCAGTTATGCCTTCATCCTTAGTGATCTTCTCAATTATTTTACCAATTTCCTTGTAGTCTGGTTCTCCATTCTCAAGTCTTGGAGGTTCCCATACAGGTTCTTCAGGACATAGGATTGTAATTCCAACAACACTTGTAGTTAGTAACATGTCTTCCCAAAATTCTCTTGCAATGTTCATTATGAAATCTTCAAAATCAGCAAATTCTGCTTCTTTGTTCAAATGAACACCAAATTTTCTTACAATGAAGTTTGCTATCTGCCATCTTTTCTTAATATCATTCCAGAATGCAATCTGATCTGGATGCACAATGAAATCAAGATATGTATCATTGCAAATTTCATTCACTTTCATTTTCTTCTTAAGCATTGAGACTCTCCTCTCAAATTTCTTTCTTGCAGCTTCAGCATCCTTCAACTTTTGCTTTCTAAGCTGTTCATCAACTTTTTTCTTTTCTTGTAACTCAACTTTCTTCTGAGCTAACAATTCTTTATTCATCTTAGCAGCTTCAACCATCTGCTCTTCACTAGGTTCAGCACTAGCAACTACATGCTTCAGCTTACTTCTTGACCTGGTGACTCTACCAGTCTCTTCAGCTTCTTGTTCTTCTTCAACACTTAAGATCAGTTTCCTCTTTCTGTTTCCTGAAGAAGATTCAACAATGTTCTTCTCAACACTGGTAATTGCAACATTTTGAGTACCAACAACAGATTGTTGCTTTCTAAGTTTGATTTTCTGACTCAAACTTATGATTTCTTCTTTCAACTCATTCTGGCTTTCCTTAAGTTCATCCTGACTTACAACCAACTGAGCTTGTTGTGTTTGAGTCTGCTCCATAACTCTCATAACCTTTTCTTCCCCCTTTTTGGCTTCATCATGCCATTCCTTCTAGGGTGTCATGTGTTGCTCCAGTTTCTTATGCAACTCTTGAGATAGCTTTTTCTCTTGTAGCCTATGAAGATCATAAATCTTTGACATTGTATGCTCCATAACTTGCTCATAAGAACTTTCAGCTGTCATCCGTGTAAGGTTTTCAGTTGCCTCTGGGAACTGTTTCAGAGTGGCTTCCAACTTGGCATGCAACTCTTCATTGTGATTTTTCAACAATTCAAAGCTAGAGTTATAAGAAATTTTCTCAGCAGGAACTATTCTTACTTCTTCTTGAACAACATCAAGAACAGTAGCATCTGCAACCTTAATTGGTGTGCTTTCAACCTCATCAACAACCAATTTTTGTTACTCTAAGACTTCTGTATTTTCAATGACTACTGTGTTCTCAAACACCTCAGTAGCATTGACATCAACCATTTCAACTTCCTCATCAGCTTCTTCAGCAAGTTCATCCTCAACCTCCATATTGACATCAGTATCAATATTTTCTTCAGCAGTTTCAAGATTTTCCACAACATATGAAAATCCAGTAATCCTTTCCACCAATTGAACTACAGACTCTGGAGTTAACAACTCAGTGAAAGAGTTAACACCAGCTGCATTTTTCTGCTCTTGTTCCCAGTCCGTAAAGACTGCAAAACCTTCCATACCCTCCACTTAGATACACCCAAGTGCCTATCCTAAGAAGTTGTTCAAAAACAGTAGAATTCTCATCTAAACAATGAAATTCCTTCAGAAGAGCATTCCTCAGATTCATTCTAATCTGCTCATCTTTATCACGGACATGATAATTCATCAAACAAGCAGGTTTGGGTTGAATGTATTCAGGTTCAGGAGATGAAGTGATATCAATGGGTTCAGAAGAAGGTATAAATTCATGTTCAGTAGAGTGATCATGAATTGGTTCAGGAGAAAAATGTGGAATGGATTGATTTTGAGGACTTGTTTGTGGAGTGGGTTGAAACGAAGTGTTCTGGGGGGATGAATGAGTACTGTTCTGATGAATAGGGCAGTAGTGAACTGACTCATCAGAACGAGTAGGCCTTTGATCAATTGGTTGGGCTGGGATGGGGTTAGAATTAGAAGGGGTGGAAGAAGTGTTCTTGAGCAATCTCCTAGGTCTAGACAAACCTCTACCTTTTGTTCTTTTATGTAAAACAACAAGGCTAGAAGTGCTTACCTCTTGCTCCAAGGAAGCCTCCTTCTCCACTGCAGCTATTGACTGCTCTGACTGTTCTGAGTATGGCTTTGAAGTCCTATCCCTCTTTACTCGATCTCTGTTTGGATCATGCCTAGCCTTTGATCTTGTTTCAGGCTCCTCATCATCAGATCGAAACATAGATCCACCAGAAGCTTGCGGTTGTTGTTGTTGTTGTTCAAACTCCATAGATTCCTTTTTGAACAAAAACTTTCCTTGATGGAATTTCTTATGTGGACTCCAATCAACCTTTCTTTCTGCTAGAGTTGGCAATAAGATGCTCAACTTGTTTCCAAAACCAAGCATCGCTTTAATTGAAAATTCATTGGACTCTTCGTCAAATAGAACCTTGTCTTTCTCACTCAGTAACCTTTCAAGGAAAAACCCTTGCCAGTCACCGTCGACTCGGTCAATGATTGTCGCCATTACACGAATCTTCAAATATGTAAGAGCATCTTGGCTGTAATGTTGCCCTAACAAACATTTTCCGGCAATGTCCATTAACAACCGAAGGGGAGCTGGAAGAATAACCTTTTTGAGATTGTTCAACGTCTTGGGTTCCTCTCCAGTCCATCTACCCACACATGATTTATCTTGCCCTTCAATATAACTCAGAATATGAACAGGACCGTCGGGTAGGTCAAATGTGATTCCAAGAATTTCTCTAGTCAAGGAGACTTTGTTCCCTAAAAGCATCGATCGAACGCCATTGTTGTCACCATGGAGCTGTAGATAGAATTCCATTGCCTCAGGTTCAAAAACAATCTTGGGCAATGATTCTAGAAACTTTCGCAGCCCGCATTCCTCTCACATGGTGAGAATAGCTTGATTCTCTGCATTTTGCCTTCCGATGAAGTAAACTGCGTTTTCAACGAAACTGCCCTTTTCCTTGATCCACTTGGTCGGATTGAAAGTACCTACAACTTCATTAGACTCGTTCATAATATCGATAATCGCCATTTGAAAGAAGTGTAGAAATGTAGGAGATAGAGTAGTAAAGTTTTGAGAAATATTTCAAGCTTGAAGTTTCCAGAAATGTTAAAGTAAAGAAGATGAAGTGTTTGAGATCGTGGATATTGAATTAATTTCGCACGATGTGTGGTTTGGATTGAGTCTTGAGATGTGTAATTTTAAAAAAACGTTCCAGATTCAATAAACCCTTTCCAATTTTGGAGCCAACTTGTGTTGATGTATACACCGTTTAACATTAGGTCAAAAATAGAGGAGTGTATTAATCTTCTCTATAAATAATCTAATTTTGAACAAATCTTGACTTTAGAAATTTTCTAAGGCAAAATATTGTTCTGATGTATATCAGCACAGTTGTTCCCAAGCACACTTCACTCAATTTTCTTGCTTTTATGATAATGAAATTTACTTATCTGGGTTCAGCTGAGTGTTGTGATCAACTGAGTACACTTTTCGAGGATCAGATCAGTAGTTGGGTCAGCACAGTAATCCTCAGATCAGTTCTCCAATTCTTCTGATTGTTACTTTCTCGACATTTTGAGCACTTTATAGTATCATCACAGTACTCTCAGATCAGTACTGTGACTCAGATCAGTTCTCTGTAAACAGATTATCTCTGTAATCAGATCAGTTTTGTAGACAGATTAATTCTGTAATCAGATTAGGTCTGTAGACAGATTGATTTTGTAGTCAGATCAGTTCTGTAGACAAATCAATTATGTAGTCAGAACAGGTCTGTAGACATATAAATGTTGTAGTCAGATCAGATCTGTAGACAGATTCGATCTGTAATCAGATTAGTTCCCCCTTCAGTGGAGAACTCCTCTTCTGTGCCTGTTTCACCTTGGTAGAAGTGTTAGTTCATGCATAATTGGTGAAATTAAGTACATATCAGTAAAGAATAATTAGTATAAGGTCTTTGTAAGGTTTGTTCTAAGGTGACTAGTGCTCTGAGTCAACAAAAAGGATATTTAAGAAATCATAGATTCCGCCTTAAATGTATATTCTCAATTCCCTCAGCTTTACCAGCTTCCTCATCGGGATTAGGCACCTTAGTAACCTTTTTACCTGATTGTGATGAATGTAGTGGTCTTGACATGGTCTATCCTTCTAAATTAGCCTTCTTGGTGTACTGTTCTTGGTATCAGCTCAGTACCTGAAATGTTAGTACAAATCTCTATATACATGCAGGATCCATATCTATCAATCCTAAACTTATGCAAAACTCTCTAAATCTAGTTTCAGCCAAAGGTTTTGTGAAAATGTCAGCTATCTGAATATCAGTATGGATCTTTTCCATCCTTATGTTCTTCTTTTCAACATGATCACGAATAAAATGATGTCTTACATCAACATGCTTACATCTAGTATGAAGAACAGGATTTTGAGTGATGACAATTGCACTATTGCTGTCACAGAATATAGGTACATTAGATTCCACAATATTGTAGTCTCTAAGTTGTTGCTTTAACCAAAGGAGCTGATTACAACAACTTTCTGCGGCCATATATTTTGCTTCAGTGGTAGAAGTTGCCACACTTGTTTGTTTCTTAGAAAACCATGAAATGAGCTTAGAACCTAAGAATTGACATGAACTAGAAGTTGATTTTCTATCTATCCTGCAACCACCAAAGTCAGAATCTGAATAACCACTTAGGGATAAATCATCATCTGCAGAATACCACAAACCTCGATTAATGGTACCCTTTAGATATTTCAATATCCTTTTAGCAGTTTCCACATGAATTTCTTTGGGATTGGCCTGAAATCTAGCACATACACCTACTGCAAATGCAATATATGGCCTACTAGCAGTCAAATAGAGTAAAGAACCAATTAGAGCTCGATAATAGGATTGGTCAGCACGCTTACCTCGATCATCTCGATCCATTCTGTATGTAGGTAGCATTGGTACTCCAACTGTTTTACAGGTCTTGATACCAAATTTATCTAACAGATTTCTTGTATATTTTGCTTGATTGATAAAGATATCTTCAGATGTTTGTTTTACTTGAAGGCCAAGAAAGTAAGTCATTTCACCCATCATTGACATTTCAAACTTACTTTGCATGAGCTTTGAAAATCTTTCACTCATGCTTTTGTTAGGAGTATCATCAACATAAATTTGGACAAGTAAAATGTCTTTCCCTTCTTATCTTCTGAACAAAGTACGATCTACTTTGCCCTTAGTAAAACCATTTTCAATTAAAAATAGTGAAAGAGTGTCATACCAGGCTCTTGGGGCTTGCTTCAGGCCATATAGTGCTTTCTTCAACCTGTATACTTGGTTACCATTCACCTCAAATCTAGGAGGCTGTTCTACATAAACTTCTTCAGCAAGTATACCATTTAAAAATGCACTTTTAACATCCATTTGATACACAGTGAATTTCATATAAGCGGCATAAGCAAGGAACAATCTTATAGCTTCTAGTCTGGCTACAAGGGCAAATGTTTCATCATAATCAATACCATCAGCTTGAGAGTAGCCCTGAGCAACTAATCTAGCCTTATTTCTAACAACAAGATCATTCTCATCTTTCTTATTTTTGAAAATCCACTTAGTACCTACCACATTGTGATCAGCAGGTCTCTCTACAAGTTCCCATACATCATTTCTAGTAAACTGAT
Organism: Galeopsis tetrahit; assembly: GCA_963675135.1. NCBI lineage: Eukaryota > Viridiplantae > Streptophyta > Magnoliopsida > Lamiales > Lamiaceae > Galeopsis > Galeopsis tetrahit. The sequence continues at coordinate 70,817,388 of OY776129.1, forward strand.
TTAATTCATCTTGCATAGCAATAATCTAGTTACTATCAGCTAAAGCCTCTTTTACAGTCTTGGGCTCAATAGAAGATAAAAAGCAACACTAGCAAAACAAAGAATTACTAGGTTCTGCCTTAGAATCAAACAGTTGTCTTCTGGTCTTGACACCTTTATTGGATTCACCAATAATCAGATCAGTAGTATGAGCAGATTTCCATGTTTTTCTAGACTTAACAGGAACACTCTCATCATCTAAATCATGCATATCAGTATCATCAATTTCAGCAGATTTATTCACAGGAGAACAGTCAACCAATTCAGGCATGTCAGTAGGTCTAGCAGACTTACCTTTGCCTTTTATCTTTTCTACATCATCATCTTTGTTTAGGATGTTTAGGAATGGATTGTAGGGTTGTACTGATTCATAGACTTCAGTCTCATCATCAACTTTGTCAGTTTGAATTTTCAGATCATTAACTTTCTTACTGAGCTGATGGTCAGCAGAGTCCTGTACAACTTCATCAAATACAACATGGGGTGTTTCTTCCACACATAGAGTAGAGTAATTAAACACTCTAAATTTCCATATGAAATTGATGACTGTTATGTGTCGATGCTCTCTTATTTTTACCTATAAATTTTACTTCATATAAACACCTATATATTCTATAACATAAAATTAAATTCTAATTTACTTAAATTTTAAAATAAATACTTATTTATCATTACAAGAATTAGATTTCAAAATTTCAAAGCAAATATGCAATTTAAATTGTTTGAAACTTAAGAGTATGTCTCTCTCTAGATCTCATATTTTTAAGGGGATAATTCATATAGTTAAATAAGTCCTTGCAAATGGACGGTCGATCATGGATTGGATCTTTCCCTAGATCTCAGATTTAAAAGTCATAAAGTGCAAATACTCTATTTTTAAGGGGATAAATAGTTAAATGGGCCCTCGCAAGTGGACGGTGAGATTGATCATCTGACTTAGTTGATCCTTGAATTGAATATCGAGGTATAAAAAAAACTACAACCTAGAACACCTTTCATATTTTTACTTAATGTACAATCCCATTGAATTTTTAAAACGAGTCATCTTATTACTTATGAGATACTATTAGGGCTAGTTTGGTTCAATGAATTAGACTTGATTGGCTTTTTATTCTCAACGAATCAAACATTTGATTTGATTGATTGCGGTCCGAGATTAATGTAAAACTCGACATTTTTTCAATATTTATCATGCATATGTAATTACTAGGGGGAGAGTTAATTTATTCAACATCCATCCATGCATCCAAACTAACCCTTGATTATTAATTTAAAACAACCATTACAAGTTACAACCGCCCCAACCCCAGAAAAATTGCAAAGCCTACCCAAAAAAACTTGGGCCCGTAAAGCCCATATACAGCCAGGGTGCTGCTAATCTGAAGAGGATTCTGGGAGATAGTGGTGTTTATGTGTTTGTGGTGGCGGAAATTGATTGATCGGAAAACAGAGACGATCGAGAGAGGTTGGTTGGTTCGGCTAAGGAAGAGATGAAGCATTTGATTATGTGGTTGTGAATAGGGAAGGTGAGTTGGAGTCGATTATTGAGACGATTTAGGTTACCGTGTTTAGATCGAATTGAATGTTATTTGATTGTGATATGCTGCAATGTGTTAGTATGTTTGAGTGCACTCAAAGCTGTGATGTTTCTCATGGATTCATCACTTTTCGTATTGCTATTTTTCCATTCATCTAAACACGGGTGTGTGTTAAATTTACTACCACACCACAGAGTACTATAATATGTAGAAAATGCCTTGCTAGCAAAATGTTTGTTGTTTGTAGTTGTGAAATGTTTAAAAGAAAATAAGTGTGATAAAGCTTTGAAAAAGCCAAGGTGGTCTTGGAATTGGATCGAAGAGAATAAGAGGAACTTGTTGCACACCATTCATGATTGAATTGAATTGAATTGAATTGTTGTAGCAATTAGCTCTCTCCATAATATGGAATCATGTCTATGAAAATCTCCTTTGATAAATTAGAGCTGTACTTTCTTTTTCAACTGTAGGATTACAATAGTTATATGTTTTGAGATAATCTGCTATATAACAACATTATGTTTTTTTTTCCTCTTCAAGCATAGTTATTGCATTCATTCTGCCTTAAAGTTTTCATTTGGAATAAATTCTTCAGGTTTTTATATTTAGGTTATTAGGTAGGGCTCACTCATTTTAGCTTGAAATCATCATCCTTGGTTTTGCTACCATGATGTGAATATTGTAGCTAACTTCACAACCTTAATGAACTTCTGCAAATTCATGAGAAAATTTGGTAGATGACTTTTGTAGTTGAAATGACCAACCAACCTGGAGGGTTCTGTAAATTTTTTAAGATACTACTTTTTTTTAGTCTTGAAAGTGTAAGTTACCCTATTTTTGGTTACTACATAATAAATGTGTGGATATATCTAGAACTCTGTTTTTAGGTATTGCTTTAGTGAAAATTTCTATATTATGTCATGCTCTTATGCATGAAATTCACAGATTATGTTCGAGTTAATGAGAAAGGGTGGAACTGGAAATGTTAAAGGACTTAAAAAAGTAAATGATTTTGTTCAAGCAAGTTGTTTCACATTCTTTTGTGGACTGTATTATTTTTTGTTGAATTTTGGATTATCAAGTTCACCTACTGTCCACCACACTCCCCGGGTCATTGAGAATATAATTGAGGCAAATGATGTGACCATTGACCACGAGAGCCTAGCTGAGAAGAATACGCGTTTATTGAATTCAGTTAATCATTCGTCTCTGTGATATGCCTGGTGCAGATTATATTGGATTGAAAATCAGAGTATGTTTGTTAATCGATCCTTGAACTAGATCGGGTAGATTAGAAGCACAAGTAATTAATAAAAGAACCCGACAAAACTACCATAGAGGGCTTTCTTTCTTGCGAGCGTGAATTGTTAAATCAAGTACTAAATAATACTCCCTCCGTCCAATTTTATTATGCCCATTTCTTCGGGCATGAGTTTTAATGAATATTGATTAGTTTATGTATAAAGTAGATAAGTTGGGAGTATGATGGGATGTTGTGGGGTCCATTTATAGGTAAAATGATTGTTTATGAATAAAGTTAGTGGCAATTTTGAGTAAATAAGTGATGGTTGGAGGGTGGAGATAAAATAGTGTGAATAGTATTATTTTCAAAAAGTGAATTGACATAATAAAATTGGACAACCAAAAAAGGAAAGTGGGAATAATGAAATTGGACAGAGGGAGTATATAAAATCCCTATTTTCACTTGGTTCATTATTTCAGGGCTTTTTTTCAATTCCAGAACATTTTGTTGGTGTTTCATTCCATCACCGGTGTTTTCCAACACCTTCTTCAAGAGAGACAAAGAGGGAAAATAAGTATTCTACAGAAGAAAGCCCGTTATGAGTAAAGTGGTGAAGAAAGATCTACAAAGATTATCTCATTCATTCCAGTGGCTCAGAATATGTATCATTACATGTTATATTAGAGAAATCTATTTAAAGAAATTGTCTCTATTTTCAATTGAAACATTGGTTATGTATTTGTTATTGCTCCACTTTATGACTGCACACAAAGTGTTTGTTTCATTATATTCATTGTTCTCCGTTAAGTACACCTTTATTATTGTATAACCAAGACCTCTTTCAATATCTTCTCTCATATAATTGTAAATTGAATTTAAGTGTTATGTACTGATCCTTATTTAAGCATGTTATTGCTTTATCATACCAATCCTTATAATTCTTTGGAGTGATTTGATAAGATCAACTTCATAGCGATGCATTTATAGAACCGAAAAGGTGGTACTTTTACTATCAATGTTATGAATAATGATATATTCACAATTGCTAGAATAAAATTTTTTTTTTTGTTTAATTTTGTGAAAACTGGGGGTTCAAGATTGTGTTTTGATGAGGTAAATAACATGCATGTAAAGTCTAAAAATGAAGATTGTAAGTGCCTTGAATTTTCAAGTATTGCAATGAATTTATAGTTGCCATTCATCAGTTAGGTTGGATGAACCGGGACAATAGAGAAAATTTAGGTCAAATTCTTTGAGGCAAAACTTTCACGCTTGATCCTTTGCACATCGGAGAACATGGTGGAACGTCCATGCCATCGCCGAAAAACACCAGACATTCCTCCGACCTACAACTTCATGTCTGCCTCGTGGGGTAATCCAGACGACTATTTGCCAATGCCACCGATCGGTTCGGTAATGCCTAACCCTTCAGACGCACTTCTTGCGTGTCAATCCCAAGTGAGTTCCAGTTAAATAAAGTGTAACCTATATTTAACTCAAATAAAAAAATTTAGCTAATTTATGTAAAATGAATTCAATTATATGTGTATGTAATTAACCTCAACACAAGAATGTTTGTGTTCAAGTACATGTATATGATATTAATTTGAATTTTGAATGCAACCCATGACAGCAAATGAGTAAAACATGCTTGCGGCTATGTGTCAACAAAGGCAACAACCCCAACTTCAAAATTTTAATTATAGAAACTTAGTAAGTTTTAAATACTTCAAAATTTTAATTATAGAAACTTAGTAAGTTTTAAATAAAAAAATATCATTTATTTAAAGTCAATTCAATTACATGTTATCTATTGCAGACTAGCGGCTATGTATCAACAAATGCAACACCCCTATCTCCGATTTTGAAACCTTAATTATATAAAGTTAGTAAATTCCAGTTTTTAGTTTGAAGAATCATGTAATTAAGGATAAATATGCACTCGCAATGGATATCATTTAGATTCTACATGAACTTATTTTCGACTCATCCTAAATAAATTTACATACATTTTTTAAAAAGTTAGAAACAAATGATTAATTTGGTGCATCTTATTCATGGTATAAATATAGTGTCAAAAAAACTATTCATCGTTTTTTAATTGTCTTATACTTGATCCTATTATCCTCTCTCTCTCTCTCTCTCTCTCTCTCTATATATATATATATATATATATATATATATATATATATATTTATTGATAGATATAATTAATTTCAATCTATATATATATTAAAATTTCCAAAATTGAAGTATTTATATATACTGGGCCCCAAATTGAAACCTGCTTAAAAAAAAACACCAAAACCCAAAAAAATTGGTTGTCCAATTTGGAGCTGAAAAGAAATTAAGATAATTGGAAATTTATTCCAACCCCCAATAAATATTCTGATATATAATAGTTGCTCCTTCTAACGATAAACTAATTAACTCTTTTTCTAATGAAAGTTAAGAGATAATTAAAAAAAAAAAAAAAGTGATTCAGAGTTAAATATAAGTTATCGTAACAATAAAAGTTAAATATTCTGATTTAATTGTTACACTAATTTTAACTCGTAACAAACTTGAAACTTTTTAATTATTTTTAAATTAAGAATAATTTAAAATCCAATTCACCTGAGATTGACCGCTGAAGGATCAGCTGAACTTGCCATTGAAGTGATTTCCCCACAAGGCAGTCATGAAGACGAAGATATCATATATATCTGAAGTTGTTGATGACATGTCATAATCATTTACTCCGTATTTGGTTTTGATCTTGAAGTTTTTTAAAGTATTCTATTACTTCATCCAACATCATCCAACAACAAGAGCTTTATCTGTTGCAAAACAAAATTAATTAAAACATATATAAGATAAATTATTTCAATCATTACTTGCACACAAATTGAATGATTATATGATCTTATTTTATTACGTTTCAAAATTCATACTTAAAAAAAAATGATATACAGAAATCTACCTAAACGATTTAAGTTTTAACAAATCCAGTTTTAACAGATCCTACCGGAAAAAAAAAAATGAAAATCCGATTAAATTGAGATCTCACTGGGCGAAGAACATAGTTTCATTCCAACCATCATCAATTAAATCAATTGCAAAAATAAACATCGATCGATGAAAGAATGTCGCTAGAAGAAATTTGATTAAATTAGGATAAAGAGTTAGAGAAATCGGGGAGCTAACCTGAATTTAGAGGATTGATTAACTAGATTTTCTCTCTGGAGTATCCGGATTGATGTGTTTTCCTATTGAAGGCTAAGAACTAAATATGTTGAACGTTGTGTTTTCCTATTGAAGGCGAAGAACTAAATATGTTGAACGCTTACATGAACAATATTATTGAACACATCAGTTGACCACTAATATCCCACCACATTTGCGAAACACGTATTTGGTCCACTAATATTCCGTCACGTATGCGAAACACGTATTTGGTCCACTAATATTCCGTCACGTATGCGAAACACGTATTTGGTTGGGTTACACAGAAGATTTATTGGCTTTTTTCTTTTTCTGAGTTTTTTAAAATTGTTTTATTTAAATATATATATGAATTAATTCTTTTTTTTTTTTTTTTTTTTTTTTTTTTTAAGGCTCAGGCCTGTTACAAAGGCTAAATTATAAATATGAATGATTGAGGCACGAATCACTACCCTTTTGATGTCCTATTAATGCTTTAGATCATAACTAATTAAATCTTAGTTGGAAGTTTATGTATAAATTTGAATAAATTCCTTTTAAAAGGTGGGAGAGTGATTTCATTATAGGACCCACGCATTTTGAAAATGATCATTTCTCGATCTACCTAGTTCCTCCAGTGAATGAATTACAGGAAAATTTATTTACAATTTTTAACTTCAGTTGATGATTTGACCTTTTCGATTGCGAGAACTTCAATTGATGATTTGATATTTTCGATTGCGAGAACTTTAGATACTATAATTCAGAGATATTGGTGTGGATTGTGGAAGTGGAGGTTTTGTTTTTCCTATTTGCTTAATTTTTCAAATTTCGTCAACCTTTGTTCCGTTACATTTTTATGCTATTGACTTAAATGAATTTCTCGGCAGAGTTGGTTATTTGACAAGAATTTCAGTTTTGTTACCATTATCATGTTATGAAATCAATCAAATGCCCCGCCAATGGCTCTCAGTCTTGTAAATGATGAATTTGCTAACGAATTGAGTAGGAATAGAGATTATTAACCCCAGAGTACAAAATCTGCCCCCTAAGTGTGTGTTGGTACATTCACATTTTTTAAAAAAATTATTCCACTTTGTAATACAAAATTTCAGATGAATGGTCGATTATACCCCTTATTTGTTAATAGGTTTTTTATTTTCGTTTCATCCGCATTATCTTCTCTCTCTTTCTTTCTCTGTCTCATTTTCAAATACTCCTTATTTGTTTCTCTCCTTTCTCTCACATTTCCCGATGGAAAAAACACACACACACACAGAAATCTGAAATTGAAAAAAAACACACACACAAGATCCGCAAATATGAGGAAGAGGAGGGTGTGGCTTCGGTGTTTTTAGACGGCGGAGGTGGCGCGGGCGCTGCTCCCCGGAGTTTCTCTCCTTCATCGAACGTTTTCGCAACTCGTCGAAAAAAATGGCGGCCGTTTTGAGTGGTGCCTCTCGCCGTCGTTGCTTCATCTCCGTCGGTTCTGCTCTAGATCTGATAACTAATATTTGAAAACTCGAAAGGTCTGCCTCTCTATCATCTAGGCTTTATTTTTTTAATTTTCGAGGGGGGCCTTGCAGAGCCTGAATGCCCGGTGCTCGTCTTCTCCGATCTACGCCGCTCGCGTGATGGTGGCGTAGATCTAGGGTTTTTTGAAAATAAGTTTTTCACTATTTCTTCCATTATTTAATCCTCCGTATTTTCCAACTTGATTATATATGCTATAAATATTTTTGGAGTGAGAATTATTACTGATTATTGTTTATTTTTGGAGTGGGAATTGAGAAAAAAAGATAATTCCCCATCAATGTTTATTTTTAATTTTGGATCTAATTCTTTTCTTATTGTTTTGCATTGATTATTACTGATTATTGTTTGGGTTCTATTGATTGCAATATGTTATTCTATATTGATTATTACTGATTATTGTTTGGGTTCTATTTTATCTATTGTTCTATTGATTTTCAGATATCAGGGAACTCATTAATTTGGAGGGAGTTATGGAGGAACTTGGATTAGGTCCAAATGGCGGCCTTATGTACTGCATGGAGTATCCTTTGCATTATTAAATTAATTAGTTTTCCTATCATTGTCTCAATTGCTGTCAAGATTTAGTTAGTGTCTTTCACCATCATGATTAACTGAGATTATCTGTATAGTGAATTTTGTTAATACCATATTACATTGGTACTCCCTTAACTAGTGCACATACACCTGGAAGATAATTTGGATGAATGGCTAACTGAAGAGCTGGATAATTACTTGGATGATGATTATTTAGTGTTTGACTGCCCAGGTATGCACATTTGCAGACATTTTCCTCTCTATGTTCAAGGCAATTGTGTTATGATTGTATATTTATAGACTTATAGTGATCTTCATGGAGTGACCCATATGATTGAAGGAAGACTTTTTAAGTATTTGCTACTCCAAATGTTTTAAAAATGAAAATAGTGGAACATGCCAACTTGAGTTGAGAATATATATGGTGAGCTCTTTTGCAGCCCATTTCAACGGAATTGTCTAAAATAGTGAAATGATTAAATACAGGGGAAAATGCACAAATTTGTATCTGGACATAGCTTGGCTCCTTATATTGATGTCTGTGCTGAGATTCATTGATTGCAATATGTTATTCTATATCTATTTTTTGGGTTCTATTGATTGCAATATGTTATTTAATCCTCCGTATTTTCCAACTTGATTATATATGCTAGAAATATTTTTTGAGTGGGAATTATTACTGATTATTGTTTATTTTTGGAGTGGGAATTGAGAAAAAAAGATAATTCCCCATCAATGTTTATTTTAAATTTTGGATCTAATTCTTTTCTTATTGTTTTGCACTGATTATTATTACTGAAAATAAAATTTTATTTTCTTAGAATTTCTTCCCAAAAATCTTAAAACTCAAAATACTAAAGAACCGATCTGGTAATTTGTGGGGAATTATAGATTTCACTTGAGTTTTGGTTTAGGTTAAACGTCAGAGGTGATATTTCATCATTTTGCTTAATCTTTTTATTCTTTTAGGTAAATCGATCAATGGGGTATCAATTGCATTCAACACTTTGTCTATGGATTTGCTTATTTGATTGTAATTCCAACTCTATCATTTCTTTTCAATGGACAAATGCAGGCTGTCTGAACAATGTTTGGACCAGAGATTATATCATACTTTGTCTTTGTTGGAAATGCAGGGTATGAGAACATAGTTTTCACGATAATCTCACTATCACTTACCTTTATATGATATAAATAACTCTATCGATCTGAGCTGTAAATTCTGGGTCTGATTTTTTTGAAGCTTTCTCTCAAGTCCCAGATCTATGAGAACATAGTTTTTTACTCTATTTTCAAAAAAGCTTTTAATACATTGTTTATTTTTAATTAAAAAAAAGTTTTAAATTCGAGAGAGTCGCTTATGGTAGTTAAATGTTGTTCCAATAGTATTTAATTTTTTCTCAATTAGTTGAATGTTATTCTTTCGTTTTACACAAATGGACATTGTCGAAGAGTTGGAGAATACTTTGTTGGGAAGTTTAATATGTAATAATTAATATAGTATTTTTCGAGTTGTTGTGAATGGAAGGTGAATTATTTGGACAAATTTGGTTCTTGATTGTATATAAGTTTGAACTATTGTGCTTATGTCATTATCTAAGTATAATTAGTTTGAGCTCTTTGTTTAAGTTGACTGCCTTAAATTATTAAAATTTTGAATTGAACATGTGGTATTTACTGTTCATTTCTGGAAGAATAGTGTTATTACTGATGTGATTTGATCTAATTTCTCTACCTATTGGTGGGAATAGGCTTCAACCACTTTTGGTAGTTCGTAGATCATTTTATTGTGTGATCTAATGCAAGTGATATTTTTGTCTAATATTGTTAGTGTTCAATATAACTATATTCAATGTATATATCAGATGTTCAATAATTATGTAAATGTTCAATATGAATGGAATTATGTAGATGTTCAATAATTATGTAAATGTTCAATATGAATGGAATTATGTAGATGTTCAATAATTATGTAAATATTCAATATACTTATTGATATTCAATAAAAAAAATTGAAGAAAAGTTGATAGAAAAATATATTATAATAATTAATTAATATATAATTAAAAATTAAAAATTTTGAATTAAAAATTTGAATAAAAAATTTGACGTAATTTTTGAAAAAAAATTCTGAATAAAAAATTAAAAACTAAAAAAATCAAGTAAATTCTGATTTAAAAAATTGAATTAAAAAAATTGTGTGAATTAAAAATTTTAAAAAATCTGAATAATAATTTTAAAATAAAAATTTGGAGTCAAAATATAAATAAAAAATTTGAATAAATGTAATTTGAACACAAAATGTTCAATATACTTATTGATGTACAATAATTATGTAAATGTTCAAAATACTTATCGAGGTAAATGTTCAATATACTTATTGTTGTACAATATATATAATTACTATTAATTAAAATCTGAATATAAAATCTTAATAAAAAAGATTAAATTAATAAAATTTAATAAAAAAGTTTGAGTTAAGTTGATAGAAAAATTCAATATATATAATTACAATTAATTAAAATCTTAATAAAGAAATTGAATTAATAAAATATGATTTAACAAAAGTCAAAAGACTTTTGAGTACGGAGAGATAAAACTATATTATTCTAATTAGTTAATATATAATTAAAAATATTTTTTATATTAAAAAATAAAAATTTTGAATTTAAAATCAGAATAAAAAAAATTATTAAAAAAAATTGACGTAATTTTTTTAAAAAAAAGTTCTGAACAAAAAACAAAATCTGAATATAAAATTAAAAACTAAAAAAATCAAGTAAATTCTGATTTAATAAATTGTGTGAATTAAAAATTAAAAAAATATCTAAATAATAATTTTTAAAAAATGGAGTAAAAGCAGAATAAAATATAAATAAAAAAATTGAAAGGTTTGAGTGAGAGAGGAGTAGTTGCAGAATTGATGGGACTGATTCTTGAGTTTGAAAATTGAAGGGCTCATTGGTCTTTACAACTTCCCAAATTGTATCTCCTCACACTTTTTTAATCACATGTATCAGCACACACTTAAAGACTCTCAATTGTACTAGAGAAAACTTTGCCCGTAGGAAAATGGTCATCAATGAGTGCTCTGGTTATTTTTACTCATATTTTTTTTTTTCAGTGAAAATTCTGCTGTTAGTCATAGTATCACATGGAGAAACTAATTCCTCTATTTCTCGTATTCTACCAATATTGAAGTTTCGAAACTATACTGCGAAATATGAAAGATATAACGTGAAAGAGAAAATCATTGACTCTTTTCTGGAAAAAAGAAAAAGAAAAACTATTTGCTTAATTTAATAAATTAAAGGAGATTAAGTGCAATTTCCAAACTACATGCAATTAACCCCATAACAAGAACATAATAGATCACAAAGTATATTTCATGAGATCAATAAACATATAAATTAAACCCAACGAAAAGAAACGCAAAATTGTTTTTTAACATTTAAAATAATTAAGTAAAGAAAGTACCTCTTTCAAGAATTTAACTATAAAATGCTTTGATGAAGTCTTATTAGATCACAGTTACAAAATAGATCGAGGATTCAGGTGATTTTCATAGTTATATGGTTTTAAACCTCGTGTTTTATAGAATGCATTAATTAAAAATTTTGGTCTATGCATAGTAAGATCTTGCTATCTTATAGCTTCTAGTTGATTCTTTTTAACATAAGATGGAAGTAGTTACTCGCGTGTTCTGTCAAAATAATATCCGGACTGATGTGTTTTCCTATTGAAGGCGAAGAACTAAATATGGTTGAACGCGTACATGAACAATATTATTGAACACATCAGTTGCCCACGTATTTTGGCCCACTAATATTCCGTCACGTATGCGAAACACGTATTTGATTGGGTCACACAGAAGATTTATTGGTTTTTTTTTTTCTGAGTTTTTTAAAATTGTTTTATTTAAATATATATATATATATATATATGAATTAATTTTTTTTTTTTTTTTTAAGGCCTTACAAAGGCTAAATTATAAATATGAATGATTGAGGCACGAATCACTACCCTTTTGATGTCCTATTAATACTTTAGATCATAACTAATTAAATCTTAGTTGGAAGTTTATGTATAAATTTCAATAAATCCCTTTTAAAAGGTGGGAGAGTGATTTCATTATAGGACCCATACATTTTGAAAATGATCATTTCAAATTTATTAAAATATGTATTCAAAGAAATGAGTATAATAAATTTAAATGAAAAAAATACATTAATATACTTATTTAACAAGACTTTACCTTAAGATATTTAGAATCTCACGGACAATTATATTCTGGAAATGTGGTCCAATAATTTGATATGAGCATACTATATGACATAATTTTGGGCAGAGCGAGCCTAGCCCACAAGTAAGCCTAGATACTCAGACAACTTTTTTTTTTCTTTTGAAAATTAATGATTCTGCATTATTTCATAAAATTTTTAAAAAAAAATCTCAGACGTAGAAATCTTACTTTAATTATTAGACAATACGGAGTATATTATATAATTAGGATATAAAATGTGTAATATCTATTCTATATAATCGTTCAAGTGAGTTCATTTTTAAATTAAATTTGATTTAGTATTTAATTTAAAAATAATTAAAAAGATCTATGTTTGTTATGGGTGGGACCTTAAATTCAGTGTAACTTATATTGCAAAAAAAAAAAGATGAAGGAAGTAGCGAATAAAATCGACTCCAAATTAAATAATTTAAGAGTTAGTCTAGCCTTCGGTAAAATTTGTTCATCTTATAAAACTGAATCAATATTAAAATATTATACTCCGTCCGTAGCACTTATCAACTGATTATATTAATTAACGAGTATAATTATACTCCCTCCTTTCTAAAATAAGTGTTGTTTTAGACTTTTTCTCTTGTACATAAATAAATGTTGTTTTAGAATTTTTACACTCTTTATTCCCATTATGCCTTCTAATTTAAAAATTATTTGAGATAAAATAATTGAAAAGAATTGGTTTAAATTTTTTAAAAGATTTGAAGGAAATTAATATAATTAAAATCTTCCATTATTATTTAAGGGTATACTTGTCAATATATACTCTTTCTTAAATCCAACAAATTTCATGAAAACAACACTTATTGTAGAACGGAGGGAGTATTTATTAATGGGTTGGGCTGTTGTGTACTCAAGTACACCGTGTACTTGAGTCCAATTTTAAACAGGGTCCAATCAAATATATATAATAATGCACAAAAAATTTAATATAAGTTGTTATAGGCTTATAGCCTAGCGGCTGGCCTTCAAATGTATGATATTCGACAACATCATATATATCATTGTATGTTGATAAATATTTTTTGTTGCCTAATTTATATAATAACACTTTTATTAATTGCACTTACTAATAATATCATTAATAGTAATAAAAGTGCAAGTAAAAAAATAATAAAACGTGTAAAATTAATAATAATTAAAAAAAATAGCACCAGTTTTTATAGATTATGAAAGTGCAAGTACAAATAATGTATCATTAGCATACACTTTTCAGTTATAATATCATACACTTTTCGGTTATAATAACATAAACTTTTCATTAATATATAACTTACACCTTTTCATTAATAAACACATACACTTTTTAGTTATAATAAGATACACTTTTCATTAAATCGATCATACACTTTGCAGTTATAATAACATATACTTTTCATTAATATATCATACACTTTTCAGTTATAATAACATACACTTTTCATTAATATATAACTTACACTTTTCATTAATAGATCATACATTTTTCAGTTATAAGATCATACACTTTTCAATTATAATAACATACAATTTTCATTAAAAACCATGTTGCATTTAACATACACTTTTCATTAAAAAAACAAAGATACACTTTTTATAGTTATAAAAACATACATTTTTTTAAAAAAAAAAAAAATCGAAAAAAAAGATTGAAAAAAAAAATTGAAAAAAATAAAAAAGTCAAAGTTTGACCGATCAACGGTCAACATTTGACTAGTCAAAGTCTACTCAAGTACACGGTGTACTTGAGTACATACAAGACTTTGGGTTTATTAATTAATATCATAACATTTATCAATAAATATTACTCCATAACAATTCAAAATCATAGGGGAATTTGCCATAATTTAATTTATACTAATCACCGGTACATAATAGTATAATACTATATGGTGTACAACTTTTTCATACTAAATAATCTCCTAATTATTTTATCTCAATTTTATATATATAAAAAATTCCTAGCAAACATACATAGCCTAATATTTAAGTGGCTTAAACTTAGCTAGGTAGCTTGCAAACGTAGGTGGACATTGTTGGATAGAAGATGAAAACCGGTTGTGATGATGACTTTCAGATATTTCCCACACCACTCTTAACTCCCCTAATCTCAACTCCATCAATCATCAATGGCGACTTGTTCAATTTTCTCTCTCTTCCTTCTCTCCCTCCTCGCCTTCTCCATCTCGTCCGAGGCCACCACCGCTGCCCACAATGAATTGATGAAATACGGATTCCCAATCGGCCTTCTTCCTACTAACGTCGAGTCCTACACCCTCAACCGCTCTTCCGGCCAATTCTCCATCACTCTCGGCGATTTGTGTCGCGTCACGCTGCCTCCTGACAACTACGTCGCCACCTACTCCCACAAAATCACCGGAAAGATAGTCGATAATCGAATTGGGGACCTTGATGGAATCACCGTTAGGGCTTTCTTCAAGTCGTGGGGCATCACCGGAATCAGATTCAGTGGCCAAAACCTCGTATTTGAGGTTGGTATGGTCTCTGCCAAGTATCCTTCAAAGAATTTCGACAAGTCTCCCCCCTGCGAGGGCGCCCGCACCTCTTCCTCCTAGAACCAGGTCCATCTTTTTAACTGTTTATACTACATGAATTCGACTTATGTTACTGCTGATATAACCATGTTTTGTTGTTTAGAATTAGCATGAGCCCCATAGATTTTGTGGCTTTATTCATTTATCATTTATGTGTATGCTTATTTTGGCATGAAGACGTTGCCACAGTTGTAATGTCTTTGTGCTATTTAGTATTTTTCGATTCTTTACTTGGAGCTGCTATGGGGTTTAATAGGGATGACTGAAAAGCTAACACCCTTGAGAATGTATGATTGAGTATAATATAATCTGTGAAATTTACTACTCTGAATTAATTGCAAAAGATGAAGCTGTAAGAAAATCTTGTATTGAGCTTAATATATACTCCCTCCTCCCTGCAATAAGCTTTCCCTTTGCTTTTTGCACGGAGACTAAGAAATATAGTATAAAATGTGTAGTAGGTAGTTGAGGTAGAGAAAATGTAGAGAAAGATAGTGAATTTTGTCATTTAAGGAAATGAGAAAGCTTATGACTGGACGTCTGAAATAGGTAGGTGGGAAGTTTATGTCTAAATATTAAATAAACATCCATAATCTATTACATGATGTCATGTTACCCAGCTTAACTTTATTCCCATCGCTTTCACTAACCAGCTTAGATCTATCTACGAGATCAAAAGGTGTAAAAGATGAATGCAAGCCTTTTGAAGGTGGCCATGGCTTCAACTTTAACTTTATTATTGATTAGGGATTTTAAATGAAAAAAATTGTGATTTGTAGAGTTTTGAATTTTTTAGGGATACACACATCTAATCAGTGTCCTTTGTTTTTGAATTACCATTAGAAGCCATCACTTGGGCCCTTAGCAGGTTTGCTTTTCAGAAACAAATTTAATGGAGTACTTTTGAAGCAGAGTATTTTAAAGCTAATATATCAACTTGCAACCATAGTAATCAGTTAATTGTTTATAATTGCATTTAGAAAACGTCATCATAAGCCCTATGCCTTGAAGTTTTAAGTTGTATACTAATTTTTCGTTGTCCTCATGTTGGACTTTACTTCCAACAGTTTTCTGTGTCTTAATTCTCGTTTATAACATTGTGTATGTTGAGCCCATGCTTTTGCTTATTTAATAAACTAGTAGAATAGCCTTCCAACCTCAAATTTTTAGTGAAAATATGGCAGATTTCTTGTGTTTTAGTGAAAATGTTTATATTTTCTCTTGAATAAAGGATGCAAATGCAATATGGAGTTTTGGGATATCATATTCAATAATATATTGAACAATAGATGGATACGATGGCTGGGTTTTTTTCCCTCTTATTTTTATGTTTTTCCTTGTTAAAACATATAGACAACTTCGGGGCTATGGTAAGCCGATGGATATAGGCCCCAAATGTGACACTTTCTTTTTCTTGTTAAATAAATACTGGAAGGAGGACCAGTTCGTCCTAATCCAATTTTAATGAATGATTAACCTCAGGAAGGTAAGAGATTACTGAAATGGTGAAAATGAATATGAGAGCATCCATTAATCTATTCTTCGAAAATGGTACTTCACAAAACATGTATTTAGTAAAATCAGCTGAAACCATCATAGTCAGATGAGTCTTATGGCACAAGACCCACAAAATCTCTAATTTTACCCTTCACAGTTCACATAATAAAACAGCCTGGCTCATCTAAGTTTTAGAAAACTGTGGGCATTTACTTGTTGGGAGGGAGGATGATATCTTAGGTTCAAAACAACATAATACAGGACTGCAATTCTTGCACCATGAATCCAATATCAAAACAAGTCAACTTGAATGGTTTCTTTGCGGGTTCAAAGTTAAGCTTTTGGTGCCCTCTTCGTATGCAATGTCATAATATTTGTGTATATACGTCAAACATTTTCTGTATCTCCATGATTGAATTTAAATGCTTCTTTGTTGTATTATATAGACTATTGGAGTACTATGGATAATTATTTTGTGTTGCATATCCATGATAGAACACTGATTAGATAAGATCTAAAAAAAATTATGTAACTAATTTTACATCAACTAGTTACCAAATCATGCTTTATGTAACTAATTTTATGTCATGCAGGAACCAACAACATCAACTAGTTACCAAAATTGTGATTTTGTTTTAGTTTTTAGGGAAACCATTCTCTAAGATTTCCCTAGGTGATTATGGATTATATATTGAAGAAATATATTTTTCAAAATTTATATTCATAAGTTTAGAGTTATTGCAAGTCCGAAAATTATCAAGATAGCCTTGGCATATTTATAAATGCTGAAGTTGACCTAATCATGATTATTAACGAGTCCCAGGAATTGTGCTCTGATTATCACTATAGTTGGACCTTGAGATTTTCTTATGGAGTAAGGAGTATTATTTACCTACTATGGTTATTTCATTGACTTATATTTGTTGGTTTAGGTCACTATTTACCACAATTACATAATTGATTGTTGATGTTAGAAATTAAAGGCTTCAACTCAAAGCACTGTTGTGTTTTGCTGCTTATTTGCCAAATAGTTAAATTTCTTAATTCAAGCTTTAGAGATAAAAATAAATAAATCAGGTTTGTGTTGTAAACTAGTCTTCATTGTATGTGCAGGAAACAGTTGCAGGCCTAGTTTGGTGGATCTAAGATAGATATAATTGTCATAAGAGTGAATGTAATCATCATGTACATATTGGGAGCTGCTGTATTACTAATAGAACTGAGACAATGCATCCAATATGTGGTTTACAGATTAAAACAAGTTGGATGGCCTACCAACATTTATCTATCACTTATCAATGTAAAAGTGCTGCACATGATGTTTAGTTAATACTTAATACTACTTCCACTTTTCGCATTTTGATCATATATTCAACTGTGTCTACATTTTCTTGATAAATGCATATTGTTGAATGTTACTCCCTCCCTCTTTTGATGTTTTTTTTTTTTAAATAGAAATAAGAAACATTAAATTTTGACATATTTATTCTTCAGGGTGGGCAGATGATGCGTGAGAGAAACATATAAAAGGAGATTTTTAGAGATACAATAGGAATAAATTAGCATCCAACCATGAGAATGACTCCACCAATGAACATTCTTATTGGATAGTGAAAATTTATTGTACATTTTTTTAATATATATAATCATAATTGTTGATAAACACTAATAAGATATAGATTATGATGAAAGATTGGAAGTAGCAAAGTTGAATACATGCACATACATCATACATGTATGTATAAATAGAGGAGTTCTTATTGACAGTCCTACAATAGAGCCCGAAATATAATTTTGATATGACGTTCTAACAATTTAAAAGAGGGTCTGACTATATGCACCTCCATTTCGGTTTGATGCACTCCCCTTTTCATTAAATTAATAAAATAAAATGGCGAAAAACCCAAAATACCCCTACACCTTTTTTTTGCATGCCACTAACTACACCAGCCTTACTGTACGCACCCCCCACTTAAACCCTTTTCATATTCCCCTAAACCCCTCACTTTCCCATTTCCCCCTCTTCTCCAAACCGAAAAAAAAATCGGCCACTTCATCACCAAAATCCTCCACTCGCTCATCTCACGTCAACAACCCGTGGAAATCGTATTTTTACACTCTTTGTGCTTCAAGGATCAAGAAATGACAAGAAAACGTGATGGATTCTACAAATATGTAAGTTTTTTTTTTCTCATATATTTTAGCTAAACAAGGGTTTATTTTTAGTTTTCCTCATATATCCTCATATATTGTTCCTTGTACGTTTTAGAGTAGTTTATGATATATGGTTTAGAGAAAATGGTTGACTAAGCTATTGGCGCGTTTAATTTTTTTTCGTTTTTTTTCGTTAACGCGTCGACCCTGGTTAGGTGACCGCATGTGTTTTGGTCGATTACTCGACGTCGACTAGGTGTGTTATGGTCGACCCTGGTTAGTTGATGATAATGTGTTTGGTCGACATCGTGATGTCGACTGGCGCTGTTATGGTCGATAATAGGTGGTCGACGGGGAAGGTTTTATGTCTTAATCATGTGTCGACCAAATGTGTAGTGGTCGACTCCCCGATGTCGACCGAAACATGTGATTTTATTTTTTGTTGTTGAATTTTGTTTCTTTTCAGAATTTGGCCAAAAAACTTATGTATTGGTTTCTTTTCAGAATTTGGCTGATGACGAAGAATTTGACCCGGATTTCTTTTTTTATTCGGAGGATGAAGCGGGGCCATCGGGGCCGTGTGATGCTTCGGCTAATGAGGAGAATGCCCCAGATAATGAGAAGAATGCCCCGGCTAATGAGGAGAATGCCCCAATTAATGAGAATGCTTCGGCTAATGAGGATGCTCCGGGCAATGAGCTTATGATGGACTACACCGATGTGTTCTCAAATTTCAATTACTTTGAGACTCGGGAAGCCTTAGAACGGTGGGTTCGAGACGTAGCCATACAACACAACATCGTCATCGTTGTAAAGCGCTCAGATAATGGTAGTGGGAAGAAGAAGGCACAAGTTTTATTGGCGTGCGAACGTGGTGGAACTTATCGAAAAAATAAACCAAAGATTGGAACCCAACTTGTTGTTGTAGGAAATGATGATGATTTTGAAGATGATAAGGGACGAAGAAGGACAACGGGGTCAAAAAAGTGTGGATGTCCTTTTCTCTTAAGGGGCATTAAAGTGTCTTCAAATGAATGGATGTTGGAGGTCAAATGTGGGACTCACAATCATCCCGTAGCAATCTACCTTGAGGGTCACTCATACGTTGGGAGGCTAACTCCTGCTGAAGAAAATTTGGTTGTTGATATGTCTAAGTGTAACGCTCCACCAAAGGATGTGTTGAAACTACTTAAGTTGAGAAATCCGAACAACCATTCTACGATCTGCACCGTGTACAATGTCCGATCCAAGTTTAAGATGGCAGGTTTTGCTGGAAAGAGTCAACTACAACAGTTGATGACTTTGTTGATTGACAATAATTATTTTCAAAGCCATAGATTTTGTCCAGTATCAAATACTATACTAGATGTATTCTTTGCACACCCAACTGGCCTTCAATTGTACCGTGCATTCCCGAGTGTGTTGATAATGGATTGCACGTACAAGACCAATAGGTATAAGCTGCCGTACTTAGAGATTGTTGGATTTACGTCGACTGGCATGACCTTCTCGGTAGCTTCAGTGTTCCTCGAGCATGAAAGGGAGGAAAACTATACTTGGGCATTAAGTGTCCTCCGTGAGTTATTGGAGGATGGTTGTCTACCGAGGGTGGTTCTTACCGATCGAGAGTTGGCCGTCATGAATGCTGTCGGCACCGTATTTCCAGAGGCTAAACATTTCCTATGTAGATGGCACATAGATAGGAATGTTTTGGCCAAATGCAAGGAGAAGTTTGAGACCAAGGAAGATTGGGAAAGATTCTTCTATTCTTGGAAGAAAGTGATGGATGCATCGTCTGAAAATGAATTCAATACCTTTGTTCAGCTTTTTCAATCTGAGTATGCAAATGTGCACACTGAAAGTGAGGCATACTCCTACTGCATGAACCAGTGGATAAATCCATTCAAGGAGAGGTTTGTAGCGGCATGGACGGATGAGTACATGCACTATGAAAATACAACTACGAACAGGTACGCTTTAATATTTCATAAGTATGTGTCTATGTGTTATTAGTTATTTTGTAGTTTTTATGTGTGTAATTAATCTATCAAAATATTATCATTTCAGGGCTGAGAGTCACCATGCAGCGTTGAAGAGATCTCTTGGTAACAGCTTGGGTAATTTTGAGATCTGCTGGTCAAGGACAGACACCTTATATCAAGCAAGTCACAATGCCATTAAAGCTTCGTTTGAGAAGAGTGTGAATGTTGCCTTACACAAGTTCAAGTCCGTGTTATATCAGGAGTTATTGGGAGTGGTGTCAATCTATGCATTGGAAAAGATATACAAAGAGATGACACGTATCGAACACGGTGAATCCAGTCCTGATATATGCATTCACTATCTACGAAAGGTATGCGGATTGCCATGCACTCATGAACTTGACCAATATCACCGGCTTGGCAAACCGATACCTATAGAAGCTATTGATAGGTTTTGGAGAAAGCTTGACATGGAGCCAGTTGTGAGAGGCGAGAACGAAGCGAAGGACGATGTGGCTGAAGATCTCGACACTCGATATGAGGAAGTCATACAGAGCTTAATGATTGCATATAAAGAGCAAGAGGCCACAACGTCGAAGAGGATGATGTTGAGGCAAGCCATAGAGCTTCGGAATCCTAGGACCACTTCGCTTATTGAACCTGAGCCGAAGGTAAAAACACGTGGTCGACCGAAAGGAAAAGGAAATAAGAAGAAAAATGATCCTTCTTCGACAAAACGGGATCCGAGCTTCTTCGAGTACAAGGAGTCCATGTGTTTCCCCGGTGTTGTTGAGATAGATGAGCCTTCGTCGTCGAAGACGAAGAAAAAATCAACTAAACGTCCGCCGGTAATTTGATTTATTTTGAATTGTTTTATGGTTGTTTGGTTATTTGGTTATTTGGCTTGGTTCTTTATATGTTTGATTTATTTTGAATTGTTTTATGGTTATTTGGTTATTTGCCTTGGTTGTTTATATGTTGTTTGATTTATTTTGAATTGTTTTATGGTTGTTTGGTTTTATGGTTATTTGGCTTGGTTGTTTATATGTTGTTTGGTTTATTTGGTTTACTTGGTTTGTAGGTGGTCGCTCGTAAGCGTACTCTCTCTTCATCTACAAACGCAGGGTTGAGAGAACGATTACCCATTAGATATCAACCATTTGTGGTGGATTGTATTGATGTTCTTGCTGATGGACACTGTGGATTTCGATCGATTGCTTCTGCTATGGGATGGGGTGAAGACAATTGGGCCCGAGTACGACAAAATGCAATGACGGAGTTAGGGCAGCACGTAACTTTGTACTCGAAAGTGTTTAAAGAAGATAAGATGTTTGATGTTATTTTGAAGGCCCTCAATTGTTTTGAAGTTACTGCACCGTGGAAAAAATGGTTTCAGTTGCCGTACATGGGGTACCTCGTCGCATCGATGTACAATGTTTGTTTGGTCACCTTGGCCAATAATTTATCGCTCACATTCCTTCCCTTGAGAACGTCGCCACCGACAAAACCCAAGAAAATTTGTATGGGCCACATCAACAATAATCATTTCATCCACGTCAACTTGTCTGCCGATTGTCCACTTCCGCCCATTGCGGCTTGTTGGCCGACCTATAGATTACCAGCTGCAGTTGGATGGTTGGACCTCTATAACAATAACCTTATTAAATAGGGTTTATGTTGTCATACTTTTGGTAACTTTTGTACATTTGCTGACCGAGAATGATGACTTAGATTAGTCATACTTTTGTAATCTCGTACATTAATCATTTTTTTGCACGTTTTGGGCATTAGATTAGTCATACTTTTGGAAACTTTTTGGAAATGCCTGAGATTAGTCATACTTTTGTATGTTTTGTAAATGACTTACATTACTATTGGTGAACGATTGTACAATTGAAATCGTGTTGGAAATGACTTGGATTGTCTTAGATTATGTGTTTTATGATGTTGAGGAACAATGTTACAATTTATGTTACTATTTGTCGACAACAATGTTACATTTTATGTTGAATAGACATTTTTCGACTCATTAATTAGGAACTGATGCATTTAGGTTATTGTCGACATCTAGTAGTCGACCATACATAATGTGGTCGACACATTAATTAGGAACAGACACAGTTTGGTCGACTTTTGATTGTCGATCGGAAGACAGTAGTCGACATATACATATGTTGTCGACATCTTGTAGTCGACCAAATGTAATGTTATCGACATTTTGTAGTCGACCAAATGTAATGTGGTCGACACATTAATTAGGAACAGACATAGTTTGTTCGACATATGATTGTCGATCGACATACCACTATCGACATAAATAACACACGGTGAGAACAAGACATCGACTTATTTACTAAATGCACCCCACCACAAAATAATTTTTAAATAA
This sequence comes from Galeopsis tetrahit, assembly GCA_963675135.1. NCBI lineage: Eukaryota > Viridiplantae > Streptophyta > Magnoliopsida > Lamiales > Lamiaceae > Galeopsis > Galeopsis tetrahit. The sequence continues at coordinate 70,840,314 of OY776129.1, forward strand.
ATTGTCGACTAGTTAATTCTGAACAGGGGTACTACGGTCGACCTCATGTAGTCGACCAAATGTAATTTGGTCGACATGTTAATTATGAACAGAGGCATCATAGTCGACCTCGAGTTGTCGATCGACGTCCCTAAGTCGACCAAAACATTATCCGTCGGCGTCGTGTGGTCGACCGAGTGTAATTTGGTCGACCACTAGTAGTCGACCGGCGTCTCAAAGTCGAAATATTTTGGCCGTCTTTGTGTTTGGTCACAATTAATTGTCACAATTGGAATCTTGGAAACATGACAAAATGACTTTCGTTAAATATAAAAGTGACTCACGCAAAACCCTTTAAACGGTAAAGAAACCCAATCAAACCAAAACAATAAAGCAAAATAACAGTCCAATTTTTGTCATTTTACTAATCTTTTTAGATCTAGTTCGGCGGTTCTTCATTCTTCGAATTGAAATCAAATCAGCTCAAGATCCATAACACTACTGTAAACAAGGAGAGCCATAACAAGGTATCTACTTAAATTTAATTTCAGTTTTGTTTAACAAGGTATCCCCTCACAATTAATTGTCACAATACGTCATAAACAGTACAACATCTTAAATCAAAACATTCAATTAAACATAAACAATGTACTCGAACATCAATTAAACAACATCTAACATAAACATCTAAAATAAACCTTAACATCTAAAATAAACATAAACATCAAATTAGTTCGTCTTGCCCCTTTTCCTTCATCCAAATTAACATAAACATCAAATAAATACAAATTAACATCCAAATTATGCCTTGCTCCTTTTCCTTCGGCTTTCTCCCCTACCCCTTGGGTTCCTTTTATTGGAACTATGTTTCTATTTATTTTTGTTTCTAATTGGTCAGGAGCTCTTTTACCTTGGAAAATAATAGAATTACCTCATGGAGAGTTAGCCGCACCTACGAATGATATAAATACTACTGTTGCTTTGGCTTTACTCACATCAGCGGCATATTTCTATGCGGGTCTTACCAAAAAGGGATTAAGTTATTTCGGGAAATATATTCAACCAACCCCAATCCTTTTACCCATTAACATCTTAGAAGATTTCACAAAGCCATTATCGCTTAGTTTTCGACTTTTCGGGAATATCTTAGCGGATGAATTAGTCGTTGTTGTTCTTGTTTCTTTAGTACCTTCGGTGATTCCTATCCCCGTCATGTTCCTTGGATTATTTACAAGTGGTATTCAAGCTCTGATTTTTGCAACTTTAGCCGCGGCTTATATAGGTGAATCCATGGAGGGTCATCATTGAAATCGTTTTTTTTCGCTTAGCGCAAAGCAATGTATGCACGGATCAAGATGATTTACTTAAGGAATAGAAATATACAAGACTCTATATACGATAGAAAGCAATAGGAAAAAAAAATTCAAAAATTACGATATTATAGAGTTGTCAAAAAAAAAGGAAAGAGATCTAAAAGATCTTTTTCCTAAAATTCTCTTTTTGTCCACTTAATATCCTATCCTACCTTTCCTCGACGAATATTCACTTTCTATTATATTGGTCAGCCAATATTCTTATTCAAATTGGAATAAGATATATTTTACGACGTGTGATTAAATAAAAAACAGGAGGGGGGATTCCACTTTACAGTTGATTTTATTCAACAATTGACCAAAATAAAATTTGAAAAAATTGCATGAACTTAGATCAATCAAATTTTAAATAATAATATTTCTATGCAATAATTCGCACTAATCAATTGAATTTATCCATTTCGATTGTACTCCCCGATAAACAAAACGGAAGTGAGATAAAGAATTTACAAAAAACGGGATTCCTAAAAAAGTGGATTGATTGTCGAATCCGATTGAACGGTTTACGTTATGGAAGAAAGACATGTATATGTGATATTAGATATTGACTCGTTATATATATGAACTAAAGATCTATTTCATTTGCCCTACTCCTGTGTGTGAGTTCCAATAGAAGTCTTTTCATCTCGTTGTGGCTGTGAATTGGCTGAAAAAAGAGATGAAATCCAGAAAAGATGGAATGGAATAATTTAAATAACAGTTCGAAACCACGAAATAAAGTTCGACAGATTCACAAAAACTCTGTGGATAGAAATAGAAACAAAAAAGAGATATGAAAGTAGTTCTGATGATTCAATAATATTTTTACTAAAATTCGAAGTTCTTAGTTATTTCCACTGGATGAATCCTATCGATGGAATAATGAAGTCCTGCCTAAATCATTGGTTGATTGTATCATTAACCATTTCTTTTTGTTGGTATGAGGAATTTATCATGAATCCACTGGTTTCTGCCGCTTCCGTTATTGCTGCTGGATTGGCTGTAGGGCTTGCTTCTATTGGACCTGGAGTTGGTCAAGGGACTGCTGCGGGTCAAGCCGTAGAGGGTATCGCGAGACAGCCCGAGGCAGAGGGAAAAATACGAGGTACTCTACTGCTTAGTTTAGCTTTTATGGAAGCTTTAACGATTTATGGATTGGTTGTAGCATTAGCACTTTTATTTGCGAACCCTTTTGTTTAATCTTAGAAATAGGAAAAATAAACATTTTCCTATTTTATTGCCTTGGACTTGTCGTTTGCTTTTTCAAATTCGATCACGATTTCACTCCGACAATTCCTTATTCGTTGAGAAAATAACCTACGGGAAGGGCTGATTCGGAGATCAGGAATTAGTATGTCCACTCGCTTTCATCCTTCCCGTTCGTAGTCCAAGGGAAACTCTTTTTTTTTTTTATGAGGTGTTGCAACAATGAAGGGGTAGTTCATACTTTAACTCGAAGATTTTTTGACTCGATTAAAAAAAAAGAGGGGCAAGGTGATAGAAAAAGAATTCTCGTCGATTTTGTAGTCTAACTATAAGAGGAGATTATATGAAAAATGTAACCGATTCTTTCGTTTCTTTGGGCCACTGGCCATCTGCCGGGAGTTTCGGATTTAATACCGATATTTCAGCAACAAATCCAATAAATCTAAGTGTAGTGATTGGTGTATTGATTTTTTTGGAAAGGGAGTGTGTGTGAGTTGTTTATTTCAAGAATAGGCTGTATCCAATCAGCTGTATCCCCTGGATGGGTGCAGGATCACGCGAATTACTTCTTAATAAATTATATGTAAGAACCACAGCATTTCATGATTAATTGGTAAATCCACTTTGATTCTCTAGTAACCAATAACGTGTGGCTGTTAAGATGGTTAAATCAAATCGTTTGAAGTCTAGACGTAGCATGGTACTCTTTCTACCGCTATGTTAATATAGAGGTGGTTTTCATTTAAAAGGAATATTTTATCGATATAGAACACTCATCTCAATAAAAAAAATGGAACCGCTCGGGTATTTTCCCCTTTTATCCAATGCCGAATCGACGACCTATGCCTTATTGTATTTGTATAATTTTTGGATTTGAACTGAAGAAAAAAAAAAAAAAAGAAACAACTTTGCTGACAATTATATATTTTTGATTTTGTCAGAAGAGTCCTCTAAGTATTTTGGTTTTGCATTAGATTCATTTTTTGTTTTTGACTATGGATATGAAGAGGATAGGCTCATTACATTCATAAAAAAGATATGAGAATTGACCCTAAGTAATTGAGCGTGAGAGCCAAATGAATCGAAAGATTCATGTTTGGTTCGGGAAGGGATTATGGAAGTTTTAAAATGAACGGAAAGATAATCTACTTTCATTAAGTGATTTATTAGATAATCGAAAACAGAGGATCTTGAATACTATTCGAAATTCAGAAGAACTGCGTGGGGGGGCCATTGAACAGCTGGAAAAAGCCCGGGCCCGTTTACGGAAAGTAGAAATGGAAGCAGATCAGTTTCGGGTGAATGGATACTCTGAGATAGAACAAGAAAAATGGAATTTGATTAATTCAACTTATAACACTTTGGAACAATTAGAAAATTACAAAAATGAAACGATTCAGTTTGAACAGCAAAGGGCAATTAATCAAGTCCGACAACGGGTTTTCCAACAAGCCTTACAAGGAGCTATAGGAACTCTGAATAGTTGTTTGAATAACGAGTTACATTTACGTACCATTAGTGCCAATATTAGCATGTTGGGGGCGATGAAAGAAATAACTGATTAGTCTTTCTACTTTTACTTTATTTAGTATTACTTACCCTAAGGCATTATTTTTTTCTTTTCAAAAAATAATGAAAGTAAGAAAAAAACTCATGGTAACCATTCGAGCCGACGAAATTAGTCATATTCTCCGTGAACGTATTGAACAATATAATAGAGAAGTCAAGATTGTAAATACCGGTACCGTACTTCAAGTAGGCGATGGTATTGCTCGTATTCATGGTCTTGATGAAGTAATGGCGGGTGAATTAGTCGAATTTGACGAAGGTACAATAGGTATTGCTCTGAATTTGGAATCAAATAATGTTGGTGTTGTATTAATGGGTGATGGTTTGAGGATACAAGAAGGAAGTTCTGTAAAAGCAACAGGAAGAATTGCTCAGATACCAGTGAGTGAGGCTTATTTGGGCCGTGTTATAAACGCCCTAGCTAAACCTATTGATGGTAGGGGGAAATTTATGCTTCTGAATCTCGATTAATTGAATCTCCCGCTCCGGGTATTATTTCCCGGCGTTCCGTATACGAGCCTCTTCAAACCGGGCTTATTGTTATTGATTCGATGATCCCTATAGGACGTGGTCAGCGAGAATTAATTATTGGAGACAGACAAACCGGTAAAACAGCAGTAGCCACAGATACGATTCTCAACCAACAAGGTCAAAATGTAATATGTGTTTATGTAGCTATTGGGCAAAAAGCATCTTCTGTAGCTCAGGTAGTAACTACTTTACAGGAAAGAGGGCGATGGAATACACTATTGTGGTAGCCGAAATGGCGGATTCCCCCGCTACATTACAATACCTCGCTCCTTATACAGGAGCCGCTTTGGCTGAATTTTTTATGTACCGTAAACAACACACTTTAATCATTTATGATGATCCCTCCAAACAAGCCCAAGCTTATCGCCAAATGTCTCTTCTATTACGAAGACCACCCGGTCGCGAAGCTTATCCAGGGGATGTTTTTTATTTGCATTCACGCCTTTTGGAAAGAGCCGCTAAATCAAGTTCTAGTTTAGGTGAAGGAAGTATGACCGCCTTACCAATAGTTGAAACTCAATCGGGAGATGTTTCAGCTTATATTCCTACTAATGTAATTTCCATTACTGATGGACAAATATTTTTATCTGCCGATCTATTCAATGCTGGAATAAGACCCGCCATTAATGTGGGTATCTCCGTTTCCAGAGTGGGGTCCGCGGCTCAAATTAAAGCCATGAAAAAAGTAGCTGGTAAATTAAAATTGGAATTGGCGCAATTTGCAGAATTAGAAGCCTTTGCACAATTTGCTTCAGATCTTGATAAAGCTACTCAGAATCAATTGGCAAGAGGTCAACGATTGCGTGAATTGCTTAAACAATCCCAAGCCGCCCCTCTTGGGGTAGAAGAACAGATACTGACTATTTATACCGGAACAAATGGTTATCTTGATTCATTAGAAATTGGACAAGTAAGGAAATTTCTTGTTGAATTACGTACTTACTTAAAAACTAATAAACCTCAGTTCCAAGAAATCATATCTTCTACTAAGATATTTACTGAAGAAGCGGAAGCCCTTTTGAAAGAAGCTATTCAGGAACAAATGGACCGGTTTCTACTTCAGGAACAAGCATAACGAAACTGTTCACTTTTATTTTCAAAAAGGAATCAAGTGTCTCGGATTCAAATTATGCAAAAAGTCTTTCCAAATCAAAAATAGATGGAAATAAATTGCGTCCAATAGGATTTGAACCTATACCAAAGGTTTAGAAGACCTCTGTCCTATCCATTAGACAATGGACGCCGTTCATTCCTATTTTTCCGTATTTTGATTTTTCTTGAATTGAAAACAAAAAAAATAGAATTATATGTGAGATCGTTTTTGGAATTGTATATTCAATGATTCACTAATCGTAATTAAAATAGATTTTCTATATTCTAGAATAGAATTCTAATAGAATATTTCTAAAAAAGGAAATAAGCGGGTAGCGGGAATCGAACCCGCATCGTTAGCTTGGAAGGCTAGGGGTTATAGTCGACGTTCAATTCAGTGCTTTCAACGTCTCTAATTCAAAACCGAACATGAAACTTTGGTTTCATTCGGCTCCTTTATGGAATATGAGTAAATTCATAGATCTAAGATGTGAACAAAATGAACAAAATTATACCCATAACACCTACGTCAGCTTTTTGTTTTAATACAAACAAACAAAATGAATCGCTTTCTAGATGATCCTTCTAGAAGAAGTTGATTCTAACAATCTTTCTAGTTACTTCGTTCTCTATTTCTATTTGAGAGGATCCTAAGGAAAAGTATTTTGTTTCCACCGAGCTAAAACAATATGTCGATGTCTCTAGTAAACCAAAGTCATCGGTGAATAGCTATTTTGCTCCAATTTCTTTCTAAAGAAAGAAAAAATGGAAGATTTAGTTACGATTAGAAATAGACTTTCTATCTTTTCCCATGGATCCTTTACTCATACTTATTCAATTGGAAGTTTTTGTCCAATTCAAAAATTATGTTTCGCAATTTCAGAATCCAACTTTTCAATTTATAAGTGATTCGTGGATACAAATCACGAGAATTCGTATTTTTTTCTCGAATTTCTCATTGAGAGGTAAAGGATTAAATCTTTTTAAGAAATAAAGTTTTTGTTGGGAATATGAATAAAACCGAAAGACCCTTTAACTATTAACGGTTACTAGAACGAATCACACTTTTACCACTAAACTATACCCGCTACAATATGATTATTGTATACAAATGGACCTTTTGTCGAACAAGATCATTGAGCATGATCAAGATAGGATCCTCAAAGAATCATCAAAATGAGAACAATGAAATAACTAAAACGAAAGTTTTCCCTTTTGCTGAAGAAGATCGATACGGATAAAAAAAAATACTAAAATCATAACAGAAAAGTGCATTGTGGAAGAATCGACAGTTTCTTTTTTATTTCGGTAAAATAGAACAAGAAAAAGAATGTAAATAGTCTTTGTTCTTTTTTTTTTGTTGCTTGAATATAAAATATTCAATTGAATATAATAATATAATAAAAAAGTCTTTTTGTTTTCAAATCAGATATCAGATAAATCATGATTTATCTATAATTCGTTGTAACAAAAAAAAGAGCCCGGCTAGGTACTGACCGGGCCGGGCCGTGAGAATAAGAAGGGCCTTTCGAACAAAATCAACACAAATGGGTTTTGCTTTTTTTTTTTTAGTTCGATTGTTCGCGCGGTCGAGCCCATCTTTTAGATAAAGGAAATTCCCGATTTGTGGATCTCTATATATATATAATAGAATAGAGAAAGAAGAAAGATTCCTTACATTATGTGTAATGTAGTAATTATATTTTTCAATTGGGAGAGATGGCTGAGTGGACTAAAGCGTCGGATTGCTAATCCGTTGTACGAGTTATTCGTACCGAGGGTTCGAATCCCTCTCTTTCCGTTTCCGTTGATGAATTGATTTGGTTTTTTTTTTCAAATTTTGAAAATCTTAGTGAAACATGTAGAATAGATAAAATCCTAAGAAAATTTTCAAATTAACCAAAACCAAGGAAAACACCCTGTATTTTATTCTTCACGTCCAGGATTCCGCCCTGGATCATTAGATAGGAATCCAAAGATAAAGAGAGACACAAAAAATATCACTACGGTATAAACGAAGAGTTTTAGAGTAAGCATTACACAATCTCCAAGATGGTTTTTTTGAAAAAAAAAAGAGAATAGATCTTCTATTTTTCTACCACATATCCTAAAGAAATGAGGTTTTTCTAGAAATGCATTGTCACAAATTCATTTGTTTTTCATTAACCAAAATTTTGGTTTATATCCAAATTCGATATTCTATTGTGGGAGACCCTAATAGGGTTAGGGTCTTTCACTGGAAAGGGGGTCAAAAATGAAGAAATGGGGTAAGTCTGGGTTTTGGCGACTATACACGAATTTCAGCGTGTGAATCGAGGGTTCATACCCTAAAACTTATCTTATTTTTTCAATTGTTAGCATTTTTTTTATCGAGGAAATCATACATTTTCTAGGATATTATTATTCAGGATCTCATCGAAAACTTACAGCAGCTTGCCAAACAAAAGCTAAGAGAAAAAAAAAACAGAGGTATGACTGGCATAACATCCACGATTGGATTCAAAAAAGCATAGGCTTCGGGCAATTTGCCGAAGAAACAACTACTCGAATAAAAGGGAGAATTAATACAAATACAGATCAAACTAACGATATTAAGCATAACAGACATTTTGTTCTTGGAGATAATTGCATTTTGATTGCGTTTTTGATATAAGGAAAAAGAAAGTAAGTAAGGTAGACAAAAACCCTTCCTCTTGGTGGCCTTGACGATGATGCCGACGCAATAGGTGGCGGCTGTAGTGTTCTACATGCCGCTTCCATAACCCGTGCAAGCTCTTCCGCTGGCGGTGTATCTCCGTCCTTCCATCGCTGAACCAGCGGCGCCATCATATTTTGAGCGAGGCTTATCATAAGCCACGCGTCATCTGCAATGGGTACTCGATCGGATACTGTCGAACGTGTGGCTGGGTTAGACAAAAACACGTGGGAGTTAGCCGTGAACCATGTTCTGTAGTCCGGAGCACTCTCCCAAGGAAGTCTGGCCTTATCTCCGCGTCTTTCAGGTGATAACAAGTGCATGTCCCATGTCTCAAAATAATCACCCAAATGCCCCCATACAAGCTTGGACTTTTTTGAAGGTTTAGCACTTCGTTCAGCACGTGCAACAAGAGGCCTCTCTGGTATCGTCTGGACAAACCCGAATTGTCGGAGGACTCTATCTGGCATGTACGGCTCCACAATATCCCCACAGACCAAACAACCATGAAAGTACGTGACTTCATACAAAGGATAATCTTTTCTCATTTTTGCGTATGGATTCCACATAACCTACATTACATGTAAATTATTGAGCACCCACTATTAATTGACACAAGAGAAAGGGGATAAGTCAACTCCAAACCTCATGTGGTTCTAGGGCATCCATACGCTCTCGGAATGCTTGCACACGGGGCATCGACGGCCCGACATATCCTTGTGGGGCCCACCTCGCTGATAGCGGCTGACCAGTCTCGAAGTCCATGTGATGGGGAGGTTTGACCAAGACAGGAAAGTGTTCGTAAATCCAAGCCTACAAAATAACAACCATTCAAAATGTTGAAATGCAAAACATAATATAAAATGGAAGAGTGTTAAGTATGAGTTTTACCTCTAGTAGAGTCAAATAGCCTGATATTTGTGCAGTCTTATTTCTCGACGCCAAACCAAGCTGTCTATATAAATAAGCTAATGTGGCCGCTCCCCATGCATACTCATGCAATCCTTGCATATCATCCAAATACTGAAGCCACGTCGTTGACACACGAGTGCCAGTTTTATCCGCAAACAAAGAGCACCCAAATGTATACCAAGCGTAGGCCTTGGCAGAACGCAACACCTGAACACGGTCTTCAGAATTAAACTTGTTCATGAAGTTCTCTCTCAACCATTCTAGCTTGACCGAAGACCCCCGTGAACCACTTACTAAACCTTTCGCAACAACAGCATCTACACCCAACAATCTACTAAGATTAGAAGAAGAAGAGACGAAATGAACACGAGAAGACCGTACTGGCCGACCTTCAACTGGTAACCCGGTAATGCAGAAGACATCATCTAGTGTAATGGTAATTTCACCGAATGGAAAGTGAAATGAGTTGGTCTCGGGATGCCATCTCTCAACAAAAGCGGCGATGAGGTTCTTATTAGTGGACCTATATGAAATATCCCTAATTTGAACTAGGCTGGACTTTTTCAAATACTTCATCCATCGTCGAAATTGTTGGGTGTCCACATCCTCGGGAAATTCCCATGCCAAAAGTTTACTAATATGGCTATGGCACTTGAGCACAGGACGCTCTTCACCCTTCCAAATAAATTTGGCCACATGAGTTTGGAAAGAGGTCAACAGTGGAGGATTCGCCTCAACACCTTCGTTTGCTTCCACATCCTCCGGTATATCATCATCTCTATCATCGTAATCATCATCATCATCGTCGAAAATGTCTTCAGATACTTCCTCATCTTCAGATTCTTGAGATGTAAATGTGATTTGTTGTTGAGGAGAGGCGGGTTGTGCTTGCGGAGGAGCGAGAGGTTGAACTTGTGGAGGAGCGAGAGGTTGAACTTCTGAAGAAACAACAGGTTGTGCTTGCGGAGGAGCGACTTCTTCTGTTGGTGCACTTTCATCTTGAGGTGCAACTTCTTGAGGTTGAGGTGCGACTTCTTGAGGGGGCTCAACAGTTTCATCCTTATTTTTCTTCCTGTTGGACGCAGTTGGCCTTACTCTCTTGTTGTACACTGATAAAATGAAAAATAAAATCAATAAACCATATGGTAGACATACATGGATAATTTTCAAAGTGGTCGACAACAAGTGGTTGACATTTTTTATTCTCGTCGACTCTGATGCATCGACGAACTCTTATTCGGTCGACGTCACGATGTCGACAAGAGTTAATTGTGGCCGACACTGACGCATCGACCGAATTCTTCCTCGTCGATGTCGTGACATCGACCAAACAAGACCTCGTCGACGAACCAGAGTCGACGACTCCTACCCCGACGCGACCGTTTTTGGTTGATTTCACACTACTTTTTCCCCCCCATTTTCTATTAATCATACAACAACAACCAACAAAAACCAAACAATCAAACAAATAAACAACAAATCCATAAAAAAGCCCTAAAATCTAAAACCCAAACCATGACTAAAACCATCTTCAAATTATGTTATAATAGCATTACAAAATCACCATTCTATACATAAGAAACAACCATTAACAACATACATTACAATTAATTTTTCAAAAAAACATAAAACAACAAAACCACCATTAACAACACACCATAACATAAAGCTTTAAACTACATACCTTTATGTGAGTCCATGACTTCGCGGTGTGAGGGAGCGCGTTGGTTTGTGGTGGTTGGAAGCGGCGGCAGGGCACGGCGAAGGGACGGGAGTGTTTTGAAGAGGAAGAGGGAGGGTAATATGAAAAGGGGTTAATTGGGGGGGGTGCGTACAGTAAGGATGGTGTAGTTAGTGGCATGCAAAAAAAAGGTGTAGGGGTATTTTGGGTTTTTCGCCATATTATTTTATTAATTTAATGAAAAGGGGAGTGCATCAAACCGAAATGGAGGTGCATATAGTCAGACCCTTTAAAAGAAGTGAGGGCTAAATGTGGTCGGGTTGGGCCTGGGCCCGATTTCCGTAATCATCCACCCTCATTTTTTGTGCGAGATAAAGCCTTGTGACAGGCATGCTCCTAATAGCATGCATGCATCTGAATTTGTGGACGAAATCCATATAACGTGCATGGGTTTAATAAATAAAAATTATTGTATACTCCATTCTCTATATATACTTTGGTGATCTTTTTTCAATGAATTGAAGTTCCTGTTTTTTTATTTGTAAATACTGTGTTCACTTTTGTTTGAATTAGGTCTTAATTGTGTTTTCATGGTTTCATATCCATAAAAATTAACTTTCATTCGGATTAAAATATAGGATGTTTATTATGAGGAATATGGAAAGTTCGTTAAAGGTTTCATTTGAGAGTTAATTTTAAATGACTTATTTTCAGGATATGCATGTGTCGTCTTTCAATTTCATACTTCATAATGTTTGCTCAAAGGTGGAAATAAGTCCTTATATGATTTTTTAGGTATAAGTATAAGATTAATGTTGGTCAATGCATATATTTTGAGTTCGTCCCAATTTAAAGTTTATATTTTCTTATTTAATAAAATTCATTATTTCTATATTTTTTTTCATTGTTATGTCTTTATATTTTCTTGAAAATTTTGGAAGGAGAAGGAGACCAAATGAGTATTTGACATGAAATTATTAAATGCGTTGATAACAATAATGTTGTGGCAGCAAATGATGTATATGGAAGTGTAGTAAGCAGTAGTGTAATGACAAGATAAAGTGGAATGGCATGTCATAAATAGTGAAGTCAGAAAGAAAGACAGGCTTGGAGGGTTGTCAATTGTCATTCAAACCTCTCTTCATTGCCACATGTTAATTACACACCCAACTTCAACACACTCACATGACTTGTCTTTTTTTTTTTTTTTTCTCTTTTCAATAATGTGGTATATGGATACACATTTATTAAGAAAATATAATAATTAGTAGAGTTTGATAAATAATTTTATAGTTCATTGTGTAGTAGTATAAAATAAAGAAATGAATAGACCTGTGTGTATATATGAGTCTAAATGTAATTATATTTTGTGTAAAATTGTTAATATTATAAGAGTGGGGTTTATAAAAAGTTTTTCATTTTAAAGAGTATAAAAGTTATTATGGAATTAGAATGAGTATTTTTTTTTTTTAAATATTGAATTGGGTTATAAATGTGTGCACTAATTGAGTCGTTTCATTAGGTCACAGTCACGAACAATGTACATGTTCACCTTTTGAATTGCGTGCAATATGAATCTATTCATGTGCCTAACTTTGATTTTTCCTTAATTTAATTAGAGTTTGTGTACAATATTAGCGTATACAATTAACATTTAGCACTGGACTACTAGCTAAGTAAACGCGTTGCCTTCAATAAATTTTTATATTTTCAAGAACATGCAAATGACACCGTCACTCAAGAAATAAAGTTTTTTTCCAAGTCACAAGAATTATAAGTGGCACATATCCATAATTTGTGCTTTCAACTTTTTTTTTTTTAATTAGTCAAAGAGATACCTAACTTATATCCAAAATATATATACAAATACCCATACAGTATTAAACCTAGTTTACTTGATGAGTTGAGTTGAGTTGCGGTGAATACTGATGTGATGAGATATCTAAATCTTAGATTTTTATGAACATATTTCATGTTTTTTTTCTTTACTTTTTTACATATGAATATAAAAATCAAACTATGGTTTAATTTATTGATTGAGTTGGGTTGCTTAAACTATGTGGTTTAGAAAATTCGGGGTCAAATTTAAATTCGAGTCAACGTTTTAAATCAAATGCTACCAAATATGGAAGGAGGTGTCGGATGTGTTTATATACCAAACTCAACCCTCAACATGACCTTAATGTATTAATTTTCAACACATGTGAGTGTCGTTGTCTTTCACAGAGAATCGTTTCTTGCTAGTTCACATGAGAGTTATATGCCACAATCTAAAATATTTATGCCTCTCATTTTAAATTTGGATTTAGGTAAATATTTATGCTACAGTCGCTAGTCACATGCACTCTAGTATTTTGGATTAAATAAAATTCATCAAGAATTGGAATCAAAGTATATATTTATGTTGTCTAAGGTACATGTGCATTTAGAAACCTCCAGCCAGCTGCCAGGTAACAACGTACATAGATGAGAGCGAAACACACTTAATTTGAGATTAAAAAAAATGTGAAAAAAAGGTACAGTATGTACATACAAACCATATATAATCATCATCTTTTGTATTAATATGAGATGAAGAGCTTAATTACCATGTAGTAGTAATTACACATTAATAGTATTTCCCAAGATTTGGATTATTTATTTAATTTCTCCATGCATATTGAAGTGGGAGGGAACGACGTCAGCGTTTCATTGGTCCCAAAGCTCAGCATATTTGACTCTAGAGACACTCTCCAATACTTCGAAAGGAACAATGTCCCCTGTTACAACCACCATCTTCGTCTCCAAATCTATTTCATACGAACTCACTCCTGTTTTTTTCAATTCAATTTATAAATTTATTTAATTATTATATTAATTAACGAGAAGGAAATTAATTAATTAAAATACTGCTAGTACCTTCCAACTTAGAAATGTGCTTCTCCACCTTTCTTGCGCAGCCATTGCAATGAATGTTAACTCTCAGCACCACCATCTGCATGCATACATATCATCAATGTTTGATATATATATTTTTTATCAAATAAATGTGGAAAAAGGGTAAAAAATGACCTGCAGTACTACTTTAATGTGTTGCAGAACCGCGCTATGCAAAGTAATATAGAAAAATATGATTATAAAAATTATTGTAATTATATTAACTCATACTTGTCCCTCATAATACATGGAGTAATTTTTATAATAATAGTACCTAATATTGTGTTGTATAATTAAGTTGTTCACTAAAATAGTATAAAATTAAAGTGGAATATTTGTACGAGATGAAGCTACTGTATGTATATTTGTATGATAACATCTTTTACCATTTAAAGGTAAATACTAATAATATCTAATAGCAAGGATTTACCCAAATATGTGAAAACCCAGCTTCAACCACTTTAAAAATAGGCTTCTACTCCAACAAAATTAATTAATGAAATGTTCATAAAAAAATAAAATAAAAAAAATATTACATACAATAGTGAATAAAGTAAATACATACATACCTTGGGCTTTAATTGGAGGGCAAGAGTAGTAGGTGTAGCAGCGGCATCTTTAAGCTTGAGAGCTGAAGCTTTATGAAGAATTAGAGGCATATTATCTTGTTCATCATGATTATTATTGTTAATAGTGGTGCAGAGACAAGTGGAGTATGTGGGAAATAGGCAGAGAAGAAGATCTAATGCTCTCAGCTTCCCCATGCTTTCTTTCACACCCCTTTTAATTTCGTGCTTTAATATTTATTCCCATTTTTCTGCTTCCATACATTATACTATACAATACTCTATTATTGTTTCTTAATTTTCTTTTACTCCTAATATTTATATATATCAGTCACAGTCACAGGCCAAACTTAAATTAAGCCATTTCTTTGACTTGTACTTGTATAGTCGGTGCAGCTTCCAACTGTGCAGTGCAGTAAAATATCATTTCATTTTATGGATAGATATAGTGCTTCCGCATTATGCGGAATTTCATACTTTAATTTTATTAGGAATGCATGGAGAATTTTTATGATATACAATGTGATCATTTTGTGTAAATAGGACAATAAAAGGTTTTGGATTAAAAGGAAAAAAGAAAAAAGAAAAGATAAAGGCCATAAGTTCACAAGTCGAATCAAATGTCAGGATACCATCGAAAAATGGTACACCCCTAAATACAACCTACTAATAAAAGCAATAAAAAATCCGAAAAAACTGATCAAGTTAAGGAATATGAAGCCGGGTGAAGGACTATGGAGAGTCAAATGCATCGCCCCAATTGCCCTTGAACTTGGAGACACGAGTGAAATCATTGTCAAGCCCTGTCGAGGGGTTGATAGAGTAGTTCGTGCAGGCTCTAGCCTCGAATTTATTGATAGTGCTATCCTGGATTTGGTGAGGGTTTCCCCAGGCATCCTAGGGCTACTGCGTTTCTCCGTGGGACGAGTCGAGGCTGACCGAGTAGGGGTAGAGTCGTTGACAGTAGCCTCCAAATTCAGATCCGTTGCAGCTACAGGTTCCATATAGAGGTCCGAGGGTTCATCCGTGATGGGACTAGAGAAGGAGTTGCTAACTGGGACCGGATCGGCTTCGATGTCCGAGGAAGGGTTCCTCGGGGGGCGCTCGGGGCCGGAGGTCTGATGGAAAAGGTCTCGATCGTCTTCTGTGGCGGGTCCTACCATGGGTGTCGTCTCGAGGAGGTGGCGGGGCTTGTCCCATAGCGCAACGAGCAGGCGCGTGTCCAACAACTTTATAGTGGTTGCAGAACTCCGGAAGCTGCTCATACAGTACCTCCACCGTCACAGATCGATCCTCACATTCAAGTACCAGTCGCTCTATAAAAGGTTGTTTCATATCCACCTCGATTAAAATTCTAGAATATTGAGCCATGGTCTTAGCCGTTGTGTGACCATCCATCTTAACGAGCTTGTCAACCGCTGATGCCGCAGCCGAGAGAACCGTGGATTGCCAAAGTTCAATCGAAAGGCCGAGGAGGCGTATCCAAACTTGAGTCGTCGAGGTCGGGGCCTGATTCGAGTTGAAACCGGGGGACCATTTTTGTAGCCGGATGGAACCTGGGCTCAGTTGCCAATCCCGTCTCCTAAAAATACGGTCGCACTCTTCCAATAGGTGAAATTTGAGAATAACAAATCATTTTTCGATTGGCACAACCGAGAGGCTCCCATGGAGGGACCAAGTAGGGAAAACGACTGGGCTCGTGGAGGAGGGGCCAACGGGCAAGGCGGACGTCGCAGAAGAGGGCGGGACCGAGGTGCTCTGTCCAACCAAGGCAGACACAAACGAGGTAGGAGACGGCAGCGTAGGTAAAGAGCCAACGATTGGTTCGAGAAACTCAGTGAGCCCAGGAAAGTGCACCTCCAAAGATGGGAGGTGGACACCAATGGGGACAAACTGGTCAAGCGATTTCAAAAAGACAGCCAGTCCCAAGAAACGAGGAACAAGCAGCTTAGCCAGAACAATTTTATCAGAGGAAAAATGGCCAAAGGATGTACAAATTTAATGCCTTGTGCTTCAAGGTGAACCAAAATGAGTTTGGAACACTAATATTTTAAAGTAATTAAATTTAAATTATACTCCTTATGTTCCGCTGAAAGCTATCCGATAGCTTTGGGATTGACCGATAGAATAATATAATGAAATATGAGAGGAAGTAGTTTGCCAAAAAAAATGATGAGTAGCTTTTATTGGGACGAACGAAAAAAGAAAGTTTGATAGCTTTCTCCGAAACGAAGGAAATTCGATAAACATCTATGTATAATATAACATTAGACTTACAACCTGATAAATTTAAAATATAATACTCCATTAAACTTACAAACAGTTAAATTAAGCTGTTGGATCAGTAGTCCCATCATATTATTATATATACACAACTGAGAGGGGGTATACAATATGATCATCTAATTCGTCTTGGCAAATTTTGTCATCGTGCAGACAGAATTTAGCAACAAAAATAATACGGAGTACTACTGAAAAAGAGATTATGGAGTAACTTTAATACTGTATTAATTAATAAGGATGGCAGCTGGATAAGAACTTAAGAAGCCAATAGTAATGGATAAGGAATATATGATTATTTTGGAGACACACTGGCTTTCAAATTTTGTCATCACCTCACTCATAATTGGGCAGTGGGGAATATTTATACGTCACAAATTGAAACTATATCATTATTTATTTTATTTACTAGTCACTAGTTTGAGTTACATTTTCTTAATGAAGTTTTATTGTCTCATGGCGGATTTAAAATTTGGGTTACAGTATATGTATCATTTTTTTTCTTAATATTAGCTAAATATTTTTTAAGTTATATATGCCTTTTACCTTAAAAATATTATATCAATATTAGTAGTATAAAAGCTGGATTCCAAAAAAATAAAAATAATAATAATAATAATAAAAAAAAAATCAATATGAGAGAAGAGACGAGGGGCATGTCTGTTTATAAATAATTAAGAGCATGACAATAATGCATTATTGAAATTCCTCCTTTTTCAAGTGATCCAGGTTAGTCCATGTGAGTATGTGTCATCAGCATTTCATTTGTATCCACTAAAGCTGATAGAGTCTCCATATATATGATTCATTCATTTGCTGTATTATGATGCACATGTGGTGCACATGAACCTTGACGCCGATCGTATACCAACTTTTCCAAGCCTTTTTTTTTTCTTTTAAATGTCCCTTCAGAGCGACGAAGGGGGTAAAGTTGTAAATGAGTCAAGTTGAACACATTGTAGTTCAAGTTTCTTTGAAATATAATCAAGCTTCAATTTTTTTATAATTAAACAATCGAACTTGAACAAACTTTAATCGAGCTGAACACAAGTCGAGCTCGAGCCGAGTTTAGACTACAACCCCCATATCAATCTTGTTAGATATCTATGTCGAATCGAACTCAAGACATCACTCTAAACCTATCATCATTCGATGAGCCCTTTACTGTGATTTGGATTCTTAAAGTTGAGCATATGCTAATGCATTCACTGTCATATATATGCAAATATTTTAAGGATGCAATCAGAGAGAGACTCTCTTGTGAGCCCATCTCACAAAATTTATCAATTAGCTAGATTTTTTTTGTAAGATGATAACATTGTGCAAAATACATTTAATTTGAGTTCGACTTATAACCAGTCAGACATTACACTGTCCCACAATAATTGAATTTGTCTTGTAACCAGTCAGATACTACAAATGGTTAGTAATCAAATTCATCAGAAAAGGAGAAAAAGGTAGACTTCACATAGAAATTGGATAAAAGTTGCAGTTACAACTTGAACTTACAAGCCCATAAGATATAGGAGTATTAGATAGGAAAACTATGCTATACACGTGATTTTACAAGTTGGCAAAAAATCTTGACCAATCTTCTCAAACTTGGATTACTGCCCTGAGATCAAAGTTCAAAACATGTCCATCAATAAAATATTAGAAACATAGATGCATACTACACACACACACACATATATGTATGTATATATATTCATACCTTGGATATTGTTAGATCACAGAAGCCTATCACATTTTGACACACTTTAGGCATAACATCTTATTTGGGTCCACTAGTTTTTGAAGGACCACATCTTTCCACCATAACATCATAGAGTTGCTTCCCATTCTACGTGACATTGGATTGATTAAAGAATTCATCAGTAGAGTAGACTATGCAAACCTTTTGATTGGTTTGGATTGAGGGATGTGTAATTGAAATTACTCTAAAATCAGGTCCAGACAAGAGACATGGATTTTTAAATTCCTAGCTAATTTGAGAAGGCTTCATACTTACAAAAATTACTGGGAAAAAGTGTATTTGTCCTTCAGGTTTTGTTTGTGTCTCCTTAAAATAAACCAAGATTGGAAATGTAGGCCACCAGAGCTCCCAGTTGACGAACGTTGAATATCTGGTGATGGGTTTAATTAATAGTAACAAAATTGCTTTTGTGAGAAGAGAGAGTCTTGTGTAAGACGGTCTCATGTATGAGACGAGACCCACTTTAGTATTTACACCTCATTTTGTTTGAAACAGAGTAATATATACGTGATGGTGTGATGGTAACCTGTCTCATGTATGAAACCGTCTTATACAAGTTTTTGTTTTGTGTGTGAGAAATGGATTGGATTAATGAAAGCTCCACTTACTTCCAGCGGTTTTTTCCACCCACAAAAGCATTTTCACCTGAGTCCTGCAGCTCATCTCCAACTTTTACCTCCTGTAATTAGGCTATACACCTTTTAGGCTTTTACTAACTGATCAAACTAGCACATTATTTTCATATTATGGCACTGCAGAGTTCTAAAACATGATTTCAATTATTACTAAATTCCACCATTAGTACTATGAAAGATCAATGTGGCACACATGATAATTATATCTATTAAAACATGATTTCAATTATTATTTAAAAAAAAACGAGTTTGGCAAAGTTCTTTTAGAGTGTAAGAGTTTAAGTGTTCCATTCCAACAGCAATTGTAAGGCAAATCGAGATTATATGAAATTATGAATGCATGTTTATGTCATAATTTGGAAATCAGATGTGCTATTGTGGATGAGTAAACAAACCAGAGACTCCTGATCAAAGACGAATCTCACTCTTGTTGCCTGAAAGAAACCAGAGAAATTATCCTTATGTTAAATCAAGAGGATGTGTCTAAAAAAGACGCAACAACTTAATAAACTTATTGCCTTTTAACTTTTAAGAAGATAAATTTCAAAATCTACTAAGAATATCAAGAATTTAGCTTGGCTAATATCAAAGGAATAAGTTGTAAGTAGCATCTTATACATGAAAATTGAAATGGTATGTCTGAAGAGGTGTTACCTGGACACAACGTGTGGATTTCTAAACTATTTAGTTAGAGCAAAATTGGAAATCGTCGCCTATTCTATAAAACTCTAGCCACTTTGTCCCTTAAAAAGACTTGAATTTCCTTAATGAGTAAATTTTTTGAAGACATAAGTTGTGTCTCGCTGCATGCACCTCCCCGAGACATGCAAAGTTGCTATAAGTTAAAAATTTGAAGATATGGTATTTAGTCTTTTTCATTTGTCAAAGTTGTTAATTTAATTTATTTTTCGGAACAAATTGCAATATCTCATTTTGCTATAGATTAAATTGCTAAAGCATTTTTCTCCTATTACCTGGACTAGTAGCAGCAAGCCTAGAAGGCCAACAGGGACTGCTGCAGCTAAATTATCCACATAACCGAAACCACCAGCTATTCCTGCCCAATTTAAGAGTAGCCATGATGTGAGAATCAACTTCTATCAAATTAATCATCCAAATATAATTCTTCATGATTTATGTAATTCAAATTTTTGTTTGATTGCTGGAAATATATGTAAACAGAACCAACAAAAATGGCATCCAACTCTGTTTTTTGAGAGAGATGAAGTACCGAGAAGTACAACTGGAAGACGATAATCAGGATCAGGGATGATAGTCTCTCTCTTAACTTTTCTCCTCATCTGCAAAACATACATAAACCCTAACATTGAATTCCATGTGCGTAATTGCTTGATTCGTCAAATTATCATCGATTGCGTTGAAGCTGAACTCGCTTGTTCTAAAAATTTATAAAATATAGGATGAAAATTAAAAAAAACCAAAAGATAGGATGAAAATTATGAACCACAGAAGAAATGATGCCACGTCTTGCTGCTGTAGTTCCTGCATTTCTAGTCAAAAGCGAATTACTGTAGAGCAATTTGCAGCTTGAAAAAGTCCAACATTTTCTCCCAAAAGCATCTGATTTGTTATAATCTGATAATTGAATGAAATTGTTATAGGAAAATGAAAGACGGTGTGCGTGAAATTGAAGATTATAACTGAACCCGAATGCAAATATAGCTCACATTGGCATGAGACGAAGCGAGAAGAAGCGCATAAGAGAGCCCTATCCATTGTTGCCAAGCTTTTCACTGCACTTTTTTTTCCAGAAACAAAGAAGCGTCTGTCTCAAATGAGAGGCGGAGTTTTGGTTTCGTGGAACTGGTTTTCGATGGGCGTTCACGAATTAACTCATTCCAATAGTCTTGTGATGTTTTTAAAATTTTAATAGGGTTAATTGCAAAACAAATCACGACCTTTTGTAGATTTATCAATTACAACATATCTTTTATTTCTTTGCAAATCGATACACCAACTTTTTTAGTTTTACAATTTAATGCACGTGTAAATTTTCCAATCAATTTAAAATGATGTGGCGCTAGAAAAATCAAAATCGCCACATTGGCGCCAAGTAAGACTGTCACCTAATTAATTATTATTTTTTAATAAAAAAAACAATTTAAAAACCTTTAAAAATACAAAATTAAATCAACCCTTATTAATTATCCTAAAAGCGCACGCACGAGAACACATCAATTCTATTCCTTCGGAATTCGCAAGCATTGTCCGCTGATTGGTAAGGTATCTACATGGCCATTTGCAGTAAAATTCAATAAAAGAGAATTATAATTCCAACAAAATCTTCCAATTCAATAATAGTCAGCAAATTGAATATAAAACTTTAATTCGACACATGTGTCAACCGGAAATTCGAATTACTTATTAATCTATAAGTTGATGCATCATACTTGCAGAAAAAAAAACAGTTACTAAGAAAAATAGAGAGAATAAAAAACATTAAAAAGATAATCAGGAAAGGAAAACATTCATGTACAAATACTTGTTTCTGGGTATCGTTGAAGAGGAAAGAAGTAGAGAAAGCAGCAGCTTGGTGGGTTTTTCTTTCGAATATTGAACAAATCAGGGACCTCGCTGCAAACAACTTCTGCATCTTCTTGTATGGAAATTTTTGGTTTACCGGGAAGGGTGATGGAGGATTTTAAGAGCACCGCGAATCTGAGCCCATCTTAAACAAACAAATCGATTGAAGGATTGCCGAATTGAAGAACGCGATTAAGATTTATGTGCAAATAAGGGTTGATTTAATTTTGTATTTTTAAGGGTTTTTAAATTGTTTTTTTTCATTAAAAATAATAATTAATTAGGTGGCAGTCTTACTTAGCGCCAATGTGGCGATTTTGATCTTTCCGGCGCCACATCATTTTAAAATAGATCAGAAAATTTATTGGTGCATTAAATTGTAAAACTAAAAAAGTTGGTGTATCGAATTGTAAAGAAATAAAGGATATGTTGTAATTGATAAATCTAAGGTCGTGATTTTTTTTGCAATTAACCCATTTTAATATCGTAAAATAAATTAAAAATATCAAGTCTCATACAAATTTATATGATAAATAGAAGTAGAATTGCATTAAAAAAATCATTATCATAAATTAAGACATCATATATGTCATGTATATTATCTAAACTGTATGAAGATTATAAAAATTACTAATGATTATTATTTTATTTTTAACAAAATAATATTACACATATTAAGAAATCTCTCTCTATTTACCGATCAAAAAAAAAAAAAGAAATCTCGTAACCACTAATTCTACTGTTTTTTTTTTCTTTTTAGTTATTCGATGAATTTATAACAATGGAGATTGATATTATTACAGTTTCGTGAAAGAAGAAAGAAAGAATTATTCGTATCACCTTTTTATATAATCCTCAGCACTACAAGGAAACAAAAAAGATCAAAATGAAACCAAGAGATGAAATCAGATTGTAAATGCTTATAACTATAACCAATATGATCAGAATCAGATTACGAGGAACAGGAATAAAAGTAACCTTCCCTTTAAAAAAACTTCAATGCACCCAAACTCCATTGCACAGCATTCTCCAGATAACTGATAAACCAGATGTAGGCCCCATCTTCGTCTTCGATACCATTTGCATAATCGCATAAGTCGAGGTGATTTCTCATCATCGTGTCACATATTATAAATATTGGCATCAAATTTACTCTCAATTTCTGTGAAATTTGAAAATTTTATTTTGTTTTGGTGCAGTGGGCGTCTGTACCGTGCTGTATACAGTGGTCGTACCCCATTTTACGAAGAAAGCCCCGTATCTCGCTGGCGGTGGTGTTGCTCGCCTGTAACAAGCGTTCGTCTTCTTCGTATATAAGGTACGGTGCTTCACTCTTTTTTCTCGATAACAATTTTGATGCGCCCTTTAGAACATGATACTCCCAGCCCTGAACGTCTATTTTGACGATGAGCACACGCTCAGACTCTCGGATTACTTCATCGAGAGGAATGGTTTTGACTTGAAGTGCGATCTCTTCATTGGACTTAAAGGCCAACTTGGCCCCAGTGGCTGAGACTGCACTATTGTCGAGCCGCCCGACCAACTGATATTTTACATAAATTCTTATCAGCAAAATCCAGATCAGGTTATAAAATCAAGTCAAGATTGTTTTTTTAAAATTCATATAGGTTTTAAGAAGGAATAGGGCAAAAATATGTCATATCTTGATTTACAAGCTGGGCCTCAGATTAGGGAAACAGAAAAAAGCTCGAAATAGACCCGAATTTAATGGATTTGAGCTCAAGCTCACTAATATTACTATTTTATCCATAATGTTGCTAATTATTTAGAAATATTTACTTTAATTATAAATTTTAAAAAAAAAATCTCTAATTAACATTATTTAAGTTATTGAGTCGAGATCGAGCTGGAGTTCGAGTCAACTTAAAGTTTGACACTACTCGACTTGGCTCATTTACACCGCTAGTTGGGAGGGGAAAAAACGGAGGGCGGCTTAGTGACTCCATCGGGCTAGGCAGGGAATTTTACAAACACTAGTCATACGCAGGCATCTCAACACCTAAAATCATGTATTTACCCATGGAGATCTCATTATCAACATACAGGAATAATGGATCTTAGATTTAGAGTATCTATGGGAAATAACTCGATTGTCATCTACTGTACCATATGAGATCTCCCGATGAGGTGAAGCTTGATAGACTATTAGCGTGTTTGACTGATCTTATAGGCTCTTCAAAACATCTATGCATAAGAGTTCATTGAATCATCAAAATTCAAAATTGCTTATAAGGTGTTTCTGAAAAATAAGAGGACCCCATCTCCTATTTCTAAAATAAGATCTTATCTTATGTTCAAAACACTTCTACATTTAACAATTGTAATTGCAAAATTTTCATTACTAACATATTAAAAGCTCTGTCATCTTGTTTTAATCTAAAAACTTCAACAGCTAATTTTCAGATTAAGATTGAATATCTTATAAGATCTTTAAAATTAACTTAGTTGAACACCATCTTAAATATAGATTTCAAAAAAAAAATGTATATAGAATCGTCCCTTTTGATTTAAGTATTTTCTAAGACTGTTCAGACACTTGTGAAATATATCAGAAATAAGACTGTTTCACAAGCACACAATTCTAGTTCTTAGACTATTGATATATGTCCTCCATATCTAGGCAATGATGGTATACTAAAGAAGAAAGACGTCAACATTATAACAGAGGATTAAGCATACACAAAAAAGTTCCTAGCATAATAATATAAACAATGCTTCTGCTATAGCATAATCTGCTAAAAAAAAGCAAGTGCAACTTAAAGCTATGTCTTGAACATTTAGGCAATGCTTGTTTTGGGTTTTAAAAACTGGTTAAAACCACCACTACAACACCTGTAAACCTACTATCACCCTTTTCAATACAATCAATTTATCTCTCCTTACACTCTATTACATTTAACTAATAAGTTCACATTATCCAATCATTACAATCACACTCAACAACAATATATTAATACAACATCCATTGATTTGGCATATGTTAAATCTCACCCTACTTAAAACCACAAAGAAACACACCTTGCTGTTTATCAGGAATTCCTCTAGATTTCAAAAATTGATTTTCAAAAACTACTCTAAATTCAAAACAAACATTGCCATAGGAATCCAACAAACAAAGTTTGGGCTTCTACAATACCTAAAAAATTGTATGCGACTATCTCACTGAATGAAAAAAGTAGTTCTTTTAAACTTATATTACTACCTTTTTTCTCAGTAGCACTATACAGGTTTCTTAGACTCTCATGCAACTATCACAATAAAGATTAGTATTTAAAAACACCATCCATACAACAGCAAAAAAAACACAGGAAATCCGAAAATGTAAAAAAAAAACAAAAAACAAATTGAGAAGCCCCATGGAATAGAAAAGGAGAGAAATGAAATTACCTTATGGAATGTGATATTCCCATTGTGATCAGAGGTTGCTGCCTCAAAGACCTCAATCAACTTGTCAACTCTATTGAAGTAAATACCATCACAGATCCTCTGCAAGTTCTCAAAAACAGGCTCAAACGCCAACACCTTGAATCCCATGACAGCAGCTGCAAAGCTCGCCATTCCCACATTGGCGCCAACATCGACGAAGATCCCTTCCCTCTTCTGCTCCTTCATCTTCTCCAAGAGCTCCTGCACCGTGGCGGAAATGTCGGGGCGGCGGAAGGGCTTTCCCTTGAGGGTTCTGACGATGTTTTTGTGGGGTTTATCGGGCAAATTTCCATAGTCGGCGAGAGAATAGAGAAAGGGGAATTTGAGGCCTTCGACGGTGTTGGCGAAAACAGGGGAGGCTTGAGGGGTGTTGTAGCAATCGAAGGGTTTAATGGGTCTATCGGAAGCTATGACTTTGAGGGATTTGGTGGTGGGATTTTTGGGGGTTTGAGTGGAGAGGTAGAGGAAAGCGAGGAGTAGGAGGGTAGTGGAGACGAAGAGGAGGAGGTTTTTTGGGGAGAGGATTTTGGAGGGTTGAGTTCTTCTCCACGCATTTGCCATGGAAACTAGATCTTGCACTTGCACTTGCACTTGCACTTGCTCGCCTTACAGGAAAAAACTAGATACCAAAACTCACTCACCATTTTTTTCTGTGATTTAATTTAATCGACTCGGATTCAAAATTAATTAATTAAAAAAACATAAAATTTTCAATATTTATGTCTACAATCTCTAAAATTAGGGAAGATTATTTTCAATGTGGAGTAGTTCAATGTTCAATTATTTTTCTTAAAAAAGTTAAATCGAACGTCTAATTTAACAAAGAGATAAATGTACACGACCCTCCTATCCAAAACCAGAATATCACATTCAAACCTTAAATTTCCCCAACCCAAACTTGGATGAGGTTACTTGCGTCCAAAATTGTTAAATGCACCTCCCACTGCATCAAATTTTGTTAAATCTTCATTAAGAAAAAAACAGAAATCTTTAACCATTTTTTATCCTAATTTTTTTAAAAAACTTTTTATAAAGAATCTTAGCATCCACACTTTCTTATTTTCAAGTATTACTTATTTACTTAAATTGTCATTCACTTTTTCGTCCATAATATCTCTACCATATTTACGTTTTATATAAACTAATCAGGAGTATTAATTAAAATATATGAGATTGGGGTGAGGGGAGTATGTATGATTAAGGACAGTTTTGTCCAAATACTTTGATATCAGAGTCCAAAACTGCTATTTACATGTCCAAGATCTAGAATAGAAGAAAAACAAATTTAAAACGAAAAATGTACTAACATTTAGAAAACATAATGAGATTTTAAGGATAAAAATCGTTTGAAGGGCATTTCTTCTATTTTGGCAAGTTGATTTAATAGTTTTGCCCCCCACTCTAAGTTTTGGAAAACTGTATTAAAATAGAATCGATATATATATATATACAGTATAAATGAAGGAGAGGGGGTGGGGAGTTGTGAGTAATTTGTTGGCATAATATTTTTTTTCAGGTATTTCAAGTCTGCTGCTTTAAGGAAGGTCCCTAAGGCTGAGGCTGTATATATGGTGAGAATTACTGATTCTTGTCATGATTATGTCCTAAATTTCTTAATTAATTGTTATTTTATGGCTTAATGAAGCATTAATTAATTGTTTGTTTGTGTTTAATTTCCTCTCCAGGATATATTTGCAGTATCATTCTTCTTGTTCTTTCTTGTGCCGGAATTGGTTTGTTCAAGCTATGATCATTTCAATGTCCTGGATTATGGAGCCCTAGGTGATGGCCGTACAGATGACTCTAAAGTAACATACTCCTATCTAACATCATTTTTTATTCTTTTTTTTAACAACAATTTGATGTTACATTATATTTTGTCTATTTTATGTTTTGTACTAGAGGCAATGTCCGTAGGGCTTTAATGTGTGTTGTACCTTAATACATTAATTTCATCTTTACTCCAAAGATTAAGAAATACAGTATAAAATGGATAGCGGATAGTTGTAGTTGAGATTCAGATCAATAGAAAGAGAGTGGGTTAGGAGAGAGAAAATGTAAAAAAACTTAAGAATGAGGAAATACAGAGATAAATAGGAAGAAAGAAAATGTAAAGAGAGTGGGTTAGGAGAGAGAAAATGTAAAGAGAGTGGGTTAGGAGAGAGAAAATGTAAAAACAAAAAAAAAACTTAAGAATGAAAAAAAGATAGAGAGAAATAGTGAATTTTTATCATTTAAGAAAATTAGAAGCAAACATGCTCAAAAAGCTTGCGAGCCTAATTGAACTTGAACCATATTTATTATTTTATCATTAATATATAATTTATATACATGTAATCGAGTTGAGTTTGAGTTTGAGTTTATTTTACCATCAATTATATTAAAAAAATAGGTTTTACATTTAATTTAAAAAATTATACAGATAATCGAGTCGAGCTGAGCTCGAGCTTAAAACTTTTAAGCTTGACCAACTCGATTTCAAGTTCAACACTATTCGAATTGACTCATAAATAAAATGGTTATCTAATATGAATATGTTACAAAATAGGCATTTGTAGAGGCATGGGATGCAGCTTGTAGTCCCTCAAACCAATATCCCAAAGTAATTGTTCCACCTGGCATGACTTTTTTGCTACACCCCCTTACCTTCCGTGGCCCCTGTCACGTCCCATCAATCACCTTCGAGGTACGTACGTTATACTTTCTTCATTTTAAGAAGACGTGTAGGGCATGTTTGTTTTGGGACTCACCCGTCCGGTAACATCCCACGTCCTTGTTCTACTTCGGGATTTTACATTTGGATTTCCCCATCCAACTACACTCATCCCTAAAAATACTTATACATCCTACTATAACATCCTACTATTACATCCCATCCAATCACTGTTACACAATTTGATTTGACATAAAGTTACATCTCATCCTACTCAAAATCTCAAAACAAACACACACAATTACTATTTATCAGAATTTTCCCATCCAGAATTTCCCCCATCTTACATAATCCCAAAACAAACATACCCTTAGTGTTAACAATAGTTTTATAAATTTTTGTAAATAAAATTAATGTATATATGAATATTGCGATGACATGTAGATATCGGGTACAATTATAGCCCCAAAAGTAGCAAGCTTATGGGATGGGATGGATGCAAGTGAATGGATGGTATTTAAGGATGTCAAAGGCCTTACGCTTGATGGTTTTGGATGTATCGATGGTAGGGGTAAGGCTTGGTGGGACCAATCTTGCAAATATAATCCCAAATTGGTATATATCTTTTTTCTTCCTTTTCTTACTAATTGTGTGTATATATATATATCCCGTCAAAAAAAAAAAAAGTGTGTGTGTATATATATATATATATATATTTGAAGTATCAAGCTTGCACACGTATACACTAGTAGATACATTGATTCATCTGTTTCATTTTTCGTATTTTATTTTATATTACATCTCCTGAATTATATCAGTGTGTCATGACAATTTTAATTATGACTTGAGAATTAATATCTTGAATTAACTTATTTGTTATGACAATTTTCAGAAAAATTGCACAAAAGTAGCTCCGACTGTAAGTCTCTCTTTCTCTAATATATACTCTTCAAGAATTGATTCCCCAACTGCAGCTAGATTTATCTAAACTTAATTCAACATGCTTATTTTACCTCAAAAAAATCAAGTTTATTTTCTCTAATATATACTCTTCAAGAATTGATTCCCCAACTGCAGCTAGATTTATCTAAACTTAATTCAACATGCTTATTTTACCTCAAAAAAATCAAGTTTATTTACTTTTGTTGCAACCCATTTAAATGTTTCTCGATACACACATAATTTCTTATGAAACCTAACATCAGCATTAACTACATGTACTATGATTTTGAGTTCAACGAGAAACTCACGATAAACCTCCATGTCAAAATCATATATTTGAAGTAGTTTTTGGAATTAATATAAAAAATCATCATGTTACTTAGATTGTATCCAACTTTTAGTCTTGTATGTATATATATTTTTTAATTTTGATC
This sequence comes from Galeopsis tetrahit, assembly GCA_963675135.1. Classification (NCBI taxonomy): domain Eukaryota; kingdom Viridiplantae; phylum Streptophyta; class Magnoliopsida; order Lamiales; family Lamiaceae; genus Galeopsis; species Galeopsis tetrahit. Next base: position 70,869,504 of record OY776129.1, read on the forward strand.
CTAAATGGCCAAAATTAAAAAAAAAAAAAAAGTCTAAACATACATGACTAAAATTTTGGTTTTGTATCTTTTTTTTTTTCTCCATTTTGGTCCTTTATGGTGTTCAATTTTAGTTCTAAAATGTTCATTAACATCAAAAGACCAAAATTGAAGATGTAAAAACATACTCCCATATAACTAAATTTGAAGAGTTCCTAATATATGCATATGGTTGATGTATATTAAAAAACAGGCATTGAAGTTTTTATCATGCCATGGAGGCAAGGTGCAAAATTTGATGATGATAAATAGCGCACAAACACATATAAATGTTCAAGGATGCAACAGATTTCGTATTGAGAATGTGGATATAGATTCCCCGGGAAATAGTCCCAACACTGATGGCATTCACATCCACGCTTCACGCCATCTCGTCATCACCGATTCTAGAATATCAGCAGGTCTGGTTTCTTCTTTCTCTACGTTTTTTTAAAGCATGAATTGACAAAAAAAATACAAATTGAGCTATAAAAATGTTTCTATGGCGATAATTTAGTTGGTACACATGTGCAAAGCAGGTGACGATTGTATTTCAATTGGTGATTACCTGTATGACATCCAGATCTCAAATATTATATGTGGACCTGGCCATGGTATAAGGTGCATCTCTTCTCTCGTCTTAACTTAAGACCATGTTTGATAGCTAAGTGTTGGGATATTCAGAACATGTCCTAATTATATGTAAACTCTCTTTATTATCTCTCTAAACCATATATAAATTAAATCAATTGCAGCATTGGAAGTTTAGGAAAATCAGGAAATTATGTACAAGTTGAGAAGATTCATGTCACTAATTCATTATTCATGGGAACCACAAATGGAGCTCGGATTAAAACATGGCAGGTCGGATAAGATTTTGATATGAAAGATGTTCAATGGTGAGTTTCTTATAAAGCCAACATTAACAAAATTAATTTATGCTAATGTTGATTTTAGAAGGAACTTATCATTGAACTACATATATATTATCATTACGGATGTTAGAAATTCATTTTTGACGTGTAAATTTGAAGGTTGGAAGAGGGTATGTTAAAAATGTGAAGTTTGAAAACTTGATATTCTACGACGTCAAGAACCCCATAATCATCGACCAAAACTACTGTGACGTTAGGTACGGTTGCAAACAAGAGGTATGGCATTCAAACGTCTCATGTAAGTCTTTGTCTTATTTTAGACTAGGTCTCGATGATCTTTAAAAGTTAATTGGATTATTATGATGATTCAGGCAAGTGGAGTGAAAATAAGCAATATTATTTACAAGGAGATACATGGAACGTCGAGAACCAATGTTGCCATTAATCTAAACTGCAGCACATCAGTTCCATGTTCATCAATTTCAATGGAGTCCGTATACTTGACATCAACACAAGTTGGTACCAAAGTCATTGCAGAGTGTACAAGTGCTTATGGTCGACAAATCAATGTCCTTCCTCCTGATCCATGTCTTTTGAAATAATTTTATCGATCTACCTTAATTTCTCCTATTAACGCTTATGTATTTATTTATATTGTTTCCTTACCAAGAATCTTTGGTGTATAGTATTCCATGCTATTATGGTGAATTTGATTTGGAATAACATGAAAGTTGTAAACAAAATGCACATATCTATTGAGATTTCAAATCCCTCCTCTTGCATTTCATGTCGCAATAAATTAGTGGGATCACAGCCAAAATTTAGGTGCTCATCAAACCGAGAGACGTCTAAAAAGCAAGCAAAAGACAGATGAATAGGAAAACAAAACATAGAGCAGATCAGTGCCTAAAGTGCCTGACATCGGTGAAAACAAGAGAAACGCCATACTTGTTACAGCAGTCGACTGCATCAGCGTCCCTGATGCTACCACCTGGCTCTGCAATTACACCTACACCACTTTTGCATGCTTCTTCAACGGCATCATTCCACGCTGTTTAACAACACAAACACGTCCACTTCAGATTAACCAATACCTCTATGTAGGGTTGACAATATGAATTATCTCTCACATAAAGGATAATATCATTTTGAAAGCACCCTCAAATAGTTGAAATTTGATAGTGAGTGAAAGACAGGGACAAAAACTGGAAAAAGGTCAAATATAGGGACCAAAAAATATATTATCACTTTTATATTTAAGTATGAAAAAATTCTTTCTACTTTCCTAGTCTTTTTAGGAGTTCAAAAAAAAAGAGAAAACATAGAATAATCGTTGCAACTTACCAAATGGGAAAAAAGCATCACTAGCCAATGCAGCTCCCTTGACTTCCTCCCCTGCTTTCCTCATTGCTATCCTCAAACTCTCAAGACGGTTTGGTTGCCCACTCCCCATGCCTAGCATACAATTATTCTACAGAAAACAATTGTTTCAAAAAATTAAATTCAAAAGAGAAAAGAAAAAACCCATATTGCAACCGCTTCAAGTATCAAACTGCAAAAAGATTACTTGAGATTGAGAGGGTAAAGAAAATTAATCAACCTTGGCGATAACAATTGCATTGCTCTTCACATGCTTCACGCAAAGCCATGCGAATTGTGCATCATGAAGTTCATTTTCTAATGGAGCCTTTTCAGAAACAACATTGAACTTAATATCTTCCGGGGTCAGATCATCTGCTTCTTGAGCTAGCCACCCACCACCAACTTGTCTTAACGAGAGCTTTCCCTTATTATTTTTACTTGCCTCTAGTATTCTCAACGTCTTGGACTTTCCACGAAGTACTTCAAGCCCCTTCTTGGAGTACTTAGGAGCAACAACAATCTCATAAAACATACGGGTTTCACCGTCGGTTGGACTCCTAAACTCTCGAATATCTTTTGCAAGAGCCTATAAAAAACTTGGACGTATAAAAGGTGTAGTTTCAACATAAGTAGGGATGAAAATTTGACTCGCCTATCCGTTCTGACCCATTTTAGATTATTAAAGTTTTAATATATAGTTATATCGATATATATAATATTATTATATTTTTCATACTTATTAGTAAATACTACTATAACAAAAAAAAACTCTAAATATATTTTAGCCCAATATATATTGACAAAACATAACATGATATTCCAACTAAAAATTCTTGTTGATATCGACATCTTTAAAAGATAAATATAAATCCATAAACATGTTTCAAATACCATCTATTTATTTTTCAATTGAAATCTTAGTCTTCTATAAAAAAAATTAAAATATATTAGTATGTATTATTATTGTGATAGTAAAATGTTAATTTAGAATGGGTTGCCCCATCCCATTGACATCCTTACACATAAGAATGGTGCAAAAGAACTAGAAATTGATCTTACCTCATCAACTTCAACATTGAAGGCCACAATGCCACCAAAAGCACTAACTGGATCAGCTTTCACAGCTAGCCTGTATGCTTCAATAATATCATCACGTGATGCTACTCCACAAGGATTTGTGTGCTTAACAACCACACAGGTTGGCTTACTAAACTCACATACACAGTTCCAAGCTGCATCAGCATCTAAATAGTTATTGTATGACATCTCCTGCAGGAAAAGGGAGCATTGATTAAAAGGAAACCTAACATTATCCATTTAAAATATCATAAAAATGCAAGTAAATCCGCTACTTGAAAAGGGAGCATTGAAATATGGTCATATATAGATAATATCAATGTGATTTTGTGTGTTATGAGCGAATGACCCAAGACTTTTATTAAAGCATATTGAAAATTAATTTCAACATTTTTTATTAATAGGTTCAACCGTGTCAAGACTAAACATGCATAATTCGGAGAGGAATATTAAAAGAAAAAAGTAAAATCTGACACGTTCATAAATAGCAAATTGTTAATCAGCAAGTATCACATTCAAGAAACATATAATTTTGCAAAAGAAAGAAGAGTCACATTTAATGACAACAGAGTAATACCTTTCCATGGTGTTGAATGGCCGTTGCAATGCCACCAGCATTGACCTCTGCAAGAGACTTATCAACGTAAAATGCAGCCTTCTGATGAGGATTTTCACCATATCGAAGTGAACTTTTGAGGGACAAAGGTACTGTCAGGCTGAGAGGGAACTTATCTACAAAGAAAAATATGTTCAAGAACATGATAATACATCTAATATTGAAGAATTTCATATTAAGGCTCAAATTCTTAGGTTGTGTCTCAATATAGGTCTTCATTTTACAAATGTCTCAATTCAAGGTTATATTTTTCTATTTTTTTCTTAAGTCAAAATACACAAACACACACACACACACATATTCTCTCAATTCGGGGCGAAATATTTTCTAAATTAAAGTCATACAACATGTTTAATTTTACCTCCTCCAGTCTGCTTCCATAACCATTCTGAAACTGCAGAATCATAAGAAGCAACATGCTGAAAAGCCTTCCAGGCCAGTCTCATCCGAAATTGCTGATCATCTTTCCCTCTTAGATACTCTAGGAGTGCTGGATAATCATTGGAGTCAACTACAACCAAAACATCCTTATGATTCTGTTGATAAGAAAAAGTCAATCAGATACAGGTATAGGAAACGAAGCATGAGTTTTTTTTCAGACAATTATTCTATTGTTGCTTCTAAAATTTAAATTAAATATATCTGAGCTGTCACAGCTAATACTGAGTTGGTACTGGGAAAATTGAATTCTACAAGGGCATATGTATAATCAAATGTTATACCCAACATGCAACAATTGAAGCTTAAATTTCCCAGCTTAAAACCAAAAAGGATACCAAGGGGATAAATTTACTAGCAGAACGAAACAAGGCTTTAGAAAAAAATTTAAGTCGCCAAAGTCAAATAAAAATAGCATGTGATGCTCTAAAGCTGTGTTGTAAGATTTGAATGTGTTGGTAAAAACAAAGAGAGATAATACGAAAATGTGTAGAATTTTATAAGTGTTCTCCTGGAAAGGTGAAAAACAACAAGAGCTAAGCAAAGATAACCTTTGCAGCAGCTCTAATCATAGCAGGTCCACCAATATCAATGTTCTCAATCCCATCATCAAAAGAAATCCCAGAAGACGACGAAACCTTGTTATAAAAGGGATATAAGTTCACCACAACCACATCAAATGTACCTGCAGAGAAACAAGTTAAGAAATAGCTTGTGCATCATGACGGATATAATTGCAAAATTTTAAAAAGGACCTTATATCAAATAGCAAATTAAAATATGAAAAATCGTGATTTATATATGGTCATATGTTGAAATTGAAAAATCGTGAAAAAGTTGTGATTTAATTTGCAATCAACCAAAGATTTAAGAAACTACAGATCCAAAGAGTAATTGAACAAAAAATCATACTATAACTTATTAGTTCATTCAGAAACAAATTACTATCCAAATGCTCAGGTCCTATTCTTTAACAGACGTGCTGTATAATATGAAATATCATAAACACCTCTTCTTCTGAAATATCGTCAACCAAGATTTATTATCTCCCCACAGCCATTCATACCATTGGCATCCTTAATAAGCAGTTCGCTGATGCACGCCAGCATACATTATATAAGCGTTTTTTTTTATAAGAAACATGAAAGATCCCTAGACAGATTACGTAATGAAATTACATAGCATAGTACCAACTCCTAGTAACATCAGAAATAAGCAGACCCTTAAGAGTTTGAGAGACATTATATAAGAGTTTTGATCATTCACTACAACCTACTCTCTCTTTTTTGAATACGAAACAAAATGTTTCATTAAGATAGGGAAGGTATAACTTATAAGGGATAAGATATCATTTCAACAACTTACAATTTGACAGTATCACTTAAGAGCGAAGCACCAATCCCTAACTAAATTCGGTATATGGACACCTATGAAGTTCCTACGAACTGACAGCCCAAAGAGCAGCTCTTCAATATAATAACTTGAGAATTTTAAATAGAAAAAAAAAATTAGATTAAATAGGACACAGGACACATCTCAAGTAGAAATTGTTATAAATATAGTTAATAATGTGGGTCAAAAAGTACCATTGTATTGGAAAGTCAACAAGAGTGGAATCTATGGACTACAGCTCCAAAAACCAGCTTTAATTTGACCTCAAAATGGAACGGCCAATGAAAAAAATAAACTTACCGATTCCATGCGTATTGAGGGCTTCCATGTGATGCTTTTGATCTCTTTTAGCAAGAATACCTCCATGTATACTAGGATGTAGAGTTTTCACACGACCATCAAGCTGTAAAGGATGAAGAAGAAAGCGTAAGAGAGAATTAACATATCAACATTTTTTATTAACTTAAGTGATGATATTCTACAAAAGAAAAACAATTGCAGAAACTGTGCAACATCATAGAGTAATTTTTCTCTATTAAGCTTAATGAAAATACAGACCCCTTTACAGGAAGAATAACATAAATATCTGGCAAGCTACTGCATTGTAAGTTTACAAGCCGTCAGTGTATACTGCATTCCCTCAATTACTGATTTAGATAGACCAGAAGAAAGAAAGAAAAAGAGTTTGTCTGCTTTCAAAATCTCGATGCAACAGAAAAGATTCTTTAATTTACTTTTTCGATTAAAAAAAACAGGTAAGAAATATATGGTGATACTGAAACTAATGAAAGAAAATCAATATAGTAGAGCAGGAAAATGGCTTACCATTTCAGGAAAGCTTGTAAGTTCCTCCACCTTGGTAACAGACACACCAGAACTTTCCAAAGCAGAGGCCGTTCCTCCAGTGGAAATAATTGTGAATCTCAAATTTTTAATAAAAATATAGGTCAGTTAGTATCAGGGCAGATGATTTGCATAAAATAGATATATGTATATGTTGTAGTTGTACCGTGATTACCCAAACTAAAAGAACCTCAAAACATAGAACATTAATGAATCATACCCACCAACTATTTTTTCAATTAAAACAATCAATATCACATAATTTTGAAATTAGCCAATCAGTATTCCACTGCAACTGCACCTTTGGTATACCTAACTCGGATCATTATAAAGACAGAATCTTCATCTAAGACCAAATAAACTACTATCACTCACAAATGGGAACCAGAACATAGACCGAATAAATATTACTCCAAGAATTCTCATCTTCTACACCAAAATCACACTTGACCAAAGAAAGAAGATTTCCAAAAAAATTTAAACAAAATAAAAGGCACAAAACTGTTATGAGCGCAGTAGGAGATACCCCAATTCCTGCAGTCCAGTGCCAAGCGTAAGCAAGTCGGTCTTGTCAGACAATGAAATCAACGCTTGCCTCTTCCCTATATACATCATACAAATAAAAAATCAAACGTAATCTCAAAGTGAAAAGAACAAGAACAAAATTCACTTCAGATAAAAATAGTTGTGGGAATAAATAGATAAGAAAGAATACCAGAAATTGAGGAGTTGCGGTCAAGGTTGGGGGTTGAAAGAGTTTCCGCCATTGCTCTAACTCGAAACGTAGCTAAATTGCACGCCGACGTCGTCGACTACAATTTTTTTAAAAAAAATCGAAAATTACACAAAACAACGGCAGAAATTCAAAAGAAAATAAACAGGTTGTAAATAAAACAAATAATTATATAGCAAAATACCAATTGGTTTGAGAAAGACGTGGTTCTAGGGTGAGACGAAATGGTGGGGTGGGCGGAGGTGACTAGTGAAGAGGTGAGGGCAACGGTGGTAGAAGCTTGAGCGGCGGCGGCGATGGAAAAAGCCGACATTCTTTGAGTAAATTTGTTTTGAAAGGGTGTGACCTGTGCTTGTTTTTAAAGCTAACGTAATCAAGTCAACCACTTTGACCTCATTTGCAACCCTAACGTATCTATTTATGTATCTCCCATGATAAGTCCATTCCTATATGATTTTGCAATATTAGTTATTGAAATTCTAAGTGATTTTTATTCATGTGAAAATACATTTTTAGTACACCCTCCGTCCCATTATTTTTTTACACTTTGACTGTCACGATTTTAAAAATAAAAAATAAAGTGATCGGTGGATGTAAGATAAATGAAGGGTATTTTAGGTGATTTGATGAGATGTAAAGTACACTAAAAATTATGTAAAAAATGGGTGACAGGAGGGAATAGTACTTAAGCATGCCTCTATAATACTCCCTCCATCCACCAAATGTAGTCCCCATTGGGGTGAGACAAGTTTTAAGAAAAATGTAGATAAAGTAAGGGTATTATAGGATATTGTGGGGTCCATTTTGAATAAAATTGATGGCAATTTGAGTAATTAAAGTGATGGTTGAAGGGTGATTATTTCCATAAAGTGTATGGAACTACATTTGATGGACATAAAATATAAAGCAAATGGGACTACATTTCGTGAACGGATGGATTACTGTTTTCATTGAATGTGTGCACGTATTGTTCTTTAGTTCATTTTGTAACATATTTTTTTTTTCATGCAATAACATTTTTTTGTTCATGTGAAAATACATTTTTAGGCTTGATTGTAACTGTGTGCATGGAATGCCTTTTTTATGGCGTAACATTGTTTTGTTTAAATAATAAACATGGAGTAAATATTAGTCTTGAGTGTCAATTAGGAGGATATGATGTTGCAATTATCTGATATTTTGAATCTTCTCTTTTTCTATATGTATTGGCATGAACAGATTTAAGTTTCTTCCATGTTTCAGCGGGAGAGTCTACGCATTAAATCCTTTCACCCAAATACTACCTGTAAAATTTCTCTCTTTTCTAAATATTTGAACTCCGGCCACAATTTGTTTCATTCGATTACTTCTATGAACTTGGTTCACGGAAGTTTCAATTACTCCTTTTCTAGATATTTTACCAAACACCTGTTTTACACCTAATCTTAGAGTAATGAAAGAACAAATATCATTTGATAAAACAACAAATATTATCATTAAAAAGTACACACAATACGCAAATTAATTTCAAATAAGGCATTGTTAATAACACATGATAATACAAACCCTAAAACAGAGATGCTCGGATTAAAGAGAGCAGAATCATATTACAACAGCCAAACCAACTAACTCAAGGTGGATACACCATAATTGGATAAAATAAGAGCTACTTGATTTATTGAATAAAATACCCATTTCCTAGATACAAAATATGTTGTTTACTAAAGCAACGTATTCAGTGTAGTTACCCAAAAGTACAATTATACCAAAATCAAGAAGATAGCTTCTGAATTGACATTTCTTTGAGAGACCGGGATAGCCTGTGAAAAACTTTGAGGCTGTGCCCTGCTTTATCCTGCAATTCCCAACATTACGGATGCATATATTATGGTTGCATAATCAACAAAAACAAAGGGAAAACGATGTATAATTCTATCAATCGCAGTAAACAACTAAACATCAGTTTTAGATTGGAAGAGTGAATATCAGCTGGAGGACGCAACAAACATTATCGCACCAGTCTTTGCAAGAATCTGTATTCATATTTGCTGTCAATCGAGTTCACGTAAATTCTCCTTTTCAAAGTATCACATTTTAGCATATTAGATATTTGACAAAAACTTCTATAAACTTGGTTCACGGAAGTTTAATGGTGAACTTGGTGGCTTGGTGCTACTGTTTAGTATACGAAAATGTCATTAGTGATTTTGAGATGAACACATAAAATCGAGAATTTGTAAATGGTGATACTTCATATGCTAAAATGTAATACTTTGAAAATGAGAATTTGCGTGAACTCGATTGACAGGAAACCTACTCTAGATCACCGCTATCCAGCATGCAGACAACTAAGACGTAACAACAAATATCCCAAAAAAAGGATGGTATTTTATTACTATAACAAAATGATATCCAAACTATACTCAACTATAATAACAAAAAAAAAAAAAAAAAATTATAAGAGCTATGTCAAATGTTAAACAGGCCTCTAAAGCACAAACATTATGCACAAACATAGCAATCTATAAATTTTCAGAGAACTCCCTTTTTATATAATCCTTCAGCTTGTAATTGATACATTACATTAGCATATACAGAGACAATACATGTCCGTTGATGAAGGCCAGGGAGAGAAATATTAAATTACCGTACACAGTCCTTCCTAAACATAGCTAGAAACTTCAGTATCCTTTTTATCTATCAAAGTGTTTCCCTTGTTATACAATAAAGTGTCACACAGTACTTGCTAGTTAGGGGGGAAACAACCCCTCTTGCGGATACTATTAGGTCAAACTTAAGGAGGTATAGATTTTTTTTTCTAGGATCAATAACAGAAAGTTAATGCTTGAAACAAGAACATTTACAGGATAATCAGTCGAACAATCTTCATGCCAGAAAGGGTAAGAGTGTAAGACAATTAAAAGAATTAAATATTTCACAAGGAAAACTCAGATCACATTGCATACCTCGTTAACCAATTCAAGTTTTTCAAGTACTGGAATTAATTCTCCACAAAGTGAATGCAGGTCCTCTTTAGCATCAAGGGGTGTGTCGAATGAACTGGAGAGAGAAATTGCATCAGTGAAAGTGAGATTTGACAACAAAGCACCAAGAAGAAATATGCAGAAAGTTGTACCTATCTTGGAAATGGGCAAGCATAATGTTCATCAAATTTTGTACAAGTAAAAGAATCAGCATGATAAGCTGACTCCTGTGTCCAATTATCCGGCACACGCCCACCATTGCAATGTATCTCCTACACAGTGTAAAAAGAATGAAAATATATATATATATAAACTTAACAGTTCACCTTCTAAAGATCAAATAAAAAATGAAAATTTTGCAATTGACAAAGAAAAAATTTGTTGGTCATAAAGATCAAATAAAAAATGAAAACTTTGCAATCATTCTTCTTTTAGCTATGGGTACGTTTTGTTCCGGTGCTTTAAGCTTTAGAGTTTCATAAACAAAAAAATTCCACAACCAAAGTGATAGACAAACATACAAACACAACTAGGATTTTGCTTGGTCAAATAAGATGCTCTCGTTATTACTTTCCATAAACCTCATTATGTCACAGAAAATATTTAATCCAGATTCGAGGCTGTTCATCCACAAGAAGTATTACTCCATAGTTTTTAATTAATAAACAAAGATTTTAAAGATCCATCTGAGAGCTACATATATAGAACCAGATAACTACGATATTGCAGTACATTTAGTTACCCTACTATATGTAATGAGATCCAGTAACTCCAACACATCAACAAACATAGATACACATCCTTTATTGCATTGTGTGTGTGTGAGAGGGAGAGAGAGAGAGAGAGAGAGAGAGAGAGAGAGGAGTCCAATACCTTTTTTGTATATTTTCAGAGGATGAAGCATAATCTTGAGTTACAAACAAATTGATGATCTCGTCAACTTCTTGTCTTGATAACTCATTGATGTCTTTAATCTAGAAAGCACATAAATTTAGGTACCTTTAATGTATCAGAAAATTAAATATTATAATAAATGCTAATATATCATACATATCCCAAACCTTGTTGAGCAATAAATATTTTTCCTCTGCAGCTTTTTCAAGTGCAGTTGCCAGGGTACCAAGAAAAAAAACAAGCAAAGCCAATGTGGGTTGCTGGGATGCAGCAGAAGCACGGTAATCAGTAGTAGAACCATCTGAAACCTATTGGAGTAAAGAGGATACATTTTTCATCAGTTTGACAATTTAATTTAGAGAATAAATGCAGAATTAGAAGCAGACCAGAGTTCTACATACCTGCAGCCTTAGAGACTTCTTTGTAACAAGAAAATAAAGGTAAGAGCTCAAACTAAAGCAAAGGCGAGATATGCTGATATCAACCTTCTGCCGAATCTGATACGTAAGTAGAAAAACCAAACAAAATAATTAAACTCATACACCTCCATAAAATTATGGGTTAATTGCATAAAAACTCACGACCTTTTGATGTTTTTTAAATTACAACATATGTTGTAAAACTTGCAATTTGATACAGACTTTTTAAGTTTCGTAATTATATCATGATTATTTTCCGGAAACTTAGGCTGATGTGGCAGCCGCGAATTTTAAAAAAAAAAAAAAAATTGCAAAATATCTTCACAAGGACACAACCTTATGTTATTTTTTTGGCAATTTCATACACTGCCACGTCAGTAAGACTTTCCGGAAAATAGTCATGTGATAGAATTGCAACAATTTAAAAGGTAGTGTGTCGAATTGCAAATTTTAATAGCATATATTATTGAAAAAATGTGAAAAGGTCATGATTTATTTTGCAATAAACCCTAAAAAAATCCACAAAACTAGGATGGCAGTTATAAATTACCTCTGTTCTAATAGATTGTAGTGAAGAGAAAATGTCTAAATCACGAGAGAAAAGAGAGATTATCATCCCAAAGAGCCCTTGAACAAATCCATATTCATCAGTCTCTTCATATGGCCAAACCTAATGAATACAATTAGATTATAGTCAGATGCATATGCAGAAAATGCTGTAGGACAGGTGAGTATATTAATGCCTTAACTATATCATGTATAATAAAATTTGACAACACAAAATCGATCTTAATTCACAGCGTATGCCAGTCTGATTCATTGCACAAAAGTACAGCATATTCTTTACACAACAAATATACAAAAACCAATTATTTCCACATTGTTAATATTTAGAAACAAGGGTTAATAAATTTGAGGGGCTTTTACCTTGCTAAGTATACCGACAACAAGATTGATTAGTTCCATTTTTAGTTCATCATCATCCGAAATATCTTCTTGCAGAATTTGATCAAACAGCAACTGATGACCTTTAATGAATTCCACGATTCCACGTACAACAATATTCTTCATCTGCAGACACCCAAGGATCAAGAAGATGAATTGGGACCAACTCATGATATAATGGGGAAGAAAGACAAAGATTTATCCATTACAAAGATTTACTGAATGGCCTCACCTCTAAAAACTCAGACGTATCAACCAGTGAAGTTAAGGAAAACAAAAATCTCAGTGTTGGGGCAACCACCATTCGCTGTCTATCAACATCAAAGGAATTTTTCCCCATCTTGGTATCAAGACGCCTAAAATTTCCCTGATGCATGATTAATGTATATTTCAGGTCAAATAGTAAAGGAAATTACATATTACTTTCTATAAAGATAAGTAGAGACATACTTTAACAGGAAGCTGTAGAGCTCTGCATGAAGCAATATGCTGGACTGAGCTCATTGAGAATAACAACTGGGTACCCGACTTTCCATATTTGTGGCTGATTCTCAGCAGCAAAGATAGTCCTGCTTCAAGGGTGCAGAGGCGCTGCATAGAATCTAAAGAAGGCCCACCATCCTGAAAACCATTAAGAATTAGCAAAGGAAATTGACATACACACACATATCATGTTCAGAACAGCACGACAGCACAACCAAACATACAAAAAAGAAAGAAGTCACAGTTCCTGATAGTCTCATGGCAGTTACAATGTTGATTTGTGATCACCAATGCTTGGATAAAAAGTTCAACTTTCGGAATAGTCAAGAAGACCAAGAATGTAAAATCAAAGGAGCAATACTAACTTTAGATATGGGTAAAGTCCTATTTTCTTAAAGACATAAACTTTTGGGATGCTAAACCCATTGCAAAGTGTTCATGGACATGATAGAAATCCTCTCACTTGAGAGAAGAAGACTGATATAAGAGAGTAGTTGCTTCAGGAAAGTAGGATGTCTTTTTGGTGGGACAACTGGCATTCATCTTGACTCTATGTTTCTCCTTCATTCAAGTTGATGTATCTACTAATCAGATTGGATGGATCTCCTAAAGTTAACAATCTCATTTCCAGTAGAACTTGGGAATGGTGATATGAAACTAATGATACTACTGTTATTGTTGATAACTAGTTGTAATATTCTCCTTCAGAGTACCGGTAAAAACGATATAGTTAGTTTAACTTCAATATTTTCTTAAATATTCTGAATAAAGGAGAAGGATTGAAAACGGAAATTGAAGAGGAGGCTTAGGTTTTCATGGTCTGATAGCAAAGTAATTTGAGGTTTTTTTAAAAAAATTAAGAAAATAATTTGAGGTTAGATATTGGTATCTATTTAAAAAGCCTCGTGCTGGAGAATCGAAAGAAGAAAAGGATGATGACGATAATTTTTGGTTTGTAATGTTTGAAGATCCATAATGGAAATAGTCAGTTTAGAATGAAACCAGAGGCTAGGAGTACTGTATCTGATATGAAAATCTACATACTTTGAGAATATAAAAGACTAGGGGCACTGTACCTGATATGAAAAATTACTAATGCTCATGAAGCAACTCCTCAAGAAACCTCTGGTGTCAAGTTGCTTCAAAAAATACTTCTCATGATCTATACATATCAATGCATCCAAGACATACAATGACATTGTTTTTACAGATTCGCTGCCCTGAGTAGCATCTTTTATGACCTAAATCCAAAGAGGAAAAAAGAAAAGGTAATTATGAAATTAGAATAAATAACAGGGAAAAAAGATATTAAACTTAATAGAGAATATTGTGTAAAAATCAACACACTCTGCTTGGTTGTTATTCTTCTCTCATTTTAAGTGGAATAAACCAATCATAAAACTTACACCTAGAAACAGCAATCCGTAATTGAATTGCCTATTCCGGATTAGTGGTCACTTTCCAGAAAAAGAAAAACATGAATCAACCAATTTAATTACTAACTTCTGTAAGTGACCCTTATCCACGTTTCTGTTATCATGCCTAACTTTTATCTTTAAGAAGTTTCACCATAATCCTCAAGTGCATGTTAAGCATATAAACAGTGTCCGTTATCAGCAACGAGACAAATAAAAAGATCATGATAATAAATAACAAAAGAGAAAAAACAGGGAGAAAAAAACAAAAAAGATATCGGCAGGAGAAGAGTTCAAAGCTCCGAACCAGGTTAAGAATGGGCTGGTCCTCCTTTCTCAGGATAGCAAAGTTTGCATGGGCCAATTCAGCCTGATCTTTGTCAATCTGTTAAACATGTGCTTTGGTTTATATAAACAGAAGAATAGGAATAGAAAATTTAAGATGTGAAGTTTTGAAACCTTTTCTAGATCCAGTTCTTCATCTTCTTGCTCATCTGCTGACAGGAGTTCCAGAATCGTTGTCGGAACATCTGAATCAAGCATGTGCCGGCAGTATTGGAAATAGCTCAGAAGCAAAGCATATTGGCTGGATTGAAAATAACAGAAAACATGAAAAACTGCTTCCATTCCAGCAAAATGGCAAAGTAGAGCAATAATATTTTAGTCAAAATGTCAATACCGCCTTCTCAATGCTTCCGAAGATTCATGTCGAAGAATGGCCATGATAAGCTTGAATAAGAGAGAGTGGCAGGCCCCATTTGGTAATTGTTTAGTCATAATAATGTCAAGACATGTAACGGCATCAGAAGTTAAGCTACTAGGGAAGACAAATCTCTCATCACGTAGCTTTGCCATGCACGTGAGACCAACCTTGAAAAGTACAACAAATCATTATTACACAAGGAATTAAAAAACAGAAACGTGAAGAAAAAAGATGGCACAGAAAACCAAATTTAGCAGTTTGTCACTAACCTGTGTTAATATATGTGCCATCTTCAGGGAACAGTCAGGAGAACCAGAAAAATTCAAGGAAGCATCCAGCAATCTGTTCGTATAGCATGAGTTAAAGATCATGTAGAGTGTGTTTGCAAACTCTACCAACAGCTTCCAGAATCACCTTTTTTCATAACCTGTGAGTAGCTTTTAAAAAAAGTGATTCTGCCCCCACTTTGTAGAGTTGCAAACTCCACCAAAATAAGGATAACAGAGTGGAAGAGATTTTTACTCACTGAAACAATACATCAGAACGGTTCTCAAGTAATGAAATCCTTTGAGATGCTGAAACCTGAAAAAGTATGAAATAGCCAGAGCTAAAAAGATTATTGATAAATTGTTAACATAACAAGGAGGCAGAGAGACGCATAAAGTCATCAATTCACATTTTAAAACCAAAAATTGAAAATTATTTGCTTCTTGTCATCTGCTCATCCACTATTATGTAACATTAAAATATCCACATCAACAAAATAGAGATAGAAGAAATAGATTTCATAAATATATAAAACTAAGAGTACAAATTAAATTGACCATCACACACCACCACCAACACAATCCTGTGATAAAGGACTCTTAATTTAAGAATAAGAAAACAAAGGTGAGCATGGATAGAGTAGACCTCAACAATTTGTGACCAGCTTGTTAACATATGAAGCTGGGCAGCTTGTTCTTCAAGATTCTTGTTATACTTCCATCCCCATCTTAATAGTTGTTGAATTGCATCCCTTATTTCATTCAACTCTGCTTCACTCACAAAAGTATTCGACTGGGAATTGTACAAATTGAACTTCTGTGAAAAGAAATTTATTAATCAATAAAATTGACTTCTGGTCAGTGAGACCACAATATAGAAAAGTGGGACATAAAGACTGGGGAGGTGGGGAGCAGAAAGCACCTCCCAAAGTCTATCTCTAAAAGATGTCATGTCGATAAGACGATCCCCACGTTCTGAATGATAATAGACACCCTTCCCCGAGGTTGTTGGGTTGGTGAGTATATCCTCAGCCTGCAAAGCATGTAACACTATTTAAAGTATGCCCAAACAAGATACTGATGAATTGATACTTGCATTTTTTTTTTAAAACGAACTAATAAACGAACAAGATACTGATGTTAACAGTAGTAATCTTACCAGAGATGAATATTTTGAACTAGAGACAAACTGAGAAGATGCCAATGTGATATCAGGAGATTCAAACTGGAGAATGCCAAGCAACTCAAGCACCTATGATTTTTAAAACAGAAAGTGTAATAAATCAATTGACAATCATACTGTAATGAAGAGAAACAGGACAGATTTGAGTGTCATATAACTGAGGTTATCAAGCAATTGAGACCTATATATCGCAATCCATTTATTACGATACCAACAAAGTTGGAGGAGAGCAAAAAAGCTTAAAACAATGAGAAACATATGTAGACTTCTATCTGGTGATCAATACCTAAATAAAAGTATATACTTTTTGCATCAATTTCTATCGATCATAAAATCCTTTACATTAATGCCAAATCTTGTGAAAATTTGTGGTCATGGTAGAAAAAAATGAATCGAGACATACTTTAAAGTGATTCCAAAGTTCGATGCTATTGCTTTGTTATAACAAATTAAATTCAGGATATGAGGGAGAAGAATCATCTATTTCGTTCTTATGGACATAAAACAAATATGGTGAAATTTTCAATTCAGACTTGTATCACGCGAACACTATTTTATGTATGTTATTTTATGCATTTATTTATCACCATATTTTGCCAAATGATCATTAGTAATAAAATCAACCGACTATGTGCCCACAATAGGAGAACAATCACAAAGAAAGAACTTCTAGAAAAAGCAATTTATTTAAGTTGTTAAAAATAGGTGTGACAGAAGAAATAATGGGAAGTTTACACTTCACTACTGTGACAGAATATTATCCATCAAGCATAGCACGAGGCATATAAATTCAAAGTTCAAAAGTAGAGTTCAAGGCATATAACTTTAGAAGAAATAATGTGAAGTTTTCACAAAGTTCAGATGTATATGAGTTCTAAGTTTTCACAAAGTTCAAATGTATATAAGTTCTTTATGGGCATACGAACTATCATATGAGTGTTTATAATCTTGCACATTAACACCTCACTGAGGAATTCTCAATAACATTAGTCTAAATAAACAACTAAAACGAGTGTGGAATATTGCTTCCAACTACAGAATTAGACTATACTGGGAAACATACGGTACCTTATTCTTGCTAATTGGACCATTTGCCGCAATTTGTGTGTCATTTTGAGGGGTATAAGGTGATGAATTATGACCAATGCCAAACTCAGTGCGTCTGAAGCCGAACAACTCAGTGAGAATACTTTGGCATGCTTCACGATGATTGCAATCAGTCATGTCAGCTGAATGTAACTCTAGAGCTAAAAGCTTCAACAACCAGGCCCTCTACAAAAGAAAGAAGCACAGACTTCATGACAAAGTAAATAATTCTCATGGGCCAAGCTTAAATCCATTTAAAAAATTTGAACAAATCAATAGAAATAAAGGAGAGAGAGAGAAGTCATGCACTAGCACTGGGAAATGCACTAACATATAATAAAAATTAATGAATCAGTGTCACACTTGGCATTCATTGCAAAGTGGAACATAATTATAACCATAAATTATAAAAACACAAAGTGAGAACTTCAATAAGCTTATAGAAGGACAAAATTATTGGTTAATTGAAATTAAAAACCTGATGAAGGGAGCTGATACGAAGTGCCTGGCTGGAAGTCCTCACCGGAAGGGGAGCAACACCAACTGAGTTCAGATGCTAAACATAAGACATTGTCAGGGAAAATAGAACATTAGCCAAACCATGCCCATTGACAATAAAGAGAACAACAAACATCTGGTGGTCGAGGAATACTACCTTAACAAAAAACTGGTACTTTTTAGTAGACAACAAATCCATAGTTGGAGCAGAAGTCAGTGGATCCACACACATGTCATAAAGGAGCTGCAAAAGGTACTCAACTTAAGCTGAAGGCACATATGTTATCCACATCTTTAAATCATTAAAAAAAAACATTTACGGGAGTTTCGAACCTGAAAACCAAATTCGTGAAGCAAAGCGTTGATGTCAGGCTTCAAAAGATTATCCAATATGTCTAGCATGACCTTCAAACAACTATAATTGACAAAAGATATAAATCACATCTTTAACATATATAACAGAAGGAATCAGATTTATCTGCAATAAAAAATTCTTTGATAAATAATTAAGAACCTGTATTGAAATTTTGGCTGAAGCAATGTCCTTTCAATAGTGCTATCAACGTCAAATTTAAGCAAAAGATGAGCGATATTCGGGGAAGGTCTACTGATATTGTCGATAAGAAGCTGCATTCAGAAAGATTTCAGCAATTCATAAATGCAGAAAACTATGAGATCAAAGTTGATGCAACATAAGCAAACGTCTAATGATTAGAACCAGAGCCAAAAAACTCTTGAATATTCCCCTGTTCTGCGAACATAAATGAAGTTAGGCATTAAAACCTACAATCAGCATATAAGTGCATAAAAAACATAGGCTCCACAATAATGAATACTAGCATCAGGATCGCCGCTCACATGCTTGACTGCCACCATAAAATGGCTTCTCACTTGGTGTAGCCCTAAAATTTGGAGTGATGGTAGAGATGCTTTGCAGAACATGACAAATTGGTTTCAGCACGTAAAGGAAGACAGAGGTTACACATATGGTAAGATAGCGGGTTGATTCCAATGCATTGGATTAAAAAAAAAATTATAGTCTAATCTAGGTATTATAATACAATAATATCTAGAACTAATCCCTGGTCTCTAGCTTCAAAAGTCTCCTAATGATGGAACCAAATGTTAGGTCCTAGATGAAGTAATAGAGTAGCATTGCTGGCAAAAACAAGAATGAATTTTTTTTAAAAGGGAATTCTTCAAGATTCTTTGAACAATATCGAGATGATACACCTTAAGGTTCAACTCTGTGACAGATGAAATCTAACGATTAATTAGACAGCTTACTATCTGTAGGAGCTGGGTTCTCATGATTAATTAGGCAGCTTACTAGTAGTTTTTCTTATAAAAAAAATTTGTTACTGCTTGAGGATCATGGCTTATGAGTAGTAAAAGATTATGAGTACTGGATTTTACACAAGTTCAAGTGAATCGGCACATTGCAGGAAACTGCGACATGTTAGCTTAGTAACCTCATGAGGTACATAAAGTTTCTGATGCTGGAGTTATTGCAATACAGTACAAGGCCAGGCATTTAGTACACAAAAATCCGGCCATGGGAGTATGGGACTATCCACGTTATAAAAACCATACCATGTGAGATTTTTTTAAGATTACAAGCTATGTGCATCCTATAGAATCCGCATGAACAAGAGTGTTTAATTGTCAACCTATGAGCACATTAAACTTTGATAATGTTATAACCTAATTCCCCCCCCCCCCCCCCCGATATTTGATACAGTTCACAATTTGAAATAGCACGAACTAGAAATTGGCTCCAACACAAACGTTTCTAAGAAAACAAGCTTACTTGCATAATTAGTACACCAGGATCCACACTGCTGTCCTCAATAATTTGACACTCTTCAGATCGTAGCTCTAGGCAGGCAGCATAATCCTCGATTAAGGCATTTGCAGTATTGGATTTAAGTAGCAATTGTGTGAGGCCAAGCATACGAGAACTGAATCCAACATCACAATTAGTATAGTCATCAAGCATTTTCAACTAAAAATTATAATCAAAAGTGAAGACAAGGGGGAGAGAATGGAATCATTGCCTTAGAATACTCAAGATCTTGATGGAGCATATCTGGATTTGTGGTTGAAAATCATATCTGACATATTCCAGTAGAGCTACAATTTGATTATGATCTTGAGATAGTATGACATCTAAAGGCTGCATTAAGAAAAAAATCAGGAAAATTTTCCGTTAAACATCCTGGCCTATAGATGGATGATGCATCAGAATGAACAAGGAGGGAAAGGTGAATTGACAAGTCATGATTGTAAGTTATTCAGAAAAGTCTCATCTCCAAAGGAAGGGCCTAGTATGCAAGGTACCTTATCTACTCAGAGGATGTATACAGAGGTGTCCATCATATGAAATCAAGCTTATTATTATGAAATTACTGTAAGACAAATTAGAATGAAATGAAGAACTCATATATGGAGTCCAAATAATTACACTCATTAACATTGTTTACACCTTCAAGAAAAAATGTACTGTGTAATTTATTTTTTGTCTCTCAATATGCTTAAATTAGTAAGCTTGGCATGGACATATTGTAATCGTCAGGAGTTCCATAAGAAATCTGATGTCTAAATCAAGCTTATCCAGTGCACCTCATTAGAGAAACAGAAATTAGACATGTTAACAGACGAATTCTTCCAGAAAAGGGAGCCTTGCATCGTAAATCACCATTTAAAGTACTGATTAAACAAGCCTTAGAAGATACTTATGCTGACAAGATTTTTTTTCATAAATACCTGATACAGAGGGCGCCAGAAATCAGAAACGGTTGAATCTTTTTCCATAACGAGTATAATAATTTCCAAAGAAAGCAGAACAGCCTTTTCGAGGAGTTTCCCATAAGTTTGATTCGTGAGTTCTGTGATTAGAAAATCAACTCCTGGTAAAACAATACCCATTATATTACGGAACAGGGTTTTCCCGCTCATAAAATCCTGCACGGTGACCAACATTACCTCATGAGAAAAGGATCACTGCCGAAACAAATACTAAACTAAAAAATGTATCACTATCAGGCTGCAAGCCAGTAAATTTAAAGAAGTACCAGACTGAAAATAATAAGCATAGTTTCTTATCCTTTAAGGAAACAAATCACAAGGAACTGCTATGGCATTTTCAGATTGAAAGACAATGGAAAAGTTCTAAGATGCTGTCAAACATGATAGGGAAATTCTTTGTCAATGCCAGTGTGTCTTGGTAAAACATGAATAAAAGATACAAATAGAGAGACAATGTATTTGTAAAGTGATTATTTGAGAAAGCATAGAGTAGTTCTATAGTCTAGCCTGAGTCTTTCCTCAATACTTCTAGAAAGCTATGGTTTGTTGCTGGAGTCCAAATTAGTACAATTCCAGAGAATCCAACAGTGACACTCAGCATATATAAGATAGTATGTTAGTGATCGTCTCATGTTGAACAAATTAATGTAACCTGAATTGGTCACAACTTTTCTATATTCTAGTTCTCCACCTTGTAAACTAATCAAACAAACAAGATAAGCACCAACACGCATCCAAACAAAGCGTCCATGGGTCAGAGATAATTTTTTCAATACCTTTAACAGCAAAAACTACAATTAAGTGGATTATTTAACATCTCTACAATTGATAACACATATATCCTGCACAAACTCTCCAGGTAACTGTAACTGAAGCAACGGGGTTCGTAGACTTCTTGCTTCTGTAGTTGTAAGCATTTTACAATGGTAATTAGGTTTGTTTGAATATGAGCACATGTCCCAATGTTCTTTATATCTCATCCATACTGCTTTATCACTAATGCAATAAACAATTTCTGCCATTTTAAATTGAGCTAGAAGAATATAAGAAGCATAATTCTTAAAGCAACAACTCCAGATATATCACCCAAAAACTACACATTAAGCAAGGCAACAGCATTAGTTGGTTGAGCTAAAGAACAAGGTCATAAGGACAATACCTTCATGATTTCTACAACAGGAAGCTGCATATGAACTGGAGAAGACTGCCCCATCAGTGAAATTTGAGATTGATCAGTAGCAGCATCACTATCTTCTTCCCCAACATCGTACATGCTCAACATCCTACACAATGATTTGCACATGACATTAAAATAACTTTATTTTTTCAAGACTTCAGTTCAGCATAGTAGCGTTGACAAAGAAGATATACTACTTATAATGAATATTAAAAATATACCAAAAAAATATTACAAATGCATGGGATTTCACGATGAGAATTTAGATAAAGTGCTGAATACATGAATCAGTAATACACTCACATCTGAAAATGCTTAAGACAAGCTACAACTAGTTGCCATTTCTCAGAAAGATCAGCATAGGCTCTCTGCGGGAATGGGCTAAATACATGATCATATATAAACCTGAAGATGCCAATGAATCTGACAAAAAAAAAGTTGTAAGAGGAAATTTCTCAGAATAAAGAAAAATCACATAATAGATTTTATTGTATTTGCAAGAACACAGCTTAATGCATTTTTAATAATCAGTACCTACGTCCTCTGTCGCTGACATCCCTTTCCTCAGCAATAAGAATATTTAAGAGATTGATAAATGATATAGTCGAAGGATACTGCTCTCTCCGAGCTTCAATTTCATTTAACTCATATCTCATATCATAAACCTGCAATGCAAAACCATAGTAACTGTGAGGGCAAATAGAAAAGCATTAAGTTCTACGGCAGTCAAGCTTGAGCAAGTAGAGAAAATAAACCATTCATCTTTAAACAATGTATAGAAACAAAGAGAAATTAACCATTTGAGTACAGAAAATAAGTATATCAAACCATCTAAACTATCTGATGTTTATGCACAAATATATTACAGTAATAAATAAAATGCAGAACAGCCCAGTGCTGTCACGCCAACTTGTCTTTCATTCAAGCAAACATAAAATTTAGTCAAATTAAAGCTCCAAAGGCAAACACAGAGAGTTAAACGAGAAGACAGCTATACTAGCCCCTCAGTTAATAAGATCAATTGTTACAAACAGAGATGCCAAGTAAGGTACCTGTGTTTCCATTGATTGTCCACCATTTCCAACATTAGGCCCAACAACTACTGGTAAGTCATACTGCTCTAAGTACCTCCAAATTGTATCTTTCATAATAGGAGATACATGGACAAATGAAGTGATGGCATTACGCAGTGCACCCTAAAATAAAATATAGATGAAAAAAGACAGTCAGGAGACAACATCTTACCAATGATTGGGCATGGAACAAAGTTAAACTGAGAACATTAAAGCAGAATAGTCAGAGAGAACCTTGAGATAAGGAGGCACATTCTCATAACTAAGGAGCTTGAACAATGGTTCAATATCAGTAAACCAGTTCTTCCTTTCAACTGGATTCCCATTTTCCACAACCTGTATCAAAAAAAAAAAAAGGTAATTCTAAAAAGGAACGATATACAGCCAAATCTTCAGTTTTTGTTTACAGAAAAGTAGCTCTGTTCTGTAAAATAATATTTCTTAGGAATGCAAATATGACAAAAAAAAAGATTAAATAAACAGAAAACTGAATCTTAAAAACTTTAGAGCTGTATTTTGATCTTGTCCTCTGGAGGTAGTACAGAAAAAGTAGAGTAAAGTTTAAACCAAGCTTTTTTGAATGATAACCTGTTTTAGAACATTCAAATATGCAACTAGAGCTTTGGCGTCTCCTTCCTGAAACTCCGGTAAGAGTGCTCCAGGAGTCTGTAGAGACTGTTTGAACTTTTCTTCATAGATAGACAAACAGTCAAATAAGGTACTCCACCCAATAGACCGAAATGTTTTCCCTTGAAGCAGCTCAAAAACTTTGGAAGAACCCTCAGGATTACAAGCCTAATTGAAGAAGCAACACCAAACAAGCAAAATGAATATAACTGAATTGACTTGGTACTTTTCCAATGCTTTTCAACCATGGTGTGATGTGTGTTTGGGAGGGGGGGGTGGGGGGAACACCTACCAAGGTACCCAGCATTTTCAAGAATGCCACGAGCGTTTGAAAATTAGTGTGATCCTCACCAGAAAACTTCACAAATGTCCAAATAACATCATTACCAGACAGTAGTTCAGGTTCCTTCTGGAGAAAGTGACACAGATTGAGTAAGTGTATCGTAATTTAGCATCAATCTATCTACATATCAAAAAAATGTAAAAAAGCCACATATAATTAACCAACCATTGAATTCTCTCAGCAAAGTAAAATGAAGGTTGTGGAAATTGGAGAATTAGAGTGGTTACTATACAAGAGACAAGAGTACAAGCATCATTTCTAAACATAGCAAAATTATGCAATCCATATGTTCCAAGACAATCCTCCTCTCATGATACAAAAATTAGACAGACCCACATAAACCAAAATTATATAGACCCACCTATTTGTTATCACACATTTCATTGCCACCCTTGTCAATAGTATTATAAATAACATGCATAGTCATAGGCAGAATGTCAAACCACCAGAGATGTCTGATACTCTTAACCACTTTGGGGAGTCAACGGAATCCTTAGAAGAAGTTTGCAATAGAATTAAATATAGAGTAGCTCTTTGGATGACCAGTCACAAGAGGTTTAAAAATCTTTTTGTAACAGATTTAGCTAGAGACTGGAGTTATGCCCTGTAATTTACATTTGTACTTGTGTAAGGGATGAGATGTAAGGGATATCTCATCCCTTACACACTTTCTACTTTTATAGTAATATTTTAGTTCTCTTATCAAAAAAATATATATGTTTATATACGTTCTCACATTATTAAAATATGACCTTCACCACCTACATGAAGATCCATCAAATTTATGATAGCTAGTAAAAATTGACCATTGTATCAACTACTCCTTCCATCTCATAATAAATGTATTTTTAGACTAAATTTTGCCTCAGAATATTTGTCCTTTCAGCTATTTTCGCCTCATTTCTTCCCAATGTACCCACTTTTAATTATAATGAATATGGTAATATGAATAAATATGGAGAGATAAAGATTGATTTAAGGGTAAAATTATATATAGTTTAAGTTTCTTTTTTTTTTTTTGTAAATGACTAAAAGGACATTTATTATGAGACGGAGGTGGTATAAGTAAGCGGAATAGATTTCAGAATAACGTGGGATATTTGTAATTATGCCATAACTCGGTGAGACCTAACTAATCATAAGATACATTATCACATGACATGTACACATCATGACTCTAATAATTAGAGATCCTTAATTTTCTTTGTAGAATATCTGAACATTTTCAGGTAGACTCTCTTTCGACGACAGGGCAGGAAGATTCTTAAGTCTGAGATCTAATTGAACCGAATAGGAAGACTATGCACTAGGACTAATCAAAGTGATTAAGAAAGAGTATCAGACATTTAGACTTCAAAACCAAAATGTTTTATTTAACTATAAAAAAGTCTCTACATTATCCCATCCCAAAGCCTTACATGCCTATATTATGCAAAAATGACAACAACAACCTTAAGCAGAACAGATATCAACCAACATTGAAAATGCTACCATAGTATAGAACAAATCCAAGAAATTTGACAGCCTTGATCAAATACATGAAATATATGTACAAGACAAAACAACAAGAGGGGGAGTAATTTGTGACTTTCACAAACAAATTTTTAATATTTGATTTCCAGACACTTACTCTTCTTTAAAAAAATAGTACTCACAAGCTAATGACTAACTACAGGCATTATAAAGATCAGATTCTCATCCACAGTATAGACAATAAATAAAGTTCTAAAGAATTCCCATTTTGGTATATACTACTCCCTCCGTCCCGCATTAACTTTCATAGGTAGGTGGACACGTAAATTAAGAAAGTGTAATAATGAGTGGAGTTTTTAGGGGTAATTTTGTAAAACTTTATGTATAAAGTAAAGAATGAGTTGACTCTTGTGTATGTGTGGAGAAAAAGTAATGGCATTTGTGTAAAATTGAGGATATTGTGAGGGTGGAGTTTATAAAGGGTTTTCCATTTTAAGGGTGTGAAAGTTATTGTGGGACATCCCGAAAAGGAAAGTGTGAAAGTTATTGTGGGACGGAGGGAGTATTTATTTTACATGAGGAAATAGTTGGCTTACCCGGTAAATTTCACTCACAAACTCCAAAAGGGAGACAAAAGGTTGCTGCCCAATGTCATAGGTTTCTTGAGGATGGCTACTTCCTTCTATCATCTGGTTATGAGTGCCAGCAGCACGGTATGGACTAAGCATAGCCATAGCCTTCTCTTTTGTTTCTTTTACCTGCCAGATGATTTTTTAATCAAAGTAGCATGTCCATCATTATCCTAAGTGCAATATATAAAGTGCATGCTTACCCTTCTTATAAAGCAAATGAACTTATTTAAAGTGCATGCTTACCCTTCTTATAAAGTAACTCCCAACCTATGACATATAAATCCCACATAAAAATAAATAATCTAATATGTTAGATCTACTAGCTTGGAATGACAGCATCCCAAGTCCATGACAATATCAAACTCTGTTCTCTATATTCGCTAAAAATGTGATGTGTGATTCTGGACAAACCCTAATTCAACCAACCTTGTCCCTTGCTAGTGGATGAGAAAGAAAGCTCGTCATTAGCTTGTGAAGGTAGGCGTTGTAGACGTAGATCAAATCCTCGTCATCATTCTGTAAAAATACACAAAACTGAAGTTGATGGGAAAGCCAAGGACATGCAAAGTAATCTGGCGGCTATCCTAGCCGACAATATACCACATGATCGTTCAAGATGAACTGACACTTACCAAACTACGAGAAGGGATAATATAGCTATAAGAAAAAATGGCAACTCAACATATAACAAAGGGAAACATCAATTTAAGAAGGAGAAGAAATAGGGGGGAAAAGAACAGAACTAACATCTACATACTTTTTGGAAAGCACCTAACTAATCCAGGTTCCAAAGGACGAGTTATCATGCAGAATTAAAAACGAATCTGCAAATAAGGACTTGATTCAGGTGAATAACAAAATATTTTATTGCTTTGGGTTAAACAGTCTGCAGCAAGTTAGTGAGAACAAGGTTCAAGTACACATCCGTCAATTTTCTATCAACTGGGTTTGCAAAGCAGATAACAAAGGCAAAAGATAAAACAGATTTAAGACGAAAAGGATATACTGACAACTCCGGATTATTGATGTATTCGGCCTATCAACTTTGTTTAAAATAAAATGACTCTATTAAGCACGTCATGTCATAACATTTACAGTTGGAATGGCTAGACAATATAATAAGATAGGTCACACGTGGACTCAAGTAACCAAACAAAACTATTCTTAGCTTAATGGTTCAAGAAACACCCAATTCATATCATGTCACAAATTCAAGCACTGATTTATCATAAAAACCTAAAACATAAACAAACCACAAGCTGCTCCAAACTCAGGAAAACTAATGTTAATCACCAACCTGATAAGCTGCGGAGCGAAGAATCTTATCGAGCCAAAATTGGAAAACATTATTGGCAAAAATTATTTCCAAGCACGAGAAAACACTTTTTGTATCATTGGACAAAGTACTAGCTGTTATTTCCTTCGCATCATCTCCATCTTGTACCAAAATCAAATGCACAACCCATGCAAGCCTTACACAGTCAACAAAGCCTTCAACTAGAGGATCATTTCCAGCAGCCATCATCTGAAGTGAACATCAAGTAAGGTTCAGAATAGAAGAGATGGAGATACAATATCAGACAAAGTAGGCATTGTTTATCTTACAATCTCATTAAAGTCACGCCGAAAAGAAGCGTCATGAGACAAGACCGGAACTTTGTCATGTGCTGTCCTCAAAGCATCTGATACAAAAGCAATGACGAGAGAGAAAAGAAGGCTGTATACAATCTGTACACAAAAGATAGAACTTCATACCATCAGTAACAAAAGAATAGGAAAACAAGATTTGAGACAAGAGAAACCATTACAAGTTTCCCATATCATATCAACAGATACTAGTCACTGAGAGATGGGATTTCCTTTAACATTAGCAGAATCATGTTCCACGTGAATTAGCGATTATAGTGCTTTTGCCAAAACTGAAAACAACAAAAGAACCAGAGGAGCATGTTTTCCCAAAATCTGGTTTACTGTTTGGTAAAACTCATTTTACAGAGGTGAATTTGGTATTAGAAACTTTATTCTAAAT
Source organism: Galeopsis tetrahit (assembly GCA_963675135.1). NCBI lineage: Eukaryota > Viridiplantae > Streptophyta > Magnoliopsida > Lamiales > Lamiaceae > Galeopsis > Galeopsis tetrahit. The sequence continues at coordinate 70,897,875 of OY776129.1, forward strand.
CTCTATGAATTTCACGGAACACCCTTTAAAGAAGTAAGTACTATTTTATCTATATGATCAACTGAGTATACTGCATTCGGGATTGAGTCAACAAGAGCTTGGACATTATCAAAAAAGGAGTATCAGGACATTAAATTGTATGTTCTCAGTGTGCATTACATTATAGATCGCTACTGATCCATGTCATAAACTAGTGGGATCAGTATTTCTGTGAGACAAGAATTATGAATTAGTGAAACCATGAATGGAAGGGAAGGGTATATTAATCTATGAGTGTGCAGTGTAGTAAAGACCAAGGAAAATATTAGATAATTCATAAATGTGCATGGTTTGAGCAGAAATTAATCTCTTAGGGATTCATACACTTTTAACATCATGGCTATGCAACAACTATAAGAGAATGGCATGCATCTCTAATATACAAAGCAATTTATATGAATACAGAAAAGGAGAATAAGGTACCCTGACCTGATGCTTCAAAGAATCCCCACTGTATTCCCCAGCACACTCTCTTAAAGCAAAAAAAATGTCTTTAACGTCTTTAGAGCCTACATGGAGCAAATATGGTCAGTTAATTTATTACAGTTCTTACAAAGATGTCCTGATATCCAAGTTTAGTTAAAATGGATAGATAAACATATTTTAGGTGTGTTGAATAGTAGAGGAAGACAAAACAGAATACAAAGGTGAAAAATAAGACAGCCTACGTGCTCAGAAGAAATGATCGCTCAAAGAAAGGGGCAGAGATTAGAGGCCCACATTAAGCAGGGAAAATGTATCCTAAAAAATGTAAGGGTTTGCAGAGCCAGAGAGCATAAAGAAAGGGAACGGTTGTTCAGCGGTTACTCAACATAGAATGTGGATAGAGTAGGACAAACTCTAGCATGAGGCTTTAGCTACAGCCCAAATGAGAGATTAAAAATTATAACTTTGGATGACAGCACTGTAGTAAACATAAAAATACCAGCAAAAGATATCCTTTTGAGGCTTACTTGCACGCTCAACCAAAATCGAAAGAACAAGGCAATGACCAAGAATGAGTCTTTCCCTAGATATTACAGCTTTCCTTTCCACCAGAGCGCCCCTTGAATCAAGAATGTAGCTCTCAGAATTGGGCCCACCTAAGCCTGTTGGGTCTTCTCTTTTCAATTCCTACATATAAAGGAGAATATGATGATGATGATGACGATGATAAGCCTAATGAAGATAATAATGAAGAAGCAGATTAAGAAACGACTAAGATGATGAACAAAAACATGGTAACAAAAAGTGGGAAAATTACAGAAAACGTAATGTAGAAGGCTTGTGAAACAAAAATAGTAATGTCTTAAGAATATTATAACAAAAAATTAATACTCCCTCCATCCACCAAATGTAGTCCCATTAGGAGTAGGCACAAGTTTTAAGAAAAAGGTAGATAAAGTAGATAAAGTAAGGGTATTATAGGGTATTGTGGGGTCCATTGTGAATAAAGTGATTATATGTGAATAAAGTTGATGGCAATTGAGTAATTAAGTGATAACCCAAACTGGTTTATAATGAATACCAGTTAGTTTTACGTACAATGTCAATACTTAGAATCTCTTACAGCAACAACTTTCACAAACGCTGTCAGCTTGAGCTAGATGCTGAAAGTCGCAGATAAAAAGCTTTTACATCCAGGTCCTTAATGTACTTCACAAGTACAAGAGAACACGTTTTGAGCTTTGACATGGTGAAATTGCATCATTTCCAATTTAAGAAACTCAAAATAAAAAAGACAGCAAAACAAATAAACACAGCTAAGTTCAATAATATGACTAGGAATCACAAGAATACTATAATATAAGTTACTTCATTCACATAAATAAAATTAAGGAAAAGGGCAAACCTTTATAAGTGAAACTATTCGCTGTCTAAGCCCGGACGCAATAAGATCTTCCAAATATCTCTGAATCGTAGATATAAGATCAGCTTCAAGACCTTGGTCAAGAACAGCAGCCTGCAGAAAGCCAAAAGGCATAGCCATCAAGGAGAGAGCAATAAATATTTATCTGGCATGCAATGAAGAAAAAATACCCTTAATAGCATGTAAATTGATGTTAGTAGATCTCTTCTCTCTGTATACCAAAGTCCTGCAGCAAGACGATAAATTTCAAATGGCTCTCGACCTAGCAATCCACACTGAAACAAAACAGAGATTAAAATTTCAAACCAAAATGTTAACTGAAAATCAAATTAGTACATGGAGAAAAAAAAAAGATGATTTAATTTGTGGGACTTTTTATCCATGACCCCACACATATATCAGGTTTGATTTCCATTGCTTTCATATTTCCATGAATCCACAAATATATCAAGAGGAGAATAAAGGCCTGTTTTCATCTTTATTAGTAAAGCACAATCAACATATAAAAACATTAAGAATTCATCCATTGTAAGCAACAAGACATTACTTGCCTGTCAACAGCGTGACAGGACCGGGAAACGTCAGATATTACCTCCTGATTAGCAGAAATAAGCAAACGCACACAGTCTATTTCATTGAGGTGGAGATCGTCACTCAACTTTAAGGCCTGACAATAAAAAATAATCAAGGAATTAAACTGAAGGAAAAACAGGTCAAGGTTAAAGCAGAATCAAACATCAATTTGATTTGGAAATTAATAAGCCAAAGTAAGTGGGTGAACAGTAATGTACTGGACTTTCCATCACTTTGAGGGATATACTAAACAGCAAATGCCAGGATTTTATTGAGAATCAAAGTAAAATTCACAATTTCAACAGATGATAGTAGCACATCAAAATTCTTCAGCATTGATTTCAGTTTAATGGGAGCAACAAAGCAACTCTTGCCCGCCATTGTACCATAGAAGTAAAATTTTCTAGAGAGCAAGCACATATTGTTGTAGTTTTTTGGTCTCGCCTAAACTTTACAATGAAGTCTTAACACTTTGCTGGATCTTATTTTCCAATGGAGGATTTGATGCTGAAAAATGTCACAATATTTCATTTTTCTTATTATTGTAAAATATTAACATTTCTAATTGCGATATACATCTTTACCTCAACTTTACATCATGCTATCACTCAGGCCTCTAGTCACAATTTTCAAATTCACTCTAAGTTTAGACCAACTTCTGCTGAAAGCAAAAAGGGGAGTGTGCATCATGTGAGACCATAATGAAGTATATATTACATCATGTTCAGATGCAAACATTAGTAGCAAACAGAAAATTGCAAATGTCTACATGTTGAACTCTGCTACCAATATTTTTTTAAGTTTCTTCACAATTTCGCAGTTTTGGCATTTTAAATATTTGACAAAAACTTGTATGAGACGGTCTCATATATGAAACGGGCTCTCATCACTTATAAATTATATGATCTATGGACTTATAATCCTACCTGAATCGTGTTTTGAAGAAAAATAAGATGTCAATACTAAAGTAAAGCTCCGTATCATACACGAGACTGTCTCACACTAGACCCCCTCTAAATACTTTGCATGAGTGAAGGATCCAAAAGTATGCCTTCTACGTGGAGCTTCCAATTTTACAAGTTTTCATTTACACAAAATATTAAGAAAAACACATAAACAGATTAGAGGAGAGACGAAAACTAACTATCTGAACATCCTGATCATCAAGTGAGATTGGCCCAGAATCTGGCAGTCTAACATCTTTCGACTGGACTTCAGCTCTGTCTGCAGGCCTTGGAGGCTATAAATTATGAAAGATAAAACAAAATAAGTAACTCACAGAAACAACATAAGAACTGTCGAAAAGATACATAGTTAGAAACCTTATTTAAGCTATTTGCCACTTAAACCACTTTTTATAATATAAGATACCATATTATTTAGAAAATAAATGCAAATGGCGTGATGCGGAACATCAAAGCACATTTTAAATCTGGAGTTTCCTCCAACATTCTACTAGTAATTACAAATAGAATCAGTGAATCACAGCAACTTAACCGTCTTTTTTTTTCAAGAATGAAGAATCAAGTATCATCAATGGCATTTTGTTTAAAGAACATCAAGAAGTGAAATAGAGCATCTTATGAACAAAAAATAACATTCTGTATCTGGGTTTTTGCTCTATTGAAATTACTATTAAAGAATTCCGCAAGACAATCGCTTAAACCATACAACTCCAGCAAAAAACAGATATAGCAATTTGGAAAAAGGTTCATCTACAGTGAGAAGATACCGGATATGTGAGAAGAGCCTTTAGGGAGGGAAGCGAGTGGCGAATGACGTGAATGAGCTCGAGTCTCTGTGCGGCGGTGGGCGGAGTTCGGCCCAGTATAGTCGACTCGATTACCGATAAGAGTTGCTTGGGCGACACCATTGGTTGTCGATTCACAAAGACAGAAAAGTGAGATTGTGAAGAAATTGGAGGCCTCTTGGTGCTCTCCGGGGAGTTAAAAGAAGAGTAGCTAGAGTGCTCAAGGGCGGGAAAAGCCCTAATTGAGGGTTTTAGAGGTGACGACTATGTGGTGACAGCAGTAAAATCATTTTGAACTAGTATATAAATATGGAGATGAATTTGTGAAGAAAATGCAGGAGAAAATCATTTCAGGATTTTTAATGTGATTTTTAGAAATTTTTATTATTAATTTTTAATTTTCAAATTTAAAGAATTTAAATTGGACTATTTAGCCGGAACATTTTCATTGAGTTTGAAAAAATTTCGACAAAAATGACTTTAATTGAACCAAAATAACGTAAATTGAAAAATGAAAAAATTAAAGAATATAAATTTAATTAAACTTAAGTTACTGGATGTAAAATGATTTTTTTTTCTTTTTTTTGAGGATTACATAGGATCAAGAAAACCAAAATGAAATTTTTTCTTTGCAAAATATCAAGCATTTGATTAGATTCAAGTACCAATTGTATAAGTGATGTGATTGGAAGATCGAATAATTTATCAAAAATAGAATGGAAAACTTATCGTGGAACATTAAAAAAAAATGGAAAACTTATAATATAATGGAGGGATTATATAGGACTCTAATCACCATGCATATTGAAGAAGAGGGTTTAATCATTAAAAAAGAGTGCTACAGCACAAAAATACGAAATAAAATTGTTATATAAAAAGTTACTCGAGTGAATGGGGTCTGAAAATTGAAATTTCATAAACTTATTACGGAGTATTTTTTTTTATGAGTCCGGCCAGATGGTGGAATTTTCAAAAATTCAGATATTTTTCAAGTGATTTTTTGCCCTATCCACAGGAAGCGGCTATGAATACTCTTTTCTGAACTTTAAGTAGATTTATATATTTTTGTAATTCCGTTGAAAAACAAAAAAAAATTTCGAGTATAAGGTTTTGATTTTGGTTTGATAGTAATTTTCAACGAGGTTTTTAAATGTGATGAATGTATATGTTCATACATATTTACTGAAGTGGTCGACAAATAGTACATAGTATTTAAAATCTTCATGTGAGAGAACAAGGGAAGACCAAACATCAGAAAATATAATATCAAGAGGTTTGGTGGATATAATACTGGAATCATAGAATGGAAGTTCGTAACTTTTAATGCAATTACACGAATTACAATGAAAGAGTTTAGATAGTGCAAAGGCTAAGCTAAATTTAGATAGAGTGTGGGAGAGAATGTTGGTGGATGGGTGACCGAGACGGGCATCCCATGTGTTGGCGGCGAGATGTTGGGTGACAAGAGTTGTTGGGGAGGTTTTGGCGACCTGTGTCGGCCATACGTATAGGTTGTTAATACGACTCCCAACGAGGAGAACGCTCCCCGAGCGACCATCCCGCACCTGAAAAGAAGATTTATCGAAGATAACATTAATATTATTATCTCGGCAGAGGGTGGAGACAGATATTAAATTTTTCGAAATAAGTGGAACCACCAAAATGTTCGAAAAATTAAGGAACGCTAAATTATTGAAGGCCAATGAACCAGTATGTGAAATGCATAAACCTTTACCATCACCAATTTCAACATCATCAGTCCCAGCAAAGGGTGAGTGGAGAGAGAGATTGGCCAAGTCATTGGTGATGTGATGCGAGGCTCCCGAGTCGAGGATCCACTGGTCAGATGGATGCGGCGAGGAGGCAGAGTGAGCCGAATAGGCAGGACGAGCATCTGGTTTTTTATGGCGATGTGATGGCGGATTGTAGTGGCTGGATGCACGAGACGGACCCGGAGATGGGGACGAGCTGTGTGAGCGAGCACGGAATCTCAGGACATGTGCGAGCAGTATGGCCTGGTGCTCGACAATATTGACAGGTGCCAAGGTATGGCTTCTGTGTACTCGGACGAGGACAATTATCTGAGAGCTTGGGCCTCGAGGTTGGTCGTGCAGGGCGAGAATGTGATCGCCCAGCGATCATGGCAGAGGCAGGTAGGGGTGTGCACCGGTCCAAAACCGGACCGGGACCGGAATTGATGCTAAAGGGCGGACCGGAGACCGGACCGTAATTAGTCCGGTCCGGGTTTGAACCGGTTGGACCGGATTTAAAAAAAATATATATATTTTTTCAAGTTTATGGAAGCAATAACAAGATTGATAAATTTGTGTATGAAAATTAAAGTGTTTGCTCTTCATTTGAAATCCATCTACGCCAATGTGAATTTGTTTTAGATTATTATTAATGATCTTTTGACCCTAAATATAAATTAAATATGTTTGTTAAATTATATATTTGCAAAAAAACGTAATAGATCTCAACACATTCTCACCAATTACTTGATTTTGAAAAATAAATGAGAGTTAATTAGTAAAAAAAAATAAAAAATAAAAATTCCGGACCGGAATCCAAAAATTTCCGGACCGGAAACTAACTGGTCGGTCTGATTCCGGTCCGGGTTTTTTTTTTAACACTCCTAGAGGCAGGTGCCAAGGCCGAGGAGGGGCGTGCTGCAATTTGCACTTCAGCATTGAGGAGCTTGTCACAGAGCTCATCAAGAGGAATGGGTTGCTCGCGAGCTTGAATCGCGTTGGAGATAGCACGGTAGTCATCATCCAGGTCAGTGTCCGTTGTAACGCCGAGCAGGGCGAGCTCGTCAACAACAGAGCGAACATCCAAGAGGAAGTCAAAGATGGATCGAGTGCCCTTAGAGAGACCAAGGTATTTATATTTCAGAGCGAGGATGCGTCCTCTGGATGGTTTACCGTACATAGTTTCAAGTACGGATCAGGCTTCACAGAAAGTTTTGGTCGATGCAACATGTGGAATGAGATAAGGTGTCATAGATCCCACAATGGCAGAGAGAATGAGGGTGTCATGTCGCACCCACGCGAGATAATCCGGATTCGATAGTGTTGGGTTGGTGGCGCCAGGGGCTGCAATCAGTGCAGGAGGGCAGGGATGATCACCAGAAACATAACCAAACAGGCCATGACCTTGAAGAAGGAGGCGTAGCTGAAAAGACCACACCCCATAGGTGGTGGAGGTGAGTTTTGGGGGAGCTTGGGTTATTCCCTTGAAGGAAATGAGAGGGGATTGTTGCCATGTTGATGTAGTCATGGTGAGCAACAGGGATAAGAGATAGGTGGCAGCTGAGTGGTGACGTCGTTTAGACGGAGGCCGATGGCGGCGGTGCTTCAGAGGAGGGCGGCGGTAGCGATAGCTAGGGTTTGGTGGCGACGGCACTTTGAGAAAAGGCGGTGGTTAGGGTTTGGATCAAGCGTGAGCCAATGGACTCGATGATACTATATAGAAGTATGGAAATGTGTTTTCTTGATTAATTGTAAATGGGACGTACATGAGGTATTTATACAAAAAAACATAATGTTCTAACCTAACCCTAATGGACTTTATAAGAGAGTCCATAGGAGATTAAGCTGAGCTTATATAATAAATGTAGATAAAGACATATTTACAATATTGGTCCAATATTAAGAATAATTTATATGTTGGAGCACATGTATTGTAAATGAGAGTTGCATACACTTGTTGTGATAAAAGGAGTGAATACGTAGTAAACTTACAAATGAAGTTTATGAGGGTGTATTCAATTGAGATTCTATTGGATTTTTTTTAACTTTAAAAAGTACATAGATTTATAAAATTCATAGAGTCCATTCAGAGTTTGACTGACTTTTTTTATTGATTTATATGGATTTTCATAGAATTGTGGAATATTTTTTTTTATTGATTTACATAAATTTTCATAAACTTCGAAAAGAGTTAATTTTAATTTTTTTTAAATTAATATTATATTTATTATATAAAATATTTTACCAATAAAAAAAAATATATATATAAAATTTATTTTATCAATAATATATTATATAAAAAGTATTTTACCAATAAAAAATATATATATATATATATATATATATATATATAAATTTTATATATTAATTAGGGGCGGGGCGGATACCCGCGGGTCGGGCATAAGACCCAAACCCGACTCATACTCAATACGGGGCGAATCTGACCTGACCCAAAGCTCGCGGATTGGGTGGGTACCCGCGGGTCAGGTCAATATTGTCATTCCTACTTCTGATCTTTAGTCTTGGGTGAGACCGTCTCACAGAATGAGATCCGTGAGACGGCCCTTATATATAAAAAGTGATAATGTTTGAGCAAAAAATGATAGTGTTTAAGTAAAAAGTGATAGTCACTTTTGTTAAAAATATTATCACTTTTTGCTTAAACATTATCACTTTTTTTACAAACCAAAATCTGGAAAAAAAATATGGGTTATCCTACCCAAAATTTTGAAATATGGGTTAAAAGAATCCGTCTCACAGAAAAAGATCCGTGAGACGGTCTCACACAAGTTTTTGCCTTTTAGAGTTCTCTGAGAGAATCCGTTGAAATCTATTGTTTTTAGAAGAGATTTTGGATAGTGCAATTTATTTGTATTTTTTTAGGAGAATCCAACAAAATCCATAGAGTATTAAAATGCATAGACGGTTGAATACCTAAATTTTTTTAAAGACTTTTTAAAATTCTAATTGAATACCCCAAACTTTGAAAGTTCAATACGTAGAGGGGGGCAAAAATATGGAGTATTTTTACCACTGGTTTTCAGAATCAAATTGAATCGGAACTGTCCGGTCACTTAATCGGTCCAATTACACCTTTTAAACCATTTTTTAGATTCAGCCGGTCAAAACTGATGAACCGGTAAAATCTTGTGTTTTTTTTCTTTTTATCCTCTCGTTTTTTTCATTGGCACAACTAAAAGTTTGAACTTAAAAAAAATTAAAAATATTACCATTCTACCTTAATGTAGTCTATAACTTTTATTGTGTTTATTTTAATGTGAAGATTATAATTTTAAAGGGCATGTATATGCATGTCATAAATGCGATATATGAGACATTAGAACTTTAAAATGTATATTTTTTTTAAATGACAGATATAATTTTGACGGTTGGATCGCCGATCAATTCGATCCAACCGGTTGAACCAACAATTGGTACTCAATTCAGTTTAATCCACGATCTGATTACAAAAAACATTATTCCCAACAATCCTATGTTCTTTGGAGAGTTAATTGCTTATTACCGGTAAAAAATGGTTCACAAGTCTTATTCAGGTTTAATTTTGAGATTATTCTTATCAATCCATTGTGAAATAAACAATTTAGTATACGTGTATACATGTGATTGAGACTAATAACTAAATTAGATTAGTACGAGTTGTAAGCTTGTTAGTTAGACTGCTATCAAATTTAGTAAAAAATACAAAAGTTGTTTGTAAATTTTAATATGTACTTGAAGTGTGTTTGAGTTAAAATGGCATAGGATATAACTTTCTCAATCTTCCATATGTATAGGCCTAGGCTCCAATCATAACTCACAAAATTCAGCTTCATGATGTGCGTCATCAGAATTAGGGGTGGTTCGGTACGGTATACCGATCATACCGAACTATATCGTTATCATACCGAAAATTTCGATATTGAAAAAATCCATACCGTTATCGTACCGAAATTTCGGTATACCGTAATCTCGATATACCGAAACTTTCGGTATGTAAAAATTCATACCGATACCGTACCGTAATTTCGGTATATCGAATTTTCGGTACGGTATATCGGTATATTGTACCATATCGATATACCGATTCATATCGAAAATATTGAACCATCATTTCATATCGAAATACCGGTATACCAATTCATACCGAAATTATTGAAGCATTATTTTATACCGAAATTAATTATTTAAGGTTTATTTTATTTATGTTTTAATAATTAAGTTATTTTAATTTAAAAATAATATAAAATTATTATTTTATTAAGGTTTCGGTATTTCGGTATATCGATATACCGTTTCATACCGAATACCGAAAAAATTTCGGTATACCAAAAATTTCGGTATACCAAAAATTTCGATAATTTCAATATTTTTCGGTATGATAAGCTCGGTATACCGAAATTTCGGTATATTTACCCACCCCTAATCAGAATTATCAATTGCAATCCCCTTCATCGTCATAAGAACTAGGTTCAAGTTTTATCCTACTCTTCTCATCATTATACTTGTGACACATACAAATGATATATCATATTTGTCTTAATATAATTTTAAAGTGTCATATTTCGATCATTTTTCTCATTATTTAAATAAAGTAAATAATTGATTTAAGTGTCATGTTTCAATCATCCTTCCCCCTCTTACCATCCACACGCTCCCTCCCCATCTCACGAAGCAACATCCCCACTTAAAAAAAAAAAAAAAAAAAGAATAAAGTTGATTGGATACACTATACTATATTACAGTTTTTTCAATTGTTTCTACTGCCACTCTTCTTGTTATCTATATTTTCTAGCCACGGTTCAAGATGTACAATGTAGGGGAATTACTGTCGTGCAGGTGTATGTTGGGGTGGTTGGGGTATAAGTGGGTGAGTGTATTAATTAAAAAAAAAAAAGGTAAATTTGGTAATGTTTGTTTTTCACAAAATTGGGCGTGCAAGTATCTGCCACCTATTACATTAATTAATAGATAACACACATATGCAACTTATAATACTATTGACACGATTTTTTTTTTTTAAATTGATTGTTTATATAAAAAAATATTAGTAATAAAGATAAGTAGAAATAAAGTCAGGGACGGAGGGAGAGAGGGGCCAGGGGTCATTGGACCCCCCACCCATTTTACAAAAATGTTTTAATAATTATTTTAAAAATATTAAAAAAGAAAAAATAATTATAATTAATCATATTTAATAGTTATATAAAAATTTCTAAGTGTATTAGTAAAATATTAGTAGTGTAATTATTATTTTTTCCGTCCTATAAGTATTTGTTTTGTGTATAATTAAATAACTTTTTTTTTTTTTTACAAATTTATCTTTCATTATCATGAAAGATTGAGGGAAAAAATGAATGAAAGTATAAGAGAGTGAAATAACTTGCTTCAATTATCTAGAAAGAAAGATGAAAAAAGTATTAAAATAAAAATTATAGGAATTTACATATGAATAATTTAGGGAGAAACGTGGTAAAAATAACTAAAAATGATAAATTTTTAAAATAAGAATTAAGACTAATAGCGTCAATCAATATGAAACAAGTGAAGTATATAACAATTTAAAACATAAAAATTAAAAGATGTTCGTATATAGACTGTATAAATATTATTTTGTAGGTAATGAGCGGAATGAATGAAACTTTTATTGAAACATATTAAAATTTAACTTGATAACTTGATTCATTAGTAATATATTATATGTTTTAAAAAAATTGATAGATATTAAAAGTGAAATTTATTATTGTCCCCCATCGGTTAGTTTCTGACTCTGTCACTAAATAAAGTAATAAATAAGAATTATATTTTCTTTTTAAAAAATAAAAATTATAAAATTAAATAGAAGAAGTATTATTTATATCACCTGATTTGGCCATGTTTTTTTTGGCCTGCAGATTTTTTGAGGACCTACACCTCTACAAGATTACTTATCCTTTTTAAAAATACTTGTATTGGAAAACCTTTCACATGTAAATGTACACCTTTTTTTTTTTTTTTTAAAGTGTAATAATGAGTAAAAAATTTAGGAGTAATTTTGTAAATTTTTATGAATAAAGTAAATAAATGAGTTGATTTGGGTGTATGTGTGAGATAAAAAATAATGACATTTTATGTAAAATTATGCATATTGTAAGAGTAGAGTTTACAAAGTATTTTTATTTTAAAAGTGTAAAGGTAATTTAAAAGTGTAAAGGTATTGTGGACCATTCTAAAAAGAAAAGTATGAAAGATATTATGGGACGCAGAGTACACAGTAATGTTGTGCAAGTAAATAACTTTTATTTTATTATTACCACTTTTGTTTTCTTATTTTTAAAATAATAATATCGTTTAAAAAATGACGAGTCTTTTTCATTTTTTTACACAAATCAATTTGTCAATTTTTTTTTTGTTCTAAATTAAATTTATTTCTTAATTTAATAATAAAACAATTTTTCCACAATATTTGATTACTCAAACTTTGATACAATCTATTTTACATATTTTAATATTAAACTTGCGTAAATAGTTGTACACTTGTACCCCTCTGTTTTCGTCCTTTTACGAAAGAAACTTCAAAGCATCCCAAATGTTCCCGTCTCTCTTATTCTGTTTTGTCACATTATTTCCTCGTCCATAACGTCGACCTTTCTCAAATTATATATATATATATATATATATATATATATATATATATATATATATATATATATATGCTTTTCAATGATTCCTTCTCTACGTATATTAGGAGTATATAGTATTGCAACCATTAATTAACTATTTAAAATATATGAGTTCATAATTAATTAATCAGATATTTAAATTAACTAACTCCCTTCCATCGCAGTACCTCTTTTGTATTATGCTTGCCGGCTATGACTTGAAAGATTCCCAACTTACTAGTACATTACAGGGGATGGAGTCAACGACGGACCCAAAAATTTAATTTTCAGGAAGTGGTCCGATTGGTGTCCATTTATAAATAAATGATTGTTTATGAATAAAATGAATGACAAAATGGGTAAATAATGGTAGAAGGGTGAACATTTGTTTCAAAAAATGGTATGAACATAATAAAATTGGTCAACCAAAAAAGGAAAGTCTCATCAAAAGTTTTCATGATAAAATTGTCAATACATTTCATTCATTAAATTAAATTGATCGAACAAGTTAACTTTCATCTGTCCCGTAATGATTTACACATCTTGACTAACTTCATTTTTTTTAAAAGTGAATTTAGTGGAGTGTGAAGTTGAATAAATAAGAGATATTTTTAATCATTTGTTGATATATAAAGAGATTTAATGAGGTGTAAATAAAATTTAGTGATGGATATAATGTGGACTAAAATGATTGACAGTTTTAAAAGTAAAACGATGTAGTAAGAGTATTAATTTTGTGTGTTATTTCCATATTAAAAGTTTTCAAGTAATCTTGAACATTCAAATAAGAAAAATAAGAAAATAATCATGGAATAAAGTATATATGTGTAAAATTATTAAAATACCCTAGTAAATTTACAAAATTGGTGGAGGACCCACTACCCTCTCGGCCATATGTAAGTCCGTCTATGGGTGGAGTTGTATATTTCAATTTGAAGAAAATCATTAGATTGTAGTCCATAATCAGTAACAAGTGATGGAGGAGGTGAAGAACAGGTTTGTAACAATAACGGGTTGTGTGAATGGGGCTCCAAGTGAGCCTGATTTCGAAATGAAGAGTGAAACACTGAGTTTGTCGGGCACCAAATTGGAGGTGATTGTGAAAAATCTATATGTATCGGTGGATCCGTATCAGCTCAACCGCATGAAGGCACAAAGCTCCTCTCAAGCCGCTATTAGTTTCGCCTCCGCCATTCTTCCCGGCCAGGTTAATTCTCCATCTACCTTCTACATGTGTGTTTACTCCCTCCTTTTCATAATAATTTTTATATTTAGATTGACATGCATATTTAAGAAAGTCTAATAATTTTGTGAAACTTTATGTATAAAGTAAATAAATGAGTTAGACTTTTGTGTATTTGTGAAAAAAAGGGTAATGATATTTGTGTAAAATTGAGGATATTGTGAGAGTTAAAGTTTTTTAAAAAAAAAAATCATTTTAAGGGTGGGAAAGTTATTGTAGTCTTGTAGAACGTTCTAAAAAGAAAAATGTGAAAATTATTGTAAAACGGAAGGAGTAATTTTTACTACAGTGTATAAATATTGGGTTTGATATGAACTTCACCGTCCAACTTCATATATCATTACTTTATACTCCATGTTTAGTTTATTTATTTGCGATTAGACTAGCTCACAAATCTCAGAATTGCTATGTTTCTTTATTGCACTCATTTTTTCTTGTTTTGTTCCCCCTTGTGCTAAAGTGTAGCCAGTCAAAAGACAGTAAAGTGAAATTCAATCTATTAATATAAATATAATCTGAAATATTCATATTGAGTACTGCAGGCCATCGATACATATGGGGTGGGTCGGGTGGTGGCATCGGGTTGGCCCGAATATGCAAAGGATGATCTTGTGGCTGGGCTGCTCACCTGGGGAGAGTACACTCTGGTGGAGGAAGGCACAGGGAAGCTCTTGAATAAGTTGGATTCCTTGGATTTGCCTTTACCTTACCATATCGGCCCTCTTGGTATATAACTTTTTTTCTCCCTATTACACTACATTGGTCTAATAGTGTAGACTTAAAATTAGGAGTGTACTTCTTTTTATATCTAAATCCTTTAATAGGATATCGAGGCATGCTCAAAGTCTATTAGTATTTCCGAATCTATATTGTATGGATCGGATGGCAGGATTTAAAATCTTCATATAATAAGGCCCCATTTGGTTGGTCAATTCAAATATTCCAAGATTAGTGAGATATCAGGGCCCGGCTAGATTAGATCAAGTTAAAAAGTAAGGTCGTGTGTATTTCATACACACATACTATGGTGAATTTTTATGATTGTGGGTGGAACCCATTTAAAAAAGTGGGTTTTTTTTTTAAATATATTTATTTATTTATAAATTTGTCATTAGAGAACCTTGGAAATGACTTGTATACCCACGACTCAAATAATTAAACCCAATTACATTCTTCAAAACATATCTTCTCAATTTCAATCGCGCTAAGTAATTTGAATATATATACATTTGTGTGTGAATAATAATCTGTACAATTAATTTTCAGGATTTAGTGGACTTACGGCATATGGAGGGTTTTTTGAAGTATGCAATCCAAAGAAGGGAGAAAGCGTGTTTGTGTCAGCTGCTTCAGGTTCTGTGGGAAGTCTTGTTGGACAATATGCTAAACTCTTTGGTTGCCACGTCATCGGCTGTGCTGGCACCCAGAAGAAGGTACGTCTCGATCATTTTAATATTCATTGTTTAAGCATATTTTTACATGAATTAAAAATGTTACTAAATAGAAATAGATATATGTGACACATATGATCGTCGTTTAAAGTTAATTTTTTAATAACATTATTGCAATTTAATCATCATAATCATGAATTCAAAAAAATTTAACTTTTCAGCAATGTACATATTTATAACACAAAGCACACGTGAAAAGAGTTGCATAGTTGACAATATTTTCTTTATGTATATGTAGGTTGATTTGGTCAAGGAAAAACTTGGTTTCGATGATGCATTCAACTACAAGGAAGAGACTGATCTCAAGACTACTCTAAAAAGGTTTTCAATTACAACTATTCTCCAATTACCATTTAGAATCACAATTCGAAATTAATATACAAGAATTAACTCTTCGCCTCTCTACAAGTTCGAACTTTTAGATGAGACGAAATTCTTTCAGTTTGTACATTACTTGATAGATATAGGATGGTGCAGGTATTTTCCAGATGGGATCGACATATACTTCGATAATGTAGGCGGAGAAATGTTGGAGGCCGCCATAGGTAATATGAAGCCATTTGGGCGGGTGGCAGTGTGCGGTGCCATATCCGAATACACGGGCGTAGGCAAGAGGCCAGTTGTTGAGATGCTAGACGTGGTGTATAAGAGGATAACTATTCAAGGATTTCTGGCCGCTGATTACTACAAATGCTACGCCGATTTCATCTCAACAACGGCGCAGCATCTCCGCTCAGGGAAAATGCATGCGCTTTGTGATATCTCCCATGGTGTGGAGAGCATCCCTTCTGCCTTCATAGGCCTCTTTTCTGGGGATAATATTGGTAAAATGATTGTGCAGATAGCACATGAACGAGTCACTTAAAAAATTGCTCTAGAATTTCCTACTTTCGCCGTTCACCAAAAATAAGTATTCATTTTTTTCTGTATTCCAAATTATATAAATAAACATTTTAGTACCGTAAATATTGTAATGCAAATTTTTATCTCAATTAATTACCTTAACTAGGTATATAATAGTTGGTCATAGTTTATTTGCAATTTTTTATCTCAATTAATTATCTTAACTAGGTATATAAGCTTTTGTGAAAAATTAATGGAGTACATTTCAATGATACTCCTATTAATTAGTACTATTTTCACTGAATTACACATTTATTCCGTGGAATTTCTTGTTAGGGCCATTTTGAATTTAAATAGTTGAAGTTGAATAAGGTACTCCATATTTTATAAGAGTTGGTCTCCTGTGCATAGGGTGCACGTGCACCCTATGCGACCAGTGACCAACTATAAGACATAAAAATACGAATTTTCAACAACAAAGTAACTGTCAGTCTAGCGGTTACGATACTTGGAAACATTCATAAGGTCACATGTTCAAAACCTGTATCCGTATCCTGAAAACGTAATGAGTGGATATGAAAATACTCTTAATCTCCAACTTCATTTTTGCAATTTCATTCGGTTTTTTAGTTTTTAGGGTTCAATTTTGTGGATTTTGTTAAGAAACTGCCATTGAGTTCCTGTTTTTGAAGCAATATATGTGATTTTCGATAAAAGCATGAAAAAATTGGTATCTGGTTTTTCCTCCCGTCCTGTTCACAAAATTGAGAAAAAATTGTCATAAAATTAATTTTGATCAAATTTGGAATTAAAACCAGAAAACAACAGTATTAATTTTATAAAATGACCATTTCCATAAAAGTTGGAAATGAAAGGTTATGTTTAATGTTTCAGAATTTTTTTAAGAAAGAGGAGAGGAAGAAGATGATAATAAGGGTAGTTTAGTTATTTAATATAGGGATATTTTAGTCTAAACTTTTTTTGGGGTATGTATAGAAAATTCGGGGGTATATTTAGCCGTGCCCTTTCACTAATAACTATTTCCACTTTTCACTAATTATACACACCACTTTTCACTAATAACTATTTCCAATTTTCACTAATTATAGACACCACTTTTCACTAATAACTATTTCCAATTTTCACTGTAAACACCACTTTTCACTAATAACTATTTCCAATTTTCACTAATTATAGACACCAATTTTCACTAATAACTATTTCCAATTTTCACTAATTATAGACACCACTTTTCACTAATAACTATTTCCAATTTTCACTAATTATAGACACCACTTTTCACTAATAACTATTTCCAATTTTCACTTTTTATAGACACCACTTTTCACTAATAACTATTTCCAATTTTCACTAATTATAGACACCATTTTTCACTAATAACTATTTCCAATTTTCACTAATTATAGACACCACTTTTCACTAATAACTATTTCCAATTTTCACTGTAAACACCACTTTTCACTAATAATTATTTCCAATTTTCACTAATTATAGACACCACTTTTCACTAATAACTATTTCCAATTTTCACTAATTATAGACACCACTTTTCACTAATAACTATTTCCAATTTTCACTTTTTATAGACACCACTTTTCACTTTTCATTAATTACTATTTCCACTTTTCACTAATTATAGACACCACTTTTCACTAATAACTATTTCCAATTTTCACTTTTTATAGACACCACTTTTCACTTTTCATTAATTACTATTTCCACTTTTCACTAATTATAGACACCACTTTTCATTAATAACTATTTCCACTTTTCACTAATTACTATTTCCACTTTTCACTAATTATAGACACCACTTTTCACTAATAACTATTTCCACTTTTCATTAATAACTATTTCCACTTTTCACTAATTACTATTTCCACTTTTCACTAATTATAGACACCACTTTTCACTAATAACTATTTCCACTTTTCAATAATAATAAATAACACTTTTCACTAATAAATATTTCCACTTTTCCGTAATTACAGACACCACTTTTCACTAATAACTATTTCCACTTTTCACTAATAACAGTTACCACTTTTAAATATTTTGAATTAAAAAATTTAGTATTACAAAACAACACTTTTCAATAATAATAAACAACACTTTTCAATAATAATAAACAACACTTTTCATTAATAACTATTTCCACTTTTCACTAATTACTATTTCCACTTTTCACTAATAATAATCAACACTTTTCAATAATAATAAACAACACTTTTCATTAATAACTATTTCCACTTTTCACTAATTATAGACACCACTTTTCATTAATAACTATTTCCACTTTTCACTAATTACTATTTCCACTTTTCACTAATAATAATCAACACTTTTCAGTAATAATAATCAACACTTTTCAGTAATAATAAACACCACTTTTCACTAAGAATAATCAACACTTTTCAGTAATAATAATCAACACTTTTCAGTAATAATAAACACCACTTTTCAGTAATAATAAACACCACTTTTCACTAATAATAATCAACATTTTTCACTAATAACTATTTCCACTTTTCAGTAATAATAAACAACACTTTTCACTAATAATAATCAACACTTTTCAATAATAACTATTTCCACTTTTCACTAATAATAATCAACACTTTTCAGTAATAATAAACAACACTTTTCATACGGAAAACATCAACATCAACACTTTTCACTAATAATGAAACTGAATAACATCTTGTCCAAAATCAACATAAAAAAACATAAGAAAATAGGTATTCATTGTAAAAGTATAGCACACTGAATAATAAAATCTTCTTCAAAGCACACAAAATTCATCACCACATCATAAGACCACCATCTCTTTTCTAAACTTTCCCTTTTCCTTTGATCAAGGCAGAGTTGAGATCATGGAAAGTAAATTACATGCCTGCCTCAAGACATGAATAAATTGTACAACAGTTTCAGCGGCTCGATTATTTGGGTCTCAACATCTGCAAGATAGGTTAGCAGCAGATTAAAATAAATGTCTACTTAAACTGAAACCAAAACAAAATACTAGAAACTAATCATATGAAATTTTAGATATTATCAGCACAACCTATTTGCTTGTTGTTAACCATGACTTGGCTTTTGGATGTCGGAAAGGATAAGACATTTTTTGTACAAGCACATGATAAATATAAGAGACAACCATACAACTATGAGCCAATTCTTAAATGCCCACAAAAACACATAAATTTTCATATACAACAATGCAAAGGGAAGCTATTTCAAATAGAAATCACTCAATCAGAGATCCAAAGAGTCAAATAAGTATAAATATACAGTAGAACAAAAACAATAAACACTGTTTTCTTCTATTTATCGCACATATGAACAAGATAATATATGATTACTCGTTCTATCTTTACCACAAAGGTTAATGAATCTAAATTATTTCCCCGAAAAAAGTCTTACATTTCTTCAAATTCAGAGCATGCTCTGCAAAAGAATGGTACCCCATACATTTGCAAAGAAAAACTCATGAAACCAAGCTAAGTAAAAAAGGGGGACAAGCTCAAAGAAAGCAAAGCAGTAAATAGAAAAAATAGAAACCAACCCCTCTCCCAATTTCAGTTTTGTTTACTGTCAAGAAATTGAAGTGGATTTCTCCTCCATTCCAAAATAGTGCACTATCTAACCCTTCTAACTTTTGGTTCCAATCCATGATTTCAACATCATTTTAATAGACTCCACAACCTTTGTTATGTCCAATTTTTCATCATTGAAGCAAATTTCATATCTCAGTTTCCAGATTGACAACACAACCCCCACCCAAATAGTTGTTTCCACATACCAATTCACTCCTTTTTTCAACAGAGCATTATATTGTAATAAGTTTGTACCTGGTTCCCAATGGAATTAACCTTTAGTCTTATTGAACCACGAGGGTATCTCCAACATTCAATTCATGAATAAAATTAAGAATGCTAGGACACAGGCTTTATACAGAAATCAGAATGGCACTACATTTCATACAAGACAGTAAATCTACCTAAACATGGCGATGCGAAGAAGCATTACAAAATCAATAACATACATAATTAAAAAGGTTTTGCATCAGAATAAAGAATAAGAAAACAAATGAAAAGTGAATTAACCAAAAGGAGTGAAAATTACTTTCTCTTCTTCCTCCATGCCTTCTTCTTTCCTCCAGTCCATGCCTTCTTCTTTCCTCCAGTGGCACGTCTCTTGTGCATAGAATCCCGTGAAATACCTGGATACAGAACAACAATTCCATCACTTCCACTTCAAATCCAAAACGGAAAATAACCCTAGCAATAGGTTTGACCTGCTACTTTTCAAAGAACAATTAAAATTGAGGAAAAAGTAAAGGAAGAATTAATGGAGGGGGCAAAGGAGAGTAAAAAGCAGATGGAAAAGCATGAGGATGATAATAAAGTCCGACGACCACCCGTAGGAACGGCGGCAACGATCCGAGCTCATAGATACAGCTCACGCTTGTCTTTTGTATCTCCATCCACCGCTCAATGCGTCGGTGTTGAAATAGCACGAATTTTGGTCGAAGAAGACGCCGTATAAGCTGGAATCCGTCGAGAAATGGTGGGTAAAATATTTGGTGAAGCTTCGTGACAATACTCCGACGCTTCTGTTTGGGTGGGTTGTGGTTTTCGGTTTGGTTGTAGTGATAGCAGGCCCGCCATTGAAAAAAGGGAAAGAAAGAAAGAGAAGAAGAAGGGAGGAGAGAGAAAGAAAAAAAGTGAGTGTAGGTGCACACGGTGCATATGAGAATTTTTCATTTTATAATTAAATTCATGATTTATAAATCGATAACTCTCTATATATATTTTAGCTTCTAATATGTTATTAAGATATGTTTTAATTTGATCATTTAATGTACGTCCAACTCGACAACTCTTTCGTATTCATTAAGCTTGCTGCCATGTTTGTGAAAAACTCTACCTAATAGCAATCCAAAGTTGCGGATAATTGGACATGTCAAATTCGGTCTTAATTTCGTAATCATTAAGCTAGCTGTTAATTTTGTGAAAAATTCTACCTAACAGCGATGACCGGACCCAGTATTGAATTGAGAACCTGGAGGTACAATAAAATTAAAATGTATAAATAAACAAGATATTTATGAATAAGTAAGACATGTATAAATAAATATGTATAAATTTTTTAAAATATATGCAAATGAATAAAATATATACATTACAAATAAGATATACGTATGAACGTTTTTAAGATATATGCAAATAAATGTGTGAGTTTAGATGACTTAATGATATGCTTGTAATTTTCATTAGATTTTTTTTAAATATAGAAATAAGAGTTTAAATGGCTTAATGACAAAATATGAAAAATAACATATATGTATAAACGTCCATTTTTTTTCAAATGATGAATTTAAAATGAGACGGAGTATAAAATAAGTTCAAGACACTTAAATGAACTTAAAAGATAAATATAATGAATTTTTAATCATCTTTTATCCATTTATTATTATAAAATTATTTTTATACATAATATTAAAAAAAAATAAAAAAATTGGGATTTGAGGTACAATTGTACCCATGTACCCCTCTAGATCCGCCACTGCCTAACTTTGAATATAAATTCAAAGTTGCGAATCTAAAGGGGTGTATTTAATTGAGATTGTATTGGATTTTTTTGGACTTTAAAAAGTTTGTGAATTTAGAAAATTCATAAAGTTCATGTAAAGTTTAACTGATTTTTTTTATTGATTTATATGAATTTTCATAAACTCAAGATCGTGAAATATACATTTTTTATTGATTTACATAATTTTTTATAAACTCTGGCGCTGAAACTAGATATACGTAAAATCGAAATGGCAAACCGCCGAATCGAATGATTTTTAACCGCCAATTTCAATTCGAAACCGAACCGCAACCTTAAAATAGTGGTTCCGTTTTAGTTCCATCAATTTGAAACCGCCTATTTTTTTTTTAATTAAGACTGGTTAGTGGTTATTAGCTGTACCACTGATATAGCTCATATAGACTAGTCTTGGGTGACACCGTCTCAAAGAATGAGATCCGTGAGACGGCCTTCATATATAAAAAGTGATAATGTTTAAGCAAAAAGTGATATTGTTTAAGTAAAAAGTGATAGTCACTTATATTAAAAATATTATCATTTTTTACTTAAACATTATCACTTTTTTTACAAGCCAAACTATGGAAAAAAAATATTGGTTATCCTATTCAAAATTTTGAAATATGGGTTATAAGGATCCGTCTCACAGAAAAAGATCTATGAGACGGTCTCACACAAGTTTTTGCCAGCCCATAATACCCGGGAGCGGATCCCCTGCTGGGGTTAAAACGATATCGTTTTTTTTTTTTTTTAACTCTTTGTCATTTGTTTGTTTTTTCGTGGATGGATTGAATGGTTTGATTTTATCTGAGACGGATTCTTTATTTATTTATTATCTAATTCTTTTGCTCAAAAAAATTATTTTGTTTTTATTTTATTTTTTTCAAATAAATTTAACATGGTAATGAAACAAAGCATCACCTTACTAAGGAGTATTTATAATTTATTGCTTCAAATACTAAAAAAATATATAAAATAAAACCAATGATGTATTAGTATATTGGAAAATACATATTTTCATTTATGAAATTATGTAGTTGGACAAACAAAAAACAAATACTTATATATAAAGTTCGAACGAAAAAAGTATTGGAGAATACATATTTTCATTTATATGATTCATGAGTTCATGAACTACTTGTGCTCTCAACTTGAGAAACACTCAAAATCCAGTCAAGCTCGAATATCTCTCAAGTTCAAACTCAACAATAATAGTAGGTTCATAAACCTAATTGATCTCACATAATTTTACAATTAATTACATATAAATATATTTTAATTATAAATAAATAAAATTAATTAATGTTATGTAAAATATTAAACTGAGCTCGAGTTAAAATAAAATAAGCTCGATCAAATTCAAATTTAAGTATTTAACACTAATTGACTTGACTCGATTCATTTACACCCCTAATCTCAATTATAATCCTGTCACACACACAACCACACATTAAATTTATATGAAAAAAAAAGTATTTGAATGAAGGAATTAAAACAATAAAACAATAAATTAATATTTAAATAAAAAAACAAAAAAAAAAAAAGTAAAAACGACATCGTTTTAACCCCAGCTGGTTTCCCATTTCTAGCGGGGGATCCGCTCCCCATAATACAATAATACCCATATCCCTACATCTGCAATTCTGCATTGTTGCAGACATTTGCAGTAGGCCAGTAGCCATCAATTCACTGCCTTTAGAACATGTTTGTCCATGACTAATTATAATAGAGTTATCAAATATAAAATTCATTTAAAAACTCTTCATCTACAAATTTTACACGACAATTCAAACTCATTTTTTTACAATTTATCCATAATCACCACAATCAACATTTAATAAATTATTTCTTTTATAATATAATAATTATATCTATTATTAATTTTTTTTATAATATTTACACAATATTTAGAAAATATATACAGTTATTTAATATTAAAAAAATCATAACTATAATAAAAAATTACCACACTTTAAAAAAAAATACAACATTCAATAATAAAATTAAAAAAATTGAAATACAATTGAAAATAAATAAATCGAACTAAAAATAAATGCCTAATTACAACAAAGCAAATGATGCAAATTGCATATTTAATTATCGGGCTAGTCTTGGGTAAGACCGTCTCACAGAAAAAGATCCGTGAGAGGGGTCTTCCTTAACCCTCATATATAAAAAGTGATAATGTTTGAGTAAAAAGTGATGTAACATTATCACTTTTTATTTGTCAGTATAATAATAATTTCAGAATAATTTAAAAAATTCAAAATTTATATTTTTAATTAAATTTAAGATTTTCATATTTTTTGGCAATTTTTTTTTTAAATAAATATATTTAATATCATTTTGCTAAAGTGCAAGTTTATTTAAAATCTATATAATATTTTTTTTATTTGATAATGATGTGGCATGAAGATGTGTCCTTTAAATTTAATACATGGGGGTGCCAAGTCATGCACCTTATTTTTTTTCAAAGATAAAAGAATCAAAATTAGATAAAAAAGGATTAGAAATTAAAATATATAGAACATTTTATAAAGTTGAAGTTTAAAAGATTTATTTTGAAATGTCTTAAACTTATAGAAGAAAAAATAAAATTTCTTCTCTTTATCACTATTATTTTGTATTTGCTTTCAATTTCAATTTATTTGTAAGTATGAGATGTGTACCTCCAGGGTTCCATCACAGTGCACCCCTCTTTCTAAAAGTTTGTATAAATGTCAACAAATGATTGCATAACTTCAATTCCATCACTCGTTACTCCTTCAAAAGCTTTATATTTATGCTATTTCGTTGTCCTCTCTCAAGAAGAAACAACAGGTTTTGTAATGACCTTCCAAACCACAGGTTTTTTTATTCTATATATATAAAAAAAATGGTAATCAGTCGAAACGATGGTTCAAAAAGCGAACCGTAACCAGCTCGGTTCTGATTACATTTTTTGGCAAAGCGTAATCGACGGTTTACAACCGTTGTGCATGTCTAGCTGAAACTATTGATGCAAATGTATATGAAACACACTTGTATATGCCCCGAACCCGCCCTGAGCCCCGTACGGGTCCTAGATAGTCGTCTCGTTTCCCGCCCAATTTTTTCATATCATGTTGAATTTGTTTAAGTTATTTCTCACAATTGAAACAATATTTTTCATGCATATATACATTGAGACAATCCACAATAATATAAATATTTTTCATATTATATAAGTATTTTACCAATAAAAAAAAATATATATATATATATATATACTATATAAAGTTTATATAATAATTAGGGTCAGGTTGGGTACATTTGGGTTGGACATAAGACCTAGACCCGGTCCGTTCACATACGGGGGAGGGGCAGACCCAATATGTTCTCAATACGGGGCGGATCCAACCTGACCAAAAGCTCGCGGGACGGGTACTTACGAGTTGGGTCAATATTGTCATCTCTACTTCTGATCTTTTGTCTTCACTCTGAGATAATCAGTTGAAATATGTGATTTTTAGAAGAGATTTTGAATAGTGTAATTTTTTTTTTTTTTTAAGAATCCAACAAAATTAATAGAGTATTAAAATATAATGTTGAAAACCAAATATTTTTTTTTTTTTTTTTTAAAATATGTAAATACCTCAAAATTTTTAAAATTTTTTGAATTGAATTTTCTCTAAAATAAAATAAAAATGCTGCATCATTATATATAGATGGCGAGGCCTCACTCATTCTTACTATAAAATAAGATAGCAAAGCCAGAAATCATAGAAGCAAAAAGGGTGGAGAGGAGAGCATATAAAAAATGGAAGTAGTGAATAAATATGTAGTGACAAAGAATCAGGTGGATGGAGCCCCAAACGAATCCGATTTCTCCATTTGTGAAGAGTTGATTAATTCTTTAAAAGTAAAAGTTTCGGAGAAGGATGTAATAGTGAAAAACCTGTATGTGTCGATTGATCCATACCAGTTAAATCGGATGAAGAGTCAGAGCCCCTCGCACAATGCCATTCTTCCTCTTCTTCCAGGACAGGTACCTTAATTAGCTCTCATTATTTAAGCTTAATTTTAAATTCAAATTCGAATTACAGTAAATGTGTGAACAGACGATTAATGGAATTGGAGTGGGGAGAGTGGTGGATTCTGGTCGACACTCTGATTTTAAAGCAGGCGACGTCGTATCGGGGTTTCTAGACTGGGGAGAGTATACAGTCGTTAAAGGGGCCCACTCTCTGCAAAAATTGGATCTCACCCTGGAATTTCCCCTCTCTTATTATGCTGGAGGAGTTCTAGGTATATATTCATAAAACTAATAAAATTCATAAGCAAATACTAACAATTTTTTTTATATTATAGGAACATCGGGGTTTACAGCGTATACAGGGTTTTTCCATATATGCAAACCCAAGAAGGGGGATAAAGTTTTTGTTTCTGCAGCCGCGGGATCTATCGGACATTTAGTCGGACAATACGCCAAGTTGTTCGGTTGTTACGTTGTTGGCTGCGCCGGAACCAAACATAAGGTAAGGTACCTACCTCAAATACTGACACCAAAATATTCATGTTCCGCATATTTCATTTTGTGATTCAATCATTAACACATACTCCCTCCGTCCACAAAAAGTAGTTTCATTTGCCTTATATTCTTTGTCCACCAAATGTAGTCCCATACACTTTATGAAAACTATCCCCCTTCAACTATCACTTAATTACTCAATTTGCCATCAACTTTATTCACAAACAATCACTTTATTCACAATGGACCCCACAATACCCTATAATACCCTTACTTTATCTACCTTTTTCTTAAAACTTGTGCCCCTCCTCCATGGGACTACATTTCGTGGATGGAGGGAGTAAATTAATTTTATTTAAAAGTTTGAACTTGATGAGAAATGTGTTATTTATATTAATTTCCAATCGGACTATAGGCCCAAGACCTTAACACAAAGTTGGTCATTAGTCAATATGTTGCCCTATTTGTTTATGTTTAAATAGTCTCTCATTGGAGTTAGTTTTTTCTTCTTTCTCTTTGTAAAGTATAATCGAGAGTTAGTGTGAGAGTCTTGAGGTGAGTTCTACTAGACGTAACTTTGGTCTTCCTCTCCACCTATCCCAATCGATCCGAACCCAGGTGCATGAGCCGGTGCCTGTCGAATCTCAATGGAGATATCAAATTGATCTAACAATTTCCTAATAATATGTAATATGTAATATGTAATATGTAATATGTAATATGTAATCAATTGACTATTTTTAACCATGCACCTAACATGCATAAAAAATATGAAACATACATAAAGTTGTTGAAGTGTTTGGTTGATAAAAACTTAAAAGTTTTTTGATAATTTGAGAGTAAAGTTTTTTAAAAAATTATTTTAAATTTTAACAAAAATAGTTACTCCATATTTTTATTTTTTGATGTTTAGGGGATGTTTGTTTTGGAATGAAAAATTCGGATTTGAATTTTTTTGAAATTCCACTCATGTTCTAGTTTAAAATTTAGATTTCGTATTTTAAAATCATACTTTACAAATACCTATAAACTTTATAAATGCTTACAAAACCTCTATATATACCTATACATTCTATATAATCATCTATAATTTTATAACTTACAGTTAAATTATACCCTATTTAAATCTCAAAACAAACATGATCTACCCGCTAACGCATTTGTCTACCACCTTAATTTGTAGTGCGGGATGGATTGGGTGATTTTTTTAAGTATAATTTAAAAAAAAATAGAAAAAATAAGTTAGGGTATTTGTATTTTTAGAGCTTATACCTCTAGTCAATGTCCTCTTTTTTTTTTTTTTTTTTCGATAGCATAGTCAAATCAAATGTCCTCTTAAGTAATTATATTCTCACCTGGCGCACATTCGGTCATTCTTACCTAAAGCTGTTGATGTGGCACCTAAAATGCAGAGCAATTTTTGAACCACATTAATAAAAAAAATGTTGCAGAGTTGGTAATTTCTAGCAAATGAAAAGTTAGAAGGGTCAAGGGTGAAGTTATGGTTCGAGTTATGTGGATGATTTTTTATATATTTTTAAAGTTAGAGGACCTTTAAATGATTTTATTTGAATTTGGATCTTCTCCATTTATTTTGATAAATTTCTTTTAAATTTCGAAAAGAGATAGACATATGATTAAATTATGAGTGAAAATACAAAAGTGTGAAATCTACTTAATATATATCCAATTTTATTTACATGATGTGGCTAGCTAATTGGTCCAAGTATAATAATAGGTGGAGTTATTGAAGGAGAAATTTGGGTTTGACAATGCATTCAATTACAAGGAAGAAACTAATTTAAACTTAGCTCTTCAAAGGTACGCACAATATCATTTATCACATGAACATCTATTTCTAGACAATATGGGGGGTCTATTTGATATCTAAAACTGATTAGACTGAGATTATAATAAAACTATCAAACAAGACCTAAACAAAATAAATAAGGGACGTTTGTCTTTAATGAGAAGGAGAATAAAGACGAGGTAATTGTGATAATATGTGTAGGTACTTTCCGGAGGGGATGGACATATACTTCGACAACGTTGGAGGAGAAATGCTGGAAGCAGCAATAGATAACATGAATGATTTTGGGAGAATAGCAGTTTGTGGGGTGATATCCGAGTACACAGCAGATGATAAGGGAAAAAGAGGAAGGCCAGATATGAGAGCAGTGGTGTTCAAGAGAATCAGAATAGAGGGATTTCTGATAGGTGACTTTTTTCATGTATACCAAGACTTCATTTCCACCAGTTTGCAACATCTTAGAGCTGGTAAAATCGTGGTCGTAGAAGATATATCTTATGGTGTGGACACCATTCCAACTGCCTTTGTTGATCTTTTTCGTGGCAATAATATTGGCAAGAAGATTGTCAGGATTTCTGAGGATTAATTAATTTAATTAGGTTTCTAACAATAATATTGAGTCTCCGAGTGAGCCCGATTTCGAAATTAAGAGTGCATGAAACATTGAGTTTGTCGGGCACCAAATTGGAGGTGATTATGAAAAATCTATATGTATCAACTCAACCGCATGAAGGCACAAAGCTCCTCTCAAGCCGCTATTAGTTTCGTTGCTCCCGGCCAAGTTAACGCAGATCAATTGGCAATTATGTTGTTAATTTTGATGAGTAGATGTTATTTTTGGTTAAGTTTTGCAATAGTTTCCTTTTGAATTTCTTTACTTTTTGGTATAAGCCCACGACAGTGTTGGACCGTAGGACTAGCGTTTTGAAGTTTGCTTAAAATGAAATTTTGATGATATCAATAAAAAAAAAAGTGAACAATTAATCTCGGGACAAATGAAATAGTATATTACATGTATTTTCATATATAAATATGCAAAATCTTGAAAAAAAAAAACAAATATTGAAATTACAATGACAATACAATAAAATTTAAAAGAGAAGGAACAAAAGAATAATATATATATATTTTTTGGGACTACAAAAGAATAAATATTAAAATTACTACAGTAAAAGATTTGTAGGAGAGCAAACTAAAGAAATTAATAAAACAAAAGATATTAATAAATGAGATTATATTTTTTTTAGTCCATTAACTTACCACAATTTTGAATTTAGTTTATCAGGTTATCACTTTTTGAATTTAGTCCATTAAGTTTCGATTTATTTTGATTTTGGTCCAGTTACCTGCTACAGCAGGTTTAACAAGTCATTTTTTAAAATACACCCCATAAAATGTTATACACACCCCAAATATTAAACACACCACACTAAAATTTAAAAAACATTTTTTATTACTATACACACACCCCAACCATTTCCTATTTAATAAATTGCCAAAAATAATTAAATTAAAAAAATAAGAATTCAAATTAATATGAAAAATATAAATAAAATTTATAAAAAATCGTCTAAATCTTTAAAAATTAAACAAAGCTAAAATAATTAATTTAATTAGTTTTGAAGATTTAGTTGATTTAGCCTTATTTTCGACGTTTTTTATAAAAGTTAGAACGCAAATAAAACATTAATAAAGCAATGGAGTTTTAAATTTATTTTATTTTTCTTTTAAATATTTCTTTTATATTACATGAACCTACTAACACCCAGTTAAATAAAATCATAAACATATTTAATAAATTGCTAAAAATAATTAAATTAAAAAAAGTAAGAATTCAAATTAATATAAAAAATATAAATAAAACCTATAAAAAATCGCTAAAATCTTCAAAAATTAAAAAAAACTAAAAAAAAACATTAATTAATTTAATTAGTTTTGAAGATTTAATTTATTTTTTTTACTATTTTTGAATATTTTTAATAAATATAAAAAAAATCAACTTGAAAAAAATTATAAAATTAAATAAAAAAAAATCTTTAAAAATATTATAAATCAACTAAATCTTCAAAACTTATTAAATTAATTAATTATTTTAGCTTTGTTTAATTTTTAAAGATTTAGACGATTTTTTACAAATTTTATTTATATTTTTTATGTTAATTTGAATTCTTATTTTTTTAATTTAATTATTTTTTACAATTTATTAAAAAGAAAATAGTTGGGGGTGTGTATAGTAATAAAAAATGATTTTTAAATTTTAGTGTGGTGTGTTTAACATTTGGGGTGTGTATAACATTTTATGGGGTGTGTTTTAAAAAATAACTTAATGGACCAAAAAAAAATATAATCCCTTAATAAATTGTTGTCCCTAAAAGTCGAAACATGATTTGGTGCTTTAGAAAAACATGAAAATCACTGTGCCAACATTGCTTTTGTAGAAAAAAAAAAAAATTATAGAAATTCGGATATTCACATTGAGTATGTACCAAATATATTTTTAGTTATTATTCTAAATATATTCATTATAATTAAAATATATATTTTTAAAAAACATGTATAAAAAAAATTGAAGAGGGGACAGAGGCATATATTAATATTAAACTGTATAGATTGGGTACCCTCGACCGAAAAATCTAGTTCAGTGTCCCTGACCTGACCACACGAGTGGGTGCATGCATTATTAACATAGATTGGAGGCCTTCATTCATTCTTTTAAGTACACAGGCCAAAAGCATACACACCAAAAATGGAAGTAGTGAATAAATATGTAGTGACAAAGAATCAGGTGGATGGAGCCCCAAACGAATCCGATTTCTCCATTTGTGAAGAGTTGATTAATTCTTTAAAAGTAAGTGTTTCGGAGAAAGATGTAGTAATAGTGAAAAACCTGTATGTGTCGATGGATCATGTGGCTAATAATAGGTGAAGTTACTAAAGGACAAGTTTGGGTTTGATGATGCATTCAATTACAAGGAGGAAACTAATTTAAACTCAACTCTTCAAAGGTACGCACATCATTTATCACATCAACATCTATGCTACACCACTGACTTACACTTTTGCTATATACGAAGAAACTTGTTCAAAAAATTTGCGACCAAAAGTGTACTACTACATGTCAAATATTCTGAATAATTCGTCCAAAAAATTAAGTGTCAGAATATTTTTGGACTTGTAGTAATACACTTTTGACCTTATCACAATATTTTGATCATGTAATAAAATAATATCTAAAAGTGAAAAAATATATTTTAATTAAGTTTAATTAACGCATTGACCCAGGATTAATCCAGAAATTTTTACCCTAAATTTATCTTAATTGTCTATATTTCATGTATAAAATATTTTATATAACATTTTGTGAATTTCTACTCAAACGAGTTCTAATTAAAATGGAACAAAATAAATAAAGATCTACTCACATTTATCATAAGAAATAAATGACACAAAATAAGTTATATCATTACCCAAATTTAATTTAGTAATTATTATTCCTCAACCAACAATTTTTTTCATGTCCCCACCTAGAACATAGCACAACAATTGTAATTCACTATTCAATTATTTCCACTGAACAATTTAATCACGGGTCCTTATAAAAAAAAATCACTAACTAACTCATTATTTTTATCGGAACGAACTCACGATAGATTATATGTTAGTGTAGGTACTTTCCGGATGGGATCGACGTATACTTCGACAACGTGGGAGGAGAAATGCTGGAAGCAGCAATAGATAATATGAACGATTTTGGGAGAATAGCAGTTTGTGGGGTGATATCTGAGTACACTGCAGACAAGGGAAAAAAAGGAAGGCCAGATATGTTAAAGGTGGTGTACAAGAGAATCAGAATGGAGGGTTTTCTGGTATCAGACTTTATTCATATATATCAAGACTTTATTTCCAGCACAGTGCAGCATCTTCAAGCGTAGAAGACATCTCTAATGGTGTGGACACTATCCCCACTGCCTTTGTTGATCTTTTTCGTGGCAAAAAAGTTGTCAAAATTTCTGAGGATTAATTTAGCTAGCTAGGGACTTCACAACATTTATCTGAATGTGCTCAACTCATATGTTTGTTGTGTAATAATATTTAATATTGAACACAAAACTTGCAGCTCTACCCCACATCCTTTTACAATACTCTTTAGTTTCCTACTTCTCTTGGTGAAAGTAAATAAAAGGGGTCATAAATCCAGTATATATATATATATATGACCATATTCAACTATAAAATCACCCAATTATGGTTTAGAGCAATCACAATATTCACATGTCTATATACTCGCAACAAAGTGAAAAGTAAAACTTAACGATCAAATACAACACACAAGAATTACTGTAAATCGCAACAATCAAGTATTGTGACACAGATATTTTACTTTCAATGCACTTCACAGATGTTAGGCAATGCATTACACATAATAATAATGACAAAGTGGGATAGCTCAAGTGGTTAGAGCACCACTACCTAGGCCTTAGGTCCTGGGTTCGAGGGGAAAAAAAGGATGGGTATTTAACTTCCATCAAAAAAATTACACATAATAATAACTAATCAAGAGAATTAAGTATATGCATTTAATACAGTAGTATCACATTACTTACTTTTAGGTAACAATTATATGCATGCTCAATTCATTCATTCGAGAGTTTAAAGAATCATTTGATGCAGTCCAATAAAATCCGATCCCATACCACGCAAATATTGATAAAAATGACTGCTAAATTCATACTGAAGTATAAACACGTTGATATGTGAAGCAACTTTACCAACTTAGAAAGGCAGCGCCATCTAAGGCTAAGCTGGACAAAGAGTGAAGTTGCAATGACAACTTAAAGGAAAGTACAAAAAGAAAGTAATATAAAAGTGCCATCTAAGTTAAAGGTGAAAGAATATTTCATTATGTACGAGAAGAAACACTTGTAAAATAAAAGTGCAAAAGTCTTTCATTAATAAAAAGGTCCGAGGACCAACTTAAAGGAAAGTACAAAAAGAAAGTAAAATGATCAGGCTGGGGCAGCGTCCTCGAAGATATCGGTGGCGACCTCATCACCAGCAGCCGGATAGGTGAACCTGATATCCCTGCTTGCCAAGCACGAGAAGTCTAGGCCCATGTCGACCAAATCGATCTTGAATGGAGAGCGCTTCCAGCCTTAGGCTCTTCAGCCAATATGATCTGTTCCACCAATTTTTTCTGGTCCAAGGCTGTTGAGTCAGCTTGGGGGCCAGCAGCTCGTATAAGGCGAGGCTTTACGAAGCCGAGTTTTGACCCACAAAAATAAACAAACATAAGCCGAAAGGTAAAGATTCGGGAACAAGTATAAACCGAAAGGTACAAGCTTACAATAAAAGTATAAATTGAAAGATACAAACTCATTTTATAGGCAGTGCCTATAATGGCCAAGCCGATCAAGGGATGATTAATCGAAATAATAAATCCTAGTCATAAATCGCATATAAACACTTGTAATTTTATTTGAGCAGGTACAAACATGAAAGCGGGTAGAAACTAGAAACACTTGTAATTAAACAAAATAAAATTTCCATTGATAAAGGCCATGGAGGTTGAGAGCATTACAAAAGAGGTTCGAGGACCAACTGAAAGGAAATTACAAAGATAGCAAAAAAAAATATATATATATCAGTAGGTGCATTCTCGACCGCACCATCAGCGACTTCCTCACCTACAGCTTCCTCGACATTGTCGGTGGTGACCTCCTCATTAGCTCCTTCCTCGCCAACGGCCATAGTGTCTTCTTGAAACTCGACTCGGTCGAGCCTAAAACTTTTAAAAGCTTGAGCTCGACTCGATTACCTGTATAATTTTTAAAATTAAATGTAAAACATATTTTTCCTAATATATATAATTGTAAAACATATCAGCAACAACTTCATTGGCCAGTTCCTTGCCAGTACCCTCCTCGACAACTTCCTCACCGGCAGACTCCTCTTCGCCCTCGACAACTTCCTCACCGGCAGACTCCTCTTCACCCTCAACAACTGTGGACTCCTCGTCTGCAGGTTCATACATTGCAGTGTGAAATGTGATATTCTTCTCCACTAGCCGAGGAAAAGAGAGCCCAATATCAAGCAACTCTTGGATGGGCAACGTGCAACCCTCTTGTGGATCTTCATCCAAAATCAGATCCTCTATCTTTTGATTAAGGTTGGAGAGGTCGATGTCAGGGAAGGTCGAGTGAATATGAAGGATCATATCGTTGAGAGCAAGGGCGCCCGAGAAGCAAATCATCTTAACCAAATCACGAGTAGCAGCAACATCCTTCTCGGCAATCTCAACATCTTTTTGGGCCACTATCTCTTCCATCTGGGAAAGATTTTGCTCAGCCCTAGTATAACGCTGCTTGGCCTCCCCTAGGCGAGCAGTGGTCGAAGTGATGGTGGAGGAGAACTCATTATTTTCAGCCTGAAGGCTTTCTATTCGCATCTTCAGCTCCTCGACCTCCTTCTCCAGAGCCTCATTGTGCGCGAGGGCCTCTTCCACTTTCTTCTCTTCAGTAGACTTATTAGCAGTCTTGAGCTGATCGCAGTAGCGATTGGCCGCCAACTGTTTGTCCATGTGCTCAGTAAGCTGAATTTTGAGCTGCTCAGCAAAATAGATTGCACGGGCAGATTGAATGGCCATTGATCGAGCATTGTCCATGAATTCTTGGACGCAACCATCTTCAACAATCGACCTCGTCAAGGAGCAAGGAATAGCATCCATCGCCCTCAAGATTGAGGAGTCGATGACATCTCGACTCTGGCTGCTGGGAGACCTTGATCGCAAGAAGTTGCGAACATCTTCCGAACGAGAGATACAACTATCATTTACACTATAAAAAAAAAAGGGAGAAAAGTAATAAGAAGATGAACATCGAGATACAAAATTCAAAGCCAGAAAAAAGATAAGTTTTTTACCTCGGAGCTCTTTCGGGGTCCCATCCGAGAAGAGTTATATCTTGAGGATCCCTCTCGCTCGATCGAGGAGGAGTAGTAGCAGCAGTAGTCATTTGCTGATCGTGCGCACGCGGGCAATCAGTGGCAAGAATCGGAGCCGGACTCCTCGAAAGAGGAGATGATCGAGCAGTTGGCCGAGAGGCGGCTGTGCGATCAGGAGCAGCCCGTTTAGGAGGGGGAGCAGAAGTGCCCGCCCCAGCGGTACCTTTTCTTTTCCTAGGGGTGGGGAATGTGCCCTTTTCAACCACTTCCCGCTCAGCACCACCCCGCATCAGTTGAGCAACATGTGAGCTCATCACTTTAGATAAATTAACTTTGGAAGGGAGGTGAGAAACGACGACCGGAGGAACAACTAAGCGAACAAAGAACAAGAAAATTTTTAGTAGCAAGAAAAAAGAAAGGGGTGTACGAGCAAGAATGCTTGGAACAAAATCTTAATAATAATATGAGGACAAACTTGTAATTTGCCCTCTAAATTTACTGTTTAAAGACGGAGATATTGACTCTTATCTTGAGTTGAATGTTAGTGTACCAAACATCGGCAAAAATATTTGGCTTCCTTTAATTTATGCACAATGAATTGACGGGAAATATCTGACTACTAACTATCGCTGCCACCAAACGAAGCCTAGGGGACACTTTATTAAGTAATAACTAAAAAACTGTTGGTCTCCAAGATAATCTCACCTTCAAAGTAGCTTTCACTGCCAGGAACACGAGAACAGTCAAGTTTTATAGGGGTTCGGGCATCAACTGCGTGTTGTTTTATCTCAGCATCAACCTGAGTAAAAAAAATGATTCAACATAATAAGAATCCTCAATAACTGTTCTCTAATATATTACTTGCATGATTGTTAAAAGCACTGGACTTGTATAGAGATTCCAATATATGGAATATTTGAACCATTTGAAACCAAGCAGGCCTTCCACAGTGTCAAGATTTTTGTTTTATTTTTAAAAAATTAATAGTTTGTTTGCAGTTCTTCATGAGAATCAATAGGAACTATTTTGTTTAAGTCATGTTTGCATTTTCTCAGGTCAATATCCTTGTTTTGAGCTATGTTCAACAAATTATTTAACTGCTAACTCTTCAAGGAATTGGAACATCAAACGAAAATAAACTATTACCTCAATTTGCAATAATCTACTATTGATCACTTTGTCTGGTATTTTAGATGCAAGTAACGGCCAATATTTGCATAAAGCTTGGCATACCTAAGCAAATAAAACATACATCAATCATTATTGTAAATGTTGAGGGCAGGTAAAAGAATCATGGATAATTATATATGATATATGATCATAAATCAATTTATAGGGGAACAATGGTATACATGTATCCCATAAATACAAATCAAGATATTTATAAATGCATATATTGAGTAAAAGAGTGAAAATGAAACTTATTCATTCAATCACTTACTGCCTGTATCAGGGGCCATGTGGGTTCTAGGGGAAGATCCTCCAAGGACCTAATAGAAGGCTTCTCATCTAGCAACATTTCAACGCAAGCTTGGGTTGACTTTGCTAATGAAATGGGATTATATCCTCCTTCAAGTGCCATAACAATCTTGCCTCTTGCAAACTCCAACAACTAGGTTCAAAGACATTATCAATATCAAACAACTTTATACCACATTTTGCAAAATTAGACATGTTCTACAAGATTAAAATACCCTGAAATACCTTGGGGTAGGCCTCAGATAATCCATAGCCAAGAGATTTATAAAAAATTATTATCAAAAGACTAAATGGTTAAATTCTAACCTTGTAAAGCATGATTGAATAGCCATACGAACTTAGACAACAACCTCCAATGGGATCACCTATTGCTGTTTATAATCACATTAGAGGAGCTAAATTCAACAATAAGCCTTGATTTTAGGCTCCCATAGCATGTTAAACTGCACCAAGTTTAGCAGAGGAATAAGAAAGAAAAAACATTCATCTTTCAAATGGATGGATAGAAAAGCAGATTGTAAACAATCAACTACATATTTCATCCCTAGTGGATGTCTGAGATGCACTCCAGCCAAAACAAGGTATTACCACTTTGAATATAGAAATGCAAGAGATTTTCATTTAATATTTTGCAGTACATTGTCCTAGGTTCTAATGGAAAAGGAGTGACTAGGTAAATTTCCAACATGGAAGTCCAGAATCAATATTAGTATTAAGATCATACTTGTACATAACTTATAGGTCAAAATTAGAGATTCATTAGTTAAGACAATCCATCTCTTCAAACTGAATGTCACTTTCAAGATGACTCAAGGATTTTAATTTACACTTCATCGAGAATTCAATATCTAAGTTAAGCATTTTATTTACAAATTGTGAGCTCTAGTTTTCTACCTTTTTGAAAATTGTGGCAAAAAAATTGAGATTAACCTTTGAAGTGTCAAGTATGATGCATTATTTTACCTAAACCTACAAATTCTCCAAGACAAGTAATAACTCTTTAAAGTAGTCATATAAAACATAGTGCAGTATAAACACAACGCTTAGAAACTAGTTGAAGAGGATGGTCCAACTGGTATTAGCAAATGGCCCTTCCATTTTAGCAAGAAAATCTTGAAGCACTATCTTTCTGCACATTATATATCCAAAAACTAGTTGCTCAACTAAAACACATGTACCATTAATTAAGTAACATTGAATTACGACGCACTGATTAGAACCAAAGCTGATATTCCTAATCTCAAAAAATGAGGGTAAAATATGGCTAAGCACAATATCCTGTCAAACAGGAAAAAAAAGACATATATTAAATATAATTAAGGGGGTTCACAATTACATAAGCATATAAAGTGCATAAAATAGCACAAGAGATGCAAAAAAGTGAAAAACATGAGAAGCACAATGAATTAAGAAAAATTTCCTAACCTGCATCAAATCCTGCTGAGATAATAATCATGTCGGGATTAAATTCCCTTGCCACAGGAATTAATATGTGGTCCCAAACTGCAAAATAGTCAGCGTCTCCGACCCCACCATTCTCCCAGGGGACATTTATATTGTATCCTGCACCTAGCCCTTCTCCTATCATGTTATATGCCCCATCATTACCTTCTGGATAGAATCTCCCAGAATCATGCCTAATAGTATAATTTTCAAACTATCATTCTGGATTCAAAACCAATAAAAATATGATAGTGGATTATAGATAACTAGTACAATAGATTATATATGCTCTTATCCTTGGAGTTTGTCTGAATATTTAGGGAAAATTTTAAAAAATGCTCTGCAACTTTGATGATATTATGAAAATGTCTTGTAACTTTTGAATTATACGAAATTGCCTAGTAATTTTAAGTTTCTTGATAAAACTGTTGCGCAACTGGCTGCACGAAGTTTCTCAACAGGGAGTGGCTGATGCGGCAAATTACAAAAGCAACGTTAGGCAAAAAAAAAAGACAAAAATGACCAATAACTTGATACAACCAGTCAATTGACATTTCTACCAACTTTTTAAAGTTACAAGACATTTTGGTATAATTCAAAGTTATGGGGCATTTTTGCAACATCACAGGACAATTCTTTCAATTTACCAAAATATTTATTTGGACTCCATCAAATACAGCCTTTCACTCATTTAACAACTATTCCAAGATATGCTAAATTTCTTCGATTATACTAGTTTCTGAACTATATTTTCAAGTATGCAACTAATATTTTTAAGTTCTTCAATACTAACAAAGGTTAAAGTAATGATGATCTATGCATTATTGTTGTAACATTCGTAAAATGTGGTATCCAACTCTATGGCAATGACCTTCTCAACATATTTGTGAAGAGTCATTTTCATAATTATGCTTCTTAGAAAATAATTATGATATAGGGCTGAAAAGCATGAATACCTATGTACTGAGAAGACTAGTACTCGAGGATCCCTGTAGAACATCTTCTGAGTACTATTTCCGTGATGTACATCCCAGTCAACAATCAAGATCTTGTTGATACCTAACTCGTGCTACAATTCACAATGGAGTAAAATGTAAATAAAAGATGCAAGTAAAGTAGTAACAAAGTAGCGAATTGCCAAAGTAAAATCTCCAGATTTAACTAGCTCTCACCCTTTCATTCAAGATAACACTTGTTGCAATAGCAACATTATTGAACAGGCAAAAGCCCATCGGTTCAGATTCTTCTGCATGATGCCCAGGCGGCCTTACAATAGCAAATGCTGAATCCAGTTCCCCTTAAGCAACTTGCTCTGTAGCCTGGATAGTTAAGCATAAAGAAAACTCAATAAAGATACCATGTTGCAATTACTAATGATGATTATTATCTACAACTGAGGAATTGCTTCTTCTTGTAACCTAATAAAATTTGAAAAAGTGTAGCGTTCTTATCTCTAATTCCAAAACATATTTACGTTAGAAATAAAAAAAGAGGCCAAGCATCATGGTCCACATAGAGTAAATTTGTATAGATACTGATCTCAAATAAACCAAATAATACAAGAAGTACATGCATAAAACGTTTCATAATCTATGAACTATTTTAGTGTTTTCCTGGAAAATTATCATATTTGAACATTTGAAAAATTAGTGTACATGATTCAACAAAATTTAAATGTGCACAGAGTAGTAGTAAAGAGCCTCGCCACTTTTCAGACATCTAAGGAGCTTCATTTCTTAGTATTTCTTAGAATGAGCTAAATTTTAATGAATAAAATTATCTGCACACACAAGTATCAGGACTAACCTCAATGACAAAGCCAGCAGCAAGATAGGCTGCTTCTGATGAACCTTTATTGAAATATATGGAGTCATATTTATTAGCACACTTTCTCATTGCCTTCAAGTTTTTGGAACTAATGGTCTTGATGAAATCAATGTGCTCTTTGGAGTGAACCAAAGCTAAATGATTATCATCTGCTTCCTTTGCATTTAAAACAACACATCTGAAATGCACATCGTAAATTAAATTCAGATTCATTTACTTATTAAATCACACTAGAAAACGAAGGTAGAAGTTCCACAAAAACAATGTGCATAAGAATATGACTTCCAGACAATGAAGCAGAAATCTGCGCCGATAAAACGACCTGATTTCTGCTAATCGGTGCATATTGCTCGGCAGGACATCGGCAATTTCCAACTTTTACAACCAACCTGTTGCTTCGCAAAGTCTTTCTCTGTTCAGAATACCGAAAGAAGATAAAGGCATATCATAATGACAAAATTTCGACAGAGAAATTATATCTCTCTGTGTGGGCGTCTTTCTCAAAGAGAGAGAGAGATTTCTTGCGTAAAAGGAAACAATTTCTTTCAATGGATTGTTCAATTTCAGAGATGAAAGTCAGATTAACAGATCATAAACTGCTATATTTAAGTTTCTCATTTTCCTTTTTTAATTTTTTTCTACCTCAGTCCATTTTTTACAAATTATTTAAGCAGAGTGTATAAGTACAACTAAACACACACAGAGAAGGGGTTACAATGAGAAGACCTTTGGAGCAGGCCAGAGGCGTTGAGGTTGTCCCAAATGGCGCGAACTCGTTCGGGGTTTTCTGGGTGAATTCCTTGTGGTTGCTCGTTTTGCACATTCTCTCGTCGAATAGCAACCCCACGCGACGTCGTTCCCGAGGAATCTTTCTTGGTTTTTCCTGTGTTTTCACTCCCATAATCAAAGCTGGTTTTTTTAGCAGGAGAGGGGTTTTGCAAGCTTGAGCGTCAAAACACTGGCGCCAGAATTCTACCCAGTGGTACTGGTACACTGCTATAAGAGTGAAGGCTCATCAATTGGAAAAACACATTTTTTGAACTTCATTGGTTGCAAACTCAATTGCATAATCAATTTTTTTTTTTTTTAAGCTGCCCACTCACAACTTTAGCTTCTGAGAAATGTTTTTAAGCGGTAGAATTTGCAAACATCACCTTAGTTTAATGGTTTACAATTTTGTGATGAACAAAAAATTAAATATTTTTCCTGTCAAAAAAAAAATAAAAATATTTTTTAAATAGAAAAATGTATCGTGTGATACAGTTTCATTATTAAGGGAAGAAAAAATTATTGTATGCAATTGAAATACATACCTACAATACGATTTTAAGTGATGGTTAAATTGAATTTTTAATCTCTAGTTTCACTCGTTAGAATCAAATTAAAATTGTGCGTTTGTTAAAATGACGGTCACATCTCGACAAAAATCATGACACATTATGCTCGTATTTTGATTGGGGTTGATGTGAAACAACCGTTTTGGAGCAGTTGGCGTTTGAATGTGGGGATCAGCCTGTGATTGTGGAAATGCATTATGAGCGGCTCGCGAAGTATTGCAGTCATTATATGATTGTTGAACAGAGGATTGTCCACTACAATAAATAAGGGTAAGATACTGCCGCCTTTGGATCCATGGACACCTCTTCGGGATGGCAAACGTGGTAGGAGTGTTTCCCGTCATAAAAGACAGAATATGCCTCCCCTCGATCCCCCATAAGTCGTTTTTTCTGTTTTGGTCATTTTGATTTTGGTAGTTTCGTTTTTCGAATTTTTACTGCTCTGGCTGGTTGATTGGTTTAGAGGAGTGTACATTTTTCCCTTGTTCCAGGTTTTTCGATTTTTCTGGACATAGTTTTATTGGTGCCCCGACCTCTAATTCAATTTGTAAACTTGTAACTTTAAATCTTTCATTTTTCTTTTAATACACATCCTAACATCGCGAGATTGTCTCTCACCAACGTTTTTTTCCTTTATGGCTATATTTTGTAATTACATCTCATATTTAAAAAAAATAAAAAAATGAAGTGGGATAACTTAAGTAGTTAGAGCACCATGTATTTAATGTAATTTAAAAAAATCTCATATTTAAAAATAAATAAATTTTAAGAAAAAATCATTTTCCACTAAAATTTTATGGAATTTCATTTTAAAAAATGTGTAAATAATTATAGAACGGACAGAAAAGTGTGCAAATAAAACTGAGTTTGAAAAAAAAAAAAAAAAAAGGGGGCGAGTCCCTGGCTATTTTGTATTGACATTTCCCTCCGAGCCCCTTCCACAAAACAAGAATTTCGATGATCGAAAGAGCTCTTAAATTTGGACTCTCATCAGAAATCTCCAAACTCCTCAATCAACAATGCAAAACTCTCAATCACCTCAAACAAATTCATGCCCACCTCCTCGTCGGAAACACCGCCGCGGCTCCTGCTTCTCTCATCTCGTTCGCCGCCACCTCCTCAAAACCCAATTTCTTTTCCTACGCCTGTATCATATTCCAAAACCTCCGATCGCGTACCACTTTTCTGTACAACATTATGATCAGAGGATACATGAGATTCAATCACCCCTTACTTGCCGTCTTATGCTACAAAGACATGTTAAAAGACGGGCTCATAAAGAATAACTACACTTTTACACCTCTAATTAAGGCTTGTTCCCTGCTTTTACCAGAGCTTGGACACATGGGCCTTTCAGTCCATGCTCATGTTGTCAAGCTAGGATTTGCTCCCGACCCATTTATTACAAGTACGTTGATTGAGTTCTATGCATTGAATCTTGATATGGGGACTGCAGAGGAGCTGTTCGACGAAATTCCCGTGAGAGATGTGGTGTTGTGGACTACAATGGTTGATGGGTACGGTAAAATGGGGGACATTGTGAAGGCGAGAGAGATGTTTGATGAAATGCCTGAGAGAAATGTCATCTCATGGAGTTCAATAATGGCTGCATATTCTCGAATAAGTGATTTCAGAGAAGTTTTGATCTTGTACAGAAGAATGGAAGAGTCGGGTCTGAAGCCTAATGAGTCGATTCTTGTGACCACTCTCACGGCGTGTGCTCATCTCGGTGCATTAGCTCAAGGTTTATGGATTCACTCATATGCTGAGAAATGTAACTACATTTCTAATCCTATACTAGCCACTGCATTAGTTGATATGTACTCAAAATGTGGTTGTGTGAATTTGGCTTTAACCGTGTTTGAAAAGATTCAAAACAAGGATAGCAGAGCATGGAACGCTATCATATCTGGAGTAGCCTTAAACGGGGACGCAATGAAATCACTCAAACTGTTTGATGAAATGATCAAGAGTGGTACTCAACCCACAGAAGCCACATTTGTTGCTGTAATCACTGCTTGTACTCATGCTAAGATGGTCGAAACGGGCATTTCTCTTTTCGAAAAAATGGCAAATGTATACAAGATTGAGCCTAAGATGGAGCATTACGCTTGCGTGGTTGACCTTTTGGCAAGATCGGGTGAGGTAGAAAAGGGGGTGGAATTTGTGAACACAAATATTGGTAGAATTGGCGATGAGGACGTTAATGTGTGGGGTGCTTTGCTCGGGGCGTGTAGGATTCACGGGAAGGTTGAAATCGGGAATAAGTTGT
The DNA here is from genome assembly GCA_963675135.1 of Galeopsis tetrahit. Classification (NCBI taxonomy): domain Eukaryota; kingdom Viridiplantae; phylum Streptophyta; class Magnoliopsida; order Lamiales; family Lamiaceae; genus Galeopsis; species Galeopsis tetrahit. The sequence goes on from OY776129.1 coordinate 70,941,221, forward strand.
GGAGAAAGATAGCAAATAAGGGAGACATTGATTATGGGATTCTTGTGCTTGCGTATAATATGTATAGAGAAGGTGGATGGGAAAGTGAGGCGAAGACTGTTAGGAGATTGATTGAGAAGAGACGAATGAAGAAAAAACCAGGTTGCAGTGTGATAGAGATTGATGGAGTTGTTGAAGAGTTTGTTGCTGGTGATGTATTGCATCCTATGGGAGCTGAGTTGTGTCCAATTCTTGATTCTTTACTTTGTGATGAACATAGTTATTAATAATTTTATTTATTTGAATACTCGTGATGTATGGGATTGTATAAATAACCAAGTTGATGTGTGCAATTGTCAAATTTTCTCCTTCAAACATATGTATGAAAATTATGTCAAAAACGAGATTGTTTTCAAAACAGGCTCGTTATGATCAAACAAGATTCCCTAACTAATGGTTTCAATTTCAATATTCAGAAAATAAAAACTAAATTTCTGCAGACACTTGATAAAATAACAAGAGAGAAATAAAAGAAAAGGCAAGGGTGAAGAGTCCTGTTTGAACAAACTTATTTCACTAGGAACATTGCAGCTTACAAGGAAACATTTGGTTGAGGCTACAACAACACAAATCCGTACGTACTCGACCCATAAAATAGAACCATTCAAAAAACAGCTGAACGCAAAGAATTCCCTCATGGGGGGGAAAAATGTCCCACAGAGAGAATACAAAACAAACAAAAGAATAGATGCTCTCTCTCGCTCTCTCTCTCTCTCCTTCCTACATTTGTTGCATCTCCTCTTCAGTTTTCCATACTACATCCTCAAGGCAGGTTGAAAGGTTTTTATAAAACTGCAAACAAATAAAAAAAATGCGTGAATATCCACTATACTTATGTGTTTTTGGTAACAGATAAGCATAGTATACCATCAAGAATCACACTATTCTAGTTTCATGAGGAAATCGTGTCTAAATGATTGCATACGTAAGTTCTAGCTTTGGTAGAGCCAGAGCCGTTGGAGTTAACAAGAGCCTTGTTTCGTGTCATGAAACAACATAAGTACATAATTTGAATACTCTATTTGTCAATGTGCTCTAATGCACTGACATTCGGTTATTCATATACTCGTATTATTCAATGATTCAATTTGTAATGAATACCTAAAGGTGTTATATTTTTCGACAGTATCTAAAAATTTGATTAAATTTGCAATTTGTAATGCAGAATTTTGGAACAAGTAATGTACCTTGTTGAACTCCAATGTATCCCCCTTTGCTTTTCTAACCTCGACCATGTGCAAAGACGGACCGACTTGAAAAACCTGATTCAACCACAAATTATTCACTTCAGCTATCAAGTATGAGATGCAACAAGCTGATCAATAGTATCACAATGACATACCTCAGTCGCAACATTAAGGTTCCCTTTTCTACCTGCTTTCGAGTTTTCGAGTCTCATCTAGAACAACAAGTAGGGAAAAACATTACTCAACAAAAGCATTAAACATGGTTTCCTATTGAACTATATTAGCGAATTGACAAAGTCTTGGTTGCACCAGGTGCACCGTGCAGCTCAAGTGCTTTTTTAAGCGATATTAGTTGTTGCACCGTACAACTGGTGTATAAAAGACTTGCTCTATAGATTTTTAGTATTACCTTGTAATTTTTCTTGTGAACATCGAAACCAAGAGGCTTTGCAGCTTGTTCGATCTTCTTGACTATCTCATTAGCAGTGCATTTAGATGTAAATCTTGTTTCCTTCATGTACCCCTGTCAAAAGGGTAATGTTTTATGTAAGAAAAAGAATACAATCATGAATTCTACGCTAATCAACATCTAGCATATACAAGATTGAGTTGGAACCTGTTGTGCATCGAATAGATTATCAAGGTTCAGGCCTTTCGACATGGAAATGAGCTCAAAGGCATTCATTGCAACTGGCTGCTGCTCCCTTTTCTCCGTCACATGATATTCCTGTTGGACAGAAAACAAAACAACTCTAATGACACATTTTCACGATTAAATTTAAGCAGTCCATTATTCCATATGCTTCATAAACGCACCTCGAAATCTTTAAACACAGCTTCAACGTCATCCAAAGTTGTATCTTCTTTTTCGTAAAATACTGCCGGTTTGTAGTCTTTCTTAAACCACTCATCCACCAGAATCTCAGGGATCGTAATCCGCTGCACAAATGCCAAAGCCATAAATGAATGGACATTAATCTAGGTTCCTATTTTACTTCATATAATCATTTCAAGAGTAATATCATTTTTTGGTCCCTTAAGTGTACCTTTTTCCAGTATTGGTCCCCCACCCATTTCACTCACTATTAAGTTTGATCCTTGGAGTACAATATTAGTTGACTGATAGAATCAACTATTTGGGGGTGCTATTAATTACATTTAGCACTCCCAAATAGTTGATTATGTCAATCAAAAGATGTTCAACTAACGGTTGGACCAAACGTGTGAGTAAAAGTGTATTTTCACGACCAAGTTTATTAGTGAGTGAAAGAGAGGGGCAAAAAATGATACTATCCCATAATTTCACATGTAATTTAGAAACATCTCTTTGCTTCTCTTTGAGATGCTAAGGTTGTCTTCATTAAAGACAACAAAAAATAAATGATTTCAGCTATCAGTTAAGAAGATCCTTGATTCTGACTTAAAAATTCTTACTTTCAAAGGATTTGGATCGAGGATTCGAGTAATCAGCTTCATGGCCCCAAAGGAAAGCCAAGGAGGGCATGTGAATTCAGCAGAAGATATCTGTAAATATTACATAAAAAAAACATTGAAACTACAAAAGAGGTGGAAGGAACTCGTTAACTGTGCAATAAATCGTAAAATAACTCACTTTTTTATATAGGTTCATAACGTTCGAATCATCAAAAGGCAAGTAGCCTGCGAGCAATACAAAGAGTATGACTCCACAGGACCATAAGTCTGCAGATGCTCCATCATAGCCTCGATCATTGAGGACCTACATAAATATTACATAAAATCAACGAAACTATTAAAGAAAGAAGGTGCTAAGAAACAGAGAAAACACTCTTGAGTAAGTCTCCTGTGAACCAGGTTCACGTAAACTCTCTTTAAAATAATATTTTTTAGAATACAAAGTAATATTTTTTAGCATACGAAGTATCATGTTTTAAAAATGCTTGATTTTATGTGTTATTATTCTCAAAATCACTAAACCGTAATACTTTGTATGTTAAACAGTATTACTACGTATGCTAAAAAGTATTACCGAGTTCACCATAAAAAAAATTGAACCAAGTTCATAGAAGTTTTTGTCAAAGCTCTCATGTACCAAACATACCTCCGGAGCAACATAATTAGGTGTCCCACAAGCAGTATGAAGCAAACCATCATCCTGCAAAATTAGTTCTTGAGTGTACTAATTCCACTAAATTAGTTCAAATGTAAAACGAGATAATAGCTTAAGCAAATATAGCCCATTTAACATGAACCAAAGATGCAAAGGATGGTGGCCATCTAGATCTAATAAATAAACTACAAAGTGGACAAGTTATGGCACCAAAAAACTTTTTAACTTATCTTTGATCCAAACTCATAGCTTCATACGGTATATCTCTAGTGATTGATTATTAATAAGATCAGTAAGTAAAATCACATTTTTGTTCATATGTCCAGCCTCTCATTTCAAAAGAAGGAAAAGATATTGGTCTGAGGGGAAAAAGGAAAAACACTAATTAGTAATGCAGTTTACAGGATAGCTTTTGAAATTTACCCTGACTTGCTGGGATAGAGCACTCAATCCAAAATCAGAAACTTTGAGATTTCCAGCAGCATCCAGCAATAAGTTCTCAGGCTGCATTAGAAGCATAAACGAAATGTTTAGCCTGTGAAATTGATTAACCGACGGATGTTTAGTAAAGCCAGTTTAGTTACCTTTAAATCTCTGTGGAAAACTCCCCTGCTATGGCAATAATCAACAACATTAATAAGTTGTTGAAAATATTTTCTTGCTTCATTTTCTTGCATCCTTCCGTTATTTACCTTTAAAGTGGAAGATCTTCATTTAATTAGACAAATGATTTTGCCAATAACTTTAATAGCCTAAAAAACACATTTTCCCTAAATTATTATCGAATTTGTCATCTTACAATTTTGTCAAAGAGCTCTCCCCCAGTGACATATTCCAAAACAATAAATATCTTGGTCTTGCTCCCCATCACCTGAAGAAAAACGAGACGATTAGATATACAAGAAAAGATCAAAAAAATCAAATAATAATTATGAATTTAATGAGTGGCACTAGCACCTCTCAGCTCATGCTAATGAGAAGATTGGTATTGGCTTAAAACATGGATGAATGCTTCTTTGCATATGCCAAATCTCTAACTGGAGTTTGGCACAAAGACTACACACTTTTGTCAGATTGGACTCAAAAACCAACAACCAGATGCACTTACACACTCAAAAAGAGATATATACAGTTAGATACATAGAGAGAAAGAAACCTCATGCAGTTGAACAACATTGGGATGCTTTATCAATTTCATCGTTGCTATCTCCCGCCTAATCTGCGAGATCCAAAACCAGACAAGAAGTTATTTAACAAATATTCAAACATGGAGCACCAAAAACTAAAATTGAGTTAGATTTAGACTAAACAGCATCAAATATGATTGCAAGAAACTTGCTCGATTGCAAAAGGCGAACCTGTTCAGCCATTTTGTGCTTAAGGACCTTATCCTTATCAAGAATCTTTAGAGCCACAGGTTTCCCATTCTCAGAATTTCTTGCAAATTTCACTTTTGCAAATGTTCCCTCCCCAATTGTCCTTCCCACCTCATATTTCCCAATTCTACGCTTTATTTTCGGTTGATTCATTTACGATCGTCTGTCTGATTACTTTATTTGCCTTCCACTCTGCAATTGTAGGCTTTCAATAAGAAAACTTTTGGACTAACAGTTTACAGTTACAGCAATAACAGTTAAAATCTCGACAAGATATGTTGTTAAGCTCCAACTATGTAGACAGACAAAGATTCATTAATATTTAGTGATCAAACTGCAACAAGCAATAAATGTATCAGAAAAGAGAAATCAGACATAAATAATACTACAATATATCACCATATCAAGCTCCAAGATATTAAATTAAATTGTTGCATCAAACAAGGCAAGAGTGTATCTATGTTGAGTCAAAGCAATGATATAATAAGAGAAAACAGGCATTATTACACTATAGATATTTCTTTATTTCAGCATATTTAATTAGTAATGACAAGAGAAAGATGCCAAGGAATAAACAAAGGGAAAACATCATGACCACAAAACAATAAATCACAAGCCCAGAAACCCCAATCCAAAATTGGGCAAAAAAAGTGAAAGAAATCTCACAGGAATTCCCAAATCTAAGGGCAAAATGTGTGGCAAAAGCACAAATCAGGATCAAGTCTGCAACAAATTGTAGTAGCTGGGGTTTGATTTCAAACAAGGAGTTTGAATGCTAAGAGTGAAAGTGGAAGATGGGAGAGAGGAAAAGGGGATAAACTCTCCAGAGTTATATTGGTAGTGAAGGTTAAGTGATAAAGATGCAAGAAAGCGGCTTTTGGAGTCTTAATGGGTCAAAATAAAAGCTTCAAGATTGTGATGATGATTAAGGGAGAGCAGCTGGTGGCCCTCAAATACAAGAAAGGGGAGTAAAAGTGTAAAACCAGCCATAACATCAACAATTCAAGTTTCACCACCTAACTAACTAACACTTCAGGATATTTCACGATTTTATTTTTTTCTCCGAAGCTTCCAAGAAATTTCGGTATGTTGTTTTTGGTATTTGATTGAAAGATCATGTAGTGTAAGCCACTCGTAAACTTTGAACACAAATATTAAAAAATGAGAAATTATAATTTGTTAAAACTAAAATGAGTAGCTTTAGACACAAATATTAAAAAAAATGAGAAACTATAGTTTGTTAAGACGAAAATGAGTATTTAATGATTTCACCGGAATGAAGAAAGTATATGGAGTACTATTTACCATATACTTATATAAATCTCGGTATAAAACTGTATACTAAAATTTTAATATGGCTCTTTCAGAACCAAAAAAATGGAACGTTTTATAAATATTTTTCATACAGAAGTTTCTAGGATATACTGAAATAATGAAAATTTTGATACAATATTAATGTAAAATTTTATGTATCAAAATTCTTGATAATATATACCTCCAGTGAGCAAAATTTTGATACTCTCTCCGTCCCATACTTGAAGGCACATTTTATCGTTTTGGGCGTTTCATACTTGCAAAAAACACTTTTAAACACTCCCTTTAAAACATCACAATATTACAACAAATGTCACTATTATATTATACTAAAAAGTTACTTTATTAGTACTATTTATAAAGTTGAAAAATCTTTACTACCCCCACTTTATCTTACACAATATTAATAAATAATTCATTCATTAAAACTCGTGTCCAATTGATTTGAGCCTTCAAATATGAGATGGAGGGAGTACATAATAGTATTGTTCAATGGATACAACTACAAGTATATATACTCAAGAACTAATTTTGCAGGATGATGGTTTGCTTCATACTGCTTGTGGAACACCTAATTATGTTGCTCCGGAGGTATGTTTGGTACATGAGAGTTTTGACAAAAACTTCTATGAACTTGGTTCAATTTTTTTTATGGTGAACTCGGTAATACTTTTTTGTATACGTAGTAATACTGTTTAGCATACGAAATATTACGGTTTAGTAATTTTGAGAATAATAACATATACAAATTTATGTATGAAAATTTTACGGTTTAGTAATTTTGAAAATAATAACACATACAAATTTATGTATGAAAATTTTAATGAATAGTAAGCAACACTCGTATGCAAATACAAATACAAATAATAATGTTCATTTAAATTCATTATGTTAAATTTTTCTTGCGCGAATTTTCATAAATATATTATTAAGTGAAGTGATTGAAAAAAGTGAAACAATATTTTTTAAGAATTGTTAGGGTAGTCAATTTATTTGGTGGTAAAAATGCAGAATTATGGACAAAATGTGTATACGTGTGTGAAGGAGAGAATATGCGGACATTAGAGAGTGAGGGGGGACCATATATAATAATACCACGTTGAGTAGTCAGTATATATATATATATGTATATAAATGCATGGCCAATATTCTATTCTATTTTCTATACGTAAGAGCCTGACAGACAACTACCCTCCCATCTGCATTTAGTACTTCCAGCCCCACCTTTGGTACATAACCAGCAATGCTTTGTCACTTATATAAATCATGTTTAGCTATTACGGGATATATTTCCCTTTTCTTTTTCTGGAATTTTAAATACATTTCTTTCTCTCTTTTCTCTTATAAACTTGGATCCATAACATTGGTGGGACTAAATGGCCCATCCCGACTTCCAAGTATTGATCCAACTGTTCGACTTTATACTCGTTCATAAATTGCTCAAAATCGAAAAAAGAGACATGAATCGCTGACCGATTGGACCGTTCGGGGTCTATTGAAGAACAGCTAGTAAAAAGGAAAGATAGAGTCGGGTGGGGATGTTCCATTGAAGAACTAACAAAATGGATGTCCTTAATTTTATTTTATTTATCTTATACTCCCCGTACTATATTAAATTATTCATTTGTTAAAATAATCAGTCACGGCCTAAATTATTCATACCATAAATAATCATAAGATTATCACTTTTTTTTTTTCTCTAACTCAGTGTCTTACAGATATTTTTTAGTTGTATAATAAACAACTATCACATTACACTACAAGAAAAATTATTTTTATAGTGACAACATTCTCTCATTATTGCTTCTCTAGTTAAAAGTCTTTAGTGACAGGAATTTGAGCATTAATGACCGGACCTCTCACTAAAAGTCAATTACCGTTACTAAAGGCTTTTAGCTAGAGAAGTTATAATGACAGAAATTATGTTACTAAGAGTTTTTTTTTTTTTTGTAGTGTTAAAATCATGTTAAGTATGGAATGGAGGGAATAATGTTTTGTATGACTCAATTTAATTTTCAAATAAATGGAGTACTTTATTTCAAAGGGATGATTCATGCTTCTTTGTGATGGGGCCAGACAAGGCCCAAAGAGTTTGGACATGTATCAAGTGGGGAGTTAATAAAAAAAAATGGTCTCATGCATGATGCAATTTTTAATCAGACTGTATTTAGAAATGGATGGTCTTATTCTATTCAAATTCTCATTTTTATTAGGAGATTTGAAGTTTCAATTTAAATATTCAATCACCTCTATAATATACATACACATTATATTTATACAATTACAGTACAATCTACATTTCTTTCACTCCCTCATTTTCTCTTATATTTTTCTTTAAAATAATAAATATATATTGCATAAAAGATGAAACGGGAAGAAGTACAACTCTTGCTTTAACATAAAATTTCATTCACTCCCACTTCTCCATCTTTAATCAAATAAGTAATTATTTTTCACTTTATTGTTGCCTCATCCACCACCATCTTTTTTTCGCATTATATATGATTCATGAATTTATAATTTTACTCAATATTTTAAAGCAAAGTGAAGTTTAAACTATTAAAGTAGAGTTCAATCTTTCTCAAACAAATTCCTGTAACAAAATATCTCCTTAATTTCATAAACAAACAATTAACAAAACATAAAATATGGTAAAGATCTTGACCTTGCCACATCAGATTAAACCAATATTTCACCTAAACCATGATTATGATGTATACCTGCTGCATAAAAGATGTGCACGTTATTTTTTTTTACACAGTGCTTACATTTACATGCACTTATTAATTGAATCTAGTGAAAAAGCATCTCTTTACTTTAGTGTATATGATTTTTTTTTCCTTAAGTTCACATGCATGTATACTTAGGGTTAGTTTGAATTGATGAATAAGATAATGTTGGATAAATTAACTCACCTCTCCTCTGTGATTAATAATCCTACATTTGCATGAATAATAGTACAAAATTGTCGGGCCTTGCATAAATCCCGGGCCATAATCAATCAAACCAAACATTTGATTAGTTGAGAATAAAAAAATAATCAAGCCTAATCCAATCTAATCAAGCAAACCAAACTATGTCTTAATTAGTTGCGACATGCATGCACTTATAAATTGAATCTAGTGAAGGAGCATCTCTCAACTTGATTGAGTATGATCTTAAATTATTTTTTATTTATTCACTTTTCTTTCCACCCAACTTTCAATTACGACTCAAGAATAAAGCTTATAAATACTATATTTCTTAATAAAATGTTTAAATTGTATTAGTATAATTTAATAATCATTCTGGATTCTCTCTTGTAGAAGATGGGAGATTTTAGCAAACGATATTGACTTGCCTCCCTCATTAGTTGATTGTATATTTTATTTTAGAGAATGTTACTATGTGAAACTTGTTTACAATAAATTACTAAAAGGACTGATTTGTAATAACTAAAATTACAATTTAAGTACAGCTTTTAAAAAAACAATAATTTAATAATCTATGATAAATAAGGCCCACATAACATTTTGTATAACTTGATGTAATGATGATTAAAAAATCTCCAAGGGTTGGAATTATGTTTTAGTAAGTTTTGCAAAATTTTGGTTTAGCAAAGAATATACCTTAAAATATACTCAAATATAATTGATTGCACATATACAATTGAAATTAGACCTTAATAAATTAAATTAAATGTTAGATTAAATATAAATTGAACATTAAAATATAAGTGTATCTATACACTAAAAAAAAAATGTCGTAAAATGTGTTTGAGTTAAGTGTGGTATAATTATGATAAAATGTTAGAACAAAGTATCAAAAGTCATTTGATGGTGCATGTGTTAGAAATGAGGATTCATTTAGGAGGCTATGGGTTCGTGGGAATTTCAAATCCTGTACAGTGAATTTGAAATAAAGTAAAATGTGTGTTTTAATTTTGTGTGTTTGTGAAATGTGAATTTTGTAGAATTTGGTAGTGCGGGATTGTTATCCAAGGGGATATTGTTAGGAATTAATATAGAATTATTAATTCCATATTTTCTACAAGTTCGAACTTTTAGATGAGACGGAATTGAATTATTTTATAGTATTAGAGCAAACCGTCAAATGATCGGGTTCGATTCCATTCCATTTACACTATGCAATGTAATTAAATACATTTTTAAAATGATATTAATTATTTTACTACTAAATATAGAGTATTCTACCATAATTATCGAGATGTATAGAAAATTATGAGAAGTTTTGCCATTAGTAAAAAATTGAAAATGGTAAAAACTTCACAAGTTAAAATTACATATGGGGCGAATACTGTATATCAATCTAATTTTTATTTTTAACTAATTTTTATTTTCCAATGTTACTATGAAATTCATCTCAATGTTATAAGATCGTCTTATACAACTTTTACATATGAGTTTTTTTAAGTTCGAGTGTTCCAAATATTGGGCCAACGAGTTAGGCCTAGTTAAGGATCTTCAAAGCCCATTGGAAGTTTCTTCAATTGACAAAAAAGCCCACATATAAATAATTTTTTATTACTTTCCTCCATTTCCTGTCTCCCAAGTATATGATATCGCCATTGGAAAACCCCTCGTAATTTCTCACTCTACACGACATTTTGAGTTCAACTTAGAGAATACGAATTGCCAATGGGTTCCGGTAACTACCTCTCTCCCAAAACTTTTTATTTTCGTTATTATTGATCTTCTGTTCTCTGAATGATGTTGTATTTTTATTGTGTAATGCGGTGTAGATGCTGATATGGAGGATTATGGATTTGAGTACTCGGACGATGAACCGGAAGAACAAGATGTTGATATTGAAAATCAATACTACAACTCTAAAGGTATGATTATTTCTCTGATCGTTATCTTTAATTATCCGAGGAGCTATTTTTCGATTTTTTTTCCTTCAATTTTTATGCGAATTTTTGTTTCTCAAAAAGCCCTTTCATACATTTGTACAATTGTACTGCACATGTTGCCTGTGGGTGAATATGCATGTAAGTTAAATATTTGCATTTTTTAGGTGTTTGGCGCTTTATCGCATTCTTGCATCCCTAAATCCCTGAGTAGAAATTTTGTATAGATGTCTTAATAAGTTTTTCAAGCCTGGTGACATTTGAAGCCGTGTCTATACAATGTACATAATCTTCACATTATGCTGTTTAAATGTAGGCTTAGTTGAAACAGACCCTGAAGCAGCACTTGAAGGTTTTGCAGAAGTGGTGCGTATGGAACCTGAAAAGGCTGAATGGTAATTTTGTTGATCTCTATGCTTAGTTATTACTTGTTCCTTAATGTGGCTTGGTGTTTAGTAATATTAAGAATAAAATGATAGAGCTAGTAAATATGGTTACTCATTGCTTATCTGTCTTGCTAAGCAATGGCTTAACAGCAGCATGCTCATGAGTTTCTATTTTTGTCATTTATGCAGTGAATCGATAAAAGGTCATAAACATCAATTATGTTATTGTTGGGGTAAAGGGAGACGTTTAAAAACATGAACGATAATAATCAAAGAGAACTATTAATTTACAGATTCTGATGCAATTCTGCCCAAGCATAAAGCCGACTAAAAAATCCAGATCCAAATCTGCTCTAACCCTAGGATAAAGACTGAGTTCTCGGCTGAAACGAAATTCAAAACAAATCCAAACCCTAATATAAACTGCCTAACCACTCAAGCCTAATCCAAAACGAATCTAAAAAACCCTAACCTAACTATAATAAAAATAGGACTAAGGAATGATATCAGTTATTTTCATTGCTTCAAATTGTAGGAATTTTGGATTTAATGGCTTCAAGATTTATGTTGTAGATATTGAAAAGTGAAAAATCTTTTTTGAGTATATCCTGAAAGTTTCTCTTATCACATTTTTTCCCATGTTTACTTGTCTGTTAGTTTATTTATGGCCAAAGTTATTTGAGTTTAAATATATATTTTGATTTAGATATCTGAAGTGTCATAGTAGACGACTGTGCATCTGATTTTTTATATGAAAGATTCAGAATCTACGTTTGCTTGTTTTATAGGATCATATTACCTGGTTTGTTCCCTTTTTTTATTTTAATGACCAGAATTCGTAATTGTGAAGTTATTATTGGCACCTTCTTCTTTCTACTTGGGTGAAGATCATGCTGTTTCAGTGGATTTGATTCAAGTTGAAATTTCTAATAGAATTTCTCCCCCCAACCTCATTGCTAGTTACATTTTTTTCCCATACAGTGATGTTAAGTGTGTTAGATATAATAGGCAGCACGTGTTATTATCTGTTGGTTCAGGGAAATCCTTATTTTTTTTGGTTAATAAATGTTGACTTGGGACATTCTCCATCTTGAATTTATTCCTATCCTTGACTTTGTGATTCTTATTTATCTTCAGGGGATTTAAAGCTTTAAAGCAAACTGTTAAGCTTTACTATAAGCTTGGGAAGTACAAGGAAATGATGGAGGCTTACAGAGACATGTTGACCTACATTAAATCTGCAGTGACTCGTAATTACAGTGAGAAATGTATAAACAATATCATGGATTTTATCTCTGGATCTGCTGGTCAGAATTTTGGTCTGCTGCAAGAATTTTATCAAACCACCTTGAAGGCCCTTGAAGAGGCAAAGAATGAGGTAAAGAATCTCTTCATTTTAACTTTAGTCACACATTTTGTTTATTTTGTGAAAAAGTTTCACCAGTCCTCTTTTCTGCAGAGACTCTGGTTCAAGACAAATCTAAAGTTGTGCAAAATATGGTTTGATATCGGAGAATATGGGCGGATGAGCAAGGTACTTTTATGAATGCAAAATAATTCAGAATATTAAATCCAGAACACCGAATGTTAATAAATGCAGAATATTTTATTAGATTTTGAAGGAGCTTCACAAATCTTGTCAAAAAGAAGATGGCACAGATGATCAGAAGAAAGGCACACAATTGTTAGAAGTTTATGCAATTGAGATTCAAATGTACACTGAGACTAAAAACAACAAAAAGTTGAAGGTTGGTTTGAATAATGGATTTCTACTATCTTAAGATTATATAGCCTCTTAACAATCTGGTTTGCTCCTTCAGTTTGACCATCTATGGCATTGCTCTGAATTTATTGCAGGAATTATATCATAAAGCACTTTCTGTCAAATCTGCTATTCCTCACCCAAGAATCATGGGGATCATTCGTGAATGTGGTGGAAAAATGCACATGGCAGAGCGCCAATGGCCCGATGCAGCCACTGATTTTTTTGAAGCTTTTAAGAACTATGACGAAGCTGGGAACCAGAGGCGCATCCAATGCCTAAAGTATGGCTTGAATCCATTTTCATTCGTATTTTTTGAAATATATTTGAGTTGTTAATTTATAGAGGTTCTATGTTTGACATGAATGTAATCTATGCTTTTATATGTTCCAGAAAATAAGTTTTAGGAACTTCCTGTTAAAAACTTCTATCCTGAGTTATTAGCATAGTTATTAGAGAGCCTGAGGCACGACTTGCAGGGGGTGAAAAGGTCAGCAGTGCGCTATGCACCTCCTGAACACTAGTGTTTCCCACCCCCGAAACATGTTTCTATGATCATTTTTAATTGTTTATATATATCTATATTGATTTAGCCTGTTCTTTGTAATATATGTATTATATTCTCTATCAATTACTCTCTCTGTCCAATTTTATAATTCCCACCTTCCTTTTTTGTCTGTCCAATTTTAAAATTCCCCTTTCCTAAAAAGGAAATATTACTCTCACTCACTATTTTATTTCTGCTTTATCTTCCCACTCAAACTTTCACTTTTTACATAAACAATCAATTTTTCTTGAAACCCGCGTCCAACCCAAATGGGAATTATAAAATTGGACGGAGGGAGTATTTAGTTTGTAAGTAATACATTTTTACATCGTAGAAAATTAGAACTATTACAAAGAAGACTGAATCAAATGATTAACAGATTACTCTCATTATATGCTATACACTTATTTTTAATTATTGGTTATTGTGAGGATCCGGACAACTATGGTTATTAGAATGATCCGAACATATATCCTATGATGATCCCTGCTTCAGCAACCATTATTTGTGTCAATTCAAACACAATAACTGTGAGCTGCTACTTTCTGCACCTTTAGTTGCTGGTTGGTTGTTAAACTACGTTTATAGTCTGGTAGTTGACATGCTTAAGTTGTTTTCTGGTTGTATTCTTCCTCTTAGACTATAAATGGGAAGAATAGCACCTGAACTAGTTTTGTGGATGCTGATTATGTAGTTGATTCTGTTCTAATAATATTGTCACACAAATATCCTCTATGACTATTTACTTATTTGAACTTCACTTGAACTCAGGTACTTGGTTCTAGCAAATATGCTGATGGAATCAGAGGTCAATCCCTTTGATGGTCAAGAGGCTAAGCCGTAAGTTGTTTAATAAATTTTTACATCTCGGTTATCTCAATTGTGGAATTTTAGTCTCAGCCTCACTTCCTAATTCGCTTTATAGATACAAAAATGATCCTGAGATTCTGGCAATGACAAACCTGATTGCGGCATATCAAAGAAATGAGATTTTGGAGTTCGAAAAAATTCTGAAGGTATTATATTTGCAAAACATCTATTACTAGCCTGTTAATGTTTGCTTTCAACATATTTGTTGATTTTCTGAAGTATGTGGTGGGAATACTGCAGAGTAACAGAAGGACAATAATGGATGATCCTTTTATTCGGAATTACATTGAAGATCTTCTAAAGAATGTGAGAACACAAGTGTTGCTTAAGCTCATTAAGCCTTACACAAGAATTAGGATCCCTTTTATATCAAAGGTAAAATATCGAACCTTGTGGCGAAGAATCTTTTTCTCTAACTCTCCATTATTTGTTCTTTTTTCCTTGTCTTCTGTTGTAGCAGTGTTTTCAGAACTGGAAACTGGTACTTCATAGATTAATAGAACTGGATTTCCAGTTATCATTAGATCAATAGAAACTGGGGAAAAATGAATTTTTTTAATTGGAAAAAAAAAATCTGTCATTTTTAAAGAAACAAAATAAAGGAAAAAACATTCTCTAAGAAATAGAATGAGATCACTCGGTATTTAAGGGGAGGGTTTCTCACTGCATTTGCATGTGGTAGAGAGGATTTTGGGGATGAAGGAGGGTGGGGGGTTTTAGAGAGAGAATGTGGTGTCCTTTTAATATAGTGATTTTGCTAATTATATTTGACTGAACTTGGGAGGCACGGTTTTTTTTATCTGAGTCTTTATTTCAAAGCCAATTTTTATTTGTAAGTATATATTTGGAGTTTCGAAATTATAAAGAATATTTATAACTCGCAGGAGCTGAATGTTCCAGAGAAGGACGTTGAAGAGTTGTTAGTGTCCCTTATCTTGGATAATCGGATTCAGGGGCACATTGATCAAGTTAATCGTCTGTTAGAGCGTGGTGACAGGTTGACCTTTTAAATTGGTTTCAATTTTCTTACGTGATTCCATCTAGTATAATGTTTTTTTTTCTTGTGTCTGCTCTGTAATATAAACTCGCTATTTTACAATTGCAGGTCAAAGGGAATGAAGAAATACACTGCAATAGACAAATGGAACACACAGCTTAAATCCCTGTATCAAACTGTTGGGAACCGAGTTTGTTGATGCTTCCATCAGTACAAAATTATAGAATTCACATGATTATTCCTAGGAGCTGGGTAAATTGTAGATTTCTAAGCATGTCAACTCTAAGCATAAAACTATTGAGCTCGCTGTATCGGTTTAAAATTTTGATTTGATGTGGAGTTGTATGAGTATTTTGTATCTGGTAGCAAATTGTGAGAAATGCTTGATTCTGAAATCTTCTTGCTCATTGGATTATTAGCAGTTTTACTGTGCAAATATTTTGTGTGTATCTATAAATAGTACTAGTTGTTTCGTTAAAATGTATATTAGTTTAATATTATTAGTTATTTAATTAAAAGGTACTTATTAGTTTGATAGTATTAGTTGTTTCTTTGAGTAATACTATTAATAGTTTTGTCATAGATTTTTATAGCGCACATCTAAATATACAATGTTTAGATCGTAGGCACTGTAAATATATTGCGACTTTGCATCAACAAGTTGAATATATTTGGTGGTTGTAGCTTAGGAGAATGAATATAAACGATGCATTGTCACGTTTTAATTTTTAGTATCTAAAATATAACGATAAAACTTCTCATTAGAATAGACGATATTGATGTCTAATATTTAAATTATATAGACAAAACATTTGTGACTTGGATATCTAATTTGATGTCTGCTCTTTAGAATAAAATATTTTAAATTATCACGACAAAACATCACATGCAATTTAAAAACATATTTTTAATTTTATTCTATAGTTAAACAACCTTTTGCATTGTATCCTCTTGAGATAATTTTTTTTTTTTTAAAAAAAAAAGGAGTTTTATGTAATGGAATACACAATTTCTGTAAATTAGTAATGAATATTTTACACACTATCAAATCCAGTGCAAACCAAAATGAATAAATACATTGAACTTGCAACTAGCTCGCGAGTCGTGAGATAGTATTTTGAAGTAGAAAAAAAGCATGCAGATACAACACATGAAAACTTTACAACATACTTCAATTATGAGAAAACAATTCTATTAACACCAACTCTGAATTTGTTTCAAAATTCAACCAGTGGAATTTGGATAGCTGTGTGAGTCGTCCAAGTAGACACCTTGAATGTTTCTCCGGCCACATTTGGACTCCAGATTAAGCTCGACTCTCGAGCAACGAAGACTCAAGTTCTTCTCTGCGTCGCTCAAGGTCCTGCAATTGTTAGCTTAATGTAAACACTATGTCCTTAAAAGATAACACAGTTACGGCTGTGAATCAAAAGCACGAGGCAAGAAAAATACTCTCAGTAAATACTGCAAAAACAGATTACCTCCAGATTATTTATTGCTTCCTCTCTGGAAATTTCTTTACTTTGGCGAGAACGCTTCAACATGCCAATGCAGAGTACTCCCTAAAGAGACATTTAGAGTTTAGGCAGTAAGTTAAACACTTTGAGTTAAACCAAAGCAGCCACATGCCACATTCTTCATCTAGATAATATGTCATAATACCAATATAAATATTTAGGAAGATTATGGACACAGAAACAATATGATGTGAACTAGACAAGAAAATGTAAACAACCGACTAGATTCAAATATTCAATGAAGATGTATGAACTACTGGGTTCAATGATAGCATGAACTTACTAATACAACGTAAACTGCACCGCATGCAAGAAGGATGTAGCTTGCTGTGCTCTGGAGAAGAAAAAGCTCTGCGCGGTCATTCAGATACTCGGGGTAAGCTCTAGTCATCACTGCAACACTGGAGAAAAAAGATAAGCACAAGTCACGATCCAAATAGATGAATGCTGCAAAGACATGAACATAAACAGAAACAGGGATTCATAGCAGCAAAAGTGATAGTATAATTTTATTGATAGGTTCTTCAAATAGGTGAATGTTGCAACTAGATTTCTTTCTAGTCACTATTTGATATGTGTAACCACCAGTTACAGAGTTGAAACTTTAAGTGTTCCTTCTTCAGTTTAGATATTTAATTCCAATCCAACAGGAAGAACACATGTAATGATCCAGCTAATGGTTAATGCAAAAGACTTTGCAGCTGCTTATGAGATTTAGCTAAGTTGGAGTCAGTCACGCCTCACAAGTCACCCAAGAGATCACAAATTTACTCAAACAAGTTGAGACGTACAAGATTTGCAGCATTCCCCTGCCCACCCAAAATTTCAGAACCTGCAAATTTTTTGTGAAGATTTAATATGGGAGCAAATGGATTTGAATACAACAATAAAAGCTAGAGTATTTATCAACAGACATCAAAGGAACGGCAAAAGAGATTCTTCCAAGGCAAAGCTGCTATGAAGTTTTCAACCCACCACATCAGATTATTATGTGCTTCAGTTATATCACAATGTCAGAAAATCTAACATTGACATGGGGCACCATCCAGTCAACCACCAACATCATCAGCAAAGATCGTGATGCACCCCATAAAACCACTTAAAACAGAAAGAGTACGCAATCATCCGAAACATCATCAACTCATTGCATCAGCAAAAGATTATGATACCCCAGCAATGTTCACCACAACCTATCGACTCGAACAGCATGCATGTTACAAAAGTCAAAACATGAACTATAATCATATCCAACTGCAAACAGAGTTGGAGGCACCGTGCCTGATCTGACCACCACTGATCCACATTGAAAAGAACACATACGGATTTTCCAGGTAAGGTTTGATGGGGACCTTTGGGCCTGAAACTCTCTTTATTTTTTTTATGTTTTTATACAAATGAGCTATATCGGTTGAGAATAATGATGATTTCACATGTGAGTTGTTGAACATTGAAATATTGAAAGAAGCAAGCCTAGTTTGTAAACCTAGAGGGCTACTCCGCATATCACCATAAAAACTCATCAGGGAGCCCCTGATTTCTACAATATCACAAGTAAGATATCTGATTTAAGCTAAATAATCACATTAAAATTGGTTAAAATAGGCATGTTTCCAAACTCTCACAGACAGATGATTTAGACAGTAAACTCCTACTACCGCTTTCTACTAAAGTTAAATCAATTCTTTCACGATAACCAACTTCAATACGCACACCAGATACATATACTGAAAATAGCGGTAAAGAAAAGATAAATACCTTAAAGAACTTCATAATGAATTCCCATTCCGTTTCGGCCACCACCACAAATACAGCAATAACGATCGTGTAACACCGGAATATCCCATTGAATATCTACACCAAACGAATTGTAAAGCTCAACACGCTTATTATCGACAAAAATTAGTTTGAAGTAAGTGTAAGCAGAAAAAAGAGAAGATAATAATACATCAGATCCGTTCTTGAAGCACTGAATGGCAGAGAGAACGTTGACAGCGATGCAGAGGATGGCAGCCAAAGAAGTGATGACACTGAATATTCGACAAGTTATCAAGAAACAGCCGGGCCTCGTACGGACCCGTCCTGAAGGTGAGGGATGTCGGGCCGAGTCAGGCTCGTTGCCATCGCCTCCGCGCGAACTCTGTCTCTCCATTTCTGCACCGAACTGTTCAATAATGGTTGATGGATGCCAGTGAAACCGTTTGCTGGCTCCTTTTTATACTCTCTTTTTGAATGTGACGGGGTCGGGGTCGGGGTCGTTATAATACTTATTAGGCAGGTAATGGTTATCCTGTCGGGGATTCTTGCCGACCTCGAACCTTTATCCAACTTAATTGCACTTATCCTGGCCCGAATTGTATCGGGCCTATGTTTTCAAGGGCCGACCATTATTGAATCGGGCCCGACTTTAAATATTTAAAATAAAAATAAAAAAAAATCTCAAATTCTCGACTGGAATGGGAGGTAGCACGGCAGAGATAGCGTCGACTGTAGAAAGGAGCGGCGGCGGTGGTGAAGATTGCAGAAAAGAGAGCCATTGGTGTTGAGTGGCAGAGCAAATGGTGTCAGAAGAGACTCAGTACACACAGCTTGAAAATGGGTGATTTCAAATTGAGTGGGTAAATTGAAGTGAAAAAAGGTTTGGGAATTGGGCTTTTATTTATTACTATGATTATAGGATTGGGCTTTTGATACCTCTAGTCCAAGGGTGTAAATGAGCCGAGTGATAAGCTCGAAACTCCACTCGATTCGATCGAGTCTAAAATTTTAAAAATTAAACTCGACTTGATAAGAAACTCGATAAACTCGAGCTCGGCTCGACTCGATCACCTACATAATTTTTAAAATTAATTTTAAAACATAATTTTTTCTAAAATAAACTCGACTCGGCTCGACTCGACTCGACTACTCGTATATAAATATAAGTTATATATTAATGGTAAAATAGTAAATATTGTTTAAGCTCGATTAGGCTTGCGAGCCTTTCAAGCTGAGTATTTATGAGCTCAAACTCGAACTCGAACTCAGTAGCTACTCAAGTAGCTCGAAACTCGACTCGAAGTTATTCGAGTCGATTTCAATCTTTTTTCAAGTCGAGCATGAGTAGCTCGCGAGTAGGCTCGGCTCACTTACACCCCTACTCTAGTCACAATGTTCTCATGGGCCATGACAACAAACAACCTAACAATTCAATTTTATGTAGTCAAATTTAATAGGAGTAATAATTAATGTCAGTTTAATTTTATTGTCAAATTTAATATTAAATTTCACACATACATATATAAATTATACTATATACTGTATTTAGGATATATTTAAAGTATTGTTTATATATTCATATGTAGGCCCATCTCATGTTATTTATGGGTCTTGTCTATTAGCCCAATAAAGATTATGTTAACCTTTGTATTGTATAAATACCTCTTGTACACTCATTTGTAAAGTAATCATGGTATCATCGAGTCACTTGGCTCACGCCCGATCCAAACCCTAGTCGCCTTTCTTCAAAGTGCCGCCACCACTGTCTTCCCCTCTGAAGCGTTGCCGCCACCGCCTCCGCCCACCTCCCTCTCTCTCCCTCCTCCGTTGCTTCTCTCACTACAATGGCAACTCCCATCACCTTCAAACACCTTGCACAGATGTCGTTGAAACTTACCTCCACCAACTATGGAGCGTGGTCCTTCCAGCTCCGTCTTCTCCTAACAGGACATGACCTCTTTGGCTATGTCTCCGACACACATCCCTGTCGACCACCAACCTTACCGACTACTGATGGCGCCACCACCACCCTACCCAATCCAGAGCACTCCAACTGGGTACGCCAAGACCACCTCATCTCCTTAGCGCTGGTCGACTCCATGTCCCCGGAGCTAATCCCTTTCGTTGCATAACTAAAGACCTCATGTGAGGCCTGGTTGATGCTTGAAACCATGTATGGCAAACCGTCGCGTGGTCGCATCCTCGCCCTCAAAACCAAGTTCCTTGGTCTCTCCAAAGGTACCCGCTCGATCTCTGACTTCCTTATGGAAGTTCGCTCTGTGGTTGACGAGCTTGCTCTGCTCGGCGTTGCCTCTGACACCGAAGATATCACATTAAAAGTTCTTATAACCAACCTCGACGAGTCTTATAATGACATCGCCAACGCCATCCAAGCTCGCGAGCAGCCTATCTCCTTTGCCGAGCTCTGTGATAAACTGCTAAGTGCCGAGGTCCAAATTGCCTCACGACCGTCCTCGGCCTTCGCACCTGCGTTCGCCCTAGCTGCTGGGAAATCTCACCACCGCTCCTCGCGACAAGATTCCAGACCTAGATCCGCGGATACTCGTCCTCGTCCATCTTCACAGAGGCCTTACCTTAGCTCCTGCCAATACTGTCGAGCACCGGGCCACACTGCTCGCACCTGCCCAGAAATTCCACCACCGACCTCGCACCAAGCTCCACCTACGAGTCAGCGTCGACCCCATATGCAGGGCCTCTCATCTTCCCCTTCTCCTCGCCAGCACCGCCCTGATACTCGACCTACCTACTCGGCACACTCGGCCTCCTCGTCTCATCCATCCGAGCACTGGATACTAGACTCGGGGGCATCTCACCATATCACCAGCGACCTCACCAATCTGTCTATCCACTCGCCCTTCGATGGGCCTGACAACGTCGAAATCGGTGATGGTAAAGGTTTACACATATCTCACATTGGCTCAATGCACTTTAATCATCTTAAATCTCTCAGTTTCTCGAATGTCTCGGTCGTCCCACACATCTCGAAAAACCTAATTTCAGTCTCTAGCCTCTGTCGTGATAATAATGTTAACATCATTTTTTGGCGCAATTCCTTTCAGGTGTGAGATGGTCATTCAGGGAGCATTCTCCTCGTTGGGAGTCGTATAGATAATCTATACGTATGGCCGACACTGATCTCCACCTCCTCGCCACAAGCCTTCACCACCCAGCACCTCACCACAACCACTTGGCATGCTCGTCTTGGCCACCCATCAACAAAAATACTTGCCCACACTCTATCCAAGCTTAATGTTTCGAATGCTCCGTCCAAACATTTCAATTGTAACTCTTGTTCTTATATCAAAAGTCACAAACTACCTTTCTATGAATCTAGCATTATCTCAAATAAGCCTCTCTATATTATCTTTTCTGATGTATGGTCGTCACATGTCCTATCCACTGAAAACTTCAAGTACTATGTTATATTCGTTGATCACTTCAGCAAATACATTTGGATCTACCCTCTAAAACGGAAGTCTGATGTTCTACAAACTTTCATCACCTTCAAAGCACTCGTTGAAACCCATCGCCAAAATAAAATCAAAACCCTTTACTCTGACAATGGTGGTGAATACATTGCCCTTCGCTCCTTTCTCCAAACTCACGGCATTTCCCACCTCACTACTCCACCACACACTCCTGAACATAACGGCATGTCTGAACGTCGCCATCGCCATGTGGTCGACACAGCTTTAGCCCTCCTTCATTATGCTTCCATACCTCTTGATTACTGGCCGTATGCTGTCTGCTCGACTGCTTACATCATCAATTGCCTACCCAAAACCAACATCAACATGCTTTCATCCTATCAAAAACTCCTTGATCGCCCTCCTAACCTATCCAAACTCCGTGTTTTTGGCTGCCTTTGCTACCCATGGCTTCGTCCCTACACTAATCACAAACTTGATCCTCGCTCACTTCCCTGTGTGTTCGTTGGCTACTCACTCACACAAAGTGCCTATCTTTGCCTTAACCTTTCTACTAATCGAATCTACACCTCACGACATGTTCAATTTGTCGAACAAACCTTCCCCTTCCTCGCCACCACTCCCCCTATCACATCACCATTTGACCCTGTGCAAGTGTGCATAAACCATCTACTTCCTCCCCTATCACCACCACGCCTATTATTAGCGCGACCACCCCTATTGTTCTCATCATCAATGTTGCTCCAACCATCCTCGACCCTGACCCTATGCCCACTCCTCCACATCATGACGACCATCCGATGGTTGACCAAACCCAGTCACCTCCCACTCCCTTGCCGACCACAACCAACACCAACACCCTTGTGCCGACCAATGCTCCCCCGCGACCTCCTGCACCTCGCATGGTCACTCGCTCTCAAAACCAAGTGTTCAAACCAAATCCAAGGTATGCTCTCAATTCAACAATATCCTCTGACAATGAACCGAGCTGTATTTCCCAGGCCCTCAAAGACAAGCATTGGCGAGATGCCATGTCTTTGGAATTTGATGCCCTCCTCAGGAATGAAACATGGGACCTGGTGCCTCCGGCGACCACCCAAAATATTGTCGGTTCCAAATGGGTGTTTCGTATTAAACGAAAACCAGATGACACCTTGGACAAATAGAAAGCTCGCCTGGTCGCCAAAGGCTTCCATCAGCGACCAGGTGTCGACTTCACTGAAACATTCAGCCCTGTGGTCAAGCCCGCCACTGTACGTGCGAACAGTTCTGAGCATTGTTGTTACCAACGACTGGCCTCTTCGTCAATTTGATGTTAACAACACATTCCTCCATGGCGAGCTCTCGGACACAGTCTTCATGGCTCAACCTACATGCTTCAAAGATAAGACATTTCCCACATATGTCTGTAAGTTGCGTAAATCCATTTATGGCCTAAAACAGGCCCCTCGCACCTGGTACTATGCTCTCCGCACATTTCTTGAGGAAATTGGCTTTGCTCCTACACACTCTGGTGGCTCCCTATTTGTCTACAACAACTCTGGAGTCGTTGCCTACTTTTTAGTTTATGTGGATGATCTTATTCTCACGTGAAACAACTCGTCATTTCTCTCTAAGGTTGCTGCCGAGCTGAGCCTGAAATTCTCCGTGAAAGACCTATGCCCCCTCGCTTACTTTCTTGGTGTTGAGGTTCTTCGCTCCAAAAATTCATGCTTTCTCTCGCAACACAAGTATGTTGTGGATCTTCTAACTCGCTACAGCATGATCGACTCCAAACCAGTTCAAACTCCACTATCCATCTCTGCTCGCCTAACACTCTCGGATGGTACTTCTCCCACTGACTCTACTCAGTATCGTCAAGTGCTCGACAGTCTTCAGTACCTTCAGCTCACCAGACCGGACATTGCCTTTGCTGTGCATAAATTATCTCAGTTCATGCATGCACTCACCACCACTCACTGGAATGCCACAAAGCGACTACTGCGCTACCTCAATGGTACAAGGGATGTTGGAATCAACATTACCCCTTCCTCGTCCTCCTCACTCCACTGCTTCACAGATGCTGAGTGGGCAGGCAATCATGATGATCGCACTTCCACAAGTGCTTATGTAGTCTTTTTGGGGGCAAACCCTATATCATGGTCGTCCAAAAAGCAGAAGTCCGTTGCTCGCTCATCTACTGAAGCCAAATACCGGGCAATTGCCTCAGCAGCCTCTGAAGTTCAATGGCTAACGTCCCTACTCAAAGAACTTCATTTTTTCATTCCTCAAGTACCAGTCATCTACTGCGACAACATTAGAGCCACCTATCTATGCTCGAATCATGTATTTCACTCACGCATGAAGCACATTGCCATCGACTTCCACTTTGTTCGTGACCTCGTCAAAACTGCTCGGCTCCGCATCTCCCATGTCTCGTCCGCCGATCAGCTCGCAGATGCTCTCACCAAACCTCTCTCTAGTGCTCGCCTCCAACTTCTCATTTCCAAGATTGGACTATCCTATGGTACTCCATCTTGAGGGGGCATATTAGGATATATTTAAAGTATTGTTTATATATTTATATGTAGGTCCATCTCATGTTACTTATGGACCTTGTCTATTAGCCCAATAAAGATTAGGTCAAGATTAGGTTAACCTTTGTATTGTATAAATACCTCTTGTACACTCATTTGTAAAGTAATCTAAGAAATCATATTTTTCATATTCTCTATATACTGCTCCTATATAAATTTTGCTACAAAAAATTTTATCACGATTCTCCATAAATTACCTTGTAGGTTTCTACAATTCTCCTTTGATATAAATTTTTTCATCTCTATCTAAACAATTGAAGCAAGTTATTTCTTATTTTCTTTTATTTTTTCCATTTTTCATAATGATGGAGGAGAGCCACCTCTCCTTAAAAAAAAAAAAGTATCAATAAACTCATAAGGATAATATTAAACAAGATAAAATTAATATACAAGATACGATATTATGGTAGAAACTATATAAATGTTGAAAGAATTTTGTCTAATCTAAATTAAAAGTCTAAACTTGTAGAGAGAATTGAATCAATGGACGTAAATTTTTTTAGCTCTGATACTATAAAATAATTTTGTTTCATCTAAAAGTTCGAACTTATAGAAAGGTGATAAATTAATTCTTGTATATTAATTATTAATAAATATTACACATAGTTTTCAAATCAGTCCAAATACTTATGTAACCATGAATATTTTGTTAAAGAAAAGCAAAAATGAGTTGAGACGGTTACGATAGTCACAACCTTTTACGTCACTCCCACATTTCTCATGCACGATATTAACAAACATCTATAAATAGACATACACATTAACAAGAAAAGAAAATCAAAATTCAAAATCCGATCCCCACACTATAAAATGATAACAAAATCGCATAATAACAAACATTACAATTAAGATAGATACGATGAAAGAGGCGTGGAGGGCGGTTCTGGTGTTATTGGTGTTGGTGTGCACCGTGGAGATTGGTGCCGGCCAGTCAGACATGGGTCAGTGCCTGATTGGGTGCGGCCAGAATGTAATAACGTGCGTAGGTGGGTGCAGGAGCAGTGGATCAGGCAGGGGCTCGATGGCTTGCTACCGGACTTGTGGAGTAGCAATTCTGGGTTGTGTCACTTCTTGCGTCGGCACTAAACCTCCCCCCGTGGCTACCTGAATTTATTTATTTTAATCACAATCACTTTTATGTCATCTACATTTATAAATAAAAAAATTGCTCTAGCACATGTACAAGGTTCATAAAAGATCATTTTCGACCATAATTTACGACTTTCTCTACGTGTGAGTGTAGAAGGTGGAGGAGCATAACACCGGAACAATTTACAAGCTATATGTAGGTTCCTCCTAATATTACACACTTCCTCATTAACAATTTTTTAACCGGAAATTTTTAAAATTAAATTTCTCTTTCATCTAAATTATGAATTATGAATTAGGTGAATAATATATCAATTTGAAACTCTCTTCGAAGAGCATATTTTTAACATTATTTACTATTCAATGTTTCTCATTTGACGATTTTGAACTAACTCCTCCTAATGGTTTCTTGATCATATATTAGTTTTACTAGGTATTGTAGTTTTGTTGGTGAAATTTTGATCATATATAATTTACTATGCAAAAAAATGTATACTTAACGGGAGTAATTATATAAAATTACTTAGGAAATTGTTGTACCAATGTTTGATTACATCACCGATAAATTAATACATACCAAGTGCAACAATAGAAAGGCAACCTCACACAAATTTATAGTAGTAGAACATAATATATACTATTAGAGTAGAGTAGAGTTTGTGATATCTCTTGAAACTCTACCCTCTCTTCAATATATGTGAAATTCACTTATCGAGTTCAAGTCGAGTCAGTTGAGGATTCAGAGTCCGGTCCAGCCTGGTCGGCTCGCTCCTATATTTAGAGGATGGAACAATCTCGAATTTTGTCCTTCATACGGTTGCTTTTCATGCTTCCATACTTCTTTCCACTCTTGCTTTGTCCTCCCTTTGCTTGAATCCTTTGGTTTCTCTTTCTGCATTTACCAATTTGGTCACTCATTCATATCTTTTTCCTGCTCCAATTTAATTACTTCATTGTATTTTGAAACTAATATAGATAGGCCCAAACACACTCTATTTTGCGCACAAATTCATCAATTAATTAGAAAAGATAAAATAAATTTACTTATGTAAGTTATATTTAATTAAATGTATCTGAGACTACATTTAAATCTTGGTGGTGGGAAAGAAGATAGAAACTCATAGATACCCTCACTGCTGTAAATTTCGAATCCTTAGTTTAAAATATTTTCTCATAAAAAATCATAGCAAAAGTTATATTGAATGATTTGAAACGTAAATCTGCAATGACAGAATTTAAAATTCACTCAAGATTATTTTAAATTCACCAAAACGCTTAGGAAAATTAGTTTGAAAAAAAATATCCTGGAATGTTGAATCAAATAATTTGATAAAGATATTATTCCATTAGTGTAGGGGAAACTTTAAGAGTGGGCTTAGATTTTGAATTGATTGGAGGAGATTATATTCGTTGGTGCTATTATCTTTATAAGTCGAATCTATTCATCAATCAAAAGGAATTAAGTGAAATGGGCCGTTTATATAGAGGATAACGGAACTGGAATATATGCCTACGGGTATTGAAATAAAATAAAACTAGGTCTGCATCTTATGACACGAATCTCATCCAATGACACATTACTCTAATGCATTATGATAGAAACGAACCAAATGAGTTGTCATTTGTGCAAATTGAGACTCTGAGAGAGAGAGGGGTTTTGAAAAGCATAACTGCTTCTCTTTACAGCTTGAATTGTTGAATGAATTGGATTGAAAGACGTTGACAGGTAGTTGTAGAGGGCAAGAATGTTACTTTTCAAAAATAACAAATTATCACAAAAATCATTATGTGCATGCATGATGAAGCAGTGATTTTTTGTAAGTCATTAAAATACTTTTAAAAATATCACGAAACACAAGACAGTCATCCACAAATATTAGTAAAAGGGAGTGTTGGGTAAAAATTGGAGTAATAGTGAAATGAACTAAATGGCCAGAGCAAAGATCGTGAAGAAGAATTTGCACGAATTAAAAGAAGGCAGTACTCACTCGTGGGCCCTTTCCTTGGCATCATCATGAATGATTCATAAACAGCAATCCATACTTTCACTATCCAGCTTTAATTTAGAATTTCAATTATTTGAATCACGCTTGCACCTAAAAAGCATTATTATTCCACCACCATCTATTGTATCGATCTGTCAGCATCACTCTATTTATTATGTTCTTTTCTTGACAAGGAAAGGATTCTAATATAAGATCATTATAACCTGCCATATAGTATATAAAAGGAGCGAAGCACAAAGGGGAATGTTTAGAGGCCTTATAGAGATTTTGATCCAATGGGAACAATATGCACCAATTATAATTCGCTCGAAAATTTATTAAACATGATTAGCAAAAAACTTATCTTGAGATACAGGTTGAGAAAGGTGTCGCGTTTTTGTTCGTTCGTCCATCCTACAGCTCTAGGGTAAACAAGAAACTAACACACCGGGAAAGGAATATAAGAGAGATTATACTCTGCAAATTTGAATAAAGAGAACAAATTGGAATATCAACAAATCCCTTAATGGTCAAAAGTATCAAAAACCCAAAGTTTTCCAAATGTTCTAAGTTCATAACAAGAAATGTCCGAGGACTAACAACCCAAAATACTAAAATAAGGAACACAAAACACAAGCATATACTGAAGAACACCACTTAAAATCAATGCAAACAGGAAATCAATGCCAAAATCACATCTAGCAGAAACTGAAAATCTCATCAAACTTATCTGGCCCTGTTTTCATTTTTTGGTCAATCTTAATACGTTAAATTAAGTTTGGGAGTTGGGTCAGATCTCACTTGGCCATCATGACCTTGACGAACTCCTCGTAGTTGATCTGACCATCACCATCCACATCAGCCTCACGGATCATCTCATCAACTTCCTCATCAGTTAGCTTCTCCCCGAGATTTGTCATCACATGTCGGAGCTCAGCAGCAGATATAAATCCGTTCTGGTCCTTGTCAAAAACTCTGAAAGCTTCCTTGAGTTCCTCCTCAGAATCGGTGTCCTTCATTTTTCGGGCCATAAGGTTAAGGAACTCTGGGAAGTCAATCGTCCCGTTGCCATCAGCATCAACCTCGTTAATCATATCCTGAAGCTCAGCCTCCGTGGGGTTCTGTCCCAACGAGCGCATCACAGTGCCAAGCTCCTTGGTAGTGATACAACCTAACAAAGATGGAAATTAAAAAGTAAGACGTGTTTATTTGATAGTTATATTAGTAGCCTTGGCAAAGACAGATCACTAACTTCTCCTGACCAATTATAAATATAAACTTTAAGGATGAAAAATAAACTGAAGATTACAAAGATCCAAATCTGATAAGTTAGGAAAGCAGAATCCATGAATATGGAACTCTTTAGCTTCAAGATATGATGGAAACCAGTGAACGATTCAAATGCTTCAGTAGAGACCAAGATACCATTGTGTTGTATAAAAAAAATTATCCCCAAGCACGATATAGGAGAATACCAACTAATCTTAATGAGAACTATCAACTGACACTACGATGTCAAATGCAACACATAATTTGTATGAAATGCTACAAAATTGTCTATCATAATAAAACCTGCAAACCATTTAAGCATCAAAGAGGTAAAACACAAAATGCAACTAGTTTCAAGGGTGTGCAGCTGAGAACCGAAGCATCTGATGACTCTAATGCACCACAATTATATCATAAGTCATTCCCCTTCAGGTCAACAGACAACAAATCAAAATAAATCAAGCAAACAAACAACAAAATTAATTTAAGAATTCTCAACATGTTATCATTAATCACTTTTATTACCATCCGAACAAGGAAACATCGAACGTGTACCAGAAATCCATTTCCCCGATATTTTCATTCATTAGCATAAATCACATAGCCACAAAACTCCACCACCAAGGTCAGCAATAGAATATGCGAACCGCGATCTATATTTCCCGAGTAAAATCGATTCAGATCACAGGAACATTGACAAAGGCAGGCATCAATAAAACCAAAAAAACTCACTAATAAATTAGTAACTAGTAAATAGATCTACGCAGAAATATGTAAAAACACAAAAACGCACCGAATTAAATTGCATCTACATAAAGGATATACATGGAGTAAATCTAAATGCGAATTATTAACATGTGCGATTAGATCACTGACCGTCGCCATCCTTATCGAATAGAGAGAAGGCTTCCTTGAATTCCGAGATCTGATCGTCGGTAAGCTGATCCGCCATTTGTTTTCCTTGAAAGCTTTTTTTGCTCTCCGACAATACTACAAAAACAGTACCTCTTTCTGAATTGGAAGAGAGAGAAAGAGAGGGTTTGAGAGCGTCAACGATAAAATGAAGGGAAATCGTGGGGCTATTATATAAAATCGGGATGGATTGGGGAGGGTATTTTTGTATTTTTGTTTTAAATCATATGTCGACTTATTTCAAATAAATCTTAGATTTTCTGTATTTATTATATTTAATCATGATTTTTTATTTTCTTTACAATAGCATCCATTAGTTTTTTGGAAAAGTCTTATATACACCCTACACACCACATTAGGATCCGTGCACACTCTTCTAACCCGACCCTACCCGCTCATTTTTTTATCCAGGTAATCTATTCTTCAACAACGGCGTTTAGCGTTTCCCTTCAATCTCTTCCGTTTACTGGATTTATCTCTTTCGTTTCAGTCGTGGATTCCTTCTTCTCTCCTTCGTCTCTTTCAGCCATTGATTCATCTTCTTTTCCGCCGCCTCTGTAGGCAGAACCCTAGCAGCCTCTAGTCTTCGTCGTCGCCTCTGTGGGCGGAACACGCTGTCACCGTTCCTGTTCGTCACACCACCGCCTCGCGGAGCCCAGATTCTGTTCGCGCTTGAGCCAAGCCCCGTCCTTTGTGCTGTCTCTACATCGTCGCCGCCTGCAATAGTGTCGCGCCGCCGCGCCGGTGTCCTGTAATTCGACTTAGTCTGGTAATTCGATTTAGTTTAGGAATTTGATTTAATTCCATGAATTTGGTTTAATTCCATGAATTTGGTTTCGTTTAGGAAATTCTGTAATTCAGTTTAATCTGGTATTTTGTAATGTGCTTTTTTTTTTTGTTGATTCAACTACCGAGAACCGATATGAATAGATTTGTCCATGTTTTATGTTGGTGGTGTTCTAATCTATTTGTCTTGAATGATGATTTTGTCTTTGAAAATCAAATGATCAGTGAACTGTAATTGGGAAATGGTTGTTTTATAATACATTGATTCTCATAACTTGATTCCTGAATCTGGCATTTGAGAAATGAAATGTGTAATTTATCTTAAAAATTAAATATAGGTGATTGTGTTAGAAAGACCATGTCTTATAGAGGGTGACACCTTTCAATTATAGCGGGGAAAAAAGCCAATTTAGTCCCGTATCTTTTTACCTTTTCTAAAATAGTCCCAAAAAAGGTAAATGTACAGATTTAGTCCCAATTTTTTAAAATTTGTTTTGTTTTATTCCCATTTTCGCCGGAAAGATGACTGGACGGTTGTATTCTGCCGGAAAATGCTGAGTGTATAAATAAAAAATAATTTTAAAGAACAATACAATAAAATAAAATCCATGTCATTATTTTATAAATTATATTATTAAATTAATAAATTAAAATTAATTATTTCAAAGCATAAAAACCACCGCAGCATTATCTTCCCCAAATTGCATAAACCCTAAATCAAATCCTCAGAATTAATGTACCCTCAAATCGCACTGCTGATTATAATCATAGTTCTGCAGGTTCCTATTTTCAGAGTTAAAATTGGGTCATATTTGGGAATCCGCTCACGAACAATTTGGAAAAATGGCTTACCGGAACGCGCAACGTGGAAAAGGTTTCCAACCAGCGGCGGCAAGTTGAGTTTTTTGGAGCCGGGGATTTGCGGGTGTAGATGAAGATTAGTTTTTTTTTTAATCGGGTAATAAAAGTTTTTATTATAAATTTGGGCCATAAGATATGTCCCAAACAGAAATAGTTACAGAAAAGAAGTTTGTGTGTAGGCGTGCCTATTTTGTTACTCTCATCTCCTTCTCTTAAGCGCTATGACTCGCCTGGGGGTATTGAACCAGTAAGGCTAATGCGGTGAAGAAGATGTAGTAATAAGAAGGGAGAGAAACCATGGTTGGGAATTGAAGGTGTTTGATGTGAGAATGGAGGCCATATATTAAGAGAAAAAAGATTGAAATTACAGGTAGAGGTTAATAATGGCTATAAAGATACAAAAACTGTGGTAGTGTAATTAATGCTTGGTGAAGAATTGCAGTGACTACATTAACCAGAACCATGATTATTTAAGGATACATGAATTATATTATGAATTGTGAGGATTTGATTTAATGTTTATGCGATTTTGGGGAAGATAATGCTGCGTTAGTTTTTATGCCTATGAAATAATTAATTTTAGTTTAATAATTTAATAATATAATAATTTTAATTTTATAAAATAATGACATGGATTTTATTTTATTGTATTGTTTTTTAAAATTATTTTTTATTTATACACTCAGCACTTTCCGGCAGAATACAACCGTCCAGTCAGCTTTCCGGTGAAAATGGGACCAAAACAAAACAAATTTAAAAAAATTGGGACTAAATTGATACATTTAACTTTTTTGGGACTATTTCAGAAAAGGTAAAAAGTTACGGGACTAAATTGGCTTTTTTCCCATTATAGCGAGTAGCACGTTTCACTAATATTAAACTACACGTTTTTTCAATCATTTCACGTGGCACGTTTTAGTTATAGCTAGTAGAACGTTTAGGTTAGTGTAGAAAGCACCTTGTTATTTGAGTATGATATATGCTATCTTACTTGGTTCATCTTAAAGGGTAGTTTTTGCAATGCAATTCCTAGTAGGGAAGTAGGTCAAATTCTTGATTTGAGCATGAAAATGCTACTAAGAAAGGCTTATGAATAAAACCACAGTTTAAATCATTTTCAATTGTATTGTTATTTAAAAGAGTTGAAACAAGCTCCTCCATGTGAGTGATTTGCTTCTAAGAGAACAGTTGATTATTCATCTCATTTGATCCTTCTAAATGAATATGAAAAAGTCAGTCTTATTTAGTGACTTCTATTTGGTATGTCAGTGTGATGAGAGTTATTTTCTTTAGAATTGTGTTTTAGCAATTAACTGTTTATCACAATTGATATTACACTATTGACACAAAGGTGGTGTGACACTTTCTCAGATGCACATTGTTATATTTCGATGACTCATAATTGGCATTATGATCTCTCTGTTTTTTATATACACTAGAGTGTCAGTAAATACTAAATAGTTTAGAAGTATTCGTACAAGACAATTTCTATATTCATTAGGTATTTCTTTATTATAGAATTTTCAGTGGTGTAAAGACGTGTTGTGTTAACTTTTGCTAATGTGGTTATTGATTCACTCGTAACATTTTTTCCCTTGCTTTTTTAATGAACTCCAGATATGATGGACTCTATCTTGATTCAGGGAAAATATATTAATCCTGAAGTTATTCTCCAGACTCAACAATACAGATGGATTTAAGAAAAAAATTGTACTCTATGTAGCATATAGCAAATGGAAATTTTATTTATCGGGGACTATTTGGTTGTTGGTTGAGCAAGACTCTTAAATTGATTTCTTTGATTACTTTTCATTGAAAAGTGTTGGAAAGTGGTAGAAGTATTATTGAAAAGTTGATTTTTTATTAATGAAAAGTGTAACTATTTTTATTGAAAAGTGTAACTTTTATTATTGAAAAATGGTAATTTTGTTATTGAAAAATGGTAGTTTTACTGTAGTAGATAATCAAGCAATGATATTTTTGGTAATCTCTATTACTGAAAAGTGGTAATCTCTATTAGTGAAAAGTGATAATCTCTATTACTGAAAAGTGGTAATCCCTATTAGTGAAAAGTGGTAATCTCTATTACTGAAAAGTGGTAATCTCTATTAATGAAAAGTGGTAATCTCTATTACTGAAAAGTAGTAAATACTGAAAAGTGTTTCAAACCCGTGACCTCTTACTCACAACACTACAAAAAAAGAGGTTTTTAGTATTGGAAAATTTGTATCGGTTGCATTTTCTGATACTAAATCTAACCCTTTGGTATCAACTACAAATTTTATAATACTACCTTCATCCTTGGTATCAAAAAAATATTTATTGATACTATTAAATTTATAGCATCCATTATTTAGTGATACTAATATTGTTTTTGCATCAGAAATTTATTTATTGATACTATTTAATTTTAGGATCAAATAATTTTTTGATACTACTTATCATTGGTATCGAAAATTTAAAATCCGATACCATTAACTTTATAACATCCATCACTTTATCGATACTATTACTATTTTTGTATTAATAATTTATTTATTGATACTACTTATTTTTTGTATCAAATAATATTTTTGATACTACTAATCATTAGTATCGGAAACTTTATTTCCAATACTATTATTTTTATTTTAGTATTAGTATTTTTTTTATTGACACCACTTATTTTTTTTATCAAATAAATTTGGTGATACTACTTATGATTGGTATCGGAAATTAAAGTTGTGATACTATTAATTTTATTTTTAGTATTAGTAATGTTCTTATGGATACCAACTATTCTTTTGTATCAAAATTTTTTTTTGATACTATTTATTATTAGTATTGAAAATTAAATTTCTGATATTATTAATTTTATTTTTAGTATTAGTAATTTTCTTATGGATACCAACTATTCTTTTGCATCAATTTTTTTTTGATACTAATTATTATTAGTATCAGAAATTAAATTTTCGATACTATTAATTTTATTTTTAGGATTAGTAATTTTTTTATTGATACCATTTATTTTTTTGTATTAATTAATTTTTTTGACACTACTTATTATTGGTATCGGAAATTAAATTTTTGATACTATTAATTTTATTTTTAGTATTTGTAATTTTCTTCTGGATACCAACTATTCTTTTGCATCAATTTTTTTTTTTTTGATACTACTTATTATTAGTATCGAAAATTAATTTTTTGATACTATTAATTTAATTTTTTAATTCTTATCCACTTATTATGATATCATTATCCCCTATGTACGCTACCGTGTTTTTATTTATTTTTTGATATACTTAATTTTATATTTAGTATTATTAATTTTTTTATTGATACCATTTTTCTTTTGCATCAATATTTTTTTAAATAGTAAAGATGGTTGGTATGGAATATTAAACTTCCGATACCAATATGTCAAAAAAAAATTCCGATACCAATATGTCAAAAAAAAATTCCGATACCAATTGCACTGGACCTTAAAAAAAAGGTTTTATGGTGTCCTTCTAAAGCCATACACAATTCGCGATTTACAAACCAATTCCCCTCCCACCGCGCACAGTCGAGTCGCCCATTCGTAGGTTTTGCAAGTAATATCAATAAGCATAAGGTAATTTCAAGGATGAAGGTTTCTTAGGTTTCAAGGAGCTCCCCAAATCTAATCAAATTAACAAAGTTTAGGTTCAGGTAAGCAATCTTCTCCTCTTTCTTAAATTTTTCGAAAATGGTAAACGTAATTGATTTGGTGGGGTTGCTAATATCACATGTTTGATGAAATTTGATGACTCCATATCCTATGGAATTACATTGTCTTTAATCTTAATTTCTGCAGTTTACATGTTTGATGAAATTCCTGAATGAAAAAAATAATAAACCTGGTTTTTACACTTTCAGTGGCACTCAGAGTTGTGAGTATCTTCTGCCTATTCGTGATTCTCTTGTTTGGGGTTTGTTCGTTTGCTCCTCCTTCGTGCTGTTCAGGTTCTTCCTTTGTTTTGGTTTGTTAGTTCTTTTTCTTTTTTCTATTTCTGCAGTTGGTTTGTGGTGCATTGAGCATGAGTAATGAATTTTGTAGCTATAAGTAAAATAAAAAAAAAGGAATTTAATTTCGCAACCTTTCATGTGATGCAAGTTAGGGCCAAAGAGTATAGAGAATCCCCCTGCACTACACATATATATAATTGAATTGGCTTGGACTTGGCTATTAAGTCCATAGCTGGTAAAGTATATAGCTGGTAGGTAAAATTTGTAATCTATGTCACCTATTTTGGATAATAAAATAAGTAAAAGCCTGATTTTGATATCACCACCACCTTATTTATACATTTTCAGTGATATTTCTATGCTTTTTAATTATGCTGAAGCTTGAATTATTCATGTTTCTCAATGTTTGCTTGTGATAATGTGGGATATTATGCAAATCTTGATAAAGCTCATGCCTGCTCAATAATAAACAAGCTAAACTCAAAGATGAGAGGATTAAGTACAAGTACAATAGTTTAATAAAGTAGAATATCAAGAAATGTAATCTAAGTAACCAAGTAAAGTATAGATCACACAAAGATGGATACATATTATAAAAAAGGCAGTGTGACAGTTGGTTTAACCCTTGATTAAGGTTAATCAAACAAATAAAAATATCCCTTTTCATATGAAGCAGAAGAGAGTAATACTAACAAAATTGTACCTTGGAAGGTCAACCAAGATTCTGAAAAAAACCCCAGTGCCCAAAATCAAGAATCTTGAAAAGAAGATGTAAAGTAATTGAAAAACAAGAACTTGAAGATGTGAAAAGGAGTTATTATTATTAAGAAAATGCATGAGAAGTTGATTAAGATGGGGGGCGGTAGCTTTAGCTTTATTTGCTTGTGACCTTTCACAGGAAATCTTGCAGACTTGCTATTTTATTCATGGCAAATGTTGCTATATATAGACAGAGAAGGTAAAAAAATATTATCTAACACACTGAAATGTGTGCAGACGCCATTTAAAAGTATTTAACTTTCATGTTTTAACCATTTAGGTATTTGTCAAGACTGAAAAGTTTTGTGCGAAATAAAGCACAACCCGAAGGTTGCTTTGCCTAGAACATCCACATATTCACAATGTAGAACTTGAAAAGTTTCATAAAGATTCTTTTTTGAAATGGTGGCAGATTAATGTAAGTGAAGAGTTTCAAATAAGAAGCTTACTTTCTTCATTTCTAAGTTTTATATGTATTTATTTTGTTACATTAATAATGTTTTTACCTATATTAGGCTGGAGAACTCTATCGTGGGGATGACCAACAAATTAAGGAGCATCTTTATTGGCTAGGTAAAGGTCCTAGTAGCTTGGCTAAAAGGGTAAAAAAGTATAGTTATAATGGATTCAAATTTCGAACAAAAGATGCTGAGTTGCATTCTCAAACTCAGAATAGTGGTGTAGCTGTTGATTCAGAAGTGGGTGTGATATACTATGGTGTTCTTAGAGAAATTATTGTGTTGGACTATTACGAAGAAAGAAAAGTTATGCTCTTTAAGTGTGATTGGGTGGATATGGCAAGAGGCATTAAAGAAGATTTGGTAGGTTTCACACCTGTTAATTTCAAGCATCTATGGAAGACGACTGAGCCATATGTCTTGGCATCTCAAGCTTTTCAAGTTTTTTATACACCAGATCCTGTGGAAACATATTGGAGTGTCGTGACAAGAATAAAGCCTAGAGATGCATATGCTATGTGCAATGAAGATCTTTCTGTGGAGACAGATACTCAGTTACATGCTCCCGATGTTTTAGAAAATATCATCATTGACACTGATAAAACTTATGCATTTGACAATGATAACAATGACCACATGGATGTTGAAAGTGACACTAGTGATTCTGATGGGGAAAATAGTTCAGAATTCGAAAGTGATGAAGACGACTTTGAATAATGATGAATTTCTCAATCAGGTTTTGTTTTGAGTTCCTCTTTTAAATACCTCACTAGATAAATGTTGTTGATAAAGAAAACAAGTTTAATTTGTTTTAATTTCCTGACAAACTGATTGATCTAGTTGCATTCAGGAGATTAAGGAGCTCATTACCTGCAGTGACAACTTCATTATTGATGATCATATGAGACTGAGGATAAACTGCTTCAATTCTGATGGTGATTGTCTGTTCAGATTAATTTTCAAGGTTTCAGAAAAATATGATCTGCACCTTACTTTCTGGGAAATCATGTACATTTTCTTAATTTATTTCATGGTAGTAGAAAGTTTCATCATCTGTGCATTTATTTTGGGGATATTAATGATATATGTGCATGTGTTGAACTAGTACTCTCTCTCTAATCTTAACTGCTTCATCCATCTGGATTTCATTTTCATGGAATTAAACCCCATATCCCTTAAATCAATAAATCTCAACTCATCATTTTATTAATTGTTACAGTATTGTTATTATTAAATTTAAATCGATTCCATAACTTGTTACCTCTTTAACTTGCAGGTGATTTGTTTCAGCTTGTTGAAGCAGGACTGCCTTTCTTCGTGTAGAGTTAGAGTCTCATTTTAAGATTCCAATGCCTTAGTCGCTTTTATAGGCCAGAAAGTTTGTTCATTTGTTCTGTTTAGACTGTGTCTTTGTGTTTAAGTTTGCTATCTGGCTCAGATTTCAAGAGATCTATTGAGATAAGTGTTGTGATTGAAGTTTAGAAGTCTTTGTGTTTATTGTCGTTGATCTTGTTTTTGCTATGTGTTGTTGAATTTTGGAGTTTTGGTAGAATTTTTGTGCAATTTTGATTGTTTGCAGATTGATGATCAATGTGTTTTTTGTTTATAGATTTTAAGGAGTTGGAAGTTTGTTAGTGTTGATCTTTTGATGATGTCTTTTTCTTGTGAAGAAACTGTGAGTTTTGGTTACTTGTTGTGTTTGTTAGAATTCAAGCACTGTTGTCAAAATGATTTTTCCATGCTTTCGAGTTGCAGAAATCCCATTTTTTAACTCCCTCAGCCATAAGTTTAGGAATTGGTGCCAATGAACAAAACTAAGATTACACAGAAAATTGCAAAGTTAAGATTGCATTTTAATATGATTTTGAAATCCAATGAATTGAAATGTCCTCCAAAATTAAAGTAGATTTCAAATCCATTCAAATTACTAATAAAAGAGTACTTCAAAACAAATTAGTAACTCTTCTAATCCAAAATCAAACTACAAGCAGATTTACTTACCTCTAATTCTATGTTATCAAATTCAGAAAAAAAAAATTATAAACTAAATACCAGAAAACAGAATTCGTGAGATGAAATTTTCTAATCATCCAAAGGTGAAAAACTCATCATAGTTTGAAGTATAAATTGAGGCCCAACTCATTTAGGTCCATTAAATTTTAACAGGTGATTACTTATTCAGGCCCATTAACTTCTATATATTTATTCAAGCCCAATGAAAAAATCAAATGCCCCATATTATTCGTATTATATACAAAAATTAAAAAATCTGATTCGAGAACGAGAACGATGACTGAATTCGCACGACCTCCGTGTGCCTCCACTGAATCCAACTCATCGCGTTCGTCGATCCTCCACTGATCGGGTTCATCGATCCTCCATTGATTGCGTTCGGCGCTCCTCCACTGATCGTGTTCCATCTGTGAGAGAAGAACAAGAGAGGGAGAGAGATATCGCCCGCCTCCACTGATATTGTTCCATCTGTGAGAGGGAGAACGAGAGAGAGAATTCAAGGCATGAATTGAGGCTATTATTACTCAGAAGGTAATTTATTTTTATTTTGTATTCACAATTTTTGATTCTGTTAGAATTAATTTAATACTCCATACTAGCTAAAAATGAATAAATCAAGGCATGAATTGAAGCTATTTCGTTTTCTAAAGCTTGAAGTGAGGCAGAATCAAGTCGGAACGGTCTTAAATTTGATGACTATTTGATTAATGCGAGTAATTATATATTTGTTTTCAAGTAGTTATGTCTAATTTCGTTCACGTATGCCGTTAACTCTGACTGCCTTACTAGGAGTCTTTCCTAATATTGCAAATGTCGATCCTTAGGAGTCTGTGTGTTTTCCTAGTATGATTCAATGTTAAGTGAAGGTAAATGTTCATGAAGTACTAGTGGAGAAGATG
Organism: Galeopsis tetrahit; assembly: GCA_963675135.1. Lineage (NCBI taxonomy): Eukaryota > Viridiplantae > Streptophyta > Magnoliopsida > Lamiales > Lamiaceae > Galeopsis > Galeopsis tetrahit. The sequence goes on from OY776129.1 coordinate 70,980,931, forward strand.
TGTTATTCTCTGACCATGAGAACACTTTTTTAAACAATAATCATAAATTTGATTTCTAGGCAAAAAAGTTAAGAGATCAGCTGAAGAATGTTGATACAGCAAGCAAATCAAAGACTTTTATTATAGAAGGAAGACTTTTATCATATTGGTAGAGTGCTTGAAAGATACTCTGTATCTATTAGAAGCTTCTTTGGTAATTCAGAAAATATGTTTTTTGGTTTAGCTAGATTAATAGCATTGCAAGCAAACTAAAGTTGGTGCTCTTGGACACTAAATAATTGGAGAATCCATTATCCTTGTGTGAAAGGTGTATTCCTCAAAGTTATGTCGAAGCATGTGAACCAACTTCAAATCCTCCCTGTGTACATTTAGATGTCTTGTTCATCATACTTGTAATCTTGGTTACATTGTTTATTACTCTAATTTATACACCTTGGTTTGATGCATAGATTCTTCATTAATTTTTGGTAATTTTTTCATGTTTATTTGTGTATGCATGGTTTAAAATGAGTTGTAGTCGTAATCTGCTCCCTATGGCTTTAAAAATGATATAAGCAGCAACACATAATGATTGGTTTACCCTCATTGCCTTTAATGCCTCTCCGGTAGGCTTCTCTGAAAATTCTATTATTCTTCCTTCCTCATCAATCTTCATTTGGCCAAATGCAGTAGCACGTTTTTCATCCATTGGAAGTGCCACGACTGTTATATCAGCATCCGTTTCTCTATGTGCTTGGACGAATCTCTCATAATCCATTCTATACAAATGATCTCCAGCAAGAATCAGATACTCAAGAACATCATGTTCTTCAAAAAGCCATAGGTATTGCCTCACAGCATCAGCTGTGCCCTAACACCAGTTAGGATTTTCTGGGCTTTGCTGGGCAACAATAACTTCAACAAACCCATTATTATTATAGCCACCCATATTACTTGCGTAAGCCCGTGATAAGTGTCGATTAAGAGATGCAAAATTGAATTGAGTAAGCACATATATCTTGTCTATGTTGCTTTAAATTAAAATGTGGTTCTGTTTTTTTTTTTTTTTCTGCAGATTTCATATTGTTTCCAGTCACTCACATTGCTGGATTTGTTTTGTATCAAACATTCTTTCATCCCAGCCGAGCCGAGCGAGGTAATCTTTTTGAACTTTTATGTTGTACTTATTGAGTTCGGCAATTTTTTAAAATCTTTTTGAACATTCTTGTTGGATCTAGAAGAAGAGATTGCAAGAGAGAAACAAAAGCGAATAGAATTAGAAAATGAGGCAGCCCTCCAAGAAGGGAAGAGAAAGGAATTAGAAGAAGCAATGGAAGAAAAGAGAAGAGAATTAGAAGATGCAATGGAAGGTGAAAAGATGAAGAGAGAAACTCTAGAGGAACAAGTTCACAAGCTGACAAATATTGTTCTCCAAATCCAAGCTAGTGGCAGTTTGGTAAAGTGAAAGTGCTTGCAAACGTGTCTCATACTTTTGGTTCCGTTTTCAGGTATGAGTTCTTTCTTCGACGTATTTCTTGAAGTATTATATGCTTGATAGTTGTGGAGATTTTTCCATTACTTTGTTTTAAACGAAAAATCCATTATAAACTTGAACTAATCTTCTTTCCAATCATGCTACCTTTTCTTAGATATTTCATCTATGTCTGAAATTTTGTAAGTAAGTGTATTGTATTTATTCTTCTTCATGGTTTATGGCCATCTTTGATGAACTTATTAGTACAGTATTTGGTGTGTATTTGTTAGCCCTGCAAGTTTAGTCGTTTCTTGATTGTTGTTTTCTTTTGAACTCTTGTTTTTTAATATATTGTTATATGATACCAGTATAATTGACATAGTTTTATTGTTGTTAGGTACATGCCAGCTTTATTTAATGCATACATCATAGTCAATGTGTAATTAATTATTATATGCCATGTGAATTTCATTTATATGAATTTGTGCTTTAAGATTTGATCCATTTGTGAAAAATATATGATAGATCTGAAAGTGGCTCAATTGCAGGAGATTATGGCAACTGCAAGGCTTCCCACAATTTGCTTGTTCGAAAATGCTCCACAGAGCCAACCTAATATACTAGTTCTTGAAAAACACTTCGCGTTAGATATTAGATATTTTGTAATGGAGCTTATATACTTGTGGTTCATTGTTAATAAATGTTATTTTAATATTTGAATTAGTATTATGAAGGACAAATAAAGCTAGATTTGAATCATGCTGAATATTAACATTTTATGCGTGTAATAAAGTTAGTATGATTTTTGTTATTTAGAAATTAATATTAGAACTTTTTTATAATACGATTAATTTTAGAATCGGTAGGTATTGTATTAAATACAATAAATATAATATTGCATCAAAAATTTAATATAATTACTATAAATAAAATGTATAAAAAAAATTGATACTAAAAATATTTTTTTGATACTAAATGTTAAAAATATTTAGTATCATATTTTTCTGATACTAAAGGTTAAATCCTTTTAGTATTAGAAAATATTTATTGATACTATATATTTAGTGTCATTAAAAAAAAATTGATACTAAATACACTTTAGTATCAAAAAAAAAATTGATACCATTATTCGATACTAAATATTTTTTTGATACTAAAGGTTAAATCCTTTTAGTATTAGAAAATATTTATTGATACTATATATTTAGTGTCATTAAAAAAAATTGATACTAAATAAATTGTAGTATCAAAAAAAAAATTGATACTATTATCCGATACTAAATATTTTTCTGATGCTAAAAGTTAAATCCTTTTAGTATCAGAAAATGTTTATTGATACTACCATTATCCGATACTAAATATTATTTTGATACTAAAGGGTTCAATCATTTTGTATCAAAAAATATTTGTTGATACTATATGTTTAGTATCGGTAAAAGTTTACGATACTATAAATGCATTGTTGTATCAAAATAAATTGATACAATAATTCGATACTAAATACAATTCTGATACTAAAGAGTTCAATCCTTTTGTATCAGAAAATATTTATTGATACTATACATTTCGGATACTAAAGGGTTACTCTTTAGTATCAGACTTTTTTTTCTGATACACAGTCTTTAGGATCGGGAGTATAGGTATCGGAAGTGGTATCGAAAATACATTTGATACCAATACCCTTTGGTATCAAATATTTCATTTTTAGTATCAGAAAAAATTCGATGCTAAAAACCTCTTTTTTTGTAGTGCAAGCACAACATTGTAACTGTTCCAGCAGCAATTATTTTGTTTAAATTCTTCTCCTTTACAAATAATAAGGGTTGATTGGTAGCATAGTGTGCACGGTGCACACTGTGCGCAGGAGACCAACTCTAATTTTTTACAATAACTTTTATAAACTTAAGAATACAAAAATTTGGTGAAATAATAACATTTAGGCCATGTTTGATAGCTTATTAAATCTAGATTAATTTTATATCATTGCTTACATGTTGTTTGATAACTTAGATTAAGGGTAGATTATGTTTTAAAATCTATAAAATTTAAATATCATTCTAAACTTAGTTTAATTAGTACTGTATATGCTATCAAACAGGGTCTTTAACATACACGTTCACTTTCGTTTTAGATGAACACACAAACTTATATGAAGTGAAGTTTAACTAAAATATATATATTTTTTAAATATTATTTTATTATATGATCATGAGAAAAATATTGTCATTGCAAGGCAAAAAATAAATTACTATAAGTACAAAAGTATTTTGGACACTTGATTTTTTAAGCGAATTTTCCAAAATATTTTTTGACATGTAGTAGTGCATTTTTTGTCTTGTAGTGATAATATTTTGAATTTATAGTAACAATGTATTTATCATGTAGTAAATTAATTGTTTGTGACCCGAATCCAGACTTTTAACATGCGAAATTTTTAAAAATATGTAAATTGAACATATTTCATGTGTAAAATGTTTTACACGTGTTGCTCTTGGATGAACAATACTTTGTTCTAAATGATTTTATTTATATTTTCATTTTATCATTCAACAAATAAAAGTATATATATTATGAATTTTATTAAATTCAGAATTTTAAGTATAATAAATTATGTTTTATTGATTTACCCAAAAAAATAAAATAGAGGGGGAGTATAAAGACTGATTGGGAAAAAAAATACAAAAATATCAAATGATTATGTATGTAATCATGTGCAATGTACCCAATTTTCTATACATTCTTTTTTAAAGCCATTTTGTGCGAATTCTTGTTACTTTGAACTGAAATTCTTTTCGTGCTTGCCCCCAATAAGAATTCTTTTCTTGCTTTTTTCATTCAAGAATGTCTACTTTCCTTTATTCTTCTTTAACTAGTTCTAAAATTCGGTTATGTCCTTTTCAATACTTTGGCAAACATTTGTAATATCTTCAAAACATCCCAATATATTGTTTTGTATTTTAATTTAACTAATGAATAAATTGAAGTTTTAAGTTTTTTAAAAGTAGGAGTTTGGTAGATATGTTAAGATATTATGTTCACGAATATTTCAACTGATCTATATTGAATCGTAAGTAGTGTGTTTTTCGAACATTTGATATGTACACAATCAAGTGTATTTTTGCATGTTGATAAAATTTATTTTCAGTTTGATTAAACATTTATTTTAGACATAACTACATTTAATATAAAGTGTGATGTATTGGAAGTTATGTGGTTAGAAATAGATAAAATATTGAAAAATAAAATGACGTGATTAACAATTGAATATTTCAATTGTTAACGAAGTGACAATTGATGTAATTAAGTAAAAAACAGGAAAATTTGGTAATTTATTTGATGTAGTGATGTCAATTGGTTTTAAAAAATGATAAAATCCTGTATTTGGGACAGCCAAAATAAAAAATCTGGAAGCTTGTTCGGAAACAAGAGGAGTAGTAAATGGGACTCGTTTATTAAATATCGTCCGTTTTGGGTTAAAATTTTACAAATTTATTTTTTGGCTTCCTATAAAAGGTCTCGTATCAATTGTAATACTAGTTCATCTTTATATACCTCATAATTCTTCAATGTTTATCCGATGTAGAATATTCTCCAACACTAATAAACCTCACAATTTAGCTCGATTTTTTAATAAACAAATTAAGTCCAGACTTTTTCAACAGACTATTTAATTATGTAAGTCGAGCATACGCGCTTACAAAAAGTCTTAAATACAAGCTCATTTGTTTTTGTATATATAAATATATTTTTCAATCATTATTATTGTATTATAAGAATATATATTTAAATAAACAATTCCAACAAAACAAATCAACCATAAAAAATCATAAATCTCGCTACAAAATTAGTACTCCGTAAATCGTAAAATCACAAATATTGATCCTAAGTGTCCCAAATGCTTTAATTGGGCTTTTAGGTGGGCTCATTTATTAGAAAAACTTGTCTCAACCCATTTTCGACCATACTCATGTACTCCCTTCCCAGTTCCCACCCATCAAAATTATGTTTATATTTTGAACACATATTTTTTTTTTTTAAATAAAAAGATAAATTAAGTATATTGTGATATTATTGTGAAATAAAAATAAAATGATTATTTATATTTGATGAACGAAAAAATAAGAAAAGTAAACATATTATTGATGTAGAGAAGTATTTCCAAATTACTCCCAGCCTATACACACCTAATTATAGTTCACCTTTTGTCATCCAATTGTTTCAATTTTTTTAATTTATCAACTAAAAAGGAATCTAAATATTAATAACAATTTAATCCACGAGATTTATAAGACCAAACTGAGCTTTGTATGTACGACTAATCATCTATATGCTTATTTATTATATTTTGTTGGGCTTTATTGGGCTCCTGGCCTAAAATCTCAAAGACCTTACGCCTATCTGTGCCTTTTTAAATTAATTAAGTAACCAATAAAAATAAAAATATATACCTTTTTATTATTATTATTTTAAAATAATTCTAAAAAAAGCCAAAGTCTCAAGTGAGTACACGGTGTACTTGAGTAGACTTTGATTGGTTAACTGTTGACCGTTGACATTTTAATTTTTTTTTCAATTTTTTTTTTCGACTTTCTTTTTCAATTTTTTTTTAAAAAAAGTGTAGGTTAGTATATTGAAAAATGTATCTTTGTTTTTTAATGAAAAGTGTATGTTACTATATTAAAAAGTGCAATATTGTTTTTAATGAAAAGTGTATGTTATTATAACTGAAAAATGTATGAAATATTAATGAAAAATGTATGATATTATAACTTAAAAGTGTATGTTATTATAACTGAAAAGTGTATGATATTATAAATGAAAAGTGAATGATCTATTAATGAAAAGTGTAAGTTGTATATTAATAAAAATTGTATGTTATTATAACTGAAAAATGTATGATCTATTAATGAAAAGTGTATGTTGTTATAACAAAAAAATGTATGTTCTATTAATGAAAAATTTATATTATTATAATGAAAAGTGTATGATATTATAACTGAAAAGTATATGTTAATATAATTGAAAATATTATTGAAAAATGTAATTTTTTGGGTAAAAAAAAAATCGAAAAAAAGTTAAAGTTTAACCGTTGATCGATCAACTGTCAACAATTGACCAATCAAAGTCTACTCAAGTACATGGTATACTTGAGTACAAGAGACTAACCTAAAAAAAAATGATAATATAAATTTTATAATGTACTTGCATAAGTTATTTCGTACGCACAAATTTTCTAGCTTTTTCTAAATTGCAAGAAAAAAAAAATCACGACTGACAAAAGATGAAAAAAATAAAAAATTGTAAATAGATGAACTGCAGGCCCCATGGGCTTCCCCGGATGTTGGGCCATCTTGAGAAAATAAATAAACTAGGGCCCGGCTATATACCCCTCCATACTTGTTAGATATACTCCATCGATTCATACACTCTCCCTCAAAATCGATTATGTTATATGTACTCTCCCTAAAATACCTTATATGCCCCTTTCCCTAAAAACTATACTGCTGACTATTGGCCGCCCGCAGCCGCCCATCCCTCCTTCCTTTCTTTTTTTTCTGCAACAAATCAGCCTTCATCCCTCCGCCCATCCCGTCTCTAAGTGCCCAGTCGTCGTCCGTCCAAGTTCCTCTGTCCCTTTTTTTTTTTTTTTTTCTGTAACAGGCAGCGACGGCGTCCCTCCCTCTCCCAGCGACATCTCCCCCTCCTCACCCACTCTAATGGCCGCCGTACACGAGGTACTTTTTTCTTCCTTTTTTTTTCCATCTTTTCACTGTTATTCTCCCACCCCCAAGCCCTGCCTCAAACCCTTCCTCCCTCCCTCTCCACACGTTGCACAGGTTGGTTTTTTTTTTTTTTTTTTTTGACACACCAAAGTCGATTACATACCCTCTCGTTGATAAATTATTGTCGACGAGGATGTATATGGTCGACCCTGATCTATTGAAAACTTTAAAAAAATGTTTGATTTTTTTCGACACGATCATATACACTTTCATCGACAACAATTGTCGATGAGAGTGTATATGATTGATCCTGGTGTGTCGAAAATTATAAATTTGAGATTTGCGACTTTTTTTTTTGAAGTTGTGGCTTTTTTTTTATTTCAAAGTAATGGTCGATCCTGCTGGGTTTTTTTGGCATTGTTTTGGTGGTGGTGTCGGCCGACAACGGCTATATCATTAGGGTTATGGTTTAAATTAAGGGATTAAATTTTTTTAGTCCATTAAGTTAAAACGATTTTGAATTTAGTCCACAAGATTATCACTTTTTGAATTTAATCCATTAAGTTTAGATTTATTTTGATTTTGGTCCAATTACCTGCAATAGCACGTATAGGGGTGGGAATAAGTCGGGCTCAAGTTTTTTTAGAAGCCTATTTAGCTAAATAGGTCGGGCTCAAGTTTTTTCGTAAGCCTTTTAAGCCCAACAGGCTAACCTATTTAACTTCATATATCACTAGTTATATTTTTCTTTGTGATAGTTGAAAAAACAATTCTTCATTTTAAGATTTAAATAGTCAATTTTTTTAATTTGATGATATATATATATATATTTTTTAAATGCACTAATATGACTAAAAGACTTTTAAAAGGTTTTCGAATCAGACCTATTTATTAAAAAGTCAAGACTTGAGCCTTTAAAAAAAACCTATTTATTAAAAAGGCCAGATCATGAGTCAGACTCGGGCCTAAAAAATATATATCACGCCAAACTTTTTTTCTTAAAGCCTAGCTAGGCCTGGCCCATTCTCACGCCTAAACACGTTGCTCTATTTTTTATTATATACACCCCAAAAATACCCTAGTTGCTAAATTTAAAAATCAATTAAATAAAATCATAAAAATATTTAATAAATTGACAAAAATAATTAAATTAAAAAAGTAACAATTCAAATTAATATGAAAAATATAAATAAAATTTATAAAACATACCTAAATAAAAAAAGCTAAAAAATTAGTTAATTTAATTATTTTTGAAATTTTAGTTAATTTTTATATATTTTTTAAGATTTTTTTATTTAATATTTTTTTTATTTTATTTAATTTTTCGAAATTTTTAATTCTTAACTAATGAATTAAGAATTTCAAATTTTAAAAAAATAAATTAAAATAATGAAAGAAAAAGTATCTCGAAAAAATAATTAAATTAAAATATTAAATAAAAAATTAAAATCTTCAAAAATATTAAAAAAATCAATCAAATCTTCAAAACTAATTAATTTTTTTTTATTTATTAAATTTTTTAAGATTTGGGTGATTTTTATAAGTTTTATTTATATTTTTCTTATTAATTTAAAAATAAAAAGTATGGTATATAAAAGAAAATTAAAATTTAAAACCATAAGCTCACAAATCGAGTCATAGGTCGGAGTGTCGTTCATTTTTTTCAAATTAATTTAAATTCTTACCTTTTTAATTTAATTATTTTTTATAATTTTATTTAATTTTAATTGATTTTTGAATTTTAGCATTTGGAGTGTATATAGTTATTTGGGGTGTATATAATAAAAAGTGGAGTTACTAATAGTTATTTATTGTAGCAGGTAACTAGATCAAAATTAAAATAAATTAAAATTTAATAAATTAAATTTAAAAAGTGATAATTTTGTGGACTAAATCTAAAAATTTGATAACTTAATAAACTAAAAAAAAAACTCTTAAATTTTGGTAACAAGTAGAGGGGTATATAGCCTGGTACATAAATTGTTGAGCTTGTAATATGGAGTATATCTTACAAAAGATGTTGATTCGGGTGGAATTTACGCGTTTTAGGGGCACATGTGAAGTATATTTTGATGTGGATTTCATTGAATTATACATAGAATATGATTGTTTTAGCCAAAATGAGAGAAAGGTACTGTTTTGTCGATTTTATAGGCAAAACGATGGAATTTGGAGCAAAACACATACCACAAGTGATCGTACCGGAAAGAGGAGTGCACCATTGGATCCGGCTGGAAAAATGGAGTGGAATAGCCAAAAGAATCGAGTCGATCGGAGGTCGGAAGCTCAAGATACGGAGGGACGAAGTTGGAGGACGAAAACGAGGACGGAGCCGAATACGAAAGTTTGGCCCGGTCGGGCGGCCGAGCAAGAAATATTTAGCCAAGTCGAAGTTTCAGCCCGGCCGGGCGGCCGAATGCCCAGTAGCACCTCTCCATTTACGAAAGTTCCGCCCGGCCGGGCGGCACCACTCGCCCGGTCGGGCCGCCTATGCTCTGTTCTTGTTTTTCTCGGCCAACACTCCGCCCGGCCGGGCCACTTCCCCACCCGGCCGGGCCGCCCCATTTTCGGTGCCAAACGCGTGTTTTCTCCATTTTTGAGGGATCTACTTGCAAATATCACATCCAAACCCTACCCCAACACTAAAAATACCCCATTTCTTGAAATTCAAGACACCTTCCCCCATTCTTCACACATTTACACATATTTGGAGGTGTTTGGCCATAACTTCTTGATCTCTCCACCAATTCATGCAAGGGAAGAGGCATTAGCTAGGGAATTTCATTCCCTAACACATCCTAGACTAAACTTTCTCTTTCTTTTCCTTTTTACTTAGTTATTTCAATTGGAATTTGTGATTTGATTATATTTGTAATTAGCTAAACACATTTGTGGTTCTAAGGCATTGTAAGACTTGGATTGAAGTTTATGAGTAATTTCTTGCTTTAATTGGTGTTTGTCTCTTATTTGCATGTTTAATTATCCATTGTAAAGCATGTTGTTATTGGTCATGATGATTTGCTTAATTCATTGTTAATTGGGGTAAGATCGAGAGATTTATTCCATTAATCGTATGCAAGCATGCAACCCGGTATTATTATGAGCTCGAGAGAGAGGATTAATTATCGGAGAGGGATTTGAATGATCTTAGGAGCTATTTTAGGCGGTGCAACGTTTGTGAGGTAGAGATACGAGTCTATGTTACATTGCGCCTTTGGTTAATTAGATCGGGAGATTAATTAATTCTTCTTGTGTGATCACCCTATATGAGACAACCTTAATGGTCATTTAAACGAGATCATAAACGGATATCTATGTATTACAATTGCCTTGGAACCCACCTTCTCTCTTCGAGTCTTCATTCGTTTTACTTTCGTTTTATTGATTCGCATGCTAGTAGATCGATTTCCATTACTCTTTATTACTTATTTGTGACACTTTGGTAGGTAATCTTAGAGTAATTCATCACTTTCACTTTATCGATCGCGTCTAAATAGAACTCGATTAGCAAACTACCCTTTTACGCTTAACCTTCTCGTGGGATCGACCTCGTGCTTATCACGCTACAATAGACGTCGTATACTTGTGGTTGTTTATTTAGTGTTGCATAACACGTGAATCAGATGTTAAAATAGCACGTTACTAGCTAGAATATTAATTTAAAAAATTATAGAAATAATTATAGCTGAATTTCAAGTTTAGATGTATTCAAAATGAACTAATCGTGGTAATTCAGGACACGACCCATAACAACACACAAATTTAATATGAAAATTATGAGTAAGTATTTTATCTTATTGTGATAGTGTTATTATCGGGTCAGCACTTATACCCCCACACACAAAAAAAAATTATTGTATACGTGCTGATCCGTCCGTTAAGTACTATATTCATTATTTTCATTCCATTTTTTTAAAATAATCACTATATTTATTCACCCTTTAACCATCGCTTATTTACTCAAATTTTCATTATTTTTATTAATAGCCGTTCACTTTCTTTATAAATGAACTCTACTATATTTTATCATACTCGCAACTTATATATTTTATATAAACTAATAAATATTGTATTCATTAAATCCGTAATCAGACAAATAACCCAGTGGCGGACCCAGGATTTCAAAACTAGAGGTACAATTAGTAGATCATTTTAAAATATTCATACATAATCAATATCTTATATTTAAAATGCATACAATCAAATTAAATATGCAAATAAACAAGATAATAGTGCACTAAGTCAATAAAATTAAAAGTACAATTACAATTGGGCTATGTTAGGTTTTCATATTTTTTAAACTATTTATTATATCGGCATTGAGAATTTGTAGAAGCACGTTATTTTTTTCAATGAAAGTGGCTAAATAATCTAATATAATTGAACATATATACTATTTTACATCTTATTTTTACCTAGTTCAATTTCAAAAATACTATTTTCACATTTGTAGTATTGATATAACATGAGTGATATATAATAAATCAATGAAAAATTAGCATGATAACTCACATAACTTCGAAAAAAATTAATTCTAAATTTAAAACAGGTAATTTCGTAAACATATTAAGAAAATATACTAATTTGTAATCAAATATAATCAATTAACATAATAATCTAATTAACCCTAATTTTTTTTTTTTGATGGAAGTTAAATACCCATCCCTTTTTCCCCTCCCACATGACTCGAACCCAGAACCTAAGGCCTAGGTAGTGGTGCTCTAACCACTTGAGCTATCTCACTTTGTCAAATCCTAAAATATTGATTATGTGTTTAGAATTGGAAAAAAAATAGATGAGTGGGTTAATTCCCTGTAAGCGCAAAAAGGAGAGGCGTTAGTTCTTTGAATGGGCCCAAAGAGGAAGAAAACAAATGGCCCAAATCATATCAAGTTGTGCAATGTAATTTTTTTTTTTTACACAGGGGTATATAGAACGAAAATATTGAGATTGGAGGTACAGTTGTACCCCTTATTCCTTGCTGGGTCCGCCAGTGAAGTAACCATAATAAAAATTTGAACGAAGAGATTATTAATTTTCAAGAAGTATAAAACATTTCTTAAAGAATATTTCCTCTATTCCTCAAAAGTATATTCATACTCTTGGCACAAATTTATTAAAAAAAAAATCTAAATTAAGTAAGTAGATAAAGTAAGAATATTGTAAAATTCATTTATGATAAATGGAGTTTTGGAAGTAAAATTGAGTGACAACTTAAATAATTAAGTGTTGATTAAAAAGTGGAGATAAAATGATGTTTTTATAAAATAAATGTGTATATTTTTTTTATGAACGGACTAATAAAATAAGAGAGTGAATGGAGAGATTATAATCTTGATTTTTATTTTTTTTTAGCCCATACAGCCTATCTAGAGAAAATGGAACAAAATGTATTCAAAATAATTACTCTCACCGTCTCATAAGTTTTGCACCATAAAATGGACAAACTTTATAGAAAAAAAGTGTACATTTTTTAAGAAAAAAATGTAATGAGTGGTGTTTTGAGGGATAATTTTATAAAATTATATGAATGAAATAAAAATATGATTAAAAATAGTGTAAAAGTAATGACATTTTGTGTAAATATATGAATATTGTGAGAATTGAATTTATGCAAAAGATTCATTTTATTAATGTGCAAACAATAAATAGATGTATTACAAGTAATGAAATTGAGAGAGAAAATCATATAATAAAATGTAAGGAAGGAGTTTGCCAAAAAAAGAATGTGTAGCTTTCATTTGAAACAATCAAAAAATAAAAATTGTCTAATTTTCATTTAGACGAGGGGAGTAGATTTTTTCGGGAGTATAAAATATTTAGCCATACGTATCTGAAGTGAAAAACAATTTAATAAATAAAATATAGGAATAGTAAATAGATTTTTCACTCTCAATTGTGTTATAACAAGGCGAAAATATATGCTACTGTTAGGTCAAAAGTACAATAATAAATTTTATTTTTTGGATGAATTTACTAGGTAATATTTTTTTTATAGCATCACAAATTAACCTTGTAAAAATATACATTTTGGTCTTGTTGTTTCAAAATATTTTTTATCTTGCAATCCGCTAATTCGCTAAAAAAATAAATGTGATACTGTTCTTAACTTCTTATAAGAATATTTTGATAATGTAATGAGGTAATATCATATTTTGACCTTATAATAGGTTAACTTTAGTTTGGTATTGTAGTACAATTCCTTATCTGCAATCAGTAAATTTTTCAGCGCCTGTTTATTTTAGAACTATCACATCTGAACAGGGGCGTAACGTTTTCTGACTTGTTTTACTTCGAGATTTTACATTTGAATGTCACCATATAACTTCTTTCACCCCTAAAAGTATATAAGAAAGTATATTATTACAATAATACAACATCAAACATTCTCACATAATTGATTTGATATAAAATTATATTATATAATACAACATAATTGACTCTTACACAATTAATTTAACATAAAAATACATTATATCATACTCAAAATTTCAAAACAAATAAACATAATCAATATTCACCATGATTTTTCCATCCGACGTTCTATATAATTTCAAAACATACATAACCTTAATGATCCAACAGATCTAAACTATTATTAATATTGTGACAAAGTGGGATAGCTCAAGGGGCTTTAGATCATGGTTCGAGTCATGGGGAGGAAAAAATGGATGGGTATTTAATGTAATTAAAAAAAAAAACTCGTGCGCATATTGCATTGCCCGAGCAAGGAGAGAGAAAAAAAAAATCTAGGCAAAAATTAAATAAAAGGAAAAGTGTAATTGTTATGGAAACTGGAAAGAGTACTTCAATAAAAGAAGAAAGACAAAAAAAAAAAAAAGTAGCTAATAAGTGAATTTGAGAATTAGTGATTACTGTCTTATTGGGAACCAGCGTTTGAACTGTTTGGATTGTCGCTAATTAGTTGTATACTTGTATGTATATATAAACGAACATGTTATAGGTTTAAAATTAATGAATACAAGATTTTTTAAATGATAAAATCTCGTATGATACAAACACTTTTCGAATATACCATGATCCGTGAGCTTATTATAAACCTTGTGCTCTATTTGAATTGTATTATAAAACAAAATGAGGTAAAAATATTATACTAATCCGTAAACTACTAAACTTATTACTCTATCTTAGTGAAATTTTGTCTTATACATAATATTGTTTCATAAAAGAGTACATGTAGAATATGTTTGTTTTGAGATATAAAATTTGATTTTGAGATTTTGAATTCTAACTCAGGTTCAAAACAATATCTCAAAATGAGTTAGAATTCTTAAAAAATACTGTATTTACATAAATAAATAAATTATTACATAAATATCTAATCATTATAAACATACCATTAATATTGTTTTATTTAATCGTATACATTGATAGTTAAATCTGATTCTTAAAAAAACACAAATATTAGTGGTACTATTCAATAGTTTAAAAATTTTATTTTGAAAAAGCCAAAAGTGGTTAGAAAATATTTTTGATATTTGAAGTGGGTAAATAATATTTTGGTAACTTCAAAGTGGATAGTTTGGGCTGTTCTCATAGAGCGAATATTATGGATGGATTAATTTGAAATTTGAGAGTTGTTGTAATTTTTTTATACACGTAATTAAATGTAAGAGATTAAAGTTTTTACTGTCCTTCAAATTGGATTAATTTAGAATTTAATCTTAATGTGGAAAGCCCGTTTATTTGGGATGACCCCCCAGACTTTGTGGACGGGCTCCCCTCTGAAGTTTGTCATTGCATTGAATAAAGACATTGGTTGTCGAAAAAAAGAATTTAATCTTAATGTAATACACATTTTAGTTCTATAAATTAGTCCAAATTTTAAATTCAAAAATTTGATCACAATGAAATAAACATTTTAGTTCTATAAATTGGGTCAATTTTCCTAACGTCCAATTTTGAATACAATTGAACACAAGTAGGGGTGGGCAAAAAATCGAAAAATCGAAGTTCAGTTTATACGGTTCGGTTCAGTTGAATTTTTTTAAAATTTCGATTTTTTCGGTTCAATTTATATTTTCCAAAAACTGAATAAACCAAACCGATCAAAAATAAATATAATTAATTAATATATATATATATATATATAAATAAAACCCTAGATGTAATATAAAAGTTAACAATTAAACATTCATTTCAATTTATGCCGTTTCTTCCCATTTAATTGAAGAAGTCGAAAAAGATAATGGAGGTATTGGTGTAAAATGAATTCTCATAGATTTCCTGTTTTCTCATAAATTGTTTTGGATATTTTTGTTGTTTCCAATTCCATCTCAACGGTAGCTTTCTTTTCTCTCAGAAATTGCTCGGGATATTTTTGTTGTTCACATCTCAACGGTAGCTTCAGAATCTGCCTTTAGCACGGCAGGAGGATGAGTGCTTTGATGCATTTAGGAGTTCATTAACTCCTAAAATAGTGCAATGTATCATTTCTGCTCATTGACTTGCAAAAAAAAGTATTTTCCAATTGAGGTCGAAGAAATTTGGTTCGAATCCAACCAACCAAATTGTAATTCGGTTCAGTTTTTTATATAATTTCGGTTCAGTTCATTTTTTTAAACCTTCGTTATTTTGGTTCGATTGAAAAAAGGTCAAAATCGAACCGACCGAATGCCTGGTTCTCATTTATAGGAAAAAATAATGACGGGATTAGTTGACCTTAACCCAGAGGACCCAGAGGAGAGAGTTCAACATCGACATTAGTTTTAATTACCTTAATTATTGTTCCTTTAATTATATTTGTGACCGTGAATAAAAAATACGATTACATATAAAACTAGAAATTGATTGACCATAATTGATTATTCCCTTAATCGAATATATGGTCCAAATTTTAATTTTTAAATTAAAATTCATGGAAAAAAATATATCTCCCTTGTATACTAATTATAATCTAAAAAATCTCATTTTTAAAAAATATTTTTATCTTTCATCTCCCTTGCAGATTACTCAATTTTCTCTCTCCTCTCACTTCTCTTTTTTACTATTTACATTAAAAAAAAATCTTAAATTTTAATAAATATATTTTATTTTTATTATCTCGCGTAATTATTTACGTGAGCCTAATTTTTTTTATTTTATTTTTTTCAGTAAAAAATATTTCATTTGTGATTTTGAGTACAAAGGGTATTCAACCATTACATCAAGTTATCCATAACAATACACGAGCCTAATACTATAACAATACACGAGCCTAATACTAGTACTAATATATTAAACAACATCAAGTTATCCATAACAATACGCGAGCCTAATACTAGTACTAATATATTAAACAAAAGTATCGGGGTAGTGCCACGCAGGTAGGCCGTAAAATCAACAATAAATTTAAGAGAATAAGAATTGAAATAAATACATTATGAGACAGCCAAAATTTATCAAGTAATCAAAACAGAGTGGTGAGCTTTTTTAATAGAATATTAATATTTAAAAAATAATTTAATATATTATTATTATTTGAATGAAATGTAATAAAAGAAAAAGTGTCATAGAAATAAAGAAGACCTTTCTCCAAACGTGGGTCCAAGGCAGAATGTGTCAGTTTCAGGAATTGTGGAATGTGTCAGTTTCAGGAATTGTGCAATGTGTCAAGTTTCAGAAATTACAGAATGTGTCAGTTTCACGAAGGGGGAGAATGTGTCAGTTTCACAAAGGGGAGAATGTGTCAGTTTTAGGAATTGCAGAATGTGTCAGTTTCAGAAATTACAGAATGTGTCAGTCAGTTTCAGAAATTACAGAATGTGTCAGTCAGTTTAAAAAATTACAGAATGTGTCAGTTTCACGAAGGGGCGCCAGTTTCAGGAATTGCAGAATGTATCAATTTCAGAAATTGCAAAATGTGTGAGGAAGGGGTGCTGCCACTTTCTGAAACTGACACATTCTGTAAAAAAACAGATATGTGGGCTCACATTTGGAGAAAAGTCTTCTTTATTTTATTAAACTTATATCTAAACAACAATATTATATTAAATTAATTTTTAAATATTAATATTCTATTAAAAAAAACCCAAAATGTGAATGCAAATCAATTGGCAAATCAATAACTCAATATATATATGAGTGTAAGTGTATTAAGTTTGTTTGACAATGGGTCTCACATAATAATCTGTCTATTTTTTAAATACAATGAGTGATGGGGGAGTATTAATCTGTCTATGGAACTTAGGGTTGTTTTCATGAAACACATCACTTGCATAGTAAAATACTTGTACATATTAAAGTGTATAAGTGATTTATTTACAATATGGATTCATAAAAAAATTATCATCAAATTTAATATTAAAATTGTGTAAAAGAGGACCGAATATAAATGGTTTCAGCATTGTAAAAAAAGTACTTAGTAAAGAGTTTATAATTTTTTTCCAAGTCAATCCTAAGTAAAATAACTTTACAGTACAATTTGTTGGTGACTATCATTTCTATTTTTTTTTTCTGGTGTAAAAGGGATTCCATATATATCACACAAGAGTTTAACTAGTACAATAGGCATGAGAGTTGCCCAGAGAACAAAGAAATGAATAAGCAAAATAAAGGATGTAGTTAACACTTAACAGGTGCCAAATGAGAATCAAAATGGATAAAGTCAATACTGATAATTGAGTTACGTGGGTAAGCAGCTCCATGGGTCTGCCACCCAATCTTCAAAGGTTTTTTGTGCATGTTCCCGGAGCTATGCAGGAGAGCCAGCCAACTCCAAGTACTTCTGCCTTTAATTTCTATTATAATTAGTTTATAACAACTAATACTTTTAAATTAAATAATTAATGACGACAAACTCATACATTTTAATAATATGAATAACTCGTGACATATAAAACAATTATATGGGAAATCGATTGACATAATGAAACTTTTGTCTTCTTTTATGAGTCACTAGACTGCAAAATTAATAATTTAGTTGTAAACAATGAGCAGCAAAATTAGTAAAAAATAAAATAAAAATACGGAGTATTAAATTTAAGTATGAGATGTTGATTTAAACATGTCAAAATTTTGTATTCTATTTTTTCATAATAACTTTCATTTTTTTTTTTTTTTTGGCTATAGGATAATAATTTTCACCCTTAAAATTAAAAACTCTTTATAAAACACACTTTTACAATATCCAAAATTTTACATAAAATGTCATTATTTTTTATACACATATATATAAGTCAACTTATTTATTTATACATAAAAATTTATAAAATTATCTCTCAAAATCATCATTACACTTTTTTAATATGTGTGTCAACTAATCTATAAAAGTTATTGTGGAATCGAGCGTGTATAAGATAGCCTCATACATTAGATAAACAAATATTTATCCAATCGGCCTCACGCAATTCTCAATTCTCGCTCTTTAGATTTATGATAAATTTAAATAAAGGCTCATCAGATTATACAACTTTTTGATCGGAGATACCGTCAATGAAAATGTGAAACAAAAGTTTTTCCGTTGTTTACTTTTAACTTTTTTGTTATTGTATTGATTAGCTGGATAAATAATTATGAATTTCATTTTTTTGTGATGATTTTCATACTTGTAAGGGCACTCAAAAGGTGAAAGGAGAGTAATATAATTGAGGATTTTAAAGGTAATTTTATAAATTTTTATATATAAAATAAATGAATTGATTTTTATTGGAGGATAACTAAATTATTTTAAATTGTTTAAAAAAGAAAAATGTTAAAGTAATTATGCAAAATATTTATTATGGTGGGTGCCAACCAATTACGTAGTACAAAAACATTGGGAGTCGGTATGAAAGAGTACTAACTTTGTTTTGGGATTATGTAGGATGGGGGAGATGGGGATGGGGAAATCCTGGATGGTGAAATCCTGATGAATAGTGATTGTGTGTGTTTATTTTGGGATGTTGAGTAGGATAGGATGTAACTTTATGTCAAATCAATTATGTAAAAATGAGTGATGTTATATTATTATATTAATTATTTGAGAAGTATAGTAATAATTGAATGATTTGAGTAATTATTAGATGGTAAAATTATTATAAAATGATTTAAAATTATACGAGGGTGCAAATAAAATAATATAAATAAATTTACGTTAAACATATAATTAATTTTGGACTTCGTATATATACAAAAGTGTGTAATTGGATTATAAAAGTGTGTAATTGGATTATAAAAGTGTGAATTATACAACTCAATAACCTTATTCATCCAATCATAAGTAGGGGTGTAAGTGAGTCGAGCCAACTCGCGAGCTACTCGTGCTCGACTCGGAAAAAGATCGAATTCGACTCGAAGTTAATCGAGTCAAGTCGAGTTTCGAGCTACTCGAGTAGCTATCGAATTCGAGTTCGAGCTCATAAATACTCGGCTCGAAAGCCTCGCGAACCTAATCGAGCTTGAACAATATTTACCATTTTTCCATTAATATATAATTTATATTTATATACAGATAATCGAGCCCGAGTTTAATTTTTTTTAAAAATGGATTATATGTTTTATTATTAATTTTGAATATTATATAGGTATCGAGTCTAGCCGAGCTCGAGTTTATCGAGTCGAGCTCAATCATGAAATTTTAGGCTCGATCGAGTCGAGTTTAAAATTTATTCGGTTGAGTGCGAGTTTGAAATTTATTATGAGGTAAGAGAAAAAAAAAATGATGTGTGATTTTCAAGAAAGTAATATATTGATAAAATGTATTAGTAGGATATATAGATATTTTTAAGGATGGATGTGGTTGGATGGTGAAATCCGGATGTTAAATCCCGAACTAGAACAAGACGTGGAACATTACGTCCCACGTCTGGACGGGTGAGTCCCAAAACAAACATGCCCTAAAGGAAATTGAAAGCATTTGTGGGTTAATGAGGAAAGAATTAAATTAATTTAATCCATAATTTTTTTTTTTTTTTTTTTTTTCTTTCTTTCTTTTTTTTTTTTTTTTGACATTTTCTTTTATTAAAGAGTTGGCATTTGGTATATATATATTTTTTTGGTATATAAGTACTCCTATATACGATCTGTATGTATAGATGAAAACGTATGCCGAGTGAGGGCGTTAATAAAGGCACAGAGGACACTGTTTCCCGGCACATATTGCCATTCTCCATTCTCTCTCGTCACTAGTGTGTCCAATACACTCACTCTTCATTCTCTCTCTAAAATCCCTGGTTTTCTCCACTTTCTCTGTAATCTGTGCCCTGCAATGGCTTCATTTTCAAGGATTTTACACTTTAAAATATTAGCAAAATCTAGCATAAATTAAAATGTTAAATTAAAGTCTAGGAACGCATTAGTAAAATTAAAACATAAATTAATATATGCAATAAGTCTAAACTAAGTAACTCATTCTTTTTTTTTTTTTTAGGTAACTCATTCTAAGAGACTTCTAATTAATTAATGTAGAGTTTAAACTATTAGTAAAATCATTAACATAAATTTTAATTTAGAGTCTAGAAACACATTAGAAAAATTAAAACATAAATTAATAAAATATTAAAACATAAATTATATTCTACTTAAATTATCATACAACTTAAATATTAAATAAAAAATATAACATACCTTAATAAGAGAGGAAGAAAGATGTTTGCTAAACAACAATGAGGAGAAGAGAAATGATGTGGAATGGTAAATTTAAATTTTGGCAAATGACCGTGTAGTGTGCTGCACATACAAATGAATGGATGAATGCAGATGGTTTGGGTATTGAAGACGGTCAAAATGGGGTAGGGGCACGGTGCGGTGGGTAGGTGTAGCAATTGGGATAGGGCAATAATTTTTTGGTTTTAAGTTTGACAAATGTTTATCACTTTAAAGTTTATTATATTTATCTTAAAAAATGTTTTGGGACATCATTGCTACTGAAGGTAATATAGCAAGAAGGGGGATGGATCACAATGTTAATTGCGGCTTCTGTGGCTCATATAAGCCATCAACAATGCATGCAATATTCATGTGCAAAGGAGTCCGGAAAATCTGGAAAAAGCTGGGTTGGTGGGATCTTATTTTGAGAGGACAACACTTGCAGTTGGCGTGTTTCCTGGAATTGGTGCGAGAGGAGGAACATATAGAGCAGCTGGAAGAACTAATTATGGTCACATGGGGAGTCTGGAAAGATAGATGTAAGGCTGTACATGAGGTAAACAAAGATAGACGTAAATGCCAAAGCTCAATTGGAGACACAGCTCTAGCATATTTGGAAACATTCAGGAGAGTGGCTCGGAATAGCAAAAAGAGAGATAATATAATTTGGGAAGATAGCGAGGATGACAGTCAGGCCAATGATGAGAAATGTGCGTGCTTCGAGGTTAATGGAGCTTTCAATGCTGAAAAAAGAAAATATGGAATTGGGGGAATTGGGTACAATGAAAGTGGAGACTTTGTTAAATCCTTTTCCAAAAAGATGACACCGCAAAAAAATGTACTAAGCATTGAATTATTAGCAATTGAGGAGGCACTAAGTGAGGCCAGAAAGCTCAACTGGACCAGCCTGGTTGTGAAATCGGATGCACAACAGGCAATTCAAATGTGTTGTCATCAGGAAAAGGAAAAGGGATTTGAGACGGATATTGCGACTAGGATTCGACTGAAGACAAATGAATTTGTAGTGTGCAAATTCAAATATATACCTAGGAGCAGGAATATAAGAGCACACAAGTTGGCCCAGGAAGGGGCTCACTCTACCATTTCTCGCGACTGAAATGGAGGGATATTGGTGATTTCATAGGAAGTTTTCATTTTGGTCTTTTGATCCTATGTAATCCTCAAAAAAAAAAAAAAAATCTACCTCTTCAATGTATTCTATTCGAAAAAAAAATGTAAATAAAAAAGAGTTGGAAACACATTTAAAGTCCAATCTTGCAAGTGAGTTACACTCTTCAAATTGTTCTCCTTTTTTTTTTTTCATATGTTGTTCACTTTCCCTCTCTCTTTTTCCCTAATTTTTTACTTCTACTTAGTAAAAGTTCTTCTACCCAATTCCTCCTTTTTCATCCAACCCTTTCTCCCTTCATTTGAGTTAGGAGTAGAAATTCACATGGGACTTCTATCCCCATTGTGCAGTGGCGCTCCTCGATCCCCCTGCAACCGTCAACTCTGCACCCGTGCTCTGTCCAGCTGCCATTTGTCCCGAAGTCCGCCCTTTCTATCTACGCCTACATAGTCATGTACCGCTGTCGGGGATGCCTTGATTTCTTTCTATCGGCACCTGTTAAAAGAGCACCCTAGCTGTTTCAGGTGAGTGACGTCCGTAGAGGACGCTCCTATTTAGGGAGGTGTATTGGTTGTGAATTTTGTAGGATTTTGTTGGACTTTCAAAGGTTGGAGGTATTCAATCACGATTTTTAAAAGTCTTTAAAAATATTTAGTTATTCAACCATCTGTATTAAATGGATTTTGTTGGATTTTCCTCAAAAAATATAAATAAATTTCACTATACAAAATATCTTCTAAAAACTAGAGATTTCAACGGATTCCCTCAAAAAACTCTAAAAACGAAAAATCAGAAGTAGGGATGACAATATTGACCCGAGTCGCTAGTACCGACCCCACCCCGCGAGCTTTGGATCAGATCGGATCTGCCCTATATTGAGTATGGGTTGGATCTAGATCTTATGTCCGACCCGTGGGTATCCGTCTCGAGTTAATATATAATTTTTATATATATATATATATAATATTAATTTTTAAAAATATTTCACATTCAAAAAAACTCTTCCCATCAGAGTTTATGAAAATCTATGTAAATCAATAAAAAAAAGTATATTCCACCATCCTGTTAATTTTATGAAAATTCATATAAATTAATAAAAAAAATCAGTCAAACTCTGTATGGACTCTATGAATTTTATAAATTCACGTATTTTTTTTTAAGTAAAAAAAATCTAATAGAATCTCAATTGAATACATAAAACGACCAAACACTAATACGGAGTATATCATTAAAAAAGTTATAAACAGTGATATTTAACTAAAAAAGCCACCAAATGCACACTTGTAACCTTGTTTTATCGGGTCAATATGTGCACGATTGTTACGGTGACAAATATGAGCAACGTAAAATATTTACATATAGTATTTAATTAAAATTATTTTTAAAAATTCGCATATTAATAGTTTAAATCTATCTGGATCATCGAGGTTATGTTTTTATTGGAATTATGAAGAACATGTGAAATTCTGTCAAAAACAAAAAATGTAGGATAGGTTAAATTCGGATGGAAAAATAATAGTATTGAATATTAATTATGTTTGTTTATTTTGGTATTAGAAGTACTATTCAATAGTTTAAAATTTTGATTTTGAAAAAAAGCCAAAAGTGGTTAGAAAATATTTTTGATATTTGAAGTGGGTAAAACATATTTTGGTAACTTTAAAGTGGATAGTTTGGGCTATTCTCATAGAGCGAGTATTATGGATGGATTAATTTGAAATTTGAGAGTTTTTGTAATTGAAATGTCTTTGATTAATAATTTTGATACATGTAATTAAATGTTAGAGATTAAAGTTTGTGCAACTATGGAAGCTCAGAGTTCCGCCTCGAGTCAAGGATCTTATTTGGAGGGCATGTCGTAATTGTCTACCGAATAAGACTAATTTGTTTGAAAAAAGGGTTGTGAATGATAAATGGTGTGTTCATTGCGCGGATGACACAGAAGGAAATTGGCATTTGTTTGTTGCATGCGAATACGCTCATAAGTGTTGGGATGAAGTGGGATTGAGGCAATTAATTGATGCCGAGTGGGAGCAAGTGGATGGCTTTGTGGACTTGGTATTCCATATGTTGGGGAATTATTCGCAATCGATTTCAGTCTGTTTCGCCATGACTCTATGGCAAATCTGGAAGGAGAGGAACGCTAAGTTGTGGGACGGTAATTGTAGATCTCCAACTGAGGCATGCTACGCTGCAGCGACTCTGTTAATGGAATGGGAGCAATCCCAGCAATCTGGGGCTGGTGTGCAGCAGGTTACACGACCGGTTTGTGAGGCATGGCATCCGCCGACAGAAGGTAAATGGAAGCTTAATTTTGACGCAGCTTTTTTCGAAGAGGAGGGGCAGACAGGTTTCGGAATGGTTATTCGAGATGAGATGGAAGATTTTGTAGTTGGGCGAACAGTTGTTATGGATGGTGTTATGCGGATTGAGGTAGGCGAAGCTATGGCTCTCATGGAAGCACTTAGATGGTTAAAGGATATGGGAATTAATAATGCAGTGGTTGAAGGTGACTGCAAAGTGGTGATTGATGCAGTAAATACGCCAAATTATGCTTGTTCTGTTGTAGGAGATATTATCAACTCTTGTAAATCTCTTATTCAAGATATGCCGTCAATGTCCGTTAATTTTGTAAAAAGGAGTGCCAATATTATGGCACACGAATTTGCTCGAGCTTCTCGTTTGTATGAGAGTTCGTTTTGTTGGGTTGATCCACCAAATTTTGTGGTTGGACTTCCTATCACTTCATGCATTTGCAATAATGAAAACTAACTCTTTCGATTTTCAAAAAAAAAAAAAAAAAAAAAAGTTTGTGCAGCCCTTCAAGTTGAATTAACTTTAAATTTGATCCCGATAAAATACACATATTTTTCATAAGTTGATCCAATTTTTTTACCATTGCAAGTAAATGAATCGGTGTGATTTTGAATTACTAACACAGTAAGGGATTAGTTGACCTTAATTCCATTGGAGAGTGTCCAATTTTGAATACAATTGAACACAAGTAGATATGTTTATCCGGGCCGGGTTAACCGGGCTGACCCGTTTAACCCTGGAAAATGTAGGGTTAGGGTTCATTAATCATAAGTCCGTTTAAATTCGAACCTTTTTAACCCGGTCAGCCCGCAGGTCTAATGGGCCGGTCCGGTAGCACGACTTGTTATTTTATTTATTTATTAATAAATAACATTCGAACAAATTTTGAGTCATTTGACCCATAGTCATAACTATAAACATTAAACATCTCATTATCATCCATTAGTCATTATTACTATTTTTTAAAACTTTATTTGGCCATTAAAGACTAATGAATTTTAGTTTAAATCGTACTTTAGTTTTTTCATTATCGATCATTAACTAATTATATATTTTTATATTTTATTTTATTGTTGGACAGTTAGAGTTAGGGTTAGGTCCCAACAATTGTAGGACCGTTAAGTATGAACCGGTTAAAACATTAGCCCGTAGCCCTGTATGGCTGTTCATATAGGGCAATGGCCAGTCCTATAGACGTCTCTAAACACAAGTGTGGTTCTCATTTATTGAAAAAAATAATGACATAATTAGTTGACCTTAATCCCGTAGGAAAAGAGTTCAACGTCGAGATTAGTTTTAATTACCTTAATTATTGTTCCTTTAATTATCTTTAATTATATCTGTGACTGTGAATAAGAAATGCGATTACATATAAAACTAGAAATTGATTGACCATAATTGATTATTCCCTTAAATCGAATATGTGGTCCAAATTTTAATTTTTAAATTAAAATTCATGGAAAAAAATATAATATATTAAACAAAAGTATCGGGTAGTGCCACGCAGGTAGGCCGTAAAATCAACAATAAATTTAAGGGAATAAGAACTGAAATAAATACACTTTTTATGAGACAGCCAAAATTTATTAAATAATCAAAACATTTTTAATAGAATATTAATATTTAAAAAATAATTTAATATAATATTATTGTTTGAATGAAATTTAATAAAATAAAGAAGACCTTTCTCCAAACGTGGGCCCAAGACAGAATGTGTCAGTTTCAGGAATTACAAGATGTGTGAGTTTCAGAAATTACAGAATGTATTAATTTCAGCCCCGTCTTTATCCATATATATGTAATTTAATTAAATTTTTTTTATCATATAGAATTTTGGACTCTTATTACTCCAATAGAATAAAAATTAATTAAATCAAATATATGATAAAAATTAATTAAATTATATATATATATATATATATATAGATAAAGACAATGCCGCTTCCAGAAACTGACACATTCTATAAAAGACTGAATCCACGTTTGAAGAAAGGACTTTTTATTTTATTAAACCTTATCTAAACAATAATATTATTATATTAAATTAATTTTTAAATATTAATATTCTATTAAAAAAATCCAAAATGTGAGTGCAAATCAATTGGCGAATTAATAACTCATATTGAGTGTAAGTGTATTAAGTTTGTTTGACAATGTGTCTCAGATAATAATCTGTCTATTGTTTAAATACATTGAGTGATGAGTGATGAGTGATGAGTGATGAGTGATGAGTGATGAGTGATATGAAACCTATAGTTGTTTTTATGAAACACGTCACTTGCATAGTAAAATATTTGTGTATATTAAAGTGTATACTGTAAGTAATTTTTGTATATTATGAATTCATAAAAAGATTATCATCAGATATCATATTAAAATTGTGTAATGGGGACCGAATACAAATAATTTCAACATTGTAAAAAAGAGTAGTTAGTAAAGAGTTTATAATTTTTTTCTGAGTCTAATCATAAGTAAAATAACTTTACAGTATTGTTGGTGACTATCATTTTTATTATTACAACTAATACTTATAAATAAAATAATTAATGATGACAAACTCATATATTTTAATAATATGAATAACACGTGACATATAAAACAATTATATGGGAAATCGATTGACATAATGAAACTCTCGTCTTCTTTTATGAGTCACTAGATTGCAAAATTTATTATTTAGTTATAAACAATGAGCAGCTAAATTAGTAAAAAATAAAATACGGAGTATTAAATTTAAGTATGAGATGTTGATTTAAATATGTCAAAAATTTGTATTCTATTTTCTCAAAAAAACTTTTTCACTTCTTTTTTTCTTTCGAGCGTCCACATAACTTTCACACTCTTAAAATTGAAAACTTTTTATAAAATACACTTTCACAATATTCACAATTTTACTTACTTTTGACCCACACATATATACAAGTCAACTTATTTATTTATATATGAAAATTTATAAAATAATCTCTTAAAACTCTACTCATAATTACACTTTCTTAATATGTGTGTCAACTAACCTTTAAATTTATGATAAATTTAAATAAAGGCTCACCAGATTATACAACTTTTTGATAGGAGATACCGTCATTGAAAATGTGAAACAAAAGTTTTTCCGTTGTTTACTTTAACTTTTTTGTTATTTCATTGATTAACTGGATAAATAATTACGACCTTCATTTTATGAAATAGTCTTAATACATTAGGTAAAAAACATTTAACTGTCTCTAGCCCAATTGACCTCACACAACTCTCCTTTAAATTTATGATAATTTTAAATAAAGGCTCACCGGGTAACATTACTATTTTAAAAAAAATAAGAGATGGCGTTTTAAAAAATGTGAAACAAAAGTTTGTTCTCCAGTTATTTTTACTTTTTCGTTATTGCATAAATATTTATGAATTTCGTTTTGTGATGATTTTCATACATGTAAGAGCACTCAAAATGAGAAAGGAGAGTAATAATTGAAGATTTTAGAGGTGATTTTATAAATTTTTATATATAAAATAATAAATTAATTTTTATTGGAGGATAACTAAATTATTTTAAATTGTCTAAAAAAGGAAAAATGTGAATATAATTATGCAAAATATTTATTATGGTGGGTGACAACCAATTACACATACGAAAAACATTGCATTAAGGTGTTGTATGAAAGAGTAAATAAAGGAAAATGAAAGCATTGGTGAGTTAATGAGGAAAGAATTAAATTAATTTAATCCATAATTTTTTTCTTTTATTAAAGAGTTGGCAAAATGAAAACGTATGCCGAGTGAGGGCGTTAATAAAGGCACAGAGGACACTGTTTCCTCGGCACATTTTGCCATTCTCCATTCTCTCTCATCACCAGTGAGTCCAATACACTCACTCTTTATTCTCTCTCTAAAATCTCCGGTTTTCTCCACTTTCTCTGTAATCTGTGCCTTGCAATGGCTTCATTTTGAAGGATTTTACTCTCTGATTTGTTAGTGTAGTGTAGGTTTTGTGAGCAAAATTCCTTTATAAACCCATTTTCCATTATTTTCCTTGTTCAAGCCTTCATGTCCAGTCTATTTCTGCATTTTCGGTGTTTTCTGTGTTTGTTGTTTTACTGCTCTTTTTTTGATCTCGTTCTTTTTTGTTTTTGTGTTTTTACTAACTCGTTCTCTCTCTGTTTGTTTTTTTTGTATTTTTTTCCGATTTTACAGAATTCTCCAGGCGTCTCACTTTCACGGTGGTGTGATATAAGGTAAATGGTTATTTGGATGTAATTTTGAACCTCACTCTGTTAATGGTGTTGTGCGTACCTTTTGATTTTCATTTTCCTTTTGGTTTTTTTTACATGCATGGTGTTATTTGTAAAGTTGTTTGACGTTTTGGATCATTACTTGAGAATGCAACTCTTTCGTTCTATATTTTGGTATGTTAATTTTGTAGTTGTGTTATGTTTTGGGACGCCGATTTTTCCTTTTCGCTGGTTTTATGTTTCTTTTACCATAGAAGAAGAAGATCGTTTTATGTTGTTTCTTAATGTGTTGGATCTTTCCATTTTCCGAAAATCTTTCACACATCTGTCAATTTATTTTATTTTTTATGTTTCTGTTTGGAGTTTCCTGTAACCCTGAGGCTAGTTTGTCTCACACAGCGTGTCTCCTGCGTTCTGATGTTGTGCCTGTTCATGGCTTTGCTGAATCTTTTTTCTCGTGCCTTCTATATTTCTTTTTCGAGAGTTTTGAGGTCTTTTTTTTTTTTGTGTGTGTGTGTGTTTTTAAATCGTTCTTTGAGAAGAGATATTCACGTGGATCCTATAGTGTTGGATTACGGATGCTCTATAGTTATTCCATTTCTTTGAATTTATATGGTTTATTGGTGTTTCAGGTAGTCGTAAGCCAATGGGTGAACAAAATGGAAATGGTGTCCCTGAAGCACTGCCCCCACCCCCTCCTGTTCCTCCTAACGTTACGCCGATCAAGGCTGTGTCCGATACTGAAGTGAAAAAGGTTATCAGACTACCAATGGCCAGGCGTGGTTTTGGGATCAAAGGAAACAAGGTTCCTATCCTTACCAATCACTTCAAAGTAGACGTGAACAATACCGATGGGCAGTTCTTCCACTACAGTGTATGTTGAAAAAAACAAACGAGCATTAGCTCCTTTTCAGTTCCATTTCCTTTTTCTTTAGAATTTATTTGGCATCCTAAAATGCTAAATCCTATTTGTTATATTCCTTAGGTTGCCCTTTTTTACGAAGATGGCCGCCCTGTAGATGGCAAGGGTATTGGAAGGAAAGTCCTCGATCGAGTTCGTGAGACTTATGAAGCTGAACTGGATGGTAAAGATTTTGCATATGATGGAGAGAAGACCTTATTCACTATTGGTGCTCTCCCGAGGAACAAACTAGAGTTTACTGTTGTGCTTGAGGATATGACATCGAGCAGGTGCATTTCATCTCGGTTGTTTATAATTGCTCCTGGTTGTCCATAGGGCAATGATTCAACTTTTATATGTATATGCTAAAATTGGTTTGTCGTATTCAGGAACAATGGAAATGCTGCTGAGCAAGGTAGCCCCAATGATAGTGACAAGAAACGTGTTAGGCGCTCATACCAATCTAAAACCTACAAAGTGGAGATCAGTTTTGCTACGAAAATTCCGATGCAGTCAATTGCTAATGCTTTACGTGGCCAGGAATCTGAAAACTCCCAGGAAGCCTTGCGTGTGTTGGATATCATACTAAGACAGCATGCAGCAAAGCAGTAAGTTAATGTTATGAGTTCAATTGTAGTTATTATGAGTTCATTATCTAAAAACATTCTTAA
The DNA here is from genome assembly GCA_963675135.1 of Galeopsis tetrahit. Lineage (NCBI taxonomy): Eukaryota > Viridiplantae > Streptophyta > Magnoliopsida > Lamiales > Lamiaceae > Galeopsis > Galeopsis tetrahit. Next base: position 71,010,910 of record OY776129.1, read on the forward strand.
TATCAGGGGCTGCCTTTTGGTTCGTCAATCTTTTTTCCATAATGATCCGAAAAACTTTGCTGATGTTGGGGGCGGAGTTCTTGGTTGTAGAGGATTTCATTCGAGCTTCAGGACTACCCAGGGTGGCTTGTCTTTAAACATTGGTGAGGCCTTAATACTGCTTTTGATCTTCCATGATTCCTTTCTTGTATAGTTAATGTTTCTGTTTTCAATGTGATGCATATGTTATAGACAATAACCCACCACTGATTGTTTGAATACTTTCACAGACGTTTCGACAACCATGATTATCCAGCCGGGGCCTGTGGTTGACTTTCTGATTGCCAATCAAAGTGTGAAGGACCCCTTCTCAATTGACTGGGCAAAGGTTAGAACTTAAGATTGAAAGGGGACATGTTTTGTGAATTGTAATTTTATGATTGCTAATGAAGCGTTCTACAATTGAAATCTACCAGGCCAAGCGTGTTCTTAAGAATCTAAGGGTTAAGACAATGACTAACCAGGAGTTTAAAATCACTGGATTAAGTGAGAAAACTTGCCGAGAGCAGACGTATGTTTCCTTAATTCATTTAATTTATTTCAATATGTTGTTAGAAATACTTTGTGTTGAATGTGGTTCTGTCTGAAAATTTGTAGGTTCACATTGAAGCAGAGAGGCAAGGATCAAGATGGTGAAGAAGCTCAGACCACTGAAGTTACTGTCTATGATTACTTTGTTAACCAGCGTAACATCAGTCTGAGATATTCTGCTGATCTGCCATGCATTAATGTTGGCAAGCCAAAACGTCCAACCTACTTCCCAATTGAGGTTAGTTTTGGATTAGATTTTAATTTCTGTTTTAAAACATATATTTCAATGTTAACACTTTCTTGCTTGTATCAGTTGTGTGAATTGGTGTCTCTGCAACGCTACACAAAAGCTCTTTCTACCTTTCAACGAGCATCCCTGGTAGAGAAATCACGTCAAAAGCCTCAAGAAAGGATGTCAGTTCTGAGTAATGTATGCTTCTTTCTTTTAAGAAAGTTAGTTCTCTAGCGTTTACTGTGTTGTGTGCTCAGCTGCTTCGGTGTTTCTCAGGCGTTAAAGATAAACAATTATGATGCTGAGCCTTTGCTTCGCTCTTGTGGTGTTTCTATCAATGCAAACTTTACTCAGGTTGAAGGGCGTGTGCTGCCAGCTCCCAAAGTAGGTTTTAATATATGGGTATCAAATATTTATATTCATTGTTTTAATGGTTTTAATTTACTGTTATCTTGAACATTTATGTTGGTAAATAATGTTTTTAATCCTCACTTCACCTGACTGCAGCTTAAAGTAGGCAATGGGGAAGATCTGTATGCTCGAAATGGCCGTTGGAACTTTAATAATAAGGTTCTTGACTCCTATACAAACACTATATTATTTAAGTGATTCGTGATGCTCATACCAGATCTTTAATTCTTGGAAATTGTGAATATCTTGAACAGAAAGTTGCTGATGCTTGTAAGATTGAGCGTTGGGCTGTGGTAAACTTTTCAGCCCGTTGTGATGTTCGTAAACTGATCAATGATCTCATTAAAGTTGGTCAAATGAAAGGAGTTGTAAGTTCCTCCTCATCCTTGTGCATTACTGTTTTATGTAAGAACATGATTGATAAATGATACCCATTATTCATTTCATATCAGGTTGTCGAACCTCCTTTCGATGTGTTTGAGGAAAATCCTCAGTTCCGAAGGGCTCCACCACTCGTTAGGGTGGAAAAAATGTATGAAAACATACAGTCAAAGCTTCCGGGCCCACCAAAGTTCCTTCTCTGTTTGCTTCCCGAGCGGAAGAACTGTGACGTCTATGGTTTGTCTCATTCAATAATCTCCATTGCATAATTAGTAAAAGGGCCTATCTATTAACATCCATAAAATTACTCTATACACCCACTTTATAGATGTGTTTAATGTACACGTAGCTAAAAATTGCTGTACATACGGGTGTATAAAGCAATTTGGTGGATGTTAATAGTTGCTTTATTAAGATGATATACGAGTTGATTATGTCATGATCTAAACTTGTAAGGTCCTTGGAAGCGGAAGAACTTGTCAGATTTTGGAGTCGTTACTCAGTGTCTATCTCCACAACGTATAAATGATCAATACCTGACTAATCTCCTGCTGAAGATAAACGCAAAGGTTAGTCCTCCAAATTATAGCATGTGATTATGATCATTAAATTCTTCCTTCAATCTGTTTTATATCTACAGTTCTGATTGCCCAATTTTTTTACAGCTTGGTGGGCTGAATTCTGTCTTAGCTGGAGAAATACAACCTTCTCTTCCATTGATATCCAGGGTTCCCACCATAATTCTTGGCATCGATGTGTCACATGGCTCACCTGGGCAGGCTGACATTCCTTCGATTGCTGCAGTAAGTTCTCCCTGTTTCCTCTTCCTAAATATAGTTTTAATTTTCGCATTCCAGTTATATTCTCATATTATTACATTGAGTGGCAAGTCTTACTTTGTCCGGACATTAAATATGTTGATTGTTGATTTGCCTCCTTCAAAGGTTAATCTTGAATAAGTGTGATTGATTAATCAGGTTGTCAGCTCGAGAAACTGGCCGTCGATTTCTCGTTATAGGGCATGCGTTCGTACTCAATCCCCCAAAGTCGAGATGATTGATGGGTTGTTCAAACGGGTCTCTGATACTGAGGATGATGGAATTATGAGGTGACGCTTTTGGCTATTGTCTGTGTATAAAACCAACTGTTTTAGGCTTTAGATCAAATAACTAACCAAATGATATATTAAATCATCATAATTCACATGAGTTTTTGTTAGCTGATAATTGCACATTCTTATGTTTCATACCTTCTCTGTAATATTCAGGGAACTTCTGGTGGATTTCTACACTAGTTCAGGGAAGAGGAAGCCTGACCAGATTATCATTTTCAGGTATTATCTCAATCCAAATGCTGCTTCCAAGTCCCTATGGAAAACCTATAGGATAAATTCAATCGTGTTCTTGGAGCTAAATTATGAGAAAGAAGTCGGCTCTTCAGTTGATCATTATAAAGCATTCTGATATTGTGGGACTATATTTTATGTAGTTATTGTGCAGCAGATGTTGACTAACCTTGTATAAGTTCCATCAAGTTAAATTTACTATTTGGATTTTAGACTCTTACCTTGTATGAATGGTTGTGCTGTGCCCTTTTTGTTCCTTCACTTATATGTTAGGTCTATTAATTAATGTTGTTTATAATTCTATTGGTTATTCATGATCTTTCACTGGGCAAAAAATTTTCAGAGATGGTGTAAGTGAGTCACAGTTCAACCAGGTTCTCAACATTGAGCTGAACCAGATTATCGAGGTCTTTACTCTCACCATACACTAATCTAATTATAAAATCATTAATTTATCTTTTACTGTCTTTTGAACAAGGTCTTTCCATTTTGTGTAGGCCTGCAAGTTTCTTGATGAGAAATGGTCGCCCAAGTTTGCTGTGATTGTTGCTCAAAAGAATCATCACACAAAGTTTTTCCAGCCTAACTCTCCTGATAATGTGCAGCCAGGTGAATTTCTTATATTTTATTTTCATATAATATCAGGATGGGAGGGAGTATTATAAATGAGCTAATATCTTATTTCTTCTGTTTTTTCAGGGACTATAATCGATAACAAAGTCTGTCATCCTAAGAACAATGACTTTTATCTCTGTGCACATGCTGGGATGATTGTAAGCATTTTCTTTCATGTTTTAACCACCAAATCACTGATTTTGTTTTTTATTTATTCCGGAAATCTAATAACTCTACATGATTATATATAGGGGACTACTAGGCCCACCCACTATCACGTTTTGCTCGACGAGATTGGTTTTTCTCCTGATGAGTTGCAGGAGCTTGTGCATTCCCTGTCATACGTGTAAGTAATTGAACTCTTATACTAATACAACTCACAAAGTTTGAGTTTTCAGACAGTATTTTAAATTGTGTGTTAATCAAACTGCAGGTATCAGCGTAGTACAACTGCCATTTCTGTTGGTAATAATCGAAATACCGAGAAATTTTGTTTTGATTATTTCCATTTTCTATTCTCTGCTTATTAATTAGGGTTTTTTCTTGTGCAGTTGCCCCTATATGCTACGCTCACTTGGCTGCCTCTCAGTTGGGGCAATGGATGAAATTTGAAGATGCATCTGAGACGTCTTCGAGCCATAATGGGACCGCCCCAGGTGGGGCCCCAGCTGTCCCGCCTATGCCTAAGCTAAAGGAGAATGTTCGTAACTCTATGTTCTTCTGTTGAGGCCTGCGATTCCATTTCTGCTTTGAGAAACTGCAGTTTTTAATTTTATGTAATGCAGAACCCGTATGCTTAGTTATAGGGTTTGCCCTAGTTTATGTATTCACCGTGCTCATCTTATGCTGTTTTGGATTTGAATTTCTATTTAATCTCTTTATATTATGTGCCTGCTTATGGATTTTAGTTTCTTATATTTTCTTGCAGATTTGAACTATTTATGTTCATGGCCTTTTAAGTTCTATTTTATTTTACAATTTGATTCATGGGGTTACATTTTTTATCAAGAAGAAAGACACTATCATGCATTGAATTGCATAAAGGCTTGCCCGACACTGCAAGATGAAAACCGAAAATTGCAGATTTGTTACGAAAAATGAAAAACTGGTTTCCAAAAAAGTGAAAAAAACTAATTAATTAATTATTCAAGCTAAACCAACTTTATCATTTGTTAAATCTAATTAAGCAAAACAATTTTAATTATTAATTTTTTGAAAGGAAATATTTCAGTTTAAAATTAATTATTTTGATATTCATAATTTAAATTGGTGGGAAAGAGTCAGGAAAGCTGGTTTAGCTCTATTAGTTAATTATTATATCCATTGGAATATTAGTAATTAATTAATGATTTTTTTTTTTCACTTTTGAGACCAATTTTGTATTATTATGAGATCAAATTTAAAATTTTCTCCCTGAAAAAATAACTCTTCTAGGTATTTTCAATTTCAAAACAAAGACATTCTTTTACTACTCATCAAAGATTTGAAGTCCTAAAATTTAATCTCACTCATTAAAGATTTCAATTTTCAAATTCTAAAATTTAATCCCACTAGTCAAAGATTTCAATTTTCAAATCCTAACATATTGGGAGTTTTATGTGGCAAAATCACCTTCAGTATACCGCATAAATCGTGAAATCGAGAAATAGTCTACAAAATTTCTACAATTCTCCGCAATTTTTATCGGATTGATATAATTAAAAAAAAAAAAAATAACTAATTTGTGAAATAATAAAAAATTAACAAAATGGCAAATAAAAAAAAAAGCCCGCATGTAACATTAATTAAAACCCATTTAACACATAATAATTCATTTATATAAAATAATGTAAAATAATGAATAAAAAATGCATGTAGCATTAAAATCTGTTTGAACCTATAATAATCATTTATATAAAATAAAGTACATTTATATAAAGTAAAGTACATTAAAATGCATGTTGCCATTATTTTTTTAAGCATTATATTTTATATATTTAGTTATAATTTTTTGTTGTTAAACAAATTAGAATTATTTTGACAAAATAAATAAATTAGAATTATATTTATTAATTCATTATATATATATATATATATTTTTTTTTTTAAAAACACAACAAACAATTTTTTAAATATTTATTTGTAATTTTATAAGAAGGGGTTGAGATAGTTACGTAATCCTATATTTTACATATGTTTAGTTTGAATTTCTTAAATTAGAATTAATTAATTAAATAATTTCAAATTATATATAGAATGAAATCGTATCAAATAAACAACCGGTCAAATCGGAATATTTTAAGATTTGGACTATCAGGAGTATAACCCTAGTCTCTCAAATCTACACTCCTTTCCCATTCATTCTTTTTCTCTCTCGCCAATCTTAGCCACCACAGCGCCGGCGTTTCCTAGAATTCATTTTTCTAGTTTGAATTCTCAATTTGTGTCGGATGAATTAGCTCTGTTATACAGAATTTTATCCTAAACAACACTGTTATTTTACTATTTTACTGAATTTGATCATTGAGTAATTGTTCAGGCATACTTGTGGGTATGGGAGACAATGGAGGTACCAACCTTGGTATGATCAGGGTGTTCGATGATGAGATGGTTCCAAAGTCTCCATGGAAGACTTCCGCCACTGCATCTCCGGTGACTGGGACGGATTCCGAGTCGTGGCCTGCGCTCTCCGGCGCACAGCAGCGCCCAAAATTGACTGGAAGCGTCGATTCAAACGCTGCAAAATCGCCTCCGCCGCCCACACTAATGAAGACTGTTGTTTGTGGTGATCCTCCTTCGCCTGCTCCTCCGCAGGTCGGTGTGGTTTCTTTACTTTAATTATAATGCCTTTTATGTGAATTGTGAATGTAGTAGGTATTTGCATTTGGTATCTTTACTTTAATTATAATCTTTTTATAGTTTTTATTGGGAAGTCTTAACAGTTTTTATTAGGAAAGAGATAATTAGACATGTTTTTGATGTGAATAAAAACTAGTATTGTGTTTTGAGGTTAATACATTTGTAAGATTTCCGTATTCTCTGTAGATGATTCCATTTGTTGGTCTTTTTTTTTTTTGTTTGGCACATATTCATTGAAAGTAGAGTGATAAGTGTAACAATACGAGACAATGTGTTTTCAGATACTGTGATATGGTGATCCGGAAATATGTCCATTTCTCTGATTCGATAGTATGCTCCAAGCTTTTTTGTTTTTGTTTGGGAAGGGATAATAGAGGGATTATATGTGTTACTTATTGTTGATTAAATACACTATTATAGCAACACACATAACATTACAAAAATATACTATTTGTAGACATGAGCGGATGAGCCTCTATGTTTTCAAGAGAAAAATTAACATTAAGTTGTTGAAAAATTATACCATCATTTTACGATTCTTAAATTTCCAACTACCCCTCAGTTAGGCTTACTGTGTCCTGGTTCTGCATGGGCGGCTTACTGTGTCCTGGTTCTGCATGGGCATTTTGAACCCAGTGTATCGTATCTGCGATATGATGACATATATCTCCCAATTGCTCTGGCCTTGTTGAACCAATGGTAATGACTAATGAGTTGGGATGGGAAAGAATTCTGATCTTGGTTGTTTCAATAATAACTTTTAACTTATCTCATATGCCATGGAAATCAATTATTATGCATATTTATGTTTAAAATCGTGTAGCTTACCTGCCAGTTTACTGACTTCCAGGTTACAGCTGAACAGTCAAAGTTCCAAGGGCGTGGGAATTTTAAATCTCGCAGGGCAAACACTTCAAATCAAAACAGACAAATACCCAAGCAAGGCCTAAATAGTATACCTCCATTTGCTGTTTCCCCACCTCATTTTAACCACGATTTTCCTAATATGAGTCCCTATTCATCAACTTTTGCTACTGGATATGCCTTTCAAAGTACCCCCAGACCTTTTCCAAGAGCTGATACTCAACCGGTAAAGTCTGGTAGTACAAATGAAACATATAATCAGAAAAGTCCCTATTGGCATAATCAACAGCCAGTTTCTTCCCACAACTTCCATTTGCAACAAACTATGGATCAAAGACCTTTAATGAGGTGTTCAATGTATAGACCTCGCCTTTTCGGTGTACCACTACCAGGTATTAATGCTGCTATATGAAAAGTAGATGTTATTTGTGTTAAACATTTCATTTTGTGTGATTGACTTCTCACTCTTTCTGTTTTGTAATTTATGATACAGGGCCACCACCACCATGTTATCTTCCTGCTCATCCAGGCTATGCTAGATTCACTTATCCATGTCTTTCATATCCTTTTGGTCCTGGAGTTCCCCCTGGTCCTGGAGTTTCCCCGCCACCCCCACCACCCTTACCAACAATAACACTGAAAGATAAGATTATAAATCAAATTGAGTATTATTTCAGGTGAATTATGGAAACTGATTTCATGTCTGTTCAGCTACCCCCTAAGAAATGATTTTCTGTTTCATATGTGAATTTTTTAAAGTCAGTAAGTAATTAGTACTTTTTTGATAACCTAGTGATGTGAATCTGCGGACTGATGACTACTTGAAAACTTTGATGGACCATCAAGGCTGGGTTCCAATATCACTTATCGCTAATTTTAATAGGGTACTGATTTATCACTTCTAGCCTCTTTGATGAATTGTTTCTTTCTTGTTCATAATGATCCTAGTTTTTTCACCTTTTCTTTTCTGTGTCTGTGTGTTAGGTTAAACAAATGAATGTAGGGATACCATTTATATTAGAAGCATTGCTGGTTTCGAAGACCATTGAAGTGCAGGTTTGTGTGCTTTTTGTTATTACTTTTCAGTTGTGGCTTCTGAATTCTCCCTTTGCGTTATTTGATTTCAATTCTCTAGGGTGACAAGATCAGGAGACGGTCTAAGTGGATTCCCCCATCTCTGATCAGTGAATCTGTACCACGAATGAAAATTAACAACAATGAAAATGAAAACAAAGTAGATGGAACTAAAGGAACAACCGAACTTCCTCCATCAAGAACTTCCTCCATCAATAATGGAGTTGGGCACTGGAGACTATATTCCATCACTGGAGACAATATTAGTGAACTGGAATTGGAGCATAAAACGATAAGGAATGACCTTCCTTCTACTGTCGGAAGGTACACTTTTTTCTGCTTGATTTACTTGTGTCAACAATTATTATTGATTTCTTTTTCTGTCACATGTAAATCAATGGATCATTGCAGTATTGATTTCTTTTTTTGTCACATGTAAATCAATGATGGATCATTGCAGTATTGATGGCGAAGATGATGAAATCTTTGATAAGGATCAAATTGTTGAGAGGCTTGTGACTTCCACTCAGGTATGATCATGAGGTTCTGTCTTGTTCCACTCAGTATGATCATGAGGTTCTGTCTTGTTCCACTCGGTATGATCATGAGGTTCTGTTTTGATTTGATGAATAGTTCTGTCATTTTCTTTGTAAATATGATGGTTTAGCTTTTTTACGATTTAACTAATGTTTATTTTTACTGACAGAACATTTCACCATTTTCGGATTGAAGAAGGAATGGGAAAGACTACGGGCCATAAAAGAGGACATCATTTGCCAATCAATTAAATGAACAAGTTTCAAATTTTGCAATTTATAGAGGTAGCTGAACTGTTATCCATTTTTTGATATGTTGGATTGATGAGGCTTTTGTGTTTGCCGTGTGGTCATTTTTACATGTACATATTGGAAGTTTTGAAGTTTATTTTAGATAGATATAGATAATAAGGGAAGTTGTAACATGGAATGGAATTGATTGATGGTATATAGTAGGAGATTTTTTTATGGTAGTGTGCATGTTTTTTTAGGTATAGTAGATTAGGATTCAGTGGAGTTTATTTGAGAATGAAAGATTTTGAAACTAAAAATATCAAACAAGTTTTTTACTTCTTAAGTAATAATGACTTTCTTTATATATAAATGTATTTTTAAATCTATAGAGAAATTAAATCTCTCTATAATATTAGAAAAGAGAATTTGGAGTTCCATCTTTGAAAGGATTTGTTGTCTTCTTCACTTGAACAATTTTTATTATTTTTATTTTACCTAATAAAAAATACAAAAAATTCAATTTGGGGTACAGTGATATCCTAAATTTAGACCTGTTCAACCGGAAGAAACCGCCGGTTACAGTTAAAAACCGGCGGTTTCGGTTTTGCGTTTTTTTCGTAACCGAAATCGAACCGGCAAACCGCCGGTTCGGTTAAAAACCGGCGGTTAGGCGGTTTCTGTTTTTTTTTCTCTCTCTCTCCGTTTTTGCTCGTTTTCCCTCCGTTTTTGCTCGTTTTTTGTATGTTTCAACTCTTTTTTTAGAAACTACATTACTGGAATTTAATAAAAATTATATAACTTAAATTTATACATAAAAAATAGAAGAATTGTGTATTTAAAAAATAAAAAAACCGGCAAACCGGTGGTTAACCGCCAAACCCGACGGTTTCGGTTTGCCAAAACTTGCAACCGAAACCGAACCGCCATTTTCCGGTTACGGTTCGGTTTTTGAACCGTAACCGACGGTTTTGCCGGTTTGCTGGTTAAAAACCGCTCATGTCTAACCAAAAAAAATTGATGAATATTTCCGTCTTCTGAGTGCACGGATCTAAAGTTAAGTGCATATGAGACCTAACATTAAGCCTAATGATGTAATTGTGTAATGTTAATTTAGGAAATTCTTAGGGTATAAGATCCTTGATTTATATAGTATATTTATACCGAGCGACCAAAATCTCAGTACCAAAATTAACAAAATTATATGGAGTAGTATATTTATACCATTTAAGTTTTAGTTAAAAAATTATATAGTATATTTATACAATTTAAGTTTCTAGTTAAACCAAATTGATTCTAATGAATTATTAACGAGAGCAATTATATACTCCAAAGAAGATTATCTCAATTTCTTATTGTTGAAGAAGTAGACTTGGGGAATGTCCTCAAAGATTAAATTGTGAACAAAATATTCATTGAAGCTATTTTTTTTTAAAAAAGTAGTGATTATATATGTTTGTTTGACTCATTGGTGGGACTGAAAAATTGAATTAAGAATATTCATTGAAGCTATTTAAAAAAAAAGTAGTGATTATATATGTCTGTTTGCCATGTTGGTGGGACTGAAAAATTGAATTAAAAATATTCATTGAAGCTATTTTTTTAAAAAAGTAGTGATTATATATGTTCTCCACTAATATTTGCTAACACTCATTTACTACTTATCTCAACTTTGATGCGCTCAAATCTATTAAGAGTTGATTATACGAGTACTAGTTTTACTTCAATAAAAGATTAACATTTTCTTCCCCATCTACATGCAACAAACCTTATTCTTTTTACAAAAATAAAATTGAACTCTTTTAACAAAGTAAGATATTTGAAGTGCATGCAAATTAAAGGATGACTTTGAGATCACAAATGATATGTCAATCATTGAGGTTGATGGCTTTTTCTTTTTCCAATAAAATTGCCCCTCAAAGGGGACCTTTGGGAGTGAAATTACATGCCATTGAAAGAGCTTTAGTTGAAGCAAAAAATTAAATTGGGGGAAAATTGTAATTCACTCCGACTCCCAGCAAGCTATTGGTCTTTGCTCAAAGTTTTGCTCTGGAGCAAGTCCAGAGAGGAGCTGTGCGAATAGGATACAACAATTGTCAAAAGAATTTGTAGTGTGTAGATTCATCTACATCCCTATGTGCGAATAGGATACAACAATTGTCAAAAGAATTTGTAGTGTGCAGATTCATCTACATCCCTAGGAGCAGGAACACACAAGCGCACAGGCTGGCTCAAGCGGTAAACTCCACCATTACTCTACCATTTCTCGTGATTGAGATGAAACAATTTTTCTTAGATTCATAGGATTTTTGCGCACAGGCTGGCTCAAGCGGTAAACTCTACCATTTATCGTGATTGAGATGGAACAGTTTTTCTTAGATTCATAGGATTTTTCTGTATGGTTCGTCAATGTCATATTCTTGTGTAATCTTCAAAAAAAAAAAAAAAAGAAACTCTGAATCTCCAAACAAGAAGGTACTCCAAACTCAATTCATATGATGCGTACAATAATACCACAACGATCCATTAATTAGGGTTAATGATCATATTTTTTTCACTATTATTTCACATCGATCGGTTTATAGTATATATGAGGATTGAGGAATATCATGTGATATAAATATATTATGGGGTTGAAATTTAGTTTAAAGAATATGATTTTTTTTTAAAATTATTTTCATATTTACTAAAGGTTCTATTAAGAAAAATCTTTGTCCATTAATATATTATTTAAATATATAATATAATATATTATAAATATTTATTTTATTAACACTCCACGTAATACATAAGTGTTCATCTAATCTAATGGTGGATAAATTGAGATATATAATTAATAAATATACACATTTAATTTAGATATGTTTCAAATAATACTACAAGATAATTAAATACATACTCCTTTTCCATAATAAATGTAATTTTAGCTATTTACAAAAACCTTTTTTTTTTTTAAAAAAAAGGGGAAAATATCAATTTTGGTCTATCTCTTTTCATATTTGGTCATCCAGTTACTATCAAAATTTATCATTCCATTAGTTAAATCTGTCAAAACGTGTGGAACCTATGTATATCAAGAAATACCATTAAAGAATCTCAGTCAATCACAAAAATTATTAGTATGTACATTTACAAAAATTATTAATATGTACATTTACAAAAATTATCAATATGTACATTTACATTATATTTATCTGTAATAGATCAGAAGGAATTTTAAAGCATCTTCTAAAACGTGATTATACCCAATTGTTTGACTAACATTCCAAGAAATCTACAATAATGATTTTAATAGAAAAATATTTAGAATGAAAAATAAGTTTATGAAATTTTTTTGAATGGATAATTTTAGAAGATTATTTACAAATCTGCACCACAAATTATGCTCCAAATAATTATAAATAGGGAAATGAATTGAAATTTTATATGTCCAATTATTATACAAATTCAATATGAAACCAGTAATTGGAAAACATATTACAATTGTAAAAAAAAAAAAACAAGAGTACAAAAAACATAATTTTCAACCATAGTGAATACAATAATTATAAACCATTCAACTACACACCATGATTATAAAAACAGAGTACATCAAACTAATACATAACCACACTTGTTTTTCCTTTGGTATTACAGTAATAGACACTTGTTTTTCTTGGTATTACAGTAATAGAGTGCCACTCTTTTTCATGTAATAGAGTTTGACAATGTAACAATTGAGGATTGCACGACCTTTAAAATAACATTACAAAAATTATAAAATGAGATTGTAATGCAAAATACACACATTTGCTTGATTATTTCATTTTTTACTATATCCTCCTGAGTTTTTCATTTTTCTGTAAAATAAAGAGTAAATCAATTTTTCTACTATATCCCGAGTTTCTCCTGTAAAATAAAAAGTAAACCAACAATAACAATGAGATGAATTCATAATTCAAATAAATAATTATTAAAAACTTACTGAATTATTTTTTGGTAAATTAATATAATGAGAATTCTGCTCACAAGTTCCAATGTTTTATTCTTGCGTTTGTTTCATTAGTTCTAGAAGATGCATGAAATTTTTTTAACCAGGTTTTGAAAAATCTAATGACGAATTGACTAACGGAATAATTATAATAGTGAGGTGACCAAATATATGAAAAGAGGTAAACGGTGAACAAAAAGTGATATTTTCCAAAAAAAAAAAAAATCTTAAAGTTTATACTACAATTTTAACTGTAATTAATATTTAATTTAATTTTACCCGCTACTTTGAAAATATAAATTTACCACTACTTTCCGTATCTTTTTATTTACTCACTCATTACCTTCTGTATTCTCTTTAGAGTGGAGAGAGATGTTCTAATATACAAAATTTTGACTAATTCATGAGCTCTGATTTGAATCATCATGGAAAACAAAGATGAAGAAGCCGCGGATTTCCCAATTGTTGGAATTAATGAGTGAGAAATTAATTTGAATTCTCAGACGTGCTCCACCTTTTCACGTTGGGCGTGAATGCAACGCAATTCTCTCCAACCTCCATTATGGTATTCTCAGTCTATAAATAAAGAGTCTTCCCTCATTAAAAAATCGCTCAATTCTCTCCTCTCTCTGCCGCAATATATATCTCCCAAAAGAATGAATATATTGTTCTTGTGTTTACAGAATAAATTTATGTGTGTTCAGTTCGTACTCTTAGTACGTTCGTTGAGGCTTCGTCTACAGTGGTGCTACTGTTTACGAAGTAGAAGTCCGGGAAAAGGGTTTTCCCTTGACTCGACTTTCTGATCCTTATATTTCGACCATACCAGGTGTAATGTTTCCAACTGGTATGTGTAATGTTTCCAACAATGGCGTAATGTTTCCAACAACAATTGCAGAACAAAATATATATTAATCAATTATTTATTTAACGGATATGGATTTCTTGGTATACCAGAAATGAGATAGCAAAACAAGAGGGATCCGTCTCGTGCTAGTCTTGGAAATGAGGAGAAGCTCATCTCTTTAAATACTCAATCAAACAGTGTAGCTAGTCTTGGAAATGAGGAGAAGTTCATCTCTTTAAATACTCAAACAATGTCTATACTGATGTTGAGGTGGCCGAATGGTCTAAGACTCCAAATTAAAGTTCTAAGGCTCCAGATTAAAGTTCTGGGAGTTAATTTAAGGCTCCAGATTAAAGTTCTAGGAGTTGATCTAAGGCTCCAGATTAATTCTGGGAGTTGGTCTAAGACTCTAGATTAAAGTTCTGGTAAGGCTCCAGATTAAAGTTCTGATCTAAGTTGCATTGACAAATTAAAAGGGAGAATTGAAAGAGGATGTCATTTCTCCTATTTTCAAATAAGTCATATATTACTTGAAAATTGATCAAATACTGGAAAGTTATCACAACTGCAGTATACGACAACCATTTCAGAAGAAGTGACAAAGTTTGGATTGAATTTTGGGTTGTAAGCCATCAATTCATGATTGATTCAAATTGACTGGATCTTAAGCTGTCAACAAAAATTAATGGATTAATTTGTGGGCTCAAAGAAGGAGTATCAAATTATATTTGATATGGAATTAAATATTTGTGCTCAGGAGCATAAATTTGTTTTGAATTTAGTTCAAAAGATTTTGACTAGTATAATTTGATCAAAAATTATGCTCGAGTCACGGGTGACAATAAAAGTCACATTTGAAATTGAATTTAATTTGGTATGTTGACCAAAGATTAAATTAATTTTGAAGTTGGAAATAATTTCAATAAAAGAAAAATCAAAGCTCGATTTTTTTAAATGTATCGAGGATGTGTCCAAATTTGGTGAATAAGAGAAATTCACAAATAAAGTGGCAAGCAACTCGAATGTGGGGATATGCATCTCCTCACATGGATACATTCAAATGTGAGGGAGAGAGGTCTCCGTCGACATGCTTGAATGAAAAGGGTAGCTAAGGTTTGACATTAAAGCTAAATATGGAAAAACCTAAAATAGTTGAATTCAATGGAATGTTTTCCACAAGTTATGTGGATTTGTTCATCTTGAAAAATCACATTCGTGTAAAAGCTCCACACGAGGAGGGAAAAAGTATTTTATTACTTTCATAGACGACTGTACAAGATTCTGCTACGTTTATCCTTTAAGAAGTAAAGATGAAGCTATAGAAGTTTTTAAACGTTACAAAAATGAAGTAGAGAATCAATTGGACACTCGAATTAAATCAATTCGCAGTGATAGGGGTGGAGAGTACGTAGCTCCGTTTGAACAATTATGTATTGAATCAGGAATTGTACATCAAACGACAGCCCCTTACTCACCTCAATCTAATGGTGTTGCGGAAAGGAAAAGCTGAACACTGAAAGAGATGATGAACGCTATGTTAATCATCTCTGGTTTACCTCAGAACTTGTGGGGGGAAGCCATTCTGTCGGCTAACCACATTCTGAATAAGATACCACATAAAACTAAGGATCAAACTCCTTATGAAGTATGGAGGAAACGAAAACCTTCATACAAATACCTCAAAGTGTGGGGGTGTTTGGCAAAGGTCGAAGTACCCCTTCCTAAACAAGTTAAAATCGGCCCTAAAACAGTCGATTGCATCTTTATAGGATATGCTTCAAACAGTAGTGCCTATCAGTTTCTGATTCACAAATCTGAAATACCTGATATGACAGAAGGTAATACAATTGAGTCAATGAACGCAGTGTTCTTTGAAAACATATTTCCATTTAAGGAAAAAGAGGAAGTGAGTTCTAATAAGAGAACTCATGAAGCAACAGATGACACTGCAGGTCCTTCCACTCAAGAGAGTGAAGAACCAAGACGCAGTAAGAGAGCTAGAATTGATAAGGATTTTGGTCCAGACTTCATTACTTATGTTTTGGAGGAAGATGAACCTAAAACTATCAAAAAAGCTATGGCAAGACCAGATGCACCCCTCTGGAAGGAAGCCATAAAAAGTGAATACGATTCAATTCTGCTAAATCACACATGGGAGTTGGTTGATCTCCCTAAAGGTTGTAAGCCCTTAGGATGCAAGTGGATCCTTAAAAAAAGTACAAAGCAGATGGATCTGTTGACAAGTACAAAGCTCGTCTAGTTGCAAAAGGTTTTAAACAAATGGAAGGGTATGACTTCTTCGATACATACTCACTAGTGACAAGAATCACCTCCATTCGTGTGTTAGTCGCTATTGCTGCTTTGCACAATCTCGAAATACACCAAATGGACGTTAAGACTGCGTTTCTTAATGGTGAGATGGATGCTGAAATATACATGGACCAACCTGAAGGATATGTTGCTCCCGGAAACGAGAAAAAGGTGTGCAAACTCGTCTGATCACTGTATGGACTTAAGCAAGCTCCTAAACAGTGGCACTTGAAATTTGGCAATACGATGTTGTCAAATGGGTTTCGAATTAACGAATGTGATAAGTGTGTATATGTGAAAGATACACCAAATGGATTTGTTATCGTATGCTTATATGTCGATGACATTTTAATCATGAGTAACAATCACAATATCATAGTTAATACGAAGAACATGTTAAGTAGAAACTTTGACATGAAAGACATGGGATTAGCAGATGTGATTCTTGGAATCAAGATAGAGAGAACGTTTGATGGAATTTCCTTAACACAGTCTCACTATGTGGAGAAGGTACTAAAACAATTTAATGCCTTTGACGATCCACCTGCTAAGACACCTCTAGAACTGAATGTTCACTTGAAAAAGAATAAAGGAGAACCAGTGGCTCAACTGGAATACGCAAGGATCATTGGAAGTGTGATGTACATTACGAACAGTACACGCCCTGATCTTGCATGTTCGGTAAACAAGTTGAGTCAATACACGAACAATCCAAGTGAAGAGCACTGGAAAACACTAAAAAGGGTTCTAAGATACTTGAAGTACACCCTTGAATATGGGCTTCACTACACGAGACATCCAGCTGTAGTCGAAGGATACAGTGATGTAAATTGGATATCAGACACTAAAGATTCGTTATCCACTGGTGGATATGTATTCATTATTGGAGGAGCAGCAGTGTCGTGGAGGTCCTAGAAACAAACGTGTATTGCCCGTTCCACAATGGAATCATAATTTATCGCTTTAGACCTAGCCGCTGCAGAGGCTGAATGGCTGCATAACTTTCTGGAAGATATTCCATGTTTGACCAAACCAGTACCTTCTGTGACGGTACACTGTGATAGTCAAGCTGCCATTGGCAGAGCTATGAATGTCATGTACAACGGAAAGTCGAGACACATACGTCGTCGACACAACTCCGTTAGAGAATTGATCTCAACTGGAGTAATGTCCATTGATTATGTGAAATCAAAGGACAATATAGCGGATCCGCTCACGAAGAGCATAAACCGAGATCAAACCAAAACCCACAGGAAAAACCAAAACAGTGGAAACCCAACCATGATGACTGGAGATCCCAAGAACTTGGTTCAATGGGAAAACGAAACTGTGGAAGTTAGTGATAAAACACTTGAAAAACATGACTATTCATAACAACACTATCTCAAGTGTTAACGACCCGTAAGATGTGGTAAAGGTTGAGTCTTCGACTCTTAATGATTTCTAGAGTATAAAAGGATACTCGAAAGGAGATTACCTATATAAATGAGAAGTGAGGGCCGCTTCGACCAAAAATTTATGAACACAAAGGACGTCCATGGATAAAACGGACAAAAACGTGAGAACGTTACGAAGACGAGATTGAAGTGTGCTGACACTGTTGACTAGGTATACACTAAGGAGGATTAGTTCAAGGCACAGCGTCCACTAAGCCGCCGGTGTACCCGATAGTGTTTGGCTACGGAAAGTTCAAAGCCAAAAATTACTTTTCCGGATGCACGGAGATCTTAATCGAACTGAACACTGAGTCTGATGTTGTATAGACACGATTTTCACTCATGTGGGGGATTGTTGGAATTAATGAGTGAGAAATTAATTTGAATTCTTAGACGTGGTCCACCTTTCCACGTTGGGCGTGAATGCAACACAATCAGGGGCGGACCGAAGTGAGGGCTGGGGAGGGCCATGGCCCCTCCCAAATTTCATGCCACAGCTAATTATTTATATATATTAATAGGGTCTGACTATATGCACCTCCATTTCGGAGGGATGGACTCCCCCTTTCAATTTATTAATAAAATAATAGAGTAAAAAGTAAAAAATACCCTTCATTAAAATACTGCGTACTAGATGCACCCCTTTACTAAACGCACCCTCTACTATCCTTTCTTTCACCTTATTCCTAACCCAAAATTCCGGCCATCGTCACCATTTTTTCCGGTCACAAGAAATAAAAAAAAAAACAAAAATTTCAACAAATCAACCATATTCTTCCACAAATTACCATTATCAAACCCATTAACAAACACCATTATCAAAACTTAGAAAACTAACATTTTTTTTAAAAAAAAAATCGTCAAAATAAACACCATTATCAAAACTTAGAAAACTAACATTTTTTTAAAAAAAATTCTTCAAAACAAACACCATTATCAAAACTTAGAAAACTAACATATTTTTTTAAAAAAATTCGTCAAACCAGTGCCAAACATATATCTTCTCGTCGACCACATTTCGTCGACCATATATCTTCCTGTCAACCGCATTTTGTCGACTGAAGAATATATGGTCGACCAACAAATGTCGATCGACACTGTAATGTCGACCATATACACTCTCGTCGACATTATTATGTCGACGAAAGTGTAGATGGTCGATATTACCGTGTCGACATTACAGTGTTGAAGTAAAAAAAAAAATCTGGTGTTTAATGCCGGCGAATTGGGGTGGGCTATCGCCGTGAACCAACGCCGGTGAAGAGAGGGAGAGAAGAGAGAGGTAGGGGCGGCCGCCGCCTGCCGATGGACGGGGGCGGCCCTGAAACTTTTTTTTTTTTTACAGATCGGGTGGTGTTTGGAGGGGGGAATGGAAGGGAGAGGGCGGCCGCGGCGGCCGATTGACGGGGCGGCGCGGCCGCTGTATTTTTTTTTTTTTACAGATCAGGGCGATTCCGGCGGCGGGGGAAATGGAGGGGAGAGAAGAGATCGGGGGAGGGGGGGAGGAAGGAGGGGGGCAAACCTGGGGGGCGGCCGCGGCGGCCGATGGACGGGGGGTGGTCGCGCGGCCGCCAATTTGCATTTTTTTTTTTAACAGGAGGCGAGGCGGAGGCGGGGTGGCCGGGAGTGGTTGGGGCGGCCGCGGCGAGGCGAGGCGTGGGTGGCGGCGGCGAGGTGAGGCGTGGGTGGCCGGCGACGAGGTGGAGGGAAGGGGGAGGGGGAGGGTGGGATGGGGTGGGGTGGGTTGGGGAAGATGAAGAATGAATTTAGGGTTGGGTGTGGATAGTAATAGGTATATTATGAAGGGAGGGGTATTTATGACATTTGAGGGGGTGTGACCTAAATTTCTGAGTGTGTATAAATCGGGGGAGTGCATCTCTCCGAAATGGAGGTGCATATAGTCAGACCCATATTAATATTAACTTTTTTTTTCCCTTTAAAGTTGGCCCCCCTAAATAAAATACTACAGAGTATACATAACCAATAATAATGGGCGCGGCTAAAGGCACCCGGATTTCCTATGAGTACACCCAAAGGATGAGAACACACACAAAATGGATGAGGACACCCACCTGGAAAACCCAAAAATGCCCTTAACATTTCTCCCCCTCCCTCCCTCCCTCTCTTCATTCGGTACACCCACCCCTCCATCTTCCCCAAACCTCTCCCCCACTCCATCAACGTTTTTTCGCACGACTCCCACTCCCACTCCATTTTCGCACCACTCCCACTACCTGCGACGTTGAAGAAGAGAAAGAGAGAGCACCGTTCTCCCCCACTCCATCATTTTTTCGAAGAATAGGAGAAAGCGTTTTTTTTTTTCATTTTACAAAAATGGTTAAAGGTTAGTTTTTCTTGCTTATATTTGAGAAGAAGAGTAGGACGCATGTTTAATTTCGGTTTTTTGTTGGTTGAAACATTGATTTTATTGTTGTAGGGTTTAGGTTTTGTTTTTTGAATTTGGGGTTAATTCATGCATGTGTTGATTAAGGTTGGTTTTTTGTGTTATAATCATGTTTATGTGTAGAATGTATCAATTTTTGATGTGTTAGGATGAAAATAAACCAATGGGCATCTAATTGGCATGGTTAGCACGAAATTATCGTTTTGGACTGGTTTTTCGCACAATTGGTAGTTGTCCGTAATTAATTTTCGGACATGGCATGTTTGTTTTGGTTTAGATTTCGAACATGGCTTTTTTGTTTTGGATGAGGACACCCACGTTTTAAATGTTGTATGGATGAGTACACCCATTATGTACGGGACAAATTTTCGAACAATTATAGTATTTGCTGAACAAAATTTCGAACAATGGCCCCATGTTGGGAACAAATTTTCGAACATTGGGTGAATGTTCGAAAAAAAGTTTCCAACAAAGACTTTTGGGTTAGAAATTCATCCAAGTAAAACTTGATGAACTTAATTTCGAACAATGGCCCCATGTTGGGAACAAATTTTCGAACAATTACCCAATGTTCGAAAAAAAGTTCCCAACTGAGAGTTTTTGGTTAGAAATTCGTCCAAGTAAAACTTGCTGAACTAAATTTCGAACAATGGCCCAATGTTGGGAACAAATTTTCGAACAATCATCCAATGTTCGAAAAAAAGTTCCCAACATAGATCGTCTTCTTCGCAGAACCAGTCGCGAAAAGAGGTTTTTTTTAAAAACGACCAAATGCAATACATAATGTCAAAATGTATGTCCTAAATGCATATTATTTCAACTACATACCACTATAGAGTCATAAGATGCAAAAAAAAAAACAAGCATAAACACCAACACAAACCCTAAATATAAAAACTCTTTCACTTTCAAAAAAAAAACTTTCAAAACATGATAAATAACTTACAAATGAGTCTTTGGCACCACCACTAGTAGTTATTACATCATAATCGACCATTTCGACTCCATCCTCACTCTCAAAATCGAATTTGCAGAATAGGAAATTTGGAATTGCGTAGAAAGTGATGACCCTATGTATTCCCGCGTTTAGATAGGAGGTGGGTGTACTCATCCAACGTTTTTTTTAAAAAAAGTACATGAGGGGTAAATACGTCATTTCACAACACCCTTGTGACAAAAAAAAGTTCGCGTGGGTGTACTCATAGGAAATCCGGGTGCCTTTAGCCGCGCCCATAATAATCTAATCTAAGCCCAGCCCACACAAAAACTTTGTAGACTAATTATATTTCCTGAATCATTCCTTTTAAATAGCAAGTTTGTTATTTTAATTTATTATGTATATATTATTTATTTTATTTTATTAATAAATATTTAATTCATAATTGACTATTAAAATTAATCATTTA
The DNA here is from genome assembly GCA_963675135.1 of Galeopsis tetrahit. NCBI lineage: Eukaryota > Viridiplantae > Streptophyta > Magnoliopsida > Lamiales > Lamiaceae > Galeopsis > Galeopsis tetrahit. The sequence continues at coordinate 71,032,380 of OY776129.1, forward strand.
ATTATATTTAATTTATTTGAGACTATTATTGGTAAAAATTAGATAACTTTATATTAGTACTATAATATTTTTTAAACACGTTTGCAATTAACTCATTTAGTAATATTAAATAAATAAATAAAACTTATCTCCTTACAAAAAAAAAATTTGATGAAGAAAATATAATTGACAATTTAATTTGTTATTTTTTTTTTAAATTTTACGTCACATTAAATAAACTAAATAAAATATTTATTGTTCAAGAATTTAAGTATTCATTTTTTCATATATATATATAATTTAAAGGTTAAAAGATATATTGATATATTTGAAAATTATGCTAATTAATATCATTAATGTAATTTGTTGTAAATATAATATAAATAAATATTATAATATATATATATATATACGAAGTATATATTAATATTTTGGATCATTAAAAAAAAATTTGGCCCCCTCCCCACCTTGAGTTCTGGGTCCGCCCCTGAACACAATTCTCTCCGACCTCCATTATGGGTATTCTCAGTCTATAAATACAGACTCTTCCCTCATTAAAAAATCGCTCAATTAATCTCTCCTCTCTCTGCCGCAATATATATCTCCAAGAAGAATATATTGTTCTTGTGTTTACAGAATAAATTCCTGTGTGTTTAGTTCGTACTCTTAGTACGTTCGTTGAGGCTTCGTCTACAGTGGTGCTACTGTTTATGAAGTAGAAGTCGTTTTACCTTTGGGAACGGAACGCCGTACCAGTGGAGCACTACCTGGGCGTATTCTGTTATGTGGGAAAAGGGTTTTCCCTTGACTCGACTTTCTGATCCTTATATTTCGATATTGTAGTACCATACCAGGCGTAATGTTTCCAACAATTTTGTCTCCCAAGATTGTAGTGAAGCTCAAGCTCAATAAGACGCCGGAAGACGAAAAGAAACATTACTGCAAGGAGTGCAACAAGTCTTTTGCCTCCGGTAAAGCTCTGGGAGGCCACGTCAGCAGCTTCCATGTTCAAGCTAACAAAGATTACTCCCACAAGCGCCTCAGCTCCAAGATCGACAAATTTTCCGGCATGGCGGCGGAAATCACCTGCAACATCTGCAGTAGGGCTTTCCGGTCGGAAAAGTCTCTGTACGGCCACATGAGGTGCCACCCGGACAGGTGTTACCGTGGGATGGAGCCTCCGTCGCCGGTGGCCTCCTCATCGGAAGGCAGCAGTGGCGGTCCGACGACGGGGTTTGGTTTGAAGAATTGGCCTAAAGAGATGAAGAGAGGCCGGGGGCCCATCGGCAAAAGTCTTGTTCGGCAGCAGGATCACATGAATACAATTGTGAAGAAATTGGGTGAGTCGAGCTCCGATGGGAATAAGAATAAGAAGAAGGAGGAGGACGAGAACGAAGAGGAGCTTTTTAAAACGGCTGTGGAGGTTCTGGTGATGGGGAAATTGGAAAAGAAATTACATGTGTGTGGTTTGTGTGATAAGGGTTTCAATACACACCAAGCCCTAGGGGGTCACAGGTCTAGTCACACCAAGCTCAAATTGTGCATCGTAAATGAGGAGGCCGATCATAAGGATAACGACAAGGCGGCCAAAAAACCTAGGATTGACGTTCGATCCGGGGAGCCTGCAGTGATTGGCTTCGATCTTAACTTGATGCCTGAAGAAGACGACGAGGACGAGAAGGGCAAGTGATTGAGCTGATTGCACTGGTTAGGGTTTACAAGTAAGCTAGTAGTATTATAATGTTTTTAATTAGTCTCTTTTTGGTGGATTGATCTTTGGTTTTTGAGCTACAAGGTGAATCCTCATTTTGAGTACGGTCCTTTTTTAATTCTATGCTACATCAAATAACTAGTTCTATATAAAATTCTATGATAGAGGAGAAGACTTATTTTTGTTTGATTTGATAGAGTTGATTATGAGAAGTTTATAAATTTAAGGTCATGAAATAATGATATGAATGAATATTGCTGAAATATATGAATGAATATTGCTGAAATTAAGATGAGTAATTGATTGATGGATGGCAGTTTAATCGGCAGAGATTCAAAGGGTCAAGTTAAGTTTTAGGGTTTGTTTGTTTGTTTGGCTTAATTTTATTAATGTAGAGATAATAATCGTGTTTGAATTCATCCATTTCTCTTGTCCTATTATCTGCTTGATTATTCAACTTGTTTTTTTAAAATTGTCCCCTCACAACTTTGGATTTGGACAAGTGCTTGCTTCTATATTGGTATTTGTAGCATTCGACCTAGCTACAATGATTATATACTTCAAATTTTCAGCTCCCAATTCCACCAACGTGCCAAAACGTACAGTACAGGCCTCACGCACATCTTCAATGTGGTTGTATTCTCCAACTCCACTTCTGTACGTTGCAATAAGAAATTGACAACTTAATTTGTTCACGTTTAATTTTTGGGAACAAATACGGCAGTTTTAATATATATACTTGCTCATTAATTAATAAATTAGGTCTTAATTTACAAATATATATTCACCCCTTCAAAAAAAAATTACTAAGGCAACCAGATTTTGTCTAAAATTAAAATTGTCTAAATGTATTTTTGGTATTTGTTGACTAAATAAAAATTACTAAGGCAACCAGATTTTGTCTAAAATTAAAATTGTCTAAATGTATTTTTGGTATTTGTTGACTAAATGTATTTTTGGTATTTGTTGGGTAATTAATAAAAATGTATGATGTCATATATATGGTAATCAGGAATAATGAATGGAGAAGATTGAGATATCAATCATGTCTTAATGTCTAATTGTTTCAGAATTTATCAATCTGAATTTTTTCAATATGTTTCCATTTACTTCCCACATCCACACGCGTGAAAAGGAGTTCTGAGGCGATTTTATCATTTTATTTGTTATGATTCACCGACGTAAATATTATGATGAAGTTCTGTTTTAGGTTCTTCGTTCCATTACATATATTGTATAATCCAATAGACTTATAAATCTATCTGAATCATGTTTTAAAATTAAATGAGATTTAAATTTAATTTTAAATGGAGCTTTGTCTCATACTTGAAACCATCTTACACAAAACTCCCCCATATATAGTTTTGGCCATTTGTAATAATATATCATCGGAAAATATGTTGGTAAACAAGATGATCGGACAATTTATGTCGGCAACTTGTTAGTCTGAAGGAATTCTCTAATTAATTACTACTACAGTATAATAAAATTCGACAAAATTGGTTGGGTAATGAATGAGATTAAGGGGAAATTCTATTTTATCAACTTGCAATCCTTTCTAGTATATTTTTTTTTACTCATTTTACAAGCAAATGGAATAAATTAAACTCTTTCGTATGACTTTTTTCTATTAAGGGGATATATTCAATTGAGATTCTATTGGATTTTTTTTATTTTAAAAAGTATGTGGATTTATAAAATTCATAGAGTACATGTATAGTTTGACTGACTTTTTTTATTGATTTATATGAATTTTCATAAATTTAACAGGATTGTGGAATATATTTTTTTTTATGGATTTACATAGATTTTCATAAACTCCAATATTCATGAGTTTTTTTTAATATGAAATGTTTTTTTAAAATTAATATTATATATATATATAATATTTTACAAATTAAAATATATATATATATATATATATATATATATATATGCTATATAAAGTTTATATATTAATTAGGGACGGGTCGGATATCCGCGGGTCGGACATAAGACTCAGACCCGACCCATACTCAATATGGGTCGGTCCGACCTGACCCAAAGCTCGCGGGGTGGGGTGGGTACTCGCGGGTCGGGTCAATATTGCCATCTCTACTTCTGGTTTTTCGTCTTTAGAGTTTTTTGAGAGAATTCGTTGAAATCTCTGATTTTTAGAAGAGATTTTGAATAGTGAAATTTATTTATATTTTTGAAAGGAAATCCAACAAAATCCATAAAGTATTAAAATACATAGACGATTGAATACCTAAAGATTTTTAAAGACTTTTTAAAATCCTTATTGAATACCTCAGAATTTTTAAAGACTTTTGAAAATGTAAATTGAACACCCCAAACTTTGAAATTCCAAAAAAATCCTACCGAATCCACAAATACACCCCCTAATTTTGAGGATTAGCAACAATTTTGTGTAAGATAGTCTTTGTTTTAGTATTTAGCCTTTCATTTTGCTTTAAACATGTATGAGTCAATCTTCCGTTAAACTTGTGCACAGTATAAAACTGATATTTTTATATTTAAAAATTAATATCATAGTAACACTTATCGATTGATATCATTATACTTATAAACTCATATCATAGTATTTAATCACACAGTTTGACGTATTTAGATGTGTAAAATGTTACTATTAGTTTATAAGAGTAATAATATCAGTGAATAAATGCTATGATGTTCGTATGAATCCGATTTCATACCGTGAACAAGTTTCACAAGATAGTTTGCCCTAAAACTTACCTCCTTGGTAGAATTTCGCAGATCTTCCATATAAAAACTAGATTACAAAGAATTTTACTATCAATAATTAGGGAATTATGATCAATTGGATAATATCTTATGAGTCTTTGTTGAACTTCATTTTTTTTTTTCAGGGTTGGTTGAGCCATCGATCAGCCTTTGTTAATTGTTGTTGGTCATCTTGATACTCTATGACGTTCCATTCATTTATATATTATCTTTTCTGGTTTTTAAAAATAAGTAGTTTCGATCTTGTGAAATTATATAATGGTGAGATCGATATCACTTTTCATTTCACAAGATCGATAACACTTTTCAATAAAAATATGTGTATAAATGTATCATTTAAGATTAAATTATATTTGGCCTCATAACTATATGTAAAAATAGATACTAATCCCAAAAAAAGGGTAAAGTCAGTATGCACTCGAGTGCATGTTGTGCACCCTAGTCTAAAGAAAAGTGTATGTTATTAAACTGAAAAGTACAACACAATATTACTAAAAAGTGTAAGTCACTATGACTAAAAATATTATTATACAGTTTAATAATTGAAAAGTGCAACCTCATTTACCAAAAAGTGTAAGTCAGTAAAACTGAAAAGTGCAACATGGACTAGGGTGCACAACATGCACTCGAGTCCATAGTAGACCAACCCAAAAAAAATAAGTTTATTTATTTAGTCTCAAATTTTCTTACAATGTTCAATTTCAATTTTGCCAAAAAATATGAAACCTCGCCTTTTTAGCATTAACATGTTCGGATTGGTACACCACGTTTTCGGTATGAAATGACATGCATTTTTTATTTACTAAAAATTCGATATATTGAATTTTGGTGAGATATAACAAAATTTTCAATACATTATCGATATGATTTTCTATGCCAAAAAATTTGATAAATTATATGATATTTTTTTTATGTCACGACATGTGGATGTACACTGGGATAGCTCAATCCCCCAATTGGAGGAAGGAGATAACTTTGTCAAAATATAACATAAAATATTTTGAACCGAAGCAACTAATTGATAAAAGGATATATAGGGCTAGATGATGGAGTAATAAATAATAAGAATACCACTTATTAACAAGTAAGATTTGGCAAAAGTTACAATTTAAGCGTCTAAAAAATGTATAAATACTCCAAAAAAAAACACTACTGTTTTAGCTCAGCAGTTGATAACCTCATTTACCAAAATCTTGGCTGTGCTCTTTTACCACAACCCAATGGCCTTCCACCAGACCCCTCCAACACCAAGCCAAATTATAAGATTGACCACCGAGATCAAGAAGCCATAGCCCCACCATTTTGCAAGGGGCACGTAGCCTGCCCCGTAAAAAACGGGGGCTGACCCTATCCCGTAATGTGTAATCCCGCCCATAAGATTCGAGAGGAAGGAGAGAACGATGGCTCCCAGATAAGGTGGGGTCCCTAAAGCGCTGGCTACTGATAAGAATGCTGTGAACATAGCTCCGATATGAGCAGCTCCGCTAGCGAAGAAATAGTGAGAGTAGAAGTAGAGAAGTACAAGAATGCCGAAAGATAGCTGCCATGAAAGACCTAATCCACCAACAAACTGCCAACAAATAGGAAATCAAATCAGTCCATCGTTGTTAATATGAACTCAATATTGGCTACAAAGGTACACAAGCATTCAAAAAAAAAAAAATCCATCATCTTTTCCGTGCAATTCGTTCCTTGAACGATTCTAGCAAGGTTGGTTAAGTGAAGTTCATACATGTCAAATTTACAAGAACTTCAATGAACTTGCTTCGTAGAAGCTTTATAGTGAACTCGGTGATACTGTTTAGTATACGAAGTATATGTTGTTCAGCATACGAAGTTTCACGGTTTAGTAATTTTGAGAAGAGTAACAGATAAAATCAAACATTTTTTAAAATGTGATACTCCGTATTCAAGACAATATTACTCCCTTCCTTTCCAAGCCAGCAGAAATCAATTCAAGAAAACACATCTATACTGAAAATCATCTTTCTCTGCCCTATCTAAGCCAAGCAGAAATCAGCACCAAAGCGTGCAATTTGTAATCCCTAACAAGCGTATCTAGATTTACTCGATCAAATCTAGATACATTTATCTAAAAATGGCACAGAATTCAGAGGTAAGCATACCTTAACAACAGTCTGACTGAACCATGTAATAAGGCCATATTTGTTTAGATAAGCAGCCATTGCAATGAGTGCAGCAAACCAAGTAAGTGTATCCCAAGCAACTGATTCAGCTAAGCATTCCTTCCATGTGATGACACCGGTTATAAGGAGAACACTTAAACCAAGAATTGCAGCAGTAACTGCATCTACATTCAGGACACTCCCGAATATCCACAGCCCAACCTGATATTACAGAAACAAATACGTCAATTTAGCAAGGGTAACCACGTAATGTCAATGCCATGAAGATAATAAACAAGATAATATATAATAGGTCAAACCAAGAAGACTGAATTTAACACTCATGGCAAGCAATATATCACATTCAACTTTCTAACTTCAATTATATGTGAACTCTAGCATACGACATCATACCCAACTCCCTCTGCACTTTATGCCAAAACTAAGGTTTTGATTCAGTTTTCATGCCTTTTTTTTACCGTTAGCATCTTCATAGCAATTTGATGAAACCAACAAAATATAAGTACAAACTATATTTTTTTTGTTCAATTTGGTTCCACTAGGTTTGTTTGTTCAGCCATATTACTCAGAATATCAGTAATTTGTTTTCCAAATAGGCAAATACAGGAAGCAAGGCCTCTTTGACACCTCAGAGTTCATAAAATCTACTGATTTTTTTTTCGTTTCAGCTATCTTTTATTTTCTTTCTCTAAATTTCTTAGGAACTATTGTTTTGTGTCTCCTATATATCAATCACTCGTTACAATATTCAAATGAAAACTCACCATATAAAGCCACAACAAAAGGCTAGAATTCGTAAGATACCTATCCACAACAAAGCAACATTTGCAAGACACCTACCATTAAAAAATTTGCAAGACATCTATCCACAACAAAGCAACATTTTCAAAATCCATTAGTTACTCAGATTCAGAAAGAAAAATACATTTAATTCAGATCCATTCAGATTCATTAAAAGGCAATTAAACTCAAATTAGGTGAAATAAAGTTCGTTTTGATAGTCTAAAAATAGTGTTTTCAGCATCCAAACTGAACCGAGACATCAATACTCCATTTCACTGAAGAATCAAATACTGACACGAAACTTCAATCGACCCAAAACAGAAATTGTTAAAAAAGAGCCATCGAAGTACATATCAAATGCAAGTTTGTGACAATCAAAGTGAAATCCATCCAAATTCAAATAATAGAAAGGTCACAAATCCCATCATAAAACAGAAATCATGTAAAAAATATCAAGTAAGCAGCAAATTGACAGCTCAAAATCTATAGAATCTGTACCGTGAGCAGCAGAGTTCCGGCCATGATGATCTCGTTCTTCGACATGGGCCCCATCTTCTCCAACCTCTCCTTAGCAAGCTTAGGTGCATCTGGACTACTCTTAACACTTGGTGGATAAAGTACATACAAAATCAAAGGTACAACAATCAATGAAATCAATCCAGGCACAATTGCAGCCTTAGCCCAATCCATCCACCCAATTGGGACACCAATAGTAGCTAGAGTTAAGTTAGCAGCCAAAGGATTGGCAGCCATGGCTGTCAAGAACATGGAAGACGAAATCACGGATGTTTGGAAACAAGTGAGCATTAACCAAGAACCCAACTTATGTTCAGTCCCATCACCCACATTACTACCACAAGCCACACAGAGTGATTTCACCAATGGCAGAAAAATCCCACCAGCTCTAGCGGAAACAGAGGGGATTGCAGGAGCTAAAAGGGCTTCACTGAAAACCAAACTGTAACCTAACCCTAGAGAGGAGCTCCCAAACAAGGAAACAAATTGGTAAGCAATTCTGTTACCTAATCCTGTTTTGATGAACCCACGAGCGAAGAAGAAGGCCAATGCGATCAGCCATGGAATTGGGTCACCGAAGGCGGAAAAGGCGGCGGCGAATGTTAGGGTTTTGGTTAAAACGCAGGCGCCGAGGCCCATTAATGCGACGGCGCCCAATGGTAGCGGCTGAGTGATGATTCCGACAATGGTGGCTAAGAAGATTGAGAGAAGTTGCCAGGCGATGCGGGAGACGCCTTCAGGGGCGGGGATGAACCAGAGGATAATCCCGGTGGCGAGGGAGGCGATTAGGGGTTTAATGGCGGCGCCCTGCGGCGGAGCAGGGGCGGGGACGGGGGGAGTTGTTGTGGAGGCGGCAAGTGCGAGGGGGGCACGGGCACGCTTCTGGGGTGGGAGCAAGAATGCAGAATTTTGGGTGAATGGGATGGATTCATCTGGTTTGGAAGAATTGTTGTTAATGGAGGCATTGATGGGGGATCTGGGGAATCTTGGAGATAAACGGAGGGAGTTGGGGGTGCGGGATTTGGGGGCGGAGGGGGGCCGGAAGCGGAGGGTGAGGGAGGAGGAGAGAGCTAAAGATGCCATCTTTAGCAGCAGGGGAGGAGTGATGGAGATGAGATCTTATGGAGCTCACTCGGCTCTTGAGTGTGTTGAAAAGATAAGTGAGGGAGTGGAAATGGTGGAAAGTGAGAGCGAAAGGTGGGGAGGGCGTACGATTGAATCTTACCAAGGGTTAAGTGGGGTCCACGGAGGGTTTTGTTTTGGAGAGAAGAAGAACAAAACATGGGGGGTATGGGAAACTCCGTCTGAGAATTTGGAAACTCCGCCTCACTTCATGTCCAAACATGGATGGAGCAGGGACTTTTTCTCAGAATTGCAGTACTCACGTGGCACTCTCTTATTCGTCGATCGGAAACTCATTAGCTCATTGTTTTTTCTTTTTTTTTTTTTTTTTTTTTTGGGGGAAGAATGTTTTAGATAATTACTGAGTTGTCGATGAAATTTAGCGTGGTATAAAAGAGATTTAATGGAGGATGGGGTAAAATGTGTGGTTTAAAATGATTGACAATTTTAAAAATAAAATGATATTGTAATAGTATTAATTTTATTGTGATTTGTGAATGTACAAATTCGCTTAAAAAAATGATAAAATATTTAACATTGAAAGGAATGGAGTGACAATCTTTTAGTGAAATAATTAAATATTGGAGTATTAAAAAATTGAAACACATCAGTTTTTTTTTTAATGAATGAAGTACTGGTTACAAATGTTTGGTTGATCAAGTGGGCAGACAAATAATTTTGTAAGGTGTTTTTTTAATGATATTTTGTTACAAATTAAAAAGTCAAACTCCTCCTCCTTAGATTCGAACCAGAAACGCTCCATGTACACTTATCTCCATTATTAAAATGAGACAAATATCTTACATTAAAATATTTTAATTCCATGAAAAAGAAAATCATTAAACACCAAAAGACCACTAAAAAAACATAGAAATCAAAAAAGAAAAAAAAAAAACAAAGTGACAGAGTAAAATCACACAAGTCTAGGTTAGGGAAAAAACTTACAAACACAGCTCGTGGAAAAAACTCGCAACTAGAAAATTAGAGTAGAAAAAACTAAAAATTACAAATAAAAAAAAAAAAAAAAAAAAAAAAAAAAAGGGAACCTGTTGAAAAGATCACACGTACAACTCTGTTGAAAAGATCGAATCATTGACCCAACTCTATAACTACGAAGAAAACTGTCGAATATATATGTTACGGTACTTCCTAAATGTGTAGAGAACCTTTTATTAAAAAAAAAAAAAAACTTTTGGGGGGTCGATGTTGGTGAGGCAATGGATTTCATGGAGGCACTTTCATGAGTGAAGGAAAATGGATGGTCAGATGGTATTATAGAGGGTGATGCACTAGTACTAGTAGAAGCTATCAATGTTGGTACCACGTCTATTTTAGACTTTGACGACTCTATAAATGCTTGTATTCGACTTCTTAGTGAGTTTGTCAATGTATCTATCCGTTTTGTTAAATGCTTAATAATGTAGTTTATGAAATTGCTAAGACTTCTTGACCAATCTCAACCATGTTATTTGTTCTTACAGTAATGAAGCATAAGTTTTGTTAGTCTAAAAAAAAAGAAAAAAAAAACTTTTGATCGGTAAAAAAAGATGATAGAATCCAAATAGATTATTTTCACAATTTTTATGTGAAGATAGGGTGAACAAAAAAATGTGTGAGGAATTAGACATAAACGGTGTTTGTGACAAAAGAAACACACACGCCTGAACTGGTTACGATTGTTCCTGACACAAGACAAAAGTACAAAAACTCGTGGCGAATGACAAGAGAAAAACGTCTCAATTGTTGGGGCGGATCCTCTGCTCTGCAGTCATACAAATGGGTTATCACATAAACATATTTAATAGCCCAAATATAGGCCCTGACTATATACCCCTCCATACTTGTTAAGTATACTCCCCCTATACATGCACTCCCCCTTAAAATGTATTTTGTTGGATATACTCTCCCCTAAAATACCAAAAATACCCTAATTCCAATTTTCTCTATTTCCTCATCATAAAAAAACCCTAAATCTAACTTCTCTCCCTCTACAAACTGTCGCCGCCGTCAGCTCCGCCCTCGCCAGCAGCGCCGCCCCGACCAGTCTCCTCCTCCGTTACGAATAACTGCCGCCAGCCCCATCTTCCTCTTTTTCCTGTGCAGGGGTGCGTGCGGCCCCATCGCCTCCGTCTGCGCGCGGCCGTCGCTCCGCCAAGCTCGCCTCATCCTCTCCGTCTGCGCGCTGCCGCCGCTCCGCCAAGCTCGTCTCATCCCCTCCGTCTGCGTGCGGTCGCCGCTCCCCCAAGCTCGCCCCATATCCTCCGTCTACGCGCGGCTGCATCCGCCGTCCCCGACCCCTGCGCGCCGGCCCCATCTTTTTAAATTGCGGCGGCGGCGCCCCTCTTCCGCCCAGCCACAACCACCGCCTCCTCCCCTGAACCCTAATTGCAGCAGGGTTTTTTTTCTTTTTTTTTTCTTTCGACAAAGTGTGCTTGATAGGGAATATTATGGTCGACCAAAATTCGTCAATGACAGTGTTTTCTATCTAGCACTCTTTATCGAAAATATTTCAATTTTTTTTCTTCTTTTTCTCTCGACTAAAACTTGGCGATGTAAGAATCCTTTTTCGACAAATCAGTGTCGATCAAACTAATGTCTATCGACACTGATTTGTCGAAAATATGTCAATGTTCTCTTTTTTTTTTTTTTTGGTGATTTCAAAAATATGTTAATGATTTTTTTGGAGGTTGGCGGCGGCAGTGAGGTTGACGGCGGCGGCGGTGGCCATGAGGTTGGTGGGGCTGCAAAAATGAGGGTTAGGGTTAGATTAAATTTTTAGGGTTCAGAGGGAGTGTATCAATCTTATTATACAAAGGGGTAAATTGGGTATTTAACATATATATTTAATTAATAAATAAAGAAGGGGTATATTTAACAAGGCTGGAGGGGTATATAGCCATTAGCCAGGGCTCAAATATAAACCCATTCTAAAATTTAACTACTGGGCCGGCCCATTATTATCAAAATACAAAGGTCTTAGCAACATTTTAATTATTTTCTCACACTACTAAGTACTAACTTATTATTTTTTCTAAATCAAAATTATGTGAGATCGTCTGATAAGAAAAATAAACAATAATGTGAAATAAAAATAAATAATAATTTGAAAGTAAAAGGTGATACTTAAAAAAAAAAAGAGTATAATAAAAAGGGCCAATATCTGATAAGTCCATTTCACACATTGAAAAAACATAGAAAGACAAGTTTTATTTTTAATTCGAATAAGGACAAAATGGGTGATAAATATACTAAACTGCCCTTCTAATATTTAAACTCGAAAATAATTCTTTAATTACTTAGTCAACAATTTTTTAAACTAGTTAGGTAAAACAAACATTTAATTCCTCATATTAATTACGTTTCAATATTAGCAATATCCCATTGATTTCGGTATTTTGAAATTGGATTTTGAATTCGAAATTAATTGTTAAAACTTCATCTTCTTGGATGAGAAGGAAATATAAGAGCAGAAACAGAGGTATGTATTGTTAAGATTTCTGTACAGTAAGTTGCATCACAATTATATTGCAGATCTATACTAATCTTCTACATATGGTATGGAAGATGCAGCTTTTGAGTCAATAGTTGATTACATATACCATATAATTATATCACTTTTTGTTGATATGCAGTTAATTTATTACATATAACATTAAATCATAATTAGTCTATGTATCTGTTGTGATGTATATCTTTTTTGTTACTTTTAAACAAATTTTATTGTATATTTGTTTCAGATGTTTCATCTGAAAAAAAAGTTCGTTTGGATGCAAAAGAAGCCAAAAGAAAAGGAAAAAGAATCATTCGTTATATGATTGTTTCATCTGACTCAGGTTATATAAAAATGTTAATATGATATACAATTCTTTTAAAAAAATGTATTAATTTTATATAATTGAATTTTATCAGATTTTGAAAGCGACTATGATGTTAGAAGGAAATATAGATCATACAGCCCATCCGATTCAGAAGGTTGAAAGCATTAACAAATCTTTGTGGTTTATTAGCTTGTTTATGTATGGTTCGCTAATTTTTTCATATTTTAATGGATTTATATATTTTAGAGTACTACAGTGACAAATTAAAGGTGGATTTATTTATATAATATCATTATAAATTCGAAATTTCAATTAGTTGTCAAATTAAAGGGTATAAGTGGGAATGTATGTTTATTTTAGACCTTATTTGTTATTATTTAATTTCTTGTATTTCTATGTTTTTTGGTCCTATGAAATGACTCTTTGAGATATTAATCCTAATAAAAAAGTTGTACTCCTTCGTTCACCAAAAGTGTGCTTATTTCTTTTTTTTTTTTGTCAACAAAAAACGTGCTTATTCTATTTTTTTGAATATTTTTTCTACTTTACTAACAATCGAGTATCTTATACTCCCTCCGTCCGCCTATAAGTTTCTCATTTTAACATTTTGGTCCGTTCGTCTATAAGCTTCTCATTCCTTTTTTGGTAAGTACTTTTTTTTACACTTCACTTTATATCTTACTTTTTCTCTCCTCTCTAAATCACATCACTTGTACTATATCTATTATTTAATCACTTTTATTAATCTTTGTGTCAAAAAGTAACGTGTAACTTATAAGCGGACGGAGGGAGTATTTTTTACTCATTATATTAAATATATTATTTATAATTAAAATATGATTTTTTTAAAAATATATATAAAAAAAAGTGAGCACACTTTCGGTGGAAAGAGGGAGGAGAGGGAGTATATACTATTATTTTAAACCAAAGATATTAATTTGTTCTCCGTAAACACGTTTTGTGAGACTATTTTATTAATACAATTTGTTTTACGTGATTTATTCTCAAATTTATATATCTTGTTTTACATTTTAAAATAGCAAAGTTTATTTTCCATATCTTGATCACTATTTACACTGAGAGGGAGAAGGAAAAACGTGTCTCCTACGTAATCATGATTTTGGAATCATAATTACGCGCTATAAGCCCACTAGTTAAGGCTTTATTAATAACGTTAATTTTGACCTTTTTTTACCTAGTGATTACATTATTTCTCTTCTTACTAACTAACTAACTAATCCCAACTGATCTGCCGACAAATTTCCACATCATATATCCAAGATTAATACTTTTACAAATTGTACAAAATCATTAATCAACACTGCTCTTGATTGTTTATTCAAATTTTGGTATTAAATTGTACAAAATCATTAATCAACATTCTAAAATACTCTAATAAAACCCACTGTTCCAAATTTCTTATTCAATTTTAGTGTTTGAATGGTGTTTCACCACTTTTAATACATGATTCATGTAATGTTTTAAAGATAATGAAAATATAAGATAAACGTTAAAATGTAATAGTTGATGAATGCAGATTCTCTCTTTCTCTCTCTAAACTCTTTCTATTCCTTTTTACTACCTTTTATACTTTACACATAATTGTCAATACACGATCAATCATTGTCACATTTTTTTCTTCAAAATCCTACCCAATTAACTATCAAAATTACCCACTTTCGAACATATATATATAAATCTAAATACAGTGTTAGTATTCATCAAATCCAATCAATTGTGGATTTGAAATCCGGTGTATATAGACAAAAAAAAAAAAAAACTATGTTTGAAGAAATCATGGGATATGAGCTAGTTTTATTAATTTCTTGATGGATATATATTCTTATTACAATGAAATGAAGATTGTGATAGAGAAACACGACTTTACACAATTACTTATAGTTTAGTACTAGTACTTTTGGTTTAATTAATGACCTAGTTTAATTTAGGTTATTAATTTCATGGAAGTCCATAAGAGGAAAAGAAGCTAGGCATCAACTCCTCTAAATCCCAATCCACTCCCTCTAATTCCCAATAATCCTCCTCATTTTCCACTTTGATATTGTTATTAATTAGTTTACTCTCACATGTACCCTCACTTGTACTAGTTTCTACTAAATTTTCGACTTTCGAGCTCTCTAATGGTGGAACATCAAAGCTGACTCCAAGCTCATTGATCCCGGGTTGTGCATTGCATGGTTGTACGTCGAGGTACGACCCTTGGCTCGACATGTAATAATCTAGGTCAGGAAAGGGATTGGCCATAGGAGGTGGCATGGATGAGGTCGAGGGGGATGACTCCATCAACATGGCCATGATGATATTGTGATCTTCTTGTGTCATGATCATGAGCCCTTCATCTATGTCATCGTGATGATGATGATGGGGTATGATGGAAGAAGAAGAATTTGTTGTGTAATTTGGTGATGTAGTAGTGGAAGCTTGTGACTTATTAGGAGTATTATTCTTTGTCCTTTTCTTGAATGTTGAATTCCAAAAGTTCTTTATTTCATTATCAGTTCGTCCAGGTAGATGTGCAGCTATTTGAGACCACCTGCAAATGATCATAATGGAAAATTAAATTAATTGGGACGATAATAAAATCTTAATTTTGTGGGCTAATTAAGCACTCAATATGATTTAATTTGATTATTGAGCTTAAGCATTGGATATAGACAAAAGTCCTCACTATTATTAATTATTTTGTACGAGATTGTCGATCGGAATATTCTTGTACCAAATTAGTATACTACTTAATTAATTATATATATCGAAATGGGTTCATAAATTAAAGAATTAAAAATTAATGTATTGGACTTCATGATGTCTATATATGTATATATAAATATAGGTAGGTCTAGTAAACGCACCACCAAGTGAATTAGTAGGTTGATTAATTATTGCTTGATTGACAAAACTTGCGAGTTATCATCATAACATACCCCCAATTACTATTTGGTCCCCTTTCTTAATCATCAGCTTGTTATGCATGTTTAGACCATCTGGACTACTAATATTAAAATATATACCAATAAATTAAAAACACATAAATTATATATATATATATATATATATATATATTTCTCTAGCTAGCTCGCATAAAAAATTAATGAAATAATGTTTATTACGAAATCGACAAATTATATATAGAGATATATAATAAAATCTAGAGTCATGATCTATAAAGATGAATGACTTGAAATGGAATTGGATGCCTAATTTGCATGGGTATAAGTATATATAGCGTCTCAATTCTAACATACAGAAGCACGTAAACATTTTACATTATATTTTACTTGTTGCTTTTCAATATATATAGATACTACAATAAAACGTTAATTCAGAAGGCATGGCCGCTACTTGCGTACTTAATTAAGGACTCAACAAAATAAATTAGATAAAGTAATGGTGTTATGAAATAAAAATAAAGTGGTTGTTTTCATAATAAAAAATAAACTTGGTGTAAAGACAAATAAAAAATATGAGCATATTTTTGGTGAACGGAGGAAGTATTATAATGAGATGTGTTAGTTAATAAAAAAAAATAGATTATAGGTTTTAATACATTTTCAATACACAGGTAATAATTTTCGATCCGATCTTTATTTATCATGAATTAATATTTTTCTATCATGTATTTTTTTCTATTATATATATATATATATATTAGTTGAAAAAATTAGTGAAGATTGTACTGATCGAGTGTTACTCTAAATTTGAATACTACTCCCTAATATATATTAGGAGTATTATGTGAACATTGTTTAGGTCTAGTTTGTTAGGATGGATTAGCTCGAGATTGATATCTAATTAGAATTTTCTCGCAAATAATTAAAAAGACATTAATTATGTGCACATCAAATAAAAAAAATACACCATCGATCTACACGATTTAATAATGTAAATGAATTGAAATATGTATGAAATGAGGTTATAAAAAGTATAGAAGGTGACCGACCTATTTCCAAGAAGAGAATGGAAGTGAAGAATGAGGTGTTCCTCGTGGGGAGAAAAGGCGCCGCGCTTAAGGTCGGGCCTCAAATAGTTGATCCAGCGGAGGCGGCAGCTCTTCCCGCACCGTTGCAGCCCCGCGTTTATGGCAACTTCTGTCCAGCAGCCCTGCCCGTTACTCGCCATGTACTTGCGCAGCTTCTCGTCTTCCTCCGGCGACCAAAGCCCCTTTCGCATCTTCTTCCCACCTCTCATTTTATTATATTCTCCCCTTTTAACTGTTTTGATGTGGAGGTGTACATATTTATATATAGAGAGAGAGGCTAGAGGGACAAAACAACAAACAGGAGAAGAGAATGATTATGATGATTGTTGTGGGGTACGTTTTGTTGCTTACAAATGGGGAATTCAGGGTGATGTGTTTAATTTCTTCAAATTCAATTAATTATCATTGTGTGGAAAATACTACTGCGTGTTTCTTGCTTGTTTGTGCACATAATAAATGTGTCATAAATTGTTTAAGTGTCGCCATTAAATTATGTATATTTCGCTTCAATTTACTACACTTTATACTGTATTCTGTGTCTAGTTTTAGAAATTAAACGGATAAAGTAGTTTTTTTTTTTTTTGAAAGATTGCACACACATATACACACAAGTAGACATGGGCGGTTTTCAAGCCGGAACCGGCAAACCGGCCGAACCGTCGATTCGCAACCGTAATCGGATTTTTACGGTTCGATTTCGATTAGTCCAAATGAAAAATCGTCGATTTCGGTTTAACCGTCGGTTTGACAGTTAACCATCGATTTTTCGGTTTTTTTTTAAGTACATAATTCTTTCAATTTTCTATGTATAAATTTAAGTTATATAATTTGTATTAAAATCTAGCAATTTTTTTTTTTAAAGAGTTAAAACGAAAAAAAAAAAAAAAAAAAGAGCCAAAAAAAAAAAAAAAAAACCAACGGTTTACCGGTTTGGTTTCGGTTACCAATTTTGGTAAACCGTAATCGTCTGGTTATTGACGGTTGCACATGTCTACATACAAGGGGTCCGGTTTGTGGTCGCCCCCTTCGATTTCTTAAACCTTTTTGCTATTTATGTAAAACAAAAATCATTTCGACTTTCAATATATATATGAGGGACTGTCCCCTTAAATAGCCAAGTATTTCAAATATTTATAAAAGATAAACAAAGTACATTACACGTTGAATTATGTTAAAAAATATTATGAATGTACTCCAAAGTGCATTACTTTATATATAAGCGTAATTACTACTTGATAAGTAATTTAGTATTACAAATTGTAAAAAATTACACCAATTATATGAAGTGCACATTGTACATACAAAAAATTATTTGTGAAATCGTCATAATATTAATTTCGATGAATGGAAAAGCCTTCTTCCTCATTTAATCACCGCTAGCAACCCTCCCCTCACCATCTACATCTCTCTCTCCATATAAATCGGCTAAATTAAGTACCCGTTTTCGGTGTTTTCGCCGTATAGTGCCGTCGTAATACCACCTTCATTGCACCGCCGACGCAATACAGTCGTCGTCAACCACCTCCGCCCACTGACCATTTCCCAGATCCATTTTAGGGTTTATGTAATTTTTTTTTCAAGAGGGTAGTTGGGATCAACGGGTAAATCCTCTCTAACGGCGCCACAGTGGCCTATTGGGCGAGGTTATCCATTGATCCCGTTTTTTACTTCTTTTTAGGTCGTTTTAGTTCTTTAGTATGTGCGGTTTTTGTTTGGTTGTAGGACTTTTTCCCCTGTTGTGGATTTTTTTTGAGTGGGTTTGATGGTTTTATAGGATTTGAGTATTTAGTGGAGCTCTGTCCCCTTTTCTGTCTCTTGTATCTTTTTTTTGAAGTTTCGGGTATCCGGCTCAAGGAACGACTAATTTTGGGGGATCAATTCCACCGTCCACTTGCGGGCTTTGTGCTCTGTATAGACATGACCCCATAGAAATTGTTTGCACCTTAGAGAGTTCGAACCTAATACCTAGAAATGAGCATACTCCTATGTCCCAAGTCTACACCACTAGACCAATTCCTTGGAGTTTTGTCTCTTTTATCTTGATATGAGAACGTTCACCATAGTGTGGAATTGAAGACTTTGACGTTATTGTAGGACAAAGAGTATATTCACTTTTTTCTTCTCTATTTTGGGTTGAAGATCATTATGATCACAAGGAAATTGAAAATCACTCAATACTGGTGGAAGTGGTCGGGTGATATTCAAACGGTTTGGACAAAGATAGGAGATACTTTAACTCTCTCTTTATATATGTTTTGTCGTTTACCTTTCATCACATATATACTTCAATTCAAAGTCAATCATATCATTATAGTAGTAATTTATATTTATACACACTAAATTAATCAACACTTTATACATACACATGACACAAAGTAGCACGAATTTGTTTTGCCACCAAACAGCGATTATATTAGCTTCTAATATACATAAACTTTTCTCTCTCCTCGCTCTAAAATATTACATGGAACAACATGTGTATTTCAAGTTAAATAAATCCCCTAAAAAAAAAAGAGAGTCGGATGGTGTACATGATTTTTTTTGTTATATATATATAATTCATTCGTTTGTTTAGATTTTAGAATACATATTTACCACAAATTTTGACTATTTTTGGGCTTGATGATATTATTGATGAATAGCAAAATGGATTTGAGTGCATAACATGGAAATCAATGATTATAATTACTCAAATGGGAAAATAAATTATAGAAAAAGTTAAAGTTGACGAATAATTTGCAGGATATAAATGGCAAATCTGAAAGAAAAACGTGACCATATATATAAAAGCAGTAAAGGGATCATTATCAGGCCTATCGCATTGAATTCAAATATCATGATGATTTAATATTACTCTACAATTAAAAAATTATTACTTAAAAAAGTAATGCTAGCTAATTATATTTTCTTTATAAAATTATTAATTTGTAGTAATGTTTTAGAAAGTAAACATTTTTACATTCAACAATAAAGTAATTGTTTATAAATAAAGTTGATGACAAATTGAGTAATTAAGTGATGGGTTGAAGAATGATAGTTTTCATAAAGTGTATGAGACTACATTTAATCGACAAAGAATATGAGGCAAATAAGACTATATTTCATTGACGGAGGGAGTATTTTTTTTTTATACATTCATTAAGATGAGAACACGAAAATTATGGTCAATGATAACAAACAAAAGACAATTCATAACACTACTTAAGATATTTATTATTTTGATCAACTATCTTCCCTGTTATAATCATTTTCATATGCGCAACCAATAACGTTTTCTTGTTCGCTTTCGGGTGGGTGAGCACCGCGGTGACGTCTTTCCAGTCTATGGCGAGAGAGAGAATTGTTTAGTATTCGAATAAATGAATGAAAAGGGACTGGGATGGGTTCTATATTTTAGGATTTATAGACGGATTATAGATGAGTCTCAAAAACCGTCTATAAACGATCAATCAAACGGGAGATCAAATGAAAATTTTGAAACTTGAAATATTAGAGATCAATTATAGACTATCAATGTGGTTTCAAAAATTGAAATTTAAGTTAATTCGAATTAGAGACCACATTTTCGATCTGTAACCGGTCTGCAATGCTCATGTTATAGACGAGATTATTTCTCGTCTCAAAACTCGATTTTTTTAAACAGTCTCAAATGATTTTTTACCGTCTCAAACCAAAAGATAGTGGTGTATTTTCGCAATTTATACCTCGTGTTATGTGTCCATTGGCGCTAGAAATATCAATCAAATATCTGCAGTGCAGCAAAGAATAGGATAAACCTCGGTGCTTCCCCCGCGTTAAACCCAACAATGTCTTCATTAGACATATGTGCCTCGATTCGTATCTCTAAGAATTGCTCTCTACCCTCTAATGGACCAAAATATTTTCAATCTCCTGCTGCCGTCTCTCTCCCCGCCCACCGCCGCCGCCAAATTCACCTTCGACGGCCGCCCTCGTCCGTTACCCATTTCTCCTCAGACACAGAACAAGATAATTTTTTACCGGAAGGCAGTGAAATTTATGAAGAACAAACGTCATCCGACGAGGAAGAGGCGGAGGATGATTTCGACGTCCTTGAATTAGAGCGCCAAGCTAGACAAGCCGCGAAGGAGTACTCTGATTCCTTGTCGCGTGAACTCAAAATAGGTCCAACTCTTCAACTTTTCTTAGGCTTACCTTAATTGTTGTAAATTTACATTCCAATGACATAAATTATTGGGCGCTGAAATGTGGGAAAACATGATTTGTTGGACGTTCTTGCTTCTGAATTTTGTTTTTCTCTTGCAATCTTGAATCATTGCTTAGGATTACACATCGGTTTTTAGTAATTGAACACATAATCTGTGAGGGATGGGGATGAGGAATTGAGGGTTAGATACCCAAATTTGAAAAATGAAAAAAATAAATTATTTCCCCCCTTTGTGAATTTTGACCTATATTTCAGGGCAATTTTTTGTATGAACTCTGTAATACCACATCACTTATCATCAATTAATAACAATACTCTTATAAAGTAATACTCCCTCCATCCATGAAATGCCCTCCCATTGGAGGGGCACATGTTTTAAAAAAAATGTAATAAAATAGATAAAGTAAGTATATTGTAGTGTATTGTGGGGTCCATTGTGAATAAAGTGATTGTTTGTGAATAAAGTTGATGACAATTTGAGTAATTAAGTGATAGTTGAAGGGTGATGGTTTTCATAAAGTGTATGAGACTACATTTTGTGGACTTAGAATATAAGACAAATGAGACTACATTTCGTGGACGGAGGGAGTACCAAATTAAGAAAAAATGAATTTGAGTTGCACCGTGCATTTGTTGCATAAAAGTATTTGTCATAACCATCAACTCTTGAAATATAATGACAAAATACACAACAATTTTGACAAAATCTATTAACTCAAATTTCCAATACTCGGTTCATTTACATCTTAAAGGTATACAAAAGACGAGAACGCAATGTTTTTTTTTATATAAGTAATATACTTGAACCATACTTACCTAATAAATCTTAAAATTCCAGGGGGGCATTGCCTTCCCTGGCCATACACTCCCTTCTTTGGAAATATTAATAAGAGGACTACATTTCATGTTTTGCCCGCCCTTCCTTGAACTTCCTCAAGACATGCTATGTTTATGGGACTATTGATTCGAGAATTGAACTCACCTGAAAATTATTTCAATGGCAAGTGTTTTGACATGTGTAAATACTAACATGTCATAAAACTTGATGTTTTTAGATGACGAGGTTCCCATTCATAAGGAAACTCGAGGAAGGCAGAAGAAGCGCGTGGATACTACTAGCTCTGTCAGTTGAATTCTTTCTTGGTCTTTATACGTTCTATTGTTCTGTATCTATCTCACTTATTTGATTAAAGATGACCAGAGTTAAGTCTGCGTGAAAGTGCATATACATTAGAAATATGTTGAAGTTCCAATAAATATTGTTGTTTATTTGATTTTGTGAATTGAAGTGGGCTTTTGAACTGAAAATGAAGTTCCTTCCTGCAAAAAACTTAAGCTTGTTTTTATTAAAGTTATTTTATGAGACTGTTTCTCCACCTCTGAGATCTTAAATGCTGCATATTAACATCAGTCTAACTTTATTCATCTTGAATCAATATGTTACGATAGATTTTCTTTCTTGTGTTGATCTATGCCAAATAAATTTTACCACAGATTCCTGATCATCTTCTTCCAAGGGTTGCAATAGTTGGAAGGCCAAATGTTGGAAAATCGGCACTCTTTAATCGTCTGGTTGGGGTATGTATCAGTAGCTCTGTAATTTCTTTTGCCATATCAATATTCTGTTAAAATGTAATATCTTGATTTATGTTAGGGGGCGTTTGATACTTTTCTGTGAAAACTACTACTCCCTCCGTCCACGAAAAGTAGTCCCATTTGACACATATTCTTTGTCCACCAAATGTAGTCCCATGCACTTTATGGAAACTATCACCCTTCAACTATCACTTAATTACTCAATTTGCCATCAACTTTATTCCTAAACAATCACTTTATTCACAATGGACCCCACAATACCCTATAATACCCTTACTTTATCTACTTTATCTACCATTTTCTTAAAACTTGTGCCCCATCCCCATGTCCCTACTTTTCATGGATGGAGGGAGTAATACTAACAAATTAATACCTTTCAGTAAAACAACCAATATCATTTAAAATACACTTGAATTGCATGGTGCACCTAGTGCATGCAAGTTTTTGTCTAACTCATTTACTCGAGTTTCCTCTTTGCAGAGTAACAAAGCCATTGTGGTGGATGAACCTGGAGTTACGAGGGACCGTTTGTACGGTAGATCATTTTGGGGTGTGTATGAGTTTATGTTAGTGGACACTGGAGGTGTAATTACAATTTCAAAGCATCAGAAAGATGTTATGGAAGAACTAGCCGTATCAACAACTATTGGGATGGAGGGGATTCCTCTTGTCTGCAGGGAGGCTGCTGTTGCAAGGATGCCTTCGATGGTTGAGAAACAAGCTGCCCTTGCTGTCGAAGAATCTTCTGTCATCATATTTGTCGTTGATGGTCAGGTATCTTTTTTTCATTTTACTGATTTGGTGGAGTAAAATGAAAATTTGTCCCGTGTTTATTGGGTGTTGGCAATGTAGTCTCATACGAATCAATTTCTTCAATTAAATCTCATAACTTTTAAAATGAGGCAAAATTTTAACCTATGTCACATTGTCACAGGATTTTTTCACATGTTGATCACTTGAGCTGCCGAAATTCCATATAACTACCGGACTAATGACTTGATGTTGCTTACCTAGCATGAGACCACAACATATTCATTTCAATTAAAAATAATAATTAATCACAAATTATTATCATCCTAAAAAAAAAAAAAGGGTCAACATAGGACTAAAATTGCAGCATTTTAAAAGTTCTGTGACTCAGTTGAGATAATTGATTCGTATCGGACTAAAATTGTCAACACCTAATAAACATGAGACCAATTTTGCAATTAACTTGATTTTGTATGGTGAATCCAGGCCATAGTTCTTCTAGTAGCTTTTATCTAGGTATAGTTAGAGGTTTAAAAAATGTGTTGTATCAGTAATCCTGGATGTTCAAAAGAACTAAACTAAACTGAACCAGGTTTAACTGATATTGTTAATGTTGTTAATACAGTCCAAAAGAGTTGCAGAGTTGTCTGCAACAAACTAGTCTTGAAAAAAAAATGCAAATGAAGGAATACTGATTAGATTTCCTAAAGGGTATGTTTTGATTTGTGATTTAGAGCATTTTGGCACCTGGATTTTAAAATCTTGATAAATAGTTATGGTTTGTCTTTGTTTTGAGATTTAAATAGGATAGAGCTTAACTTTATGTCAAATCGATGTGTAAGAGTGTGTGATGTTGTATTATTATATTATTGTAATGATTGAATAATTGTGTAATATTTGTGTGAATAAATAACAGTTGAACCCTATTTCAACAATATGTTATGAAATATATTTTCCAATTACAACATTTGTATTCTAGAGTTCAACTGTTTTTTTTTTTAAATCATGGGCCATTCATTAATGAAGTTTTTACAGGCAGGTCTAACTGCAGCAGATGTTGAAATAGGGGATTGGCTGCGCAAGAACTATTCCCACAAACATATAGTTCTTGCTGTAAATAAATGTGAATCTCCTCGTAAAGGCATGCTACAAGCGTCAGATTTTTGGGCTTTGGGGTAAGCTTTAAATATTCTTTTCATGTAAATTCATGCTGCATTGATTCTCTTATATCAATTACAATGGATATTCGATGAATTACCTTGAATATAGTACTATATGCTAGCTCTTTGACTATCCTTTTGGCATCTAATTTCTACTGAATAGTCTTATTTATGTTGAGTTGCTAGGTATTCACCCCTTCCCATATCTGCTATATCTGGGACTGGAACTGGGGATCTTCTTGATTCCGTCTGTTCTCAAATGGAGAAGATTGAGGTGACACATCTTGCAGGATGCTTCATTTGTTGTTTTAATGCTATAAGGATTTGATTGATGGTGCATCTTATGCTTATAGCTATCTGGGCTATGTGATTTGTTGGATAGCTATTACCATTGACTATCGAGTTGTATATGTTCTATTTTGGAGTTTTCTAAGATAGCTTTGTTGTTTGTGAGTAGTTGCCTGTTTAAATAATTAAACATTTAGTTAATGATCCTACACAAATATATTTGAGTAACACTTAAACATGCTAGTTGCACCGTGTAACTGGTGCAATTATTATCCAATTTTGACTACAAAATTTCACCCAAAATGTTATTTTATACATTTTTTAGCAAATCATAGAAAAACGGTCGAGAAGTATTAGTTCATGTGATAAAAAGTATTAGCTGTATAGAAAAAGTACTAATATTATTCAGCTTACAAATTAATACTTTCTTTTGTATGAACTAATGCTTCTCATTATACATTTCAGTGTTTTTTTTTTTTTTTTTGTGTGTGTGTGTGTTAGTCAAACTTGTAGAAGTTTTTTCGTCTTAATTCTTTTCACTTGCTTTCCTGATTTGTGCCCCAATATTATTATTTGTGACTTGGGGACATTAACATGGTTTTCATCAATATCTTCTAATAACTATTGTTAACTTAAATAAATAGGGAATTAGGAAATCGGAAATCTAATTTATCCAATTGATGATTACTGCAGGAGGTAGAGGACCCTAATACAGAAGACTATATCCCTGCTATTGCCATAGTTGGTCGACCAAATGTGGGTAAAAGTAGTATTTTGAATGCTTTGGTTGGGGAGGATAGGACGATTGTCAGTCCAGTCAGTGGAACCACCCGCGATGCCATAGATACTGAATTTACTTCAACAGATGGCCAGGTTGGTTACTTAATAGCCTTTCCGTCTTATGCTAGTTGCCTTTCCGTATCAATGTGATTATCACGTATGTTTTGTATACAACCAATGTATTCTCGTATCAACTACAAAATTTTAAACATTTATCACTATCTGTATGACGGACAATATCACTTTCCCCCTATTTTTTTTTTCGTGCGAGTAAAAGTGTACTTCCAGAACCAAGTTTGATTGATAGTGAGTGAAAGGGGCTCTGGACTAAAAATGATATTATCCAATCTGTCTGACTTTTGAGTGGTTCTCTATTCTCTACTGTTCAAATGTATATACTAATAAAATGCTCTCTCTACGTGTATCCTGTACAGGGGTGATTCGGTACGGTATACCGACCATACCAAAAATTTCGATATTTAAAAAATTCATACCGATACTGTATCGAAAATTTCGTTATACCGAAATTTCGATATGAAAAAATTCATACTGATACCGTACCGTAATTTCGGTATTCCAAATTTATACCGTATCATACCAGTATACCAATTCACACCGAAATTATTGAAGCATCGTTTTATATCGGAATTAATTATTTAAGGTTATTTTATTTTAGTTTTAAATTTTAAGTTATTTTAATTTAAAAAATAATATAAAATTATAATTATATTATAAAATTATTATTTTATTAATGTTTCAATATTTCGGTATGCCGTTTCATACCGAATACCGAAAAAATTTTGGTAACATTTTCCATACCGTTATTGTACCGAAATTCAGTACGATATCATACCATACTGAAAATTTCAATAATTTCGATAGTTTTTCGGTACAAAAAGCTCAGTTACCGAAATTTCGGTATATTTCCCCACCCCTAGTTTCATATGTAAAATGATGATATTCATTTAGTTCTAATGGAAGTAGAGTGCAATAAATTTACTAAGCTCAACCTATGGTTATGTTGATAAAGTAAACCCACAGGACAGTAACTTGTGAGTATTTGGCGTAAATCTTCTTTATTCCTTCGTAGAGCAGTAGCAAAAGATCAGGTCTATGGACTACTGACGATTTATCTTAAACTTCCTTTGCTTAATATTTTCTTCTCCAATTTTATCTCATCTTATAAAGATCATTTACTGAGCATCATACTTTGCAGAAATTTCGTCTTATAGATACAGCTGGTATCAGAAAAAAAGCAGCTGTGGCTTCATCAGGGAGCACCATTGAGTCTCTGTCTGTGAATCGAGCATTTCGTGCCGTTCGTCGTTCTGATGTTGTGGCCCTTGTAATTGAAGCTATGGCATGCATAACAGAACAGGTAACTGGTACATAGATTTTTCACTTTGATTAACTTTATGTAAAAAGTTATCTTTGAGCAAAAATGTGGATTAAGTTGAGAATTTAACACTAACAATGGCATCCTAAGCATTTTTGGGACTTGAGTGAGTAAATTGCAAAATTGGTCCCTATCTATTGGGTTTTGGTGATTTTAGTCCTATACAAATCAATTTCTCAATTGAAGTCCTGTAACTTTTAAAACATGCAATTTTAGTCCTTTATTGACAATTTTTGTTTTAGGATGATAAATTAATTTGTAATTTTTAAATATTTTTTAATTGAAATTAATATATTGGGGGTCTCATTATGCCACATAAGTTACGCCCAATCATTATACCAGTTGCTACATGTAATTGTGGCACTCAGCACATGCAAAAATCTTGCAACCTGCTATATAGTACTATAATTGCATCATCTTATAAGTTATGAGACATATTTGAGTAAATTGATTCATATGAGACTAAAACCACCAACAACCAATAGATATGAGACTAATTTTTCAATTTACTCCTTGAGAGTTGGATAATTTAACACGAAGAATGCTCGAAGTTGTTTTTAGTAGCAGCTCTGGAAGCAGTCTTGTGTTTTTGCTCTGGAGTTGGTGCAATGACTTCTAACTTGAAATTCCATTACTGTTGACTGCTATTCGAGTTTAATCTTTCTCTTCTATAAATCTTTTTCTTCGTTCACTGTGTTCTTGTGGAGTGTACCTTTACGTAACTCTGACATCATGGCTTTAACTTTGAAGGATTTCAAGATTGCTGAACAGATAGAGAGAGAAGGCAAGGGCTGCCTAATTGTTGTGAACAAATGGGACACCATACCCACCAAGGGCCAGCAAACCACTACATATTACGATGACGATGTCAGAGAGAAGCTCCGCATTCTTAGCTGGGCACCCATTGTGTATGCAACAGCAATACAAGGGCACAGTGTTGACAAGTATGTCTCTAATCACAAGTCAACATTTGGGTAACACTTCGGCGCACTTGTTGCATCGTGCAACTGTGCAATTTCAACCAATAAATTTCAACCAAACTGTTTTTTATATTTTTTCGCAAATCATGGAAAAAAACTCGAAAAGTATTAGTTCATGTGATGAAAAGTATCAGCTCATATGATAAAAAGTATTAGTTGTATATTAAAAAAGTACTAATACTCTTCAACCTACAAACTACTAATATTTTTTTCTTCATATGAAGTACTATTTCTTGTTATAAATTTCAGTGTTTTTGTGAATGAGTGAAACTTTGGTCAAAATTGAATCAAAATTGCACTAGTTGCACGGTGCAACTGGTGCGCAAAAGTTTTTGCCTTATTGTTAGTATCAAGCTTTTGAGTAACTGGATAAATGCAATTGCCTTTTTCTACCCTTTTTTTATTGCCTACTACCAGCTTTAGAGCTTCGGTTATTAATAGGATTCGTATGCTACTTAATCTCCCAGACGAGAACTGTAGGTTCAATATTTTTGCATATCATAGATATTCGACTGATGTCTAATTTCGCTGTGCCTTAATATTTTTATGGCTAACAGCAGAGAATGTATTGGTGAGTGAGCCTTTATTATTTTGATTTATATTTTCTTTTATTTTGTAGAATCATTGTGGCTGCTGCTACGATTGAAAAAGAGAGAACAAGGAGGTTATCAACTGCAACATTGAATCAAGTGGTCCATGAATCTGTTGCATTCAAATCACCTCCAAGAACTAGAGGCGGAAAAAGAGGCCGTGTTTATTACTGCACTCAGGTACTTATCACTTCTTTTATGTACTTACAGAAGAGATGCTTAAAAAAGAATTCCTGTATATCTGGTATGTAATATCAAAATCAATTGGTCAGGAACTTAAGAATAATATATTAATGTGTCTCAGATTTTGAAAATCCGCGTTGCTTTCCCTTTTTTTTCATGGTTTTCCAGTTCTGTCACAAACTTTTAATTTTTTGCAACGTTGCATGACCTTTTTCAGTTGTTGCAATTCTATCACATGATTATTTCCCGGCAAGTCTTGCTATGAAATTGATTTTTTTTTTAAAGGTTGTGGTTAAATTGAAACAATAGCAAAAGATCGCGAAAATCTATTTGCAAAATTTTCAAAGATTTTCCAGGTGCCACGTCAAGCATAAGTTGTCGAAAAATAGTCATATGATATAATTGCAAAAATTCACATCGAATTGTAAATTTTAAGGACATGAACAACAATTTTAACCACATTCTCACATACCTCATAATATACTTGAGCATTTTTTTTGCATGTCTGTGAAAACATGACGATCACATTCATGCCACTTATTTACCTGATGAAGGAAATGTTTTACAGGCAGCTATTAGGCCACCTACATTTGTCTTCTTTGTGAATGATGCTGTACTTTTTCCTGAAACATACCGACGATATATGGAGAAGCAACTGAGGTCAAGCGCAGGGTTTACAGGCACACCAATTCGACTTTTATGGCGTAGCAGAAAGAAGTCGGAGAGGGAAGGCGGTAAGTTGGAACTTGAAACCCAAGTTTCTCATTTCTCAATGCAGTACATGTTTATTGCTCATATCATAGCAACGCACCTCAATCTGTATGTTTAATTGCATGATGCATCAAAAGGTCCCTAAACTATCAACGTTTAGGAATCTTTTAATGCATTATGTCTTCAATTTGTTTACGTGGTAATGTGTGCATGAACTATTTACATAAACTTTGAAACTGATAAATAAATTGCAAACACCATGTTATGGTCATAGTGTCCTGTCCTCAACAACTATATGCATGTTTCAGGAAAAGAGGCTTCTATGAGGCCACAAGTGAACTCATCATCAGTTAACAGAAAGTTTGCAGTGGCAACATAAGCAAATCTCCTCTTAGATTAGAGGTAAGGAAATGCACGCACGCATGATTCTGGGGCTCACGCCACACACACTTTATGATCTTCCACGAGTGACCATGATACTGATCTCAGCTTGGAAGCCACAATCTGTTGATCAAGATTTGACTAGTGGTGAGTATGCTCCCTCCGTGTCACCTCGTTTTTGGATTAGATTCGGTAATTACTACGACGTGTCTTAAGAAAGGAAATAAGTATGAAATTTTTCCCTGAATATTGTGGTATATACTGTAATTGTTATCAATCTGTAGTTGGCACTTCAGTGCAGTAGTACAGGATGGATGATTGTAAATCACTTTAGTCCTACAATCCTATTATGAATTTTGTGAAATGATTTTATGTTGGTTTGTGGTTACAATTATATGCTGGAGTATTATGCAAAAACTTGGGTGACAGCCGTGGTATTGTTAGTCCATTATCACTTTTTAATAAATAAAAAAATGGTGAGGTGTGAGAATAGAAAAACAAGTGCAAATAGAATTAGTGTGTTTGGAAGAATCATTTTTGTGGCTGGGATGCACTTACTTGAAGCAGGACACGCGTCGGTGAAGTGAGTGCAATGGCACGTGGGTTGCGGAAATTTTGAATTATTCTAATGAAATGCGGATGATAACCTCACCCACTGCCGGACCCATACCAGCATTTGTGTCTTCTCATATTTTTATTTGAAATTACCAGACGAGTCCCCTATAATTTTGGGTAAATTGTTTTATACTCGAACATTTCAAAATATTAAGTATGACTCTTTTAAATAGATACAAGGATGTTATGAGAAATTGTGAGACTACTTACTAATAAAATGATTGAGTAAGAATAAAATGAATAATAATTTGAATAAATAAGTGATGATGTTAAAATGCTCTAAATTGCTATGCGTCTATTTTCACTTTCCACGTGGTTGCTCCTATCACATTCTTTGATTTATCTTCACTAATGACGACTTCCCCACCGTTTTAAAAAAATAGTAAAAATAATAGACTACTAAATAAAAATTGACTAGTTTTCTTTTCATTGACGATTGTTTAAATTGCTACGCGTCGTGTAAAAAATGATTTTACCTGATTTTTTCCTCTATATGGCTGCTCCTACCCTTTAATACGGAGTAATAAACATACTAGTCTTGTTTCTGTTGTCTATTATCTAAATCTAAATTGCTACTTTTTCTCTATTTTCTCTTTCTACATGATTGCTCCTATCATTTTCTTTGACTCTCTGCTGACGACAACATCCCCACCATTAAAAGTTAATCAAATTTATAAAGACTATTAAATAAAAAATAGGTTTTTTTTTTTCTATTTTCGTTTCCCTAATTTGCAACGCGCCATGTAAAAATTGATTTTACCTTATTCCTCATCTACGTAGCTGCTCGGTTGCTTGCTCCTACCCTCCCTTTAATGATAAATGAGGTAGTTTTCATCTCATTTGTCGATTGTCTAAATTGCTACGTGTCATGTAATTTTTTTTTCTCTTTCTCGGTCATGTATTTCTTAGGACTTCTTCATTTTTGCCCCACATTGTCAATTCAAGTTTTTTATTTGTTGCTGTACCCGTACCCATTCTCTCCCATCCTATCAATCATTCTTGTGCTTTGATTTTTGGTTTTTCATACTAATTGGTGTACACTGAATTGATTTGAATTTCTTCGAAAAAAAATAAATTAATTTACTAAATGTATCCCTCTTGTTGTGCATCAAATAATTTTTCTAAATTAAAAAAAGTAAAAACTTCGCTCTTTTAAAGTATCACGGTTGATGTACATACATATATATTTTTTTTTAAAAAGCTCATGTAAACACATTCAGAGAAGATCTACTCTTATAAAAAAAAAAAAACTCAATACATTGTCCACCAATTGTAACACTAACTTTTATTGTAACTTAAATAATAAGGAGTATTAATTATATAACTACAAATAAATACTTCCTCTGATTCAAAAAGTTTGTAGCATTTGTTGTATAGAATTAAGGAACATATTTTTTTTAACATATTTATCCCTCATTAATTTTTCTCTTTTTCCATTGACGTTTCCTTTCTATAACACTCTTTAACTTTTGAAAGAAAACTTGAGAAAATGAATCATTAATATATTTTCAATTAAAAGTAATATTGTAGGAGTTACAAAGGGGCAGTTTAGGAAAATTCGTGATAAAAATATGAAAAGCAATAAATTTTTTGAAACAAAAATAAAGACCAAATGCGACAAACTTTATGAAACGGGAGAGTAAAACATAACATTAATTTTAAGTGGCGTGTCAATTGCACATATGTCCAAGGGTAAAAGAAAGAAAAAAAAAAGAGAGAGAAAAACAAAACTCTGGTGTAAATGTGGGCCATGAGGGGTGGGGCTCACATTGGTGTACACTTTGTAGGTACTTCTGTAGGTGATGAAAGTTGGGCTTCTCCGCCTCTAATTAACACACACTCTCACTCACACACAACTCTCAATACTGTTGCAGTCGCTTCCGATTTCGCGGCGTCTCTTAATCTTCACCGATTCATTCACTCTGTCTTGCCAAATTTTCACAAACCCTAAAATTTTTGGGCTTTGGTTTGGATTATCATCAGCTGGTAATTTTTCTTTCTCCTTCCCCGCTCTTTTTGGCCTAGAATCTTTGAAATTCTCCTCTCTTTCTAGCAATGGGTCCTCTATCTGAGTTTAATTTTACTTTTATGAATGTATTGTTGTATGCATGAAAGTGTTTTGGCGTATAATGAAGTTTCTGATCTGGGGTTTTATTTTTGTTCTGGTGATTGAAATTTGAAATTCATCTTTTATGATTTCTTTCCCCTTATTTTTTTATTTGGCTCAGTATTTTTTAGCTTAATTTACATGCTGTTGAAATAACATATGCAAATTTCCACTAAAAAATTAACACCAAAGATATTTGATTCGCCAAATAATTGCTGTAGGAATTGAAGAAATTATAATTTTACTGAGGAAAATAATGAGAAGATCGATGAGAAAGTTGAGAAATAGATTCAGTCATTTGTTAATCCGAAATTTATGTACAATGGGAAGCTACTTGAGGAATTTCTGTTATTAAAGGCATAATACTGGCAGAGTCAAGCCAGAGTCACATGACAAAAGTAGTCGTGAATTGTGATACGAATGATCATTGCTGTGTTTTGATCGAAATTTATTTTCAAAATTTACTGTTGGGAATTAAGGGAATCGTTTAAGGAGTTTCGGATATCAATAAGGGTTTGTATTTGTAGTAGAATTAGGGAATTGAACTATACACATAGATTTCAAATCATGTTTAGTTCGTATAAAAAAATAAGTTACTTCCATTCTTTGTTCCCTATTTCAACTAACTGAACTTTTTCTTGTTTGTGAATATTGTGATTACACAGTAGTTATTCTCTGAGGAAATTGCGGGATCATGCAACCCAAGCTCGATCAAGGGGAAGCCAATCTCGATAAGGAGCCAAAGTCCACTGTATGTTCTCAAGCATGGTGGAATAATACCGCATATAATTCTTTTTTCCCAACAGCGATGCAGGGAAATGCATCAGATTCATCATCCTTGGAACATTCAGTGGACGGCCAATCACAGTCTGAGGATAGAATGAATGAGGAAGAAGATGATACTGTCAAGCACTCATCGCCTAATAGTACAGCTCTCCAGTCAGGTACTGGTTCAGTATAGATTTACGAATTAAATTGAGTGCAATACTTTTTAGGAAAGATTCAAATTGATAAATAAAAAGTAGTCACTTGTCCCCAAATATTACGTTCCCAACTTGGAAGTTGAACTGTTGTCCAATAGTCATGACTTGACATAATATATGATATATCCATCCATCATATTGTTTATGAACCAATTGTTGCTATGAAGTTGATATTTGTAACATGCATGTCGCTGGCTCCTTATCCCATGCCATAACTTGGTTCACTTTTACATCTACGTGTCATGAAATTGGTATTAGGGATGGCAATGGGTTGGTTCCAAACCCAGACCCACAATGAACACCCCCCCTGCTCAGGGCAGCGTGGTTTGGACGCGGCCAAGTGGATCTGGGAAGGGTTCGTGGTTTTTATAAAACCTGCACCACAAACTCGTTTCCGGACCCGCCAAATATATATGTTAATATTTTTATATATAAAATACATAAACTTGTATTCTTAGTATTGTATTTATATTTGTGTGTATAGAGTTTTAATGTGTTATTTTTAAGTATCAAATGAATATTAATAAATAAACAAACAACTATACATTTTAACTTCCATTATTTAATATTAAAACTTAGATATTTTGTAGTATTTTATAATTAATTTAAAAACAAAGCGCTCCCGGTCCAATATTTTTCTGGCGGGGCGGGGTGGGTCCTTGGATCGGCCAAACCCCTCCCATTGCCGTCCCTAATTGGTATACTCTTGTCGTTGTAAAGATGCAACATTTGCGAAGTGCTGGTCATATTTTCCAGCATCTAATCTCTCTGGAGGATCTTAAAGAGTGCTGCTGTAGTCTATCATCTACAGAGGGATCTTGAGAGAGTCTACCTTTTGTGAGGTTGTTGCTTTGCTTTTAAAGTAGCTAGTTTCATTGAGATAATAGTATCCATAATGATTGATTAATCTTGCATATTTTTAGATAACAAGATCTAGCTTGAGTCTTGACTATCACATGGCAAGTATAAAAAAAAGTGAAATTTCTTCAATAAATAATCAATCTTCGTTTATTTATGAGAACTATATTTGATAACCTTTTGAACATGTCCAAGTTGTTATTATGTGATAGTCTTGTCATATATTCCCACTCATCTACATTTGAAGAGACCTATACAGAATACACGATCTGAGGTAAGAGAATACGAGTGTGTCTCTGTATTCTATGGAACACTAGCAGTATTGTTGTGCTGATTTTTGTCTCTTTTTGAATCGAAACACCACTGTGTTTCATTTACACATTTATTGCCTTTTTTGCTTTGAAGTTTGTTTTCATTGGTGGACGGACTCTTTAATTCCTCATCAGGATGAAAAATAATCACATTTAGTTCAAGTTTAATATTTTTCATATCAATGTACATTACTGATGAAATCACAATCAACATCAGATAGAAATTATAGGCCAGAGGACGTGAATCTCCAGCGGGCTGTCCCTGCCTTACATCCAAGAGCTGATGCAAGCATTGTACATCCTGCGCAACTCGAGCTTGTCGGCCACTCAATTGTAAGGACAATTTAATTTGAGGGATAATATTGTTTTTGGTCCCTAAAGTTTACCCTTTTCTATTTGTTGTCCCTCTTTCACTCACTATCAAATTTGGT
Organism: Galeopsis tetrahit; assembly: GCA_963675135.1. Lineage (NCBI taxonomy): Eukaryota > Viridiplantae > Streptophyta > Magnoliopsida > Lamiales > Lamiaceae > Galeopsis > Galeopsis tetrahit. The sequence goes on from OY776129.1 coordinate 71,067,504, forward strand.
CCTTGAAGTACACTTTCACTCCCACATATGGTCCCACGTCCATTGACTGACGGTGTTAACTATTTGGGGGTGCTGTAATAAATTAAATCTTACATTTAACACCCCAAAATTGTTGATTCCGTCAGTCAACTGATGGCAGGACCAAAAGTGGGAGCAAAGGTGAACTTTCATGACCAATTTTGAGAGTGATTGGAACAAGGGGACCAAATCTGAAAATAAGTAAACTTTAGGAACTGATATTTCCCCTTAATTTGAAGTACTGAAAACGTTGGTTGTTTGTTTCTTGAATTGTTATAGTAAATATTGAGACCAGTCTTCATAATACAAGATGGCTTTTCTTGTTCTGGTGAATCATTTTCAGGCTTGTGCTCCAAATACTTACGATCCATATTACGGAGGGATGTTTGCAGCTTGTGGCCAACCAATGGTATGTGTATGAATGTGATATTATTTTCTTGGATTTTTATTTTATTTTATCTCATTGTTCTGTCAAATGGAGAGAAGAGTGTTCTTGTTGTGAAACACGACATGTGATATGCTAGTTTTTGTCACCTGCTTGATGTTCAAATGGGTTATGGGTTTCATAAAATCTGCTAATGCAAAATAACAATGGTCTATGGGGGTGTTTGCTTTTGCTTTCAAGGAGTGATTAAAATTAGATATTGTGATAAAATTTCTTATAATTGAAAGTGGGTAGTGTTAGAATATAGAAGTACTTTTGATTTTAAAAAAATTAGAACAGAAAAGCACTTAAAACAATGATGAATTCTACGGAAAAAAAACCCCAGTGCCACCAAGTGAAGAAAAGAAATGGGTCTTTTTGGGAAAAGAAGTAATTAAAATTTCAGGGCATTTTACGAAAATGTCAATAAGCACTTAAAAAGATGGCAGGAGCCAGGAGCTGCTTCCGGATTTTGGCTGCTTCCAGCTTCTAACAGCTTTTTTTTTTGTAGCTTTTTTAATGTGTGAAGCTAAAATTCACTTTGGAAAAGCAATTGCAAACACCACATACGTATCCCTACTCTTATAAGCATGTACAGAATGATGGACCAAACCTTTTTTTCCCCTGGTTTGCATTATATGAACGTTTGCTTGTCTTCTCCAGATTGTTTTCCTAAAGAATTCCTCATTCTGTATAATAGTGTCTAATCAGGGCATTTTATACTCTATTCTATTCTTTTCAGATAACTAATGAAAATGTGCAACTTTTCTTTATTTAGAGCAACTTCAAATGGTCAAATCAAGGTTGTATAATGATGTTACAAATGAGAAGATATTGAACAAACCATTTTCATTTGATTACATTCGTGTTGGTCTCTGACCTCTCTCTCTCTCTCTAGGTTCCTTCTAATTTATATGATATGCAGCATCATATGAGGATGCCGCTGCCCCTGGATGTGGCACAGGAGCCCGTTTATGTGAATGCAAAGCAATATCACGGTATCTTAAGGAGGCGGCAATCACGGGCTAAAGCAGAGCTTGAAAAGAAATTGATAAAATCGCGGAAGGTGGTGTTTTCTTTTGGGGGATTTCTTTGGAAAAAGGGTTTTTTTTAGTCCTGTATATGAATTGAAAATAGTTTTGTAACTTTCAATTGTTCGACATTTTAGTCATAGAACCGGCTGTAGTAGCTAAAACATCTGATTGATGTTGATGTGACAGTGTTTGATTTGTCCCCGTGGCAAAGTCTGGTCAACTAGATGTTTAACCTCCCGTAGCCGGCGACCAGACTAAATGTCAAACAATCAAAAGTTACAAGACAATTTTCAATTCTTAAAAGTCAATGAGACTGAAATCGAAATATGAGTAACTTATAGAACTAAAAAAATATATTCTCAATTTGTTTGACCAGATTACCCTTGTATGCATCATTTGGCACCCTTGATAAAAAAAAATTATATATAACCGTGCAGCCATATCTTCATGAATCCCGACACCAACATGCGATGAGACGGGAAAGAGGTTCGGGGGGACGTTTTGCTAAAAAGTCTGGTGATGCAGATTCTTCTTCTTCCAAGGGATCGGTTTCTCGGTGAACTAAATTAATCATATACTGTGATGAAGATGATGATGGGTACTTGTTGAAATCTATCCTGGCTTTTTCCAAGCTGGGCGGCAATTCATTCTTGGCTGTTCTTTGATTTGTGAAGGAGGAGAGGGATTTAGGGATCATGTTTCTATGTTTGTGTACAAAAAAGACTTAATTAATTTAGGAGTTTGTGTAGGAGAACTTATGAGATCTAGTGTAGTGTTTGTAAGAAGTACATTCCTAGGAGTAGGTAGTACTAGCATGTCTACTTGGAGTTTCATGTTTATTGCTATAACCAAGATTCTTTATCCCCCTTGTTTTCTCATATTTCCTTTTTTTCTTTTTTGGATATGAACATATAGATCGCCATTTTCTTTATCTAATTATTAAACCAAATACTGGTTTATATGGGCAGACCAAACCAAGGGGGGTGTTTGAATCAATTCACCCAAAGAGTTCACATTTTGTTCCAGCAAACATATTAATATAAGCGTATTACTATTATTTTTGTGAAAAAGTATTCCTTTTTTACGTTGAAGAAATAAAATAGAAGCAAAAGACTTTTTCTTTCCCAAATTTCTCCCTCGTTTTTTAAGTTCACTCGCGAGCAACTGGTGCAATTAATATTGTTTAACTTTAAATAGATATTATTATGTGAGTATTATAATTCTAATTTACAAGTAGTATATTTATTATAAAATTAAATAGTGAAAGTATATCCTGAGAGGAATGGTCCATAACGTAACAGACTCTTGTTATCTCTTCATTCTTCTTGTTGTCGTTTCAAATGCTTTGTCTCGCCCACAATACTACTAATTCGGTGGTCTCTCTGCACTACAATAATTCATCAACATTAATTCTGGGAGTGTTTGGTTTCAAGAAAAGAAGAAGATTGATGATTATTAAAGCTGTGGAAAAAGATGAAAGAGATAAGGCTCGTGAAGCTCTCAAAAAACTTGATGACCAGCTTCAATCTCTCTCCAACAAACAACTTTCCACTCCTAAAATTAGAGGTTTCTTTCTTTAACTACCTTTTTTTCATTTCCCTTCATTTGATTTAAGTATGAGCAATGACAAAAAATTATTCTATCCCAAATAATTTGGAATGAGTAAGCTTACTCAGTCAGATCTAACAGGCGGTTTTGAAACGCCGGTTTCACTATAATTTTGATCTCAACAGTTAGTTATGAATTTTGATTGTTGCGTGAGACTGTCTCATGCATGTGACATATGTTCCAGATTCCTAACCGAAGTCGTTTTTTCTCAACATTTGACAGCTGAGGATGTCAAGCAAACAAATTTGAGGGGGGGAAAAGAAGAGGGGGAGATTTCAGGATCGTTTTTGACTTCTACAGCTACTCTTCTGCTAGTATTTACCATTCTCTATAATGTTTTTTTTCTTACAGTTATAAAGCCTTCAATAGATGGTCCTGAGACACTTCAATATTCAGAGATGATAAGTAGTGAAGCACCACAACAGAAACTGTCAGCCACTGCTGAATTACAGCCTGGCCCTTGAAATGTTTTTTTTAATTAACATTAGCATTTTTTTTCTCTCCTCTTTTCTTTGCTGGTTCATTTTATGGTATTTCAGGAATGTTTACAATTCTATCCAGTTTTAAAAAGTGATTTTAATGGGATCCCTTTTTAAAAAACATACATGTACCCCGACTTTAAAATTATTAGAAGTTGTAGCTTTTGAAAATTGGAGGTTGAACAGAAAGTGTCATTTGTATAAGAATTAAGAACAATACGAGAAACAAGTAACATGATTATATATAACATTAAAGAAAATCGCAGAATTAAAAGGAGAGGGAGGGTCTTGTTGATAAAGAATGGATCTATAAATAATAATAATTGAATAATTAATCTGAGTAACATTAACATGTATCCACACTGAACACATTTCAGCTATCAGCTTTTACTTACAGAAAAAATTGCCTGAGTGACCCATGTTAACAGAGAAACCCCCTGCCCTATGTGCAAAACAGCCAAGTGTAGAAAACAAGAAGACGACGTAGCAGTATCACCATCAAACCCAAACCCGAACAAGAAAGATTACGATTGTGTTGTACCAGTTTATTATCTTATCTACCCTCGTTAGCTAAATGTATAGTGCCTTCTCTTATCAACTTCAAGCTAAGACTGTTGAATCTGTCACGAGAATATTGTCTCGATGCCTTTCTCCAATCTGTACCGGCCTTCATCATTGTAGCAAATTCGTCGTAACTTATGCGCCCATCCTGCATACCATACCATCCACCAGCTATAAATAAATATAAAAACAAGACAAAGTACTAGGTGCACCGTGCAATTTTAATTATAGTATTAACCTTATCAGTGTCGACATCATGCATGATAGCATTGATAACGTCCTCATTCTTGGCATCTTCTGCATCACTCAAGGCATCTCGGAGCTCTTCTACCTCTATAAATCCCGTCTCATTGCGATCAAAAAAGGCGAAAGCTCTGTGTAGGTGCTCATCATTGGCCATCTTTTTAAGATGCACAGAAACAGCAACAAACTCAACGTAATTCAAACCTTCATCTCCATCAAGATCAGCCTGCAACACAATAACTTAATTTCATCAGCATTTAGATGATCAAATCTGCTTCATCTGTCTTTTCCAAATTTCAACGCATTATTTTCTACATGCATGCAATAACTTGGGGGCAAACTAAAGAGGCAATTTTCAGAATCCAGAAGACAAAATATCATTCTAATTTCAGGAATAATATAATTTTTTGGTTCCTAAGGTTTACATTTTTCCAGTTTTGCCCCCTCTTTCACTCACTATCAAACCTACTCATGAAGTACACTTTTACTCCCATATTTGGTCCCACCGTTAGTTAACCATCCATTTACGGACAGAATCAACCATTTAGGGTGGTAAACGCAATTTTTTTGGAGACCAAATTAGCACTCCCAAAATAGTTGATTTTGTAAGTCAACTGGAACCAAATTTGATAGTGAGGGAGAGAGATGGACCAAAACTAGAAAAAAAGAAAATTAAGGAACCAAAAATGATATTATTCCCCAATTTTGTATAGAAACTTGTAATAGTTATACTGTATGAAAAGAAAAAGATGAAAAGCATGTAAAAAACAACTTTAAGACACATCACTTTCCAGAATGCCAAAAAAATAAGAAGAGATGGGCACCACAATATATATATAAAATCCTTACAGCTTCCATAAAGATCTGAACATCTGCATCAGGGATCTGATGGCCAAGCTTGTGCAGACCAGTTTTAAATCCTTTAAGGTCAATTTTACCCTTGTGTCCATAGTCCATCATGTCAAATGCTTCCTTGATTCCAGCCGCTTCCTCTACAGACAAATGCTCAGCCACAACCTGTGCAACAAACAATGTAAGGGCATCAGAGAAGGCCTGGGGTGGGACGGGGGTGGGGTATTCTTAAAATGTGTTAAGTACCCTTAGAGCCCTTTTTTTAAGCTTATTCATCACAGAGAATTGTTTGAGCCTCGCTTTCACATTCTCACCCAGTGAGACATTTGGCGCCGTCATTGAATTTTGCACCCAAGGATGATCTGTGTTCGAATAAAAAATATTCATAAATTCTTACTCTTTTAGTCCCTTTTATGCATTTACGACGAAAACAAATAAACAAGCCCAATATATGCAATAACGCATCAACAGACCCCTAAACTATCAAATTTTTAGGTCCTTAAACTAAATTTTGTTTTTAAAAGCACTTCAAGTACTCCCTCCGTCCTATGATAACTTGCATACCTTGATTGACTCACTTTTTAAGAAAAGAGGATGTAGTGTTGTGTGAGGTTAAATAAGGGAGGTTTATTTTGAATGATTTAATGAGGTGTAAAGCTGATTTAGTGAGGTGCAAAGAGAATTTAGTGAGGTGTAAGGTAAAATATGGGCCCAAAAGAAGCGACAATTATGAAAATAAAAAGATGTTGTAAAAGGTATTAATTTTGCAGATTATTTTCATATTGGGAGTGTGCAAATTATCTAAGGATATCCAGATAAGGAAAGTGTGCAAGTAATCATGGGATGGAGGGAGTGTTAAAATTTTATTTCACGAACTCCCTCGAGACAAAAGTTGATGGAATTTTTTTATTTATCTTGATGGTCCCATTAAATAATATGCATAATAATTTTATTAATATCCAGATTTCTTTAGTGCAAGTCGATTAACCCCGATACTTCAGGTGATGGGTACCCAAATAATTTGCAGAAAATACTTGTGTATATAAAACGAGACCATTTAAGGTGAATCGAGAAATGTTGTCATTTTTTGTCTTGAGGGAGCTCGTAAAATAAAATTTTAATAAAGGGCTTTTTAAAAATAAAAAATAATTTAAGAACCTATTGAAACAAAAACTTCTTATATCCGCGATATACAGTTGAATCTGCTTACCAAGGACTTGTTGAGCTGTCAAACGCTTACTGGGATCAGGAGTGAGCATTTTCTTTACAAGATCTTTAGCACTATCAGAAACTTTAGGCCAAGGATCTCGTTTGAAATCAATTACAGATCGAACGATTGCTTGAGCTACTCCTTGCTCAGTTTCTGCACAAAGCACAATGAATGATACGACCATAAAAAAACGATGAACCAAATAATCAGCCGACTTTAGTTTCATTACATCAAATCCAAGTGCTTGCATGTCCTCAGCTAGATAGATGCACGACCCTCCTGAGAATGATTATAACAGGTGGACAGATATCATGCATAGTTTAAACTACCAAACAAAGCCTTATCTTTATGTTTAAGTATCCAGCTTCATACATCTAGGGTATGTTTGATTTTCAGACAAGAAAATCGGATTTGGGATTTCATAATCTTAATCTGGTTCTACTTTGTGATTTTTTAATCCAGTTCTTAAATACGTATAAACCCTATAAATGTCCATTTTTCTACACCACACTCTCTCAAACGATTTATTAAAGCAAATATGGTTTTTCTATTCCCACTCTTATTTTATTTACTAGTATCACTTTTCACCTTTTTTTCACAATTCTCACTCTTACGACTTTCAATAAAAACATACTAATTATTACATAGCCATTCAATCATTACAATTATAATGAACAATAATATTATAATACAACATCACATACTCTTACATATTCATTTGACATAAAGCTAAAATCTACCTAATTTAAATCTCAAAACAAATACACACCATTACTATTTATCAAGATTTTGAAATCCAAATTTTAGAATACTCTAAATCACAAATCAAACTTACCCCTAAGTGCTATGAGTAGAAACCCCTTTATCAACGTGATTTCTAAATGGAGCTAATCGTTAGTAGTGAATGACTTTTGGCCAGTCAAATCCTTGTTTTAGAGTCAAAGGGCAAACAAAACCCAACCAGCAGACAGACACCATCTTGATTAAGCAGTATTATGCTTCTTAAATAACATTAAATGTTTTATGAGATCGTCTAATCTGTGCTACATTCCCACATACTGTTATATAACATCAGAAGAAGCATCAAATCACACTTCAAATCAGCTTTAACTAGCTCTAGATGTAGAGAAAGTACAGATTAGATCAGATAAACGAACCTGCCCAAAAAGGAGGAACACCACAAAGGAGAATATAAAGGATAACCCCAGCACTCCAAATGTCGATTTCTGGTCCATAGTTGCGTTTGAGAACCTCGGGAGCCATGTAGTATGGACTTCCAACAATCTCGTTGAACTTTTCACCTAAAGATAATATAAAGAAAGCAAATTTATAAAACACGTTGAATAGGGAAGGAAGATATTAATATGAGAATATTTCGCACCAGGTTTGAAGAAAACTGAGAGCCCAAAGTCAATTGCTTTTAGGGGTGATGTTTCTTTCTTATTTCCAAAAAGGAAATTTTCTGGTTTGAGATCACGGTGCATCACTCCATGTTGGTGGCACACCTGCAATAGAAAATGACTGAGCATGACATTCGAACATGCTGGTGCATATGATTGAAATAAAGATAAAACAGAGGAAGTAAAGACCATGCAGAAATTAATCAGAGTACACATTATAAACAGAAGCATGAAAATTTATTTATATAAAATAGGTTGGGTTGCAAAAGTCAGTCGTGATTTTAACAGTTAAGTACCATTAGCAACATGATAGCAGATAAACAAGGACAAAGAAGTTTGTGGTCGCCTTTAGCAAGTAGATAATCAGTCGCATGATAATCAACCTATCACTGAGCAGTTAACAGAAAAACTAAGGGGCCATTTGCTTCAAAATTCTTCAATGGGAATGGTACGCTTTTGAGGCAGAGCTGCTGGCCATACAGTTCGCCCATGCTCACGGTTGGACACGCTTATGGATAGAGTCGGATTCAGACCTTGTGGTGAACAACACCGGATAACTCCATGGAGGCTACAGGGTCTATGGAGTAGAGCTGTGAATCTGGCTAGGGGAATGACAATACATATTGCCTGCATATTTCGAGAGGGCAACCAGGCTGCGCAAGACTGGCAGGATATTGGTTGGGCCTCAATTCCTCAACCAAAAATCATTTTTTGTCCCTCATTATTCCAAGATTAAAGCTAAACACTAACAATGTACATCATTTTTATTTTAGTTCACTGTTCAATGATTCTGATAACCATTCCCATTGAAGAATTTGAACCAAACACCCCCTATTATATTCCAATTAGCATAGGATATCCACAAACTCATCAAGAACACCACAATGCCAACACATGGATCATCACAATCAATCAAAAGTATAGTCTACATATCCTAGTTCCAAACCCTATGCAGAAGAAAACGAATCCCACAAACAACTATCACAAGATTAAAACAAAGAAGCATAAAACTCGACTCTTTCCAATCAATAAAACAAAAATTTAGTAGCAAGTTAACCTGGACAATTTCGACAGTGGTCTTCATAATGGAAGCAGCTGCTCTCTCCGTATAATGTCCTCTTGCCACAATCCGATCAAACAGTTCACCACCTTCACACAACTCCATTACAATATGAACAGCATTTTCATCTTCATAAGTGTCCTTCAAGCTCACAATATTAGGGTGCTTAGGCATATGCTTCATGATCTCAACCTCCCTCCTTACATCCTCAATATCCACAGAAGTTCTAAGTTTCTTCTTCGAAATTGATTTGCAAGCAAATTTGTCTCCCGAATTGATATCTGTGCACAAATAGGTAATACCGAATTCGCCCCTTCCGAGCTCACGCCCAAGATTATATCTCTCCTTGATGTTATGCCCTCCTGGATTTTTCAACACAACAAGCTTATTTGCCTTACCAGATCCATAATCATTCGAAAGTGGATTTGGCTTATTACTCCTTTTTTTAGGCTTCTTCTTCCCTGAAGATTTAGAAGGGATTGCAAAGCAGTTCCCCATGATCCAGAGGAAGAACACCCTTCTTAATTTGATGATTTCACGATACAACAAACCATTTCAGAGATCAGCAATCGAATATATCGATCTTGCAGCCTATAGATTAACAAAAGAAATCGCATTACATAAATGCATCTTTATTAGCTACATTTTTATTTGATTCTACGCAATAGGAATCTCCAATAATCACGGAGACATTCATCATAATCATGATAATTTATAAGCGATAAATCAACAAAGAAAAGCCAACAAAACATTATTTCTTCGAAATGAATACACGAAATGCGGTTAAAATGTAAGCAATAAAAGCATTAAAAGGAGATGTGATGAGGAATTATACGTTGTTAAGGTGCGAAGCCGCCATGGGAAAGAGAGAGATAGAGAGTCAAAAAGCTCTTTTGCAGAGACTTTTCTCTCCCTTGAAGCTCCTCAGCCCCCTCCTGTGCATTCGTTTCTCCTCCCTCTCTACTTTTCGTGAATTAATATGTTTGGTTTCTGGTCACCCCATTTGTCGACCAAACAAAAAAACTATTTTACTTTTTGTCCATTTGTATTCTATTTTCGACAATTTATAAAATGGGATTTTATATTTGTCACTAATTGCCTTTTCAGAGTCCAAACTTTCGATTTTTTTTAATAATTGATTTTCAAATTATTGCCAAAAAAAAAAAAAAAAAAAAAAAGGCAAATTCATGAGGGATATTATGAGCTATTTTTGTCTGCGAATTTGTCTCATATCATTTTTCTACAACAAGTTAAAAGCTTTGGTATCTATTCTGTAAAAATTAAAACTTCGATTCTCAAAATATAATTTGTGGAAAAGATAAGTTCTATTTTTATAATTTGACCGTCTATCTTTGCTTTTCAGTATATTCAATTTAAAATAGTTTTGTATGATATAGTTTTATATAGACAAAGGAGCTCCACTCTAAATTTTACTAGATCTCAATTTATTTTAAAATGTGATATAATAAAATTTATAAACTCACATTGTGAACAAATATTTGTGTCACCGTCTCATAAAATAAGCCTCATTTAATTAATGTTATTAGTAAAATAAAAAGGTGTGGTTGGTTTGCATTGCATGCTGAGTAGTTAGACTCGTCTTACTCAATAACATACAACACTATGTGTGTATTTTGTGTGATGATTTCATATATGAGTCACAACTTTATCTTGATATGCACAATCTTTATCTTGTAAACATGGTTAATATTGATGTAAATTAGAATTTTGAACGAGAAATACGTGTAAATGTAATGAGACAATTTGGATTAATTTTGAAAAGGATGCTTTTGGTGTCACTTATAATCTATATCTAGATAAGTGAAAGAGGAGGATGTGGATCCAAGACACCCCACAATTGTCGAGCAACGAAACCCCACAAAAAAACTATTACAAAATTTATGGAAAATGTTAATACTATCTATTACTCCCTTCTATTTAAAATATGTGTAATCTTAAACTCATGCACACGCAACACATATATTCTTATTTTATCCTTAATCAATGTTTATAATTTTCATAAAAAAAAAAAAAGATACATTTATGTAAATATTTATTGATCTTAAGAATAAATTTGAAATAAAAACAATTAATTTACATTGAAAAGTGTAAAATTGTAAAGAAAATGAAAGGTAAAAAACATATAATATTATTACTATTAGTTACTAACTACTATAAAGTGACAAAGTGGGATAGCTCAAGTGGTTAGAGCATCACTACCTAGGCCTTAGATCCTGGGTTCGAGTCATGGGGGGAAATGTATGGGTATTTAACTTGTAGATTAAAGGATTGATCCATTCACAAAAAAATCGAAATATACAATAAATATTAATTTATATTAAGAAAATTATTAGTTCTTACAAAAGAAAAATAATAGTAGTTCGTAAACTTAATATTTTTTTATCATACGCATGACATAGATTTTGCACTTTTCGATTTTTTTTTCCCTATAGTTAAGAGAAAAATATAAAAAGTGTTTTATTCGAACTTCTTTAATCATAATCAACTTAAAATTACGGTAATTGTCGGGTGAAAACGATGGTCAAAGTGTAATAATAATTAATAAATAAATAAATAATAAATGTAGTCTCTTTTATCGAAAATAAATAAATGTAAAATAGTGTAAGAAAAAGCACAAGTCCCCACATTTAGATGAATTGACTTATTATCTCTCCGGCAATTCTAACTTTATATTTCTTCCAAAAAAAAAGCTGAGAAAATTGTGAGAATGGCGACCCAAATTCTTCCTCTCCTCCTTGTCGGTTTCCTCCTCCTCGTCGCCACCGCCTCCGCCCGCCCCTGCAAAACTCTCTTCTATTTCTCCGCCACCACCACAACCACCTATTACCCCCATAATCCAAACCCTAACAACCCCGATTCCCTCCTCACCCAAAATCCCCGTTACGTCACTCTCATCTTCACCTCCACCACAACCTCCGCCGGATTTCCCAATCGCGAACCAATTGTTGACCGATTCAACGAAGATTCCCAATTATCCTCTTCTTCCATGAATTTCCCCTTGAAATTCAACCCCTCCGTTTCGACCTCCGTTCGAGATCGGACCCGGGATATCCTCAGCGTGGTTGGAGCGCTTCTCTTCGGCGTAGGCTGCGGGGCCCTCACCGCTGCCGCCATGTACTTCATGTGGGCCCTCTTGTCCTCCCGCAGCGTTGACCTTGACGACGGCTCTTCTTCCTCTTCCGATGAAGATGACGATGGCTTCGAGGACGTCACCGCTGCCAAGAAGAAGCTGGCGGGTTACGTCGCGATCCCGGCGATGGTTGATGATGACCTCAACAAGCCGGCGGCACCCCCAGCCAAGGAGGTGGTTTGAGAATTGTTATGTTTCGTTTTAACTTCTTCTTGTTGTTGAATGAATAATCAATCATATTTTAACTACGTGTGAATTTGTCAACCAAATTTGATACTTCTAATATGAGGATCTGTATTAATATACTTGTACTATTGTTTGCTTCTATAAATTCTGTAATTGATTTTCGAGATAATTACATGTATTGTTGTGCGTTTATTGCTGTTGATGTGAGTACAGGTTTTCTTGGATTTATGCATTTGTGTTGAAATATAATTATATGTCTTTAGTAGGATTATAGTTCTTGAATTTAGTTTTGGAGTGTGTCCCTGGAACAAAGGGATCCTATGATGAATGAATGCAGGTTGTAAACATTTTGGCATGTTTGTGGAATCATAGACACAGGGGGGCAATGATTATGTATTATCCTTAGCTCGTGTATTTTTCGTTATTCGGTTTAATCTTTAGTTCAAGTCTGCTGATATCAAGGCTAATTGCTATCCACATGCCATCTTTTTTTGTTTTGATGAGCTTTAATTCTCACTTTATTCGATCATTTTAGTGATATAAATTTAAGGTGTTCTGGTGTAGATTGTGTTTAATGATCTTTGCTGCTGGACTCTTGATCTTAAAGAGTTCTACTGATTTCTGAGTACTGTAGATGGTGAATTGATTTACATTACTCCTAGGCCATGTTTAATAGCTTATATTAAATCTAAATTAACTCTATCTCAACTTTATAATTTGTTTGATAGCTTAGATTAAGGGTAGATTATGCTTTAAAATCTAAAAAGTTTAGATATCATCCTAATCTAGTCTATTCCGTCTTTGCTATCAAACATGACCCTAATGTGTTAAATCTGCTTTGTAACTAATAACCATCCAATTGTTTTTCTTTTCGTGCTTGCTGTTTAATGATTCTTCGAACATAATTACTGCTTTTTGAACCAGCAGGCAGTTCATCAATTTACTGGTTTGTAGCATAATTGTGTAATAGGTTTGAGTCTTTTTGTAAGGTTGCACTTATTGCATATGAGTTAAGCTTGCCCTCTTGGTTAAGATGATAACATATGGGGGTCAAATTTTGCCAATTGGCTAGCCTTCGTATGTTCTTGAGTTATCAAGTTTTCCATCATTTTCTGATTTTCACTTTCAGTTCTATATTTGTTAATAGGAATCTTTTTTGAGTGTTTTAGTCATTAACTCTGGTCGGAGGCTTGGAATTTTAATTTTTAATGCAGTTATATTTGAACTAGGTTTGTGATGAAAAAGCTGAATGAGGTGTTTTCGGGTTGTAGGTTCGGTTGTTAGACAAATTTTAGTAAAAACTTCTGCGAGACTTTTGCACGGTGTCCATTCGGTGAAATGGATATTATTTAAAAAAAAAATTAGAGAAATTTTTGTATCAATTGAATTTTAAATAATTAAAATATAATCAAGTCAAAATTGTGATTAAATTACATTATATAATTGACTGTATTCAATTATAATCAAGATAAAATTGTGATCTTGGGTTAAACAATTATACTCTCCTTTAATAATTCTCACTTTGTTTTTTGTCAATTTTATAATTCTATTGAACACGCTACTTTTACTCTCAAATATTTTCTCTTTTTTTTTTTTAATTTTTTTTGTGTTCAACTAAAATAAAAATTATAAAAGTGAACACAAGTTAAAAGGTACTCCTGCATTGAAATTATATTGGTTAATTATAGTGATGAAATAAAGATCAAACCAATATTTTTAATTCTTGTCATTTTTTATATATACACGTACTTTATTTTATCGAAAAATTGGTTGAAGAACTAATGTGTTGCGTTGTTCAAATTTTTAAAGAATGCGTCGTATATCAAAATGATGGACCTAATGAGTTGAGCATTTTGATGGGGGAGAAGAGGGTCATAAATTGACATTCAAATTTAAATTCATGGAGTTAGTAACATGTAAAATGAGCAATTTTAATGTATAGAATTGGAGAAAAGGACAATTTGGCTTATCACTTAACCTTCAATTTGCCGAAAAATGGTGGCAGCAAAATGCGGTGATTTTTTCGTTTTCCAAACAAATTGAACCGACAAAGTGGTTAGAGCACCACTACCAAGGCCTTAGGTCCTGAAGAGGAGAAAAAAGGGAGGGGTATTTAATTTAAAAAAAAAAAAAAAATTGAACCTGAACTTAAAAAAATTGTAATTGAGGGGAAATAATTTGCCACCCCAACATTAAAGATAAATTTTACTAGGTTAAGGTATTGTACTACCTTCGCCTTAAATTTTACTAGGTTAAGGTATTGTACTACCTTCGCCTTTTAATAGATTACACGTTTTTTTTTTTTTTCTTCATTTTTTACTAGATTATTCATTTTTTTAAAAATAAAATAAAAAGTTATCACTTTAAATAGTATTATTAAAAATATTATTTATTTTTTACTTTAAATATTTAAATAACTCTTACATTAAAATTTACTCCCTCGAGTCTGGGATTTTGAGGGATAGTTTTGTAAACTTTGATGAATAAAGTAAAGTAAAAGGTAGGTTGAGTGTGAAAAAGTAATGGCGTAGGAGTAAATATGTGTATATTTTGAGGGATTTTATGGAATGTGCAAATTGATATGGACATTCATTTATGAAAAGTGTGCAAATACCTATGGGACAGATGGATGGAGTAATATTCAGGGGGTGAAACTTATTCAAAATCCTAGGGTATTAAAGCCACCTACTCAAATCGGAATAGGATACCCTAGTCCACTAACAAAAACATCCGTTTGCCCTTTGGAGGTCTCAGTAATCAGAGATTGTTGTTTTATTATTATAATATTATTATTATAAAAGTAGCGTGATTCGATTAATATTGACTCTAATGACGACCACTATTCTCCACACAAACACGTCCACGTTCAATGTATGTTGATACCTCCCTCCCTCACTCCAAATTCTCTTTTGAAACTCCGCCTCCTATGTTCAAGTAAGACCCACGCGCTTCATCACACGCGCCACTATTTATTTCCTTTTTTTAAAAAAAAATTAAATTAAACTTTAAACATAATATTTCACTAGAATAGTCTACATGATTATGTCCAAAAATGAACTTTACAGTTCGCAATATGTATATGACAAATATTGATACTTCAATTTTCTAGATGTTATAGTATATTTTTATTTATAATTTAAAAAAAAAAAAAAGTGAAACAGTAGTTTGTGAGCTATTTCTGTCTCGTTAACATAAAATTTACAATATATATTATTCTCTTCCCATTCACGAAAAGTTTATGAAATTTTTTGAACACAAAGGATAAATATGTGTATATTGTAAAGAAAAAAATTATGATGATTATTTTCATTTAAGAGTAAGATGACAAAAGTATGAAAAATTTTCTGAAAAATAAAGAAAGTATTAAGTCTTTTATTTATAATAAAAATATTTTATTGGTTATATATAAAATAGATGTATAAAGAAAAAAGTGAAAATAAATATTTTTATTTATTAAAAGTAGAAGAAAAAAGGCATAGAGAGGGTGGGGTATGCGAGCGCGTGTGTGGGAGTATTAAAAAACAAAACAATTTTATAATAGGTGTGTGGCAGTCACGTGACAACGCACTCGCTTACATCACATTCACTACTATCCGCCACCCTTTTCTTTTCAGTTGAGGGTGTGAATAAAAACGCTCGTCGCTCCGTTCACCCAACAAATATCTTTTTTTCTCTCTCTAATATCTCTCCCTATAGAAGAGAATCAGTAGCATAGTAGCGTTTCATTTCATTTCATTTCTGCACTGTTAACATGACGACGTCGTTTGGGCCAGCCGCCATAGCCAAGGAGATTATTCCGGGGACCTTCAATGGCCTGAAGCCCGCCTCTTCCACTAATTCTCTCTTGCTCTCCAAACGCGCCTCCCATCTCTTCTCCTCTACCTCATCCGCCCCCTCCGCCATCAGAGCTGTATCTACGGTACTCATCCCTCTTATTTCTATTTTAATTCTCCTTTTCCCCTTTTTAATAAACTAAACATTTTCCGCCGCTTATTCATCATGATTGGAAAATCGAAATTGATTGCCAAAATCTTTGTCAATATTGAATCCAGGGGGATTTTCCAGCCCCATGGGTACTTTTTTCATTTTTTAAATAATTTGAATGATTTTCATTGGGTGGCTTATACTGGTGTGGTGAAATGCTGGTTTTGAGGTGTATTTTGTTGAAGATGCAGTAACTGTAAAATGGTTAAACATCCTTAAGCTTTTTGACGAGGTGGCCATTTTACACGGCATCTCGTTAGCTGCTGTCTTCTGCAATGTTAACTTTGTTTGAAGAAAACACACCCACGATTTCAATTGACAAAATGGAAGCCTTTTCAAATCTATAACAATGCACATAATTGGTATTTGTCAGATTGGCCTAGGCAAGACGTATAACAATCACTTATTCTAAGATATTGTCAATCAGTTTCTGCTACTAATGGAGGAGACAAGAGCCCTTGTTATGTTAGACCTCTGTAAATAATGATTAACGAATCTGACTATTTAAACCTTTTGTTTTCTGCAAATACTCCCTACTGAGCTGGGTAGATGGTCCATTATGCCAATCTGGCTACTTCAAAAGTGATAATTAATTTCAAGCAAAAATTTGAGTTGATTCGTTCAATTTGAATTTGAATTGGGGTTTAGCTAACTATATGCCACCTCAAACACCCTTTTTTTTTTTTTGTTTAAGGGCTATATATAACATTCCCTGATTCTTTTAGGATTTTTTCTTGGTTGAAGCCTTATTATTCAGATAATGTTTTCGATTTGATGATTTGAAACGTATTTGCAGCCTGTGAAGACAGATACTCCGGTTGAACAGAAACGCAGCAAGGTCGAAATCTTCAAAGAGCACAGTAACTTTATAAGATATCCTCTCAACGAGGAGTTGCTAACTGATGCCCCCAACATCAACGAGGCAGCTACACAGTTGATCAAGTTCCATGGAAGCTATCAACAATACAATCGAGATGAACGTGGTGGCAGGTCTTACTCATTTATGCTTCGTACTAAGAACCCTTGTGGAAAGGTTTCAAACAAACTCTATCTAGTCATGGATGATCTAGCCGATCAGTTTGGAACTGAGACACTACGGTTGACCACTAGGCAGACCTTTCAACTTCACGGTGTCCTGAAGAAAGACCTTAAGACAGTGATGAGTTCTATCATCAATAGCATGGGTTCTACACTTGGTGCATGTGGTGATCTGAATAGAAATGTTCTCGCTCCAGCAGCCCCGTTTTACAAGAAAGATTATTTGTTTGCCCAGAAAACTGCTGAGAATATTGCTGCCCTCTTAACTCCTCAATCGGGATTTTATTATGATATGTGGGTGGATGGAGAAAAAATTATGACTGCAGAGCCTTCTGAGGTTGTGAAGGCCCGTAATGATAATTCCCATGGTACAAATTTTCCTGATTCACCTGAGCCCATCTATGGAACTCAGTTCTTACCTAGGAAGTTCAAGATTGCGGTTACGGTACCAACAGACAACTCGGTGGACCTATTCACAAATGATATTGGGGTGGTCGTCGTGTCTGATGCTGATGGAGAACCCCAGGGCTTTAACATATATGTAAACACATTTTCTTTATGCATAAATAAGTATCTCCTGTCTGCCTTCTTTGAGACCTAATGATGCTAATTAAAATACAATTATAATTGCAGGTTGGTGGTGGGATGGGGAGAACACATAGGCAGGAGAGCACGTTCGCTAGGCTAGCAGAACCACTGGGTTATGTGCCAAAAGAGGATATATTATATGCAGTGAAGGCTATCGTTGTTACCCAAAGAGAAAATGGAAGAAGAGATGACCGTAAGTATAGCAGAATGAAATATCTAATTAGCTCATGGGGAATTGAGAAGTTCAGAGGTGTTGCTGAACAATACTATGGAAAGAAGTTCGAACCTTGTGTTGAGTTACCTGAGTGGGAATTTAAAAGCTACTTGGGGTGGCATGAGCAGGTTGGTTCTACTGATTAAAATATGTTTGATATGTATATTGGTTTTGCCTTTACATTTTAGCATCATAAATTTGCTCCTACATTTGTTTTAGTTATGACTGCTCGTTTTGATAGGGAGATGGTGGATTATTTTGTGGTCTCCACGTCGATAGTGGTAGAATCAAAGGGAAAATGAAGACAACTCTAAGGGAAATTATTGAAAAGTATAATTTGAATGTTCGCATCACACCAAATCAGAATCTCATCTTGTGCGATGTTCGGCAAGCGTGGAAGCGCCCAATCACTACAGCTCTTGCTCAGGGCGGTCTACTGGTGAGATGTTAATTAAGAATATTGTGAAAACAGTCACATTATAATTTTTATGGGCTGCCCTGTTATCAATGCAATTTAACCTACTTGTTAAGGGTTATGCTAGGAATAGGTCTAACAATGGTGCTTCTGAATTTATTTTCTAGATTTACGCATAGCCATTAAGGTAATGTTGATTTTGGTTTATAGTGGATTTTAAAACCTGTTTTTAAAATGTAGTGGATTTTGAAATTCTAATTAGTAATGGTGTATGTTTGTTTTGGGATTTTAAGTATGTTTGTTGGGTGGTGTGATTGTAATGATTGTATGGTGTGGGTTATGATTAAATATATTAAAGTATAAGGAGAGAGAATTGATTATAATGGAAAGTGTAATGGTATGTTTATAGGTGTTGTAG
The DNA here is from genome assembly GCA_963675135.1 of Galeopsis tetrahit. Lineage (NCBI taxonomy): Eukaryota > Viridiplantae > Streptophyta > Magnoliopsida > Lamiales > Lamiaceae > Galeopsis > Galeopsis tetrahit. The sequence continues at coordinate 71,086,387 of OY776129.1, forward strand.
TGGTGGTTTTTACAACAGGAATTTCAAAATCCCGAAGTAGAACCGTCTTTGGATTTCTGAATCCCAGAACCGGTTTTGAAATCCCAAATCAAATCTCACCTAAACTTCTCCTGAAGCCGTACTATTTATTTTGTAAAGAAAATGCACCTTGATCCTTTTTGTGCTAAATCTCAACTAGATACTGTTGTGGAACCTTTTTTGTGCAAAATGAAAATGGAAAGATATGGTCTTTTACATTTTCTTGTAATAATTATATTGTATCCTTTTGAATAGAACTTCTCTCTGAGGTTTCAAGATTATATAACCCCATGTTTAACTTTCGTTTGTTTGGACAGCAACCAAGGTATGTAGATCCTCTCAACGCGACTGCAATAGCATGTCCTGCTTTTCCGCTCTGTCCTTTGGCTATTACGGAAGCTGAGCGTGGAATACCAGACATCCTTAAGCGAGTCCGTGCTGTATTTGAGAAGGTACAGTCTTTTATTTGTGAAAATAATAGCTTGGAAGTTAGTGGCTAGAAACCTGAACTATTGCATTTTCAGTTTCAAGAGAGTTTATGATGCTTTTGAAAGTAACACTTGTATCTTACTAATTTAGGTTGGCCTCAAGTATAACGAATCTGTGGTTATAAGAATAACTGGTTGCCCCAATGGTTGTGCTAGACCATATATGGCTGAACTTGGCTTTGTTGGTGATGGTCCAAATAGTTACCAGGTAAGGGTCTCTTTTGACACTTTTTGATACTAGTGATGAAACTTAAATCCTTTTTTTATTAGGGCTAATTGTTACTCTGACTGTGTAATGAAACATTGTTGTGACCCAATGCATTTATAATGATACTGCAGATTTGGCTTGGAGGAACACCCAACCAAACTGTGCTAGCAAATGTGTTCAAGGACAAGGTTAAGATTCAAGATCTTGAAAAAGTTTTGGAACCTTTATTTTATCACTGGAAACGTAAGCGTCTTTCTAAAGAGTCATTTGGCGAGTTCACAAATCGGATGGTAGGCAATTTATTATTTGATTAAGCTCAAACATACATTAATAATCTTTTCGATCTTATTTAGTTAGTAAATAGATGATGAATATTAAATGTGGATGTTCATAATTAAATTGCCACAATTCTTGCTCAGGGCAAGGAGAAACTTGTGGAGCTGGTGGATAAATGGGACGGAATACCACTAGGATCTTCTCGATATAACTTGAAACTTTTTACCGACAAGGAGACATATGAAGCCATGGATGCTCTTGCAAGGGTTCAAGATAAGAGTGCTCATCAATTGGCCATGGAAATAATTCGCAATTATGTGGGCTCTCACCAAAACGGTAAAATCGAATGACCTAATAAATTCATTTGCTCCCAACTGAGCTCTGAATCAGGCATCGTTGTTACTGGTCGGTAACACGCTTATGGAGGATGATGCATTGTTTTATGTGTTTCTGTTTAGTTTTTCATGAGGTTATTCTGAATCTTTGTCTCAGTTATTGGATTCCCCGAGAGGCTCTAGTTATTGATTTTGAGTTGCTTTCCAGTTTGTGCATCTGTAATGTAAGAGAAATAATCTCCGAGATTGATCTTTTGCTGCTTCTTTTTTGGTTAGATTAAAGCCTGCGTATTTTTCTTTCGGTGGAGAGAGCTATAACACACACAATATGCTTCGTTTTAGTAGGTCTCTTGTGAGATTGTCTCACGGTGAAACAGTGATATTTTATTGTTTAAAAATCAATGTGAGACGGTCTTAACACTAGTATTCGTGAATCAGTTTCAATAGCAAGTTTGTTTGAAATGCAATAATCACTTACGGGCTGACCTTCACCCTGCGTTGTGTTTTGTTTATGTGCCAGTTTCTTCAATGAACTAGTACATTTTCGTTATTCGTTCGTCTAGATTTTTGAGCAGATTAAGGGAGTGTTTGAAGAGTAATCCCTTTTGAACTAGTGATTAAATGTATAGATTACTCCATAATATAATCACTTGTAATTAGTTAGAAGTAGCCATGAATCAGTCTCTTGTACAACAGTTGGACATTTGCAACTGGATACAGAGAGGTGAAATGTGACACAAGTTTTAATATTGAAACGTGTTACCTACTTTAGTTGAAATGTGTAAGTTAAGATAATTGAAACATATAAAAGATTCAAAATGTATAAGCTAAGATAATTGAAACCTATAAAAGATTCATATGGAGTGAATATACGGATCTTAAGACTTGACATGAGCAATTAAGTAGAATATTACGGAGTATTAAAGTTGTAAAACATAAGTGCAAATACAGGCAAATTAATGTAGTCACAAATAAATAAAAGTTTTGATTGCACAAAACTGCACCGAAGTATCAATAAAAATGCACTTAAATAACCAAACTATTTTTTGTTGCATCCTACTACATAAAGTATCCAGTTTGGAAATGGAAAACAGTAACTTTTAGCAAGAATTTTCAAACTTACAGGGATGTACATAAAATCATTTTTATCAATTTTGTGTGTTGGAGGGATTGAAGTAAAATTTACAAATCCAAAAGTGGCACACTCTTTATTCCAATCTGATACTTTTGATGATTTAAAAGCAGAAAATGGTAGTAATTCAGTGCACGTTGGAGGGGAGTTGTTTGTCCTTAAATTTATTGAATTCACGAGAAATTAAATTTATACTGTAAATTACATGGAATATATGAACTGAAAGGACAACCAATCATCTCAATTTATAGAGGAAGAAGATAAACATGCAGAAACAAACAGTTTATACAGACGATGATTAATGAAAAACAATTATTTGATTTTGTGACAAATGCGGGCGGTGGGCATGGTCACGCATACAGGCGAATACTTCTTCTTTGCTTCCGGACTCCCCCTCTCTGGTTCCTCCTCCGCCACCGCCACCGCGGCCGAGCACAGCGCCGCCGCAGCCGCCGCCGTCACACCAAACATCAAATCCCTCCTTCCACTGTTAATGTTGCTCTCTTCCTTCACCATCTTTTCCGACGAGGCCCTCACCACCACCATTCCACGGCGGACGGCGGTTGACGGCTTCTTCGCCGCGGAAACGGTGGCATATGAGAAGGCGGTAGAGATTGCCATGGAAGCCATGAGTTTGTTTGTTAATCTGGTAATGGTAATGGTAATGGTAATGGGAATGGGGGACGAAGAGTGGGAAGACGTAGTAGAAATACAAAATTGGATTCCCTTTCTTATCTGAAAATTGAGATGCCTTCCAATTGTTTCCCGCCACGTGTGCACCTCTATCGCTGCCTGCTACAAACTTGTGGTTGTGGTTACTATTAAAAATCAAATTTTGCAAGATTTTTTAGACCAACACTTTAGGGTAAGCAAAACAATTTATTGGAAAATATAATGAGGAAATAATTATTTAATTTTTATATGGCATGCAGTAATTGTAACTAAATATAATAAATATCGAGAGCAAATATATTAATTTTTTTCAACTGAATATAATAAATACTCCGTATTGTTTTTTTTAAAAAATTAGGCTATTTTTTAGTTTGAATTTTGTAAGAACGTTTATAGAAAATACTCTATGTACACAAATATATGGCTTCAATAATATTCATTAGTTTATTTATTTTATATTTTCAAATTAGCAAATTCAAACATATATACAATATTTTACCTGCAATATTAGTATACTTTTAAAAAATAAGACAATTCATGAATCCTAAAGTTCAAGGTATTTATCATATCGACGAGACGATGAGGGTGAGACATTGGACCTCTGGAGGCTCTTTTACTTAGATAAAGGAATTGGGATTCGAAAAAGGGGAAGGTTGAAATGGACGTCAAGTTAGTATTGAATGCTATGATTTCAATCGTTCTCTATTTTTTAAAATTTTATAAATGTGTGAAAATCTATAGTTTCTATTATTTCATTTTGTGCACGATTGATTTTTAAAATTTTATAAATGTGTGAAAATCTATAGTTTCTATTATTTCATTTTGTGCACGATTGATTTTGTCCGTCGAATTGCTAATGAAAATGTGGATTAACTTGCTAAAGCTGCTAGAAATTTCTTGAACCCATGTTTGATTTGACCCCATCTATTGAATCTTGATATTGAGATTGATTAATATGATACAAATACATAACTGGATCCTTTAATAAGGTAAATTGATGGCATAATTTTCTTCTACCTTGAGTTGGATTGTGGATCCACGAATAAAATTGTGCATACAATGTAAATCAAGCATTCTTTAAACAGTAACATTTTATATGCACACAAATGACACACGAAAAAAGAGTTCATAGAAGTTCATAGACCTGGTTCTATGAAACCCATTACCCACTAGACAAAGTCCAATCCTGCTCCAAGCAGATCGGGATTCATTCAAGATCCGAATTTGAATCCGTCTCATTATTATTTAGTCATAGTGAAATCCACACAGATATTGTTATTATTATTGCAGCATTGGGTATGAAGAACTTTAGTTACATATCAGACTGAACAACATTAGGATACCAATAATAACATTCAAATAGCTGACGAGGGCTTAAACAATTTCTTCTCTTTCAAGCTTTCAACAGTTTCCTTGATTCCATCTTCGAGAGAAGTGAATTCAACGCCGATTGACTTGGCCTTCTCTTTCGAAACCTGGTACTTGGGCACAAATGGCTTGTCATCAGCACACCTGTTGGACAAGCAACCATCCATCAATCATCCCAAAATCTAACTTAAAATTGGCTTCTTTAACTCTTCTTTTGCCAGACAAAACTCCCTTACTGAGATTATGCTAACAAAATACGAACTATTCTTAATTATATGACAGTGAACTAAATCAGTAGACTCACAATCTACTTCGTGCACTAGTGGATACATAAGATGTACTAGACTAAAAAAGTTATACTTCTGTACTGCTAAGATAGACTTCCTTACTACTTTCGTGTGTCCCAAATTATAGATTTGTTTCTTTGTTAAAAGTCATCAACTATTTTTCAATTGACCAAAATGATCCTATTTAATACACTTACTCTTAATAAAATTTCAATGAACATGTAATTTTTGTGTCATCTTGTCTAAAGGGTAAAAAGGAAGATCTTACAAAGGAAGAATGTAGGGAAAAATTGCAATTGCAATTCCAATAACATATAATAGTGGTGGGGAGGGAGTATAAATTTTATCACAACTAGGCTACTTTATCCAAGCATTGATTTAAACAAGTCAACCTTGTAAATATGACATAAAAATTATAACAGGAACTATTCATAATTATTAGACCACCAGATATTTTATGCAAGACAATTTCTTGAAATCCAATGGCTTGGACTCCAAAGTTCGGCTCCCATCAATCAGTAAATCATATATAATCAATTCCACCAACCAGAAAGCAAGTAACCCCATTCAGGTATTTTAAGGATCGTTCATTTGTTCTAATTACTTAGATAAACAAATAATAGAACAATATTTGTAGATGAATTGAAATTTCAAATAAAATTTGAAAAGATAAACACGACAGGAATTGGATATCCAAATATTTTTATTAGCTATTTTTTTTAAAGAAAATATGAAATTAAAAGATAACAAGAATGAGAACTTACTTTTCAGGAAGTTTGAAACTAGGGTACAATTTACGCAATATTTGTACGACTTCTGAGAAGTGTGCAACCGTCTCAACTAAGCAGTGTCTTCCATTGGCCGAAGGATTCTCATATGCCAGAACATGAGCATATGCAACATCTTTCACATTAATCCATCCAAATGAAGCATTCGGGTATGTCTCAGCACCTGCATATATCAAGACAGAGAGTACTTATGATAAAGTTTTTATGATAACAATATAAAAAACAAAATATCAAGCGAAGAAGCCAAATGCTTGATTATACAGATAAAAGATTAAAAAAAAACTTGTCAAACTGGTTCTGCCTATTGCTAGTACTTTACTGATCTGCACATTGTTAGCACTTAGTAATTTGAGTAAATTGCAGAATTGGTCGCATATCTATTGAGTGTTGGTGATTTTAGTCCCATACGAATCATTTTTCTCTATTAGGTCCCATAACTTTTAAAATGCTGCAATCTTGGTCCTATATTGACAAATTTTGTTTTAGGACGATAATTAATGTGATTTTTTTAATGAAATTAATATGTTTGGGTGTCATTAAGTGATGTTAGTTCGGTTACTACATGGAATTCTAGTATGTGCAAAAATCCTACAACCTTGTCAATATAGGACTAAAATTGCATCATTATAAAAATTATGGGACTTAATTGAGAATATTGATTCGTATGGGACTAAAATCATCAACACCCAATAGACACAGGTCCGATTTTGCAATTTACCCTAGTAATTTTGCTAAACTAAAACCTCTGAATATGGTTTGCAGCACTTTCTTGTTTATGACATTTTTAAGTTCCAATTAAGCACAAGCAGGGATCTCGAGTAAAGGTACGAATCAGATAACGTATTCAAGAAATGATACAACCAAAAAGAATGAATCAAAAAAAATGTTAGCAAGCGACGCATTACTTCAGAATGGTGTTGGTCCAGAGAGCGGTGGAACAGAAAATTGCAGCAAGAAACTTACCATTTATCAAGTTCAAGATTGCTGCAGAGCTTGTGTTTAGTGTTGGCTGCAATAATGGCCCGATCACCATTGCTGGGTTTATGGTAACCATGTCAATACCTTTTTCTTTCACAAACTTCCAGGCAGCTTCCTCAGCCAGTGTCTTTGAGAGCACATACCATTGCTGAGAGACAAGATGGGAAAAATGATATTTAGTTGATTCTCAAGAAATGTATAATGAAACAAGAAAACTTGCATATTTAAGGGGGCGCTTGGTTCATAATTCTTCAGTGGAATGGTAATGGAAGTGAATATAGGGTAATTGTGGTGGTTAATGAGAATAAAAAATGATCAATTCACCTTCATCATCCTCAACAAGACTCAAAATAAGTTAAAGATTACCCCATTTAGATTAACTGCCTCCTCCCCTATAAGCATTTCTCCTCAATCATTCCACTTTTTCTCAACCAACAACCATTTTATGCCCCAACTTATTCCAGGATTAGAGCAACATATCACTATTATTCTCAAAGTAATTATCAATTCGATGATTCACATTACCATTTCAGTTGAAGAATTTAAAACAAGCACCCCCTAATATTACACCTGAAACAAATGAACTACAAGCGAAAAACAAGTTAAAGAAGTAACCATTCTGCACCCCATGCGCCAATTCAATATTATTAACATTTATCTTAAGCAAAAGAGACACCGAATAAATACCTGCATTTGTTTGCAGACCTCTGGATCGGACCACCAAGTCTCATCAACTACTACATCTGGTGTCCGTGGCTTACCGTTATACGCAACTGCAGCTACAGAAGATGTCAAAACTACCCTTTTCACGGATGGTGTTTTTGCACACGATCCAAGTACATTCAGTGTCCCCTTCAGCGCAGGGTCAATCAATTCTGCCTGATGAAAGTGAAAACTGAAGTGAGCAACAAATTCTTGCTAAACATGATAAAGTGACTATAAAAGGTTTCAATCGGATACATTCAAAAACTTTTAGCAGTGTCCCCATAGAACATTCATCTAATTAAGAAATTAAGAAAGAAACTTTGAATGAACTTAGTACATGGTAAACAATTTCAAGCATAATCAACTTTATCAGTAAAATGATTTTGAAGCCATTAGTTAAATCTGTTGAGATAATTAACAGGCCAGCACATTATGATTTAAGAATTTGTGATAACCTCACAATATCCGCTCTTCTAACTTAGAGAGAATGCTTTTACTTCTCATTTTTCTTGATGCACATAATGCTCTTACCTAGAAGAATATGCATATAAATCACAAATTTGGCACAACTTTTAATATGATGCTGTATGTAAGCTTGGAAGAAAACAATCATCAGAAATACAGTAACATGCAAATACGAAAAGATATTTGGGAAAATCAGTGTGTAATTTACCAAATAACAGAAATCGCTAATTGAAAAAAGAAGCATAAATCACAACAGAAACAAAAACCTGAAACATGTTAACTAAGAGTTGCACTTCACCCAATGAACAGCATAATAAGACTGAAAAATCCTTTTAAGAATGAAAGAAAAATATAAATACATCATCCTCCACAAAAATAGCATTATTACAGAATCATCAGACTAATTTGTAAAATGACAAGAGGGTCGCTAAACCAGAGTATAAGGTTGTAGCATAGTGAAAGTTGAGGCCTCTTAGTTAAACACCATCATAATAAATGACAAAGGTATGCTACTTTGCTCCAATAAGATGACTCAGGAATATGTAATAATCAGATAAGATGAATTAGAGAAACGAAAAAAACCTGAGGATCTTTGACTGCATGGTAGAAAGGAGAAGCAGTGTGAAAAACACATTCACAACCATCAACTACAGAATCAAAGGACCCTTCTTCCAGTAGATTTGCTTTCATCAAGTGAAGTCTCTCCTTGGCTCCATCAAGGTCAAGCAAATGTTGTGTCTTCTTTGGATCATCTGCAAATACCACATCTTCAATATGAGAAAATATTTGGAAAACTAATCATATTGCTAAGGGAATGTCTCATAAGAGACGTTCTCACAGGCTTAAGTTCATGAGACAAAGCCTCAATTTATATTGATCACAGCCTGTTTGATATATCCCCTCCTAATGGATCAAGATAATAAGCATGTTGAATCAATAGAACTCGAAATTATCAACACCGTAGCTGATTGTTAAGGTGAGAAAGGACTTGTGAGCTTTAACCTCAAGCTTTTGATTATATCTATAAAGTATCTACAGAGGAACCATGCATGTTCCTTCCAATGCCTTGCATTTCAAATAGTCCATTAAATGACATAATACATTTATAACTATTAAAGTAAAATAATCAAAAAGATTTTGAGAAAGGTGAATATAGGCAAGAGAAAGTATATAATTTTAGCTAAGGTTAGAGAAACGTTAATTAACATCAAATCAAAACTCGTGAATTAACCAAAAAGAAAAATACAAGCCAGGTTAGTGACAAGTGAATAAAAAACATTTAGTTTGAATATTTTTCACAATTGACATTACACAGTCGAGTGATCGCAAACAGAAGCTGAGTGTCAGGAAATGACTCAAACAACAAGCTTCTTTTATTTCTAGGTCAGAAAGTAGCAAGAGCAGCTGCTTGTCATGCTATTAATTAAACAAAAACCTCATCAACAAAATTGATTATCCCATAATGGCACTATTTGTTCATTATAATAGCTTCTAACAAAACATGTAACAAAAAAAGGTAAATCGGCGTTAATTAGCACATTGAAAATACGAATTAAACGGAGCAACATCCACAAATTGTACAAGAGCAGAAAATGAAACAAGAAATTGAGTAATTTAAGATGAATCGAAATAAAAAAGTGGGAGAGAGAAACTGAACTGGGGTCACGAACAGAAGCCTTGACAGTATAACCTCTGTCGAGCAAGAATTTGACAAGCCAGGAGGCTATGTAGCCCGATGCTCCAGTTACACATACAGTCGCCTTCTTCGTTGCAGTGCTCATTCTGCTATAATGCTATTCTTCTCGCCTCGGGACTCTTTGCTCTTCAAATCTATGTTTCCGTTGTCGTTTTATATACTCCTTTTGCACACTTCACACTCCATAAATTATACACATAATTACTCATATTTCTTTTTTTTTTTTCACATCCAATCTATATTTTATTTATTTTATTCATAAAATCATCACTTATTATTGGAGTACTTTTTTTGACCCATTTCTGTCTTAAAATGTGGGTCACTCATCTCGACTTCTCGAGGCTACAAGAGGAGTATATATTAGTCTCTACTACGTCCCACAAAGATAACACATTTTTCTTTTTTGAATGTCTCAAATTATAGTCACATTTCATTGTCAAATTTACCCTTAATTACTTAATTAATTAGTGTTTAGCAGATTTTGGAGTATGAGATTCTAAGTGTAAAATTGACCATCAGCTGTTTTGAATCCTAATCTGTTTTTTTTTTAATATGGGTGTAAAATCAAACGTGACTATCTTTGTGACACGAAAGAAGTTATAATACTTCCCCTAATAACTTTCTCCCACGTTTAACATTCTTAAAATATTAAAATGGAAACTATTTATAAAATACAGATTCATATTATTCACAATTTTTTACAAAGGGTTACTTAATTTTTATCCCATAAACACACATACCCAATCAATTTATTTTTTTACATTATATAAAAATTTATAAAATTACTTACTATTATACTCCCTCCGTCCCGGAGAAAGCTGCCCATGAGCTTCGGGCACGGAGGTTAAGGGATGGAAAGCTTTCTCCGGGACAGACTAAAATGAAAAGTCGGTTAGCTTTTTGTGGGACAGGGGAGTATTTTTTTTTTTAAAATATGTGTACCTCTATGGAAATTATTGAGGAGGAGTAGGTGGGATAGTTATTGCCGGACGGCAAAAAATTAAGAAAACAAGTACAAATCGGATTTTTCATTTGACTAGTGGTTACTGAAAGCTATGTTTGAATGTGATTAATGACACATATGATGACATTATAACCTTCTCATAATGGCATTATGACACTATGATTTTTTCACAAATTACTAATTAAAGAAATAATCGTCTACAAGTTTTTCACTATTTTATTTATATAAAAATTAAAAAATGATTAAATAATATATAGTAAAATAATTTAATTAAGAGAGATAAAAATACAAATTCAAAAAATATTTACTAAAAAAGTATAAAAAGCTTGTAAACAGACATATCAAAATCAGAAATTTATTGAAGATTGGATGAAGTATTAAAATCACTCCAAAATCCAAATTCATTATATATGTATACGTCCAATGGTATGTACTGTAAGAATTTGCCCTCAAAATAATGTTACTAGTTGTGATAGTTGGGTTGGGTTGGCACATACTACCTCGGAATTTGAGATATTTAATACTTCATTCGTACCGTGATTATTTGTACATTCTTTTATTGAAACGTTTTAAAATTACTTGCACATTTTTTTATTGAGACATTTCAAGATTATTTGCACACTTTTTTTATTAAGATGTTCCAAAATTACTTACACGCTCTTAATATGGAAATACATCACAAAATTAATAACATCACAACATCATTTTGTTTTCAAAATTGATACTCATTTTTTCCATACATTTCACTTTACACCTCACCAAATTCACTTTACATCTCATCAAATCACCTAAAATGCACTTATTTTATCTTACATCATCAACCACTAAATTTCATTTGTTTTAAAAATGTGTCGATCAAACTATGTAAGTTATCCCGGAAGTGAGAGAGAGCTTAATTTAAAAGATTTAGTGGAGTATTACATAAGAATATGATATTAGATAAATGGGCTTACGGTAGTCAAATTTTATAAAGTGACTACATGGTTACTTTGTCGAATCGCGCCACGTGGCGTCGTAAACGTCATAACGACCTGCTACTTGTTATACAGGTTTAAGTTATTTATATCATTTTTTAAATTGTATTTTGTTATTTACTATATTACCCTTCTTTTATTTAAATTATTTTTAATATATAGTATATATATTAGGTAAAATTACTGTTCTATCCTTTTTTATACAAATATTATTATTTTAAAAATTAAATAAATTAATCCAAATAATAATTAAATAATAGATTAGTTAAATTAGAAATTAGGTTTTTTATCGTCCCCAATTCTCTTCCATCTAGCGAGTTCTCCGGAGGCGGAGGTGCCAGCCGCCGCCGCGACTCCGTCTGCTGGGGTGCCTTCGAGTTCGACCGCACCGGGAATTTTCCCGTCGAGTAGCACTCCGCTGGTTAGTTCGGCGCCGGAAAACGCACAAGGGCCGACGGCTGATGATTCCTCCGGTTCAAACGCCGTATTCGAGGGTTCGATTGTTCTTACTGGGCTTGCTCTTTGGGCCGCTCTCGCCATATTTTATTAATTCAAACGCCGTATTCGAGGGTAAATATGTAATTTTAACATTACATATTTTAATTACATTAATAAATATAATAAATTATTTTATTGTATAAGGATAAAAATGTAATTTTACAATAATATATTTTAATTAATTTAATAGAGAATACAAATTTATGACACATTACGACAATACATACCGTAAAATTTATAAAAGGTAACAGGTCATCAAATTTAAACCTTTAGATTAAATTTTTAATGACTTAAATTAACTGACTATGATAGTTATTACTACATCCTGACTATGATTTTGCGATTTCTTTCCACACAATTTAAATTACATTGAAATATAGTTCTATTAATTGTTCAACTTTTAATTAAATAGTAATATAATTGTAATAAATAATTAAATAATATACACACATTACAATGCAAACAATGACATCTAACAAACCTACTCATTAACATTTTCCTTGCATGTAATGGAGATTTTATTTTAGTCCTATATGTATAAGTTTAAGACATTTCAAAATAAATTTTTTAAGTTTCAAATTTTACAAAATATATCCTTTATGTTTCAAACTTTCAATTTCAATAATTTATTATTCAATTTTAATCTTTTATCTTTGAAAAGAATGAAGTGGTGACTTGGCACTCCATATATTAAAAAAAAAAAAGACACATCATCATGTCACATCATTATTTTTTCTATTAAAAAAAGAAAATAAGAGTTATTTGAAAAGAAAAAAAAAATTCTCTACACAAAAAAATAAATAAATTATCTTATTCTAAACCAATTAATTCACTTAAGTACTCAAACAATTACAAAAGGAAGTGGATATGTTTGTAAAAAAATTGTCATATGATATAATTGTAAAATAAAATAATTTTTTTACAAAGAAGTAACATTTTAATGTATTAGCTCAACTATGCAACTGATGAATAACTTTTTAGTAAAATAAGTAATAGTATATTTTAAAAATACACATCTACGCACCCGTTAATGTGATTCTTCTTATATATTTCAATAGATATGAGGTTATCTTTGTCAAAAAAAAAAAAAAGATATGACGTTATCTAAAAAAAATAGTATTTATTTATTAATTTTTTTAAATTCATACTATGAAATTTAATCTTAACTTGAAATATTAATTTGTTTAAATTTAAGAGTGAGCGAATAATTTATACATTATGTATTAATTAATTAATTTTAAAATGTATTAATTGAAAAAAAAAATCTCTACACACAAAAAAATATATATATATATATTTTGCTCCAAACTATTTCAAGTCAAGATTAAATTTCATCATATGAATTTAAAAAAATTAATAAATAAAGATTATTTTTTTAGATGTGTATTTTTAAAATATACTATTACATATTTTACTAAAAAGTTATGCATCAGTTGCACACACTGTTGAACTAATTAATACATTAAAAGGTTAATTCTTTGTAAAAAAAAATACGATTTTATTTTATTTTACAATTATATCATATGACAATATTTTTACAAATATATCCACTTCCTTTTGTAATTTTTTGAGTATTTGAGTGAATTAATTAATTTAGAACAAGATTATTTATTTATTTTTTGTGTAAAAAACTTTCTTTTTTTTTCCAAATAGCTCTTATTTTTTTTTAATAGAAGAAATAATGATGTGGCATGATGACGTGTCTTTTTTTTTTTTTTTTAATACATGAAGTGCCAAGTCACCACTTCATTCTTTTCAAAGATAAAAGATTAAAATTGAATGAAAAAAAGGATTGAAATTGAAAGTTTGAAACATAAATGATGTATTTTGTAAAGTTTGAAACTTAAATGATTTATTTTGGAATGTTTTAAACTTATAGGACTAAAAAAAATAAAAATCCCCCCGTGCAATGTAAAGATACCCTAGTGGGCGCAATCAATCTAGAGAGTTGCTTCTCCCGACTTCACTGTCCTCTACCGCACGCTACCATAGTTCTATCGTCGCCAATTTTCTTTTTTCGATTTCATTTTTTACTCGGTTTTATTGCAAAATTTAGTCAGCAGGTCTCCAAATCTACTTAGTTCTATTCTGGAAGCTCTTACCGATCTGGTCGTCTCAATTATTTTTTTATATAGTTGTTTTTCGTATGTTGTTAGGGATCAACGTATAAATTATCCCTAACGGAGCCACGATAATCGTTCAAATATTTTTTTCGTTGATCCCGTTTATTTTTTTTAGGTAGTTTTATTGCGATTTCCTGGTATGATTTTTTAGTTACTGCTTGATGTTTACGTTGCGCCTTGTGCGGCTTTTTTTCGTTATGGAACTCTATTGTGATTGTGGGACTCTTGTCTGGTGGTGGGCTCTTTAAAATAGACTCGAGAGTCCTTGAGATTTGGTACTTGGTGAAATTTTGTCTATTTATTTTGTTTCATATTTTTTACATGAGAACACGGGTTGTCTCGAATAAAAATTAGAGATCTAGACATCTTTTAAGGTAAAAAGAAGAACACTCATTTTTTCTCTCTTCACTATTGGAAGAGACGGTGATACTGTGGTGATCCGCATTGATTTAAAGATCAAGATTTTAAGCGTAAAATTGTATTTTATTTTGTTATGATCCTGTAAACCTTCCATACAAAAATGTAAAGATATTAATGTTCATTGCTGTTGGGGATGTGGAGTTTATATATGTGTGAAGATCTCACAACCATTTTAAGAATGCAAGTCATACTAACATAAAATTATTTTTCATATGACAAAGATCTTTAAAAAAAAAGTGACAAAGACTTATGTAACTTCTTGGATGACACGTGCTAAACATCTACTCTATTTATTTTAAATTTGTTTTCACATTTTTTACAGAAAATAAAGTTTTCATCACTTATCCTAAAATTATCGCTCATTTATCCGTAGTGTTGATATAAAGTGTTGATTTGATTTTATCAGCTTGATTTTATATGGGAAAAAAAAATGCAAATGTTCGATTTAAATGAATCCACCCACTAAAACAAACATTGGCTCGCCTTTTTATCAATATACTTAGAGTTACATTTGTGTGAAAAAACTAATAATTTCTCTGCTCTTTATTCTTTACATTCGAGGATGACAAATATTTTATGTAAGATGGTTAATGAAAAGTGTAATAAAAATAAAAGGTAAAAAAGAGTAAGTGAGAAAAATAAACAGATTGAAAGAAAATATGAGTGATAATTGACATAATTTTGTATAAAAGTATATTCCATTGCTTTCATAAAATTTATTGCATTTGACCTTAAATTTTGTTTAAAAAGTTTCTCACTTTTTCTATTTTTACTAATGATATTTTTAAACTACCCCTATTAATATTATTTAAAAAAAAAATATATTAATAACTTTTTTTATAAGGTTAATGGAAGAATGGAAAAGAAAGATAAAAAAGAAAACAAAAAAACAAGAAAAAGAGAAAAAATAATGAGAATTAAATGTGTTAAAAAATATATATTTATTAATTTTAAATAAAATGAGAAATGCAACAAATTTTAAAAAAACAAAGGGAGTATTTGTTAATAAACGTGTGATCACAACTTATAAAAAAGAAAAGAAACTTAAAAATTTTAAGAGACATTTAGGTTGGTGAGTAGAGATGAATTTTACACCTGAGTTATACTAAATATAGTATAGTATTAGTCTAATTACAGTATAGTATTAGTTCAAATATAATATAGTATTAGTTTAAATACAGTATAGTATCAATTCAAATATTAAATATGAACCAGTTACATGTATGTAACTAGTACACAAGAGTGCAACCCTTTAGAATTTTAGAAGACAATTACTTGTGTGTACTAGTTACATACATGTAATTTTTTCCTATTTAATACAATTTTTTAAATGAATGAATTTTACACCCGAGTTATACTAAATATAGTATAGTATTAGTCTAATTACAGTATATTATTAGTTCAAATATAGTATAATATTAGTTTAAATACAGTATAGTATTAATTCAAATATTAAATATGAACCAGTTACATGTATGTAATTAGTACACAAGAGTGCAATTGACAATTACTTGTGTGTACTAGTTACATACATGTAACTTGTTCCTATTTAATACAATTTTTTAAATGGATGAATTTTACACCTGAGTTATACTAAATATAGTATAATATTAGTCTAATTACATTATAGTATTAGTTCAAATATAATATAGTATTAGTTTAAATATGAACCAGTTACATGTGTGTAACTAGTACACAAGAGTGCAACCCCATTTATAATGACAAAATGTAAAATTTAAAGAGGGGAAAATGTAAAATGTAAAATTTAATGTAAATAGTAATACTAATGACTAATTACAATAATTTGCCACTATTCTAAAGTTGGCTTATTAATGTATCATCAATTCATCATTTATTATTAATTCATTAGTACACCACTTTCTTCTACCAGGCTCACCTGCACCTCCACACTGTATAAAATCCCAATCCCTACTCACCAACCTAATACACAACGTTTGTTAAAAAGACAGTAGACTCTAAAACCCCGCAGCGCCATCGCCGCCAAAGGAGATAGGAATTGTTGCAGACAGGGCGAGGTTTTGATCCACCAGCTACGCCGCCGCAATGCCGATCTCCACCACATTCAATGTCGTCCGGCCGCCGTTGCGCGTCCTCTCTCTTCACACCCCCAACCTCACCCCCTTTTTCTCACCTCCATCGGTGTCACTCAACCCCCAAAAGCCCTCCGTTTTGTCGCTAACCCTAACTCATACCCCCCAAAGCTCCTATCTCATAGCATTCTCCACAAATGCGGCCACCAACAGTGAAATCAACACCGACTTTTCCGATGGCGGCGGGATCGGAGGAGACGGAGGCAACAGTGGCGGAGGAAGCGGTGGTGGAGGCAGTGGCGGTGGCGATGGAAATGAAGGGAATGACGATAAGAATAGGAGGAAGAACAAAGAAGAAGCATTAATAGCTTTGGCGGAAGCTGGGAGGAGCCTTGAGAGCTTGCCTATGGATTTGAAAAATGCCGTTGAGGATGGGAGAATACCCGCATCGATTGTTTTGAGGTATTTTGAACTCGAGAAATCGAAATTTATTTCTTGGCTAATGAAGTTTGGAGGATTCAAGGAGAGGTTGTTGGCTGATGATCTCTTCTTGGCTAAAGTTGCCATGGAATGCGGCGTTGGAGTATTCACTAAGGTAGTTGAATTCGCCTAAAATCAATATTTACTTCTATTTCTTTGAGCATTTGAAATTTTTGTTTCTTATCCTTTTTTTGTTGTTTCCCAAATGAAGCATGTGGATTGATTTTGGTTGATCTTCATTGTTTGTATGGTTGATCTCTTCACTCTGATGGAATTAGTATTTGAGACAAACGTGTTCCTGTCTAACTTGTTTATAACTGGTTCAATCAAAATTTATAACGTGAACGAGAGTGATAGTGTTCATATTTCAAAGAGTTGATGTTATTAAGCCTTTACGCAAAATAAATTGTATCTTTGATATTCAATCATCACAACTGCATTTGTGGTGTTCACCAAATCCTTACAGTAAAAAATTAATGAGCCACAACCATAATGTTACATATTCTCTATGTCAGGACTTCATAGAATTGCTGAAATTCACATGATTTACCTTTTGTTAATAAATAAGTGTACTGAGAATCTGAGATGCAGTATTTGACAAATAAATCTATCTGTTTATTTAAATTATCCTAAAAAAAAGATGTCAAACTAATAAACCGGGCATGCAATCTAGACATGAACTATTAACCCCCAAATTTGTTTAAATTAAGATACGATTATGTTCTCTATTTTCTGTTACACAAGCCTTTCACTTCTCATTACCCAATTGATTGACATGCTATCCTGCTTCTTATTATTTCTATAAGAAATCTTCTTAAATTTACAATGTGATGCAACTAGTTCTGAAATTCCTCACAACATGAATTCTTGTTTATGACATTATGGAATTGTAAATAAACAGATATCAATTCATTATTAATCAACCGATTTCACTTTTGCACTTTCCCTCAAAATGAGCTATGTCTAGAGTGCATTGGAATTGGAGTAATTCATATTTTCCCTTATTCATTTTATTTTGTTTTATTCTTGGCATTTTAGAATTTCATTTTGGCTGGCCTAGTCATTGTCATTTACTTTCTTTCTCCAGACAGCTGCAGAGTATGAGCGCCGCAGGGAGAACTTTTTCAATGAGATTGAAATAGTTTGTGCTGATGTGGTATGTTTGCTTCTCTATGAAAATTAGTTAAAATTCTGAATTTCCGTTAGGTTTGTTGTGGAAGGCTTAGTGGAATTACTTGATTTCCAGTTATGTTTAATCTGTAGAGTTAACTTAGATGATCCATTAGGCGTTTTTAAAAGCTTCTTGGGGATGACTTTCGATTCAGTAGGTGTATTGAGATAAATTTTCAGCGTTGATAATTAATATTTGGGCTTTAATTAAGGATTATTATTCACATCGTTGACATGAATTAATCTATTATTTTAAATCTTTCCCCAAATCAAAAGCTGAGCATCGTCTATTAGCAGATATTCGCCAATCATGAATTTGAACATGCTTTTCTTTTTGTTCGTGAATTTAGACTAAAATGAACCTAAATAGGAAGTTCCAAAACACCTAGAAAAACAAAATGGTACATCTAGTATACGCATCAATTTATGTGCATTTAGTTCTGTGCTAGACAAGGTTAAGTTTTCTTTTAAAAAAAGTTTCCACATTTTAATTAACCATCATATGCTAATAAGGTCCACCACATGCTATTTTTTTTGTTTGTTATAAATCTCATCCAGCTCCCGATCCTTGGAAAGACCACATGATCATGACTAACACTTGGGGTGCACCAGTTACACCACACCTAATACTTTTTAATGAACTAGTTAATATTATTTAATTAAACAACAAATACTAAAAACTAGTACATACTTTTCAGTGAATTAACTAGGAGTGCCTCTTGAAAATTCATATCGGTTGCACAGTGCAACTGGTATATACAAGTATTGGCACATGATCATCTTTATATCTTGTTCTTATTGTCTTTAGTTTTATTTGGTCTTAGGTGATGGCCGTAATTGCTGATTTTATGCTCGTCTACCTTCCCGCTCCCACTGTTTCTCTCCGACCTCCTATTGCACTAAATGCCGGTCGTGTTGCTAAATTTTTCCACCTGTGTCCAGATAATGCATTTCAGGTGAGTTTATTAAAATGCTTATTTCTTCACTATGATATATAATTTGAACAATTTGGTGAAATCACAGTTTAAATATCATGTGCAGGTTGCTTTGTCTGGAACATCATATTCATTGTTGCAGAGGATAGGTGCAATAGCGGTAGGTAGATCTATCTTGAGTTTTAAATAAATAAATAAATTACGAGCTTTGAATCATTTCTCATATGTTACTGACTTATCTTAACAGAGGAATGGAGCAAAGTTATTTGCTGTTGGGACAACTTCATCTCTGGTAATTTTCATTGTACTGATTTTTAAAGCTGCTTTTGTTTCTCTGATTACTTAAGCTGCTCAACATTAAAATCACCAGCTTTATTAAAATCTCTTTGATATGATTTTTGAAGATTATTGAGAAAGTTTTGTACAAGACACCTATAAGGGTGTTTAGCTGAGGTTATAAGTTCCTTCTTATAAGATATTTTTGAGCTTATAAGCTCTCAAAAAGTGCTTGACCAAAAAAGATTTTTTACAGCTTATAAGATCTTAAAATAAGCTCTTTACAGTTTATAAGCTCAAAAAAAAAAAAAAAAAAAAAAAAAAACTCAAATTATCAAAGAACTTATATATTTTTATTAACCAAACTCTTTTAACAACTTATAAGCTCTTGAAACAACTAATAAGATGTTAAAATAAGGCCAAAATTTGATTATTATGTCTGCTGCAGAATGTATTAGCTTCAAAATTAGTAGTAGTTAGCAATGTTCTCTGTGGAGCGTGAGCAATAACTTCTGATAAATAAACATTTATTTTAACAAAAATAATAGCATCAGTAAACTCATATCCTTTTTTATGTTCCCCCTTCACCCAGTGAAAACAAAATGTCACGACTCCTTGTTTCCTCACATCTTTCTTCATTTTATTATGTGAATGTTATGTGTGACAGAGAGGTATCTGTTTGAAGCTAATTATATATATTACTCACATGTGTACCAACTTGGCAACATTTATGTTAATTATATTTGAAACAAAACACAACATGACTA
Source organism: Galeopsis tetrahit (assembly GCA_963675135.1). NCBI lineage: Eukaryota > Viridiplantae > Streptophyta > Magnoliopsida > Lamiales > Lamiaceae > Galeopsis > Galeopsis tetrahit. The sequence goes on from OY776129.1 coordinate 71,106,461, forward strand.
TGAGCCATTGATGTCTAGGTTGGTACTGTAATAACAAATGCATTCATAAATGCTCGGAAGACTGTTGATCACTCTGGTGCGGATGAAGTGGAGAATATTCCTATTTTATCAACTAGTGTTGCCTATGGTGTCTATATGGCTGTTTCCAGCAATCTCCGGTATGTGATCATACATCCTTTTTTTGAAATACTCTAATATCACTTGTATCACTTTTGATATTTCACTTTAGGTATGTTTAATTTGGGATTTAGAGAATTTTGAAGGTTGGAATTCAAAATCATAAGTAGTGTGTGTGTGTGTGCGTGTTTTTTTTTTGATTAAAATAGGGTATAGGGTTTAACTTTATGTCATATCGATGTGTTTGTGATGTTCTATTATTATGCTATTGTTTTTGTGATCGGTATTATCATGTTATTATTGATTGTAATTGTATTGATTGAATGATTGTGTTTATGTTTTGTTGGAAGTTGCAAAAGTGAGAATAAAGGTTTGAAAAGTGATAAATAAAATTAGAGTGAGAATGAACAATCATATTTACATTAATGAATCATTGGAGAGAGCGTGGTGTAGAATGGTATTGGGTTTTTTAAAAACCTGATTCTGAAATCCCAAAGTGGAACCAGATGTAGATTTTTAAATCCCAAATCCAGTTTTCAAATCCCAAGCTGATCTAAGAATTATATACTTAAATCAGTTTTAGCTCGCCAACACGTTGAGAGTTTACATGAGGACTGGGCAATGATAGCCCACTCCGAATTCTAATTCAATCTGAATATAAAGAGTATTATTAAAATTATAGGACTGTATGCAATTTTAACATTTCCTATGATAATTCTTGCTTCTGAGTATATAATATAGGATAAGGAGCCTGTTTGAAGCATTCAGGATCATTAGGCATTAGCCAATTGGACAATCTTTTATCAGACAAAAGAGACGTGCTATTCGGATCTATATTTGAATAAATTGATCAATATGATGCAGATATACATGTTTCCTTTGATCTATAGTTATATACGAAGAAACTTCCATTAACAAATATTTATGTCGAACTTTCTTCTTTCTCCAACAGATACCAGGTGTTGGCCGGTGTAATTGAACAACGGTTTTTGGAGCCCTTACTTCATCAACACAAGTTAGTTTTGAGTGCTCTCTGCTTCGCTGTGAGAACAGGCAACACATTTCTGGGTTCATTACTGTGAGTTCCTACCTTTTGTTATCCGTCCCAGTGATTCTTCTGTCCTAACACAATTACTTGTTGATAAAATAGTAAAAATCATAAGTTTTGACTTAATAGCATTTTTAACCAAGCTTTTTTATAAATAAAAAAAACCACGACTTTAACATCTCAATTGCAATTGAAACACCAGGCAGTTTGAGCCTTGCCTGATATACAAACAACGTTGTTAAAATTCATGACTTTTGTTGCAATTGTCCAAAAGTGTGGTTAAAAATGCAATTAAGTCAAAGTTCGTGATTTTTTTGCACAAGTCAACAAGCCAAAATGACGTTGTTTATATATCAGGTAGAGTCCAAATTTTCCTGGTGTCTCAACTGCAATTTTGATGAGTCGTGATTTTTTTTTTTTTGCAATTATCCAAAAGTTTGGTTAAAAATGCAATTAAGTCACAAACTTGATTTTGGTGGTAATTACCCCTTAAAAGTAAAGTTTGAATCGGGTTATTATTTAACAAGAGTAATAGATCTTGATCGTTTACATTTCTTGAATTGATCGGCAGGTGGGTCGATTATGCTCGTTTTATAGGAATTCAGAAGGGTCCAGAGTAGTAGTATATCATCACTCTGCTCACTTATTAGTTGACATTTCAGTATGAGTAGTTTGCTGCAGGCAGGCAGAGTCTATGTATCTTGTACTGCTTGGTATAGTTTTATGTTATGTTTGGTTTCATTTTCATAATCTTGTACTATTTGGCATAAATTGATCCATCTTGCATTTTTTGTAAACTGAAAATGTTGTTTTGCAAGTCCTCGGTTTCCGCAATAAATTATGAACTTTCGATTCTGTAATTATTTTTCTTAATATTATTGTTAGTTAGTGGAATAAAATTACTGATGTGATTGTAATAGAGGGGGATGTGTTTTTGGATGAAGATTTGAATTTGTAAATTCTAAATTTGGATGGGATGGAGGAATTGAAATCCTAAATCCACACTCCCTTATTGATATAATGACACCAAAAAAAGAAAATATGTACTGTTAGTCTATTATTGATATACATAGTACTTATCAATTTCTTTCATAATCTCCTAATAACCAATGAGGAGTTTGTTTGATCGAAAGTCCTAAATCCTACTAGTAACCATCAACTACTTAATTACTTTCTTGATCCACCACATCTACTATTTAAATAAAATAATCATGCTCCAAGGCTATTTAATATTTATAAATATTTGTTTAGAGGGCTGGGCCGATGCCAATATTATCAGATTCAAGACTTGAAAGATAAAACATACCTAAAAAATGTAATAATTGAATCACTTTCAAGAAACCAATTGTTTGGACATATATCAACAAACCTTTATGCAATACGAATCCAACACTTTGTTGAGTTATTATACATAAAAACTCCATCCATCCATCGTTTGCCTTGCACCACCACAACTTTGACCTTTTAGATGTGAAATAAGGAATGGTAATGGTATTATATTACTATCACAAGTGGTATGTTTATCTATCTTCTATGGTATAGGAGAGTTGAGACCTTCTTGAGAAGACAAAGGCAAAGGCTTGGAAAAAGATGACTGAGACCTCTTAAACGAAGGCCGGGTTTTGAAGTGGTGCAACGCCCTCTCCGCATAAATCGAGCGGAAATATTGGGCGGTTCTCTCCTTGAGTTTGAGAACAAGAAAGAAGACGATTCTGTAGCATAATATAAGAGCATACAGAGCAAACAAATCCCACCACTTGGAACGACTTATTGATATTCCGAACATTTTAGTTATAACGTCCTCCCCTTTGATCTTTGGGTCACCTGGGACGAGAGGGTCAAACTCTCGTCCAAGCATGTCGTTCTTGTACGACCCCTGCAACGCCCATGCACCGTACCCAATGTAGGAAATCGGGTAGCGCCAAACTGGCTTCGGAAGATCAGGCAGCAGTCGGAAGAAACCAGCTGTCATCATCATGATCCCCTGCACCACCACAGATCATCATCATATTCACCACCACCATTGCAATGATATTATCATATTCACCACCACCATTGCAATGATAATATGTTTGATATGAGTTGAGAAATATGAGACTTACAAGGACTCCAGCACCAGTTATGATCCCCATCAAGAAGTTAGGAACAAGAGAAGCTACAATCATCATCACACTCTCTACCATTGCAATGCTTCCAAATATATTCAGACAAAAGAAGATGTAACGATAAAATCCCGCCTGGAACACCATCCAGAATGTTATTGTCCCAGTTATAACAGACACCGCCACCAAGAAGGGAAAGGAAGACAGGAAGTTGGACAGTATAAACACCGCCACGCCATAATACCCGTTAAGTCTTTCTTTAGTGAACACCTGTTTTGTCAACACAAATCCTTCAATTTAAAAGGACAAAAAGTGGAAATGACTAAAATGAGAATTAGTTTTATATACCTTCATTTCCTCAATGAAGGAAGGAAAGCCTCCAATGGACATGAAAGTCATGAAGCCAGTTATAAAGCCACCGCAAGCTCCCCTCGCCAAGATTGCACTGTAACTGGTGCCAACGTCGTAGAATAGCGTTCCGACAGATATAGAAACAAGAATGTATATGACAATTCGAGACCAGTAATATCCAACATCTCTAGACATATTCAAGAATGATCTTTGTGTCAATGTTGTGAGTTGCTTCCACCAACTTGCTTGGCTTCCTTTAATTGCCTCAATATCATGTGCTTGCTGCAAGCAAAATTCATTAATCAATCCATTGCAAATGTGTTTAAGTACGAGTTGATACTTTTCATCACATGAACTAATACTTACTGGTATTGCCATTTCTTGAGCCTTCAATTTAGCCTTGGCAGCATACTCTGAGTGCTTGTATTTCTCAACAAGTGTTAATTTGATATCAGTTGTTGCCAAATCCATCAAAGGGTCCAATACCGTCGTTTTTTCCTGTCATGGACAAGGTAGAACAATAGACATTATTAGTTGGACTAATGCATAAATGAATGACACGTAAGACGAAAGAATGGATGATTCGTACACGAAGTCTTTGTGAACCTTTCAATGCTGCTGTCACAACGTCAAAGTCCGTGTTAACACAACGCAAGAAATGATCCGAGGGATTTCGTCTACTTGGACAGGGGAACCCTGCCTCCGCGAAAAACTGTTCAAAAATGCAAATCAGTTGCACGATAAAATTGATTTATATAAGCTCTTTTGCTCAATAAAACTGGTTTATACAAGACCTTAATTGCCATGTTTGCTTGTCCAAAGTAGACAGTTTGACCTCCGGAGAGGAGAAAGAGGTCATCAAAGAGAGCAAAGACTTCACTACTGGGCTGATGGATGGAGGAGATGACGGTTCTTCCGTCCCTTGCAAGGTTCTTGATAGCTTGAATGACGAAGAAGGAGGAGGCGCTGTCGAGGCCAGTGGTAGGTTCGTCGAGAAAGAGTACACGAGGGCGGACGAGGATTTCGAGAGCAATGCTGACTCTCTTCTTTTCACCTCCACTGATGCCCCTCATCTGCCAGTTTCCAATCTGTCTGTCAGCACATTCTTGAAGTCCAACTTCCATGATAGTTCCCTCAATGATGTCTTTAATCTCGTGGTTTCTCATGGATGATGGAAGCCTCAAATGTGCTGAGTATGTAAGAGTTTCTCGGACAGTAAGTGTGCCCAATAACACATCTTCTTGTGTAACATAAGCCTAATGAATTCAACCTTAATTAACAACAATATTACTGGTAAAGTACATTTTAGTAGTATTTGTAAGGGTATGTAGGAACTTACAACAACACCATAGTCGAGCTTCCGCTTCTTACCATTAAGAAGAATATTTCCCATCATAACAACATTTGTTGACAACCTACCTGCAATAACATTAACATTAGTATTTTATTTTATTCTCTCACACTGAAATTTAATATTATACACAACTACTATTAGGAATATAATTTTATATAAATATTTTATCTATTGATATTATGTTTATTCGATATAAATATTTAATGTATATCTTGTAAATATAGATATGCTTTGTATATCTATGTATATACGTACTCTTGTAAAACTTTCATTCATTCTTATTTCTTCTATGCACTAGTTGTACCGTGAAAGTGCAACTCACGTGCATTGTAAATGATAATAGTCGTTTTATTAAAAAATATTAGTTGATCACGTTAGTTTATTTCATTAAACAATATTAGTTGTACATTGTATTAAATACTCCCTCCGTCCGCCTATAAGTTACACGTTACTTTTTGGCACATAGATTAAGAAAAGTGATTAAATAATAGATATAATATAAGTGATGTGATTGAAAGAGGAGAGAGATAGAGATAAAAAATAAGATATAAAGTGATGTGTAAGAAAAAGTACATACCAAAAAGGGTATGGGAAGCTTATAGGCGGACGGACAAAAATGGTAAAATGGGAAGCTTATAGGCGGACGGAGGGAGTATTACTCAATATTATGTCAATCAGCCCTAGGACAGACAAATGGGGTGGGAAGAGAGGAGTGTGTGAGACTTGAATGTTGTGCTATTCAGTCTTAGTCTTTTGAGTGATCTGAGTCTATACCTATAGAAATACTTGCCGGAATTATTCATCGGAGACAACGAGAAGACCCAACAGTGATTATAGGTTTCCTCATTATTGGGTAAGAATTTACTCCACTATGTATATAATACGTCAAATTTCATATGCACCTCTAATGCACGGATTTTAGATATGTGATATCATCACAGCTCAATTAAAATTAGTATCACTTTATTTTAAATAAATTATTATTGTTAAGTTATATATTTTATTCATCTCGAAATAACTTTCACATGTAGGTGGACACCTAAATTAAGAAAGTGTAATAATGAGTAGAGTTTTGAAGGGTAATTACGTAAACTTTTATGTACAAAAAAAAGAGTTGACTTGTGTGTATGTGTGAGTCAAAAGTAATGATATTTTGTGTAAAATTAAGGATATTGTGAGGATGGAGTTTATAAGAGGATTTCAATTTTAAAGATGTGAAAGTTATCGACTTATCGTGGGACATCCCGAAAAGGAAAATGTGAAAGTTATTGTGAAACGGATGGAGTAATAACTATAGTGATACATTAGTGCACTTGGTTGCATCTATTCAATTAAAATTGGACTTCAATGAATATGATTAAATGATAGATCAAAGATTAAATTGAGTAAATTGAACACTAAAATTTATGTATACACTCAAATTGTATGAAAGAATTTATCATACTTATATTATCACAAATTAAAAAATATATGTGCTGCTGCTAAAGGTTGCCTAGCAATAGCAATTTAATATATTCTTGAAATATTAAGAATTAAGCCATCAAAATTCATCAATTAAAGAGATTAAATAATAATTATACGCAATCTCATAAGAAAAAAAAAATGTAAATTATGATAAGTAGGCAAAATTAAAGAATGCAAATTAAGTGTATCGGTCGTCAATTTGTTTATTTCATCATTCATTAATTCTATTTTTGTATATTAACAAAATATAAAAAGAAGGAACAGAAAAAATGTGAAACCATGGTTTTCAGCTAAAATAATTATGATTAGACATCGAGCCATATAAATCATGCCAAATCAAAAAATTTAAATTAAAATATCTACAACGCACAGTAGAAATAGTTGACCTCAGACCTCAACAAAAAAGAAAATAACAAGTCGTGAATATATTGGACTGTTGTATAATTGAAGTAATTTTAATCTAACGTTAAATCATTTTAATAGATTATACAACTCATAAAAAATGGAATTAACAGTATTAATTTAAATAAAAAAATGTTTGTTCATATAAATGAAATTGTTTGTTTATATGTTGAGTAATGTTAGTATTTTTTTTCAATATGCAAACTACTTTCGTGAGAGAAAATCTCGGTTAACACAATTTATGGATAAAAACGAGATAAAAAATTGTGCAATCAAAGTGCACAGGCATTAATAAAGAGTGATATTGGAGTGAAATTGTTGTACCTATACAATTTAATTAGATTAAATGTTGAGGTATTAAATTGAACATTAAAATATAAGTGTATTAATACACTCCATTGTAGAGGTAATAATAAAATTTTAAAGATTCAAATATCTAAATTCTAAATACTAGAATCAAACACTAGTATTTAAAATTCAGTTGAGTATTCAAAGTATACACAAATAAATTCTAAATAAACTATTTATAATTTTGCACATACATGTATATTATTTTATTCTTAAAAACATGTCATTTTTTTCTAAATAAAAATAATTTGTATGGGGGCTAATCCTAATAAAAATCAAGTATATATATATAACCTCTCATCTATCTTGTCATGTGGTTAAGTTTTCATTTATAACTCTGTTCAACTACTTCCACCACCCTAATAAATGCAAGGTTTTAATTACACTTGTTATTTTCAAACTCTTAATTTGATCAACTTTTATCCATCTAAATCAACGGTCATGATCATTCTTGATTTATACCTACAACTACTCTACCATTAAGCCTACTCATACAACTAATTAAACCTTTCATTCATATCCCAACGCTCTGATTGACACCTCTCATACTACTAGTATTTCTCAATTCATTAACTAATCACCAATAAAAATAGACATCTCACACTCCTAACTTAATCACCGTGCAATTCAAATGCATTTTTACTGTAAATCAGGTTATTAGAGATTAACTATTGTTCCACATAAAATTTATATGCATTAGTTGCATCGTGCAATTTAAAACGCAATTTAAAACGTTTACCTGCTAAGGAATCAAGAAGGGTGGATTTACCAGAGCCAGAAGGGCCCATAATGGCCATGATCCGACCCGGTTCAGCATACCCGTTGAGTCCATTAAGCAGCTTCCGGGTCGGACCCTGCCCAAAGTTGGGCACCACCACCGTCAAATCCTGCCACACTAGGTGGCCTTCGCCGCCGGTGTGCCGCCACCCCATTTCCACATCTCCTCCACCACCGGAGCTACTCACGCTACCACCACCGCCGCCGCTAGATCTACTAAAACTAGCACTCCCACCACCACCTCTACTCATCACCTCATGAATTTCCATGGAACAAAATTGTGTCTTTAGTTGTTTCTCCAAATTAAAATGCTTTCATATATATTGTTAAGTTTGTTGGATTTAGATGTAGGGGTTGCATGGTTGAATTTAATGTGAAAAAGGCGGAGGATTTAATTATTTATATAATAACTTAAGGGTGAAGAGAGGTGCACCAATTAATGCATGGGGTCCAAACTAAATGGTTTCCAGTTGATGGTTTAATTCAAATACTGCAATATTCACTCTATTATACCCCATAAAAATACAGCTGCACCCATTTATGATTATGCACGAAAAAATAGATACATGGATAGAAGTAGTTGGCTGTATAATTAATATCTTAATTTATCTATTTTTCCCCCCTTAAAATTTGTAGCCATTTTGACCGGTGAGTATATATTAATCCCAATAAATATTACTCCAGTATTCAGTATTGAATAATTAACTCAATCTACAAAGTATATATGTAATAAGAAGTTTTCCTGTTTTTTTTTTTTTTTTTTTTTTAAGGGAGAAATTTTGAATATTTGTTGTTGGAGAGTTTTGTCTCACTCATTTGTTTTTTAATCTGACGGTTGTCGTCGTGTAACTCTCAACCAGTTGGCTATCACGTCTTGTATTTATTTTTTCGACCTAATAATGTAACAAAAAATAAATAAATTGTAGAATGAAATTTAGAACTTATCACTGTTGCACAAAATTCAATAGGTATTATACTGCAAATTAAACAGTAGTACCCACTCCTGACGATTTTCAGAAGCATCAACTGTAGTGTGTAGTAGTCAAATTATACTGCAAATTAAGATTGCACAGTAGCACCTTGTATGAAAACAACTTAGACCAACACTTTTGTCATTTAATTGCACAATGAAACTGTCCCCAACTATTCTCCGCCGTCCATACACTTTTATTTGAGCACGAATTAAAAAAAATACTGATAGTTTATGCAAAAAGTAAAAAGTGAAATATATATTAGAGGATTGAAAAATAAATATTTCAATTTATTGAATTGTACATATAAAATGTGGACAACTAAAAATAGATAAATACTACATATTAAGTGTAAATAAAACAATTAATATGTTTCAGTAAAATAATCAATATTTAAAAAAAAAAAAAGTTGCACCGTGCACCAAGTGTGCATAAAAGTGTTTGTCAACAATATAATATTATGATATTTCTGTTAAACATCATATTTTTTTTTATTAAACAACTAATAATAACAAACCGATGCTACATTTTAATAATATAACTATTGTTTACCCAAAATTTGTGCAATAATTTGGCAAAAGCTATACATAGATAAAGATATTTATTGAATGAGTGAAATTCCGTATTTGAGCTTTTATTGAGAAAACTATTACCTAATGAAATTAAAATTCATAAGAAGAAGTTTCATATAAAGAATGCAAACAATTGGCATTACATTGAAACTGTAAACTAGGAGTATATGTTTTATAGTAGTGAGAGATTATTCATAAAAAGATTGTAAAGAGGCATTTATATCATTCATTCAAACTTTTCGAACAAACATATTCAAAGACAACTCATACCATTTTACTCCAGTCACCACCATCACAGGTATACTAACAACTAACTAAACTTTCATCCAATTCATTGCTAATTAAATAAACTTCAGTTCCGCGGTCCTGATAATACAATACATACAGCATTACCTCGGTTTCTAACTCGAGCCTGGATAAAACTTCAACTTGTGCGTGAATATTTCATAAGAAACGAACGTTGAAGGCCCGTTCCCACGTAGGAGACCAAAAAACACATGAAGACTGAACTGAAGTGATGTTGCGAGTTTCAGATTGTGTTGCATATCAGCGAGACAGTTTTGTCCATGCGAATCGCAAGAATTAGTGCAGAGAATATTTGTTCTACCAACACCTTTCATCAGAAAAGGATACCATCAGTAATAATATAAAGAAAGGGATAATTGCAAAAACTACCCCTGCTTTTAGCCTAAGTTAGAATATTCAAAAGTTCTTTCCTAGTTTCTTTACAAATTGAACCAACTGAGGGACTTTTGGAAGGGGAGAAAATAAGGGTGACCATTCATGTTTTCGTGTCAACAAGATAACGACATGACACCATAAGACTAAACAGGAACCGATAAGAATCCATGCTAACACAACACGAACACAGAAATTTCATGTCAACACAACACAATGACACGATAAGGAAAAAAATAAATTTAAAAGTATCATATATACAATCAAATTGTTTTTCCATGTTTAACAAGTTGCACAAACACGATAAAGCACAAAAATTTTGTGTCCTTATCATGTTGACATGATAACAACATGAACGCAGTAACCCTAAACTCTAACCCGCAATTCCCAATTTGTTTTCATGTCGTGTTATTAGGTCGTATCTGAAACTGTCACCCTTATGAAAAATAAAGAAAAAACACTAACCTCATGAGGCTGTTTGTAATACTCCAAAGGGGTATTTGCAAGACAACAAACCTCATTGGGTATTCTGGTAATCAGATAAAACATCAAGGGTATGTTTAATGTTTTGTAACTACTTTAATAAATAAAAGAGAAAAATACACACCTTTAAAAGTTTAAAAGAGCTCTTTGAGAACCAAAATCTAACTTGCAACAGTATTTAACAACTTCTTCTTTCTACGTTTGTGCTTAGGCTTCACTGCGTCCATCAATGTCTTGGCTTTGTTGGTCAGATCGCCCGTTGCAGCTGTCACTAATGATGATTCTGCTAGTTCTGTATCTCCAAGGGCTTCATCCATTGTAGCAAACTGCTGCTTTATAGGTGGCATTTCATCCATCTTCTCAGTGGGGTTCGTTACAGCTGCAAAACACAAAATTATTCTTTCTTATGTCAATAGAGAGGACCAAATAAAATGTGATTATGTGAGTGCCTGGTTTTTTTCTTCAGAAGAAAAGAGTGCAACGTGTGGACTTCTCAAGGGGGTCCCTCATTCTATGATGTACTACTATTCCTAATGCATGTTTAACTGCGGAGTTTTGACTTTTAATGGTACCCGGTGCATTGATGTTTGTATGATAGCACTCATATATGAGTGCCTGAAGCTAAAATTATAGTGCAACTATAGTTAATTGCAAATATTGAGGGCTCATTATCATGCTACTTGTAAAATCCACCATCCAGATTTTCAAATCCAACACACATTCAATCTAAACATATATATTGACACACACACACACACACACACACACACACACATATATATATATATATATATATATATATATATATATATATATATATCACCCACAACTCTTACGCACTTGATTAATTTGACGTAAAGTTACATCCACCTCTACACATCCTTCTCAAACCAAAAATATTTCACTATTTACTTTACTAGCACATTTTCGACGTCCGGACATGTCACGACCACTCCAGCCTAAAAGAAACAGCCCATGGATATTTTTTTAGGAAAAGTAGAAAAAAATGCCCTCTAACTTTGATGATATTACGAAAATCCCCTGTAACTTTGAACGAAAAATACATTGTAACTTTAAACTTTTGACAAAGCTGCCCAGAAACCGGCTGTTCCCAGTTTCTCAACTGCGCGAGGCAGACTTGGAAATTGAAGTTTTTTTTTTATATAAAAGGACTTGGAAATTTAAGAATAAACCACATTAGACAAAAATTCCCAATAACTTGATACAACTGGTCGCGGGGAATTTTTACCAACTTTTTTCAAAATTAGAAGGCATTTTCATTTAATTGAAAAGTTGTAAGACATTTTCACAATATCATCAAAGTCACAGGGCATTTTTTTCAATTTACCCCTTTTTTTGGAGGATAGGCCGGTGTTTCTTCTGTGGGGAGGAGGAGTGGGGTTTGATAGCTCAAATTTTAGGCAATGTGCAAGCAGTCACTGCATTGTAATAGTCATTATCTATCACGTGATAAAACCCATAATGCAACAGTCCAGGATGCAGGGATCCAAGATAACTGGAAACTTCTAGAAGAAACTATCAAATGTAATGTCTTCTCTAGCATCTATACCAGAGAATTATGACAATAAAGAAATCAGGCTTCCAACTAAAACTACAACTAAGAATGCACCTAAACTTTGGTGCATCTTTCAGGGAAAAATGAACACAAATGTTTTCACTGCTAAACAGAAAGAAACACCGAAATATCGAACACAATACCTCGTGAAGCTAGAGATGCCTTCAATTCATCAGCATTGATCCCCTTGGAATATGGATCCCTGTAAGAAAATAAATTATACTTTTAAACTTTTTTTTTTTTGTAGCTTATTCTATGCACATCATGATGCAAATTTCTGTTGAGCAATAAATTCCTTACTAGCAGCCACAAATTGTCAACCACTTGTTGACATACACAGGATGTCTGCACTGACTTATTGAGTTTATTGTATGTAATCCCCTTGTTGTTTGGAAATGTTGCACGAAATCTCCTCGTGGTTTGGAAATGGTGCAAAATCCCCCGTGGTTTATTAAATGAAGCTAACTCTCCCTTATTTTTAAAACGAGTTATTGGTTTTATCCTTTTCTTTTATTCTCTGTCATGTCCTTCATTGTATAGTCTTAAACTTCAGTACTTGGAAAAACAAGATACGAGAAATAGAGGAAATAAATGACACCATTAACTCATTTATTAGAAAACCGGAGAGTTAGCTTTATTTACTGAACCACCAACATTTCCAAACCACGAGAAGATTTTGTGCAATTGACCCCTTTCTTATTGCATCAACTTTGATACATAGTTGACAAGAACCAAAGTTGAACAGACTAAAAACCTACATTATGTAATACCAGAAAGAGTTCCCTAAAAAATTAGAGCTCTACGTTCATATCAAAGGGTAAAGTATTAGTTTTTCACTTTTCAGAAACAAGTACTCTTAACACAGGAAAAAAAATGTGCATAATACATGCAAGATCACAATTCATTATGATTCAAGCATGTAAACCAGCATATCAGTCAAATATATGAATAGGGATTTACCAACTAGATGGCCCACCAATGAAAGGTTTAGATTTGTTATCCCCCAAGCTGTTTCCATCTTTTTTGGAAGAGCGGCTTCCGATTTCCGTGTCATCACTTTGCTTGATACTTATATCCTCTATTTTCAATTTAACTTTCTGAGTGTCCTTAGATATATTGGTGACATCAATGGAATCAGGGTGTCTTTTGATCTTTTTTAAAGCTCTTCCTGTGTTATATAATTCAACCTGTAGAAAACAATAATAAATTTGAAGCATCATTCAGTTAAGCTTTAGAAGAACCTATTCAAACCTTCAGATGAACTAAGAAGCATTAATATATATCAAAAGAAAAATAAAATATTTCAGAAAAAAGGAATAAGAGTAAATGACATAAAAAGAAGAAGAGTACTGACAGCTTTCTTAATTTTGACAGTAATATCAGCAGACTTCACAGATGCAATTCGCAAGCATTGCATGATAACACTTTGTGGGACACCTTCTCCTCCAGCCTTCTGAATAGAACAGACGTCCCCGTTGGTGTTGAGTGTAGCAGTCAGTTTTCCTCCCATGACAGTTTCTTCAAAGTGTGATGGGTCAATAACCTAGCACAACATGTTACAAGCATAAGTAATGAAGTCATAGATGAGATCATCAACACGAAAAATCAAAGGAAAGGGCTTGTATCTGTGGTGTGCTTACCACTGTGCTTTCACTACCAATAAATGCAAAGGTCACTGCTATAGGGAGATGGTGTACAATCAATGGTAGTGGTTCCCTCACCTGCCATAGCGCAAAAATATAAAACTGAAGCTCAACATATATATTTAGGCAGATACTAGTACACAAATATTACTTTTTCTCCATCACACTCTCTCCAAAAACTCAATGCAAATATGATTTTTTATTCCCACTCTTTTATCTATCACTTTTCATACTCTCTGTCTCTTTTGTATAACTTCTAATAAAACACACTAATCATTATACGATCATTCAAACATTACATTTGCAATCAACAATAGTATAATAATACAACATCACACACTCTTACACATCAATTTTGATATAAAGTTAAATCATACCCTACTTAAATCTCATAACAAACACACACTATTCTTATTCATCAGAATTTTGAAATCCAATAGATTTTAAAATCCAGATTTCAAAATCCACTAAATTCCAAATCAAAAATATACCCATAGTGCATGCCACACTACAGGGGCAACTTTTATTTAGTAAAATAGGAATAGCTTTTCTAACAACCCATACTAGATATAAGTGAACATTGAATAAGTTACAGCAGAATATACGTATCCAAATATCATATGTAGAAGGAAAAGCACGAACTTCTGGTGGATGGATTATAACTTCTTTGCCATCGTCTCCTCCCAATGTGCATTCAGGCCTTCTGAAGGTCAACAGAGCAGCCAACGCCGCGATATTGGCAGCATCAACAAGATTTCTATCCTCGAGCAAAGATGGATGCCAATAAGATTGTGCGTAATAGCCAGCAAAAGCTCATAAATCATGCAGTTGGATTTTAAAGGCATATTAGCACAGCTTACCCGCCATTGTCTACGACGTGTAGATCAATACGAATGGACCACACCCATTTTCCTGCAACAACACAAAGTGATTCCGTGTCCACAGCCCTGCTCTCCCTGTAAAGCACTTCTCATTGTTCAGTTTAAAGCAAGCAAGCATCTCAATTCATGCCATCATGCAAAATGGATACATGGATTATAGGGCTGATCACAATTTACTTCTTAATTTAATCAAAGCTGGAAAAGTTCAAGCCACTAGTTCCAACTAGAAAAACAATGGGGATATTCTGAACAAAACAGGATTGCATTTATACATTACCTTAACCATGGACAGGATTTTAAATTTTATTATTTTATAGTATATATTAATATATTACACTATAAAAAAATAAAATAACATCCCTTTGAGTAATTATTTTTTAGTAAATATTAGCAATGAATTTATTATATCATAATTTCAAAATATACATAATTGGAGATAATTATCGAATAAATTAACTATTGAAGGCATTCATATTACTATCATTTAATTAGTCATCGTTCACAATTTGTAATGAAAATTGGATATTAGAGTAATGGAGCATTACAGAGTTCTATTTTGAACCTTCAAGATTTTATACATTTATATAAATAAAAATCTACTATATTGTATAAACGATGAATATTCTATATGTATTTTTAAATAAATTTGAAGGCAATCCATCATACAATAAATAAAATGCTTAAAATTTTGAATTTTGATTTGGATGGATGTTGAGATGAGATTAATATCTTAGCCAACTCAATACTCTATAGTCTCTTTTGAGACGGAACAAAAACAGAATGAAACTATACAATAATGGAAAAAATGATAACTATGATAATATTTCATTCGTATAGTAATATTAATTGGGCGCCCACCCTACACAAATTTTTTAGCTGTCACTAACCTTAACCCACGATCAACTATGCGGCCCAACTCCACAGCAAATTCCCCAGGACGACCGATTTCAAACGAAGGATCAGCCATGGGAGAAAACTCGGTAAAAATGTTAAGTGTTCCTTCATTAGGGCGGTCCCGATAAGGCTGCACCAGTTGAGATGTTACAAACCCCAACACACGAGTCTGACCCAACTGAACCTCTGATGAGCCATCTTCACTGTTGATTACCACAAATGCCCATAAGCGAATACGAAAGATCATAAGATTGCAGAATTTTGGCCACAAAAATCACAGAGGCCCCACATATTCTATCTTTCAATAGTGTCATAATAATTGGGACTACATGCCTTCTATAATGCTATAAAATGTTGAGGAATCAAGAAACTTCATATTGAACATTCACAAAATACCATTCATAACTTCTTAGTTTAACCCAGCTATCAAAATTATTGTTAAATTGATTATTCAACATACACCAGGCAGAGATGTTTGATATAAAGAAGAAAACATGGTAAAATCTCCTAATGAAGGCATACAGCTTATCAGTGTTCAGCCCCTAAAGGAAAAATGACACTTTAAAAAACTACTATAAAATAAACCTTTTTACCATCTCTTTTTTTAAGTATTTTTTAACTTTGAAGACTCAAAACTGCAGTGGCATTTCCAACAGGAAGTAATTCAATATTTCTCTTCACAGTTAGGACAAAAGGGTATAAAGAACGCTCAAGCTGGTAACTAAGCCAAGTTTTCTATTAGCTGAAGTTACTAAACAAAAACACAAGTTTACTGCAAAGGAGTTAGTTAAGATTAACAAAAGGTAAAGTCATTCATCAACGTTATAAACCTAGGAAAACAAATAATTTGGAAAATGGGGTAGAGAGTTACTTACCAACCAAACTGGATTGTGATGTTACGGTAATCAAAAGGACTTCTCCCATCGATTCTGATGTCAGAAAGCAGCGATGTTTTAATGAAATTTTTTTCGTTCACCGTCATCCACCAAGCATTAGCCAACCTCTGCTCCATGTTCAACCGATTCTGAGTGAAAAAACGAAATTGGGGTTTATTGAAATGGTTTAATTTTTAGGGTTTTAGGGACGCAGGCGCTTAATTCTTCAATCAATAATCATTGGAAATTTTACATTTATACCCCTTTTTTCATGTGAGTATTTTAGAGGAGTTGATCATTAGGTAATGTTTTTGTTTATACTTTGTACTCTCCTTATTCTTTTATTAATTTTATTTTTTTATATTTCAAATAAAGAAAAATGGTGTTTTCTCCCATAAGCAATTTTTTTTTTTTTTTTTTTGAAACACCATAAGCAAATAATTAGACCTTCTTGTAATAGAATTAGTTGATCATCCCATTTTTTTAATATTTCAAATAAAGAAAAATGTTAGTGTGATTTTTTTAGATTAATTTTTTTTTTTTAACAATACAGCCATTTATCTACCTCAAAACCCTTGTTATTTCATTAGGGGCGTATGACTCTTTTAAAATGGGTTCGGGTAAAAAATAAGAGATAAATTGGGACAAATGTCCCTAGAAAGAGAAAAGATGTATACAAGACGGTTCTATTATGAAATGAAGCTCAATTTCAATATTTAAATTTTATTTGCTTTAAAATATATTCCCTCTATCTAATTTCATTATCCATTCTCTTTTTTAAAATAATATTATTCACACTACTTTATCTTAACCCTCCAACCATCACTTATTTACTCAAATTATCTTAACCCTCCAACCATCACTTATTTACTCAAATTATCATCACTTATTTACTCAAATTAACGGCTCAAATTAACGGAGGGAGTACTATATATATGATGGAATTCCGTCTTATGCATAATGTCGTCTCATTTAATTTTTTATCCGTTAGAAATGTTTGTTAAGAAAAATATCATTTAAATTTTGATGATGCAAACACAAGTATATGAAATTTAGACCATCTATTTTAGTATGTTACATTCTAAACTAGTTTTGGAACTGCGTGAAAATGTTCCATGTACAACACAACAAGTTCAACAATCAACAAGTCAGTTATGAGTTATGACGAATCCATCTGCATCACTGCATGAGCCCCTAGCAAGGCATTCCACCCTTTTCAAGTTACTTCCCATGAGATTCTTATTTGCGACATATAAATATCTTTGAACTTATTTATGTCAATTCATTGGAGTCAAAAGTTTTTATTTGATTAATCATTCATGTTTTCCAATGACATTTTATCAATCGTTTAAAAAAATAGTAGAATGAAAATTGAGATGTGTCACAATCAGTAAACCTCATGGCAACATAATACAGTATACACGTATAAAGAAAGGCTAAAAAAAATTAGCGTCAAACTAGATATGTGATCACCAACAACGTATAAGAAGAAACAACCTTTTTACCCACTCAGATTTACTGTGTATTTGTAAAAAAAAAAAATACATGCCATTTTCTCTACTTTTTCTTCACTGAGATTACATTTTTAAAAACAGGAGTTTTACCTTGATGTTCCCAACTTTTGGAAACTACCCATGTTTATAGCCAACACATCCATCTAAAGGATGGAAGTTACAAATGGCACTACAATCACACAAAATATATAGTTTGACTATATAGCCTAGCAAGACACTAACGAAAACGGACAAACTTCAATACCGTATTTGATTGTCTCGCCCAATAGTGTTCTACATAAACATTGATTGGTTTATACAGTTAATTTTGGACATTGGTTTCAAAAGTAAAAAATCATCTCTGTTTCAAGTACAAATCATATAAATATATCATACCATACCAGATACACAAATGTAGGAGAATGTACCAAGATGCAAGCGGCATGAAGATGTGCAAAATTATCAATATCAATTAAGTACACAACACTGAAAGGTCTCAAATACAAACTCTGGACTTGACATAGTTGAAGAGCAATCCCCAAGAAGCCTCACAAGTGTCCATACAGGGAAATGAAGTGGATGAAGGGAAATTCTCATCAAAGCACCAATCATAGATATAATCAACAACTACCCAAGAGTTACATTAGTATCTTCATCCTAAATCAAAGCAAGAAAAACTCACACCCCAGCACTATCAGAATCTCCTCCTTGGACTCCTAGAACGCTGACCACGCGGTGATCTGCAATAAAAAATAAATAAAAATTAAATGAGGAAAGTATAAAGGTTGTAGATTCCCCTGTACGTAATGTGTGAGATATCCAGTATCTGACGTTTGTACAGTAGTATCGACAAATTCAAATTTGAAAAAAGCAATATCTCCTTGCATAATATGAATTCCAAACATGCTTGATCTGATTTATCCTATCCCTTTGTATTCACATACTCACAAAAGTTTTACTACCTTATTCTCAAACAGACAGAGGTTATTGCCATAACAGTAGTCCAGTCCAACAAGATAATTTTAAAATACAGAATTTAGGTTCCCAATTTAACAAAATACGCAGAGAGGATTACGTAAGGCTGAGTGTTTTGTAACATTGACTTATTATCTCTCCAGAGCTCCTCAATTAATTCAGATGTTCCTGTCCCATCAGAATTATAGCCCCACAACACCACCCATCCCCACCCAAAAAAAAAAACATCGAAGTGTATGTGTGTGTTTTAAGAAAGTATACCTCCTTCTCATGTTCCTCCTCCTGAATGGACCTTTGCTGAATGCCCAGTCGACATTTATGGTCTGGGTGAGCAGTTCAGTTCCATCCATCTCACTGATAGCTCTCTGCGCCTCTTCAAACTTCTCAAATTCAATCAGTGCGTAGCCCTAAAAACAGCATACCATAATAGGAGGCAGTAGATTAGCATACACAGCAAAATACTGTAACTAGAAAATTTTCAAGAAAATGAGAGTATGAATATCGTGCTCAAAATGAAGGGGAAAAAAAAAGACCAAAGACTACTTAGGCCTTTGCTAGCAAATTGCTATACTGCAACACAATGCATTGAACTGAAACATATCTGCATATGTGCACATTGTTTTATGTGCAGGTCACATAAAAAGGTCAATAATGCGCTCAACGCCTCAACCTAAGTGTGGAAGAGCACATAAATTTAACTGTCAACCCTACAATATGAACTTTAGATGTCAAAATAAACAATTTCTTTACCTTGACAAATCCTGTTCGGCGGTCAAGATTCAAGTGTAAATTCCTTATCTCTCCAAATTCACCAAATGCATTTTGTAGATCATCCTCTTGAGCCTCTTCATGAACCCCAGTAGCTAGAATAATCCATCCTTCAATAGCTACACAAACACAAACAGTTAGAACTC
The DNA here is from genome assembly GCA_963675135.1 of Galeopsis tetrahit. Taxonomy (NCBI): domain Eukaryota; kingdom Viridiplantae; phylum Streptophyta; class Magnoliopsida; order Lamiales; family Lamiaceae; genus Galeopsis; species Galeopsis tetrahit. Next base: position 71,126,379 of record OY776129.1, read on the forward strand.
CACTTCTAGCCCAAAAACCAGCTGATTTTTTCTGAACTAAGTACATCAAAGAAAATGGTTTTGTTATCAGATATCATCAATGTTTTGCAGTACAACTTTCAAACTTCATACATAGAGAATTAATCATTATATCAAACATCAGTAACCGCTATTACTCATATACAAGTTTATGGATTCAATTTCAAAGTCACTAAGCATACATTGAGTGCTAGTAAACATTTAATTTTTTGGATTCGACTATTCAATTAAGTATATCAGAACAAAAATCAGGAATTCAGAAGTGTAAGAACAGCTAGAGCATATAAATTCGAAATCTTCTCGAAATATATGACGGGAACGGTTAGGTACAAGGCCATGTTCACATAAATAAACAATTAAAGCTAAAAGGAAATAGAACCATAGAGAATTGAAAAAATAGAAGAAAAAAAAAACATGGTTAGGGTTTTGGAGACTTACATCTTTCGGGACCAGGGCCGCCTTCAGAGTCGAGGGAGTCGAAGCGGGCGGCCATTCTCGCATTGCGCTCGGCTTCAGCAGTAGCCTCATCTCTGAAACCTCGACCCTTTGTCTTCTTGGGGGCGGATGTTGAGCCGCCGCCGGTGATAGCGGACTTCAGGCGAGGCATTGCGGCTGCCGCAGCCCGATTGGGAGAGCCGTCACCGAGGTCCTCATCCATGAGATCGTCATCCTCTGGCTCAAAATCAACCGTCTCCGCTTCGACGTTGGCCATTGACGCAGGTTGAGATGTGGGTGGGGAAAATGAAGGATTAGGGGTTTTCGAAACAAATGATATTTGGGGCTGCCACTTTAATATAGACTAGGGTATGTATGACACACGACATTTTTGTTTCATTATAATTATCATTTTAAATTCTATAAAATTCTACACTATAATATTTATATGGATTTTTATTAGGGGTTTATTTATTTATTTTTCAATTCATAACCTAAAAAATAAAAATTATCAATCTAAAACTAACTAGTAACAATTTATGACTCATACAATCAAAAGTCTAAACTCATGTTTGACTACGTCTTATACTTTTAATATAACCTACAATATTTTTATAAATCTTAATTCTAGAAAACAAAAGATGGAGTATTAATTTTGCGTGCTTAAAAATAAAATAAAATTATGTTCAATAATAAATAAGGATATCAATGATAAAATGTCAAATATGAATAAAAAAATTAGATTTACAAAAAAATAAACTTAAATATTTACCTATGACACGGGAAGATCTCGTTGGAGGGTATGATCACTCTACTTAACTCAGTTCTCTCGGTCATTTTACAAAATACCAAAAAAGACAGTGTGTGAGATTGTAAGATTGCAACGGAGTGGATCATAAAAAGGTGGCATGGGTGGAATGGAAAAAAGTGTGCAACATGAAACACTTGGATGGCTAGGGGTGAGAAACTTAGAATTGTTCAATAAATCATTGTTGGGTAAATGGGTGTGGAGGCTTGTGAATGAGAAGAATAGCCTATAGGTACGGGTGATTTGTTCAAAATATGGGGATAAGTGGGGAGGGGAGGCGAGTTTGGGAAGCTGCCTTCGGGTAGGGTGGGGAGATATTCTTAAAGCATCGGAAGGTGGTTGTAGGGGCTGGTTTGCTGATAATCTAAAGAGGGTTCTAGGGGATGACATTTAATAGGCTGTTTAATATTAATCTGTATAAGGGCATGAAAGTGGGAGGGATAGGGGCTTGGGTGGGGGAATGGAGGTGGTCTTGGAGATGGAGGAGACCATTATTAGATCGAAAACTAACATCTTTCAACGATTTAAAAGTCTTGCTGAACAAGTACCAGCTCAAAATTGGAGTCGAAGATTCTGTTAGAATTTTTGAGCACCCAACAATGGCTTTACAAAATTGACAGAAATAAAAAACAGAATTGTAAATACAATTGAATTAATAATTACACAGAGTCTTCAATTTTCTTCTTTTAGCAGCTTTTCTCATTTAGCAGCATCCCATGGCAAACAGGTTCTCGAAATCATTAGCAACGACCCCATCTCACGAACAATAGGAACAAGTTAAAGTCGAGTCAAGGAAACCCTTTTCCCGCAAAACGAATACGTCCCGACTAGTGCTCACGGTTTGACGTAACGTTTTAAAAGGTAAAACGACTTTCGCCTCTATACGAGCACCACCACAACGTATAGAGTTTCAACGAACTGAATCGACACGAAAACTGGACTGCACTCTATATGCTCGATGCAAATATGTATAATGCTATGATTTTTTCTAGGAAATCAAGTGTTGTGTCTTTTTGTGAGTGTGCAAGAGTGTTTTGCAACATAAAACATGCACCCTATTTATAGGCATGTTCCAACATGTGAGGTGTCTCCACATTTATTATGACATTCATGCTATTTGTAACGCCTTGCGGTTACAAAACTTAAGTATGACATTCATGGTTTTGTAACTCCTTTGCGGTTACAAGTTCATTACTGAAACGTCTATGAATCTGGACACCCGAACGTCCAAGTTCATCACAATTTGTAACGTCAATATACCTAGACATCCTCAACGTTCAAATTCGTCATAGTTCAAATTCAACTTTTAAATTTATTTGGGTTAACCCAATTTCGATGGGTCTGAAAGCCCAAATTTAAAACCCACGAGTCACGAGCCCAAGACTAGACTCAAGCTCAACCGGACGAGCACACACGTGCATCCGTATAGACTATTGGATTGCTGCTTATTCATTATTATTTGAACCATTGTAACACCCTCCTATTTATAAGGAGTAATTAGCCCCATTAAACTTTCAAAGTTTCAATGTGGAACAATTATCAAGTTGTAACACTTTATCCCATAAAGTGTATTATTTGACGTTTCAACTTCGTGAATTAATTTCTCACTCACCGAAATTCGGTTTTGAGATTTTAAATACACTACGATCATCTACTCCGAGAGTAGAACGGTTTTATGCCATTTAATTTCCTTGAAATTACATTTATAGCCCTCAATAAATTGGTCAAAGACGAGTGTTCTCCACTCTCATTTTAAAATCAATTAATTAATTAAAATTAATCAATTTCTAACCAATTTCTCCAACAATCCCCCACATGAGTGGAAATTACACCCATAATTATGCAGACTCGCAATCCAGTTCTCAAGAGACACTATTGCATCCGGATAGGTAGCTTGTGACTTTGAACCTTCCGTAGTCAAACACTATCGAGTACACCGGCGGCTTAGTGGACACAATGCCTTGAACTATTCCTCCTTGGTGTGTACCGAGACAACAGTGTAGACACAATAAAGCCTCAATGCCTTTTCGTTCTCACGTTTTTGTCCGTTTTGGCCATGGACATCCTTTAATTTAATAAGTGTTAGTCGAAGCGGTCCTCACTTCTCACTTATATAGGTGATCTCCTTTAGAGTATCCTGTCATACTCAACCTCCTTGAGGCGTTAGGAATCATTAAAAGTCAAATACTTAACCTTTACCACAATCTTACGGGTTTCGACACTTGGTGTTGTGCTCTCCAAGGAATAGTCGGGAATACCAAGTGTTTCCAACAAACATTCACAACTTAGTTTTCCCATTGAACCAAGATCTTGGGATCTCCAGTCAACATGGTTGGGTTACCACTGTTTACGTTTTTATTTGTGGATTTTTGGACTCATTCCTTTTAGCACATTTGTTTGATCTCGATTTTAAGTCTTTTGTAGCAGATCTGCTTGAGACCAAACATTTTTAAATGCCCCCACATTTTGAGGTATTTAAAAAACCCACCTCTTATTGCACAACCTTCAAATCACATACGTCTATGTGACTTAAGTGTAGAGGTCTAATGTTCCTTTCAATTTTGTCAATTTTTTTAACCTTCCACACATATCATACACCCTTTCGGTTTATTGATATTTGGAATATTAATAAATTATAATTTATTAATCTTTTTATAGCTTTAGATTTACAAAAATCTCAAACGCTATAAAGATGAACATTTAATTACATAAATAATCGTAAATGTAATTTTATTCATATGCTATTATTATAGCATTTGACAATTCTCCGATTGTATTTTTCAATCCGGAGTTTCACAAACAAGTCATAGAGACTCATACCACGAACTTCTTAGTTCCGGCATCCTCGATTTTGTACTTTCGTTCCAAAAACTCCCACAGTTCTTTGGTAGTACGAACCGACTGGTACACGTTATACAACGCGTCAACTAGTCCTCCAAGAACGTAGTTACGACTCATAAAGTCACAACGACCCATTGGTCGTAGACAACATGTTTAACATTATCCGTGTCGTTTTCATCGACCACGGGTGGATCCTCCCAGAGGAACCTTGCTAATTATAACGTTGTTATCGTTATCTCTGTCGTTAGCCATTGCTACGAGTACAATATTCGTTTTGCGATTGTTGGAATTTTTGAGCACCCAACAATGGCTTTACAAAATTGACAGAAATAAAAAACAGAATTGTAAATACAATTGAATTAATAATTACACAGAGTCTTCAATTTTTTTCTTTTAGCAGCTTTTCTCCTTTAGCAGCTTCCCATGGCAAACAGGTTCTCGAAATCATTAGCAACGACCCCATCTCACGAACAATAGGAACAAGTTAAAGTCGAGTCAAGGAAACCCTTTTCCTGCAAAACGAATACGTCCCGGCTAGTGCTCACGGTTTGACGTAACGTTTTAAAAGGTAAAACGACTTTCGCCTCTATACGAGCAGCACCACAACGTATAGAGTTCCAACGAACTGAATCGACACGTAAACTGGACTGCACTCTATATGCTCGATGCAAATATGTATAATGCTATGATTTTTTCTAGGAAATCAAGTGTTGTGTCTTTTTGTGAGTGTGCAAGAGTGTTTTGCAACATAAAACATGCACCCTATTTATAGGCATGTTCCAACATGTGAGGTGTCTCCACATTTATTATGCCATTCATGCTATTTGTAACGCCTTGCGGTTACAAAACTTAAGTATGACATTCATGGTTTTGTAACTCCTTTGCGGTTACAAATTCATTACTGAAACGTCTATGAATCTGGACACCCGAACGTCCAAGTTCATCACAATTTGTAACGTCAATGTACCTAGACATCCTCAACGTTCAAATTCGTCATAGTTCAAATTCAACTTTTAAATTTATTTGGGTTAACCCAATTTCGATGGGTCTGAAAGCCCAAATTTAAAACCCACGAGTCACGAGCCCAAGACTAGACCCAAGCTCAACCGAACGAGCACACACGTGGATCCGTATAGACTATTGGATTGCTCCGTAGTCATTATTATTTGAACCATTGGAAACTCACAACGAAAGAAACGTACTCCTTCTTCCTCAATCAAGATGATGGACTACGGGTGGATGAGAAAACGATGCACGACTTCAAGTCAATTTGGAAGAGCTTCGCACCGTCAAAAGTTATTGTTCACGCTTGGAGACTTCTACGGGGTCGACTACCAACACTATACAATCTCCATCGAAGGAATATACTTAAGGCAATTGATGAATTAAGGTGTATTTTCTGCTATTCACACGTGGAAACCGAGAGGCATATATTTTTCGAATGCTCTTACTCTCATGATATTTGGATGAAATGTATAACTTGGTTAAAGGTTAATTCAGTTCAGCACAATGATACTCTGAAAAATCTACATAGTTTCAGCAAATTTATTAGAGGAAAAAATGGGAAGAAAAATGTAATTCTTATTTGGCTTTGGTGGTGTGGATCATATTGAAATTGAGGAACCCGATAATATTTAGAAACGAGGTGTTATCTATACCAAAACTAATGAAGGAACTCAAGGCGAGACTATGGAGCTGGTTTATGGTGAAATTCCCTATGTGTAGTACATGTTGGTTTAAGGACTGGCTGAATGAACCAACAACGTGTCCATGAGCTTATTAGGATAGCTTTCTGGTGTGCAATTGACTCTGTGTAATTTTTACTGTTTTCTTGATACTTTATGTTCTATATTTATGTGGGTATTTCTTATACCACTCATTTAATATAGAATTTACTTTGACTGACCAAAAAATAATAATACGTGAGTATACATTCTAATCCCACTATATACTAATAGCAAATTTTTTTTGCTAACGTGTCGTCTTCTCCTTAATTTTGCTGATATGTCGTCCTCTCCTTGATTTTGTATTATGTGTCATATTTTTTAATGTCATTTTGTATGGTATTATTTAGGTGTCATCATAATTAATGTTGAGTTGAATTTTTAAAATAACTATGATATGTTAAATATATGGTGAATATTTACTATGTTTAACATCAATGGTTTTAAAGGAAAAAAAGACTCATTTAATAAATCACTCAATTATTAAATTATATAATAAATTAGTAAATATGTTATTAAGTTTAATTTGTTGAGTTAAAAGATAGAAAAATATTTGTCTCACCCATTTTGTTTCTCTTATTTTTTTATTTAATTTTTTTAAAATAATATAATTCCACTATATACTAATAACAAGTTTTTTTTGCTAACGTGTCGTTTTCTCCTTAATTTTGCTGATGTGTCGTCCTCTCCTTGATTTTGTATGATGTGTCATATTTTTTAATGTCATTATGTATGATATTATCTAGGTGTCATCATAATTAATGTTGAGTTGAATTTTTAAATAACTATGACATGTTAAATATATGGTGAATATTTACTATGTTTAACATCAATGGTTTTAAAGGGAAAAAAAGACTCATTTAATGAATCACTCAATTATTAAATTATACTAATAAATTAGTAAATATGTTATTAAGTTTAATTTGTTGATTTAAAGGATAGAAAAATATTTGTCTCATCCATTTTGTTTCTCTATTTTTTTTTAAATAATATAAATATACAATATATTATAAATATTAATTTTTATTAACCTTCGGCATAATAAGCGGTGCTCATCTAATAGTTTATATTTTTGCATGTTATTGATCTAGATATACAAAATATTATGTTATAGATTAATAATTTTAGTAATGTTCAAATTGACAATATTCATATTTATAATGGGTACGGTAAATTATAAAAGTTTATATTGTGCACGTTTTTGATAGTGCAAGTGAAGTGATTCGAAGGAAATATAAATCTCGTTTGAAAGCTTCACTTTCTTGTTTAAGACATCTTTTACGTCAAGGGTTGTCATGCCGTGGACATGATGACAGTGGAGAATCAATTAATAGGGGAAATTTTCTTGAACTTTTGAAATGGTTTGCAGAACATAAGGAGGATGTTAAAAAAGTTGTTTTTGAAAATGCTCCAGGAAATAGCCAAATGATATCTCCCATGATTCAAAAAGATATCATTAATTGTTGTGCTAAAGAAACAACTAAGCACATTATTAATGAAGAGCTTGGTGATGATTATTTTGCTATATTGGCCGGTGAGTCAAGTGATGTATCTCAAAAGGAACAATTAGCCCTTTGTTTGCGTTTTGTTGATGGTAAAAGGGGAATGGTAGTGGAGCGATTTCTTGGACTTGTACATGTTGGTAATACCACTGCTTTGTCACTTAAATGTGCAATTATGTCTTTGCTTGTGGAACATTCATTGAGTCCATCTAGAATTCGAGGGCAAGGGTATAATGGGGCTAGCAATATGAAAGGTGAAATAAATGGTCTTAAAACTTTGATTATGAAGAATACTCCATGTGCTTACTATGTTCATTGTTTTGCTCATCAACAGGGACGGAACCAGAATTTTCTTGTGAGGGGGGCCAAAATATACAGCTCAGCACTAACATATTTTTTATATGAAAATTTAGATTTTATAAAAAAATTTACAAGTATATCAAAAATTCATAATTAAATATCTAAAAATACATAAATATGGCATTAATATATAAAATGTAGCACGTCTCACTTGCGTGTTTTTATATGTGTGTGGGTGAATTTATTTATTATTTTAATGTAGACTAAGTGAAACAAAAAAAATATATATATATTTTTTTTCTCTACTAGTGTGAACTGAAGTATGAAGTCGCGAGAATAAGAATGCAAAAGATGTACAGTATAATGATCTCCAATTTCTAATATTCAGTGTCTATGTAAATATTTTTTTTTAATTTTTTTTATTTATGCAATTTGGGTTGACTTTAATTTATTCTTGGACTTAATTCTCAGAGCCCATTTAATAATGTATGAGATACACAGGAGTCCAAACGAATAAATATAAATCTATTTTATTATAACTCAAACTATAGGTATAATAATAAAAAAAAAAAAAAAAAAATTGGAGGGGGGCCATGGCCACCCCAACCATATGCATAGTTCCGTCCCTGCTCATCAACTTCAATTAACTCTTGTTGCCGTCGCTAAAAATAACAATGATTGTTGTTGGCTTTTTGAGACACTTGCAAACTTGTTAAATGTGATTGGAGTTTCTTGTAAGCGAAAAGAAATGATTTGGGAAAGTCAAGCTAAAAAAGTTGTTGAAGCCTTGAAAATGGGAGAAATTGAGAGTGGATCAGGTTTGAATTAAGAACTTGGTTTGAGAAGGCCCGGTGACACTCGTTGGGGATCTCATTATAAGACTCTTTTGAATACTATTGACTTGTTTTCTACAATTGTTGAGGTGCTTGAGATGATTGGGAAGACCGCTTCAAGTTCAGAGGATATGATAAAAGCTCAATCAATTTTATACTCATTTGAGTCATTTGACATTATTTTTATGGCACACTTGACAAAACTTGTCTTTGGTTACTCTAATAATTTGTGTAATGCTTTACAAAGAAGAGATCAAGATATTGTCAATGTTATGTCTCTTGTTTCGTCAACAAATGGTATGTTGCAAAAAACAAGAGACAATGGATGGGAACCTCTCTTGGATAAAGTTACTTCATTCTGCACTAAGTATGACATTGTTGTTCCCGATATGGATGCTCCTTACATTCCATGAGAAAGATCAAGACATTTTGTTAAACAAGGTACCAACCTTCAACATTTTCGAGTTGAAATTTTCATGGAATTGATTGATTTACATCTTAGAGAACTCAATGATCGGTTTGATGAGATGAATACGAAGTTACTTATATGCATGTCATGTTTAAGTCCCAAAGATGATTTCTCTTCTTTTGATAAGAAGAAAATACTCAAATTTGCCACATTTTATCCCTCTGAGTTTACAAGTATTGATGTGATGGCTCTTGAATGTCAACTTGACATATTCATTGAAGATATGTGAAGAGATGTTAGGTTTCGAGGTTTGCATGATCTTGGTGCTCTCTCGATGAAACTTGTCGGGACAAAGAAGCATATGAACTATCCAACAATTTATTTGCTCATCAAGTTGATGTTGATTCTTCCAATAGCTACTGCAAGTGTGGAAAAAGTATTTTTTGGAATGACTTATGTAAAAAATAAGTTGCGAAATAGTATGAGTGATCAATTACTAAATGTTAGTTTGGTTACTTTTGTTGAGAAAGACATGTTTCTACAAATTTCTGATGATGATATCATAGACCGTTTTCAAAACATGAGGCTTCGTCGGTCTCAATTGTAAGTGTAATTTGATTTGAACGTTATGTATTTTTTTTTTCAATTTTCTCTAATCATATGACTTTTATTATTAAATAGTATTTTGCTTAATATTTTTCGTACCCCAAATTCGGAATTCGAAATCCGCCAGTGTGTGGAAGTCATGCACCTGATCAAACACTTGTCTTTAGAGTACATACTTAGACAATGTTACTTCCAGGCTAACCATGAAGATGGATGCAATAGCCTATTCAAAAGCCTATACACGATGTTAACAACATGCCCCCTTAGTTCATTGCCCGCATAAAGAATTGATATGTGTGTATAGTCAGGTCCATTTGCGAACAAGGGGATTCAACATAATTGTTCTCTTCCTCACTAGTCGAGAATGAGTAAAGTATGTCGTGGTAGTAGTCGACTACCTCACTAAAGGGGTCGAGGCCGAGCTATTTTTTAAGTTCATGAATCACAAAATATTAGATTTTGTATAAAAGGTTTGAAAGACGCTTACGAGCTCCCTATTGTTTTGTGGTCGTGCATAATTACGACTTAATCTTTTACTTGTAAAATCTATTTCTTTCTTATTTATGGTTATAAAGCCGTTATTCTGGTGGATTTGAAAAGGTTGATCTATTGGGTGGCATTGTTCAATGAGGACGTTAATGGACAAGTCGTCTTAGTCGAGATGAATTTTTATAGAAGAAAAAATAAGTGGATTTCTAGGGAGAGGAAAAAGACGACGGGATTGAGAATTTTGAATTGATTCCTGATAATTGGGTCATAGTAGAGGGTGAGACGTGACTTGTGAAAAGTTATTTTATAAAAGAAGAGTTGAGTTTGTTGTCTTTGTAATAAGTTTTCAGGGGTTTTAGTTTTTTCAATGTATCCCAAACGAATCACACCCTATTATATGAATTTGATTTTTTTGAGTAGATACTTTATAGTATATATAATGAAATATAAATAAATGTATCCTAAACGAAGCACACTCTGTTTTTTTTAAATATGTATTCTCGTACTCATATCGGCAACGCACATGTGCAACATATCTAAATAACAATGGGTTGGGACCACACGCTACAAGTTTAATTTAAACAAAACTACAGTATGAAAATGGAAATAACACGAACTTAACGTACTTAATTGTAAAAAAGTAAAACTTAATTAATCCTCAGCCCTTCGATTGCTACTTGTCCCCGATCTCTACCACGTACCCCTTTCCCCTCTTCGTAGTCATACACTTAGCTTAAAAGGGTACGCTATTCATCTTCTAGATTCTTCTCATTCGAAACCCTTTCTTCACCATCGAGCCCCGCCCCTCGATTTCACCTCCAGTAACAACATAAATACCCCGTCCGCCGAAAAACGTCGAGCTTATCTTTCCTTCTCGAGAAAACGTCGCACAGATCGCAACGGAGTAACGGCTCATTTCGAAAATTTCTTGTAAGTAATTTTTTTCCCCTTTCACTTAGAAGTAGAGTGGAAATCGGAATTAGGGTTTAATTGTTGTGTTCTTTAATTGTAAAAATCAAATGTATGCAATGATTAGTGAAATATAATCACCAACAAATCATCCTTTTATAAAGCAACCTAATAATTTCTCAAATTAAACACATCCTGCTCCAATAACTGCTCCCCCATCTTTTTCTCAACAAAAAAGGGCCGTTTCTCTTTCTCACTCTACTTAAACCCTAACCCCCCTTTATCCCTGTTATGGAATCTCAATCGTTGATATCTTCCACGCAGAATTGAAGTTGAGAGATGCACATAGAACAACCGCTGCCTGCCATGGATATTTCTGAAGCTACCAAAATTGTCATGTCCAGAGTCCGGAATTTGGATATCGAAAACGCCACAAGGATTATGGGCTACATACTGATTCAAGACAGGGGGGAGCAGGATATGATAATGTTGGCGCTTGGCCCCGACGCACTTCTCGTATCCTATGTTAATCAAGCCAAGGCGCAATTTGCTCTCAATTCCTCAAACCTTCCTTCGGATGCCAACATTTTCCCCCAATCTACTCCGCGGATTTTGATTCCGAACAACGGATTTCATTACAGTAACCCTTCGTCGCCTGCGAATTTTTCTGCGGTTTTGAATGACTTCGATTCGCAGTTCTACGGCGGAGATGAGTTGCTGTGTGGTGGTTTTGAGGATGCCGTTACTCCGCCGCACAGGAGGAGTCACTCGGTGAATGATGTTATGATTATGTCTCATCTTGAAGAAGGGGGAAGCTTCGAGAAACGCCCTTGCTCGTACTATGCAAGAGGGTACTGTAAGAATGGCAATGCTTGTAAGTTTTTGCATGTTGATAATGTCAGTGATGAGACAATTGAGGCTATTCAGAACCAGAGGTTTTCGCACATGGCGTCTCGGAATCACCGCCCTTCTAGTTCTAGTTCTGCTTATAGCAAGAGCATCAACTTTCTGAATGAGAATTCAAGGTAATTTTTTTTCCTGAATTAGTATGTTTTTCTCTTTATTAAAATATTTTCTGCTTATGGAAGTTGTGACTTTTTGGTTAAGTGTTTCTTGTGGCATTCACTGTTATTTGTCTTTTGAATTAAGTGTTTCTTGCTACATTCTTGATTCTTGATTTTACTATGTTTCAATACACTGCAGCGGCAGGGTGAGATTGTGCATCTCTTCTCTAAACAGTTTGCAATTCAGTAATTTTGCTCTGTAAATTGAATATAGAGAAGAAATATAAAATTGTACTTTTGTTGATAATGAAGTGACAACCTTTGTACATGCAAAAACTGTTCTTACTAATTTAACTATAAGAAAACAACTAATCTTGACTGTTGATCTCATCAGCTTAGATTTCTACTCTTCTTGTTTGTCTGATTTTGCTGTATATTAAAAGTTTTAACTTTATAATATCTTATTTGAATTCCACAATTTTAATAGGCGGGGTCCTAGGAACGAGCGCTCGCCAACGGGGCTTGAAGCTGCTCTAACTTCACGCTCACGTCAAATTTACTTGACATTTCCTCATGAGAGCACGTTTAGGGAAGAGGATGTTTGCAGTTACTTTAGGTGAGTGATCAGGAATTGGAAGCTTGATTCTTAAAATTGTTTAAGAACTGATCCTGTTTTTTTTTTTTTTTACCTCTTTTGAAGTAAGTTTGGACCGGTGCAAGATGTTAGGATTCCTCATCAAGACAAACGAATGTTTGGGTTCGTCACATTTGCCTACCCGGAGACTGTAAAACGCATTTTGGCAAAAGGAAACCCTCATTTCGTTTGTGATTCTCGAGTCCTTGTAAAACCGTACAAGGACAAAGGAAAATTTGCAGACAAGTACCATTCTTCCCTTTATATGTACTCTTAGTTTTGATATTTGCCAAAATTTGTTCTCCTAATGTTGTCCCTTTGTCATATGATTTGTTTTAGGAAACATCAAATCTGGGATAGCCCTGAAGCCTTTGATCCACCAATCGGTGAGCATACTGTTCACCTACTATTGAATAAGGGTGTAGCTATTGACATCCACAAAATTACTTTATACATACACTTTGTAGTTTTACTAAATCGTATGAACAGCTTAAAAATGTTGTGCATGTGGGTGTATTCAGCAATTTTGTGGTTGTGAATAGCTGCACCCATCAAATAAATAGGTGTATGAGTTGAATCTCTTTTGTTTGTTGTTCAGGATCTAGAATGTTATCAACTCAAGATATGATATTTATGAGAAATTTGGAGCAGAAGGCAGAATTACAGCACTCAATTGAACTTCAAACTCGTAGGATGATGGATTTACGACTGATGGATCATAGATTTCAACAAAGCCTTCAAGTTGGTGTCCCGGTTTTCTCTCCAAGAGGATCTTCTGAGTTGCTGAAGGGTGAAAATGGCATTGCTTCTTATGATGCTGATTTTCGTGATGTTTTCCAAGGTTAGCCTCCTAATTTAGGAACATCACCATGTGTGCTTAAATTGAAGAGTCGCATTCCTGTGAACATGAACTCTCCTATTCAAAATAATACTCCCTCAATTCAGTTCACTTTATTTTCAGTTTAAATGACGTTTTTACACTTTTCAATGATAATTAATTACATTTCTACCTAATTTACCCTTAAAGTCATTAAAAATAACCTAGATAGTAGTATAGTCTATGTCTTATGCAGAATTCCAAAGTAATTAAATGTCAATGATTTCCTAATATGTGTGCATTTATCCAAAATGACATCTATATTGAATTGGAGGGAGCATTGTTTCGAAGTAATACTATTTACCTTGAGTTTTATAAAAATGTTTGATTTTATATGTTATTCTTCTCAAAATAATTTGAACCAAATTCATAGAAATTTTGGTCGTTCACTCATGTGAACCACGTTCACGTGAACTCTCTTATCCAAAGTAATACCGTTTAGTATGCAGAGTCATACTGCTTAGCATTCAAAGTATCACGGTTTAAAAAATGTTGATTTAATGCTTTATTCTTCTCAAAATCACCTAACGTGATACTCTGTATGCTAAGCAGTATGACTCTCTGTATACTAATCAGTATTAACGAGTTCTCCATAAAACTTTTGTGAACCAAATTAACGAGTTTTAGTATGTAGTATCTGAGTTCATCCATCTAGAACTAATACATTTTATCTTCTAAAATTTCACGTTCATTGGTGAACAGAGTTTGACAGTAGCCAAGAAACAGCTGATGATGAGAGCAGTTTGGAGCATATCCTACCTGAAAACCTTTTCACTTGTGAAGATCATTCCGTGTTCTACAATGCTGAGACGGAAGATGATAACCGTCCATTTGGCAGAGTGTCTCCGCGTTAGTCTCAAATGACCATGTACATTTTGTTTTACTGATTTCAGTATTTAATGAATTTCAAAGTGAAAATGTGAGTGATTTCCAGACTGCCCGTGTTTGGGGGCGAAAAACCATTGAAATGTAGGTGTTATATGTTATGGTGGCTAGAGAAGCAGGGATTAACGTAGCTTGATAACATCACAGTTATAAGATTTATTCAAAACCATCATACTTTACTAGTTACCTGTTTATACAGATGATAAATGACATTTGAAGCGTGATATATAAGTAGGGATGCAATAGGGTGGGTCCAAACCGGGCCTGCATTGAACCTGTCCCGCATGGGCTGGGTCTCGACCCAATCAAATGGATATGAGATGGGTTATGGTTTTTGCTGAACCTTTCCTGCCAATCCGTTTTTGGACCCGCCATATATAAATATAGTGATATTTATGTGTATTTATATGAACTTATGTGCATATTAATTTTTATATTTTTGCATGCATTTTTTTAGTATAAAATTAATATGAAATAGTACTATTTCAATAATTATATATTTTAATTTGAATTATTTAATGCCAAAATAAATATATTATATATAGTAAGATTAATTTAAAAATAATTAAAAAATTAGGAACACTCGAAATTAGTAGCTAAAAGTTGTGCATGTAGGCGTGTGAGTGTGAAACAACTCGGTGAATGTTAATAGACGTGTCTTTCACACTATGAAATTTCACCTTTACCTGATGTTTTTTTTCCAGATTAAGGCCCTTTGTATAAGAAGATTAGTTATTACACGAGGGGGAAAGTGTGAGACCGTCCCACTTTTTTTTTTTTTTTTTTTGTGAGTCGGATTTTTTTTAATCCATATTTCAGATTTTTTAGTTGGACAATTCATTTTTGTCCTCAGATTTTTTGTTTGTAAAAAAAGTGATAATATTTTTAACAAAATGACTATCACTTTTTATTTAAATAGTGTATTTTTTTACTTAAACATTATTACATTGATGTAGAAGAATCCCATCTCACGGAATGAGATCCATAAGACGGTTTCACCTAATACTAGCTCTAATAATTGTATACGGAGTATTTGTTGTGCACACCACATCGCTAATTTAGTTTAGTTTCAAACTACAAAGCGACTTATTCAAATCGGCTTCATCAAAACGTTAATTTGTCGGTATTAATTTTACTATTAATGAATTGTACACTAAAAATCATTTTACAAACATTAACTCGAAATCTATGTAGGATTTTTCTTACGATAGTCAAATTAGATTAAATGACTATTGTAGTCATTACGACACCATACAGCATTTTAACTACATGTAGGAGGTCCCATCTTTAGATTTATTGCCAATTGTTCCGAAAAATTCAAATTAATGACCAAATTAATTAACAAATTCAAGTATTTCAATTTTCATGATGTCAGAAAAATATTTGCTACAGTAAAACCTATAAAAATAAGAGATTTAACTGAAGTCAATCGCATATGATTAATTCGTACCCCTTCATATAATTCTGTTACAGCGGAATGGTGAAAGAATAGCAACAATATTTTGCAAAAATTGCCGGGTCAGATGAGGCAAATGAATCGGAGTACTAAATATTAGGCTAAAGTCAAGGCGAGCATCACCTGATTTTGACAAAACCAACATCCAAATAAATTGCTATTGTTCCCACATCTTTAACAATTATCCCTATTGTTCATTTTTATTACAATTATTGCCACTACAAACATTATACTATATTTCCTTAATTTGTATGCAAAAAGCAGCTTGGATGGATGGAGTATATAAAACTAAAACTTTACCCCCAAAAGCATTTGTGTATATACACATGTGGAACTGATATTACATACATAAACTGAACGAGAGTAATAGTAGTTTTAAATTTCATTTTGGACAAAAAGCAAAACATTATTTCTACACTAATAGTGGAAGAATTGAATTCAAGGGTAGGAGTAGGAGGATGGGTATCGCAGGGGACCCACAAGGAAATCTGGAACATCAATATCCTTCAGTACTGGACTCATTTTCAATCCAACTATTTTCACTTGTGGATTTGAATGACCATCAATCAAAACATTTGTAACCTGTGAAATACATACAACAATCATCACTAAAATTATTACTCCATTCTTATTTTAGAATAATCGAAAACTACATCCTAACTAAACTCTTTCTAAATAGAACCCACCACCTATAAATTAGTATCATTCTAATTAAATTAAAAAAAATAGGCCTCATCACTATCTTTTTTTTTTGTTCAAATATTATATGCAAAACTAAACAAAATAATTCCACCCTAAGTTACCTTAGCCTCAAGGTCCACAAGTATATGTAGGTATTTAACTGGCCCTTAGCCTCAAATAAAATTTTAAATAGGCCTCATCACTATCAGTTTTTTCAAATGTGTATATGACTATATGCAAAAATAAAGAAAATAATTCCACCATAAGTTCCCTTAAGCATCACGTTTAACAGGTCCACAAGTATATGTAGGTATTCAACTGCCCCACATATATGTACATACATACTAGACACTAGTAAATCGACTGGTATAAATAAGTGAGTAGCAGTTAAGTAGCAATTATCGTTAGCTAATTACCACATACCTGTGTACATCCAAATAATTTGAGCACTTCAAGCAATACACATGAATCAACAATCAATCCCACTGCTTCATTGCTTAGATTGCGACACCAAGATAGATCTAGACTCCTTAAATTTCTGCAGTTTGTAGAAAGTGAAAGAGCAGTATGTTTTGAAACCTGAAACACATCACAAGAAAACAAATATGACCAATTGCAAAGCAAAAGATGATCACAGAACAAAATAGAAATTTCAGACAACATAAATTTTATTACTATTTGGAAGCAAAATATACTTCAGAATGGATCAGATAAAACAATAATCTCTTAAATCAAGTGTGATCTAATTGCAGTGGAGGTGTTATGGTCAAGTGAAATATTTAAATTTGATTGTCCAAACTTGGAGCAGTACATTTCTATGAACAAATATACAAATAATTTATAGATTTTAAAAAACAGTTTTTGGATGTTGCACGGGGCAAATAGCAACTTGCAAGTGCCTATAGCAGGCTTATAACAGATCTTCGGCAAAGCCAGTAATGATTATCAGTCATAACTATTTAGAGCATATTTAAAACCTAATCAACTTTTTATTATTTCAAGGAAATAATACAACAGTCCAACCTGAGAGTAACAGCATGAGATAAACAAGTTTTCTGCTGTTGACAGCAAACAAAGCTTCGTTTTGGTGCATTCCATTACCAATATGAATTAAAGTTTAAAATACAGCTAAAATATGAGAACTTACCTGGGTAATATTATTAAGCGCAAGATCTTTCAGAGATGCTCCACGAACATCAAGATATGCAGCAATAGCTTCATCACTGTGGGAACACCAAGAAGGAGATCTCAACTGTCACATTTCCCTTCTCAGGAATAGAAACATGTTCTAAATACATCGATGGGATTTTTGCTCTCGCTATATTTTAAACGTATATTTTTTCAGAATCATGATTCTTTGGGTTGAGGAGGTATTCATTGTTAAAGCACTTTGTGTTGTATGAAATGAAAGAAGACGGATAAGTGAAGGCTTAACTAATGAAAGGAAAAATCTTATTATTCCAAGAAAAATACAATAGATAGCTATCCATGTATGCCCCCTAAAATTAGGAAATCAATGAGAAAAAAACATCTAAGTATTTGAGTTTCCGTAATCAAGATCACTTCATCACATTAAACTTTGGTATATTAACCAACTTTAAATAGAATATGCACACTTCAACTAAATAAACTGATACCTGAACGCATTGCGACAAAGTTTTAGAGCCTGAATTTCTCCGCACCCATTTGCAAGAAAACCTACGGAAATATCTGTCAATTTGTGCAAATTCATCAGGTCTATTGCTCGCAACTCAGCACAAGTATCACCAATGACTTTTAAAGATGAATCAGTCAACTCTCTGCAAAAAGATGAAAAGAAAGTCAACTGTTTGGATAATTAAAACAGCCTGCATAAAAAATATATAAAAATCAGTACACTGACATGCAATCTGCTAAAACAAGCTCCTTCATTCTGCGACCATTTGCAGAGAGAAATGCACAAATAAAATCATCACAAACTGTCTGAATTCCAGCTACTGATAAAACTTCCAAGTTCTCTAGCTCTTGCAGTGCTGGTAGAATAAGCATAGCATCTATGCTATAACAATAATCCAAGTATAATTCCCTTAATCTCAGTGAGCTGGCAAGATAGCAGACTCCCTCAGAGGTAACCAAGGGGCACTGACTGATATCAACAGATTTTAGAGAAGGAGCAGCAGAAATAAGCATACGTAGTCCATCATCTGTGAGACGATATGCACCCTTCAAAGATATCGTAGTCAAAACAGGAAGGCTATTTTGTGAATGAGCCAGAGCATCATGCAGTGCCCAGTCTGGCATACAACTTCCACACAGATCAAATTGTAACACCTATTTCAGAGAAAAATACCATCAGGTCCATCAAACACATAAGTACATGAAGCTGTTGTTAAATAATTAAATACAACACAAAGAAAGAATATTGAAGTTAGACGAACTGAAATACTATGTCTTAAACAACATCAAATCAATGTGGCTCAGTATTAAATATAATCAAACAGAAACGACTTGTTACCAGTTCAGATTGATTCTCCAGGATATACAAAAAAACAGAGTACAAATCAAGACAAGAAGAGGCATATACAGCTCAAACAAGAAAGAACTTTGATCTTTTATCTGAAACAGAGTCGGTAATTGGCGTGTGAAAATGCAAAACATTTCATTGAAATATAATCGTACCGTCAACTTGCTGGCATTGCAATCTTTAAATGTCTTGGTGAATAGTTCCTCAGATAACCAGGAACACTCCCGTACACGTATCTCGGTTGGAGTACCATGTAGAAGCAGTTCGAGGAAATGACCATCCATTCTTCGACTGTCGCAAAGAAACCAACAGATCTTGTGTCTCAGTGCATCTGGGATGAAGTCAAGAGAAGTGATTGCATCAGCATTTTGGGAAATTACTGACAAGCATAGCTCTAACAACGAGGGAACTTGCTTCTGTTTTTTGCATGACTCTTGGTTCTTGGGGGACCACTTTAGTTCAACAGCCTCATTTTTATCAGTAGAAGCACTGTGCCGTTTTTCGTTCTTATTAGCTTCACGATCCTTAATAATTTTCATGGCAGTAGAAAAGGGACCTGGCCAATCTTCTATTCCACTATCTGGATTGGGCAGTGGAATTTCATTATCAGCAGCATTACGAGCATGGCTTCCCAGTTCATCATGCATAGAAAAATGAGCAAATCGAGATGCATTTCTCCTAGCAAACCTTCGAAAGCGTTCCCTGTGAGCATTTCTTGTATTGTCCACATTCACATTAGCATCTCTCACCTGAACTCTATCAGGCCGTGCTTCATCAACTGCTGTGTGATCAGCACCTGCAACACTACTTCCATTTACATTTTCTGTTTCAAGCTCTGATGTACCAATGGCACTAGAAGAAGAATCCCCGACTCCCAATTTCATTTTTCCTTTCTCTTCTATGTTCAGTCTTCTTCTAGTCTTCACACGAGATTCAATTGCAACATCATCTTCATCTTTGACTTCCTCTTTTAAAATTTCACTTTTAATGTCTTGATTTAGATCACCAAGCGATAAGGAAGAAGCCTCAACTCCGTGTTTCATTTTCCCTTTCCCTTTGGCTTCAATGCTCAGTCTAGTCTTCACACCACTTTCGATTACTATACCACTTTTGTCTTTGGCTGCTCCTTTCTCTTCAATGTTCAGTTCAGTCTTCACTCCACTTTCGATTACAATGCTGACTTTGTCTTCGATTGCCTCCTTTGATGTTGCATCTTGATTTAGATTTACAAGTGACACTGTTCTGTCCATGAAATTAATTGGAGCAGAACCATTTATTAATGATTCTTCAAAACAAACCATACCTTTACCTTCATCTCCTCTGCTTAATGTCCTTTCCTCCTTCCCATGACCATTTACATCTTCCACACCATCCAAAACTCTACCACTTTTTTCAGTATTCTCAATTCCTTCAAACAAATTACTAGCTAAACCACCATCATCTCTCATTCTTCTCTTCCCAACTCTCCTTCCTGACCTCAAACTCAAGACACCCTTCTCCACCTCATCTTCTGCAAGTGATTCCAACCCTAACCCTCTGGCTTCTTTGCTGAATCTCCTATTTGATCCCGCAGTGTCGTTGACTGCATCTCTTTCTTTGACCAATTCTGTCACACCCCTGTCACCCATATCCTGCTGTATTATAATTGATTCAGGAACCTCAACAGAGCAATCAATCCCTAATTTGGTATCAAAAGCCCCACTCTCCACATCAGATTCACCACTTAAAGAAGCCCCTTCAACTTTCTTCCTCTTTGCACTCACAGCGTCAGCATTCTCCCGGTACTCACTTACACCTAATTTTTTCGCTAAACGAGCACTGACCCTTCGCACATTTCCACATTCAGCAACCATAATAGAGCCGTCACCAGAGCCAAAGCCTATTTCGAGATGCCCTCGGTTTTGACCCGGGGAACTTAAACTAGTGGCACTGTCTGTTGATAGATTCAAAGTTTCAGACATTTTGGCTGGTGTCACAGGTTCAGCAACCACATTTTCTAGTCCCGGTGGCTGTGACGGCTTAGGCGCCACTGTAGACAACATTTTCCTGGATCTCAAAACTTTCATCGCAAACCTATGATGTTAAACAAGGCAACTAAAATTCATTTCCGATTTTTTATTAGACGATCGAAATAACTAGAAACAAAAGCGAATGAATAACCAAATGCTTCAATATCTTCAACTATTTACACAGAGAAATTATCACAAACACATAATATGCACAAGAAATAATGCCTCTATACGCATAATTACACATGAAATAGAGAAATACAAGCGAACTGTGTTGCAACTTACAAGTAAAGGAGGAGCGGCGAAGATGTTTGAATAGAAGAGGGAGAAAGAAACTTACAGGGCACGCTGATGTGTTGGTTATGGAATATAGTTCCCGTCGCTTCGTTTCTCCCGCCAAAATATCATTTGGGCCTCACCCTTCAAAGCCCATGAAACCCGTTGTAATCAGGCCCACATTCTTTATTTTATTAAATACTCTACTGTATTATATAAGTATTTTTAGCTCTTTTTTTCTTTTCATTTTACGTTAATAATTATGGGATGTATTGGTTGTTAATTTTTTAGGATTTTTTTCGACTTTTAAAGTCATTATTATTTTAAAAAATCTTTAAAAATTTTGAGGTATTTAATATGAATTTTAAAAAGTCTTTAAAAATGTTTAGATATTCAAGATTTTAATATTTGATTTTTTTAAAAGTAGAGATTTCAAACGATTCTATCAAAGAACTCTAAAGACGAAAAATCAGATGTAGGAATGACAATATTGACCCGATCCGCGGGTACCCACCCCACCTGTGAACTTTGGATCAGGTCAGATTCGCCCCGTATTGAGTATGAGTCGGGTCTGAGTCTTATGCCCGACCCACGAGTATCCGGCCTGTCCCAAATTAATATATAAACTTTATATATATATGTATATATATATATTTTATTGGTAAAATATTTTATATAATATACTCCCTCCGTCGCGTATTAATTTTCATAGGTAGATGGACACGTAAATTAAGAAAGTGTAATAATGAGGGGTAATTTTGTAAAACTTTATGTATAAAGTAAAGAATGGGTTGACTTTTGTGTATGTGTGGAGAAAAAGTAATGGCATTTGTGTAAAATTGAGGATATTGTGAGGGTGGAGTTTATAAAGGGTTTTCCATTTTAAGGGTGTGAAAGTTATTGTATGACGTCCCGAAAAGGAAAGTGTGAAAGTTATTGTGGGACGGAGGGAGTATATATATATAATACTCCCTCTATCCATAGGAATTTGCACACTTTCCATATATGGACGTCCCTCACCCTCAAAATATACACATATTTACTCGTATGTCATTACTTTTTCACACTCAACCTACCTTTTACTTTACTTTATTCATAAAAGTTTACAAAACTACCCCTCAAAACATCACTCATTACACTTTTTTTTACACATTTATTAAAATGTGTGTCATCCCAGAGGTGCGAATTCCTTTGGGACGGAGGGAGTATTAATTTTAAATATAAGTTAATAAAAAAAAAAAAGTCAATCAAACTCTTTAAGACCATGTTTATCCATGTCCGGTCATGACCGGGTCATCAAATATAGTAAAATTCATTTCTCACTCCTCCACCTACCCATTTTACACCACAACCCAAACTCATCTTTTTTCACACTTTATCCATAACCACCACAACCACAACCAACATTTAATAAATTATTTATTTTATAATATAATAATTATATCTATTATTAATTCTTTATAATATTTTCACAATATTTAAAAAATATATACCATTATTTAATATTAAAAAATGTATAACTATAATAAAAAATTACCATAGACTTAAAAAAAATTACAACATTCAATAATAAAATTTCTATTACAAAAATTGAAATACAACTGAAAATAAATAAATCGAACTACAAATAAATGCCTAATTACAACAAAGCAAAAGATGCAAATTACATATTTAATTATCAATATTAAAAAACGATTGAAAATTTTGTGAATTTTGATAATATTGAGAAAATTGAGAATTATCAATATTAAAAAACGATTGAAAATTTTGTGAACTTGACTGGTTTTGAAAGTCATGATGATAATTGGGATCATTTGGATCCATGTTAGAAGAGAAAAAAAATAATTAAAACAATTTAGAAGAGAAAATGGATTGTATGAAATTGTGATCCAAAATATATCAAGGTTTCTATTTATAGAGAATTTAATTTTATGAATTTTAGTTTTTTATTTATTAAGTAGATAAGTGAAAATCAGAAATTATGTAAATAAAATATAACCGACGAGTAAAATTTTGACAAGTGACATATTTGGATTTTTTGGGAATAAAATATTACCCCCACATGGCCCCACACACCCATGGTTGTTTTTGGTTGTTCGACAACCACGATCATGCGCAAATTATCTATTTTCCTTTTTCTTTTTTTTTGTCTTCTAGCTCACGATCCGGGCATACGATAAACATGGCCTAAAGTCTAAAAAAATTCAATAGAATCTCAATTGAATACACCCTTACCCTTACCCTTAGTATCATTTTTCACTGATTTTGTCCTGGATCATTATATATGATAAATTCCTGTGTAAGTGAAGTATTTTTGGTGCAAACATGAGTTTGTTTTGAGATATTGATACGTTGAAATTATTATATAATAATATTAAAATTAAATTATAAAATATTAAATTGATCTAACGGCCTGACTTAATTCTCTACCTGGCTTCAAGCTAAATAATTCAGGTCAAAACAATCATGATTTAAACAAGTAGAAAAAAATAATCCTATTTTTTTAAATTTAAATGAGTAAGCTCAACAGAATAACATGACTCTTTTAACATCTTTAGTTAAACATGTCCGAAAAAAATAACCCTATTTTTTCAATTTAAACGAATTAGTCTACATGACATGACTTTTTTAACATCTCTAATTGTAAGGGTTGAATACCCAATTTTTTTTAATACATTTATTTTACTAATAAAAAGAAACATTTGATTATAAGAAAGGCAATATACTTACATTTCTTAAAAACCAAACAACGATAAGAAATGAATGTAGTGGTCAAGACTCAAGAATCCAACGCACTAGGAAGTGACAATAAGGAGGCATAAATGCCATTTTTCTTATTGATCAAAGTTTCATGCTTCCCTTTTTCAGCAACAACACCATTCTTTAAAACTACAATTAAATCAGCATTCTTGATTGTGGATAGCCTATGCGCCACCACTATGCTGCTCCTCCCCACCATCGCTCGCTCTAACGAATCTTGCACCACCTTTTCTGATTCCGTATCAAGGGCGCTTGTCGCCTCGTCGAGCAGCAAAATCTTCGGATCCTTCACTAGTGCTCGTGCTATTGCCACTCGTTGCTTCTGCCCTCCCGATAATTGGATCCCTCTTTCACCAACAATCGTATCGTACCCCTGTACATTTCAAGCTCACATAAAAACACTCCTAAATTTTTAATGATACATTTTCCGGTGATTTGGTACGAAATGTATACAATTTGAATACATATGAGGAACCATTTTGAATGAGATGAATTCACTTCAACTTCTTTATCATAATGAAAAAAATAATTATGTGAGGTATTAAAAACAAAATCACTCACATTCTGTAAGGCTGTGATGAAATTGTTAGCATTTGCCAACTCTGCAGCAGCTAATATTTCTACCTCTGTGGCATTGTCTTCTTTTCCATATTCAATATTGGCCCTAATTGTGTCATTGAATAACACAGGCTCTTGGCTTACCAGGCCTATTTGCTGTCTCAACCACTTCAATTTCAGTTTCTGGATTTCAAAACCATCTACTGTAATTTGACCTGAATCTGGATCATAAAACCGTTGTAATAAAGAAATGACTGTCGATTTTCCACTTCCACTTTCACCAACAATTGCTACCATCTGAAAAAGCAATTTAGTGTATCTTAGACTATTGTTGTTCCTATTGCAATTCAATGTCAAGTGGAGTAGTGTTTACCTTGCCCGAGTGAACAGCCAAGCACAAATCTTTGAAAATCTCAACATCAGGCCTACTTGGATACCTAAAACTAACATGTTGGAACCTAATATCTCCCTTCACGGCTTCCAGAGTCATTCCCGAGTCATCAGTGGAATCTATTTTCGATTTTCGATCAACAAGTTCGAAAATGGAATCAGCGCTAACTCTGGCTTTGCCAGTGTCGGGTGCCAGGGCACCCGACTGGGATATTCCCACCGCTGTCATACTCAGACCCATGAATACCTGCATTTGTTTACAATTAGATAAACATATACAGTACATTCTAAATTGTGTACGTAGAACATGTTTCAGCTTACTTGAAAAACGTCGCCAAAGGAAATTTTCTGAGCCTCAACGAGTCGAGCCCCAGCATAGTAACTAGCTGCATAAACTGAATACAACAAAAAGAAGGACATTCCAAAACCTGCTCCACTAAGTAACCCATGTCTAATACATAATTTCACTGGGCCTGCACATTTCTTTTCGTGCAATTCTATCACCCTCTCCTCCGCACAGAAAGAAGCCACAGTTCGGATATTTCCAACAGCATCACTCACAACTTGAGTTGCTTCTTCATACAATTTCTGTATTATATAATCCACTATTAAGCATACCATCTTTTCCTCATTTTTCAATTACAACATATGTTTTAAAATTTATAATTCCATACACGACCTTTTCTGATGATCGATTCGATGCAATGTTTGAAACTGTAAACAAAATTGTGAATTTATAATTGAAATTGAACAATAACTTAAAAATGTGAATTTATTTGTAATTATTTTTTTCAAAAAGAATTCAATTGCCACTCTAGTATTGAATTTTCGACAAGTCATGCTAAAGTAATTGCAAAATTTAACATTTTCAATTGACTCCAACTTACGTACCTTTGAATCAGCACTGAAACCTACTAAAAATTTCATGTGAAGATATCCATTTAGTCCAATGAGAGGCAACATGCACAAGACTATGAGTGACAACTCCCAGCTTGCTCCAAAACCAACTACCAAACCTGAGGCATCCGATAAAATTGAAACAATACATAGTAAATTAGTATAATCTCTAGTATCTACACCAGGATGATACACATAAATCGAAAAATTGTCAAACCTGCAATTGCTGTAGCAGTATTCTGAACAATTAAAGCAAGCGATTCTCCCACCAAATTCCTCACGGATTTCACATCTACAGAAAGTCTCGAACCGATTAAACCGCTCGAGTTCTCAGCTCGATCGAACCAACCTATCTCCATGTGAATCACTTTCTCAAAGCACATTAAACGCAGTCGTTTAACCAACTTACTCCCCGCCACAGCAAAAAAGTACGTCCTCGTCGGAGTTGCCAAAAACGACGTCACTCCGAGAACAACAAACATACACGCCCAAAATTTCGAATCGTCGCGAAGTTTATGAGCCGGCTCGTAGAAAGTTTTGACTACGCTTGAAAATAGGAGTCCAAAAAGTGGTAAAACTGCCCCATTGATGATTGCAGCTAAGGAACCAAACATTAGATCTGGAATTTCTGGTTTATTCAAGTAAGCTAAGCGGTATAGCGATACTTGCTTCTTCTTCTTCTTCTGATCTGCAGTATGTGGTTCTTCACGATACGATGTCGTTTTGTCGATTGAGGATGAATCCGTTTCGGAATCTGTGTCGATTTCATCACCCGCGGGTTTCTGAATCGCCTCTGTTTTGAAATCTTGGAGATGTATGAGTCGAGTGTATTCTCCTTGGGGATTTTGAATTAGGTCAGAATGTGAGCCTTTTTCTGCGACCTTTCCATGGCGGATTACAGCAATGGCGTCTGCGTTCTTCACTGTGCTGAGACGATGAGCAACAATGATTGTCGTTCGGTTCGTCATGACCCGATCCAGTGCCTCCTGTACGATCTTTTCCGATTTTGCATCAAGAGCACTTGTGGCTTCATCCAGAAGTAGTATTTTCGGATCTTTCAGAATTGCTCGGGCTAAAGCAATTCTCTGTTTTTGCCCTCCTGAAAGCTGGCTTCCATTTACACCCACCATTGTATCTATACCCTGAACATTGATATTTAAGCAATTGATTCGATCAGTATGCATGGGGGAGTATTTTTGTGCAGAGATATTGAAATTAGAAATCCAGGATACTAAATTGAAGGATTTGGAGAAGAAAGAAATTGGTATATTGCATGCACACACGCATGTTTAACATGAAAAGTTGCAGTTTAAATTATATGTGACCTGAGGGAGCTTATCAATGAACTTAGCAGCATGAGCATGTTCTGCAGCAACTCTAATTTCTTCAAGAGTTGCATCACTCTTCCCATAGGCAATGTTGTCCCTGATGCTTGAAGCAAACAATACAGGTTCTTGGCTCACAAGCCCGATTCGTCCCCTAATCCACCTGACCCGGAATTCTTTGATATTAATTCCATCAATCAAGACTTCACCCTCTTGTGGATCATAAAATCTCTCCAAAAGATTGATAACACTTGATTTCCCACTCCCACTTTCTCCAACCAAAGCTAGTGTAGTTCCACTTGGTATTGTGAGAGAAAAGGAGTTAAGTATTGGCTCATTTGGTCTTGTTGGGTAGCTAAAATTGACATCCTTTAGTTCAATATCCCCTTTCAGGTTGGTCATCACATGTCCATTTGTGTTGTAAGGGTCTATTTCTGGTTTTCTGTGAATTGTTTCAAACACTTTGAAAGCAACATCTTGGCCAGCTCCGAATGCTGTCAGGCATGGAGATATTTGCCCTAGTGAACTGAAAATATACATTCTTATTCATCCACCTTATACTGTAGTATAACTTAATTCCCTAAATCATTATTTTAATTAGTACTGTAGTATAACTTTTGTTTTGCACAGTATTACTGTTTAGTATACAAAGTGTCACTATTTGGTATTTTGAAATGATAAAGCACACAAAGTCAGACTTTTTTAATTAGTGGCACTTCGTATACTGAACAACACTGATATTTAAAAAAAGAGTTCACGTAAACTTGAGTAATTTTTGAAAAATGAATGATTTTATCCCGTATTGTAAAGTAAAAGTGTAACTTACACAGATCCTAATAGAACAGCCATTGTTATATTCAAGACAGCTCCACCTGAATATCCATGGTTGATAATCATTTTGGCACCAAACCATACTGCCAACGCATAACTGCAGAATAGAACCAACATAAGAACACCAGAACCTAATCCAGCAGCTAAACCCTCCTGCACACTGGCCCTATAAGCTTTGTACAGACACTTTTCATACTTATCAGCTGCTTTTCTCTCCCCTGTGAAAGATGCAACCTGCATTATCAAAACAACAACAATTATATGTCATTAAAGGTCAATTTTCTTTGTAGTGATTTTTGTGTTACGGGTCTCAATTTACAGTTCTAATTGAGCTGATTGTTTGCTCAACCACGACGGCTGCTTCTGAATAAGCAGCGTGGCCTCGAAAGGTCAGCTTGCCCATCAGCACAGTCATGACAGCGGCGGAGAGAACAAGAACTGGAATTGCAGAGAGCAAGACCAGTGTAAGAAGCCATCCCTTACTGAAAGCTATCACAAACCCTCCAATGAATGATGATGAAAGCTGTAAAAACTTTCCCACCTGTGCACATCAACAAAAAACAAGTTCAATTGTCACTAAATTAAATTACTTTCTCAAATGTATAATTTGATTACCTTCTCCCCAATAGCATCTTGAATTATAGCAGTGTGACTTGAAATCCTCTCAACAATTTCTCCAGTGTTAGTCTCTTTATCAAAATATCCAATATCTTGCCTTAATATAGCTTTGAGGTATAAGTTTCTTATCCTCACAGCTTGTCTTTCGCCTGTGATCATCCAGCATGACACCTCTGCCCAAACATGTCTTTTATTAGCTTATCTAACTATTCTATCGATCAATTTTCTTGTAGTGAAACTTACGTGAAAAGGCTGCAACACCCGCGCCCAACGCAAGATATACAAACTTCAATGATACCTAAAGATGCAAGGTCCACATGCATGTTAGCATGAATTCAATGTATAATGTACATGCATGTCAAAAGAACTCGAATAGAGGCATTGAATCAATTCGTTTATATTAACTATGCATAACTTTATTATACAATGAGTTTCTTCCCCCTTGAAATAAAATCTTAGATCCGTCTCTATTACCATCACTCTAATATCATCATCTAAAAAGTCGAACTTATAGAGAAGTGTGAAATCTAATCCATACCTGAGAGACTTTGTCAACAAGCGTTGGAGTATCGAAATTGTGTCCGAAAGAGTTGGCTAGTTCTCCGAAGAGAAGAGTCATAAGAGGCAAACATAGGCCAATTCCAATAGATGTGATTACACCAATGAACATTAGTGCATAATCCAGAGAATCTGCAAAGGAGAACAATTTGTAGTATGCAACTTTTGTATTCTGTCCTTCCACATCTTTCTCACCCATCACTTATTGCAAGATTTTAAGTTGTGAAATACTCATGAATGGTTTCACAAATATATAGAAGAAATATACTCCCTCTTCTTTTTTTTTTTTTGTTCGTCTGCCTCAACTATCCACTACACAGTTAATACAGAACACGAAGTAATTAACATGCGTGATTAGTTGAGACTTAGCATCACATGTTACTATCCTTGAACGTCATATATACACCTTGTCATGTGCAATCTTTATATAATATAACAAGCAGTTGGATAATAATTGATAAAGAAATTGGCATTTCATCATTTTTTTTGTCTCAAGAGTCGTTTTTCTCCTGGACCACAAATAATTTGATTGCAAATTAATTATACTAATTGTCATTTGTGCAAAACAGTACTGTATCTTTCTTGAATATTAATAATCTTTATTCAACGATCGATTAAACTCCACCAATGGCAATGACTCCACCAATTGTTTTCTACTCTTTTTTATTTTTATTTTTGGAAGGACTCATTTATAAGCATCGAGGAGGATTAAATTCTCAATCTATTCTTCCCTCACAGAATCTTCTCTTTAATCATGAAATCCTCGTGTATTACGTATATCTAGGTGAGACTTAAGGTCACATACAATTTTTTTTTTTTTTTAAATTAAATCTTT
The DNA here is from genome assembly GCA_963675135.1 of Galeopsis tetrahit. Lineage (NCBI taxonomy): Eukaryota > Viridiplantae > Streptophyta > Magnoliopsida > Lamiales > Lamiaceae > Galeopsis > Galeopsis tetrahit. Next base: position 71,156,350 of record OY776129.1, read on the forward strand.
TGAAATTTTATTGTGGAACGACATGAAATTTTTTACACATAAAATATGTCTAATTAAAACTGCGTGTCAAAAGGCCAGATTCAAGCTGCAAAAAAATTTGTGATTCGCAATCAGACTTTTGCTAGCTATAAGGCCAAAATAAAGCTAGTATAGGACTAAAATATGATACTATAATGTCAATATATATTGCAAGGACAATAAAACGTATAGTTTTTTGGGCGAATTCAAGGTCACACGGCCATTTTTTTTTTTTTTTTTTTACTATAAAGTCAAAAAATGTTATTAGAAGATAAAAAATAAATATGATATATAAAAGGTAGATAAATATTGATGTATTAACAAAACTGGAAATAAGTAAATTAACAAGAAATGAAGAAAATATGTAACTTAACGAATAACTGATCTTCCCAGGCTCCTAATTTTCACAAACAATTTAATATTTTTTGAATTTTCGTTTTGTTTAAGGGGTGTTGTTGCATGCAGTAGGGAATTGGTGTAAGGGATATTATGAATTAACAAAATTATAATTTTATATTGCATATGATTAATTGAAGAACTGATGCTTTCGTGTAGGGTTGCAGGTGTATAAAGATTAATTTGTCATTTCTGTGGTTGTCATTAATTTTTCAGATTAATCGAATAAAGTTGTGTAATTAGAACCTGATTCTTGTACCCAATAAGTTTTTTTTTTTTTTAAACATTACACATGATATTACAGAAGGGTTAAGCCTTTAGGTTAGGGGAATATTTTTTTTGTATATTATATCAAATGACTAGATGCAAAGAGATGAAGCCAAATTCCAAGGATCTAGCTAAGAGGAAATTGATAGTTTTATGAGTTTTTACCCTTTTGACATAAAAAGAACTAAATACCCTTCAACTTAAATATATTCACATATCCATTTATTCTTCATTCATTCATTGTAATTTTATGTAATTCAATTTATTTCTTCTTTCTTATTCATAAATATAAAATAAAAATACATATATTTATCTTGATGGATATATGACTAATGACTTTGTCAGTAATTTGTTTTTGCATGCTTTTAAGTTGTAGCAATTAAAGTATAGAATTTAGGAGAACGTGAGGTCCAAAACTACACGTCGTTATGATTTTATTTATGCTACTTGATTTTATTCTATTTTAATAAACAAAATTAACAACTAGTCAATTTTTCAAGCCAGTGCATTAATCCCAGCTGCAACTCAATGTTGATTTCTCACGGCCCACACCTTCATCACAAAATAGGCCTAATGATGCCTCTCTGAGTTGGGCCTTCTATTTAAATGAATGGGCCGTATAGGATGAACTTGGGTTGGGGTATATACCCCTCCAGCTTTGTTCGATACACTCCCCCGATACATATACTCCCATTAAAGTACATCTGAGATAGATGCACTCCCCCCAAATTGTCTATTTTACCCCTTTATCTTAAAAATTTGTATGATAAATGCACACCCCTCATAAAACCCTAATTTCCTCATTTCTTCCCCATCACTCCTCATTTCTTCTCTCTTTTCCTCTCATTTCTCGATCGCCGCCGCCGACCAAGCCACCGCCGCCAGCCTCCAGCGGCTCCCGCCTCCAGCGCCGCCTGCTCCTCTCTCGTCGTCCGCCTCCAGCGCCGCCTGCCCTTCTCTCTCTCTTTTTTTTTTTTCTTTTTCATTTATGCAACCAGCGGCGGCGGCGCCCCCTCGCCCAGCGTCGTCGCGCCTCCTCCTCCACCGACCCAAACCGTTATATTCACCTTCTCCGCCGACTCCTCCTCCTTCCTTTCTCCCTCCGTCGCCGCGCTGAAACAGGTACGCTTTTTTTTTTTTTTTTCATTTCTGCAAGCGGCGGCGGCGGCGCCGCCTCCTCCCCACCGCCCTCTTCTCTCCCCAACTGTCTTCCCCACTGTAAGCCTCCGCCTCCGCATAATGTTTTTCCCTTTTTCCCTATTTTCTCTCTTTCTTTCTGCAACTTGTTTCTTTCTGTTTCTTTCTTTTTTTTTTTTTAATAATTTTGGACGAGAAATATCGACCAAAAAAATTATGGTCGACATCAATTTGTCGACTGTAATATTTTTGGTCGACATTTCTTGTCCAAAATTAATTTTTTTTAAATTTTATCGATACAATGTTGTCGACGAGGGAGTTTTTCGTCGACTATAATTAGTCGACGATATATTTTACGGTCGACCAACCAGTGTCGATCGACACTGGTTGGTCGAAAAAAATACTTTTTTTTTTTTTTAGTTTTCTGAATGGTTGATGCCAGAAGTTGTGTTGGCAGTGGAGGTGGAGGCTGTCGGAAAGTTGCGGCGGCGGCTGCAAAATTAGGGTTAGGATTTTGTATAAAATTAGGTTTAGTGTTTTAAGTAAGGAGGTGTATGTATCTATAAAATTACTAAAAGGGCAAATATGGTATTTTACCTACATATTTAATTAATAAAATGGGAAGGGAAGTGTATCTAACAAAGTTGGAGGGGTATATACCTCAACCCGATGAACTTGATTGGCCACTAATTAATTACAGGCGTGGGTTATGGGTTGGGGTATATACCCCTCCAACTTTGTTTAATACACATACAAACACTCTCCCTACCATTTAAACATTAACTCTAATCCTAACCCTAGAATTTCGTGGACGCCGCCGTTGCCGCCGCCACAAACAAATTCTAACTCCCACAAAAATAACATGTTGATCAAATAAAATATCAATAACCTTATATAACTACCTCAAATAAAATTTAGAAATTAAAAAAAAAAATCTTAGTATTTTTAATAAATCAGAGTCGACAAAAAACACTCCGCTCAACACTGATTTGTCGACCAAAAATACTCCGGTCGACACAGGTTTGTCGACCAAAAATATTCCGATCGACACTGGTTTGTCGACCAAATTTCAAAAGAAAATAAAAAAAAAAATTGAAATTTTCGACTATTATTGATTGCTCAAAAACACTCTCGTCGACATCCTATAGTCGACGAGAATGGTCGGAAAAAAAAAAACAAACAAACCTTGTTACATATTTTTTTTTTTTTTAAAAAAAGCACATCGACAGTGACGGACGAGGCGAGGGGGAGAGCGACGGCGAGGAAGAAGGAGGGGGAGAGCGACGGCGAGGGAGAGGGAGAGGGAGAGTGCAGAAAACGGAAAAAAAAAAAAAAGGAGGGAAAGAGAGAGGCGGTAGAGAGGTTGGGGAAGAAGAGGAAGTTAGGGTTAAGGGGGTATGTATGTATCTATACATTTTATTAAAGGGCAAAAATGGTATTTCATATATAGTATTTAATTAAAAAATAGGAGGGGGGGAGTGCGTTAAACAAAGCTGGAGGGTTATATGCCCCTCACGGGCCTCACGTACTCCCACTCCACTTTTATTAATTAAATATACATACAAAATACCTTTTTTACCCTTTTAATAAAATACAAACAGATAAATACACTCTTCTTAGTTTCAAACTAACCATAACCCTAATTGGAGAGGCTGTCGCCGCCCCCAACAACCACCGCTGCCCCACCTCCGGCAGCCACTACCCCAAATAAATTTAGAAATTAAAAAACAAAATGTAGAAATAAAAAAATTATATTTTTGGTAAATTAGAGTCGATAAAAAACATTCTTGTCGGCTCTAGTTTGTTAACCAAAAACACTCTCGTCGATAATTTATCGAGAGAAAAAAATAGAAATTTTCGACAATAATGGATCGATTTTTTATATTTTTTAAAAAGCGTAAGGGGTAGCGGAGGAGGCGGTGGCACTGTTGCATAAACTTTTTTAAAAAAAATTAGGGAGGGAGGGACGGCGTTGGACGACTTGGGGTGGGGGCGAAGGGCGACAGCGGTGCTGGGCAGAGCAGAAGGAGGGCGGGCGTCGCCACCGCTGTTGCATAGTGAATTTAAACAAAAAAGTGACGGTTTGGGCGAAGGGCGACAACGGCATGCGATGACGAGTTGAAGAAGAAGAAGGGTGTGAGAAATGAAAGAATTAATGAGGTGGGGAAGAAGAAAATGGAAAAATTAGAAGTTCAACGTGGAAATTAGTGTTTTTGTGTGAGGTGCATTTATCATAGAGAATTTTGAGAGAAAATTGTATAAATAGAAAATTGGAGGAGAACATCTATTGACTATCTTACGTTTTTATTTAGGGTAGTGTATCGAAAAAGTGCATCTAACATAATTGGAGGAGCAAATAATCCACACTTTAATTAAATGAGCTATGAGCCGCACAAATTAATTGTCTAAGCCCCAATAATTTGAACATTTCATTATCTTCTCAATCCTTCAATTGATTTAAAAAAATAACTAAGATGTAATTTACTCCCAAAATTATAATTTTCCTGTAAAACAAACAATAAACAACTTTTTTGTACATAAAGTGCAATTAACTAATTTTATTGTAAAAACTGCAATAGAATTCCATCAAATAAATACATGAATTGTGAAACTCTCACTTTTAGACAAAGAGAGAATTTAAAACGTGTCTACAAACTTTATTAAAGGGAAACGATCCTACCCAGTCTATGGAGTTTACAAATACAACCTTAACAAGTAATCATATTGTATGTGCTTTTATTTGATTCATTTTTTTTTTTTTTAAGGAATGAGTTTGCAAGATCCTAACAAAATAAAATACAACTTCACATTAAAAATGTTGATCTTCAAACTTATGCGAACGGTATCGCTGTCCCTTCCAATCGTGAAAAGAGGAAAAACGAGTATTTTTTTTACCTTAATAAACGTCATGGTCTACAACCTTTAACCGAGACAACCCATATCAAGGTGTTCTCATGTCAATAATAGAAAATAAAAAAATAGATAAAGTTTCACCAAATACCAGATTCAAGGACTCTCGAGACGATCTCAACAGAGCCCCACCTTCAAGCAAGAGTTCCACAAATACAACAGAGTACCAATAGGCAACAAAGTCACATAAATGGGAAAAGTCACACAAAGCGCAACGGAAACAAGAGCAAAGCTAAAAGACTAAACTAGGAAAGCATAAAAAAACTACCTTAAAAAACAATAAAAGGGAACAACCAAGAAATATCAGAACGATAAACGAAGAGATCTACATAAAATCAGAAAAGAAATTGAATCGACCGGTCGACGGATGGTGTTGTGCAAAGTCGGACAACCCCATTCAAACTCAAACTCAAACGGAGAAAAACAAACATGTCTTATGTAAAACAGTCTCATAAAATGAAATATAACACTCCCTCCGTTTTTTAATAAGTGTCACTTTTGCTTTTTAACTAATTTTAAAATAAGTGTCATTCTGAGTTTTTTTCTTTAATTTTGACTATTTTGCCCTTATTCATTTACCATATATATTGTTCATAAATAAATTCCATAAACATTGTTTATACCAAAATTAATTTGGTTTATGAATAATAACTACATTCTTGATCACATTCTTTATTACACAGTAATAGTTTACGAGTGTAATTACTGAATTTAAATTTAATTAACAAGTTATAGTTTGATCTAACTATCTCAAAAGTTGTAGTTTTGAGTACTCACTCCCCCACCCCTTACACTTTGCAGCAAAGAACTGTAAATCATCTGCTCAAACTCCATTGGATTCTGCTCATTCACCTTTTCCTGATCTCCCAGCCATCAACCAGCTAAATCACACTGTTATCCCTCACACATTGCATTTTCCCTCGACTGCTTCACTCTACAATCCTCTTCAGAAAATCACGTTTAATTTTGAACCTGTACAGTTGCTCCCCGTGCAATTCGTGTGGTTCGTCCTGCTATGTACTATTGCATAGTTGATTGGGAGAATGGTATTGTATAACAGCGCGGGTGGTGAATGGGGGTCTTGGATTTAGGGCTTGTTTGTGAAAGCGGGAATTCGCTTTCTGATGTCGCGGAACGGAGATAGGATGAGCAACCCTGACGTCAGCAGAGCTGGTGGGCCTGTTGAGAGAGACATCGAGCAGGTGCCTATATTTCTTCTCTATGTTGACTTTGGAGTTCTGAGATTGAGTTGTTATGCTCCTATTTTTTATTAGTTTTACGATTTGACTGCTTGAAATCTTGATTACAACCCATTAGCAATGCATGCTCTTTTTAAGAATTAGATCCATTTTACTTGTTATTTTTGTTTTAATTATATGTTGAAAAGGCATTGCTGGTCAGTATGTTTCGATTGATGGATTGGTTTACTTCTGCAATCAGTTTAAAGACTGGAATAGATTGCCAGATTTGCAGTCTGAACATGATTTTGTTAGAGCACTTTTTAGTGTGGGCATTGCAGTGATTTCTTAATAATGTTTGTCACTAGAACTCGGTATAAACTGTTAATATGAGATCTTCCCATTTTGCATTTCCATGTGCTGATTGCTGGTCCAGTTTTGTTATATCTGGGCATTTTTAATTTTGGTAACTTGGTCTAAAGTACTAAGTTGCAACTTAATCATTGTAAAATATTTACCCATTTACTTTTAAATTTGATCACGATGAAAATTCTTATACTTTCTGCCTGATTCAGTTCATATCTTCAAATCAACATAGTTATCACTGATTTTGTTCTCCATTTTATTTTTCTCAAACGTGTGAACTCATTTTCATCATGTTACTTTGGATGCTATTCTCCATTTCTAGTTCTCATGGATCTAAGCTTCACGGTGACTGTCATGTTGTAGATCTGCTATCTTTTAATGTTCCTACTATAAAGGCATCATTTTGTCCTCAACTTTACAACTTATATGTTCTGGTAGATTGTTTCTGCTTATGATAATTTATGCATTTATGGACTTTTCCCACAGGCAATTACTGCTCTTAAGAAAGGTGCACACTTACTCAAGTATGGAAGAAGAGGAAAGCCTAAATTTTGTCCGTTCCGCCTGGCAAATGTATGCCCCAAATACATTCTGTTTCTTGTGCTTTGAGCTCATATTATTGTTCTACTTTACTTTGTGATGTTTCATCCACACAAGTCATCTTATTTTCCTTTCTGAAGTAAAATAAAATAAAATTACCGAGGCATTTATGGTTGGTAACTAATAATTGAACTTTTGGAATTATATGCGCTATAACAGAACACATACTATAATAAGCTTCTAGCAATAGCAGAAATCAATGTATATTGTCTAGAATGATAACATGTAGATTAATAGACATAAGTTTTCATTTTAATATTTTCTCAAAGAATTCGTTACTGTTAATTTAGAATGATACATATAAATTTTAAATCCGTATTCATGGTTTCTAAATTTTGTAAATTTCGTACAAGACTTGTAGGAGGATCTTATAGTTTACCTTCTGAAGATGCAATACCGCTACTAGTTCATTCACAACTGTGGAATAGTTATGATTATATTTTCAGTAGTTCCATATAGTTCGTAAAACTCGGGAGAATAGGATTTCTTACCAAACTAAGCAATTTGCCTGTGAATAGGGAGTACTTTGTGTTCATTGTTCCATATAAAATATTGCAAATGCACTGGAAATGTCCAATGATAGCATGCCTTATATTTCAGGATGAGTCTGCTCTGATATGGTACTCAAATAAAGAAGAGAAACACCTCAAACTTAGTCATGTATCCAGGATTATCTCTGGTCAGCGAACTGTAAGTTTCCTACTCAATAGGATTTTTATGCTACCATCAATTATCTTTTCTGTGGCCACTTATCTGATGCTAAAAACTTTCAAAAGATCTTATAGTTCAAAGGTAATTTGTAACGTGACGTAGACCTCTTTATTGCCTGATCTCTCACCTGCTTCATGCTGTCATACTCCTTAAACTTATTAATAATAATTAAGCTTTTAAATTGGGTGGTCATTCCACAAGCTATGAGGCCATGGGGTGTGGTTGCCACCCGTGTTTTAGAAAAGCTAGACATGAAAATATTCTACTTGCTTAAGCCCAGAATCAGAACACAACTTTAAAGTGAGGCCCATAGTTGTCTGTTGATCAGTGTCTAAAAGGTCCTAGGTGCTAGACGGGCGGCAGACTGGGACTTAGCTCTTTTGGGGCCTGTTGTGGCTTTGAAATTGTAGGCATTTTTATGTATTTTTCAGTAGTAACCTCCTGTTCTTGGGTCTTATAATTTGCTTATATATAAAAAAAATATGTACTGTGGAGTGCTAACAATGCTTTATAAGATTACAATCAGAGTTATGAGATTATCTAAGCTAATAAGCAAAAGAAGGATACACATGCCCCTATTGAAATAATTTGTTTGTTCGTATTTCTATGAAATCAAATGGTTTTGTTGTCTTTAAATCTGTCAAATGGTCAGACATTAAATTCTTTTAGGATACGCACACCAATTTTGCAAATTCAATCAACTGATAGAGATTACTCCGATCCAATATAAAAACTACTCCCTCCGTCCCTCAAAAGTTATCATACTTTCCTTTTTAGTTTGTCCCTCAAAAGTTTGCAGACCCCTAAATGGAAATAATTATCACAATCCTCACCCTCACAATATACACATATTTACCCTTCATGCCATTACTTTTGGGGTCCACCATACACTCAATTCAAATACTTTATGTATAAAAGTTTACAAAACTACTCGTCAATGCTCTAATCATTACACTTTTTCCTTAAATTCCGTGCCAAAAAAGCACCGCAAGCTTTTCAGGGACGGAAGGAGTAATAATCTTTATACTTTAAGACAGAAAAACTAATAATCCGCGTTAATTGACGGTTTTTTATCACACTGACCACACTGAGGCCCAAACTTTCCATTAATTGGTTGTGCTCCGCTTGAAGTATCCTTGTTAACTGACTAAAAAAATGATGGTTGATTAAATTTCTGCTGACAAGTCTGCAAAGTGAAATGGAGTTATCCAATTGATTGAATTTTTTTTAACTTTATTTATTTGTGCTTCCAGCCAATTTTTCAAAGGTATCCGCGGCCAGAGAAGGAATATCAATCCTTTTCTCTGATATACAATGACAGATCACTTGATCTGGTGAGAGTCCTTTTGTCATCTCCAGATTTCCTTCAGAAACAATTATTTTTGTCCTAGTTTGTTTCGTGCTGCATCGGTCTCTCACATTAATCATAAATATCCTTTGAATTGAGTAGATATGCAAAGATAAGGAAGAAGCAGAGGTGTGGTTTAGCGGGCTTAAGGCATTGATTTCCCACAGTCATCAGCACAAGTGGAGACCAGAATCAAGGAGTGATGGAATTTCTTCTGGAGCAATTAGTCCCAGAATATATACTAGAAGAGGTTCTCCACTGCATTCCCCGTTTGAAAGTGGTGATAGTTTGCAGAAGGTGAGTTGCTTTTTTTTTCTTCATCTGGCTGCATGCAGAGCCTTGTGTTTCCTATATTTTTTTGGTATAGTGCATTTAAAGGTCTCTAAACTATCAATTTTTGTTTCGATAGGTTCTTAAATTATTTGTTGTTTTAAAAAGCCCTCCAAGTATTGAAATTTTATTTCACCAGCTCCCTTGAGACAAAAATTGACGGAATCTTTCGATTTATCTTAATGGTCCCGTTAAATAATGTGTAGGTTGATTTTATTAATATCCACACCTGTTTTTTGCAAGCCGTTTTACCCCAATACATCAGGTGACAAGTACCTAAAATGACTTGAGAAAAATACTTTTGTATATAACTAAAATTAAATGAAGCTTTGTTCAAAAAAAAAAATAAAAAAAAAATGAAGCTGACATGTACATTATTTTATGAGACCCCATTAAGGTGAATCGGATTGTTTTTGTCAATTTTCATCTCGATGGAGCTCGTGAAATAAAATTCCGATAATTGTCTTTCTAATATGAAAAATAGTTTAGGGACCTATCGAAATATAAGTTGACAATTTAGGGACCTTTTGATGCATTATGCCTATTTTTTTTTAAAGTGGGAATATTTTGTGAGTTTTCTTGAAATGCCATTTAGCAGGATGGTGCTCAACTTCGGCTCCATAGTCCTTATGATAGTCCTCCTAAAATGGGTATGGACAAAGCATTTTCAGATGCTTTGCCGCCAAAGGGGTTCTTCCCTTCAGATTCTGCCAGTGCTTCCGTCCATTCCCTATCATCTGGAGGTTCAGATGGTCTCATGAAAGGAATGGGGGTGGATGCCTTCAGAGTAAGCCTTTCGAGTGCTGTAAGCTCATCAACTCAGGGTTCTGGTCATGATGACGGTGATGCATTGGGGGATGTTTTCATTTGGGGAGAAGGAACGGGTGAGGGAGTTATAGGTGGTGGCCCACATAGAGTTGGAAGTAATTTTGGTGGTAAAATGGATTCTTCGTTGCCAAAGGCATTGGAATCTGCAGTTGTATTAGATGTTCAGAACATAGCTTGTGGGGGACAACATGGTGCTTTAGTAACTAAACAAGGAGAGATATTTTCTTGGGGTGAGGAATCGGGGGGTAGGCTTGGTCATGGTGTAGATTCTGATGTTTTTCACCCAAAGCTAATTGATGCCCTCAGCAATACTAACATTGAGCTCATTGCATGTGGTGAGTACCATTCTTGTGCTGTCACACTTTCTGGAGATTTATACACTTGGGGTAACGGTCATTTTGGCCTTCTAGGGCATGGGAGTGAAGTGAGTCATTGGGTCCCGAAAATGGTCAATGGCCCACTTGAGGGGATTCATGTATCTTCGATTTCTTGTGGGCCTTGGCATACTGCTGTTGTGACATCTGCAGGGCAATTGTGTACTTTTGGTGATGGAACATTTGGGGCTCTAGGGCATGGAGATCGGGAAAGTGTTTCAAAGCCTAGAGAAGTGGAATCTTTGAAGGGTTTACGTACCGTACGAGCAGCATGTGGTGTTTGGCATACTGCTGCAGTTGTTGAAGTTATGGTTGGAAGTTCAAGTTCCAGTAATTGTTCTTCTGGAAAACTTTTTACATGGGGAGATGGGGATAAAGGCCGACTTGGGCATGGTAATAAAGAGTCGAAGCTCGTCCCAACATATGTTGCTGCTCTTGTAGAACCGAACTTTTGCCATGTGGCTTGTGGGCATAGTTTGACTGTAGCTCTTACAACCTCAGGGCACGTATACTCTATGGGTAGTCCCGTTTATGGGCAGCTAGGGGACCCACAAGCTGTTGGGAAGGTCCCGTCTCGTGTTGAAGGAAAACTAGTGAATTGTTTTGTGGAAGAGATATCTTGTGGGGCCTATCATGTGGCTGTTTTAACTTCAAGAACTGAAGTTTATACATGGGGGAAGGGGGCAAACGGTAGATTGGGTCATGGGGATACAGATGACAGAAATTCTCCAACTTTGGTTGAAGCTTTAAAGGACAAGCAAGTAAAGAGTATTGCATGTGGTACTAATTTCACTGCAGCTATCTGCCTTCATAAATGGGTTTCAGGGTTAGATCAGTCCATGTGTTCTGGGTGCCGTTTACCGTTTAACTTCAAAAGAAAACGTCATAATTGTTACAACTGTGGACTCGTATTTTGCCACTCATGCAGCTGCAAGAAGTCACTGAGGGCTTCTATGGCACCGAATCCCAATAAACCATACCGTGTTTGCGATAATTGCTTCAATAAATTAAAAAATGCTTTTGAAACCGACACTTTTAGCAGACGAGGAAACATGAATCAGGGGATAAATGATAATGTGGGCAAAGATGGGAAGCTGGATATAAGATCTCAGCCCCAGATAACTAGGTTCTCTTCAATAGAGTTGTTGAAACAAGGAGAAACCCGCATCTCAAAGAGGAATAAAAAACTGGATTTCAGTAGCAGTCGTGTATCTCCAATCCCAAATGGAAGCTCCCAATGGGGGGCAAACAAGTCTTTTAACCCGGTATTTGGTTCGTCTAAAAAGTTTTTTTCAGCTTCAGTTCCTGGATCGAGAATTGTTTCCCGAGCAACATCACCCACATCAAGAAAGGGCAGTCCTCCCCGTTCTACTACACCTACTCCTACTCTGGGAGGACTTACATCACCTAAGGTTGTTTTGGATGATGCTAAAATGGCAAATGAGAGCCTTAGCCAGGAAGTTTTAAAATTGAAAGCACAGGTTCGTCATTTTATTTGTCTAGTCCATTTATATACAATGTAGTTTAATTCTTTCTCCCCTTCATCCGATCAATCTGATCTCATGTTGAAGTTGTGAAATTCTTTCAAATTATCGGTAATTACCCCTTAGAGTATTGCCTCATTCTGCTTACTTGGAGGCTTGAATAAGTGGCGATGCTAAAGGCTCCTCACAAACTTATGTTGAATTTAAGGTTCTGTTTTAAGTTTCTTAGAATAGAGAAGATGATAGAGACAAGGGTTGACCACAAGATAAAACAATAGGCAATATAATATAAAAGTTTACAGGAATGAATCCTGCCCAACAAAACTATCAACAACTCAACAATAATTTTCTGATATCTCTACAGTCTACATGCAATAATCAAAACATTCAAATAAGACTCTCTAACCCTAACACTAATTAACTGGCCTACTAAGTGGAGAACACCCATTGGCAGTTTTATTACTCCCTCCGTCCCATACTAGATGAAACATTTGACCAAAAGGTCCGTCTCATAATAGATGCAACATTTCCTAAAATGGAAATAAAGCAATCATCACCACTTTAACAATCTCCCTCAAACATCTCCAAATTACACAAAATGCCATTACTTCACACTAACCCAGCACACTTTCCCATTACTCTCTCCAATAAAGTAGAAAGGTCCATACTACCCTCCCCAAAAAAGCAACTTTATCACTTTAATACAAATAAACAACTTATACATTAAAATCCGTGCAAACAGCAAATGGTGCATCTAGTATGGGATGGAGGGAGTATAATAGTCACCCAACTATAATATAATAAAACACAGAAGACAAGAATGTTACCAATTTTCCCCCGTTCAAATCAGCCTTGGTTTCAAGGTGGATAATACTGGAAACTAAATCTGAGTAGAAACTATATCAACCCAAGTAGCTTCGTCCGCACCACATCTCTTCCAAGTACCAAACTGACGGATACGGTCATCGCCTTGTCAAATACTCCTATAACGGAGAATTGCAGTTGACACAAATTCAAATTCTTCCAGCAACAAATCAGGTGGAGAGGTGGCATCAGCGACATGGTTGCCTATAACCGCCTTCAACCGAGACAAATGAAATTCCTGATGCACATGTTAGTCATTGGACAACCGACACCGAATCCAGTTGATGGAGTTAAGGAAGAACACTAAGTTTCCTGGGAACAATTCCCGTCCAAGCCAATGACCGATCAAATCAATAATTTCATAGATAATCCCAATTAGGGTAAACACACGGTAGATATAAGTGCATGGCCCATGGGCCAATTGCTTCAATGAACACAAAAGGAAATAGCTCAAAAGGAAATAACTCGAAAGGAAATAAATATAAAATTAAGCAAAACAGGCCAATTAACTCCTCCGTCTTCACTTACGCCTCTTATACACCATAAGAGGCGTATCAATTCCCTCCCCCTCAAGAGACGCCTTGTCCTCAAGGCGAAATGAAGGAAACTGCTGCTGAAAAAATGAAACATCGACCCAAGTAGCCTCTTCCTCGGGCCTGCCCAGCCCCGAAATCAGAACCTGAGGGACCCTCGTCGTTCCTCTCCAAATGCAACGGCCACGTAGGATGGTATCGGGCTCGAACACAGCTGAATCCCCGAAACAGTCCGCTGGAAGGGGGGGGGGGGGGGGCTTCCCCCGCCGCGTGATTGCGACCATCACATCACCTTACAGCCATCGGCTGGCCCCGTCTCGGCTCGGCCGTACCGCTATTCAGCAGCCCAGAAGGATGAGATCGAGCGCCTTGTCTGCGAGATGCTGTCGGCCGACATTATTCAGCCTAGCACCGGGCCTTTCTCCAGCCCGGTTTGTGCTGAATACAAGCCTAGCATCTATAGCCCGGATTGACTGTGTCCGTGGTCTACTCAGATGGAAAATTCCCGGTAATGGGATGGATCCTCGCCATGGAAAATTGGAAAATCAGGCTTAGGGGACTGAACTGAGAGTGTTGGCGCCAGAGTGAGTGGCATGGTGGAATCAATCAAATCGGAAGCATCACCAGTGGCGATCCCTTTTTTCTGAAGCAATTAACGCAACATGGTTTCAATGTTATCAAGACAGGATTAAAAAGAAGAAAAGTTGAGTTGAAGTGATTCAAGTCTCTTCTCTAGTCTCTACCATATGAAATTCCATTTGCTTATCCGGCATGTCAGACCAAATTGATAGAGACACGCCAATGAGCTGCCGTCTTGCTGCCGTCGAGGCCCACGCCCCTCTGTCGTCGTCGCACACTACCTCGGAGATCCCCCTAGCACACCTCTGCTAAAGGCCTACAGGGCAAAGGCAGACTAGTGCTATCGATCTATATCATATCTAAAAATTGGGGCGCATACTTTACAAAAGATGGCAGGCAAGTTGGACAAGCAGCTCGGGATATCGATTGGCACGGGCGCTTCCATACACCAGGAGTGACCGCCCGTGCTGGCCCATTTTGTCTCGCCCTAAATGGAATGGCTCTCTTAGTTGCGCTGCGCCCCGAGTCCCCACGTCCACTTTTCTCCGCCCGAAACCCAGGAAGTTGGCTTTGCCAACACAACGGTCGTCCCCTTCATTCTACTATGCTGACCCCGGCCCTGCTTTTGGGGAAGCCCGTTCCCACCACGCTCGCGGCCCGGCTGGCCTGCCGGCGGAAGTGGGGTACTATAATTCCTATTCCTATTCCTATCCCTTCATTCCCTCTTTTGGTCTATCTACATTCAAGGAAATTCATACGCTCCACAGACAGAGCAAAAAGTATAGTCTTGGTCAGAGCAAGCCGTCCTATTCTATTACCAGACATAATTGGGAGAAGCTCATCCGAAACTAGGGAGCTTTGTTACGGGCAGGGCCGTATCCCGATCCGGATGCCACGAAAATGTAGGGAAGCCTTTTTCTTAAATGACTTTCTGCGACCGGTGATAAAGCGGACTACTGGTTTTGTTTGAAGGAACACATTTCTCTTTCCTATTGAGTCCTCAGAGGTGCGACCCACTTGGTGTCGGATCAGCTTGACAGGCCAGTCAATAGTATTTTCTTTCGCAGAGTACCTCATCTTTTAGTGCATTGCAAATTTCTTCCTGTAACGCGGCCAGCTGTGCTTGTGCGGATTCCATGTTGCGAAAAATATCACCAAAACCAGATGATTCCACTCCCGCAGCTTAAGTTTGATCACAAGAAAAACATTAAGCAATATAATATGAAAGGTTCTACAGAACAAATCCTGCCCAAGCAACTTGCTGATTACTCTCCGGATGAATCCTGCGATTCCTGCCCAGCAAAACTATCAATGGCTCAACAATTTATTTTTTTGATACCTCAACAAGCAATAATCAAAGCTTATAAATAAAACTCTCTAACCCTAACCCTAATCTATCGGCCCACCAAGTGGTAAACCCACTGGCAGCTTTATTATAGTAATTAATACTAAGACATAAACATGAACTTTATCAGAAGGTGGAACAGTCAGATGGCTAGCTAACCAGCCTCACCAATTGCATTCACCTGTCTTTGGATCCTTTCTTGAGTGTCTACTGCACTGATGGAATTAACTTCTTTGCTGCAAGCTATATGTGTCACTGCATTGATGGAATTAATTTTATGGTTACTTTCCAATCCCGTTTCTATATTTTTCTCAAGAATATGGTTTCCAGTACGCTTCATATTTCCCTCAATCCAGATTTTTCTAATACCTCTTGTCCTCCAAGGTCAGCAGGGGAACAAATCTTAGTAGACTAGTAGTTCATACCTTGGGTTATAATTGTAATGAAACTTGATAGTTTTATGTGTTTGAATTCCTTAATTTAATCTGTGGTTATCTGATACAATCGCATTGAAAATTTAACATCTGCTTACGCTTTTGAACAGGTGGAAAGTCTTACCCGCAATGCTCACCGACAGGAGATAGAGCTGGAAAGAACAACTAAACAGCTCAAGGAGGCAATAGCAATTGCCGGGGAAGAAACTGCCAAGTGCAAAGCAGCGAAAGAAGTGATTAAGTCGCTTACAGCACAAGTAAGGAGAATTCTGGTCATCCATTTATGAAGATAATTTATGGGTTTTTCTTCTATATGGTTCTTGGGACGGATATATAATTTTGTGTCACAAACAGAGTTAATGAGCATATATTATTTTCCCTCTATCGTTCTTTTCAAATGCATTCACTGCCTTCATGCAACAAAACAGATTTTGCTTCTCGTGTCGTGCACTTTGTATGATATATAATTTCAATTGATCAAGCTCAAATGCTGCCTGTATATAGGGTAAATTTAATCTAATAATGGAATTTTATCTGAAATGCAAAGGTCCTGTTATGAGTACCTGTCCATATGTATATATGAAGCACATTATTTTGCATATAAAGCTTGTCTTGGCTTGCAAAGTGTGAAGCCTGTCATAGTTGTGTCACATTGTGAATTGCTCGCCTTAACATTGAAAATCATTGATTTCCACTTAAATGAAAAAAGAACGGACTAGAGATATGTCTCCATAGCTGCTACATTTAGTTTAATCCTTCCCCTTGTTGTTATCATGCACTGATTTTGATGTATTTTTCATTTTAGATGAAGGAAATGGCTGAAAGGCTTCCTGTAGGTTCTGCAAGAAACGTTAAATCTCCGCCTTTGAGCCCTCTATCTAATGATGTTTCAAATTCCTCTGTTGATCTGCTGGGCCCAGAAGTGCAATCATATGAATCAAGCAGCATGTTACTTTCTAATGGGCCCAACTCAGCAAATAATCTCAATTTAGTTTATAACAGACAAGGTCAAGCAGAAGCAACATTGAGAAATGGAAATCGAATAAAAGAAAATGATCCACGTTATGAAAATGAATGGGTTGAGCAAGATGAGCCCGGTGTTTATATTACACTTACCTCCCTTCCTGGGGGGCTCAAAGATCTCAAGCGTGTTCGTTTCAGGTACGTTTGCTGGAGATTTAGCCTGATTTCAGTGTTTTTTTTTCTAGGTGGATATAATGAACACTAGAAACATATTTTCCTAATTGCAATCAGAGATCACTGGAGTCTCAGTTTATCTTGCTCATAGAACTAACATCTGAAGCTTGATTAGTTAGTTCATATCTGAGTAGGTCTCATGTGAACAAGATTCACATGAACTATCTTCTTCAAAGTAATATCGTTTAGCATATGAATCATCATGTTCTAACATACGAAGTATCAAATTCAAAAAATGTTTGATTTTATGTGTTATTCTCTCAAAATCATTAAAGAGTTATACTTTGTATACTAAACAGTATACCAAGTTCACCAAAAAGCTTCCATGAACCAGGTTCATATAAGTTCTTATCTTTAAATTGGTGCTCTTTTTCCTCAAGTTTTTCAATTTTGCCCTTTTATACTTGGTGTTTAACACCCTCCTTTTCTTTTTACTTCTAATAATTTACCCTTTGGTTTTTATTTGTTCATGAGTGTGACATTTAGAAATGGTTAAATGCAGTCGGAAGCGATTTAGTGAAAAGCAAGCAGAACAGTGGTGGGGAGAGAACCGAGCAAGAGTTTACGAACATTACAACGTTAGAGTGGTTGACAAATCGAGCATTGGTTTAGGGAGCGAGGACTTAGTACGTTGATATCTAACCCCATGTATATGATGTTTTTTGTTTTCCTTTTGACTGGCGATATGTTTCCAGGTAATATCGTAGAAAAAAGTAGATGACCTAGAGGTCTTCTTGTGTCTAATTTTTCTGTTCTGAGTTTTGTAACCCTCAATTATTCTCCTGGGTTGGTATGCTTTGATCATTTTTTTCCCTGGGGGCTGAGGGTTAGTAATGTAAATTCCTTGCTAGGCTCTATTTGTGATTGTGAGCAACAGCTTCCAATGTAAATTCCATAAGCAAGTTCATCTATTATGTGTTGTTTTATCACTTGTTCAGACTTTAGTAGAAATTATGATCACCTACATTTTCTAAATAAGACTGCAAATTTGATTTATTTATACAAAAAGTACCCCCTTGTGAGCCCATTTCACAAGAGATGAAAAGGCTGCACGTGTGAGAATTTGGCAAGAAATATGAATATAGGACTGAAATTGAGAAAAAAGTAAATTAAACGTTATGGGGCATAATTGAGCATTTTAACTTGTGTGGAACTAAAACATAATGTATGTCATATAAAGTAAGCAGCCGCGGTTAATGAAGTTTTTATTCACAAATAATGAAAAAGAAAACAAGAAAAGTGTATGAATATTCAATCTTGAAAATCAACAAATGTTTTTCTAAATACAATTTGTATTTGCTAAATATTTGGCTTCCACGTAAATAATTTTTTTGAAACACAAAGAGTTACATACAATGTGTAAATTTGTATTCGTGATTTTGGAACCCTATATTGTCAATTGTGTATACTACAACTCTGAATTTTAGTTTTAGTAGATTGCAATATTGTTCTTATTTTTGTTCATGCAGTAACATTATTTGGTTCATCAGCATCACAAATTTGTTCAGAATTAAGATGGTGTAGTGTGCATGAAGAAGAGTATATATAGTTTTCCATACAAAGTCCCATAAAAGAACACTTGACCAAATACACAGGCAGAAGATGAAAATGATCAATTTTTACAGTATATGACAGAGAGAAAACATAGACATTATAAATCAAATCCTAGAAGGAATCAAAGGAGTGGAGTTCTGCAAGAATGCAGAAGCAGCGGCAACCCCGCTCCCCAACTTCACCGGATACCCGACGTCCTTCAGTACCATCTCCACTCCAGCAAGACATCCCAGAAGTTGCAACTACACATCAAAACAACAGTTGAAAGAGGATTCATGCGAACAATTCTTACGTTATTTTTTCGTTAAAAAGCACCAAGTACATTTAGGAACTGTTTTCGAGCATAGGTACCAAGTGCAATCGAATTACCTCATTTAGGTTGCCAAGATGGCCTATTCTGAAGACCTTGCCAGCAACCTTGTTAAGCCCCAGGCCTAAGCTTAAGTTGTATCGTTTCCATGCCCTTCGGACGATTTCTGAGCTGTCAAGGTATGACGGAATAACAACAGCAGTGACTGTGTCACTAAACCATTCCTCCTTTTGAGTGCAGTTCTTCAACCCCCATGCCTCTACTGCAAGTCTGCATATATAAAACAAACATTTTTTTATTTTATTTTTAACTTCAAATGACCGAATTTGGACACGAATGACTTACTCGTGTCCAAATCCAACTAGTGATATAGATAGGAGCACGACTATTACAATCAAAGACAGCTATAAAGTGGGTGTACCTAGTTGCCTTGCCAAGGCGGGTGTGCCTGGCAATAACATTGTCAAGTCCTTCCTCAAAGAGGAGATCCAAGGCTGCTCTTAAGCCATATAGTAACTGAATGGAAGGGGTGTAGGGCCAATATGTTCCCAGTTTATAGAACTTCAAGTAATCATTCCAATCGAAGAAAACTCGCACTGATTTCGCAGTTTTACTGGCCTCAAGGGCCTTTGGGCTTGCACACACAATCCCAATCCCAGTGGGAAGAGAAAGAGCTTTCTGTGAACCAGTGAGTGCCACATCTACTCCCCACTCGTCCATGCGAAAGTCGAGCGCACAGATGGACGACACTCCATCCACAAGAAACAGAGCTGGATGCTGATAATGATCTGACACCCATTTACAAAACCAGTTAAAACAACTGATATTTTTCAGTGAAAACAAATACACCATCCATATTGTTCAATGAGAAATAGGCAAATCATCTTACCAAGTATTTTTCTCACAGTAGCCAAGTTGTTGGTAACTCCAGTAGCAGTTTCATTGTGCACAATGCAAACGGCCTTAATGGTGTGTGCTGTATCTTCTGCAATCTTTGAAGCCAAAACATCAAGATCAGCTCCTTTGCCCCAATCACTTTCAACAACATCAACGTTGAATTTGAGGCGTTGTTGCTGGTCAATCCAGAGCAAACTGAATTGGCCAATCAGGAACGAGATGGTTCGATCACCAGGAGACAATGTGTTTGTGAGTGCACTCTCCCATGCACCAGTCCCTGTCACAACACAACAACTTCAGTTACACCTTATTTGTTTTTTACACTAATTTTTAGGACAATCAAATACCACATCTCCATATTAAGCACCAAACATCAAACCAACTAGTATACATTACATTCTAATCACTTCAATTTTCTACACAGCAAATTCATTTGTTACTTAGCCAACACAACATATAATATACTAGTAATCTGTGAACTAGTCAATCACAATAAAGTTATCTATGTTTTTTATTTTTTGATCCCTGAATTTGATTTTTTTTCAGTTTTGATCCCTATTTCACACACTATCAAATTTGGTTCTGGAAGTACACTTTTACTCCCACGTTTGGACTCACACAGTTAGTTAACCTTGTCTAACAGATTCAACTATTTGAGGGTGCTAAATGTAATTAATACCCAAAACAGTTTAGAGAACAAAAAAACATATTATCCCTTATATTTTGACTTCATGAAAGATGAATAAAAAGCACCTGTGGTTGGGATGAGAAAAGGAGTTCCAGAGGTGGTCTTAAAAATCTTCTTGACATCCTCCAGGAGTGTTTTAGTCATTGCAGGGATTGCCGGGGAGCGGTAATCCTCGTTATTCCTGTTCATGGCACGAAGCACCTGTTCCGGGATATTGACAGGTCCCGGAACAAACAGGTGGTTCCTTCCTGGTCCATTTACATAGTCCATCTTCCCCCCTGCCTGCAACATATATCACATTTCTTGGAATCAAATTACTCAACAAAATGGATACTAAGCCTAAAACAATCTTGTTTGCAAGAATATGAACAATCAGTCTGTCTGTCTGTATCACTGTTTGACTTTTAAATAGTGAGTATCCAATCCAACGGTCAGAATGATCAGTGATGTAATTAAACAAATACAGAAACATATAATCATTTTAACACACAAACTTTCAAAAATATCAGACAAAGTTGTACATGCAGCGCAGACATGGTATACTATATAAAAAAACACATATTTTCAATAAAAAATCTCCAAAATAAAAGTGATCATGCAATTTTAGTAGAGATTCAAATTCTAAGAAAAAAGAATAAAGAGTAGGAGGGAGAGTTACCTGGGAATTTCTTGTTTGGTTATTTTGCAATTGCAATTGCAAGGCAGAAAAGAATGAAAAGAGCAAAGGGACACTGCACTAAAATTTATAAGAGGGCGGGAGGCCAATCACAGCACGTTATGTGGGTCCCACATTCTTCTTCATACGTGGCAGATAAGAGATACACTATTGTCAATCCTGCGGTTATGAATGCCATCACTAATATTTTTATTTTATTTTATTTTATTTATTATCAATAACAATACAATTTTGTTTTAGCCATTCATTTGTCTTAACGAGTAAAGATTTGATTCGATTCATGATACAGTGGTAAGAATCAAGAATTAAACTGCAGCTTATTAGCCTATTTATTATCTTCACGTTTATGAATGAAAATTGATTTGAAGTTATGATGAACAACAATTTATTTGGTAAAATCTGTGACAAGATTATAAGTTTCTAATATGATTTTAGTTAACGTGTAAACGTTAAGGGACACGTCAAATTCTTTAACGAAAATTGTAATGAATTATTAAATAGTGAATTACAATAAAAAAATATGTTTACTTACATTGTTATTGTTAGTATTTTAATTTGCTCTAATTGAAATGGAGATAAGAAATGATTGAAGATAAATGAGACAATGATTAACTTATTCACATTAATCATAACAATTATCTCGTATTCATTCACACTTAATTATTTTGAACCAAACACACTCAAGTTTTAATACATGTATAATATATCGATATGCCATTTTTAGATCGAAACAGTCTAAAACTATTTAGACTCTAGACATAAAAAAAAATATTTTTAGCTAACTATATATGCTATTAAATTAGGCAGATTGTTATGTGAAACAGATTTTTAGAATCCACCTAATATCAATAAATTGTACTAATTTGATTAATTTTATGAGACAATATCACAAACTATGAGGTGAAGATTGGTTAATCTATAAGGTGATGAACAAAATATGAGGTCCACAATAAAAATTAAAAAAAAGAAAGCTTGAGGTGGAAAACAAAGTGTGAAGGATAATGTGATAAAGGGGTTTCAACCACACCATCTCTATGGGAACCAAAGCCACAAAACAAAAGTTTGTTCCTATTTTTGTTTTGCTTGAATATCTTTATCTTTGTGTAAGGCCATTATACAAACACCTTCTATCCCTCTTTACCAATATCAGCAGGCCTGTTTTTGGACCAAACCTGAAAATATACTACAATATCAGCTTCTAATGATTATTTATTTATTTTCTTGAATATATTGTAAATATATAGTCATATATTGATAATCGAATTTGGGAGGTTCAAGTCGGGACATTCCCATGGTCATCCCTAGGCCTAGCACCATCATATACAATTAAGTTCACTTATCAAACCGAGTCTAACAAGTCTATCAAGTCAAGCTCAAGCCTATTTGAATTGACAATAAAGTTTTTAAATATAAAATCTAACAAGACGAGAGTCGACCTATAAGTAAATTGAATATTCCATAAGCTCAAACTCAAATCTTTCATTATAGTACACAAAACCTCAAACGACCATGCATCACGCACACATCAACTTATATACAATTCTGGAGAGAGAAAGCTATCCATCCTAACATATAATATTGAAAGCCAGCAAATAGAGGAAACTTCATTCAATAATGTGAAAATAAAGACAGCACTCAATTACGATTGCATTTATAAATTTTACTAGTGTCTTTGAAGCAAAATTGTCATTTACACTTTATAAAGCCATTATACATACAAAAAAACGTCTCTAGGATAACGCATCAAAAAAAGATCATGACGCATCCTTTCAACTATCCTCTATATTCAAAACTAAATTAGTATTTAAAGAAAACAAAGGCAAAAAAAATAGAGGATTAATTTCCATGCGTATCTCTCTTTCATGTCGTCTTCGGGTGATGTTCAGATTTTTCTGGACTACCCGTTTCTGGTATCTAAGCAGTTTCAGATCAAAAGAGAATGGAGCAAAATTAGTATCCCAGATCTCAAGCCTTTCAGAGAAAAAGATAGCCCAGCTGGCTGGCTGGCAGGCATCAAGAAAGAATTCTTGTCCCTTGGCTGATCGATCATAACTACTTGATACCAGATGAGAAACCTTGCTTCGGTTGTTGCATTCTGTAAGGCCTCCCGTTGCTTGATGGTGGGGGGCCAAGAATCCCAGAAGAGTTGGGATCGGGTACCCACGACCCGTTATTTGAAGGTCTTTGCTGAATATGTGAAGCATCAGCTTCAGCTCTTTTTCTCCGTTTCCAAGCTTCGAATTTCCCCACATCGAGATCCCTATGCATAAATGCGGATGTTTGCGAAGATCCATTTGGTTGTTGCTCCTGTTTAAGTTTAGAATAGATTTGTTGAAGTCCCTCACCAGACAAATTTGAAAAGGTGGATACGTAATTCCATAATCTTGTGGTCATCCCTGCAAAATGAAATACATATGTATATTAGATATTATTTGTTCCTTAACTTAATTGGCTTCTGCTTTGCAAAAGCTAATTTAAGTGTTTTCAAATTGAATGCATCTACTCAAATCTATAACCAAGAATCTAAAATATAAAAAATGAGAACTGATTCTGCCTTTTGTCTAATATATAACCTTTCACTAAACCCTCCTCGACTTCTATTTTCTAAAAATTTTGAAGACACCCCCTTAAATCCTCTCCTGCTGGTGCTGCTAACATAGACACCCAGTTCACAAAAGAAAACAAGTACGAAAGAGACATACTTTCTTGTCTATAAGACTCCTGGTCATAATCTGAAACGATTTGATCAATCCTCCGACCAATAAGCTGTAAGTAATTCCGAATTTTGGAAAGCACCTGACATGATAATAGCAGCTTATGAGAAAAGTTCAAAGCTATTCAAGAAGACATGAAGAAATAGAGATGTGGTAACTGATGGATACTTAGACTCACCTTTTCCTTTGGCAGATCTGCACTCGTAGACTGCAGTTTTTGAAGCCGTTTCAGAGTCTTTACCTCATCTACCATGACATCTTCGCACCACTCCCTCCACTTTACTTCCTTGAATTGCTCGTAAACTTCTTCATTATCAGACATTTCACCTTCCTCTTTGACTAAAGGCTGCTCAATTTTCTGAGATTTTGGAGCTCTCTTTTTGTTCATTTGAGTATCCACTCTAGGAGAACTAGGTTTCCCTTGTCTGCCCTTTACAACTGCTGAGACAAGAGTTTCTTTCGGCTTCTTGAAATTCTTTTTAACAGCTTTTATATTGGAATTCTTGCCACCAACGGCTTCAACTTCCTGATAACAGAATCAACAGATTATGCAAGCAACTCATTAAAGATAGCCAACAAGTTTGGGGATTATAGATAAAGAGGCAAGCACCCTCTGCCTGCCCCATAAGGAATGTAGGTGTGGCCCATAAAAGGGGATTTGACAAATTAAATTCCTACGATTAAGCACAACTCAACTTATGAAACAGAGAGTTCCATAGTCAATTTGAAGGGGTGGTGCTGGTTTATAAGAGCACATTCAACATACCATTTCCAAAAGCTGTGTAGCTCGTTCTTTCAGTTGGGGAGCTCGAGGTAAGAAAGTTTCATGATGTTGAAGTTCCACAGGAGCAATCTTCTTAGTAAGACCAAGCTTTTCATCCAATCTTATCTTTTCCCAGTTGCCAAATCCATGATAGTGAATTCCAAGCAGCAGTCTTGCATCATCCTCTGATTATAAGTTATAAGCACAGAAAAAAACATCCCCCACAATAAGACATCATGTACACCACGGTAAAAAGTACTCCCTCCGTCCCACTATAAGTTTCCCACTTTCCTTTTATGGATGTCCCACTATAAGTTTCTCATTCCATTTTTGGCATATTATTTTCTCTCTCCCAATCACATCACTTCTACTTTATCTATTATTTTACCATACTTCATCTAATACCCATCTATTATTTTCTCTCTCACCATCACATCAGTTATACTTTATCTATTATTTTATCATATTTCTTAATCAAAACACCCAAAAGAAAGGGGAAGTTTATAGCGGGACGGAGGGAGTATCATTTAAAAGACCTAAAATATATAGAATCAGTAAAAAAATTACATACTCTGGTTCCAACCACACCCTTTAGACCACGTGGACGGTTTGAGATATGCTAGTGCTCTAAATTGAGAGATAGGGTCTGCATATCGATTAATCCGCTTGGCAAGCAGCTGAAGTTCTTCAACACGTGCTAACAGTTCATCGGCCTTAACGGGAACACCAAAAAAATCCAAAAGTGGACCCTGAAGGAATAGCATAACAGGTTTCAGCTGCAGTAGCTGCAGATATTCTGACTGCATAGAGAACACATTTGGAAGAAAAAGGGCAAACCTTTGGGTCCATGATCTCTCCTCTAACTGCTTCTCGACAACCATCAATCAAGGCATCATAAAGCTCAATTTGAGCATCATTTGAAGCAGCTTCAACCGTTCCACCAACTTCTGCTGCTATCAAGTCTATCTGACTGTCATTCCCAAACTTCTTAACCTAATTCAGTTCAGCATTTGTAAGATGATGGTCCAAAGACAAATGGAGAAAGCATAAGAGTGAGGAAACAGGAGAATAATAGCAAGGAAAAATTTTGTATAATGAACAGCTCGGAAGAAGAAACCATGGCGATGAAAATTGTTTTGGCATTAAACCGTAGAATGCTGGATTTTGAAGTGCAAGAACTTTGTCTAAAAAAATTATTGTGCTTCTGTTTGCCTGAAGTCCTTACAATCTAAGAGAATAAATCTCAATTGTGAAGTCCTTATAATCTAAGAGAATAAATCTCAATTGTGAAGTCCATGAATCTTAGATGAATATGTCAGTCAATTTGTGCAGAAGAAACACATCCAACTGCATATCTTCAATTCATATAACATCAATTCCAAAATGAAGGTCGAGTACCACATTAGCACCCAAATAAAAGATGCATATAGATTATCTCATTGCTTCATTTCATGTCATTCAGTCATTGACATGTTATCCGGAGGTTCATTCATTTCTTTGGATTTGAATGCCAAAAGGACTTATTTCTCCTCTGGTTAATGTTGGCTCTCCGAAAGTCTGTATTCTAAAATTCCTTGAATTTTTTTATAATTTTGAATTTTAAAAAAATATTTATGTTTTCTTCTCTCTCCCATCTCCCGTCATTTACAAATTTTAATGGCCAATCAATTCTACATTTTCGATTATTTTCTCTTTCCTTACCATTTTCTTCTTCAATAATATAAATGAAATTTTATACATTTACATTTAAAAAAAATCATATTAATTTTTTTTAATATATTCAGTAAAAATAAAAATATCACAATCCCGAGTAATATGCAGGTCTTGCACTAGTTACATTAGTATTTCAGTAATGCTAAATAACTCCAAGCACCATAAGCAAATAAAATCAAGCCAGACTATACTATCCAATTCTTTACAAGGATATTCCTTCAGCAGAACAATTATGATGATTGCATAGATTGAGAAAAATTGGACAAGCAAGATTTGAAGTGGCAACTAAGTTCCGCTTTTTGGCACTTTAATAGCTTTACTATTATGTGGTTGAGACAAGACTTTGAGAACTTGGGATAGGTAAAAGATTTATTTTCAGTCAACTTGCACAGATAAAGGAAGAGCAGGGAGACAAAAAGTTATCAAATACAGATTAGGGGAAAGAATTGTTTCACAATTGTCAAGGAACATTAGGGGAGGGGGGGGTCAGGCAGGAAAAGAAGTATATCATCAAATTAGTAATGAAAAAAGGAACAACCTGACATCATCATAACACTTCAAGAGGTAGAGAAGGAAATAATTGATTGAAGATTCGTGCATTTAGAACATGTATGACTTTGGAACAACGCACTAATAGGAAAGTGGTGGTAGCATTTATGGAACATGTATGAATATGCTGAAAACAAGAAAATAAATGGAACACTGGAATTGCTATTAGCACAACATTTAAAAGCCTTTTGAGGTTCATCTCCTGAATTTTCCCAGAATTTATTCAATCAGTGAAGGCACAAGTAAGATGTGGTAACATGGTTCAGTTCTGGGAACATATATGGTGTGTTTTATGCAGGTACAGCGATGAAGATGTTAATCAATTATTTCTACATGCTCTTTCGCCTATGGAATTTGGAACAAAGTAACCAAGGAGTCTTGCAATGGGTAATACAAGTCTAAACTTCAGACCTCTTAGTAGATAACTTGGGCAGCGCTATCAATAAAGAGGCAAAAGGTTATGGAAGATTGTGGTTCTGGATGTTCATGGTCCATTTGGATTGAAAGGAGCAAGAGCATTTTTTAGAATTCCATTGAATTATTAGATGATATCTGGGATCGGGTCAGGTATAGAATTAGAATTGCTTATTGTCTGTCTGGACACAAGTCTTTCAGAGACATCAGTGTAGTGGATTTAACTAGGGATTGGAGTTTTGCCTTGTAATTTATGTAGTCATTTCTCAGTCTAAATGTTTGTATTCAGGGGAAGGGATCTCTCATCCCTTACCTTCTCTCCGGTATTATTAATAAAATGTTGCTTCTTATCAAAAAAAAAAAGTATCAAATACAGATTACGGTTCTGTTTGCATTTCACTCATTTGGGCATTAAAAAAAGAGTATCAAAAGTAATAGACTTTACCTCACGGAAAAACCGAGTCGCATCCCTTTTTGATAAGTTACCGTTAGACCATCCTCTCACTTGAGCCGTAGCACCTTCAAGCACAGGAAGAGAATAACCAGTATCTGCCCTTCGTCGCTTTGACAGCCTTTCCTGAGTATCAACTCCTTTCTTTTTCCTCTTATTAATCTTTTCAGGTGGCAAAGCCTCCGCATAACTTTTAATATTCCGTGCTGCTCGGGGAGCTAAAGCATCCTAGAGGAATAAAGGAACACCAAAAAGAATTAATCAGATTGAAATTTCCAAGAGATAACTTGCATCCATCTGTTTAAAAAGCGTACTTCAGCTTGCTCAATAGCTTCCGGCTTTATCATCCGGCTCCAGAAAGTTCCATCATCTTCAGCACTACCAAAATTGGCTACCTGCATATTGTGACAAAGAACAAATCAGTTGACACCAAATTAATGAATAAAGAACACCAGGAACATATGGCATATGATAGGCGCCTCTTAGAAGCATTTCAATATTGCAATAAATACAACAAAAACTGGAAAAGAAAGTGTCTTAACTACTATTCAGCAGAAGAATATATGCTAACCTTAAAAGCACTCAACAATTCATGTCCTTCCTCTCCTTCATTTGTTTTCTCTTCAACCTTCTCTGCCCTTTCAAGAATCTCATCAATATCCATACTGAGAAGCCTTTTCTTGCTTTCCTCTTCATTTTTGTCTTCCTTAAACAATTCTTCTGCCCCAAACCTCAGAATGGCTGAAAGTTCATTCTATATAACAAAAACAAAAAAAAATAAGAAAATGCAGGTGTACGTATAGTTATATTTATATATATAAACACATAGACACGCAATAACATAATCTTTTAACTTACACAAGCATACCATTTAACCTTTAATAGAATGTTTATTTCATAGACTTACTTTATCAAAAGTAGTTCCTCCTTTCTTTGCTTCCTTTTTCTCCAGTTTACCCTCTGCATTAAGCTTCTGGATAACTAAATGATCGAGAACCTATTCACAAAGTGAGAATTCAGATAAGAACCATCATAAATAAAAATAAGATAATCATAGAAGTGAAACCAAAAACATTATTCAAACATAAATATGCAAACGACGACATTGCAGTTTATAAAAGAAATAGGAGTATCAAATATCTGATACTCATGTAAAACAAGTACTCCCTCTGTGTTTTACTTGAGTAGCCATTTGACCCTGACACGGGTTTTAATGTAAGAGTTTTTTTAATATTATTTATAGTGATAAAGTAGATAAGAGTAAATAATGTGTTTAATATTATTTAAGGTGGCAAAGTGATAAAATTACTTCTTTTTTAGAAAATGGGTAATCTAGTAAAAAACGGATAAAAAAGGAAAACAGGTAATCTAGTAAAATACGAAGGGAGTATATGTTTCGGTATCCTTACCATCTTCTTTTTGGCCCTCTCCAAGATATCTTCCTCAACACTCTTGCTAGTAACAAATCGGTAAATGTTAACTACTTCTTGCTGGCCAATCCTATGAGCTCGGCTCATTGCCTTATTTAAAACAAAACAACATAATGTCAGGTAAACCAAAACAGAAATTTTAGGAACTGTGAAGAAGTGTGCCATAAGAATCATCTGCTGCAAACCTGTAAATCATTTTGCGGATTCCAATCTGAATCAAATATGATTACTGTATCTGCAGTTGCAAGATTAATACCCAGGCCACCAGCACGAGTGGAAAGAAGAAAACAGAAATCGTCACTTCCAGGAGCATTAAAATGTTCCATTGCCTGCTGACGTAATTCAGCCTTTGTACTACCATCAAGTCTTTGAAATTGGAATCCTTTGTGAGAGAGATATTCAGCAAGTAAATCCAGCATCCTAACCATCTGAAGTCATAAAAGCTGGCTCATTTTATATTCTCAAATATGAGGCAATGAAAGTAAGGAAAGGATTCATGAAAGTTCAAGTGCCAGTGATTTTTCATCACTTGAAGGTTTTAACAGGCAAATCAGGTAATATGAAATCAGAACAATGCTCACAATTGCAGCTGAACAATAGTCCTTGAATTCACAAAACCAGAAAAAAGTATAATACTCCAGCTTAAAATTTGGGGTCAGTTTCCAAACTCACGTATGAGATCTCCAAACACACTACACATCAAAAGGGACTAATGCGCATGCTCATGATGAATGAAGCCAGAAAAGAATTAAGTGCATGCACACATTGATGTGTGCAGCTGTGTGATGGAGGCACCTAATTGGCCACACATCACCTCTCAAATATTGTCTATTATTTGGCTTAACAAAATAGGAAATCCTATAGACAAAATATCTAGTGGACAACATCATGTATTAGATCCTAAAGTTAGGACTTGAAAGCTAAGGGGTTATCTAAGCGCAACTTGCATTTATGGCAAGAAATTGAGCAAGTCTTAAGAATTCATCAACACATCCTGTTTTCCATAAGCAATAGGCAAACACGGCACAAATGAAAACAATAGTCTAATATCACAATAAGTTACAACACCATATCACAAAGATGAGTGAATGGTTGCAAACCTGAGAAAATATCAGAACCCGGTGATTGGTCTCGTGCAATTTATTGAGCAGCTTGTCTAGTATGACCAGCTTTCCACTACTTAGAATAATTCGTTCCAGTTTACTGCTACCAAGGAAATTTGTATCCCCACCATAACCATGGTCTGCACTTTCAAACAGAAATGGATGATTGCAGCATTTCTTCAACTCCACCACAATATTTAAAAGTGAGACCTGCACAATATTTTCTGGTGACCTTTAGATCTAATTGCTGGTGTGTGTACTCTTCTGAATGTCAAGTCTTTTACTGATGAAAGGGACGTAGTTTCCCATCCAGATCAATGTAGTCAAAAAGCGAAAATACATGGAAAAGTGCAGGAGAATTGTGGTAGTGAAGCACCAAGCGAGAACATCATTATTATTTTTATTATTTACGTTAATTTAGTTAATTTCTATGTTAATTTATTTTGCTATATAAAGAAAGTCATTTTGGGGAAATTGTTCAGCTGCTAGCCGTTCTAAATTCCAAAGATACGGACATTTGATTTAAACATGATATAATTAATTGAAATGTAAGGTATGTAACCATAACACTATTCTTTCATTTTCCCATATGAAAAGATAAATTAACTTATATTTCCAACGACTAACCATTCAGCTATCATTGTTACTATATTCTTTTGTTTGTTTGTTTTTTTATCAATTTTACTTTTTGTGCATACAAAAATTAAATATTTTTGCAACAGAACTCCATAATCTCCAAAAAACTCAAAGATGTTGAGTGTTCAAACAAACAGCAGGCTTTAAAAATACAATGTATCAGTGTGTATTAAAAACATGCACTCGGGAACAAAAAGGCATTTAGAGCATGAAATGCGTTTCCCACTATTTAGAGGTATCTGTTTAATGTTTCAACAAAGATCTCTGCAGCGGGTATGTTCATCGCATCATCCTTGGGTTTGTGTTAGATTATTTTCTAATTGTGTTTCTTATCCACTCCATGAATTCTGTTTATGTATTAAATCTTCTTCTTTTTTTATAGGAAACTAAAACTTTATTAATGAAGATAAAAGGTATCACTTATACAGATTACCAGTGGATAGAGTCACACAAATTACAAATGCTTATAATGCAAAACTCCAATCTCTAACTAGGTCCGACGACCCATGAAGACTAGTGAGATTCTAATGACCAAAACCCAAAGAGCCCCTCTGAATTTAATCCTACCCCAAATTAGATTGATTTATTAAAAAATATTCAAATTAGATAGCATATAGAAGGTTTGATGGGATTTCTCACTTAAAATCATCTGAAATTAGGTGTTGTTTGTGACTTTGATCTAATGGAGAATATAGACATGATACAAGCATGAACTCTTGATTTAAGTCTGCTTTCTTCAAGATAACAATTCGAATATTACTATATTATTTTAATTTATTAGACAAAACTTGAAACAAATCTAAAGATTGGATAGAAATTTGGCTAATTTATTTTATAACTTATATGGATTTCATTTGCCTATCTAGATTTTTTAATTTAAGAAAAAAAAAATCGAAATCACAATCTATTTTTTAATAGACAACAAATTAATTCAAAAGCAATGAAAAGAACGCAAAATAAATTTTTTTTAAATTAAAAAGTTGTTAGATAAATTTTTAGTATAATTAGTATTGCCTCGAGATTCTTTTTAAGTAACAAAATTAATATTTTTATATAATCAAATTTTTTATGATAATTAAATTTATATCCAACTAATTGTGTTTTAGAGTATGTTTATTTTGTTTTAAGTTTCACTTTTTTTAATTAATGCATACTGTATAAAAGCTTAATGTAGGCTAACTAAAACTTTGTATTTTATTAAATTAGTATTTCTTGTGAAAACCAATTTTTATGAACAATTATATGTTGTTGTGTCGAGACTTATCAAATGTGACAAGGATAATGATACAAGAAGCACAACAACAAACATTGTGTAAAAGAAATATTTCAGGGTTTTTAAATCTTATTTTTCTCTTCGTTTAACTGAAAAATGTTAACATAAAAATTAATTAACATTATTTTAATATTAATTGAATATATTACAAATTGTGCATCGCACGGGAATATACTAGTATTTAGGACATACAACAAAATAACAGCGTAATAATTCCTTCTAAGCAGCAGATAACTATGCAGCAATTCATGTACAAGACTTCAGAAAAATTATTAATACAAACCTGATTTCCCCGAACTCCTTTATTCAAATCATGGAAGTTACGTTCCAAAATCCACTTATAATACCTGATAAGAAAGGGGGGAGGGGTAAGCAACTAGTAATAGGAATCATCCAAGCAGATTATAAAAAATAAAAAAAAAAAAGAGCTCACTGTTTCTGAAGTGGTGACATCTCAACCCTGAGGATACGTTCAATCTTAGGAGGCAAAGACTTCTCCACATCTTTAATGACTCTTCTGAGAATGTGAGGTCTCAATTCCATGTGAAGATTACTGAGCTACATAAAATTGAAACACACAAATTACTACTAAATTATTAAAACAAAAGGAAAGTAAAGAAGAGATAAATAGATACCTCGGTTTCATTAAATGAACTAAGATTCTTGTACTTATGAACAAAGTCATCCTTACTCCTAAACTTGTCGGGATCGAGAAAATGAAGCAAGGCCCTGCAATTATGTAGTAAACAAATTAAAATATCAAGAACAACTTTGCATAATGAACACAATATTTAAAATTGGCAATAAAAAGAAAAAATATTTTTCTTAAGGAAAAAATCCAAGCTCATTGCTCAGGCTCCGAAGAAACCCAATGAAATGTATGGAACAAGGGATGCAAGAAACCTAAAAGGACTTGTGCAAATCTGCCAAATGATGGCTATAGTCATACAAGACTATCAAGCAAATTTTAACTAAGTCTATGGTAGCATTTTCCTGGATTTTAAGAATGTTAAATTTTACGGCAAGTTCCAAATAAAAGTATCAGTAGTAAACTTCTAATCAGGAACATGTTATGCAACATATAGTTATTCATGAAGTAATATATTACCATAGCTCTTCAACACTATTTTGCAGGGGAGTGCCAGTAATTAGCAACTTGTTCTTTGTGCTAAATTCCTGAAAATATATAGCAATTAATCGAAATCCTAGCAATTAACATATAAACGGTACTAAATAAGTACATTTTAAGAAAATTTTGACATACTGATAGTGCGGTATACAAAGAAGCCTCGCTGTTCTTCAACCTATGTGCTTCATCAACCATAAGATAGTTCCACTTAATTTTGGAGAGAACAGCTTTATCCTTCAATAGTACTTCATATGTAGTCAGGAGAGCATCAAATTTTGTACTCCTGCCTGATTTTTTGTCATTGTAAAACTCATATTGCTGGCAGACCTGCAAAGAACATTATTTACAAATAGAACAAAAAAAAACCTCTCCAACTATACTTAAAAACAAAAGACTACCAGATGAAGACTACAATTAGATTCCATAAGATATCATCTCCTAAAGGAGGAATCTTCACATAAGACGGTGATGGCATGTACATTTTCTTCCAATAAGACCTTGGCGTTCAAGGAGAAAAGCCACATGTCAAACTGGCTTAAAAATAATTTTAACACAAAGAAACAAAATTAATGACCAAGTGCAATATAACGAATTATTCCATTGCAAACAACATTTTGAGCACCCACACTGGAATGGAAGACTAAGAGATGCATCACAATATGGCTCCAAAAGTAAATTAAATTCCGGCGGAGAACCACTTACTTTCAAACATAATAGATAATATCTTTGCTCATGATTCCTCCCAATAAGAAAATTCAAAAAGCAAACGGATGCTAGAACTATGTATTTGGATTAAGGATTGATTTGAGGAGAGCACTTGAAAGAAAATTTTAAAATTTCTCTCCTTGATGTGGATTTCATATCCATCAACTCAAGCTATGGACTTCAAATCCATAAAAAATGAATCCATATAAACACCAACACCGTATTTATTACTGTGGAGTTGAATCACAACCTAAGTGAAAACAAGTTAAGTAGATATAACAAAACCACTAATGTCCATCATATTAATAATTAATAAAGCAACTAAGCCCCTCATGCCAGTGGCTATAAAAACTACTAATCTAATTGCATAAAATCCAACATGAGTCAAAATAAATCTGAAGAGAGAAATTTGCACAAACCTCACGGCTAGCACGAGTTCCAACATATATAACAACATTCATGTCAGGCAACCACTTTCTAAATTCTTTTGCCCAATTCGACAAGGTAGAGAGCGGAACAACGACGAGAAATGGTCCTTGAATTTGCTGAGAATTCTGAGAAGATAATTATAAATCAGAAGCAAGCAAAACCAAGGAAAAACTTCCAATGCTCATAAGAAACATAAAGTACCTGCAAGAAACCAAGCATTGACACTGACTGAACAGTTTTACCCAGGCCCATTTCATCAGCTAAAATTACATTGGTATCATTTCTCCAGCTGCGCTGCAAAAGAGTCACTGATCAGCACTGATTTGCTTGTAGAAATTGACTGGCAAAAAAATAGGAAGATAACTTGCTCAAGATAAACTGCCTAGAAGCAAGTTCACACCTGTTAACTAGAAAGTTCAGCCCTTCTAGCTGATAATCTCGGAGATTTCCCCCTTTCAACCACTCAGGCTGCTCATCAAGCTTCCTGAGACTTCCTGAGAGAATGACACAACACTTATTATAAGGAAGCACAGTCTATAATCTTCAGATCAATTTGTAAGAATGATTGCCAGGTATACCAAGCAGATGAAGAAAACATAAGAACTAGATTGAAACTTTTCTTAAAGATACTACTTACAAGCTTAGGAACATAAGAAACAGTAGTTTCATTATTAAGGGAGAGAGAAAAAGGACGAGAGTCCCTTCCCCTGAATACAAGCATTTAGACTAAACAGAAGCTTAGAAACAGCTACAAAATGCACATAAGCAAACGATATGAAATCTCAATATACATCAAAGTTTTTTTTATAAGAAACACATACTTTATTGCAGAAATAGGGATGAGGAATCCCTAGAAAGAGTACATAGTAAAATTACATAGCATAGTACCAACTCCTAGTTACATCGGAAATTAGCAAACCCTTAAAGGCATTATGACTGAGAGACCACAAAGCTACTTTATGTTTAATTATATCCCATAATTCATCAATAGATTCGCATTTATTATCAAAAGTTATTCTATTTCTCTCAATCCAAATTGACCACAGCACCACTGAGACGGCAATCCTCCCAAGTATTTTCCCTTTTTTACTAATAGAACTGCCCAAGTTGTTTTGAAGCAAACTCAACATACATCAAAGTTAGAAGAGTGTAAATGAAGACCCATAAAATGGAAGCACTAACCTTTGATTTTCTTGCGTTGGAAATCAACAGTCTTCCCTTGAACTGTTGCTGCAGCCTCCCGAGCCTGCACTCATAAGATGATCATGATGTTGACAATCAAATGCACACTTTAACTTAAAAATCATAAGCCTAAGAAAACTATCATTATGAAAGTGAATGAATCAGTCCTTAAGTTGAGAAAAGCAGCAAATTTAACTGAACAAAATAGAACTGGGAGTCTGGGTCAAGAGCACATCTAAACGAAGTACGTAAAAGTCTGGATCAGGAGCATACATTTTATTGTATATTCATCTATTTATACAGTATAATAATGTGATAGCGATTATACATTTAAGAGTTTTAAGTTGATAAATTACAATAGTGGTGACAAATATATAACATAAGCTAGTCAGTGTTAAACGCTCTGAGAACAATAAAAATGTTGGATAGGTTACAAGAATAAGGAAACAGATGATTGAGTTTCCCAATTTGCAAAGATACTCTAATTTCTTCACAAAATTCCAATCACGTCACTTTCTTCCTGAAAATTTTGTCAATTAAAATAACTGAACGAAAATTTTCAGTATTTTATATTTGACTGGTGTAATTTATGTTTTTTTTAAACTGCAGTTTATAATTTAACGAAAATATGTGGATGGCAGGAAACAAAAAGGAGTTCTATAACAAGTAGCATTTATGATACAGCATAAAATACTTTCAACAACTAAAAAACACAATTAAACTACTTCAAAACCAAGGAACCCGGAACTCTAACAAACCAAATATGTGAGAAAACCATACAGAAACACTAATATAGAGGCTGGGAAACCATTCTAAGTTGTTAGTTTAATAACTTTATCAGGCTCTGAGGAAAAGTTAAAGCTTAAAGAGGATTTGCAGAGAGTTTAACTTTAGAAACATCTTGGGCAACATTTGAGTCATGATGAAGTGCATGGAAAAAACAAAGATCAACAAACATGCACTGCCCCGATAGAAAAAGCCACACCAATCACAGAGACAGACGTCGCAAGAATTTATACCTTGTACTCATCAATAGCATCTTGAGCAAATGAAATATCGGTGTCTTTTTCCCTACAACACAATAAAAAAAACAGATGTTAAGCTCTAAGTGCTATATTAAAATGGCACGCTAACAACAAATTAGATGACAATTCCAACGACAATTCCAACCTATGGGCAGACACCTTTGAAATTTACAATATGTCAAAGATTCATATCCTATAATCCAGATGTAAAAGTAGAAGGGAAGCAGCAAACCATATTTAAACCACATATTTGGATTACCAAGTAGCTTCAGCATAAGACAGTCCTTTCCACTTGATCAAATATTCTGGCACTACATCACCCAGACTATCTTTGGTGACTCTATCCGCTATCACCCTTTCGACCTAAGTAGGCATCACGCCAATCAGAAAGAATCATGTGAGTATGAAGTTAATGATGTATCCAAAAAGAATGTGGTGCCAAGAAGCATACCTGACTATTTTGTTTGATGATATCCAGGTCCATTTCCTTGCTGACATCATTTACCTCAATCTAGTCCACATGCGACAAAGAAGAAGTTAAGGAAAAGTCAATAGAGCCATAAACAACAAATAGAGAGATGACATATGGAAAGAGCAACATAAACAACAAAAAACTAAACCTATGTTGGGTCGGCTATATAGATCATTTATTGCCATCGTGAACTGACTAGGCACATGCTCTTATTTATAATTAAAGAAAGGTAAAATAAGTAAAAACTGTTCCCGAAGATGCATGACGACCGTTGTGAACTATCCAATATTCAATGTCTTTCAAAACTGCAAGACGGGTTCTATTACCAAATCAAAAATACTATGTCCGTCATCTAAAATATTAACCACAAATTTTGTGAATCGTATGATCTCGTGCTATAGCTGTCAATCACAATACATGTGCTACAATTGGGGTGGCTCAAGCTTGCATTAATTCTGAGGCTTGTCCCAAGGCTCAAAAGCCCAAGTCAAGATCTTATTTCTGCTCAGTCACTCGCTAGACAACCACCATCACTATATCATTTCTTGAAGAAAGTTTCACGTAACAAAACGATTTCTTCTTTGAAGGGTTAAGCGAGAAAGAAATGGGGGAGTCTTCCTCAGCATCCATATATAAATATAGTAAGAGTCCATTCCCGTTGATTGAAATGAAAAATTCAGAAGAAACTGAGGTTGGAATAAATTTGCAACCATCTGAAACCCTTTCTTTTCGAAATACGATACTATGGAAGAAATCGATGAAATACCTCTTTAATTGAAAAGTGAGAGAGTATGATTCATATCATAGATTAGTCGATTGGAGTCCAGTGAGATTCCAAAGTCAGAGACTTGGATTTGAAATAGTATCAAATGTGTTGCAGAACAATCTATAAAACAATTGATACAGTTCGATTTTTTATTATTGAACTCAATTTGTATTACTTCTAGAGCCCACTTCTTCCCCACACTACAAGTGACTACATGTGCATTATGTCCCATATCTCTATAAATACGAAGGAATTATTCCATTTTCCTCACTAATAATAGTGGAATCAATGTCGCAGTCGGGGTTCTGAGCAAACACTATTGAGAAAGCAATCCAATAAGTCTATTACGAATTCATATCAGGAAAGATTAAAAACACAAGCAAATTATGTAGTAACATCTCGAGGAAATGAGAACATGTAGGAGAATAATAATAAGACAACCTTGCATTCAGCAGTCTCCTTCAAAGACTAACAAGCTCGAGATAGCTATAATAAAAGATTAATATTCCTAACTAGTTCAAGAGTCAGCAACAGCCATATAAGTTCTTACAGGCATTGGGTAATACTTAAACAGATCCTAACTACAATGCTGGCATAAATATTTACCTCATGTCTGTCTTTGTAAGCATGCACACACACAAGCGCACAAAGACATAATGGACACACATAGTCAATCTAATATATTAAATATTTGCGGCATGTTATATTACCTCTTCCCGAGATACCACTTTCCGATACTTGACATCTTCCATCACTTTTTTTGTATAATTTAAAACCTTCTTAAAACCACTGAGCTGGAAAATCAAAGAATGCATCAGTTTTTTTCTGCCGCAGTGCAGTATTAGTATATGTGTTTCTAACTATATCACTTCTGTGAATAATGACATTATAAAATGTAGATGAAATTGATAAGCTAACTCAAATGTTGACTAAAGTGATTCAAAATTGCTGAACTTACATTTTGCAACTCAGAAAATGATTTCCACTGACAGTGTAAATGTGACTGTCCTTTCCATTTTATTAAAAACTCAATTTCATTCCAATCTGGTTTTGAGTTAAACAAATAGCTCAACAGCACAGGCTCAGTTGATTTGTTATTCCTTGAAGCTTCTTCAGCTATGCCCTTCGGTTGATGCCATAATACCTTCTCAATTGCATCTGCATCTTCTTCTTCAATCTCTTCCTTCATGAAAGAGAAAAGCTACTTAAGACAGGAAAGAGCCAAATAACAAATAGTAGAACTACAACAATAGATTGTGCACAAACTTTTATAAGACATAAAGAAAAGACAATATAAATATTAGACTAGGCAGTCATGAAACAAGTAGGAACAATTAACGAATAAATGCACACAAAACTGATATGGCAATGACTAACAACGAATGACATTCAATATAAATGCCAATGATACATTCTAAAGTTTAAACAACAAAATGTTACTCTGAAAAATAGAAGAAAGAAGATGTGATACAGTATTAGATGACAATGACCTGGCATCACATTTCATAAAAGCCAGAGCAAAAATAAAAAAATCCAGTAACACATACAGACCTTCAGATTCTTTTTTTTCACATCATCAAGATCTTCACTTTCATCACTCTCAACATATGACACTTTCCGCACTGAACGACCAGAAGATCGTAGTTCATTGTTCCTACTAGAAATATTAACAGAAGATCGAGCACCATTTTTCCTGTGAATTGGTGCACCTCTCCTTGTACTCCTAAAATCCTCATCACTACCATCTTCCGAGTCCTCAGCAGAAGATTCTTCATCTTCCTCAAAGGAAGTTCTAACTTTCTTTCTCCGAGTTGCTGGTGCAATTGATTTAGTTTTCCTGGTAGATTTCAAACTACGACCCCCCTTATAAGATTGATTGGCCCTATTTTTCTTAAAGTAGGCATCATTGTCATCTGAGATTTCCAAATCATCTTCATCAATTTTATCCTCCTCCTCAGATTCTTCAGCATCCCAATCTTCATCTTTATCCTGCATATTGATGGAAAGGCTAGCCCATTTAGGTTCACGTAATGCATATTTAAACAGAAACCCTCCACTAAATTCCCATCCTAAGAACATACCCACAACACAAATTGTTAACACATTACTTAATGATCCAGACATCTTTTTCACAAACTACACATAAAAATTAAGCTACAAATGGATTATAGAAAGAGCAACAATTTGCATAAACATGGGGCCCAATAAGAAAGGGGCAGATGTTTAATTTCATTAATTTCTCTAGGACAATAAAATATAGAATAAATAGTTCAATCATACATTGCATAAACATGCACCAACAGCCTACATGGAGAAAATTATCATTTTCCATTTAGAGAAGCAGAATGAATCAATGCCAGATAGGTTGTAAACAAAAATAATCTGATGATGAAAATGGTGATGTCGGTCCTTCTAGGTAATACTTTCTAAAATGTAGTTATGCAGGACTCTTGGCATAAATCAATTTAATATATGCAATTATTAGAAACTTTTAATTGTTGGGCAAAAAGTTAATCATACTATGACCCTGACTTTCAAGTTCAAGTACAGACAGTGTGTGCTAATATATCTGCATATATTTAACAACACTAACCCTATATCATTACGAAAGACACATTTTAACTCATGTACTCAACTGTTACTCTGTACTAACATGTTCTGAATAAGCTAGATGTCATCATTTAATTCTTTAAAACTCAGGCAATCAAAATTTAAAACTTGCTAGGTGCATGAAATACACTGTATCAGACAATGGCCCATCCAACACAGGCTACCAATAAATAAGCATCTACCTGCTCAAAAACATTTTATAAATGGAAAATCATAGAAGATATAGAGCAAACAGCACAAACAGAACAGAACTATGTCAGACCCATAATATTGGTCACTGAAATATACATCCCCTAACTCAAATCTCAACAAACGTAACTCCAAGCAAACTATAAATTTTCCATTGGCTAAAGCAGTGATAATGGAAAACCTTTATCTGTCTGTTACCACTCGCCGCCCCAAAATCCGGATCAAAGTCAGCATCATCGGGATCGTCTTCTGCAATCACATAAAGCATGTAAGCGATAATCCATGAATGTGGAAAAATTGAAGTGATGAAATGATATTAAAAGGAATAAAACAATAGTTACCATCTTCATCGTCATCGTCTTCCTCAAAATCTGCATCTTCTTCGACGTATTTGTTGGCTTTCGACCCCTTTGGTTTCCTGCTAGGGGCAGCAGGCTGCTGTGGAAGCTTCAAACTATTTTTACCTGAGTAATTCGCTGCTCTATAATGAGCCTCGTTTGGATCATCACCATCCTGTTCATAGTATTCATCAGACAACATCTCATCAGCAGGGACAGTCTGTTGTCCCTTC
The DNA here is from genome assembly GCA_963675135.1 of Galeopsis tetrahit. Lineage (NCBI taxonomy): Eukaryota > Viridiplantae > Streptophyta > Magnoliopsida > Lamiales > Lamiaceae > Galeopsis > Galeopsis tetrahit. The sequence goes on from OY776129.1 coordinate 71,197,498, forward strand.
CTCACCACTTTTTTATGTGTCATGTCATCATTTTCAGGTTCCAACCTATCCTCTACTCCATCAGACTCCTCCACATCAGACCCTTTATATTCTGACCCACTCTTAGATTCCTCCCCTGACTCCGATGCGGCACGGGATGTTGTTGCAGGCTGGTAGTCATTCCAGAAAGTTGAACCCCACCTTCCTCCCATATTTGTACCCCTCAAAGGAGGCTGGTTATCTACTATCCTCATATTATCCCCAGTATTATTACTAGGAGCGGGCTCAGTCATTTCCTCATTATTAGCGGTAGCATTCTCCTGGAGCCTACTGTTGTTCATGTTCAGCTGCTGCAAATGACTTCTCTCATTCAATGCAATCTGTTCAACTGCTTCATCCGAAGAATTTCTGGAAAATGTCATGTTCTATTCTTCACATTGAGTTGATTATAGAGTTCAAAATTTCGGAAGCTACAACCAATTCAGGGAAGGAGAAGTGGGTGATTTTTTCAGATTAGCTCCCTCCAGTGTCTCTGCCAAAAAACCAACTGAAATTAGAATCGATACACACTGCTCAAACTTTTGAAATTCATTAATTTATTAGTAGTGTTGTTATCCAAGCAGTGAATTAATTTCGAGATATAGCAAAACATATGGATCGGTTACTTGGCACTAAGAACCCGTTGAAATAACTAGAAAAGAGCCAGAATTCGTCACGACTGTGTAACCAATTCAAAGAAAACCCTAAATCCACATCGGAGAAAACCCTAATCCTGGCACATGGGTTGCAACAAGGAGCTGATTGGTCAAAAAATTTTGAAAAATGATAGTACTAACCTCTGCGCACAGAAAGCTAACGCGCGAGGGAGAATTACGCAATTCGGACAAGGGGTATTTTCGTAAATCGAATGGAGAGGGATGGTTTGAACTCCAGATTCGCCTGAGGACTGGTACAGTGAAGGCAGCGGCGGCGGGAAATATAGGTTTCAAAAACGGTATCGTTTGAGAGGCTTTTGAGAAGAAGCTAAGGACGGATGGCAAAACCTCAAATTTAGCGGCCAAAATTGCGAAACTGGTTTGAGAATAGCGAAATCGACGAATCGAGGTATCGATTGGGGATTAAATCCACCAGTGTTGTTGTCCGATGATGCACAGGAGAGCGAAACTAGAGAGAGAAAGGAGGTACGTCTTTTCGAGTTTTATTTTTTTAGAGAGAGAGATAAAGTAGGGGATTATCAGAGGGGAAAATTGGATTTGTGAGAGGTTACTTTTTCCATTGGCGTAAGTCTTATATAGATACGCCAGATGGGGTGGTTAAAAATATTGAGGAATTTACGATGTCAGGGGCACTTTTGACATTTCAAAATCAATGTACCATTGTTAAGGCATGCGGTACACTTCACTACTATTAGTCATTAAACCAATGGAACGCACGTTCTAGAAAGTAGGTTTAGGGCGTTGTTGCCCCTGGCTGGGGATGTGATTAAAATGCCCTATCGAAATTTAGATAATTTTATCAAAATTCCAATGTTTGTATCTATACTAAAATTTCCAATGTTTAGGAAACGACTTTTGATACATCTTGCCAATTTTACATTCTTCACCGAAAGAACCCTACCATATTTACAGTAAAATTATTAAAAAAATTGAAATACAGTTCTCAAAAAAATGTCACAAGAATAGTCAAACATGAAGAAAGTGTACTATTTATAACGTACGCATTTGCAGAATGAAATTGTCAGTAGAAATAACACGTTTTCTTCACAGTATATAACTGAAATCTAAAATTAATTGTACGAATTTGAGATTGATACTGAGGTAGCGACTAACGTGTTTCAAGCTTGAAATGCAAGAGTACACCGACTAACATGGTCAAGCATGGAGTAAGCCATCAAACTTAGCATCCAAATGAGAACGAACTAGTCACGACGGTGCCATTGAAGATCTATATCGGATGCACGAGGTGTAGTCACTTATGATCCATGCAAGAGCACCTCTTCGTAGCCATTAGCATTAACAATTGCTAGGACTCGGGGTCTCCAAAAGTTATAGTTATTTCAATCGAGACAAATAGGGAGATTGGAGGTGTATTTGAAAAATGATCACTTGAAGCAGACAATTGATGAACATGAGTGGATGAAGAACAAACAAAAGAAAGGAGAATCGAATAAACGAATGAGAATTATATATAACAGTTGAATGAAAAACTTGTAAAAAAAGACTTGGGATGCCATGTTGATAGACTAACTCAAATGAAAGCGTGTGTTTAATTTATCGAAGATTCCAGTAGTTTATAGAGTATTTAGGTTGTAAGTGGACGATGTGATACATATATAGCAGTTGTAAGTTTGTAACCGATGTCCATTAATTTATCGGGCATCTTTATAATCTATATTGACATATTAACCTCATATATTTTATGTTCTAGATAAGAGTTTTGCTAGATTTTATGTATTATATTTATGGAACTTCATCAAACTTTTTTAAATTTAATGGTGAATGCAGATATTCATGTATGCTGAAAAATCATTTTAGAGGAGGTCAACATTCATATACATAAACGTGAGTTGAGGACCCTATAGTGGTAACATGTGTAGATTTGTTATCGTGTTGTTTGGATATATCAAACCAGATGTGGAAACAATACTCATTGATCTGAAATGAATATGTTCGCATATACGTGTGTTGTTTCCCAAAATATAGGATATTTTTTTTATATTCATGCAGGACATGTAAATTTACTATTTGTTGTTATTGTTGGTCCTGTTTTATTTCCCAACAGTTATCCAAACTGACCATATTTATCTTGTTCGTCCATCCCAATCTAACAACGACAGTATTAGCTCCGCATAGCGTTTAACATTTATCAGACCCCATCCACTCCCACCATGTCCCAACCCACCCCCACCCCTCTCTCTCAATTCTCCATTTCTTTCTTACTGCTCCCACCAATTTATTTAGATAATTTATTTTATTATTATTATTATTTTCGATTAACTATCCCTTCCATATTTCACCTTTTCTTCCCAATTTTCCTATCCATGTCTTCAAGTGTTTTTTTTTTCTTGATGAACCAGCGTCGACCTTTAGGATTTTTTTTTATTTAATAGTTAAACTCGGAGATAAAATCGAAAATCACGAATTTTCACAAAATCCATTTTTTCATGCAACTGCTACAAGATCAACAATTCCATAAGCTTGGGCTTATGTTGCTGACATAAAAACGTCTCTTTCCATGTCTTCAGATACAACCCATAATGGTTTGCCCGTCCTCTGTACATAAACCATTGTGAGGGTTTCGCGTAGTTTGAGCAGTTCTTCCGCTTCCAGGATAAATTCTCCCGCCTGCGCCTCATAAAAAGTCATTTATATCGACACTAATTTGTCCAAGAAAGTGCATACTGTCTACAACAATGTGTAGAGCAAGAATTACATTTTCAACAACATTGTGTTGACCAAAAATTATATTTTCAACAAATGTTTGTCGAAATATGTGTATGTTGTCAACATATGTTTGTCGAAGTTGGGGTGGTAAAATTGAATTTGTTAACAATTGTTTACCGATAGTTGTATATTCCATCGACATCGTCTTTTTGACCAAAGACCTTCCCATCGACAAGCCAGTTTTAAAAGTTAAATTGGACGAAAACTTAGAATTTCCGAATGTACGAAACTAATAACTTACCATTTTTACCTCACTTTAAATTCTAATTAATTACTACAAAATATACTAGGAACAATAAATGACAAACAAAAAAGAAAACTTAGAATTGTATTTCACTACATTTCGAAAAAAAAAAAAGTAACAAAAAATAGAAAAAATAACTTACATATTTATAACATCTTTCCCGCTTTTCAGTCTTGCTTTACTTCTTCAATACTTTTGAGTAGGGAGGAACGTAAGTTATGTACGTTATTGTAGTGGTGCAAGACAGAGGGAGTTTTTTTTTTTTTTTTTTAAGTAATTGGTACAATCATGTCTTAGGTGGGGGAAGTGTATCTACTAGGGAGGTTTATCTACTACTAATAGAGCTTTTAGTTGAAGGGCATTATAGGTATTTTATATTATTATTAAATTAATAAATAATGAAGAATTGTGTATCAAATAAAGATGGAGGTGCAAATAACCGTACCCCTTTGTTTTTGGGCCCATGTTGTTCTTTCGCGTACTTTTGGGCTACCTTTGACATGCAAATAACCGTACACTTTTCTATTCTCTCTCTTTTATTTTTTTTAATTAATAAAATCTCCAATTAGCCGGCATGCAATGGTAAATATTTTTTGGTATTTAAAAAATACCACGATTTTTTATGGTATAATATTACAAATTGAATAAAAACTAAAAAAATATTACTCTCCTTAATCCGTTGTATTTATCTTCATAGGAATTAGGCAAATCTTCAATTCAACTAAATATATTTTTAATAGAATTATTCAACCAAATCTTCAAACTAAATATATTTTTAATAGAACTATTCAACCAAATCTTCAAACGAATCTAGACAAATTTTCAAATCAACTAAATATATTTTTCAATAGAATTATTCAACCAAATTTCAAACATATATATAAAAATTTCAATAATACGAAAACACTAAATAAAATTTGAAAATATTTTAAAAAATCAACTAAATATTAAAAATTATTTGAATGGAAAATTCAATTAAATCTAAATAAAATCTGGAAAACATTAAATGAATAAAATAAAATTTATGAAATAAATAAATTAAAAATATCAATTAAATCTTATTTTTCTTGATTTTTTTAATTTAATTATTTTTTTACAATTTATTAATTTTTTTAATTGATTATTTTTGTATGATTTTTTAATTATCACATTCTATTTAATTTTCTCAGATTTGTTTTTTGAAAAAAATTATTATTTTTAAAGATTTAATTGATTTTTAAAAATACTTTTAAATGTTAATTACATTTTTTCCGAATTTTTAAAAAATATTTTTTGAATTACTTTACTCCACTATTTATGTAAGAATTAATTAGTCATTTTATAAATATCTATTTTTGTATTTAAAATTATGGAGTATGTATAGAGTGTTTTTGGGTATTATTAGCTTCATCTTTTTTAATTTACTGAAATTTCGATAAATTCAATATTTTGGTATGGAAATTGTGGTATAAATAGTATTTTACCCACCCCATTCATGATAGAAGTTGAATAGTGATAGTTGCATCGAGTAAATTAAGTATATCTATACAAGTTGTTAGGTGCAAACATATATGTATGCAAAATTAGAGACAAAAGACAAGGTGCATGTATTTGCATAGAGTCGCATTTCACTATTTGAAAGCGTTTCTTCTTCTGCGACGCTTTTGGATAAAATCTGTCTCCCGTACAAATCTCCTGTCCGTACTTTCCCGAAGCTTCAGTCCAGTCCTTAGTGATACGCCAATGGAATCTTGTCCCAACAATTTTCTCTCACTAAGAATGATCTCAACCCTAAATAAGCTTCCCTTTCAACATAGAGATGCCACTGCCTATAATTTCAGCACATTAACTAGTAGAAAATACACTAGCATCACCACTAAAATGAGCCCATCAATGGCTCAAACAACCTCAGCTCCCACTTACCAAAAATTTGTTCACTTTGCCTTGCAAGAAACTAGAAAACACACTCAGTTAAACCCTTCTCCATTACAGGTACGACCCCATTACCTCAACTTTTACAACAGTGCTGTTTGCTACCAAGTTTGTGAATGTTCTGTTTCATTTATTTTTTTAAATGCTATTTCTTGTTGAAACTGAGCATTTAGTTAATTGGGGTTGTGAAAGATCTGTTTTTTAGTCTGAATCTGTGAACTAAGGAGGAGAAGTGGGGTATCTGCAGCAGAATTCTCTTTCATTTTTATTAGTTTTTTAATTAATTTATCTTGTTGTGTAGGCCATGAATAGTTTGCAGATGATGTGTAAATTTTAACATGTGGTGTGATCTGCTCACTAACTTAGAGTAAAAACCCTTTTGCATAGTAGAGTTCTTCTGAGGTGACACCATGTAGATGTTTAATCTTTCTTGGAAATCACATTTTTGGGAAATTTAGGGGGTCTTTGTTCAAATTCTTCTATGAGAATGGTAATGAGAATTGTTGAAATAAATAGTGAATTATAATGATAATAGTGGTTATATTGCTAGTGTTTTGCTTTAATCTTGGAATTAGTGTGTAAAAAATGATTGTTAGTTGAGGAATAGTAGAATGATCTAGGAGAAATTGTTATAGGAGGGTAGGAAGTATGCTGAAGTTGAATCGATCATCTTTTGTTCTCATTAATCACCACGATTACCCCATGCTCATTCTCATTACCATTCAAATTGAAGAATTTTGAACTAAGCGCCCCCTGAGTGTGCTGTTATTGTTTTGCACGCATTTCATTACTAACTAAATGATACAAGCAATCAAGCATGATGTACTAATTTTGTGCAGGAGAACTTCGGCGGCTTCTCTTCGATGGAGGGGAAGACAGAGCTCTACATGTCTTCTTTCGAGTCACCCAAGATTAGACTACTCCGAAGTTTGTCCATTGAAGGGAGTGATGGGATGCAGGTTTGCTCAATCCCTGTAGGCATAAACTTTCCAAAGGACATTGAAGCTAACTTTAGTAATTGGGGTGGGGGGTGGGGATGTGTTGTACTCTGATTGAATTTATTTTTTTACCATTTGATACGATTCAATAATTATAAGTTAGTCGAACGCAAATCACATAATTATTCACAAAATACTCCCACTCATATTATTCCCCTTTTATCATATTATTTGTTTGGTTCTCTTTGCATTCCTTTTTTTTTTAAATATCATTTACTAGCTGTTCTACTAGATAGTATTCCTTTATTTCTCTTCTTTTCATTGTTTTGCATATTATTTATGCAGGTTTTGGATTTTGCCATCTTTCCAAGAGCAGAGTTTGATCTTCCAATTTTTTGTGCCAACTTTTTTACCACTCCAGTCATTAACATAGTTGTACTGTAAGCTTACCTTCCTTCCCTTCTACTAAATGAACAAAATTGTCCTTGTCCTTTGGATTTACTTTTTTTTTTTTGGCGTATATTGGAAAATGTGCTCTCCCGATCCATGTTAGCGAAATAAAATGAATATAAATAAACTGACATCTTAGATTCTGTTATGCTCATAAAGAGTTGACTAGAAACTTATTCTCATCAGAAAGAGATATTAACATTACTATAAGAACACGAAACCGGTTCCTGACTAGAAACACGTTAAATTGCACTCATTCTGTAATATACTGTAGCTCGTAAAAATCTTCTCAATGTTATCTTCTGCACTACTATGATTAGCTTGAGGTTCTTTAAATTATTATTATACATTCCTATATTTTTAGTGGTGATTTCATTCTCTCAGTTAAATTAATTACTGTTTTGGATTGATCTACTTGATATTGTGTGTTCGGTATGTGCCAAATCATTCATGGAGATCATTGACATTTATCTTGACATCATTCTTTTTTTTTTTTTTGCCTTATATTTGGTTGCTCAATAATAAAGGCTTATAACATTTCCAGGGACCTAAATCCATTACATGATGTTACCATTCGACAGGATTACAAGAAAAAGTACTACAATCACTTAATTCCTCTTGGACATAAGTATACAGAGGTGAGTAGAGCTTTTAGTACTTTTCTCGAACGGTCATCTCTTTACCGTCTAAAATGACATGATAATTTAACACAGATGTCATGCAGCTTTTTCCATGGGGAGGGAAGATTACTGCCGAATCTATGAAATTTTTCTCACCAATTGTTATATGGACCAAGTTTCCTCCAAGCTATGAGAAGCACCATCTTTTATATTCTGCTTTCCAGGACTATCTTAAGGTACACATTGATCTTGATTGGACTACATATGTGCTAGCTTAGTATGCAGAATATACATATATAGTTTTGAGGGAAATTTTTCATTCTACCCATTTAAATTAAGATAATCTCTACCCACCCCAACTAGAAAAAATAAATCTGCCCACTTTAGCAAGATATGACCCTGATACCCTTTAAAAAATATTTTCTACCCACAATGGCCCACCACTACCCAAATCAGATTTTACATGGCCCCCCTTTATTCGTACTGAGCCGAGGGAGTCCTAAAAGCATGAATAAGTGTGAAGGGTAAAAAAGTTTTTTTAATACCTGAGGTTGGCATAAAAGTTTTTTGAAATTTGAAAATGGTATATTGGTGCATTCTCAGTAGTTTTTTTCAACATATGCTTTCAAACACTTGGGTTCTATATATTCGATTGAGTGTTGAAACAACAATCTTGGAGCAGACTTCTCATTATGTCCTCCATTGTTGCTCAGTCATGGCTCGAGCTGATGGATCACGTGTCAGGGGAAACTGATGTTTCTCAGGTTACGGCCAATCTTGAAGCACAACATAGGTACCTCACATGGAGAGCGGAAAAGGTAGGATAGGCAGTTTTCACTTCTGTTTCACACAGTTAACTGTTGGATTCATCTTCGTAGGAAAATTACATATGGATAAAAAATTAAGTGTGATTCCCTTAAAGTTCTCTTAATGATCATTAAGAACTCATGTAAATTAGTTATATGCAGCGTTATAAATGTCTTTAGACATCAATCTTATCAGTAGCAATTGGGAGAAGTCAAATTTCTTGTCCCTATTTTAAACATAACAGTGGAAGCATATTAGTTATGAGAAAGATTTCTTTGTATTCATCAGGAGAAAATCTGAACGTAAAGCATTCTCTCTATTGTCAATGAAAGTAACTTGTAGCTAGAAATTCGTAGGGTGTTTTTGATTTGGGATTTCAAAATCTGAACCCAGTTTTACTTGTAGAAACATTGCATATGTTTCATGTTTGAAAGTTTCATATCAAAACTATTGCATTCAGGATCCAGGCCATCAAGTCCTTAGAAGAGTTGCTGGGGAGACTCGTGCAAAGGTAATAACTAGTGATGTCTAAACATCAAAGTGTCGATTGCTTGGTTCTTTTTACAATGAAACTGGCGATGTTGTTTGCTTTTGGGTTGTACAGGATATAGTTAGGAGTTTTCTGTTCAATGGAGTTGATGAGTTGGGCAGCAAAACATTTATCGATTACTTCCCAGAGTACGAGTGCGATGATGGAACTGTAAATCAGAAACGCAGCATGGTTGGAAAATCATTCGAAAGTCGTCCCTGGAATACACGAGGAGACTTCATTGGAAACATTTTAAGGTAGAAATCATGCCTTCCACTTTGTCTGTATGATTTAATTCTGATTATGTACAAATAAATTATGTCTGTAACTTATACTACTAAAGTAGGAGCCACTTGGTTCCTTGTTGTATGAATCCTTTGAATTATCAATGGAAATAAAAGGCATGAAGTTGGTGCTGCAAAATGTGATTTTTCTTGCACACTTTGTATCTTCTCTTTGATTTGACTGATAATAGATAGAAAAGTATGTTGAATTTTTAATTTTTTTTTCTTTTTTTATAACCTTTTTTTCACGGTTAACTCATTTAATTTTAAAATTCTTTTCTTTCTCATTTAATTTTAAAATTCTTTTCTTTCTCTCACACTCATTTAGGGAGTGTATTCAATTGAAATTCTGTTGAATTTTTTTGGATTTTTAAAATCTGGGGGTATTCAATCCGGATTTTTAAAAGTCTTTCAAAATTTTGAGGTATTCAATACGGATTTTAAAATGTCTTTAGAAATTTTTAGGTATTCAACCATCTATGGATTTTAATACTCTATGGATTTCGTTGGATTTTCTTTCAAAAATATAAATAAATTTCACTAATCAAAATCTCTTCTAAAAAGTAGAGATTTCAACGGATTCTCTTAGAAGACTCTGAAAGAGAGAAAAAAAAAATTGTGTTAACTATGTTCTCATCACAGATTCTTCACCACCATTATTATTATTATCGTGAAAAAAATTACATCTCTGTATTTTAAAATTATGTTATTTCTTTAAAAATTATAGTATATAGGACACCGACAATAATATCTAATCGACGTCAATTCCCCATTACGTGGTGTTCGATATCATCTCGTCACCCCAGAAATGGGGTTATTCAATCGAATTTTTTGTATTTTCAAATTGCAATTCACAAGTTCGCTGGATTACATAACTTTCTTCGAAAAGAAGGTTGCTCTGATGAATTTCCAGTAGAATATAAAGAATCAAGATTCACCATTAAAGAGAAAAATTTGGAATTGCTTTCTCAAAGACAACTACACCAAAGAACTTAAGCTAATGCATGGAGAACTAGTATTAACTATGTGAAAATGAGGCCGAGGTATAACTGTGATGAAAATGAAGATGAGAATAATAATGATAAATAATAATTTTTTAGGGGCGTAGTTTATGGAAATCCATGTAAATCAATAAAAAAATGTGTATTTCGGAATCCTGTAAATCTATAAAAATCCATATAAATCAATAAAAAAATCAGTCAAACTCTGCATAGAGTCTATGAATTTTCTAAATCCACTAACTTTTTAAAGTCCAAAAAAATCCAACAGAATCTTAATTGAATACACCCTCCTTAATTTTAAAATTCTTTTCTTTCTCATTTAATTTTAAAATTCTTTTCTTTCTCTCACACTGACAGTTTTTTTCCTGATTTACATTTTTTTTTTACAATCTCGCGTAATACGCGAGCGTAAATAATTACGCAAGATAATAAAAAATAAAAATTATTTATTAATTTTTTTTTTAATGTAAGTATATATAATTTATTTTATTGAAAAAGAATAATTTATATAGAAATTTAAAAGTTAAATAAATTTTTTTAATTATATAAAAAAAATCGATGTAAAAAAGAGAAGTTAGAGGAGAGGGAAAAGTGAGAAAACTGAAGGGAGAGGAAAGAGAAAAATATTTAAAAAATAAATTAAAGATTTAGAATTAGTATATAAGGGAGATAAGTGCAACCCAAAATAAGTTATGTTTTCTGGAGAAAAATGTGCGAGAAAATATAAAAAAAAATTGATTTTGAGACAAATTATACTCAATGCAATAATTTAATATTTTCATGCTGCATAATCACACAAATAAATTTTATAATCTAGTAATTTTCTAAATACACGACGTCGAATTGAATATAAGTAATATTTTTAATAATTAAAAATATAGTCATTAAAAAAAAATTAACAATACCACGCGTTATTGCATCTGTTTTCAACAAAAATAAAAGACATTTTTATTAAAGTAAATAAAGATATTGAATTGTAAATATGTATGAACCAATAAATAATATTTTTTTTTTTCTGAACTTTGTAACTGTTAATATTTTATCCTAAAACAATCTCTACTATAACGCTGTCACTTCTTTTCTTTCAAAGGAACCCTTCTCGTCTAAACGTTACCTCATCCACTTCTAGTCTTGCCCGAATATGATTCTCTAGCATCAGCAAGTAAACTGAGTTCATCGTAGTTCTAGTCTGATTCATGACTCACCCCTGTAGAAAATCCTCCAATAATTGATGCTAGAAAACTGAGTTCATCGTAGTTCTAGTCTGATTCACGACTCACCCCTGTAGAAAATCCTCCAATAATTCTCCTCAGTAGAAAACTTAATGTACTTGTCAATAAGTTTGCACACTCGTTAACAACCATATTTTTTCCATCAAATATTTCTCTTATGTAATTCCAATGTATTTTCCATACCTCACACCTAACTATATCAGAACCAGATACCCTTTTCTCATTCTCTAAGTAACTGTATCAGAAACCAAACACCATTTTCTCATTCTCTAAGTAACTGTATCAGAAACCAAACACAATTTTCTCATTCTCTATCAGCCCTAAATAACTCTATCAGAAACCAGATACCCTTTTCTCATTCTCTAAGTAAATCTATCAGAAACCAGACACCCTTTTCTCATTCTCTAAATAATTGCATCCGAAACTTGACACATTTTTCTCATTCTCTAAAATAACTGTATCAGAAACCAGACACCATTTTCTCATTCTCTAAATAACTCTCAAAACTAGACACCTTCTTCTCATTCTCTAAGTAACAGAAACCAACACCCGACACCTTTTTCTCATTCTCTAAGTAACAGAAACTTATCAAAAACCATACACTCTTTTCTCATTCTCTAAATAACTGTATCAGAAACCAAACTAGACACCCCTCTTTCATTCTAAATAACATAAACTGTATCATAAATCAGACACACTTTTCTCATTCTCTAAGTAACTGTATCAGAAATCAGACACTCTTTTCTCATTCCCTAAGTAAATCTATCAAAAACCAAACACCATTTTCTCATTCGCGAACCCAGACACTTTTCATTCCCTAAACAACTCTATCAGAAACCAAACACCCTTTTCTCATTATCTAAGTAAATCTATCAGAAACCAGACACTTCTCATTCCCTAAATAACTCTATCAGAAACCAAACACCCTTTTCTCATTATCTAAGTAAATCTATCAGAAACCAGACACCCTTTTTATGTATAAAAAACCAGACACCCTTTTCTCATTCTCTAAATAACTGTATTAGAAACAACAAATACCATTTTCTCATTCTCTAAATAACTGTATCAGAAACCACAAACACCATTTTCTCATTCTCTAAGTAACTGTATCAGAAACCAGAAACCATTTTCTCATTCCCTAAGTAAATCTATCAAAAACCAAACACCATTTTCCCATTCTCTATCAGAACCCAGACACTTCCCATTCCCTAAATAACTCTATCAGAAACCAAACACCCTTTTCTCATTATCTAAGTAAATCTATCAGAAACCAGACACTTCCCATTCCCTAAATAACTCTATCATAAACCAAACACCTTTTTCTCATTATCTAAGTAAATATATCAGAAACCAGACACCCTTTTCTCATTCTCTAAATAACTGTATCAGAAACCACAAACACCATTTTCTCATTCTCTAAATAACTGTTGTATCAGAAACCACAAATACCATTTTCTCATTCTCTAAATAACTGTATCAGAAACCACAAACACCATTTTCTCATTCTCTAAATAACTGTATCAGAAATCAAACACAATTTTCTCATTCTCTAAGTAACTCTATCAGAAATCAGACACCGTTTTTCATTCTCTAATCAGAAATCATACACCCTTATCTCATTGTCAAACATATCTCACAATGCTAATCAATCAATGAAACCAATATTTAGGGCAATTCCCTTCTTATGTAAACTTTTCAACACACCCCTTAAGCAATCCATCCATAGTTATCGAAATCATATCCCACCAAATTACCCATTATACTAGAAACTTGGTCCAACAGTAAAAGTAATTGTTTAGTGTCGAGAAGAAGAGTGGCATTGTTACGTGTAGACTCCTCCCTTACTGTGACAAGATAATGACAACCTTATACCACCACGGGTCACAACAATGGCATCATCTTAACTCTTCTCACATATCAAGACAACACCGCTGCACCGCACCGCTTCTCTCTCCCTCCCTCCCTCCCTCTACAAATCCCCCTCTTTTCATGTAAAACTTCATACAAACAAACAAACACAAAATGTTTCAAGGAGACGGATCCTCCTCCTCCCTCCAAAACATGTCGTTTTTACCGAATCCATGGATGATGGTGAAGGACCTTAAGCCTGAAGACAGGGGCTTATATCTCATCCACCTGCTAATCGCATGTGCCAATCACGTCGCCTCTAACAATCTAGAAAACGCCAACATAGCACTTGATCAGATTTCCCGTCTCGCCTCAACCGGAGGCGATACAATGCAGCGAATCGCCTCCTATTTCTCCAGAGCTTTTGCCGATAAGATCCTTCGAAACTGGCCCGGCGTTTACAAGGCCTTTCACGCGACTAGGGTTTCAATTATCTCTGAGGAAATCCTTGTTCGGAAGATGTTTTCCGAGTATTTACCGATTATGAAAGTCGCGTTTCTCATGAGCAATCAGGCGATTTTGGAAGCCATGGAAGGGGAGAAGGTTATTCACATCATTGATTTGAACGCAGTTGAGCATATCCGATGGTGTGCTCTAATCCGAGACCTGAGCGCCCGACCCGAGGGCCCGCCCCAATTAAGGATCACGGGGATCCATCGGGAGAAGGAGGTTTTGAATCAGATGGGGCACGCGTTGAGTGAGGAAGCCGAGAAATTGGACTTAGGGTTCCAGTTTAATCCGGTGGTAAGCAGTTTGGAGACTCTTGATTTTGAAAAATTGGGGGTTAAAACAGGGGAGGCGTTAGCGATTAGTTCAATTCTGCAATTGCATACTCTGTTAGCCTGTGATGAGTTGTTTAATAGTAGTCCGAGTTGTGACTCGGCTACTACGTCGTTGTCGTTGTCGCCGAGTCACTCAACGGGTCTAGATAGATTCCTCAGTGCTTTATGGGGTTTGTGTCCCAAAATTATGGTGGTAACAGAGCAGGATTCTGACCATAATGGGAAGCAGTTGATGGAGAGGGTATCGGAGTCATTGTACTTCTATGCAGCATTGTTTGATTGCCTTGAGTCAACTCTGCCAAGGGGGTCTATGGAGAGGTTGAGAATGGAGAAGATGCTGTTGGGTGAAGAGATCAAGAATATCATAGCTAGTGAAGGGGCAGAGAGGAAGGAAAGGCACGAAAAGCTCGAAAAATGGTGCCAAAGATTGGGTTCAGCTGGTTTTCAGAATCTACATTTGAGCTATTATGCTCTGTTGCATGCAAATAGACTGTTGCAATCTTACAAGTGTGATAGCTATAAGGTGAGAGAGGAGAACGGAGGCGTCGTGATCTGCTGGAACGATCGGCCCCTCTTTTCGACGTCAGCTTGGAGAGCTAGGAGGAGAATGTGATTTAGGAGGGATCTTGAAGTTCCTTTTTCATCCTGTTGTTGTATATATGTAATTTTCTGTGTTATTTTGTTCAATGTTATAATAATGGAGTAGTAGTATAAATTTGGTCTGAAGAAAAGATAGGGAGGGATTCAACTCATTCAAGAATGGATCATATAACCCAAAAATCAGGGACCAAGATTTCACTTTGACATGTATATCAATTATCAATTACAACACGAACATCATGATAATTTTCGTATTGACAAAATAACTACATGTTTCTATGTATGTAATTTTTTTGTTTTCTTGTTGACGACAACGACCGATGGTATAAAAGATAAAAATATTTGTTAAATTTGTTTGGTATTGACGTGTCGTCACACGATAAAATGTCTTTCCTCTCTTCTTCTGTATTTTTTCTTCATATATTGGAAATTATTCTGACCTCATTTGTTTTTTCCGTGAGTTAGATAAGCTACAAAAGGAAATCACCTGTGTTTTTTTTTTTTCTTTCATTTTTTTTATGAATTACTCTAATCTCACTGTGAACCTAGTCCTGTATATATATATTTTTAAGAAATCGTTTCTTGTTTGATTTTTCTTTTGTGGGCTTCGACTTGGATTTAAAGTAAGAAAATGTTGTTTGAATTAAGTTAAGCTGGAAAATGTTGTTTGAATTAAGTTACAATATTTTAAAAAAGTGATTATCAAATTACAAAGAAAAAAAATATATTGTATTTTTAATAAACATTACAAAGAAAAAAATATATTGTATTTAATAAACATAGTTAAAGGCATGTGATACCAACGATTCATTATTCATTAGACTGAATTTTAAATTTTAAAGTATTATGTACCCTTAATTTAAGTTATCAAATAAATTATAAAAATGAGATGTAGTTAATTTAAATTTAATCTAAACTATCAAATCTTAATCAATTTAACTCAAATAGAAAATGGCAATAAAATTTGAGTTTTGGAATTCTTTCGTTTTTATGTTCTTAATTCATCACAATTTTAATTCTTGCATAATAATTACATTATTAACCTTGAAGTACTATATAAACACTCGATTTTAAGATACAAATAGAATTCTATTAAATATACTAATATAGTAAGAATAATGAAAATGACAGGGAGGCCCGTGCTGCCGTTGGAACCCCGGGTTATAATTATTTACTACTCCGTGTTATATTGCTAAAAATATTTATTTTGGGCCTGGGTGAGCACATTAAATTGTTTTGCTTATTGTGTGTTCCGTGTGAACTATGGTATGATCCAATTCCAATGTGTTTTAGTACTATTGGGTTGGAATCGGAGCAGCCCGTTAGCCTTGTCGAGTAGTGGTCCGACCATTTCAACCCGTTTTTTTAAAACATAGAGCAGCCCGTTAGCCTTGTCGAGTAGTGGTCCGACCATTTCAACCCGTTTTTTTAAAACATAGATTGAATAATTTATTTGATGATAGTCTCGTTTTTTATAGCGCTAACGTCATATTTTCTTGCTATGACTATTAGACCATATTTATTTTGGAATTCACCCGACTAAATATGAAATGTTACGTCTACCTCTCATTCAAATTTCAAATTTAAAATTCCGATTTCACCATTCAACTATATCTATAAAAATACCTATTACTACATCTTTTCAAAAAATAAATAAATATAATAATATAATATCATTCACTCTTATACAAATAATTTTAAAAACAAATATACAAAATTACTATTTATCAAGATTTTTAAAATTGAAATTTCCAGATTCAAAATTTCACCACTCCACGTGATCTCAAAACAAAAAATATAAGTATTTTGATAGCACTCATTGTTATGTCGAGCTTTCTGTGTTGTATTCCTGACACTTTTTGTTCTTATTTTTCTTAATAACTTATTATAGGAGTAATTTTTTTTGTGTGTGTGATATTTGGAATGCACGGTTTGGGATCTACTGGTGGCTATGACTCTTGGTGTTTCGAGCAGATACACAGACCGACAAGATATGGTTAATTTGTGATTTGATTCCGGTATGATCCGGTTTGGTACAAGGTTAACACGGACAATTGTGCTTCTTCTTCCCCGGATAGTCTGCATGCAGGGGCGGTCTTCAGGACTTTCAGGGGATTCTTCGCGGCTGTGGTTGTTGTTAAGGTGGGTTGGGGCCTCCCTCTTGAGACTGAGTTGGCAGCGATACTTATAGCCATCAAGTATGCACATAATCAGGGTTGGAACTTCCTCTAGATTGAGTCGGATTCAGTACTCACGATTGACACTTTTATGAGCTCCAAACCTTCCATTCATTAACGTCTATAAGGACTTTGGAGTCAGATCCACCCTATTACGCAGGACATGCACATCTAATACACACGTCTTTAGAGAAACCAATCAGAGTGCTGATGTTGTGGTCAAAACTGGTCTTGACTGTGTTTTGAGGGATTACCCAAAATTTCTTACGTTTATTTCTACATAATGATTTGTATTCTGTTTACAATAGACATTGATGTTTAGAGTAGTGTACCTTTTTTGCTTGACCAGAATTTTATCCCGAGAGTTTTTCCAAACAAAGTTTTAATTGCACTCCGACCTCTAACTTGTGAACTTATGATTCTATATTTTCTTTTTTTTATTTGATCTACCTGTTATAGTATATGCTTCGTTTAAATGATTATTAATTATTAAAAAAAAAAAAAAAGAGTAGTTCATGATATCATGATTCATGTCGTCACATAGGACACCAGGATAAATCATAAATGCCCCCTTTTTTACTTCAATGTGAAGAAACCGGCCAACAAAATAAAACAAACAAATACAATAATTTTCTCGTAAAAAAAAAAAAATCTCGTAAAATTGAAAATGAAAATGAAAAAATTTAGAGAAAACAAACGATTATTATAAAAGAAAATTGTTCTCCTTTAAAAAACCCTTCTTCCTGATCCCAAATAATAGCAAATCAACCCTCTTTTTAGAGAAATTAATTTCCTCAATTTCTTGATCAATCCGACGACAGCCATTCGCCGTTCATTTCCAGCCGTCGGATTAGATGACTTATGTCGCCGGCGTTCGTTGACCCAGGAGCACCGCCACCACCGTCTACCAACGGCCAGATTTTCTATCCTCAATTCCCTTCATCGAATTACATCAACGACAATCACATCTTCCTTGCCGGATTTTCAAATCAAATGGATCCGAATTTCGGGTTTAGTGCTCCGTCATTGGGTCCTTCAAAGCCCGCCGCCGGCCTCTCCCGTCCGCCGCGGCTCACCAAGGTTCGGAAACCCTCGACGGGCATCCGCCCCACTGTATTCCGGCCCGTATCCCAATTAGGCGTCGCGCCGGTTGTTGAAGATTCATCGAGCATTGATCCAGGTTTTAGCCATACTAAACCTGCTTTTGAGCATAATCAACATAATGTCGGTTCTAGGTTTGCGTTTGGGGGTAGTGATAGTAGTGAGTATTTTGTGAATAATAATGTGGGAACTAATAATATGTTGGATCAAATGAGGAAATTGAAAATCGAGAGTGAAAATGCGAGCATTGGTAGGAGTAATGATAGCGGTGAAGATCATAGCTTCAGAGGCGTTGATCAGAGTGTGGTTTCTGAATTGCCTGAGGATATGAGAAAGCTGCACATTGAAAGTGATCATTTTAGTAAATTAAACATGGAAGATCTTCCTAAAAAGATGAAGAAACTGAATGTGAAAGACCCTGAGCATGATCAGAGAAGTGATAGCAAGTCTTCAGATGGAAGCTCGGATGTATTGCTTCCAGATAGGATGAAAAGTTTAAAAATCGGAGAGACTTTGGACACCCCCATGAATGAGAAGGTTGATGATGTTAGTTCTACAGACAAGAATAAATTCATGTTCAACAATAGTGGAGACGTCAATCGTGCAGCTATGGACAGTTCAAATCACCTTAAAGATGTTGAAACTACGCAGACTTTGGGCAGTTCTGTATCATTCAATTCAGCATTTAGTTTTCAGGGTGGACTAGAGAGCAAGGATAGTGGTTCTCATGGGAGTTTTGGGAATCAAAGTAATGCTTCAATGCCAACGTTTTCTTCTAGTGGTCATTCTAAACCACTTGGGAGTTTTCCTGAGAAGAAAGTTGAGTTTTGTTTCTCTAGTAAGTTGGATAGTGTGGCAACCCAACATGTGGAGTTCAAAACACCTGATCTAAAAGCACACTCGTTATTTGGCTTAAATAGGAAGTTGGATGCAAAGAGAGAATCAGTTAAAGATAGTGCATTAAAGAAAAAGAAGGGGAAGTGCAAGAAACCTTCACAGGTTCCAATGGTGATCCAACATGATTCTGTCTTTCAGGAACATTTGCAGGAAAGTACTTCTGAACAATGTTCGCCTATGGATTTCTCTCCATATGAGGAAACACTGGCTAGTAATACGTCGTCAAGACAGACTTCTGTGGCATCAGATGAGTCTTCTCATTTTGATGAATATAATTCTTCAGCTCAAGCATACCCCGATGTTTCAAATGACATTGCTGATGAAGTTCTAATTTCTGCAACAAGGGGTTTGAGAATAGATGAATGTGATGTACAAGGCAATGAAGGACAAGATAAAGACTGTGGATCTCATGTCCATGAAAGTATTAGAGTTGAAAGTGCTGAAGAAGATGCTGTCTCAGGGGCAGAGACGGAAAGCTTCAAATCTGCAACCGATGAGTTAGATTACAGCACTGATTCCTTTGTTACTGCAGCCGATACCGAAGTAAGTTCCAGCTCTAGAATTGAGAAGCAAGACAGTGATGGAGCAACTCAGTTTATGTATGATACAGGATTTGCAGAAATGGGTCAAACGAACTTCACCTTTGCTGCATCTTCCTCTTCTCTCAGTGAGCCTTCAGCATCAATGGGCATCCAGAAGAAGAAATCTCAAATCAAACCTTCCCACGTATCTTTAGAGGGTTCTGGATCTTCATTCCCATTACCCAAGGAGGGCCAGAATGATAATTTCTTCACTGTGTTCAGCCAAAGAAGGGATAAGTCTGAGCGAGTTAAAGATCTGGCGAGCAAGACAGACTCTGCTACAGCTGCCACCATTGCTACTCAGGAATCCTGTGAAAAATGGCGGTTGAGGTGTGGATAATGATTTACGTTTTGTATTTTGATTATTTCTCCTATTTTAGCTCTAATATAGTGCGAGCTCGGTTGCAATTTTTCATTAACGATGTTCATAATTGTTGATACACGATCTTGCTTCTGATTTTTATTTCATACCAGGGGGAATCAATCCTACGCAAAGGGGGACTTCTTAAAAGCTGAAGATTGTTATACTAGGGGAGTGAATTGTATTTCCCAAAACGAGGCATCCAGAAGCTGTCTAAGGGCTCTAATGTTGTGCTATAGCAATCGCGCAGCAACACGTATGTCACTTGGAAGACTGAGAGAAGCTTTAGAAGATTGTGCAAAAGCTTCTGGATTAGATCCCACTTTCCTAAGGGTGCAAGTTCGAGCTGCTAGGTAAGGCACTCTTATTGCTTTTGGCCTACATTTTTATTAATGAGATACTGATTTGCTCATCTCTTCTAAAATATGCAGTTATCTGGTGTTTTATTTTCTTGCTATATTTAATCGGTTATCCTTTGTGACACCAAGAGTAAATCTGTAAAAGGTGTGTGTTGATGGGGCAAAAACACTAGTCTGCAATTAGTTAGCTTTAAATCTGGAAACAACCCCTCCTGCCTCCCCTAAAATTGAAAAGATTTGTGGTACCATGTTAAATTTTTATAAATTATTATAAATTATACTGATACTGATCTTAATAATTGTTTGTCTAACATCAATAATGCAGTCATGCCAGCTGTGTTAAAGTCTAATTTTGCTTACCTTTAGACTTTCTTTTAGCATAACTCATGATAATTGATTATAACCAAGGAGTGATTGCTCAAAGTCTGAACATATGATCCACATTTGGTTTTTTCTATCTTCTATACCTTCTGATTCATATTGCCATCAATGCTTTAAAGTGTTTGTCAATAATCTACCATATCAGGAGTAGCTGTTCCAAAGCCACTTGAAATATGAATTTGAGCATTAATATAAGTACATTTAAGTGAAGAAGTTTCTCAGGAAAAATTTAATTGCTTGAACGGACTTGTAGTCTAACTGTCACCCTAAATTGTTTTAACCTTCTTTTTGTCAAGTGTCAGTTACCATATATTATTATTACTATTATTATTTCTTTATCTTGTGACTTTTCCCCCAATTTTTCAGCTGTTATCTAACCCTAGGCGAAGTTGAGAATGCAACTGTGCACTTTATGAAGATCTTGCAAGGGCCTGATGTCTGTGCGGACAGGAAGATTTTGGTGGAAGCATCCGTGGGCCTTGAGAAAGCAAAGGTATTGAAAAAACCTGTAAATTTATTTCTATTATGATCATCATCACTTTATGATGCTGTACTTGGGACTTTATTAATTTTTTCACCCTTTGATTTATTAATTTTTTATTTTGCTTTTATTGGTTTTAGAAAGTTGCAGAATGCATGGAGCAGGCTGCGGAGCATTTGGGACGAAGAACGTCAACTGACATAGAATGTGCTGTTAGTTTGATATCTGAGGGTTTGTCAATAAGCTCTTATTCTGAAAATCTGCTTCAGATGAAAGTGGATGCTCTTCTTATGGTATGTTCTATGTATTGACATTAAGATACACTAATTCATAAACTCTTTAGTGGCATAATGCAAGTAAACTACTTATTTTGTCTAATACAGTAAAATACCACAAATTTCCATATCTGAATCATTATGCTCTTGTTTTACCAACAGCTAAAGAAATATGAAGAGTTGTTTCAATTCTGTGAGCAAATTCTTGATTATGTGGGATCAAACTTTTTGATGTCAAGCAACTCAGTGGAGTTTCACGGTTCTGACTTGAAGAGGGCTCCTTCCTTTAGGGTCTGGTGCTGCTCGTTGATTCTTAAGTCCCATTTTTACTTGGGAAGACTTGAGGAAGCACTAGTTTTCTTGAAGAAGCAAGAGGAACAATCCTCTCCTATCGAACGGTATGCATGAGTTTTGTACAACACACTACTGATTGCTTTATTTACAATCGGAGAATTTTATTTTTCTGATGGCTATAGCTAATCCTGCCAATTTGATTCTTCAGCAATGGAAGCAGGACCCTTGAATCCATGATACCATTGATTGCCACTATACGAGAGTTGTTACATCGGAAGGTGAGTTTGTTCATGATATCTCTGGTGTAAAGAAATGTGCATATCTTGGCATCTTGTTGATGTATCCAGTTTGGTTTGTTTGCTTGATTTGAGGAATAAATGCAATCTGATGAGATTGCATCATTCATTAATATTATACTCAATCCTGTGGAGAGATGTGCTGAGTTGTTTCTGAAAAGACATATGATATGAATCTGACTTGTGTGAATTGTGATATTAGCATACCAATACCACTTGCAGCTTTATGGTTGTCTAGGCTGCAGGTCTAGTTGTCAACTGTCTACGCTTTTACCTGGCTTAGCAATTTTTTTTTATCAGCTTTATTGCCAGATCAAGAAATCAGCCATCTGAATATGAAGCTATTTGGATTTATAGGTTCTCTTGAATTGCATTAGTTTTAACTGATGGTAGTGCATATATAGAAGAAAGGAGAAAGTATATCAATCAATTGGTGTTCAACACAGGCCTTCGTTAACTTGAACCAGGGTGACATTAGTCATGTAACTGGTATAAATTAATACATAGGAAAAAACACAACTTTTTAGCAACCAAAAATGGTTACATGTCAGTGCAGTCAGCATCTTGTGACTCATCCTTGTTTTTAGATGTCAATTGGATTCTGTATCTTAAATTTCCAGCACTTCAGCCTTTTAAATGCATTGTGACCACCTATTACTAGGATTGGGGATATTTCACTTGGAAAATTGTGTCGACAGTTCACATAAATATTGCTTAGTTTTCCTTTTGATATATGTTTTCAACAGGAATATTAAATATTGTTTAGTAATAAGATCAACTGTGCTTTTTTTTTTAATATACATAATATTCTGCGACAGTTGACACACTAAACATGAAGGAAATGATTACTAGAGAATGCTGTTTTCTTGAGCCCTCCGTCTCTAATATGCATATGCAATTGGAGAATCAGTTTCTCACTTTCTCTCCTTGATAAGATTTAGCCCATTTCTATTTAGGCTGCAGGAAATGAAGCATACAAATCAGGAAACCATGCAGAAGCTGTTGAGCATTACACTGCTGCTATATCATGTTCTGTGGAATCACGTCCTTTCACAGCTATATGTTTTTGTAACCGTGCAGCAGCATATAGGTCAATGGGCCAGCTTTTAGATGCTATTGCAGATTGCTGTCTCGCCATTGCCCTTGATGGGAATTATTATAAGGTGTGTCTCAGGTCCTCATAACATTGTTAGTGAGTTAGTCGCTTCAAAATTTTCTTATCCATTGATTGTATATAGTTGAGGATTGGAGTTGATTCATGAATTTTTTTGTACGCGATGCCAAATTTATGAACTTAGCTGGAAAGACATGTATATTGATTTGACTTGAGTTGGTTAATATTTCATAAAGATTATCATAATTGTCTACTGCACAACAACTATGAGATATGCTGCTGAAAATTGTTATCTTTTTTATACAAAAAAGTTAAAACATTATAAATTGTAATATTAGTCAGTGATAGCACCTTTCTCTTCAAGGTATCTGGCACTCATTTCAAAATAATTATACTAAGTGACCAAGAAACTTATTACTTTAATATGTGTTGCTGTTGTTTCTGTTATGCCAGAATAGTTTTGCAATTGGTTTAGCTTTGTTGTCTAGTTAATTTGATGCTGCTCAACATATAATCCAATGCTCCTTGATTTTTTCTATTATAAGATAAATCCTGTCGATTTGTGTCTGTACATGTAGGCCATCTCTAGGAGGGCTATGCTATACGAGATGATTAGAGATTATGGGCAAGCAGTTGCAGATCTTCAGAAACTTGTATCTCTTCTCACAGAAGAACTAAATAAGAAGACAAATCAATCCGGAAAATCTGATAAAGTGGATACTGTGAATGAGCTTAGGCAAGCCAGACTAAAACTTTCAGAAATGGAAGAAGCAACAAGAAATGAGGTTCCCCTCAATATGTATCTCATCCTGTAAGTTATTTATTGTAGTTCTTGCTTCTATTACTGTTGTCATTGCTATTATTATTTATTGTTAATTGTTTGGGGGGGGTTCAAGTTGTGAGTGCTGAAAAGTGAACCCACCTACAGCCGCTATCAGAGTATTCATATACTTTTATGTGAGTTCTCAAAAGTATGCCATTTAATATTTCGTGTTCAACTGCACATTTATTTTCTTATGAATAAGAACTAGGATGCCTGATGTTTTGTTCTTATATCTAGTGAATACTGCTACCTTGTCAATATAGGACTAAAATTGCATCATTTAAAAGTTATACGACTTAATTGAGAAAATTGATTTGTACGGGACTAAAATCACCAACACCCAATAGATACGGGATCAGTTTTGCAACTTACTCGTACTTGTGCGAACTGAGTTTATTTTGCATTCTTGGGGACAGTAAATTGATGCTTGTATCTTTTGTAAGGATGAAATCTATGATTTTTGTTCAATGAAGTAACTTTCTACTTGAATGTCAGGGGAGTTGATCCATCTGCTTCTGCATCTGAAATTAGGAAGGCTTATCGCAAGGCTGCACTGAAATACCACCCTGACAAGGTCTTAATATGCACATGTATTTGACTTCGATAGGGTCTATTAATTCACAATCAACAACACGGATTAATAATTTATTTTTTCTTGGTTAGGCTGGTCAATCTTTGGTAAAAATTGAAAATCCAGATGATGCTATTTGGAAGGAAATAGCTGAGGAAGTCCATAAAGATGCTGACAGACTCTTCAAAATAATTGGGGAAGCATATGCAGTACTTTCAGACCCCCCCAAGGTACGGACTTATTTATCTTTATTCTCCACAGACCAATTGTTGTATTTCAATTTCCATGATTAACTTAAATGCTCTGAGGTCTTCAGAATTATACCTGGCAGTTGGGAGTGATATTAACGTGTCCAAAAAATGGGGCATATATTCCAGATAATTATGTGCAAAAGAGTATACCTTTTTACAATCATTTGACTTTGTATGGGTTTTTTCTGAAATCTTCTTATTAAGTTGACATCATATAAAATAGTTTCTTGTAATTTTTATTTGCTATATTAGTATGTAAAATATAGTCCATTTTTATTTTCATTTTGTAGTATCAGTATGCTATTGCTAATGACTTTGAGCATTTAGTTTTAACATGTTATAAGTTGTTTCAAGAGCTTATAAGATGTAATATTTAAGTACCTTATAAGTTGTTAAAGTGTTTGACTAATGAAACTTATAAGTTCTTTGATAGTTTTTAGAGAAATATTTTTAAATTTTAATATAAAACAATTTTTTATATTGTTAGGTGGTGGTGGTGGTGGTGGTGGTGGTGGGGGGGGGGGGGGGTGCAGTGAGATGGGGTGATTTTTTTTAATCTATTATTTAAGTTTAGCTTAAAAGATTTTAGAAATATAAGATGTGGTATTGATACTTATTTTTTGGAGCTTATAAGATGTGTAAAGAGCTTATTTTAAGATCATATACTGTAAGTTGTTTAACATCTTTTTTTACAAAACACTTTTAGAGACCTTATAAGCTCCTAAACATCTTATAAGCCGTTTAAGGAGCTCATAAGTTTAACCAAACACCCTCTTAGTTGTTTGCATCACCAATGATGTCTTTAGAACTTGTGATGGTTCTTCACAATGTTGTGATTGTCTTATAGTTTCTGTAAGCTAATCACTTATTGAGACCTATAGCTATTTCCTAAGCGAAAGAAAAAGCCTCCCATCTGCTGGTTTTATCATGTGGGCTGTTGATAGCTAATCACTTATTTGAGACCTTTAACTATTTCCTAAATGAAAGAAAAAGCCTTCCGTCTTGGTAGTTGCATTTATTGGCTCTGTCAAAACTTTCATTTTGTTGACTTGATACTTTGCACTTGCAGCGTTCACGATATGATCTGGAAGAAGAGATGCGAAATGCTTCTAACAGAAGCAACAGGAGTAATACCTCGAAAAATTTCTCAGATTTTCATACCAGTCCATTTGAAGGGAGTGTTAGGAGACAATGGCGAGAGTTTGGAAGTTATGGAAACACAAAACAGTATCAGTGGTACTGATGATGGCTTTATGAATGGAATCAAAATGTTTGTCCAAGAATCCATGGAAGGCTATACACGTTCTTGTTGATTCACCAGAGTCCCAGATCCTTGGACCAAATGATTCAATTTACTCAATAATGGAGGGCTAATGGACTGATTATGACTTCTGATTGGTTGTCCAAATGAAGCTCTACTGTGTGTAAGCCAGAATTGGTTTCCCGTGGATATTGTGTGGATCGATCACGTCTTGCCGATGGAGATGAGTGGATTGTGCTCTTGTTTCTTCACAGCATTAAAAATTTTGGTCTAAAACAGAAGTGATGGTAGTTGCTTTGCAAAGAGGTTGACTGATTTCACTTGGATAAGTGTAGAAGCAGCAGAGTGTTTCTAATTTGTGTAATACTGTATTTGGTGTGTATATTGTGTGTAAGTTATGGTTTTTTGTATTGATTAGAAAATGTTTAGTGATACATTTTCCATCTTTTGTCATGAATGACCATAATAACAAAAGGTTGAAGTTGATTTTTTTTTTTGGCAGTGAAGATGGTTTCATTACGTTGCTTTGGATTGAGAAGTGACATTGAACTTTTCAAAACAGTTTATAAAATGCTTCAAAAAAAAATCAGCCCGCTGTTTGAGATACATAATTCTCATAGATTAGTGTGTATATTACTCCTTCAGTCTCATAACTGTTTGTTCATTGCACAATTGTTTGCACACCCATAAAAAAAAAATCTTTCATAAATTACACCCTCATAATATTTTCACATATTTACACAATGAGATTTCATAAATTACACCCTCACAATATTCATATATTTACACAATATTCACATATTTACACAATGAGAATATTATTTTTACTCTCTTTTCAATCACATTTTTTACTTTATTCATATAAATTTATAAAATTGACCATTAGACCAAACGTTCATTTTGACCCCAAAATATATTTAGTATTGAAAATTAAATCAAGCAATTTAATACGAGATCATTGAACGTAGTTCGATATTAACAAGCTTAACACATTTTTATATTTGGTAAAAGTCTAAAGCTCAACCTCAACAAGTAAAAAAGATAAAACAAGTGTAAAAATGTCAAACTACTCGAACTCAACTCGTGTTTGATTCAATTAAAATTCATTCGGACTTGACTTGATTATCAAACAAGCTTAAGCATAAATTTCAAAGTTCGATAACATATCAAACAAGCTTGAACACATGCATGTTCAACACGGTTGGCTCATTTACCACCCCAAATATATCTTTTTGAACAAGCCACAGTCATGAATAACGAGTTCATAATTAAATATACTTTGTAATATCTTGACATGAGTTCATAATTTCTTATATTTCATGACTCAAGAAATTAAATATACCATTCCATCAAAAATACCAATAACCACAAAACTTGTGATCAAACCGCACCAGTTAATCAGACACAAGCAAATATTTTCTAGTGAGATTTAAATTGAAACTAAAGCCCTTCTTAACTGCTGCAGATATTTGGGGCAGGAAATAGTTGTACAGTTCAACCAGAAAACAAAGCTAAATTTGGTATATTTTCCAAAGGAAATGGGAGAAAGGCTTCCAAATCCATCAAAGAACCACAACCCACTATAAATTCTAAACTCTAAACTAATATCGCTACAGTCATCGATACCAACCCAAATTGTAACCCTCCTTTCCAGTATCTTTACCCAAGACTTCAATATCTTCCACACATCGTCTCAAACTCCTCTGACAAAACGAAACCAATAATTTCCCTTTTTTGTTTCACTAGCTACGGTCATCAATATTCAATGATTCTATAACTCAATGATCTAATGGAGTGCATGCAGAAGAATGCATAACAGAAATGTGCGTTCAATATAGCTACTACAATTGTTTGTAGAAGAGAATGTATGCTTGATCATGCAGCACCTTTTTCTCAGGAATAGGTGTAACAGAAGCATCGTCGTAATGCAGCCATGCGCCGGTGGGATGACGGGCATCAGCAGTGTAGTGTCCCTTTGAAGGGTCTCTTCCATGATGAGTTATTGTAGCAACAAGTTGATACCTTCTACCCTATAATCAAAGAGGGAAAATGCCTGTTCAGAAAACTATATAATTGCATTCCTAAACTTGCATAATTATTAGCATTATAAAGAAAGCTCATTTTTATAAAACTGGTCATAGGGAGTGTTTTCGATATATCTTTAGTGATCATAATCATCTAGAATTGCATGTAAAACAGTAAAAGTAAATTTAGTGTTTTCAAATTGAATGTTTCTACTTACAATCACTTTCACTATTAAGCAAATTTTCTCACAATCACTAAATTAAATCATTTCAAACACCCACATAATGTTTCACAAATGGTGCTTATTAACTTCCAAGTTCCAGTACTCTTTTCAGAAAAAAATATTGAAGCAAGCATCAAAGAATTAATCTCAAAGATGGCTAATGTAAACAAAAACTTTGCCATGTTACTGGGTTCAAACTTTAGTACTGCAGTGAATAGGTTTGGGTGAAAACAGTATAAATACCCCTTTTGGATAAGACGAAAACTTTTTTACCATTCTAGTGAGAAAGAAGTTTTCTAACCAGTTCACATATGCAAAGACTAAAATATCCTTATTCCATACCAAGGACCAGTGGGCCACACACATGGGTGTCTTGCGCAATACAGTGTAGCATATCATGTACCATGTAACGGCAAACATTGTGTATTGGGTACGAGATGGGGATTACAAAATGGGGATTGGGGAATGGGGCAAGAGCCTCTTGGTTAGGATTAAAGATAAATAAGTAGAAAACTAATTTCTCATTACAATGGATTAAAAAGTTCTTTTCTTTATAGTCCAAGATGGGTAAAGGTTTTGGGCCCTATGATATGCCTCCAATCACCATTCACCTTTAGAGTTACCACGAGAACTAAAGAGAAGGAAAAAGGAGCTTATAAACTTATTTTCATTTTCCTAAATCAGGACCGTCTTTCTATGAGAGACAGCATATCATAGTTTTGATGTAGATTAACATCTTCCAAAAATAGTGATGCATATCCGCCTCATAATAGGCACATTATTATCCTTCTCAAATACATTTTTCAATTTTCGTATTAAAAATTACAGATCAAAAGTTAGTCAGTCTTTCTTTGTCCCAGTTTTATTGTGCTCCAATATGTGTGTATATGTATATATATGATGGTGATACATATCGCCTCAATAATAGGCACATTTATCAGACACGTTCTTCAATTTTCGTGTTAAAAACTACAGATAAAAAAATTGTCAGGATAATTTTCTTCAGTCTTCCTTTGTCCCAGTTTTATATATGTGGTCAAGTCATCTGAAGACTTTCAATGAATCTCAACTTTTCCAGAGTTCATCCAACAGAAACAATAAATGGGTCTCTGGAATAACAGATGTTGAACCTTCTGAATGTTTCCCACAACATTAGTCCTCATTGCGAGATATAAGCATTTAAACTAAGATGGGCACGGCTAATAACACCCACCGAACTGCTATATACATATACACCCACTTTATAGCTATGGTTAATGGCGTCAGTGGTTAAAAATGTGGGTAGACATGGGTGTATACGGAAATTCAGAGGGTGTATAGTCGTTGCCAACTAAGATAAGATGGAAACTGGGTAATTATAGAAGTGGAGACCTACTATAAAAAGGGGAACACATGACAGCAAACCACAAGAAGGTAAAAAATCACTAGAATAATGGAAATCAAATGGAACAGAGTTGAGATATTATTAGATTGACGTGTAAAAAAGAAAAACATGAAAGGAGCATAATTCACCTCAGCAGAGGAAGAGGCAAGCAATTCACGGCCGACAACTAGCTCCAAAGGAAAATGTACAGTCTTGTGCAATTTTGTGCTTCCTTGGCTCCCATAGCTGAAACGCATCAAGTGCAAAACCATTATCTCAGGAAGCTCCAGAATCCTAAGAGACTTGCTCGCAGTGACCACCTCAGCCTGAGAGACAATTCAGATACTAGTCAAATTGAGATGATAATCTGTATGATAAGCTTTCCAATTACAAATAGTTTTTTTACTTGAGGAAAAAATAGATAGGATAATAGACACCTTTAACTAACCATTTGCTGCAAGTATTTAGTTTGTTATAAGCTTTGTAAAGAAGAAAAGATAGGATAATTTCTGTGTATATTAAAAGTGCAAAAACTCTCGTATTTATACAGGGAGAGACTAGGTTACAACCAAATATAAATATATCTCCCGACCATACAAAAAGGATACTAATCTATCTATACAAGGGGAAATATACACATGTATTATTAAATATATACAAATTAAATCTTCAACATGCAGTATAACAAATGCGGATGACAATATTTTTTAAATCTCAGCCCGAGATTATTTAGGTCACAGTAAAATTTTGGACCAAGAAATCTGAATAGTTAGGTCTTTCATCATAAATATTGACATCCACATGAGAATATAAAATTTAACTACTCATGACATCATAACAGAGTGTGGAGAAATTGCAGCCTAACCATCTGTCTTCAAGCTGTGCATATTGCACGCTTTGTGCAAATTTGATATGCTGGAATATATTGCTAATCACAAATATAAAAAATATAAATAAAGGAAGATTCAAGCAACATATTATAAAAGGGGGTGGGGGGAGGAGGGGAAATATTATAAAAAGCTTCCGGAAGGCTTATACTCCGTATAAATTATTGTACCTTCCCAGCTGCTGATGTTCTGTACCCTTCAAGTGCTTCTGGTGTAGAAAATAATCGAAGTGCATCTTCTATTGTACAGACAGGCTCAGGACAAATATTTAGATGGAGTAAGAGAAATGGTTGTATGGTAACTGAGGCCTTACCTGCTTGAGCATAAGAGGGAAAACCATGAGAGCGTATAAATGTGACGACAGCCAGTAAGATCATGAACAGGAGATGATGGAGGATAGATGGGAGAATCATTTCCTGTTCTACACATTATTGATTTATGTGATTAGCACCTAAAGCGGCCTTTTAAACCTACACACTCCCTCAAGTCATAGCAAAGAACTCGGATAATATTGCATTTATTTGACCAATTTGCTTGGTCTATGATTTGGTGAAAATAGTAACAAAGCTCCCTCACTGAACTACACACAAATTATCAGAATAAAAAACAAACAGACAATATAAATGATTAATTATGATTATTAGTGAAGTAAAAATGCATGCAGGTTCATGGAGTTAGGTGCGCTCCAAGCCTTGACCCACCTTTTGCCTTCACCACACTTTTTAATTGGCCTCCAAAAATGGCACTCAACTTTGAGGGTAAAAAGCTCTGAGTTCTTGTAATTGCAGTTTTCTTCCTTGGACCAACAGTCTCCCAGTTGTCATCATCTTCAGTTTCATATGTTGAAGAGACCAAAGATGCAGTTTTTCCATTTCCATTTGAAACTTGTCCATCAAGTTTAAGCAATTCATCATGCATCTGATGCATGATAAAACTGAGGAACTCCTGAGCATCTTCTTGTCTGAAACACATACAGTATCACCAGAGTCAAAAGAAAGTCTTAATTGGGTTTCAAAACATTGATGGACAGACAATTACAATAACATATACATGCTATACATGCATATGAGATGCTTGGATACACACCATACTCTGTTAAATGAAGGCTTGGGAAAGACTATAATACAATGCAAGATATAGTAATGAAGCTCCAGAAGTTTATTTTAGTTTTACAACCTTCTTTTAATGTAATTATTAAAAGCCCGTAATGATTGTTATCAGAATAGAGGCTCTAATTGTACATTCAAACTATTCAACTCCTTAGAATTTGTGCATCACCTGTTTAAAGTTCCCAAATAAATCATATGGGACAGTAAGGAAAAACACAACCATAAGAGAAACCCTGATAGTGCTGACAGCATGAAATTATGATTAGTCTAATTAAACCTTATATTTCTAACATTGAAATTAGCATTTTTCAGTGTTTTCAGGGATATCAGTGGTCTAAAAATCAATTCTCTTGGGAAATTTTGCAGTATGCTAGTTAGTACTAACTCATGCGTGGCTTGATGGGGGTTACACTAGTGACTTCACTCTGGTACTTTTGTAAGAATCTCTCAAGGAAATTGATATCAGAAATGACAATGGCATCTGCAAGTCACAGTTAAAATAGTTTTATGCTTGGGTACAGTAGATACCTTGCTCTGGTAATGATTGTAAGGATCTCTCATGGAAAATTTAAATAAAAAATGACAACTAATTTCCGTATGTCATGATTGAAAATAATTGGCACTGGCATTTGCACTTGAAAATATTGTTTTACAAGGTTTCATTGGAACCAAGGCATGAATCAAGCCCATAAGGGGGACTCAGTTCCTCTCTAATAAAGACATTGACAGGACTCCCTTTTTCCATGACAGTACCATACCCATATGCAGGGAAAGAGAAAATCTTTCTTAAATAAACCCCAATTTTCACCAGAATAAATGTTCAACTAGAAACTGCATTATGAATGACTATAAAGTATAAACAGACAACGACCAAGATAGAAAGAAAACAGAGGTAGCAAGCACGAACCGAGGCCTGCCTGATGAATTATCATCAATATCAGGAGTGAAACTCTTCAATATGGAGCCAAACATGATAGGCCGTAATGGCTTTCCAGTTTGAAGAACAGTCTTCTCATTCCTCTTGTCAATTGAGTTGGTGACGACATCAAAATCAGAGATGAAATCAACAAATGCACGCAGTGTTGGATAACCAACCTAAAACAAATGCAGCACTTGTGAGCTAATTTGCATGATAAAATTACTTTTGTATGTTATTGATTCTGCATTCTACCTCTGGTATATCACGATTCCTTAGCTCATGCAATAACTCAAAGAAGGGTGCACAAGATAATAGAGCCTGGAGAGTTGCATTGAGAAAGCACAGGTTCCCCAAATTAACTAACCCTCGAGGTAAAAAATTCCTGGGAATAGAATTTAGTGCATTTGAAGCCTTGAAGGTACTCTTACTTGAATCCCCTTGGTGAACACCATTTGCAGAACCCTCCAAAACAACACCCTTTAAGGAGGAAGATAATTCACTCACTCTATGTACATCAGGCAGACCTAGGGTCGGCTTATGTGATAAACTATGTGTGCAATTAAAACATACTAATGCAGGTTGTTCTGTGTGTCCTGGCTTCAGTTCTTGAAAAATATCACAAAGACATGCACTACTGATGCACCCATTTTCCCCCAGATAAGCAACTTTCGAAACTGATGTCCTCTCCGTCTTGCTAGAAAGCCTATTAACATTTTGTGAACTAGATGAATTTAAGAGCTCACATGTGTTAGGTGAATGAAAATCTGTCACTTTAGTAATGAAAATGCCCACAGATCTTAAAGTTTCTGAATCGAGAGAACCAAATGTGATCTCTATATCATTCTTTTGTGGCTGGAATTGCATGGATCTGATCTCATCTTCAGTAAATGATCCAAACACCAACAGCTGAAATAAAAATGATATGGGAAGATAAGAAAGACCAAGAAAACTGATTGTGTGAAACATAAAAAATATCTCAACAGGGTGGAGTTACTTTTTGCATTAGATGAAGATTCTTGAGCAAAACTAGTTTATACTCTAGCATCATACGTGAGAACCCATAGTTACTCAGCATACAAGATTTTAATTTAAGTCGCAAACAGACCGGCTCAACATAATCAACAACAAGTGAACTTGAGTTCAGGAACAAATTGGAAAGTCATCACCCAGAACAATACAAAGCTATGCATTCTGACTTCCAACAGGACATGACTCGGAGCAGGAAAAAGTTAACTGTGCACATTATTATGTCTTTTTGGTGCATCCGGCCTATGATTTGAACCATGTAATAAACATAACAATAAAAAAATGAATTTATAATTGGAATACAAGCACAAAATGTGATGAGTCATTCTATGAAACACCATTTTCACCCATCTAATGCTTCAGCATCCTTATAGTGCAATGAGCTGCAATCCCAGATCTGTAATGCTGATAAAAGCTTTCTTATACAGTTACACCAGCATCCCATATACACCAAACTCAGTCAGTTTTATCTCAATCTCAAAAGTTTTGATTTCAGAGTTTCATTCTGAGTCAGAAATAATGAATCTGAGTTTTATTACACATGGTTTACTGAAAGAATCGAGCTCAATGTAACAAACAGATTCCCAATATAAAAGATCTAAATAGCACATTTTGGAAAGTGTATTAGTAACACTAATCTCATTTTCTCGGTTTTTTTTTGCGGACTAAATAGAAACCCTAACCCACAGTCGCTCCCATGGCAGCTGAAAAACCTAAACCCCAACCCAATCAACTCCACAGAAACAGTTTGAATTAATACTTAAACCTATCGCACACATTTGATTGACGCAAACAAAACAAAGAAAATAAAAAGGACCTGTTGATCAGTCATATTGAGAATGGGAGCATGGAGGGCTTCATGAAAGAGCAAACCAGTTGGTCGTCGAGAATGAAACAATGCCGTCTGGTGGAAACGATGTCGGAGGACAAGGAGAGCGTAACGACAATGGAAGACATGAAAAGGGGGGGAGAAAGCTGAAAAGGACGGGCAAAAGGGGGGAATGTGTGAGAGAGAAAGTTGTATAGCAGAATCAATAATTGAGTTTTTACAAGGTTTTTTTGTTCTGGATTTTCAGAAATCCACTGCGTAGAGTAACTTTTTTGCAGTCACCGTTGACAATGAGATGCATAATATGTGCCTCTTGAGTTTTAAAACAGGGTAAACATGAAAATATATACTACCTTATTTAAGAAAAAAAAATGATAAAATAAGAGTATCTTAACGCATACTACAGTATCTCTCCTCTCCAAAAATTTTTATTTTAAAATTTCTACGTTATTATCTACTCATAATTCAGTTATTTATTTAAATCTTATCTTAATACTTTTTTATTATAATTTAATAATCTCAAGATAATAATTTACTTATTATCTACTCATAATTTTTTTAATAATTTTAAATAACCTCGTCATTTTTTCAACTAACTCAAATCTTTTATATACCCGTCTGGTACAGAGAAACGCTTCTGGTTAAAGGTAAAGTCTAGTATGCACTCTAGTGCATGCTGTGCACCCTAGTCCATGTGCATTTTTCAGTTTACTGACTTACACTTACTTTTTGGTAAATGGTGTTGCACTTTTCAATTACTCCGTACAGTTTAATAATTGAAAAGTGCAACACCATTTATCAAAAAGTGTAAGTCAATAACTGAAAAGTGCAACATGGACTAGGGTGCACAACATGCACTCGAGTCAGTCCATAGCAGACCAACCCCTGGTTAAATAGTAATTTCATTCTTTTTTTTTTATTAAACTTTCAAGTCATTTCACCTGTTAATTTTATGATGTGCATGAAGAATAGATTGAGAATGATTTGGTATATTTTGATGTTTAAGATGCTAAGTATATTTTAATCATTAATAATTTGTTATATTTTTTATTTTTAGTTTGAGCAGAAGAATTATTCAGATATTTATATTTATTGTTTAATACTCCAATTAATATATTTGCACTATCTATTTAATATAATTATTTTTTTGTTATATTTTTTTAGTACTTTATTAATGATGGATAGTTTTTAATATTTTATAGTTTAATTATTTTTAATAATTTATTATATTTTTGTGGAAGATATTTTTTTATTTCCTATCTTTGTTGAACTTATAATTTTGTATTATGAGGGGAATATTCCTGTTTCATTTCACTTATAAAATTACTTATACATGTTATTCTTAAATTTTATAAGTTTTTTTTTTTTTTTTTTGAATTTTATATGTGATTTTCGAGCAATAAGTTAATTCTAAAACAAACAAAAAATACTCTAGAATTTATTTTCAATGTCTAAGAAAAATACGACATTCTCATTCAACTTTTCAATTTTTTTATTTAAAATTCAAATTTAATTTTAATATAATAACTTACATATTATTTACTAATAACTTTATTTTTTTATTTTAAATAATTATCTCATAAATTTTAGTTTTCATTTTAAAAATTATCTTAATATTTTAATATCTTTCTTAATACTCACCGAACACAATTTCATCACTCTATTTCAATTCCTCACTAATGTCTCTTTCTCTTCAAATTCTTTCATTTTAAAATTGTTTGTTCTTATTCAAATTTTACAATTTTAAAATTTAAATTTAATCACAAGATAAAAATTTACCTATTATTTTATTTACTCATAATTTTATTTTTAAATTTTAAATAATTATCTGATAAGATTAGTATGATCTATTCATAAATTTTTTATTTTTAACTCTTAAATATGTGGATTTATAATAGTATTAAAAATATTACAATATATAATTTTAAATAATAATTAAAAAATTATAAAAATGTATACGTTATAAATATATTAAAATAATAATAATAATAACTTTCACAAACTATAACAATGATAAATGTATAAAAATTAAAATAATATTTAAAATTATTATTTTAATAAATCGATGCGTAGGGTTGGTTGTTAAATATTGTAGATCATTTCATTTATGATAAAATGATTTTTGTGAATAAAGTTGAATGACAATTTAAACAAATAAAGAATGGAGATAAAATGATGATCTAAAAAATGAATTAGCTTTTTTTTTTTTTTTTGTGGACGAACAAATAAGGACTATATACATACTATAAGGACCAGTATGGTAGAGAAAATTAGTCTAATATAGGTGGATAATCGAACTTAAAATAGATGTGTCTAATCAGGCCTAGATAAAATTTATACTCAACGCTCTAAAGCACACTTGATTGTGGACATATCAAATAACCATAAGACACCCCATTTGCAATTCAATTTGAACCAATTGAACTATCCGACGTAAATATCTCAACATACTGTATCTATCAAATGAGACATTTATGTATAAAATATATAAGTTGAGGTATATTTGGAAGTAACATAGTTGTTTATGAATAAAGTGATAAATTAGTGTGGATAATATTATTTCTAGAAAAAATGTGAGAATAATGAAATTTGACGGAGAAAATATATTGTACTCCCTTCGCCCGCCTATAAACCAGAATGAGAGAGATAAGAAAAAGTAAGATATGAAGTAAAGTGTAAAAAAAAAAATGTATTTACTAAAAATATATGAAAAATTTATAGACGAATGAATCAAAATAGTAAAATGGAAAGCTTATAAGATGATGAAGTGACTATGAATTATACAACACACATTGGTATGATGTAATATAGGAGGAGGATGTCTTGGGTTGAAATGAAGAATAATTGGAGTATAATGTTTTTAACATTTTAAAATGAATGTGTGCTAATTAATAGTACAAATTTATGAACGATTTTACCGTAAAACCTTTCTCATAAAATTGTTGCATAAAGTGTAATGGGGGACTATGTTCGTAAACCTTATACCCTCTTATTTTGAGAGAGTGTGGTCCATTGTCATACTAAAAACCAAAATTAGACAATTTATTGGGTGATATATATATATATAAAAAATATTATATTCGCCCAACAATAATAGACAAGATTGCTATTTTGGGATGAGAGCTACTACTCGCCCCCCAAATAATGTTAAGCGCACCTCAACTATTAAGTACTCACCAATAAAGTTTATAAATCAACATATATTACTAGATTTGAAAGTAAAAAAACACTGTAAAAAATATTAATCCTAATTCAAAACAAATTCATTACTAAACTCACTTAAACTAAAATTATAGGATTTTCTATATAGTTTGGTTTGTAGTGTTTAAATTTATTGTATATGAACTAGTACATTGTATATGAACTAGTACATTTAGGGCATGTTTGGTTTATTAGATTAGATAGGATATATTGTTTTATCCCTATAATTCCCATGTTTGGTTTACTTGAATTTAGCCCGTGATTATAATTGGCCCGAGATTGTTATCCTTGATAATCATGCATTTGGGTGTTAATTAGTCCCAAAGAGAAGGTGAGATAATTTAATCCATCAATTCAAACACAAATCTCAATTCCA
Organism: Galeopsis tetrahit; assembly: GCA_963675135.1. Classification (NCBI taxonomy): domain Eukaryota; kingdom Viridiplantae; phylum Streptophyta; class Magnoliopsida; order Lamiales; family Lamiaceae; genus Galeopsis; species Galeopsis tetrahit. The sequence continues at coordinate 71,235,407 of OY776129.1, forward strand.
AAAATAATGCAATCCTATTTAATCCTATCGTACCTTATCTATCCCAACCTGTAAAGCAAACAAGCCCTTAGAAAATTTGTGTTGTACATCATTTTATAGGTTCTTGTTGCAAGTTGTATGACCATAAACGCAGTTGCATATTTTTCATACTGTATGGCTCATCCCATCGTGCAGCTTTCCGTGTGTGCAACTATAATTACATGAACACCTTTGAAGGTGTACACTGTATGATCGTTCTGTTAGGAATTAATATACAAGAATTAATTCTCACCCTCTCTATAAGTTCGGACTTTTAGATGAGACGGAATTCTTTCACGTTTGTACCTTTAGGTGGTGTTTGTTTTGGGATTGGCCAATCCGGAATTGGATTGGCCCAATCCCAATTCAATCTCTCTCGAACTATCTCAATCTAAATAACAATCCACCTCTATAATATACATATACACATATTTTTATACAATCAAATCACTCATTCTCTTTCCTATTTTATTCTATCCCTTACTTTTGTTTCACACACTCATTATCTCTCCTACTTTATTCTCTCCCTTACTTTTGTTTCACACACTCATTCTCTCTCTTACTTTTCTTTCACTATTAACAATAATAAAATATTATAACATCACCCTTGATGTGACATAAAATTAAATTTACCCCTACTTCTCAATCCTTAACCAAACACAACTTACACACAATTACTATTCATGGATTACCCAAATCTCAATCCAATCCACCCCAATCCCAATCTCAAATCAAACACCACCTTAAAATGTTCAAACATTTTTTGGTGGTACACTTTTTTAAGTTTAGTTCAATCATTATATGAAGCCGTTATGATGTTCAACCACGATTATGAATAGTGTGCATTAAAAAAATGTTGAAGGAATGATTAAAAACAAGTAAGATATGATTAATAATTCGATTTGTGGTTACAACTTTGTAACACGTTAGTCGATATGCATGCCTAGTCTTAAATTAAATGTTTTAAAACGTGCTTAATATTTTTCACAACTTAGTCAATTTGCATGCCTACTTCCATTAATCACCTTCAGTCCATAATATTGGGGTGCACACCCTAACAAATAAGAAAAAAAATTCGAAAGCCTATGAATTGATATATTTGCAAAACAATAATCTTACCATCTTTAGAAATTAATATAATATTAATGTACTCATACTGATAGAGGATTTGATTTGTTTAGATGTCATTTTCTCTTTCATTTTGATGATGTGTCTTTTTTTATTCATTCAACATGACGTGTTATATTCTCGTTAAGTTTATATTTATGTATTTAAGTATACTGTAATATGTGGCATTATAAGATTGGGTACTGTAATGATGTGTCACTAAGTCGAAATTTAGATAATATTGATGGAAACAAACTTAATATGCGAATATTTAACTAATCTAATAAATCCCTAAAAATCACTATATTATTTGAATAAATTATCTTAGTATGTATAACTTTAAATATGTAATTTTCCTTAAATATGAGTATTGTTATTAATTCTATTTTATATTATATAATTATAAAGAATATGTAAAATTATATATTTTGTTAATGTACAATACACTAACGTTTATTATTTAAATATTTTATAAATTTAATGTGTTTTACAAAAATTAAAATTTACATATCAGAAAGACTATTACTTTTTATATAAGTACATATTATTTAAATATGTTTATTTTATAATGTAATTATATTATTTTACATAAAATAAAATATTTTATGTATATGTAATGCATTATTTTGTAAAATTAATTTTTGGGTACTCATCTAGTGTTTAAATATTAGTAACATGTAGATATTTATATTTAATATTAAATTTAGCACTTTATTTGAATTTAATATATATTTAAATTAATATATTTTATATTGTATGCATTTTCTGTCAAAGTAAAAAAAAAAAAGCATAGTATACCAATTAAAGAGTTTTGTAACTGGTCATCCACAAGCAATAAAAGGAAAAATATCTCCATTTTTTGGTATTTCAATTCTCCATAAATAAACGGCATTGTTATTTTATAGTAGAGATATTACGATTTTAGTAATTAACTAGGGTAAAATTCGCATAATACCTCGAAAGAATTGAAAATAATTTTGTATATTATTATTTTAAAATATATTTAATTTTTTGCTTATTAAATTTCACTGTGAAAGATAGAGAGAAAAAATTAGTAATAGAAATTTCCTACTATAATTTAAAACAAGGAAGAAAAACGAAACTAGCCGTTAGGCCGGAAAGTGCCGTTGGAAAAAGCACATTGCATATAACCCATATATATATATAATGCCTCTACTGTCTTCTATAATTCCATCTCACTTCTCTCTCTCTCTCATCAATTTTACTTTTAAGAACAAATCTTCCTCTCTGATTCCACCATAATCGTGCAATTTTATAAGCTGTAATTCCAATTCTTTTGAAATTCCCTCTTGATATATAAAGGAGGGCTAAAAAGAAGAACAAATGTCGACGGTGAACTCCCACCACCAAGACAGCAACCCTAACACCGCCGCCGCCGTCCCTCCTCCGGCGACGTCGGTTAAGAAGACCGCCTCCGTTGCCAAAACCGTTGATACGCAGTCTGTTTTGAAAAGGTAGAATTTAATTCTATAAAGCGTTTTCTTATTTTCTTGATTTATGATTTTTAGGGTTCTAATTCTCTAAAAAGGAATTTTTCTTGATACAAAATTGGGGGCTTAGAAAAAGTAGTAATTAGGGTTTTAGTTCTGTTCGTTTCTATATTAATGTTATTGGTTATAGTCGAATTGATGGATCTGGATTTGGATTAGAGAGAGACGTTGAATAAACAATTTCAAACAACTATGAATATGAAATTGCATCATTCGCACAGGAAGAAATATGTTTAAAAGTGAAAGACAAATTTCTTGTATGGGATTGTGATTAGTTTATGGACAGAAATTGAAGTGATCCAAACAAGTTTACTGAGTTTGTTATATCGAATTTGAAACACATTAACAATTCAAATGAAGTGTGTTGAAGTTAATGGTTGCCAGTTGAAAATTAGTACTAGATCTATATCTATTGATTTAATTTGTTGATCACATTTTAATTGAAGATTCAGTTTCTCATATCGTTTGCATCTTCTGCTGTTGATATAATAAACAGGTTGCAATCGGAGCTCATGGCCTTAATGGTGAGAAATCGAAACCGATACTCGAATTAAGCTTCTTCTCTGTTGTGTGTTTGAAGATCTAAAATTTTGTGGGTTTTGTTTTTACAGATGAGTGGTGATGATGGAATATCAGCTTTTCCAGAAGAAGACAACATATTTTTGTGGAAAGGAACAATCCGTGGGAGCAAAGATACAGTGTTTGAAGGAACAGAATACAAGCTATCTCTCTCCTTCCCTTCAGATTATCCGTTTAAGGCTCCGAAGGTCAAATTCGAGACGTCTTGTTTCCATCCTAACGTCGGCACGAATGGAGACATATGCTTGGACATATTACAGGATCAGTGGTCATCTGCTTATGATGTTAGGACAATATTGCTCTCAATACAGAGTTTGCTTGGAGGTATAATAATCCTACTCCTATTCTCTCATCCGTGATTGAAAGAATTCCGTCTCATTTATATCAATTCTCTAATAATGATGTTAATCTTTTTCAATAGAGCCAAACACGAGCTCGCCGCTTAATACCTCAGCGGCCACACTCTGGGTCAACCAACAAGGTACATAATCTTTAAACTGGTTCTTGGTATATAGTATAATAAACAGTATAAGTATACTAAAAGGAAGTATTTGTGTGTGAATGCAGAGTATAGGAAGATGGTGGTGAAACTATACAAGCCAATTGCCTAAATCTAGAGATAATGGAGAGGTTTTTGGTGGCTTATTTTAAAGTTGGAGGGGAGAAGATTTGTTTACTGAATGTTTTGATTTTCTTTTGTTGTCAAGATGTTGTTGAATGAGAGAGAACCACTACACATTAATGCTACAGAAATTCAGTTTTGTTGCACCCCCCTTGGCATTACTTTCTAACAATTTACTGCCCACATTTATTTTGAAAGATCAAAAAAGGTTTTATTAATAACTGAATACAACAAGTATACAACCACAGCAGTATGAAATTAGTGTTACACACATTCTACTGCATCATTCCTTGTTTTCCAAATACATCAGCAGCCAAATCAAATTTACACACACTGTTATGTAACTTTCTTATAAATGGACATATCTCCCCAAATTTATAAGATTTTTATGAAAAAGAAATGGAGGGGATTTGTAGAAAAATGTAAAAGGCAGATTTTAGATGAACCTACAATTAAATCATCATTGAATTAAAATAGTTTCACCATTGAATCATCATTAAATAAATGTAAAATAGTTTCTTCTCTCAAAAGTGTAAGTTTCTTTCATCCTACAAGTTCATCCCACTAGTTTCAGAAGTTCTTTTAGATTTCATCACATGTGGCAGGTCTTATGATATTTGGAGGATTATTATTTAAGATATTTTCAAACCATGCCCCATTTCTTCACTCAAACTCTAAATTTCAAATTAAATAAATAAATAAATCTTCAACCTAGTGATTTCTTTTAAACTATTAAAGAGGACTCAAATCATTATTATTTATTTCACCGTCTTGCGGTGAAAGGGTGAGATGTTATTTTTTCTTTAGAGAAAATTGGTAGTTTATTATTATAGTACATATCTATTTAATAAGGTCTTAGACATTTTTACCAAAAATTAAGCACAACAATTTATTAGAAACGTGCGTGCAAAATATTTGGCGCCAAATGTAAATTACAATGTCAATTTATATGAAATGAAACTGATATTTGAGGGGTCCCCAACAATACGTGTGTTTTCAAAAAAATAGCTCTTGCTCTTTCAGTAGGTTAGACACTGAAAGCAATCCACCTAACTCTCGATAAGTAATGAGACTTAATCCATTAGAAAATTTATTTTTAAACCTATGGTTACCCATGCACCAGGTTTGCTAATAACATGCAATGAAAATAACTAATATTGTTCAATGAAAACATCTAATACTCCCTCCGTCCACCAAACGTGTGCTCATTTCTTTTTTTGGGTCCACAAAAAACGTGCTTATTCTATTTAAATAGTTAACTTTTGAATATTTTTTCTACTTTACTAACAAGATTGAGTATCTACCAAATATATTTTTTACTCATTATATTAAATATATTCTTTATAATTAAAATATAATTTTTTTTAAAAACATATATAAAAAAAAGTGAGCACACTTTTGATGGACAGAGGGAGTAGTATATAATGAAAATAACTAAAATTGTTCGATGAAAACATCTAATAGCTACTAATATTGTCCAGTTAAAACAACTAATACCGTTAAAAGAAAAAATGCAAGTTAGTGCACGATACACGAGATATATACAAGACCCGGTGCAATTCGTTTACCAAATAGTTAAGTTAGTGAGTGAATAAAGCCTTGCTGAAATTAATCTATTTCATGAGTCCCTCAAGTAATGCATCAAGTTATATTGAGAAGCTGAGTTCCAAAGAGTGCAAAACATGTAACCAAATCAAAGTTGAATGACAAAAGGAAAAACATTATAGTACATCCAAAATTAAACTAGTATAATAAATAGAATAACTGCTACGATTAGCTGCTGAGCTGCCTCAAATTATACTTGGCCAATTCCTTGTACTTCTCCACCACTCCAATCAAACATATAGTCTGAAAAGATTTAAAAAATAACACTTCAATCATAAGGAAGATTTCAAATTTTATCAGTTTTTTTTTGAAACCAGGTTTTGCTTACCTTGACAACTTGAACCACTATGCTTATATCAGGGTTGGCCAAATCGACTTTGTGCAGAGCTGGAACTGATTTGGCTACTGCATCGATAACTTTTGCTCTATCAACCCCAGTGTTTGCACGAGCATCGTACAACACCGCAAACTGAAAAAACCCAAGATTTGCTTTATCACATAATACTCACAGCTTAAACAAAAGAGTTAAAATCCATTTTGGTCCCCATAACTTTTGTATTTTCCGCTAAAAGTCCCAAAAAAGTTAAAATTTTCAATTTAATCTCATAACCCCTTAACTGGTCCATAATTTGAAGTATGACGTCGTTTTGGAGCACTTTTTTGGGACCTTTTGCTAAAAAGGAAAAGTTATTGGACCAATTCTCACATGCCAAAAACTTGCCACAAAACGACGACGTATTTTAAATTCCGACGACTTTGGGACGAAATCGGACCAATCAAGGAGGATGATTAAATTGAAAAACCTAACTTCTTTGGGACATCTTGCAGAAAAGACAAATTATGGGACCAACATGGATATAACTCCTAAAACAAAATCAACTTTAAAAAGTATGTAGTGTTTGAAAACAAAATGCTTTCTGCCAAATTTCAAAAGTTGAAAGTATTTGCAAAATAATCACTATGTTAGCAAATATACAGGAATAGCCCATTAAAAATTGGGTTATCACAAACACTACGAGGATAGAATTCTAAAAGAACTAGGAATCAGTTTTTAGCAGATTTAAGTTGATCTGTGGCTGCTTCTAAAAATCAACTTAAAAGTGATTCATTTAATAACGTAAAAGAATTTGCACACTCCAAAAAATAAAAGATAGTGATAAGAGGTTGGAACCACCCCCTACAATTGTCCTGCTTATCAAGTTTCGTTACTAGACTAGACTTCCCCAGATGATCAAAATGGTAAAAAATTATCAAAGATCCGGTCAAACCACTATCACAATTAAGGTTCTCTTTTGTTTTCTTCACAAGTCAAACTGATCTACAAAGATCATTTATAAAACTTTGTTGATCAACTTTGTTTAACAAACAAAAAAAGAGTTAAAAGAAAGCAATATGATTACCTTACGCGGGTTCTGAGTTTCTACAGGAAAATACTTTTCAATGACAGGTTTGATCGCTCGTCTGATTTCCTCGTCTGATGTGTAGCATGAAACTTCAACTGGAAGCACTCTTAACAGAAACCTGGTGAAACACATCACGCTATAAGCCTGCTGATGGCAAAATGCTGGGCATTTATTGAGAATTCAGGGGGGTGGGGTAGGGGTGTAAGTGAGTCGAGTTGGCTCACGAGTTACTCGTGCTTGACTCAAAGAAAACTCAAAATTGACTCGAATTTATAAATTCCAGTCAAGCTTAGTAATATTATGCTCGCCAGACAGACGAGCCTAACCGAGCAAAAATAATTTAACTATTTTACCATAAATATGCTAATTATTTACAAATAAACTCTAATTATAAATAATATAAAAAAAAATCTCTAATTAATGTCAGGAATGAACCTTGAAACATTTTTCTTGGTTGAAGCAAGAGAAGTCATCATGTGGTGGACAATATCCTTTGGGCTGGGATCTCCATCTTTCTTGCGCATTTGTATAAAGACAACACCATTACATCCAGTGTCAAGTTTATTGAAACGTCTCTGTTTAATCAAAGAGATAAACGCATTATCTAAACAACAATGATCTATGGCCATAAAGAGAGAGGCAAGGAGTTCAAGTGTCAAAATCATCAAATGTTGATTTAAGTAGCATACTTCCTTGGTCCAGTTGAAAACAAATTCCACATGTCTTCACGAACGTAGGAAATTTGAGATTTTTAAAATTGGAAAAAAAAAATCAGAAACAAGGTTTCTAGGAGAGAAGTATTATATTTCAACAGTCAGGATATGTTTGATTAGGGATTTCAAAATATAAATCCAGTTCTACTTTGGGATTTTAGAATCCAGTTTTTAAAAACCTAATGCTGCCACCCCTATAAATATCTAAAACCCTTTGAAATATCATTTTTCTACACTACACTCTCTCCAATGACTCACTAATGCAAATATGATTTTTTATCCCAATCCCGTTTTATTTATCACTTTTTATTCACTTTTGCAACTTCCAATAAAACACACTAATTTTTACACAATCATTACAAGTTTACAATCAAAATCAACAACAATATAATAATACAATATCACACTCTTACAAATTGATTTGACATAAAGTTAAACCCTTTTCTATTCAAATCTCAAAACAAACACACAACATGACTATTTATCAAGATTTTGAAATCCCAAATCAAGCATACCCTTAATGATAAATAATTTTAGTGTAAAGATTTCCAGGCAAGCATCAACAGGCACATATTGATACTCTAGAGCATACACAATGACCAACTGGAATAAGAATCATAATATTTTGAAAAAACATAAAAATCCATCAGATATTCTTAGGCTCACCTTGCTCTTATCTCCCAGTTCTTTTAGCTCAGCTTCAATAAGCTGATCAACGGATTTATACTCAGTCTTTACAGACAATTTTTCACAGTTAGGTGCATCTGCTTCTACACATTGTCTCTTTGCTGGTGGCTCCGCAGCTTCAGATTCTTTCTTGTCATGATTTTCGTTTTTTTGTTGTTCTTGATTATCCTTAATTTCAGGTGCAAGGACAATTTTGTCTTTTTCCACCTCTGTCTGTACATCATTTTTGTCCTTTGGAAGATCATTATTGGTATCTTCATCATCTGCAGGTGCTGGCTCATCACTTCCATCAGCACCCGTCGCAATGACAATTTTATCTTTTTCCGCCTCTGCCTGTGCGTCACTTTTGTCCTTTGCATGATCATTATTGGTATCTTCATCATCTGCATCATCACTGTCGCTTCCAGAAGAATCAGAGTCTGCGAATTTAATGATTTTGTTCAAAGGCTTCTTAGATAGTCCTGCTTCTTCATCAACTTTGGGCTCTATACCCTCTATAAGCTCATCATAAAACTGTCTCAAAGAACAAACGTAAATTAACTGAGTTGACTTTGTCAAGCTTCAAAGAAAGGAAAAGAAAGAGAATCCATAAAAAATTATATCATTTGTGTGTTAATTATAGCTCTGTTGATTAAAAATGTTAGTGTGCGTTTTGTACATTAATGCTAAAACTCACAAAAACATTACATAAAATTAAATTAAACATATTAGCATATGATGAATTAATAAATTGAAGTTCAAAAGCACATATGGCATAACATCTCATAATGACACAAATCAAAGGCTAACAAGTAGCAAAATAATCATCCACATTATCACATTCATCATCATGATCCGCGTCCTACTCATCATCAAAATGGGGATCTTCATCACAAAATTCTTCTTCCTCCTCATCTTCACCTTCCAATAGTAAAATTCAACTTCTTCATCTCTCGATGAGTGTTGGCAAACTCTATTAACAGCATTCTTCAAAATCATTTAATAGCTCTTGTTTTAGAACTCAATACACATTCTTTAAGTAAATAAGTCTTTGATGAAAATGCTTTATTCAAGTGTGTGTTCCAACATGCAGATAAACTAATAAACCAGTAGCACATGTACAGTGAATAAAAGCATCATCCAAATAAACTCATGCATCCACAGCTCGACCAAACGGGCGGCAAACGAGAAAACTTAGTAAAGGAGCATTTGTGATCAACCCATAAAATTAGAGTTCACAGTGAGCATATATGCAAATTTGACACAAACATGCAATTTTATCACCAAAAAATAAACAGTGTTGAAGGGACAAAAGAGTTGTCAAAAAATAAAGAAGGGACAAAACAAAACAAAAAACAGCCATCTCATGAAATTGACCATATGATAAAAAGGCAAGTCTTGTGCGAGACCAACTCGTACTATGTATTCAGTGTGACACATCACTTTTAAGGTAAAAAAATGCTCTTTCCAAAACAGTAAAAAGTTAATTTTTATGAGAAAAACACAAGTTACACTTTTTTTTAATGTTCAAATTGATATTTTCTTTTGAAAAGTGATACTACTAAACAATACTAATATCGAGGACCACCAAACCTCCCCATTTTATTAATATCAAAATTTGGAAGAAACAGAAACACAAATATTAACAAATAGGGAATTGTATATAATAAGATCATTTAAACAACTAAAAATCTAAACCCCAAAAGTTCATCAACAAGCACTCATCCAGAGATTCAATTATATATATTTGATGCAAAAAAAAAAACATACAGAGTCGATAACATTAATGGCTTCGTGTGAGGCTTGGTATTCCCTCCCACCATCACACGTTATAAAGAAGCCCTCAACTCCTGGACGTAAAGGGTAAGCACCCTTTTTCACCGGCTTCTGTAAAAATCAACCATTAAAAGAAAAGGAATAATTTAATTTATTTTTAGCAGCAGCCCTTCGAGGAGAAGAAAAACAGAAAAATACAAATAAGATAATTCTTACATTATGGGGAAGGTAATTCTTTCTGCTCTTGTTATTTTTGGAGGAGTTGGTCGACTTGGATTTGTTCTCAGGCGCCATTGAATTGAAGAAGTGATGAAGAAAGAGTGGAGAAAATGGTGAGGTTTATGCGGAGGTTCGTTATTTTTTGGGCCCTTTGGTTTATATATCCCGTGGAGCTGCTGAAGCCCAATGGGCCACTTTCCCAATTTTTGTGTGAGAGAGAAACGGTTTTGTCAAAGGGCGCGGCTAAAGGCACCCAAGGATCCTACGAGGACACCCACAAAACGGATGAGGATACCCACGTAGAAAATACAAAATTACCCTCCCCTCCATTAAAACATTCTTTCTCTCTTTCTCACCCACATTCTTTCTCTCTTTCTCACGAATCTCACCCACAAATCGCCAGCACCTACTCTGACGGCCTTTCCCCCACGCAGCCAGCTCCGTCGTGCACCTGCAACAGCTCCGCCGCGCACGCAGCCTCTCCCCCGCCCCTTTCGCGGCCGCAGCCCACTCCGCCAACGCCGCTCGACGTCGCGCCGCCCTCCCCGTCACGCTTCCTTCCACGGCGTGCGTCCTTTCGCCGTCACGTCGCCCTCCCGTCGCGCTGCCCTCATGTCGCTGCCGCCTGCAACCATCTCCACCGCCCCTCGTTCGCGGCCGCCGCCCTCCCTTCTCCCCACAGACGCGGCCGCCGCCCACCCCCTCCTCCCCTCGCCGCCGCCGCCGCTACACAGGTAAGTTTAGTTAGAAAAATTAGGGTTTCTTAAAAAAAAAATTAGGATTTTTCTGATTTTTTTTTAAGTTTGGGAATTATTTTTGAACATAGTGCGTTTGTTTTGGAAAAAAAATCGAACAACTTGAATTTGTTTTGGATAAATTTTGAACAAGATGTTCGATTTTTTTTTCCGGACAAATTTAAGTTGTTTTGAAAAAAAATTCGAACATAGTGCGTTTGTTTTGAAAAAAATTTCGAACAACTTGAGTTTGTTTTGGAAAAAATTTCGAACAAGATGTTCGATTTTTTTTTTCGGACAAATGTAAGTTGTTTTGAAATTGTTTTCGAACATATTGAGTTTGTTTTGGTAAAATTTTCGAACATCTCAACTTTGTTTTGGTAAAAATTTCGAACATGTTAAAATTTTATTTTTGTTGTTGAAATTTTAATTTTTAGGATTTTTGATGTTTTGGTGTTGATGGTGGGAATTCGGAATGATTCGGATGTGAAATGATGAATTGCGTGTGAACCGGAATAGATGGGTGTACTCATCGGCGTTTTTTAAAAAAACTAACGGAGGGGTAAAAACGTCTTTTCGCACCACCCTTGGGACAAAAAAAATTCTCTGTGGATGTACTCATAGGAAATCCGGGTGCCTTTAGCCGCGCCCTTTGTCAAAAAAGAATAATTTATTAAATTCAATTGGATATCTATTGGATTTTTTTGTGGAATATATTTTATTTATGGATTTATATAGATTTTCATAAACTATTGGAAGATTTTTTTTTTAATATAAGTGTTTTTTTTAAATTAATATTATATATATATATATATAATATTTTACTAATAAACAAAAAAAATATATATATATATATACTATATAAATTTTATATATTAATTCGGGCGAGTAAGATACCCGCGATCCCACCCATACTCAATACGGGGTGGATCCGACCTGACCCAAAGCTCGTGGGGTGGGTGGGTACCCGCGGGGCGGGTCAATATTGTCATTTTTACTTCTCATCTTTCGTCTTGAGAGTTCTTTGAGAAAATCAGTTGAAATCTCTAGTTTTTAATAGAGATTTTGGATAGTAAAATTTATTTATAATTTTGAAGGAGAGTCGGTTGAATACCTAAAGATTTTTAAAGACTTTTTAAAATCCGTATTGAATACCTCAAAATTTTAAAAAACTTTTGAAAATTCGAATTGAATATTCTCAAACTTTGAAAGTCCAAAAATATTTTACAGAATCCACAACGAATACACCCCCTACGTCTTAATATAATTATAGGTGTCTCATTTCAAAATTTAATTTGTACATATTTCTCACTTTAAATTTTCATTTAAATTATTTTATCAATTTAAGGTCCACATTTGAAGAAAAAATTAAAGTCATATTTGATGATTAAAAAAAGAGAGTGAGAATTATTTCGGAAATAAAAAGTAGATTTAAAAAACAATATATACATATTTATGCAAAAAAAAAAAGGGGTTAAATTTCGAAAAAAAATCATATGTTTAGATTTTTTATTTTTAATAAAAGGCTGTATTTTGGAAAAATAAGTTGACTTGAATTTTTCAGAAAAAAAAAAGTAAAAAAAATGTTAGATTTCGACAAAAGTTTCCAATTTTATTTCAAAAAATGTGCATTTTTTGCAAACCCGATTTGAAAAACTCGGTTGCCAGTTTTTTTTTTCTTTTTTCAATCAATTTTTTTTTCCGAACACATGAATACTTAGTTTACATTATTGTATAAACAAGTAGAATGGGACAGCCCAACCACAATATTCGATAGATCTATCAAAGTAAAAGAGTTTGATAAAAAACGAAATTTCATAGAAAGACAATGAGCTATCACATTTGTGCTTCTTTTGACAAAATAAATTGAAACATTTTGTAAATTGAGCTAATAAATTTTATGCCAACAAATGTAACAAAAAAACTTATACGTGGACAGAAGGAGTATTAAAAAATATTAACGGGTAATAATAATATTCTTTTCTTTTGTATTCCACACATTCTTTTAAAATTTATGTAGAATAAACTTGTCTGATATTTATATTTTGAATGCTTTTGAAGAAGGTAAATTAACAAAAAAAAAATCGGTAGACTGCGTAGATTGGTGAAGTATACAGAAGTGCGTGCACACATACAATATTAAAAAAAAAAAATTGAATTAATCCAACTAAATATGAGCAATACTTGTATAAAATATTTTACACATGAAACATAATTGGAATGATCTCATATAGACTTGCATTATTTTTTCATAAAACGTGTATGTTGAAAAGTGTAAGTCAATAAATGCAACACAATTTTTTATATAGAGTGCAAGTCATTATAATTGAAAAGTGCAACACAACAAAAGTGTAAGTCATTGTAACTGTCAAGAAATCTAGTCGATTAGACGTCTCTAACCAAGTAGAAGGCTTGAAGATATAAGAAGTAACCCAACTAAGATAGTAACTCGAAAAAGTAATCAACGAGACAAACAACACACAGATGATTTAAGTGGTTCGATCAATGTGATCTAAATCCACTGGACCAAGCGAGTACTTCTTTGATTGATAAGGAATGTTTACACACCCATTCACTCGAAATATGATATTTCTTCACTTCACTCGTGAACTCACACAACTCAAAGATCACAATCGTACTTGCATCCAAAATCAATCTTTACAGTGAACAAATACAAGAGTATATAAAGACTAAGATAGTTGCTGCAGTTTAGGAACCGTTAAGAAGTTAGCAACTGTTTGTAACAACTCATGTGCTCTGTTTAATGGCCAACTGAAATGGTAATTATGTCCTCAAATAGTTGAAATTGTAATACAGTTAGTTAAACTAACTAACTTTCATATCAGAAGACTTGTTTGTAAAGATCAGATGACTTCTACTTATCTGATATCCAACTCTTCTGAGTTGTTCTTAACCAAAAGGATAGACTCCATACTCTGCTGATGTTACTCTGTTGATATGACCAACTGTGCTGAACTCTAAGCATCTCCTCCTCAGGACCTCAGCTGACTGAACACATTCACTCATCTGATTTGACCTAAATCATCTTATCTAATCTTATCAGCCGACTATGGGATTATGAGATAACACTCATAGTAATTAAAAAGTGGAATACAATATTATTAAAAAGTGTAAGTCAGTATAACAAAAAAATGCAACACAATATTTTAATGAAAAATGTAAATTATTATAATTGAAAATTGCTACATAATATTAATGATAAATGCAAATTCATATAATTAAAAGGTGTAATTTTTGAAAATTCACTAAAAGCGCAACTCAATTTCTCATATAGAATTGATTCTACACTAAACCAACCCAACATGATAATTTATGAAAGTTCACTAATCAATGATTATATTTTGGGTTAATTCTAAATAAATATGGAACATTTAGTCTCATTGTCAATTTAATTACGACCTTTTCAATTATTATAAAAAAACTTCAACTTTTTATCGTGTTGCAATTTGTTACACATTTTTTTATTTCGGTCAGCAATCGATGACATGGCTTGTCGGAGCTCACCACGTCATATTATACATATTTTTTTCCACACCACATTACAAATTAAATAAAACTTTAAAAATACAAAAATAAAACTCGTGCTTCTTCTCACTCCTTCCACGCAGCTTCTTCTCAAAATTCGACCAAGTTTCTTCTCTTCTTAAAAAATCAAAATCATCCAAGTCTAAAAAAGAAAAAACAGTCACGCATCTAATTATTTGTCTAAAAACTAAATAAAACCCCAAATCACATAAGGGGAAGAACCCTATCCCAAATCCATTATAAATTTTTTGGTTTTGTCTAATTTCTCTTTTTTAAAGTTTCAAAATATCTAAAAATTGATATTTTCAAACCTTAAAAAAGATAAATGAGACAAAGTTAGAAAATTGATCATAGATTTGGGATAGGGTTTTTCTTATGTGATTTGAGTTTTTGTCTAGGTCGATAATTAGATGCGTGAGTGTTTTTTTTTTTTTTTTGAGTGATTTGATTATTTTAAGATGAGAGAAGCTTGATTGAGTTTGAGAAATTGAGAATAAGAGGTGGGAAAGAAGGAGTGAGTTTTATTTTTGTATTTTTAATTTTTTTTTTTTGTATTTGTAATTTTTTTTTAATTTGTAATGTGATGTAGAAATTAATAATAAAATATGGCGAGCTCTGACAAGCCGCGTCATCGATTGTTGGTCGAAATTTAAAAATGTGTATGAAATTGCAACACGATGAAAGGTGGTCTTTTTTTTAATAACAATCAATAAGGTCGTGATTAAGATGAAAGTTGGGGTTTTTTTAATAACAATAAAAAATGTCGTGATTAAATTTATAATGAAACTAAGGGGGTGTATTGGTTGTATTCAATTCGAATTTTTTAAAGTCTTTAAAATTTTTGAGTATTCAATATGGATTTTAAAAGGTCTTTATGTATTCAATCGTTTATGAATTTTAATACTATATGAATTTTCTTTGATTATCTTCAAAAAAAAAATATAAATAGATTTCACCCTCAAAATATCTTCTAAAAACTAGAAATTTCAACTTATTTTTTTAGAGAACTGAAAACGAAAGAAAAAAACTTTTGTTGTTCTTCTAACAAAGGTATTAACACAAATTTTTTGTTGCTCTTTGTTTTGAATTTTGAGTATGGATTGGTTGAACATTTTGAGTGATTTTGAGGTAGAGGTTGTGTGTGGAGGATTACAGGTGAAAAATGTTTGATGTGTGAAAATACTGTGATTGGTTTAGCTTAATTAACATTATTCTCTATAAATAACTATTTATTTATAAATAATAACTCACGGCTTAGTAGATTTTTTTGTTTGTTCAGTGATGAAGACTCGACTGTTAATCTACTGCATTTTTCGCCCTTATCAATTTTGATTTACTTTGCTTCTTGTACAAAGATTATTAGGAATATTAACCAGATTTGTATATATCTTTTAATGTTCATCAAATGGATAAAAAAAATGTATATCGACCTTTTAAAAAAAAAAAAAAAATCTAAGGTTGTGTTTGGATGAATGGATTTAGGTATGGATTTTAAATCCATAATCTAAATTCACTCCACCTGTTTGGATTAAATGAATGAATTTCAAATATTTAGCATCTCTTTTTAGTTAAAATTATAGATGTTTATCCGGGTTGGGCTAACCGGGCCGGTCCGTTTAACTCTGAAAAATGTAGGGTTAGGGTTAATGAATTATAGGCCCGTTTAAATCCGGGCTTTTTTTGACCCAGACCGGTTAGCCCGCAGGTCTACAGGGCCAGTCCGCTAGCCCGAATTGGTACCATATATATATTTTTTTAATATATAACATGCAAATAAATTTTGGGTTATTTGGACCATATCCATAATTATAATCATTAAGCAATCAATTACCGTTCATTAGTCATTAATACTTTTTTTTTATGGGGAAATCAGTATATAGGACATTTCACCTATAGAAACTCGAAATAAAGACAAAAAATTTAAAAGTTAGGAAGAAGGACAGTTTGATTTATAAAAGTACAATTTTAACCTCCGTTTATAAATAAAATCGAAATTTGCATATTCAATTAAGATAAAATAGGAAATTCAAAACAGGGCTGATGAAATATTAAATTCCCGGAAATCTCGGTCATAATTGCGTTCGAAATTTCAAACTTTCCTAAATATCCATCGGTCATAATCTCGGTCATAATTGCCTTCATAATTGCGTTCGAAATATTAAATTCCCGAATAGACAATCTTAAACAATCTGGATGGAAAACCGTAGCAACAAAAAAAAAAGAAAAAAAAATACATATGATGTAATTAATTCAGTAACGTGGAACGTTTTCTATGGAATATATGCGCACGTATATGCCAAACAAATATGCACATTGAGATATGTGCAGTATGGAATGCAAAATACACCATTTTTTTCTATATTTATGATTACTACGATAATCATAGTATTATTACGTGAATCATTTGGTTATAGATGTTAAATATAAAAAGTATTATTATAATATTGACGTGTACATGTTATGCAAAAGTAGATATCAAAATAAATTATTCATTTTAGAAATTTTAATTATAATATTATTTATAGAAAAAAATTATCATTGAATATCAGTATGTTTGAAAATGTCAAAAATATATTGTTGGTTTGGATTACGTGAGATAATTATGGGGAGGAGTGGATATATTTAAATTTAATAATATTAATTATGATTGATAGATTATAATCTTTTAACATTACTTTTATAATTGTATGGATTATTTTAATATGAGATTAATTATTATGATATTCCATGATTTTATTCGATGCCATAAAAAACATTATATTATGGGTTGAGTTAACTATATCTGGCCCTAACATAAGTAATTAATGAATACATATCTAGTTAGTGCATATATTGAAATATATGATAAACATTTAATGCACATGTGTAAATATAAGTTGAATATAAGCTAAACCTGTAAATCATATTCCAAAAAACAAAATATACTCTAAGCAAAAAAAACAATATGGAAGAAGACAATATGAGCCACATACCGATTACTTCGTTAACAATGTCTTCGAACTTTGAAGATTGTTGAACACGGATCAACTTGGTTTTCTCCTCGAATTCGAACTTTAAAATCACAGCATATTTCATTTCTGATTCAGTAAATTAACTTCTCCAATTAACACGTTCAATAGAACCCTAAATCGCATAATATAAAACAGGGGCGAATTAGAAAAGATTGAATATCGTGTTGGACAGGGTATATATTGGAAGAACAATGAACTAATAGAATTATTGATTATTGAATTAAAACAACACGGAATAAAATTGCATACCTTGATAATGGAATGGTTCTCGGATGAGATTTAGAAACTCAAAATTAACTCTATTTTGGGTAGTTCGGTGATGATCGCATATTGCAGATCGAATTATTGATTATCGCAAATGGAATTACCGCATCAACACCGAATTCATACATTCACAATGGAATGATTATCGAAGATAGCGCAAATGGAATTTGCAGATCGAGTTATTAATTATCGCAGATGGGATTTGCAGCAACACCGAATTCGTAACTTCAAAACGGAATGTTTTTGGTATAGAAGATAACATTGTTGACCATGAAATGATTTAAATTTAAAATATAATTTTAATTTACAATTTGATTTAAAATTAAAATCTTAATATTAATTTAAATTATTGTTTTAATTTAAATGATTGGTGTGATGAAAGAATAAGGGTATAATTGGTTATTTGGTTATGAATTTGACCTTAATTCTAATACTATGATTTTTTGTCTCTTTTCCTAGTTGTGATTGTCCCTAATCTTAATTAAACTCTTTTTTTATTAGATTATAATATTTTTTAGCTTTATTTCACTATATTAAGAATCAATGAGTTCTAGAATTGTGTTTAAATTATACTTTTATTTTCTAATTTAACGACCATCAACTAATTATATATTTTTCTATTTTATTTTCTTGTTGGACGTGTCAATTAAGACCTTTAATTTTAAAAGTAAAAAAATTATTGTAGCCCGTTAGTGGCCCGTGGCCCGCTAGGGTTAGGTCTCAACAATTGTAGGACCGTTAAGTATGATTGGGTGGGTAAATATATCGAAATTTCGGTATACCGAGCTTTTCATACCGAAAAATATCGAAATTTTCGGTAGGGTATGATATCATACCGAAATTTTCGGTATGGTAACGGTATGGAAAATGATCATACCGCGGTATTTCGGTATACCGAAATTTTTTCGGTATGAAACGGTATATCGATATACCGAAACTTTAATAGAATAATAATTTTATATTATTTTTAAATTAAAATAACTTTAATTATTAAAACATAAATAAAATAAACCTTAAATAATTAATTTCGGTATAAAACAATGCTTCAATATTTTCGGTATGAATTGATATACCGGTATTTCGATATGAAATGATGGTTCAATATTTTTTATACGAATTGCTATACCGATATACCGTACCGAAAATTCGGTATACCGAAATTACGGTACGGTATCGATATGAATTTTTACATACCGAAAATTTCGGTATGGTAACGGTATGAATTTTTTCAATATCGAAATTTTCGGTATGATAACGGTATGGTTCGGTATACCGTACCGAACCACCCCTGTATGAACCGGATAAGGCCCTAACCCGTTTAGCCCGTAGCCCTGTAGGGTTGGCCCTATAGGGCTAGGGCCAGCCCGATAGACATCTCTAGTTAAAATTGAGAGAATTTTAAATTTTCACTAAAACACGTCATTTGAAATCCATCAATTTTTAAATAATTCAATTTGAAATCAACTCATCCAAACACAACCTAATAGAAATCCAATTGAATACACTTCAATATTTATTTAGAAATAGGGGTAGATGCTTATAAGTTTTTGTTATTTTTGCGACTAAATATTTATTTGGCGCATAATACGCGGGTTTTGGAGAAATTGTTACCCTCGTTGGGTTTTTCTATGATCAGGAAGAGGTTTCGCCCTTCCTGATAACAGGTGACCAATCAAAAGTTGACACTTCATTTTCTTTCGTCATAGTGCGATCTAACTTCGCAATGAGATTAAATATTTAATTATCTAAATAATATATATATAATTACTAAAATATCCTTACAATTTTATTTTTTTAAAAATTAAAAGTTCCCATATTAATGTTTAATCCCATTTTTAATACAAAATCTCAAAACCAATTTAACATTAAAAATATAATTTCATTCCCAATCAAAATCAATTAACTGGGTTCTTGAGTTACTTTCCCCTAAAAAAATTTGATGCTCTCGCGATCCAATCGCCATGACTGAAAGGCCAATCCATCTATGTGCTACCGGGTGTGTATGTAAGAGGCTGAATTGACTCATTTTGATAATATTCAGAGCATATCACCATCCCCTGTATATTATCGTGTGTATTTGACTATTTGGCTTCATACTCTGTTAACCCTTCCTGCTCTGGTCTTTTTCCATGGAGTAGATCTTTTACACTTGAGTAATAAGAGACACCATTTTTTACTTATTTAAAAAAAGTTGGTTCTTCACCGTTGATGACGCTGCCAATATCCTTAAGCTTTTTTGGCATTTGACAGATTAATCTCAATTAAATTTTGCACAATTCAAAAATAAAATTTGATAACCCCACGTGAAGAAGATATTGAAGAATACATGAAAATTTAGAGGGAAGGGTGTGAGAGATTGAAGCCGTTTTGAAGAAATTAGATTTAGGATTTCAACAAAACTGACATCTTAATAAGGATACATTATTTTATAATTAAATATTTTTATTTGTTAAATTTAAAAAGGACGTTTTTGTCATTTCATATTTATTAATTTATTTAATTAGTAGGCGAAGCAGTGCGATTGCATATAACAAATGCACTATTGCGAAGTGCAATCTTATCAAAACAATCTTATACGTTGGATCATTGATCCAATGATATTTAATGAGTGTCCTGTTATCAGGAAGGGCGAAGCCTTCCTGACCATAGAATCAAAACAATCTTATACGTTGGATCATTGATCCAATGATATTTAATGAGTGTCCTGTTATCAGGAAGGGCGAAGCCTTCCTGACCATAGAAAGACCCATCTTCGTTAGGTACTAATCTTTTGTTAGGTAATAATTCTAAATCTTCTCCCTCTTACGTGTCATTCCAAATTATTTTCATTTGTATTTTTTTATTTTGTAAGAATTTTACATTATTTTCTTTTTTTTTTCTATTTTTTTTCTCTTTCTTATTTTCTTTTTCGTCCACCAAAATTTCTCATATTTATTTTCTCCTCTTATTCTTCATTTCTATTAAAATTTAGGGATTAAAGTTTTTTTTAGTCATTTAAGTTGGACTAATTTTGAATTTGGTCCTGATGGAATACACATTTTGATTTTGGTCCCATAAGTTGTATAAATTTTGAATTCAGTCCAATTACCCGTCATTGCAGGTAAATAAACCGGTCAAATCCTTAGCTCGTATGCAATTCAAATCAATCGTGAATAACCGTGAATTTCCTCATGTGCAGAAAAATGCACGAGCTAAGGATTTGATCGGTTCATTTACATGCAGTGGTAGGTAATTGGACTGAATTCAAAATTTGAACCAACTTATGAGACCAAAATCAAAATATGCATTCCATCGAGACCAAATTCAAAATTAGTCAAACTTAAAAGACTAAAAAAAACTTTAATCCCTAAAATTTATCTTTAATTCCCGCGTATTACCCGCGGGTTTTGCACTAGTTTATCTAATAAACCCTAAACTATAATATCCAAAAATTTCACATATTAAATTTTTTTTGTACTCAAGACTCAAGAGTGGTGCATCATTCAACAGCGACAGGAGAGAGAAATTGAGAAACCTAGTGAGAGAAGTAGAAGGAAGGATGTCCGGCTTGGCGGTAACACCGGAACAGCTCACCGGCCAAGGCAGAGGGAACTTGAACACTGGCTTAAGTGCATCGGAGCTTAACGCATTCCGCATTTCAGCAGTCATGGATCGCTTGAACATTCACTTGCACAGCTTCAATAGCAGCCCTGCCGAGTTCTTCAACCTCTGTCTATCTCTCTCCAGGCACTCCTCTTTCCCCTTTTTATTTCTTTCATATTTTGTTATCCTGAATTCTGTTTATCGTGCTTTCTCCCACTGTTTATCATTTGTATTGTGGTAGAATTTATAGTTGCATGCTTAAAAAACATTTGAGTAATGGCTCCCTTCATATGCTTGCTTATTTCTCTTCTGCCTGTGTAACATGACCCAGTAGCATGTATTTAATTTAACCTGTGGGTTGAGTGTTGAGGGGGAAAATGGTCTGTTTAGGACTTATTCACTAATGTTTTGAACTTGCTAGGCGATAGGCCGAGGATCATTTGGTGATGCCTATGCTGCTTGCGTTCTAGTCATGCCCTGTTACTCGGGTGACTCTGGGGATTTGCATACTAGTTTTTTTTTTTTTTAAAATTCCATTCTGGTCATACTGTGATACTGTAATTTACTGATAGTTGTTCAGTTTTCCAAGGACATCAATCTGCATTTGAAATCATTCTTATATGATTACAATTGAGAAATATGTTATTTTTTGTCTTTCAGTGTGCCCCTTATGTGAAATTGTTTGCTTTTGGTGATTTATTAAACCATGCTGATATACATTGCACTATAATGTAGTAATGTTATTCTAATTTTAATGCATAAATCTTCTGCCCTTCAATTGGTTCTGTAAGGTTTCATTGTATCTTCTTTTCTTTTTGTGGCTGCACCATGACTCATAAAGAATAGTAACATTTGCTTTTAGTATTCACATTGAATGTTTCTCGCTGGATATGTTTCATTTTTTTTTTGGCAATGCAGAGGTATTGATTTTGCTATTGCGAACCATGAGGTTCCTAACAGATGCCACGAGTTCCCTTCACTCATGAAGCAGGTAATGGTATTATGATTGGATGTTTAAAGAAAGGACCATACTTTTTTTTTTGTTTCAACTTGTGGGTATGTGAGATTCTCATAGGCTTCTTGGAATAAAGCTTACAGTGCCATGGAATGAACCATTTTCACTGGGCACATGCGCTTAGTACTCCTAGTGCATGGAAATAAGTGAACTGTTATAATAATGGCACAACTAGGTCTGGACACACTACACAGGATATTTTCAATGTCTTTTCTATAACATGTCACACAAAAAGGCAGGCAAGCAGTATATCGTTCAGCCCCTGGTCTGTTTGCATTGCTTCTATAGCTGACTTGTTTGAAACATGACTTGGTTTCCTTTTTTAGAAAGTTGATTTTAGCCTTTTACTGTCATCCAGCACCCCCCTTGCAAATGTAACAAAAAGTTTTGTTCTATCGATTGCCCAGGGATTTATTTGTTTCAGTAGAATTGTATTGATTATGAGATTGGTCATTGTTTTTTGTGCACATGCCTAATATTTAGTCATTTCTTGCATTGTCCATGCTTCAGCTTTATCATATATAGCATCAATAGCAGTTTATTTTTGGTTTTAGTTATATATTTGACTTTAGATTACAACGTGGCACAAAAACTTTTTCTGGTGCCACACATGTAAAAATTTGGAAACCACATTTTGATGTTTCCATTTACTTTGCAACTCTTATTATGAAAATGTGATCTGTTATGCATGACTTTGTTTCCATTCTTAAATACATTTGCCATCATAATTGCTCCTTAAACTGATTGTCCGTGTGATCTTCTGTTGTCTTCTAGATTATCGATAATAATTGTTGCATGTCTGTGCTACCATTCTGTCCTCACATTCACAGATTCTTGCTTTGCTAGTTATGTCTATTGATATGCCAAAACTATGGTTGTTTTCATATAGTCCGTTGTTGATGGTATCAAGCCTTTTCTCATTCTGCATCAATAAATTTTATGTCGTTAGGTGTGCCAATATAAGAATGATGCTCAACTGAAAGCAGCACTTATGGTCCTGATGATTTCTGTTAAGGTAATTTCTTCTGTCTAGCCAATATTTGGTGAGACCTACTGATTTTATGCTTCAGTTGAGCATTCTGACGTAGTTTCTGATGTAGATGCATGGTATGTGACTATGTGAGAATCTATGCTTTTCTCGTATTTATCATTTGTCTTATGGACCCTTGATGCGGAAACATATTCAAAATATGATTCTGATTTCTGTAAAAGCTATTGGTGATAAGGCCAATTATGAGGGAGTAGATAGAAACAATTAGTACACATGCTTAATGGTCCTAGGTAACCATGTTAATTCTTGAATTCTATGAAATTAAAATAACTATCAAGAAGTCATTTTGTGGCCATTTTGTGAGTATGGCCCATCTGTTTCACTTCCTTAAAAGCACACGAAGCAGAACATTTATAATGGTAGACTTCTTATTTTCTAAATCTAGAATAAAGTTGTACTGTGTAGAATTTCCGTTTCTGGAATAACTATATATGTACAACAGGAGTCCTGGAGTAAAGCCATACAAAATTTGCATTTCTTAAACTCCGCGCGTGGTATTTTTTCGCTCTCTTTTGTTTTCAAATTTCAACAATCTTCCATGTTCGCATCCAGAAATATTACCTTGTTATCTATCTGTCTTGACATAAATACAAATCACTTTTCTCACTCATTATTTATCTCAATGTGTAAATTATACGGTAGAGTGCTTGCCAGAGTGGGTGGTTTTCTGATGGAGATTCCAAAGAGCTCGGCAATCTAGCAAAGGAGGTCTTTCAATATTTTTATTATTTCATACTCTGTATCTATCCCTTTTTACTGCATATCCAATTGTCCTACATTTTGATATGTATAGATTGCAAGCTACTTTGGTAGTGTGCCAGATTTTGATGCTGAGCCAAGCAGTTCTCAATTAATTATCTCAACAATCATGTCCAGGTATACTACGTTTGATCTCATTTTTATGGTTTGAGGTACTATTTTTTCAGCTTATTATGTCATAAAGGCTCATGTTTAATTGATAGCATTCGTCAACGGAATCACTAACTGACAAGTATTGTATTAGGTTATGTGTAACTGATGATCACTTCCTTCCTCTGCTTATTTTAGTTAGTACCATTATTTTGAGCCAGCTGCTTGAATAAATTTCCGTTTTAACTTTTAAGACCTGATGATGACGACTCTTAAGAATTTCCTAATAAAGAGGAGGCACAATAAAAGCCAAATTACATGAATTCATGATTTAGTCCCTCTTGACAGATAATTCCACTTTTGTCAAACTGTCGTGTGATGTGGGCCATGTGGCCAATCTTCCCATCAGGGTCCTGTAACATTGTAAGCCTGTAGGCCGTGTAGGATCATGGGTTGAGTGATTTGCTTGATCAGATAGTTTTACGTAAAAGATGTGAACTTGGATTCAGTTGTTTATTTGTTTCTCAATACCTGATACTGCTGTTTCTTATCAAAAAAAGAAAAGAAACCTGATACTGTTGTGCAAACTGAAGTAGAGCAAACAGTTGTATAGCATTTTTTTTGTATAACTTGTGAGCTCCTAACCATCTGGTGCTAGGTGTGGTAGTTAATAAATCATGTTTATTCGCATATTGGACCTTTGTTCATGTTGTTGTTTCACAGATGCGTAAGAACTTGTCACAAAACATTGATGAAATTTCCAATTGATGTGGATAATGATTTCAATATTCCTATACCATTTTGATGCTTAATTCTTGGGTTTCTTAAATTGTTTTTTTGTTTTCCCCCTGTAAGCAATACATAGATTTCTATCTTGATTCAAGTCATTTTTCTTGGTTGCAACAATGCAACTGAAATAACATTGTTGTACGTATGTGTGCAGATTCTATCCGAAATTGAAAATGGGTCATAGGTTTGTTTTTCTTGAAGTCAAGGTAGTATTTATTCCTTTTCCCTATATCCAGGTTCTCTTATCTGATGTTTTTCAGCTGATAGTTCTCTGGTTCATTTTGTTTATTGTAGACTGGATTCGATGCTTATGTGAGCGACTTCCAGATCTCGAAGAATTTAAAGTGTTCTTCTGGAGATAAAATAGTAAGTGCGCAAACTGTTCTTGTTTTCAATTTTTAAATTTAAGAAAGTACCCATGTTTCATACTTGGTCAACTAATGAGTGTACATCAGTTAAGGCTGTTTATACTGTATCTCATTGTTTTTCAGAACTTGCTTGATAATGGAGATAAATAGTGGAGCAATGAATAATTAAAATGTGTCCTCTGGTTGTAGATGGGTCTCATGTTTATCTTTGTTGATGGGCACGTGTTGTTTATCTTTTTTTTTTTTTTTTCTCTGATGATGCTTTCTGTTTATCTCACTGTCTTCATAAATGAGTACCACATGCTCTTTTTATGCATTTATTGTAAGTGATTACTATTTCTCGCTCTGAAATGTAATGTTTGTGCTCTTTTCTTTTTGGGTAATCTTTTTATCACGACACTTCTTATTGGAGCTTACATTACATATCAATGCTTGTAATTGTATGTTTTTCTTTATGGAAAAGCGGTATAGTGTCCAACATTGGTTGACTTGTGGAATTTAGATAAAATATCAACGGAACTGCCTCTTGACTCTTGAGTTAATTATTTTGCAAGCAAGAACAAATGTTAAGTAATCTAGTGGAGCACAATTACACGAGTCTTGCTTATGGACCCAAACCCTGTAGGCTTTGATGTGATAAAACAATATCAGAATTTATCCCTATGTACTATCAACTTGAGAAGCCCATTGAAAACACTAGTAACTCAGGTATGACAGGTTCACAATTTTTTTTTCTATTGTTGACTTCTCTTACCTCACATTTGGAGGGAAATATAATTATTTTCTTGAAATGAAACTTAGGAAGAATGTTCCTTTTCATCCTATTACATGGTTAAAAGTGAGAAGACTGAGAAAAACAGGTTCTTCTTGCATTTACATATGCTTTTTTCATTGTATTGCACGAGTAAGAATGTTGAAGTGAGAGAATATCAAGATAGGTCTTTTTACTAATCTAAAGATGGGAATTTAAGGCAAGCAAATGGTTGCTATTTTGCCTCTGCATCAGTTAGAGATAAAATCTTCTGTTTTACTTTTTTGGTTTGATTTTATTTGTTTTATTTTCACGTCTCCGTTGCTGCATTAATCTGCCAATCTGGTGGTATTTTCTTCTATATATCACAAGAGAACTATTTTTTGAGCAAAAAGACATTTTAACATTCAAATAGTAACAGATCATACTAATTGAAAATTTAATCCCTTTGTGAAATGTAATTTTGATGTCGTGAACTCTTCATAGATGATCTTTAACAAGACATAATGAAAGCGTATCAGTTGTCAGAAGGCATGCCCTATCTTCCTTATGGCTAGCCGGCTAGGCAACAGGTTATGACCGCAAGAAAAGTTAATTGTGGATGTAGAGAGCATTCCTAATCTATATAATAGTAGGTAATTAAGTGAATCTTCAGTGATTGCATTTACCTCTTCATAGTTCTTATGTAATACCTTTAAGTATCGATTGCAAGGGGACCATCTGACCTAAAGAATTACCCATTCTGTCAGTATCTAGTTAGATTCACAAGCCACCAATCAAATCAAGACCTGCCCGCTCTCTATCCCGTATTTGATTTGCGAAAGAGAGTTATTCTATATTAATGTTATTGAAGTATAATTTCCAGGGTAACTTGAGAGTTAAGGTTCACATTTTCTAGGGTGAAAAATATTGCAACTGTCAGTTTGTCTTTTGATGTTCTGTATTTTCTGTATCATGATTCTTCTTTCAGTATTGGGGTATGAGATATATGTGAAAACATACATGAAGCGCCAAGAATTCAAACTATTAATTTATTACCATTTGGTAATTCTTGGCAATGTTAGGGTTTTCTCCTTTCTACTCATACCTAGACTATCTTTGATAAAACTTATAGCAGATTCAGTCTGCAGTACACTTTGTACATGGGAATATAATATAGTCTGGAATTTTAATATTCATAATGTTTCTAACAACTTGTATTTTTTCAGATTCATGAAAATGAGGGCATAGTTGAACCTTTTGTGTCATATTCTTGTTCATCTAATCAGTGCTTTTGCTTACAGAGGTTATTTGTTGTCCAAACGGATAATATTGAAACATCTTCCTGCCTTGTTACTCCTGCTAAAGTAAAGTAAGCTGTTTCCTTCCTGACAACCACCAACTTACATGGGGTTTTCCTTTCTTTTGGGCCAGTTGACAAATTTTGTTTATGATCTGCAGCTTTCTCTTGAATGGAAAGGGAGTGGACAGAAGGAACACTCTTTTTATGGTTTGCTGCAATTTTTTTTTATTTTTTTTATGTTTTTTGTATGAGAGTTCTACTTTTATATTATTATTTTTTCCTACTAGGATACGGGGCCACAACTTCCAACAGTTGTTACACCTGTGCTAAAATATGGATCCAATCTGCTTCAAGCTGTGGGTGATTTTATCGGTACTCTTGGTTCAAGTTTCCTTGTCAGATCTTTTGATTTTGGCATTGAATATTCTGAAGCTGCTAACTCTTGATTTTTTTGATTCTGAAGGAAATTATATTATAGCAATTGCTTTCATGAGCGAGTTGCCAAATCCTGATATTAGCTGTCTTCAAGATTATGAGCAACATACTCCTGCAACTGTGGATGCAGGTGCCCTTTTAAAGTTTTTTTTCTTTCTAAATTCTATAAGAGGATATCTCATTATTTTTCCGAACTGCAATCACATCTGGATAAGATTTTGTAGACACGGGTCTTCTTAAATCATTTGGTTAGCGAACTTCTTGCTTTCCTTAATATTACTCGTTCTTTGTTTTATTCTGTTTAGATACTGATTTAATTGAGGGGCCATCACGGGTATCACTAAACTGTCCTATTAGGTAATCCTTGATATCTGTTCCTCAATCAGATTTATGTTTTTTCCTCTTCGTTTCTGCTTTAGTTGTTTATAAAAACCTTATCATTTACATTTGGGAATCAATTTGCTCTTGCATCTCATGCTGCATAAAAATATGCTTTAAATGCATAGCAGCATAGGGTAGTTAATCTATTTGAGTACCTGTTACAACACCAATCAAAGTTATCTGAAACTCCAAGGGTATGTTTGATTTGGGATTTAGAGGATTTTGAAATCTGGATTTCAAAGTTTAGTGGATTTCAAAATCTTGATAAATAGTAATGGTGTGTGTTTGTTTTGAGATTTAAACCGGGTAAGATTTAACTTGATGTCAAATTGATGTTAAGAGTGTGTGATGTTGTATTATTATTGTTGATGTTGATTGTAATTGTAATGATTGAGTGATGATTGTATAACAATTAGTGTGATTCATTGGAATTTGCAAAAGTGAGAATAAAAGGTGTGAACAGTGATAAATAACATAAGAGTGTGAATAAAAAGAATCATATTTGCAATGATTCATTGGAGAGAGTGTGGGTTTATAGGATCCGTGTTGGGTTTTAAAAAAACTGGATTCTTAAATCCCAAAGTAGAACCGGATTTAGATTTCGAAACCCCAAATTCAGTTTTCAAATCTCAAATCAAACATACCCCAACAAATATTCTTGATTATTGGCACTCCATTTCCACACTTCTTGTCTTTCCTTTACCTGAGCTTATTTCAAATTTTCCTTATTTCTAATTTAAATTTTGATGTATCCTCATTTATGCACCTAAGATCTAGCTGTACCTTGATGTCCTAATTTTTTCCATCATTATTCTTAAATTTGGCAGCTTCAAGCGTATTAAAACTCCTGTCAAAGGACATTCATGCAAGCATATTCAGGTAATCCAAGTTACATATTTGAATAGAAGTGAAACGCAGGAATTAGGAAATGGATGGCTACAATTTTTCATTTACTTACATAATAGCTGATGTAGGGACAAGCATTTCTTCTTTTATTGCGATTGTGGTTTCCATGGCCTGAGTTTTTGTCAGGAGTCTTTATTATGCTTTATTCCATAAATAAATAGTCTATTGTACTAAGTAAACTCATATGTGAGAATTTATCTTATCATTTAAAGAACTTTTAAACTGTCTTAAGTAAAATCAAGATTAAAAAATCTTAAACCATGCAATTTTGCAGATCGTACTCAGTTTGTATTCTTTCATTCTGGTTTATTAAAATAATTTTCCTTTTTTAGTGTTTTGATTTTGACAACTACGTGGACATAAACTCAAGAAATCCGTCCTGGCGTTGCCCTGCCACTTGTAATCAGCACGTCTGCTTCTCTGATATTCGCATTGATCAAAGAATGGTTAAGGCAAGTATCTCTTTGAATTTATAGTGGATTTTACTTTATACAAATGTGATTTTGGAATATATATAATTTCGTAAATGAGTATTTTCTAGTTTATTGCACTTCATTATTTATGCATGTCTAACTGTGTATACTTAACCACCCCTACCAGTTCCCCCCTCCCTCCACATGGAAAAAAACTTATATGAGATGGTGTCATACATTAGACGGATGCCCATCACATATATATTATATGACCCTACCCAAATCATGTAATAAAACAAAGTGAAGTCTAAATACTAAAATGGAGCTTCGTCCCATATATATTCCAATTTGAGTTTAACAAGATTCTCTCACGTTGTATTGATGTTAATATTTGCTGACATCTTTTATGATGTTGCATTGTTCTCAGGTATTGAAAGAGGTTGGGCCCAATGTCTCTAATATAATTATCTCGTCAGATGGCTCATGGACTCCTGTAATGGAAAGTGATGATACTGCAAATAATCCAGTAGATAAGACCTCAAATACTGGGCAGGATGGTAATTCTTCTGCTAATGTAATGGATCTCACTCAGACTGATGATGTAATGGATTCTGTTCCTACATTTGAAACTGAAGACAGAAAAATAAATCCCTCAATTGGCAACACAAACAACGTTAATCAAAGCAGTGGTCAGGTTGACAATGACTACTGGAATGGAATTTATATGTCAACATTTGGGTCGGGCTCATCAAATGTTCAACCGAGTGAACTGCCATCTGGAGAAGTTCAGGCTTTACACCATAATCCTGTTGGTACAACTTCTGTACCACAAAGTGGGCCAGATATGATGCAATTGCAGCAGTATCAGTCTGCAGATTTGTCTGTTAGTAATGAGTATGGAAGATATCCATCGATTCCCAGGCATATAATGAGAACACCAACTGCAGTTCAGGCCCTTCCTGCAGTTCCCCAACGAAGCTCTACAAATCGTCCGAATTCGTTTATTGTAAATGGTCGTTCAGGCCCTTCTGCACCGAACTTGACGAGGAGTCCTGTAGATCTGCGTCAGGTCTCGCCAATGTCTTCATCTTCGTTGAGACAGCACTCCAGTACACAGGTAAACTGTGAATATTTTGTGTAAATAGCCTTGGATAATTATGTTTTTCCGTTTGTCATGTTCATTAATTATTCTCATTGGGCAGCAAAATTCTCAATATCCTCCCGCTCGACCACCTCATCAGAATGCTGGTTTTCCAGACCCAAATATTTACAGACTTGACAGCTCAACACAGCAGATGAGGGTAACAAATCCATCTCCAGGCCAGTCCACAAGCAGCTTCTTGCGTGGTCAACAATCTCATGTTTTTGCAGCTGCCAACAGGGCTGTACAGATGCCTGTTGATGCATCAAGAACTGTCCCTGTGTATCCCGATGGACGTAATATCTCAACACCGCCAGGAGATCAAAGAAGCACATCACCAGGGAATTACAATCCTGCTGATCTGAGCAGCTGGCGCCCTCCTGCCCGTATGCGTGGGGCCCTAATTGGGCAGGATTATACTAATTACCACAACCAGATCTTTAATAGGCCTAATCAACAAGCAAACGTGGGTAGACCTATCTTGAACGTGACCTCTCCCCTGGCTAATGTCCGGCCACCGTTGCAGGCCTTGGTGGCTGGTGGAATCATTGAAGAAACTCAACCAAATTATGCTAATCCATTATCAGCTGGGAGGTCTATGGGTTCGGATAGTTTACCCAACGGCTCGTCGGGATTGCAATGATTTCTCTCTCTCGTGTTCTTTGGAACTGCAGAATCTATAATTAACAAATCTGGGGTAAGTCTGTATAGGGTGTGACTATGGAGTTTTATCAATGACATGCTTAAATATTGCTTAGGCCAACTCCAGCGTGTACTCTATTTTGAAGTAAAACTTCAAAAATAGACTACACCTCGTGCTCCAACCGTTGTCTATTTTAAAATATGGGAATAGAGTTTTGAATGAACACAATGTACTTCATATGTCAAGTTTTATTGTTCAAGGTTTTAAACTCTTATCTACTACTCCTTCCATCCCATTTCATTTTTTTGGACCATTGAGCATACATCTTCAAATCACATCAATTTTGGCTATTATTTATCAGGTTGAATATCTTAGAATTATTTTTATGCCGAAAGGGAATCTTATAGTAGTGATTTTACAGACCTTAGTATATTTTTAATAATTTAACTAAATTTCAAGGGAAATATGTGTGAGTTATGATTTTATTAACTAATGCCACTTCAATTCATGTGGATCATATTTTTAATTTTCCTCAATTTAATCCCATTTTTCTCCTCTTTTCTTTCACCTTGTATGAATAGCAAGCAAAAATTATCAATAACATTTAATATTCTAGTTCTAAAAAACTTCACATTTGCACACGAATATAAGCTGGTTTTTTTTTTCCCTTTCAAAAGCAGAGGAATGAAACCGGTAACATTATTAATATAGTTTTTTGGGCTAATTTGATAGTTAGTATAAACTCAAAATCATTAAATTGTTTTATTTATTTATTTTATAAACAGTTTGGTAGTACATGTGACATAGCTTTTTTTTTTTTTTTTTTTTTCTTTCGAACACAAGTACATATGACATAGCTATATCAATGATTTTGTATTAAATATGTTATCTAAAGCCAACTACAGTTAATTTTAACAACTCATGAGTTGTTATTCTTCACAAGCAGTTTCATATTTTATGGTTAGTTTTTGTGATATTGTTCATGTGAGGAATATTTATTTAAACTTGAAAACCTAGGAAGATATTTTGCACATGCTAATTAAGTGAATAATAATAATAACTCACTGATATCATATATATATATGACGTTGCTAATTGGTAGTAAAGATTAATTATAACGGTTGGATTTCAACAGATCAAGAATTAATTCGAGTTTCATAAAATATTTCTTAGGCGTGACAATTTGGATATTTCTTCCATTCACAAAATATATTAGGTTTATTATTAGTTCTACACTTGATAATATATATGTGTGTGTGTTGCCCACCCTCATATATCAAGGCATTTTTTTTATTAGAATATGATCGAAATTCCAGGAGATTCATTTAGTTATCGAAAAATGACGACCGGTATCTTTTTCTCCTCCAAGTTCAAAAATCGACATTATATAATGGAGCATTCAGTGAAAAACATCATAGAAGCTAAAGAATTGGTATGTCACACACTTTGTTGCAAAAGTTGTTTTATAGTGATCAAATCTAGTGGTAGACGATGCTATGTATTATTTCATCAATACATTCATGTGTAGTGTTAATTTTTTATTATAATATTAACACCATTTTTTCTTCTTTTCTTTTTCTAGATTTGTTTGGTTTGGACGGTATCGGTAATTACAGAGATTTCACTGATGCAACTCATGGTCATCAATCTCATATGTTATTGCAACTATCAATAGAGTTGTACAGATGTATGATACATCAAGATCTGTCTCTGTGTATCCATGGAATCAATCTCAATGGACATAAGTCGCGCAACAATCCCACCGTTCACTTGCGGGGGTCCCGTTTAAAACCAGAGTTTTGAACTCTGTATGAACATGGACTCTTAAAAAAAATTCTCTCGTAATCATGTACATATACGTAGAATGCAAGGAATGCATGCGGTCGGGCCTTTAATCCAAATATTCACATTGTATATCATGCTTATTGACTCTTTGTATATGCACCTAACAATGAGATCGGGGAAACCATCTCGCCTATTTAGTTTTTGTGTTTTATATAAATTGTTTCTAATCTCGTAATCAAGATTGTTTTTTTAATCCAACACCCTTGAAAGGCAAATGAAAATATCACTAGTTGATAGCACTGTATCAACAGCGCAAACCCTTTATTTTGGTGCCAAAAATACCCTTGCAAAATCTTTAAAAAAACCATTTACTCAGGCAGCTTAACATCATATAACCCACTTTGGGAGGAGAGCTGAGAAGTTTAAAAATACAGCCCATGCATTGGAATCCCCAGATTAATTGAAATTAGCGACGTCTAGACGAGGGAAGCAAGCAGTCATACACCCGTTCCATGCGCGAAGCAATGCTAAGCTTATTTTCAGATAGCAGGCCCGGCTTTGCCAAATCAATTAAGTCCTGTCTCAAACTGAACATGACAAATTGTTACATAGTTACTCTAAAATGCTCCAAACTTCCAGAGAGAGAGAGAGACTAACCATATCCATTCGCCCGTTTCCCTTGCGTGACTCTCCACTATACTATATAGGGAATCCAGAAAATATAACACCAGACCATACATGCATTGAGCATCATTTTCCTGAAAAAGGTAAAAACATTAGTTTTCTTTTTTTTTTTTTTTTTAAAGAAAATCACATTAAAGTCGTGCAAAAACAACTACTATAACTTTAGAAAAATTGAGACCACACTATAGATTCAATTATTAAAAAGGAAATTTTAGGCTGGACAGTCTAATCTGTGACGTAATGAAATAATCAATTAACAATTGCGTGTTACCAAAATTAATTAAGTCAAATGAGTACTAAGTACTAACCAATCCTTGATCTTTGCAGCTCTGGAACTGCATTATAGCTCTCTCAATTTCCACGAGCATTAGCCTCCTTTGAATACGAGCAACTCTTCCTCTACCTTCAGCTCTGGTATCCTGATTTCAATGTAATAATGAACTCATCAGATATCTCAACAATATCAACTCTGATATTCAGCATGAGACATGATATAATAATAGTGAAATTTGACCTCTTCTACTATCATTATTAGAGATTTTTTAAACACTATCATCCAACTACAAGGAGCATGCAATCTATAGCCACAATTTCTTGAAAAATTCTTGTGTGAGAAGGATCTAAACTAAGTGTATTTTCACCCACATTACTCATTTATTCAATCACTAACCCGTACTCACTTTTCATTTTGATTACTTCATTTTTATAATGGACTCACAAAAGTGCCTCCAATTTCTTCTAAGCTTTGGACTTAATGAACACATATCATTTTCACCCGGGAAACCCAATAGGTGATTGTCAACCATTTCATTACAGTAATCAAAATCATTTTATCATTATTCAAGTTCATGAATGGCTTCTTGAAAAGTGATTTATTATGTAGTTAAAACTTAATTTTGTTGGATCTGAAAACCACTCTTTAAAATAAGGGGAAATAGTTTTTTTAGTCTTGTAAGTTACCCTTATTTTGATTTTAGTCATGTTGGCTTTCACGAATTGAAAATAATACTGTAACTTTAAACTTTTCGACATTTAGGTCCAGTGGCCGGTTGTAAGAGGTGAAACATCTCATTGACCAATTAGACTTTGTCACGTCAGCGTCAACAGGACGTTTCACCACCTATAGCCAAAATGTAAAAAATTGGAAGTTACAAGACTATTTTCAATTGATGAAAGTCGACAAAACTAAAATCAAAGGGCTAAAAAAAAAAACTAGTTTCACTTAACAAACAAACCGAGCCGTTAATATCATATAATTGGGGTAGGGCTACGTGAATCAATTATAAAATCACATTAGGTCTCGACAGTATTAATTTATAGAGATTTTACTGTATTTGTACAACATGGCAGGAGACAAACTGCTTACCTGTTTAAACCATGCTCGCACCAGCATGGCTAGAACAAGGGACAGAAAGAAAGCAGGTAAAGCAGCTAGAATAGCAAAGTTGATTTCGTTGGCCCTCAGGATTTGATCTAGTTCAAGCATTGCTCTGATTCAAAGATGTATTATATAATCAACAAACTTCCAGTGAAATTGCATGACCTAAAAAATAACAACATATCGAAAAACACACTCACTCTTCAATATCCAGTTTTAGCTTCTGAACCTGTAGTAAAGAAGCTATAGTGAACAACTCATATCAGGTGGGAAGACCACAAACTACTAAATGCATTTTAGTCGAGCATGCTACCTGAATAAGAAGGGCTCGAACAAGCTCTCCACCGACAAGGCCCTGGATTGGATGCATAAGTTCTTTTTCGTACCTTCAGATTAAAATGATGTTAGACTTTCTTCCACCAATTCACTTGAATATTCCAGATAAATATTAGACAATGTTGCATGAATACCAAATCATCGAATGGATCATCACTACTTCATTTGCATAGATATATTTCATCACGTTATTTTACAAATTCTTGTGAGTTCTCAGGTAATCAGGGGGGCATGACCTATCTGAAATTTCTCATGAAACCTCTAAACTTGAGAAACTGCATTCTCTGCTTGACGTGAGAGAGTTCATGCATAAATGTGAACATTGAGGATCTTAAAGAACTTGTTTAAATTAAATATTGCAAAAACTACTGGTACTGAAATAAAAAGCAAGTGGGCAATTGTAAAATGACTCGTGAAAGAAGCTGTGAACTAAGAGGAAGTGGACCAGAAAACATGTGATTGATCCAGAACCACATTAGCATATGAGGTCCTTGTCTGCACAACTAGATATGTAATCGAGATGGTTCTACTTCGTCGGATATTTTTTGAATATTTGAAAAAACGGTTTGGCTTTAATGAAACAGATTAAAAATATCCTCATCTGCATACTAGAATATGAATAACAGATAACATGACACCAAGCTTATCTGATTAAGGGATTTGGTCCACCAGTTCTGTATAACAATTACAAACTCAGTCTATAAGAGCTCATGGCAATTTAAGTCAAGAAATTACAGAAATTGTTGGTATAGGGAGAAAGGAAAACGCACACACTTCAAATATCATCGGAATCCTTTAGGCTATTACATATAGAAATGGACTGTAGCACTGGTTTTCAACATGTAGCTGTGTAGTTTAGGAGAGATGCTCGTGAACATACACATAATTGGAAAGAACTTTACCTGGTCATTACAATCTCAAGCATTGCCTGGTCGGAAGCATTTGCTTCAAACTTTTTACCTGCTGCCTGCTCACTGAAAGCTAGGAGCATTCTGCATAGAGAAAACGAGCCTATAGTCAGGTTGAAATTTGAAGGTTATAGAAATGTCAAGAATAAGGCAGTCAAGATAGGAAAAATATTAATGGAGATCGAATTATACTCCACCTCCAAGAACTGATCAAAATTAGAAAACTTAGAAAAACAAAGGTAACAGCATGCAACATCAAGTCAAGAACTTTACCAAGTTAAAGTCGGAGAAACAGTTCACTCTAATGGAAACGGTACACCAACAATATAGCCAAACATATGACAGGAAAAAACTATTACTAAAATAAATAGTAAGGAGACCAATGCACCCATCACAATGGGAAGAACCAACTGTATCAGTAGAAAAGGGATTGGTCATTTGTGCACAGCTATTAGTTTATTTAGTTCCTTCATTTTAAGGATTAAATTTAGTTTCTGATTATTAGGAGTACAGATATCAGTTTATTTAGTTTCTTTAATTAGAAGATTAGATTGAATTTCTTATTATTTGGAATTTTGCTTTCCTTTTTAGTGGACTGGAATTCCAGTCACTCTTTTGCCTTTATTAGGATGTAAAAATACTTTCTTTTCATTACAGGAACATATTTCCAGATTCCTTTTCTTATCCTTACTCATGTAATGACAAGACTCTGGAGAATTAAGGCAAATATAGTAGATGAGACTTAAGTGGTATCATATTATAAACCATGATAGTAGATGAGGGAGGAGAGAAACAACCACATTAGAACATATTTCTTTTCTTTCTGGAAGGAAAATTTTGGATTTATGGTGCATGGCCCCAGAAAATATCATAGCCAACATTAGCCATAGTCAGAAGGTCGAATGCCTATCAAGAATTAAGTAGTATCATAAGGCTAACTTTATATGCTGATTACAGTAGAGTACAAATTGTATGTTACAAAATAAACTAGCATAAGAACTAAAATTACAAGGCACCCTTTTTCGTCAATCTAAAACACCATACTTTAATAAGTAATTAAAATTATTGTTTTTATAATAATAATAATACACCACTCGAGTGTAAGCATGTACAGAAAACAGGGAATCACATGTGAACATTGTACAGTAACAACTGGAATGTATATTATTCATATGCATGGCCAACATTTATAAAAACCAGTGGAAGAAAATGATTTAAAAAAAAAAACATGTAAACTTATCAGCTATCAGGTATTGAACAATGCTAACCTATGCAGAGAATCAGAAGTCAATTGCACTTCTTCACGCTCCATTACACCTTTTTGCCTTTTCCTGAATGTCTCAAAAAGCTCGTCCCTTATGGCCAGGATCTAGATTGCAAATATTAACAAGGGAAGGATAGTTCAGAAATAGAGTCACATCAATGACTAATACTGCACCAAATTATTTAAAACTGACTTGCAGTAGAATGCATATCCCAATAGGAGCACATATACACAAAACAAACCTCAATTAATCAACAGGGGAATATTCGGTGCAGATTGAAAACAAGAGAATGCTATTGATATTAGATACAATAACTACCCCATACTAAATATGAATATACAGGAGTCCTGGAATTTTTCAGGAAAGTAAAGATTACAAACAAAATATGGCATACAAAATATAACATAATCATTTTCCAAATTATAACCAACCACTCTATTGCTACAACATACTCATAAGAGATGGTCGAAGTCAGAGTTGAAGAATAGGGACGACGGGAGAACTCATAGGCTCATAGCTATCATATGGAAATAGAACATCACAATGGACAGGATTCCACGATAAGGGTGTTGCCAAAATGATCCAAAATATAGTAATGCAATAAGAACAAACAATCTTTTAAGCTAGAGATACATAATATATACTAACCACTCTACATAGACATGAACCGACAATTTTTCACTTTTCAATGAACCAGAGCACACAGAATCTTGAAACCTGCGCCCCACACCCCACAAAAATGAAACCAATATTCTTCACAAGAAATTGGAATATCAACAGACCATCAAATATTGAAAATATGAGTCTTTTAACCATATCAATCTTATCTCTTACTTAAGTTCAAGTTGGGCAAGAATTTCAGTAGCAGGAGTATCTGCAGAAGATTGGGATTTAAATATGTATATATATATATTGTAATTCCTTTTCCAGCAAACTTTGAAGCACTGGGAAGAGAAAGTGTGTTCCAGT
Source organism: Galeopsis tetrahit (assembly GCA_963675135.1). Taxonomy (NCBI): domain Eukaryota; kingdom Viridiplantae; phylum Streptophyta; class Magnoliopsida; order Lamiales; family Lamiaceae; genus Galeopsis; species Galeopsis tetrahit. The sequence goes on from OY776129.1 coordinate 71,274,112, forward strand.
GGCCCAGCTAACATAACCACAATAACAAATGTCAAATGTGCTAGCAATAAGCTGAGAAAGTTGAAAGGAGTCTTACTGGCTGCTCTACGTGATCATTCCAAAAGCTTACGGTTGAATCCTTTGCCTCGCTGATCCAGTTGTCAATGTCAGAGCTTCCCATCAACTTGCTATGACGAAGAAGCCACAATGAACAAACAGAAATTCCAAAAACCCCACAGCTATAGCTCATCCAGTGCATTGTTGCTTTCCTTGGCTTCCGATGTTTGGAAACCTAAATGAAGTGGAGTCATGTGCAAATGTAAGCCAGGAAGTAATTTGACTGTAAAATCTAAAATGCATGAATCATGTTATATTATGGATTACAAAACTCGTGCTAAAACAGGTAAATTGCTATCTCGATTCTTGTCCTAAAACAAGTGTCCTCAAGAATATTAGTATGGCTAAAAGATTACAGCAAATATGCTCGCACAGATGTGAAGCAAATACTAATGTTGAAAAATCCATGTAATATTTTGATAGGGAGAAACCAACTTGAGACCTGCTGAAGATTTTGTTAGTTTAAAAAAGAACATAGAAGGCTAATAGTTCTTCATTCTCGCAGATCGACAAATGGAAATCAAAATGAAAAAGAGTGAATACCAAATGTGCATTAATAAGAATCATATTAAGAAAGATTCTTACAAGTACAGACAGATAAGTATCCAATCTCTGCAGGTTTTCATAAATCAAGTTGATGGCATCTCGCATTCTGTCCACTGAGAACCTTCCTGATTTACTTCTGGAAGTTTTGCAAAAATCAGAGGGAGTGAATAGGTTCCATCCACTGATGAGCCAGTCTGCATGCCCATTGTATGATGAGATTTCAATGGAAAAAGCAGTAAATAGAGAGCCACAGAATCAACATGTGAAAAGGCAGGCTGTGCCTCATACACCAGAGTTACTCAAGACAGATGATGCAGTCAAATTTGGAAGTGGGGTCCAAGTTAAGAGGCGTCAAAATTTAGTCTGGTCAGCAAATTTTGGACAGTTAGAAGGTCAATCTCTGAATTAGTTTTGAATACATGAGAATTATAAAATACATTTAATGAAGTATTTAGTATAAAGTCAGTCCAGAGTCATCATTTGTCGGAGAGACGTCAGCAATAAAATTACTAAGCATTCTCCAGAAGTTTCCTCTTAGATGTTTTCCAAAAAAAAATCCTTCTAACACATTTTGGCTCCAAAGGCATTTGAATTTATTTAAAACAATTTTCAAATTATACTAGGATGTTTATGGGAATAAATGAGTAGTTATGTAATCTATGACTTACTTGACGATTTGCATGAAAATGGTCAATGGATGCCTCCAAGTTGAAAAATAAATCACTGATAGCAACCAATAATGAAGGCAGTGAATTTTCCAAATCATTAACCAGATCTTCTCCAACTCTGTCAAGCTCCATATAAACCTGTGTCCATTGCCAGGAAAGAGGAAATTTATTTATGAAAGCCAGCTCTGATATATACTTTAGACATAAGATTATTAAGTTAAGCAATTAAGGAACATTGGAGAAATAATTCAGGTTCATGCTCATCAGAATATGTATGTGCTCTAGACTTCTCTGATTGAACTAGGGCCTTTCTTCTTCACCAACAGGAAAAATGAGTACTAAGTTACCTGATTTATTTAATGTTCAATGATATTAAGAAATGCAAGTGCATATAATAAAAGGGTCTAACTTCTAAGACAAACAAGTAGTGGCCCAGTCCCTTGAGATATTTAAAGATCCATATTTCTAACAATTATGTTCTTTCAATTTCATACATATCAGCCAAATTAATTTGTCACGCGAGAAAAGAGGTAGCCAAGTTATACATGTACCTTATGTTAGCTATGTCAAAAAGTTTGAAAATTAGTGGAACAGGTACAAGGAGAACCGAAGCTAAAGAAACAAAGATAAAGCCCTTCAGACTCTCTTTGTTGAGAAAACAAAACTAGATGTACCTGATGTAAAGTTTGCAATCTATTATTGAATTTCTATTCAATTCACGGTTTGCTTCTAATAAGTTGTGAACTATAAACCTGACCAATGCTGTTTAGAATGTGTTATCACTGAATAAGCTCCATGAGTTGAATAAGACTCTAATTCAACATTAAGATGAAGCCTCCAATATTAGGGCGAGGAAAGCCCTATTCTAAAGTCATAAAAGGTGACCAGTTCACATGCAACTAAAAATAAATAAATTCCAATAGCCTAAAAAAAGATTTCAAAATGGCCAGTGTTATGGTACTAGGATAATTTCAACAGAAAAATACATGGATATCCAGCATAATATACCATGAAGTCAGATATCTAACCTTGGCCAAAAATGTTGCTAAAGAGTATCTCAAGGAAGTTAATACGCTAATCCTCTCAGATATATGAGAATATGCTGAAGAATAGAGCTTCTGGATACTAGTACCATCAGCATGGCAATCTCGTATCATTTGCAGGGTACCATTTACAAACGCAGAGGGGCCTCTCTGGCATATCATGAAGTATGCTTTCTGAGCATTTGAACCCTGAAACATCAAACAGAGTAAAGCTCGAAGCCATGAAGCCACATGTTAATCAATGATATTAGTTTCCACCACAGCAAAAACAGTAATGCATGCTGACCTCAGCTCTGGACTGCCAAAATGCTAAATTCTTCTGGATGATGCGCAAATTTCGAAGTGTGTGCTCAATGACATCCTCCAACGCCTCAAAAATTCTACGTGCCTCGGATGTAGTCCTGCATGTGGAGCATGGATCAGCATTTGCAATCACGAACCATTTAACACAATAGAGTAATTAGCATTTTATATCATCCTACATAATTTGTATAAGAAGACTTGAGAACAAAGTCTGCCACACGGAATTACTAATTAACGAGGTTGTTCATCCTTCCCCTTGATTTCTTTTCTAACCACATACCATGATGCATAAGCAACTATATCGTGGAATAAAATCAATCCAATTAACATGCTGGACTTGCCCAGATAGAGTGAAAAACATGAGAAATTAAATCATACGCAGAAGCTGGGTCGAGTGAAGTGGTGGAGGCGGCGGAGGGCAGCGGCAGGGGGAGGCAAGTTTTACGGTGGCGGCGCCTTTTTGAGGATGAATATAAGTTCGCGATCTTCAATAGGTAACTGTCAGCGGGAATTATAGATGCAGGGGAGAAGGCGCGGAGGCGGTTGCGAAGATAGTTAGAGTAGAATGAGAATAGAGCTTTGACATTGTTTGGCAATGGATCATCGTTCCCCGATGCGTCGTCCTCCATTGTTGAAACGAGAAATGGCGGTGACTTGCAGAGGAAAATGGAAGTCGTCCGGCGGAGAGGGGCAGTTGGGCGTTTGAGGAAATATGATTCAGTTGGGCTGGATAAGCCCAATCACTTTAATTAAGACGCCGGCCCATTAACATTATATATATATATATATATATTTTTTTTTTTTGTTATTATTATTATTACTCCCTCCGTTTTTAATTAAGTGTCACTTTGCCTTTTTTAATATTTTCAAAATAAGTGTCATTCTACACTTTTTTTCTTTAATTTTGACAAATTTACCCTTATACATTATACTCCCTCCATTTTCTTTACATTGATTTAAGTTTTTTCTTTTGAATATAGTATTATAGCATAAATTATGGATAAACCTTAATTATTGTATACATGAATATCACCTACAATATTGATCACATTCATTACTAAACATATATTTAATATTAAAATTAATTATCATTAATAAAGGGTAAAATGGTCCATAATTATATATCTTAATTTGTTGAAAATTGTTAGAACGACACTTAATTAAAAGTGGAGGGAGTATTATTTTTTTCTTAGTTACCTTTACTACTTTATCTTTTTCATCGTTTAATATTATTTATTTACTGTAATTAACCATCTATCATTGATAACTCATACAAAAATTTACTTATCCCACTTATTTATTTTAACAGTTTTCAGTTGCTCACTAAATTAAAAGTGTAACCGTAACTAATACGGAGTAGTAAGTTTTGGGGGTGTGCAAATACGGTTTAAATGGATTTTTTTTTTTGGCTAAACCAAACTGAAACATAAATTATGGTTTGATTTTTTTTTATTTATGATTTTAATTTTTTTTTTAATAATAGTTCAATTTTCACTAATGAAAAAACTGAATAAACAAAATAAAATCGAACTAATATTACATACATTAAAATTATATATTCCATAATTAAATCTATTTTACTATTTCACTTTTATTTCTAATATTTTCATAATCATTATCGAGTTACTATTTATATTTTCATAATCTATTTCAATGTTTCTATTTTTAATGTTTTAAATGACTTGTTTTCTTAACTTAGGATTCTATTTCATTCATCTATTCATTGTATATAACTGTATTTTTTTTTGTCTACTGAGATTTGTATTTTATTTATTTATTAATTATTGCGAAATAAAAAAATGAAAAATATTTTGGTTCGATCTTAGATTTGTAAAAAAATAATAAAAAAATTAGTCTATATTTCGATTTGTGGTTTACGCACGATTCGTCTAACCAAATTGACACATAGATTAACAATATTAGTCTCCATAAAAATATAGAAATCTTAATTTTGAGAAAACATATCCGTAAATAAAAATTATGAAACTTAATATCAAAATTTTAAAACTTAAATTTAACAAATGAATTTGAATAAATTTTACATATTTATGATTCCTAATTCTTCATAGGCATTTTTTCAACACTTTAACTATTGGGGGTGTTTACTTTGGACTTTGAGTGACTTTAAAAATCAGATTTTTGAAAATTTGGTTTTTTAAATCCCGATAAATAGTAATATGAGTGTTTCTTTTGGGTTTTGAAATAGTGAAAGATTTAACTTTATGTCAAATCAAGTTATAAGATTGAATGAGATTGTATTATTATATTATTATTTGATGAAATTATAATGATTAGTTGATTGTGTAATGATTAAATGTATTATATTATTGTATTATTATATTATTGTTGAGAAATAATATAATGATTGGAGTAATATTATATAGATATAACTTTATGTCAAATCAATATGTTTGATAGAGGTGGTTTTGAGTGGATTTTGAAAATTGGTTTTTAAATCCCGAAGTAAAAAGTAAAAGGGGGAGGAATTTTTTTTTTTAGTCTTATAAGTTTGAGACATTCCAAAATAAATCCTTTAAGTTTCAACTTTACAAAATACATCCTTTACCTTTCAATTTTAATCATTTTTTACATTAATTTTAATCCTTCATGTTTTGAAGGAATTAGAATTTGTCACATGTATTAAAAAACGCTACATCATCATGCTGCCACATCACTCTCTTCTCTCTATATATTTTAAAAAAAAAGTAGAGTTAATAACACCCAAAATATTCTATACACACCTCAAAATTTGAAATACAAAAATAAATATATATAAAATGACTAAGTAATAAATAAAGAGTAAAATAATTTTAAAAAATAACTTGAAAAAATCTGAAATAAAAAAATGTAATTAAAATTTAAAAGTATTTTAAAAAATTAACTAAATCTTTAAAATTAATTAAGTTTTGAAAAAAAAATCTTAGAAAGTTAAATAGGATCTGAAATAAAAAAAAAATCATAAAAAAATAAAAAAATTGAAATAATTAAATAAAACGTAAAAAAAAAGTAAATTACAAAAAATCAATAAAAAAGTATGATTTTATTTTTTATTTAATTTTCTTAATATTTATTTTTGATTGAATTGATTTTTCTTTCATTTTTTATTTTATTTAGTTTTTTAGAAAACCGAATCAATTGGTATTTTTTATTTAATTATTTTATGGGGTGTTAGTAGCCTACTCCAAACTAATTAATCATTCTTTAATATATATGAAAAAAAATAAAAAATTTACTGCATCTACTCTAAACTAATTAATTAATTTATTTAAAATATATTTATTTCTTATAAGTATTTGATAAAATGATGATATTATCATTAAATTTAGTTATACGTTTCAATTAATAAAGGAAAATAAGATTCACATAACACTCTTTGATTTCATTTGTAAAATTTATTTTGTATCATATTTTTTTAGATTTTTTCAAGTTATTTTTTAAAATTATTTTACTCTTTATTTATGTAATGGTTACTTAGTTATTTTATATACATTTATTTTTGTATTTAAAATTATGGGGTGTGTATAAAATATTTTAGAGTGTTATTAGCTCTACTTTTTTTTTAATATATATAGAGGAGAAATAGTGATGTGGCATTGTTTAATATATGTGGCACCAACTTTACCAATTCTAATTTCTTCAAAATATAAAAGATTTTCTTCAAAACATAAAAGATTAAAATTGATGTAAAAAAAGATTATAATTGAAAGGTAAATGACATATATTTTGTAAAATTGAAACTTAAATGATTTATTTTGAAATATTTCAAACTTATAGGATTAAAATAAATAATTTCCCTAAAACGGGTCTTGGATCTTGAAATCCAAAACCTGGTTTTTAAAACCAAAAGTAAACATCCTCTTGGTGAATGAAATATGAAAGAATATTTTCGGATGTTTTCGCCGTTCACACGCTGACCTGACGTTCATTAATAAAATACTCCCTCCGTCCGCCTATAAGCTTCCCGCTACTTTTTGGTACGGAGATTAAGAAAAATAATTAAATAATAGATATAGTACAATTGATGTAATTGGAAGAAGGAGAGAGATAGAGAGAAAAAGTAAAATATCAAATGAAGTGTAAGAAAAATTACTTATCAAAAAGGTATGAGAAGCTTATAGGTGAATGGACTAAAATGGTAAAATGAAAAACTTATAGGACGGAGGGAGTAAGTTTTACTCCATCAAATTTACTTTAACCTTATATTAATCACTAAATCTTCTTTTCAAAAAAATTGTGACAGTCAAACACTCGGATGGAGAAAAATGAAAAAGGGATTATAGTGCTGAGACAAACGTGCGCTTCTGGAATAGGTATAGCGTTTTTATCAAAATAGAACAACAAATTTCAGCTTACCAAAAACTAGCAACGACGGCGTTCTCTCCTAAAAGGGCTTCAAGCCTCTCGCTCGCAGTCACACGAGATTGCCATTCCATAGCATCAAGACCAGATTTTTCTTCGAAATTCGAACGATGTTCTACAGAGGGTAAGTCAGGAACACTCTCTCGTGCTAAAGATTTTTTTCTGTACCCGTTAATTTCTGCACTCGATGTTCATAATCCCTTGTTAATTGTAACTTCAAATTGCTGATGCAATTGATATCCTTTTATTAGTCTAGGTTTTGTTTCTCACTCTGTTTTCAGAATTCCTTCAATTATTTGTTACTAATTTTGATAAAATCTGTGCATTTTTATTGTTTCTGCGCGTTGATTATGCAGATTTTGTTATCTAGTATTCCTTTATGTTCTTATTGTCATGGCAATTTTATCAATTTGTTTCGTTATCCTTGGTTAAAGATGCTGGTTAGGGGATTGAAGTGCAATGTAGTTACATTTCACTATTCGGCCCTGTTTGGTAGCCAAGAAACGTCCAACAAATAAATAATTTCTAGTCTTTTATAATGTTTGGTAACACAGAAGGGCTCATTTTCCGAAACTTAATTTCCCATGTCTCATTCGATTAATGAACAAAAGAAGTAATCTCTTCTAGCGTGAATAATGTTTGATAAAAGTATAAATTATAAATATATACTCGGGCTGTAGCTACTGGCTACACTTATGAGCTAGCACTAACAATTGAGTATAATTCACAGGTTTCCATGTATTGAATTTAGTTAGGGATAGAAGCTTCACTCTTAATTGATACCGTCTATTTGTAAGCTGTAAGAGGGATCTCTCTTACCTTCTACCTTCCCTATTTTCCTATAAAAAAACACTAACAATTGAGTAAAAAAAGCATTTTTTGTGCAGAGCAATGATTTCCTCTGACAAAATCACTGATGGTTAGTAAATGCAGTCATGATCTGATGAATGTTTTCATTGTTTTGTCTATGAAGTAAATATGTGGACAATGGTGATGCAAGAGAGATGGGTTTGAAAAGGCAGCGATTGATGGATCAAGGGCCTTCATATTATGGTGCTTCTGGTCCAAGTTATATGTATGATCCTCCACCCCCTGCATATTCTTATATCCCACCACCTTTTCCCGTCGTCCGACTTCGAGGCCTTCCGTTTGATTGTGCAGAAGCTGAAATTGTTGACTTCTTCCATGGCCTAGATGTTATTGATGTTCTGTTTGTTCGTAAGGGTGCCAAGTTCATGGGAGAAGCTTATTGTGTTTTGGGGTATCCTCTTCAAATTGATTTTGCCTTACAGAGGAATAGGCAAAACATTGGTAGGAGATATGTTGAGGTTTTCCGAAGTAGGAAAGATGAATACTATAAGGCCATTGCAAATGAAGTTCTTGATGCTTCTGGCAGTTCTCCTCGTCGTGGTGCCCCAAGGGCAAGATCTTCTGATGAGAGGGACTTGTCTGAATTTAAAGGGGTGTTGCGGATGAGAGGGTTGCCATTTTCTGCTGAGAAGCTGGATATCGTAACTTTCTTTAAGGATTTTGCAATTTCAGATGACAAAATTCATTTAATAGCTAATTCTGAAGGAAGACCAGCTGGGGAAGCATTTGTGGAGTTTGCAAGTCCTGAGGATTCAAAAGCTGCAATGTCTAAGGATAGAATGACTCTGGGACACCGTTATATAGAACTTTTCCCTGCATCACGTGAGGAGTTGGAAGAAGCATCTTCAAGGGGACGGTAACTACTCAAACCCCTTCACTTTCTCTTATTCTGTATTTATAGCTCTGGATGCTTTTATGATTGATATTTGATTATAGGAAACCTCTGTTCTTCATTTCATATATCTCGTTGCTTAACTTGCAGAAAGGCTTTCTGATCTGTTGGGTAGTCAAATAACATCTTTCATCCATTGTTGTTTTTCTATGTTGTGCATATAAGATCAGTGTGTGTTTCACATGCGCATGTGCTATTTGCTTGGGCAAGATTGTGTGCTATAATCCGCATCTTAACCTTTGTAGTTACTATATCCTGCTTTATATGGTGATTGAGTTATAGTAACATCTTTTTAAATTCATTATGGATTATAAACTAATTTTCCTGTTGTTAACTGTTCACCTAGACTTTGGTTGTCTCTCATTATTGAAGGCGTAATAATGAATTGATCTATATTTTGTTTTATTAGCAGTTTTTGTTATCTTCCTCACTTTTTTGGTTACTTAATAAATAGTTAAACCAGCCCGTGGTTGTTCCAGTTGCTAAAGTCATATTCAATGTTAAACCCAATTCTCAATTTTTTTCGTTTTGCATTCTCTATTTATTTATTTTTTTGATAAGAAACTTATACTTTTATTGCATCAATAGGGATGAGAAGTCCCTATCATGATTACATATTCAGTTACAAAGCATAGATCCAGTTCCTAGACACATCAGAAATAAGATTACCCCTAAAAGCACTATGACTAGAGACCATAAGGCCACTTTATACTCAAAAATCCGCCTATTCCTCTCACCCCAAATAAACCACATCACTACTGATACATCAATCTTCCCTAGTATTTTTCCTTTTTTGCTAATAGAGCCCCCCAAATTACTTAGAAGCAAGGCCAAAATCGAGTCTGGAATAACCCAATTAATGCCCACTTCGTTGAACGCCCTGTACCACAGTTCTCGAGCAAAAGGACAATGTAAGAGTATGTGATTTAGATCCTCTGAGGAGTTCCTGCACAAAACACACCAACTTGGAGAGACAGAGCAATTAGGATATCGTTTTTGAATAAAATCACAAGTAGGCAGCTTCCCCAAAACAATCAACCACAGAAAAATCTGAATTTTCTTTGGAAACGGAGCCTTCCAGACCACTTTGAACCAAGGGACATGACTAATGTTGTTATAAATGAGACACAAGGACATAAAAAAAGACTTGACCGAGAATACCCCCGACGGATCAGCCTTCCATACCCTACGATCTTCTTCATAATCCCTAAGTCTAACAGATTCTAGACATTCAATAAGCTGTCCACACTCAGCAATCTCCCTATCCCTTAAATTCCTATAGAAATGGAAATTCCAAGACAATTGATATGTATTTTGATCAGAATTAGACACAAAGAAAGTTATGGGCTTATTGTGACCAGAAGACAACCGGAATAAAGAAGGGAACCTGCACATAAAGGGAGAATTACCCAACCACCCATCTTCCCAGAACCGAACCAAGTTACCCCGTTTTACCTCGACCTCCACCGACTGCAGAAAATCTGGATATACCCGAGATGTGAATTTCCATGGACTCCGAAACGTCGTCAAAACTGCCAATCCAGCATCTCTCTATTTTAGAAACCCTCTCTAAAACAATATTCTTTGAACGTGTAATCGATTTCTCTATTGTTCTAGTTTTCTTCATTTCTAACCATTAGCATGTCATAAATATGAATGATTATGTAATTTGTATCTAACAAATTCAATTCAACCCGCATTCTAATCAATTTCTCAAACAGTATAATTATTTCCCTTTTCTTTCAAATGGTATAATTATTTCCCTTTTCTTTCAAATAGTATAATTATTTCCCTTTCTTTCAAATAGTATAATTATTTCCCTTTACTTTCAAATATTATAATTAAAATAAAAGATGGGCATAAAGATGAGAAAATGTGAAATCATTTGCAACTGAAAATAAATAGACGTGAAATCATGAAATGAACCAAAAAAATAAATAGAAAAGGACCAAATTAAAATTTTGGCGATTTTTTTTCCCGTAAATAATGCATCCTCGCGCTTTATGAAATAGACAGTGGATTTCGAGAAGGGATGTAGATGCTCTAAGGGCAGTGTTCTGAAAGTACTTCTAAAAATGTAATACACCAATTATATCTCCTATAAGGCCATGTTTGATAGCTTAGATTAAATCTAAATTAACTATATATCATTTTTATTGGTTGTTTGATAGCTTAGATTAAGGGTAGATTATGCTTTAAAATTTATAAAGTTTAGTTATCATCCTAATCTTAGATTATCCGTCTTTGCTATTAAACATGCCCTAAGTGCATTGCAACTTTGCAAGTAGAAGTTCTACTCCTTTTTGTTGGGTGAATACTATAATTTTAGTGGGTGGGGCTTGAACTTCTTAGTTAGGCACTTATTTGAATGACTGTAAGTTAACTAAATCAGAATTCTTCCGACGTATTCCTAACACTGGATTCAAGAATTATAGGTGAATATATGCTCACTTAAAGATTTGCCAACATTAAGGATAGAGGACATTTAGGAGATTTTCTCTATGAGTTTCTCAATCACTTACTGGAAGGAAGGAGAAGTAGAAGTGATTAATATGCTAGTTTCATCTCTTTTTCTTTACAAACCTTGCATGCCATCATTGGGTTAGTCTATAGTTTTCTGTATATTAATAATTTAAATCAACAGAGCAGAAGGTTTGAAATTGAGGATACTTCCAAGATGAAGAAATGTCTCTTAATTCTTTGGAAGCTTTTGGCTGATTCAGTCAACTCTTAGCTACTGCTTGGAGTTAGTTATGTGACTATTCCAGCTAAGAATTTGGCAACATGACTATTGCCTGCTGGCTTACTGCACGAACTTAGTTATGTGCTACTATTATTCATGTTATTGGTGTCAGCTTCTCTGTGATATTGTTTCTAAATATTATCACACTATTTCTTTTGTGCTACTTAGAAATAGTTATTGATGTAACAACTTCTCTGAGAATCGAATGATGGTTAAATAATTATTATGGTGCTGGATTCAGTACTGTTTAATTTTTACGAGGGGTTTTCTTGTTAATGGTAAGCTGCCACTCCCTCGTGGATATTATACAATATTCTTTTCCAAACTTGTTATTCAATGGGTTGATTGAAAAAAAATACATGTATATCATCTTATTTATGTTCATATGCCGTGGATTAAAATATGGTCCAACTTATTTAATTTGTCTTATTGAAAATATATTCTAATGCTAGGGAAGTTTGCGTCCAAATTGAATCCTGTAATGATAGCCTATGATGATGATACAAGGTGCTATGTCGAAGTTGTAGATGATTATTTACCAAGTAGTGGCTGATTTACATCATTAAAGTTGTCTAAACGACTCTTTGTTCGGTTAAATCTCATAAGATGTTTAAACTTTGTTCAGGTTAATGTCAAAATCGATCGAGGGGGGGAAGGATGCTACCGAACCTACCCCTGTTATCCGGATGAGGGGATTGCCATTTTCAGCTGGGAAGGATGATATAATTGATTTCTTCAAGAATTTTGGTTTGTCAGAAGAGTCGATTCACATCTCGTTTAATTTCGAGGGGAGGCCGACTGGAGAAGCTTTCGTGGAGTTTGCTAATGCAGAAGATGCAAAAGAAGCGTTGGGTAAGGATAGGATGACACTTGGGAATCGTTATATAGAGTTGTTTCAATCGACACCTGAGGAGTTGAATGAGGCAGCAGCTGTCTCAAGGGGACGGTGACATTTTTTTCATGTCTTGTTATAACTTAAATACACTACATAATAATATTGCACAATCTAGCCGTAGGGCTATCTGTTTATTTTTTTACTTCTCAGCATGAAGTTATGGATTGAGAATTGTTGCTACTACTCGGAAACCTACCTTCATATTATAATGTTTATGAGTCAAGTTTTGTTGATAGTAGAGATGTTAAATGGGGCCGTAGGCGGCTGGCCTGCCCCGTTTAACACTGAAATATGCAGGGCTAGGTCTGAGTAATTTGATGTCTGTTTAAAGTCTCTTCCCTGAAGAAAAGCTTGCATACTTACCCTCACAATATACACATATTTACTCTTCATGTCATTACTTTTGGGGCCCATCGTACACTCAATTCAACTACCTTATTTACTTTATATATAAAAGTTTACAAATTTACCCCTAAGACTCTAATCATTACAATTTTTTCCTAAACTCTGTCTCACAAAATGCAAGTCTTTTAGGGACGGAGGTAGTAATACTTAATTTCGAAGATAATAGAGATTTTAGTTGCTGTAATTATGTTTTATATTCTGTATTTACTAATTATGTTGAATGTGCTTAGGATTGTTGTACTAATTTAATTGAACATTTTAAATTTTGTTGTCATTATATTTGCATTATATTTTAACTTTTTTTATAGTTCGTTAGTGACTTGTTTAAGATTGTGAGAAGGTGGGAGATTTTTTTTAAAAAAATTATCTTAAACTAAAGAAAAAAAAGAAGCTGACGTAGAGTGTCGAATCAAAAACTACATATATACAAAATATTGGCCACTTGTAAAGATCGTTTTTGTGTCCCAATATTTTGTGTTATATTGATCTTCATTGTCCAAAATAACACAAGGCTTTATATGCAATATTACTCGTTTACCATATGATTACATGTTTGTCCATATATTAAGTTAATTGGACAATTCAATATACAAATGCAATATCAACAAGTGTTATTGTTAACAAAATACTATAGTAAAACTTAAAATATTGTTAATGCAAGTAATCATGTCTCTATAATCGATTAAAACCTGTGAACAGCTTCTCTATATTTTAAGATATTTCACGGTAGAATAAAATTATATTTCACAGTAAATTTCTACAAAAATTGTTGTTTGTGCTTTTACAACAAGGATCCCCCTCACTCTGTGAAATTTAAACAATTTGATTAGCTTCCGAAGAAACAAAACAGACAAAAATTTGCAGTTGATATGATAAAAAAGGTGCTTCATTCAAAACTCTAAATGGCCTTTCTCCAATGCTTAATTTTCAACTTCCACATCCCTCGTCTCCCCTAGAGTGAATCGAACAAACCGCCTAACCTTCATGTTCTCCCCAAGACCAGCAACGGTTTGTTTCACCAAATCCTTCACAAGCATACCATCGGTTTTAATGTAATTTTGCTCCAAAAGAGCGAGCTCCCCAAGCCTCTTCGCCACTCGTCCTTCAACAATCTTCTCTCTTATATTCTCAGGCTTCGATTGAACATCTTCTCTCTGCATTTCCAACTGCTTCTCTCTGTTAACAATGCTTTCTGGTATATCTTCAATTGATACATACTGCACTTGGGGGCTGGCCACAACCTGCATTGCTAGATCGTCCACCAATTCTTTGAACTTTTCACTTCTGCCCACAAAATCAGTTTCACAATTAACTTCGATCAGGACTCCAATGCGCGAATCGTGAATGTAGGACCCGATTCTGCCTTCTGCTGCAAGTCTGCTGGATTTTTTGTCAGCCGTTGAAAGGCCTTTCTTTCGAAGGTACTCTTGTGCTTTCTCAAGGTCTCCTCCAGATTCTGAAAGAGCTTTCTTGCAGTCCATCATACCAGCCCCAGTTTCGTCTCGCAATTGTTTAACCAATGCAGCTGAAACTGCAACTTTGGGAAGCCTGTAGTAGGCCTCAAACATGTTAATAAATGGCACAAGAGCAGACAGATATGTTTTTTTTGTTCCATATTTTACACCCACTTTGATTTTTTAGTTCTCTAACTTTTCGACTTCAAAATTTGTCCATTAACTTTACCAAATTCAACTTTTTTGTCCTTTCACCAGTTGTAACAGGTAAATTGTCCGGTAATCGTTGATGTAGCATTTACCAACAAATTGCCACATCAGCAATTACCAGTGAGTTTACCTGTTACAGCCAACAGCCATCAGCCATTAAAAGGACCAAAACATTGAATTTGATAAAGTTTAGGAACAAATTTCAAAATTGAAAATGTTAGAAAACCAAAACTGTTGTAAGTTAAAGACACAATAAATCGTTGAATTGAAGATATTAAATCAAATGTTAAATGATATATGTGCCTTTACAACTTAAGCTTTTAGATGAGAATATGAGATGGCCAATCTACATGGTATCAGAGCCCAAATTAAATGAAAGACACCGCGTTTGAATCTCACCGTCACCCATGTATAAAAAATTCCACGGGTATTAAATTAAATATTAATTCACTCTAACAGCTTAAGCTTTTGGAAGAAGTACACCCATTTTCACTAAGTTAACAGGTAGCAGATCCATGGAAACCAAAGTAAGGATTTAAAATAACTACATCATGCAAGTAAAACATCAAACTCCTGTGACTTAAAATTTGCTCTCCACTTTTAGACAGAAAGTCACCTCTCATGTCACCTGACTACGGGCTGTCCGCAGTTGGCAACATAAAATATGTTAAAAGAAAAAAAAAGTATGAGGTATCCTAACCATCCACAAAAAAGTGTTTTGCAAAAATTATGATTTTGAGAAGTGATTTAATTTAGTGATTGTGAGAAAAAAATGCTTAATAATAGAGTGGTTAGTGTTTTTAAAATTTGTAGAAAGTAGAAATTGAGCGTTTGGTATAAGGTAAATTATTAAAGTAAAAGAAAAATCACCTAGAAGCATGTCCTTCTCAGCTTTTAGATTCTAGGCAATTAATTTATGTAGAAGTATTCAATTTAGGGAAAAAGTATTTTTTCGTCTTTTAACTTGCAGAGCAGAAGCTGATTAAATAATCAGCTTAAGGCTATTGAAAACACCCATATGAGCTGTGTACTTATTATCAATAAGCATGCAGCAAGTTGAATAAGTATAAAGTATATACTCACTCTTCTGTTGTTTCTTTGTTTTCAGAAGCAGCAGCAGGTTCCTGTTTTACAGATGTGGAAGCTGGTTTAGATGCAGTCTGGGCAGCAACCTCTGCAGCAAAGTCTTGGCTCTTCTTCTCCAAACCTTCTCCAAGGTTGTACCGAACAAATCTCTTGACTTTAATGTTCTCTCCAATAGTTGAAATCGTCTGCTTCACCCAATCCTTAACCACTACCTTATCATCCTTGATAAATGGCTGCTCCAGTAACGCAAGTTCCTCCAGCCTCTTCCTTATGCGGCCATCAACAATCCTTGATCTAATTTGCTCAGGCTTTGACATCAGATCTTCCTTCTGACTTTCCATTTCTTTCTCTTTTTCAACAAACTCTTGTGGAACATCTTCGGTACTAAGATATTTTACTTGAGGGCATGCAGCCACTTGCATGGCCAAGTCCTGAACCAGTTCTTTGAAAATGTCACCTCGAGCAACAAAATCGGTCTCACAATTCACTTCAATAAGAACACCTATTCTGCTATCGTGGATATATGAGTCAACTCGTCCTTCAGCTGTGGCCCGACTGGCTTTCTTATCAGCACTTGCTAAACCTTTCTTTCGGAGGTATTCCTGAGCTTTGAGTATGTCTCCTTCAGTCTCTGAGAGAGCTTTCTTACAATCCATCATTCCTGCTCCCGTTTCGTCACGCAACTGCTTCACAAGAGCTGGTGATATAGCAGCTGCAATCCAGTGTGACAAGATATTAGTAGGCAGGGAAACTATCTAGATTGAATGGAAAAAAAGGATTGTTGTAAAGATTAAATCGATAATAAAACTAAGTCTCTTTTGAGAAGTTCAAAATGAAAAAAGGTCCTCGGTGGTACTTCAAAGTTCAAAGTACTTTATCTCCAGCCAATCAGGAATTCAGTCAGATAGTTTAGGTACTAGGTATAGGTAGAATAGATTTATCAAGAAGTACATGCAATTTCACCATTATACCAGTGCCACATATCCTTAGACCAGTATCAGTTTTCTCATCTCAAATAACTGGAAATACAACAAGACTGTTTGTTGACAAACTAACACTGACTAAAAGTACAGTTGAAAATTGAAATTCAAAAGGAAAAAAAATTACAATTAGCAAATGTGAACTACACCCATGAACAATAAATCAGAAGCCAAGACCTTTTACTACAGTTTCTTTCGGAGAAGCATCACTACTTTGTTCACTTGGATTTGAGATATTTCCATTTTGTGAGGTGTCAGCAGACGTTGGTGTTTCAACCTCATCTTCTTTAACCTGACTTTCTGCATGCAGAAGATAATATTAAGCCTGTTTTGTGAGACAGAAAAGCTTTCTAGTAAATTTACCTGAACTAAAGAGAGTCACAAACCTGTGGATTTGGCCTCAATATCTTCATTCTCCAGATTCAAGGCACCAGTTTCTTCTTCAGCAGATGTGCTATTTATTGTTTCTCCTTGATCCTCATCTTTGGCTATTATATTGTCAGCAATTTCCAATGCTACTTTTTCATCAGTATTGGCCAAATTTTCATCAATTGATTCTCCAGATAACTCTTCTTCCTTTTCAGTTGCATCAATTGGTAGAGAATCTCCAGATGACTTGGAATCACTTTCTGTAGCAAGAGGAACTGCAGTGTCTATAACGTCTTCAACAATCTCAGATGAAAGACCCTCTTTGGCTTCAGTTACAGAAGGTTCCTCAGCTATCTGATCTTCAATAGACGAGCTTCCATCATTGCCAAGTATAACCGAGCTTTCTTCTACTTCTTTACTACTTCCAATTTCTGAATTTTCTAAGTCCCCTTTATCCAAGGCTTCAGATGAAATGTTTTCTGTATCCTTTGCATCTTCCTCAACTGGTTTATTCTCCTTTTCCCTTTCATCTAAAAACGCAGAGATAACTTCGCTGCTACGAAAAGCTAGAACAAAAGGGTTAGTGGCTGTATGTATTACGCCCGAGCTAAGCTTGGCATCCAAATTTACAACGTCTTCTTCCTTTTTCATTGTTAATGTTACCTGTCCTCTAGCAATGCGCAAAACTCTTACATTAACTTCTTGTCCTATTTCCAATGAAGAACCACCCATAATGTTCCCAAACCCCTCATTGTCTTCCTCTGATTGAGGCAGAAATCCTTCCTCACCTTCAGGGAGAGAAATGAAAGCACCAGCTCTAGTTAGATTTTTTACAGTCCCCTGAAGATCTTGCCCCTTGACGAACTTTGTGCTTTTCTGATTAAACTTTTGACCTGTCTTTCGCGGAGGTCTGGATTTATCATTGCCACCTGGAGAATCTCTTGGTTGCTGCACGTTTGAGTCATCACTACTACGCATGGTTAATGATATTCGTCCCGTTTCCAGGTTTGCTTCTACTAGTCTTACGGTCACCTCTTGCCCAACACTCACTACACTAGCAACATCCCTCACAAAGCTATCACTTAACTGAGAAACATGAACAAGCCCATCTGTGAAAGCTCCAAAATCAATAAAAGCACCGAACGGTTGGATTGATCTAACTTTTCCAGTAAAAGTTGACCCGGGAGTAAGAGCTTCATCCTTCACGGGAGGCATCTCACTCTTTCTAGAAGGTCTTGAGCGCGGTTTGGATTTAATAGGGCTGGTTTCTTGTGTGGCGGATGGCTCGATGCTGATTTCTGGAGCATCTGTGGGACCCACTGAAGTTTCATTATCTGCTTGAGACAGATCTGCTTCCTCCAAAGCAACGTCAGTACCAGAGGCGGATGCTACATGAGTTCTTAACTTGTGCTTTAGAATGCACCCAATCTGAAATTGGGGAAACAACCTAATTGATGTTGAGAACGGTAGTGCGTATTTTTGAGCTGGAAATGTTTGTTTGCCATTTCTTGAGATACTGCGTCTTGATAAGAACTTGCCTTTTGCATTAAAGGCAAGAGATGAAGTAAGTGAAGCTATGTTGGCGGAGCTTGAGATTGAAGAAGCCATGTTGTAAGAGGGAATAATCACCAACAAAGATACTTGTTCATCAATTCATCACCTGGGACTTAAGAAGTAGCGTAAAAGATTGATTAATGAATCTTCGGCGTTGACTAAACCTCAAAAACAGAAAGAAGCCATTTCTGGCACAAACGGTAAGCATAAAACTATGATAAAACACTGGAAAAAACAGCATCAAGTTAAAGAGAAACTATGAAATCAATGATGGACTGATTGCTTTGCACATTAAAGTACTTCAACTCAATGTTTGAAGATTAACATGTTGCTTAACATATAAAGCAACTAATCTTAAATAAGTAACAAGATGGCACAATCAAAACCTCGGACTTAATATATCAAAGAAAAGGTACAGAGAGAAGGCAAATTCTTGTGTGAGACCGTCTCACCGAGTAAATTGCAAAATTGGTCCCATATTTATCGATTGATGACAATTTTAGTCCCATACGAATTAATTTTCTCAATTAAGTCCAATAACTTTTAAAATAATGCAATTTTAGTCTTATATTGACAATTTTTTGTTTTAGAATGATAATTAATTTGTGCTTTTTTAATTGAAATTAATACATAGGGCTCTCATAGCCAAGTGTAGATGGAATTCCAGCAAGTTTAAAAGTTGTGGGATGTAATTGAGAAAATTCATTGGTATGTGATTAAAACCCCCAATACCCAATAGATAAGTAACCAGTTTGCAATTTAGTCCTGTGTGACCTATCCATTCCATGAGAGGGAGCTTTAAACTCAATTAACCAACCAAAAGGTAAAACTCATAAACCCCAGGCAAATTTAAATTGTACAGCATTGATCACTAATGGCCTCACAGAGAGAAAAAATAGAAGCTGTAAAACTTGTTTCTTTTAATTTTAGTCAATTTCAGTATCCACCAACAAACATGAAAGTAAAAGCGCTTAGAAGAGAGCTAATTTTCTGGAACAGAGACCTCAATGAACGATAACTCATGCACCATTAACAACAAGAAGAGACAAAAAAATCGTCCAAATATGAGGATAAGGCAGCACATGAACAGTCACCAACAAAATTGAACCCATATGGAGTATTTAGAGAGTGGGAAAATGGAAATTTAGGCGGAGAAATGCGTTAAACATAAATAACATTGCAATTTAACAAATACACATAATGAAGAGAGAGAAAGTCTGAGTATTACCCAAGTGCAGAAGGGCGTGGAGAGTTTATCCTAAGCGGCGAAGGAGATATCAGAGAGTCCCTGTTGTTGAGTGAATATGGGAGAGGGTAATGTCGAGGGAAATGAAAGGTGGGGTGGGGACTTCCAATGAAATCCTTATCGTTTTATTTCTTTTTTCTTTTCCCTTTTTTTTTTCTTAATTCCATGTTGAGGTGGCATGTACGGATTTTGAACTGCTAGCAACTGTAGCAAAAAAAATTAAGCAAATTAATATACTTTTACTAGTAAAAAAATACAATCCAATTTTATTATGTTCACTTCTGGATTCATTTATAACTAAAAAAGAAAAATGAGAATAATTAAATTTTACAGGGAGAGAGTATTATTTAGTAGAAGAAAATAAAAGAATGATAAAAAAAAATTAAAAATGAAAATTGATATTATAAATAAAATTATAATTATTTAGAAGAGATTATGCCACTATTAGCACCCTTGCAAATAGAGACACCACCTTCAATAATTTTTTAATAGAGTCAAATCAAAGACAAATTACCCATGATACCCTTAAAATAATTATTTAAAAGAAACTCGTAATTTAAACTAATATGAATTTTGAAATTAATTCCTAGAATTTAGTTTTGATTACCAGAAAGTTTCTGACTTTCCAAATTCGAAAATTAAAACCAAAGTTTCTTGTTAGGCGCTTAAATCAAATTAAGAAAATTTCTCAAATTCCATCTTCAATTTCAATTTACGAGATTCACATATGCAATGAAATCAGACTAAGATATTTCCCAAATTGGATTATCAATTTCGATTTCAATTTGTCATATTCGATTATGCATTGAAATCAGAATTAGGAACTGCATATTGATAATAGATCCAGATTCGGGTACGTATCCAATACTTGCCTATTGTTTTTTTATCGTTCGATTATTGTTCATATCCTGAAGCCAATCATTGAATTCCTTGATCATATGCAGTCATTGTTGTTACTCCACAATTCATATCGCATATGACATCGTAAATTTATTATTTTGTTTTTTAGTTCTTGCATTGTAGATTAGGTATTCTGGTACATCAATTAATTATTTTTCGAATATATTTGCATTGGACAGACTGTCGATATCGTTCAGGATTCAAATGGATTATATAATTTTCTGCAAGGTTGATTTCAATGGGAAGAACAAGTTGATTCGATTGATTGAATCGTCATCCTTTGCAGATTTGTTGGTTGAAATAACAAATATGCGTCCTCTAAGTTCTCAAGGTAACCTATCGATTGCTTACTCGGTTTCCAACCTCAATAACATCTGCATAGAATCTGATTTTGACTTGAATGGTTTGGTAGAATTTTGTAAGGCTACTTCCGAAAAGATAGTTAATATATATGTTGTCATTAGTAACCAAGTTACAGTGTGCAGTGAAATGGTTGAGTCTTCAAATGCCAATGACAATCTAGTAAGTGAACACTTGCATGTCAGTCCATCATCTGTAGTGCAAAACACATTATCAAGTGATTCAAAAAATTCAGAGGAAGAAAACCAATATAGAATTGCTTTTGAGGGAATGGGTAGTATACCTAGTTTTGATATATGTCCAGTTGAGAAAAAAAAGACATATTTATCCGATCATTGGGTTAATATAATGGAAGGTGGTGTTGGAACAGTTTTCGTTGGAGATGCCCCTGAATTTAGGAATGAGTTGATAAAATACTCGACTAAACTCAACTCTAAGTACAAGTATAAAAAGAATTCCCCTATGTATATATATGTTGTGTGCAAGCGGCTTTGTCGTTGCTAAAGCTAACCTAGTTCATAAATGTGTTGGAAACCTACTTTGTGAAAAAAGAAACATGTTAGGACAAAAATAGTCAAGGAACTTATTATGGATACCGTCAAATCCAATCCTACTGTTGTTGTGAAGGACGTAATTCACCATGTACATGAGGGATATGGTTTTGTACTTCCTTACTGGAAGGTGTGGCGAGGAATAGAAGCAGCAAGAGACGATATTTTTGGAAGTTATGAGGAATCTTATGACCATTTGCGTTGGTATTGTGAGGCAGTTAAACGCACAAACCCCGGAAGTATAGTAGACCTAGAGAAGAATACCACAACCAATCGATTTGAGCGCATCTTTGTGTCGTTTAACGCACGCAATGAGGGTTTTAAAAAATGCAGGCAAATGTTATATTGTTATTCATAGATGGCTGCTGCCACTGCAAAGGATGGGAACAACGATAACAGATTTTCGCACATTTTATTTCAATAGTTTACTGTTTTTAAATTATATAATTCCTTGTATATTACTGACCACAATTTAAATGGATGAAAAAGTTAAGAGGAGAGAGAATGGATAAGAAAAAAAAATTAAAAATTAAATTAAAAAAAAAAATAGGAGAGAGAAAAATATTTTTAAAAAAAATTACAGAAATTAAAGAGATTTAGAAAAGAAGACTTTTAAAGAAGCAAATAGATTTAGGATTAGTATAGAAAGATGATTTATTTATAAATAGTAGGTCTTCTGTAAACTCTATTTTTCAAGTGTTATTTTAATGTATACGAAATGTCATTTATGGATTTACGGCCTGACTTGAACATCGTTAAAAAATGGATTTACGGCCTGACGTATACATAAAAAAATCGAGAGAATTTTGACCTGAATAATTAATTAAGTAGTTGATGTGTAAAAAGTTTGATAGTTTGTATAGTTCTTTGTAAAAAAAAAAAAGTAGGTGGTTAAAAATGGCAGTTTCAATATAGTTTGGTGGGTGTAGTGCTTATTATAACCATGTGATCAACAAAACGTCTGTTGTTGTAAAGAAACTGAATCCAGTCCTCAGAATGATACACGCTAGCTATTTTAAATTTTAATGGAGTAATACTAATCCTCAGCTAGGAGAGCAATCTCGATTTCTTGAAGCGACTTTCCCTTCGTCTCCAGCACGTTTCGCTTTACAAAGACTACTCCCAACATGCAGAATGTACCAAACATGGAGTACAACAGCTGAGGCCCCATCGCCTCAAGCAAATGCAGGAACAACAATCCAACTAGAAAATTAAACACCTGACACATAGACAGACGACAATCAGTAGGGCGGATAAAAAGGGAGACTCTTGTATCCACTTACTCTTCTCAAAAACATAGTTGTGTTGGAGTCCCATAAACTCATTGGTCATATAGTATATAGTAAATGGAATCCATCCGTCTCATACAAGTATTTGTCTAAAAAAGGAGACGACACTGTGTCAAATGTGTTGGAAGAGAAGAGGCCACTTACCCAATGCACGGACATTGAAAATGCCAGAGCTTTAGCTCTAATTCTGCTGGGAAATATTTCGGGCAGCAAAAGACCAGGTACCGGACCAGCTCCAACAGCAAACATTAAAACAAATCTGTGAAATTCAACCTCGTCGTTAAATTGCAAATTTAACGCACATCACATATAAAATATGTAGGAATTTTGTCAATTCAAGACCTAAAAAATAGAAAAACCATCAATTAAGGGCTTTAAAGATTTTTCATATCGCCTCGAGACCTAGAAAATAGAAAACTATCAATTTAGGACTTTAAAATTTTCAAGACCATGTTTGATATCTTAGAGTACCTAGTTTTTATTTATATACACAATTAGCGTGAAATTAAATTAATTAATATATCTTTCCTTCTTTTTTTTTTTTTGAATTGTGATTTATAAAATATTACTGAATAACTACAAACTATAAGATGTCAAACATGATCTTAAAATGTGTGAGTTTTTAAATTAATAGCGTCTATCTTTCAAGTCCCAAATTTATAGTTTGGTATTTTTCAGGACCTGAATCAATAGGAAAAATATGTCAGGCTCCTCATTCATAAGTTTACAATTTTTCAAACCCTGAACTGATAAAACTCCACCTGCAATTATTTGTTACTTGCAAATTTTACCGATAAGCCAAGTGCACTTGCAATCTATATAATGTCAAGCTAAAGAGAAGTAAACAAAAATCAGTACTTACAGCATCATTCCACCAACAGATAGATACAAACCAATAGTATTTGACACAGATGAGGAGAGAACTTGAAGAAACGTTGATACAGCCTGATAGATTAGAAAAGTAGAAATTATATGTATGGTCAAGCTTTGCTTTTCTTGAAAGTGAAAAATTTGAAGACATCCAACGGTGCAATATCGAGGATAGCCCCTTCAAATATTTAAAAAAAAAATGGAGATCGTGTTTCTATGAAGAGGCAATAAGATGATACAAGTAGTTGTGTGTCAATCATGCAGGTGGAACAAGGAAGAGAGAGAGAGAGAGAACAAAAATAATAGAGAGAGAGAGAAGGGTAGAAAAAAGCATTAGGTGAAGAGACTGTCTAGGCATAACACTATGACATCCTCTATAGCGTTTAACATTTTATTTACTCTTAGTTGCTAGGATATATATAGGCTTAATTTCTGCTAAGTCACCACATTTTTCAAATTGCAATCTAAAATAAAACCTCAATTTAAAATAAATAAAAAATAATACTCCAACAATTTGAACTTTTGGACAAATTGGTGCTTGCCCATTTAGGTAGTTTTTAGGCTGAAAGACACGTCAGAAACAGGAAAGAGTTAATCTGCCGGGAAGTTCAAATTGCAAAAAAAATATATATATATATAAATTGAGGTTTGGTTTACCAAAACTCAAAAGTTCATATTAGATTGCAATTTGCCAAAATACAGTGACTTTAATAGCAATTAAGCCAAATCTATATATCTTTGAACACAGATATGCGTCTCAAATTCAAATTTTCAAACAAGCACAATCAATCATCTAACCATGCCAAAGAAGCTCCACAGGAGGAGGGCCTTCCTTCCTAGTTTATCCATCAATGCCAAAGCAATAGCAGAACCTGTAGACAGTTAAATGTAATCAAATATACAGAATGTGAGCATGGAACATACATTGAAAACCAAAATCAAGCTATTATGAGATGAGAAAATATTCACCTATAAAATTTGCAATCCCCACAGCCACATTTGCAAGGTTCGAAGAAACTCCAGCACGTCTAAATACAGTTGAAGAGAAATAAAATACAGCATTTATTCCAGAAAGCTGTTGTAAAGCAAATAGGATTGATCCAATAAAAACAACTGCAAAAGAACAGAGTGAATAACACAGCATATTGGGTAAAAGTGAAAGTATAGAGACGGAGGTAGCATAATCAAGTTAGGGATCAAGCTTCACCAACAAAAAATATACCACGGGCTACCTTGAATATATTTATTAGAAAGATGCTTATTATATATTTACCTCTCGAGTGACGCCCAAAAAGCAATTCAACAAACTTTATTGAATCACCTTCGTCTCCTCTGTCAGCTTTTGACAGCTCGGCCATTGCAGCTTTGGCATGATACATTCCAAGAAGTTTCTCAAGTTCAGTTTCAGCCTCATTATGTCTTCCTTGCTAGAGTGACAAAAAAAAAAAACACATTTCAAACTTGACTACTCCACAAGATAACAAAATTGATATAATTATTCAATCTTCATAGTTAGAAGTAATAATAGACAACGCAAAACTGCTTAAAAGTGATTTTAGTTATTTATAATTTTATACTTAAAAATGACTATTTAGCAAGTACTTCCATATTTTGAAATTTTAGTTAAAAGCGCTTCATTCTCAAACAGTATGCGTGATTAGTTTTATTACCAAAACCAATTTAATTCATTTGATGTTACAAGAAGCAGATGACACGTGAAGACTCGCAAAATCTTCTGAAACGTTAACCAAATAAGCTTCTCATGCAAAACATATGCAGAGTCAAAGAAAATGGGCTCCGAGTCCAAAGGGAATGAAAAACTAAGAGGAGACCACAATAAGGAAGCAGAACAAATGTCACCCGTTCAAAGGATTGATTTAAGACAAAATTACACTAACATCCCAACTGTGGACACACATATACACATGCATGTGCAGATAGGAGTGCATTTAAACAGTAAGTAGGCCACATTTCCACAGTAGTCCGAATAAAAACAATTGGATATAAGATAAAATATATAGCATTCAGATAGCAATAGGAATGGAAAAATTAAGTCGAATTCTATCCAAAAATAGACAAGAAGCATGCTAGAGATCAATTTAGAATATAAAATGCAGAAAATATGAAAACCTTGTATAGCCAGTTAGGGGATTCAACACAAAACACCATTAAAAGAGCTAACAGTGCAGCTGGAATGGTAGATATCCAGAAGCAGACGCGCCACCTGGGCAAAAACAAAGTCAAGAGCACATAGATGAGAACAGTTTATTCACCTTTTTCCCTTTACCACAAAATTAAAGACAATTATCTTCAGTTTTGTCAGTACTAATCTCAGTTGAATCGAATTACCATCCAAATATACTCGTCACTGGAATTCCCACCAGCAGAGAGCCCATCAGCCCAAAACAAGTTGCTATCTGAATGAAGCTCCCATAAGTACCCCTCACGTGGGCAGGCGATATCTAATTGAATGTCAACAAAGAAAAGGTAAATCCCATAAGAACCCCCTCACGTGCCTCATTCTGTTGTACAGAGCGCAGCTAAATTCCAGAAAAGTTGGAAGTTCCATTACCTCTATTATATAGAGAGAGACAACTGGGGGACCCACACCCAGACCTATACCAACTAAAAACCTCCCAAGAAGCATTCCTGTCAAACTTCTAGCTGTGGCACTGGAAATACAGTATTAGCACCTCTTAGCAAAACCATAGATAAGAACACCAAAAATTGCAATAAGGATGTGTCTAGTATCAATTGACATGTAAAGTAAGTTGGAGAATTATATGAAAAAATGTATCAAAAAGTAAAGAGTTTGAAGAAATACTATTTAGTACAAAACCCTGTGAAAGAATGTACTGACATAATTTCAGGAGAATTCAGCAATTGCACAGTATGTCAACAAATATGTTCAACCAAAACAAAATGAATAGCACTTGACAGCTCTTACCTTCTTTTAAGCAACGTGATTTTTATAGCAGTGCCCTTCCTATTGATCCTAAACTTTTACTAAGGTTCTATAGCCTAATCCCACACAAGCTATCAACAAGCAGAACATTAGCAAGTGCCACTAGAGCTTTACAAGTTACTGGCAGATGTTCAGTTGATCTGGATGACAGTAAAACTCAGGTTCATGGATTGGGATTTGTTTCATCTCTTTAGGTGTTTAGATCTAAGGAGTGCTGAAGTATAGACTTCTCTGCATTGGAAGTTGCTGAAGTTACATGTTGGTGTTGAGAGAGAAATGAGTTGTTTATTGGTCTTTATACTATGAAATATATTCTTATGTAATACGTGAAAATTCACCAGCCGTTTTAAGAGATTTCTCCCCCCATCCCCTTCAAAGTTCTGCTAAAGGATGCTTCAACAACATAAAGGAACCAATAATGCAAGTCCAATTAAGAAAATTCCTAGCAGATCACCGTACTTGTAAAAGCTTATTGGTTTGCAAAAATTCCTTAAAATAGAACCATCTATATAAAGCACACATTTGATCCACTCTCGAAAGAGCAACATAGCAGAACACTATGCTTCTAATCAAAATGGGAATGTTTTCTTAAGGATAACTCAAATATATTAAAATATGCACTTACCACAACATCCCAATCTTTAGATTTCCCCAAATGCACCACAAATTGGAAAGATACCTCATGCTATAGCTGAGCACTATATATCTTTCTTTGAATGATTTTCTCATCCTCAACGGAACAGCATAAATGTGATGGCATAAAGATACTAACAAGCACTTCATCTATGCATTCTTTTGAATTTACGGCTTCAATATGTTGTTAGTGGCCTAATGCAGAGAGCCGACAAGGTCATTTGTTTTAAGATTAGTTTCGACTTGGATTATGAAAAGTAATGACGAATGTGTGACATCTAGAAAAGATAAAGAAAATGACTAGCATGATGTGAAGTAACAAGTAGTATTGAATAACTTTTCATATTCTATGTAGTGAAACAAAAATTAAAGCCAGAAACAACCCCATTCTACCAACCCTAACCAAATAAATAAGACTTAATTGCTACTAGAGTCACCACCTTTTTTCGCAAATTGCAATTTAATCTATACTTTTGAATTTTGGCAAATAAAATCTCAATTTGAAAATAATAATAATAATAATAAATTGCAATTCCAAATTATGGGAGATTAACTCTTGCCCGTTTCTGATTTCTCATCCTACTTGGCAACAATTAGAATCTCAAAAGTCAAAAGTTTAGCTTAGATTGCAATTTGCAAAAAGGTGGTGATTTTAGCAGCAATTAAGCCAATAAATAAAGGCATGCACAAAGCAGTACATGGGAATTTTACAAGGTAAAATATATAAGTACCATGTTGCACCACCAATGAGCATAGGCAAAGCACATAACTGGAATGCTCTACGACGCCCAACTCCATCAGCAATCCAACCACTGATAAGGGATCCAAGGAAAGCACCAGCAAGACAGATACTAACCACCAAGCCTGTACATTACAATATCAACGTCAAATATTTATTGCGTTGTATCCTTTCATCACAAGTTGAAGGTTTCTACTACTCACCTTCTTGCAGGGTATTCCCTTGAAAACCAAGGTCAATGGAAATTGTTTCAAGTGGTTCATTAACAACTCTGAGTACAATAACAGATTTCAGTTCAAGAAAATGCACTAATGCACAAAGAGTTATACAAGAGGAAAGAATGATCAAGAACAAACCCAAGATGATAGCCAAATAAGAAGGGAACCGCAGTAGCAACGAGCACATACGGTAAGGAAAGCTTCCAAGGTGGATTTACAGGATATTGATCCATATCGTTGGGTAAAAGCTCTGAAAACAACAGAAACAACTAATCATTGTGTAGAGCAAAACCGAAAATATTGATCTGAATATCCATCGAACTTTCTTGGATAATACCCTAATATGATGAGTCTTAGATCCGTATCTTTGATTTTGATATCCATCATAAATAAAGCCGTTTCAAATCCCTTTGATTTGCATCCATACAACATGCATTCTTTAATGAGCTTGAGTCGATTAACAGTTTAGCATAAATGAAGAGATTTGAAAAATGAAAGAATCAGGATACAAATTCATGAAGAAAGAATGCAGCATTGAATATTTATTAACTCCAGTAGTGTGATCATAAGAAAATTCCATTGTTGAAATGAGTCAAGATTGCTGGACTACAGAAAGTAAATAAGTCAAATACAGTAAAATATTCACAAAATTAAGATTAAATTCACATCAATTACCCTCAACATCAGTAGAGTCGATATGTTCCTTTGGTACCATTGCTCGTTTATACATTGATGAGGGTCGCGGAAATTCCATGAACTGAACACTCTATCTCAATTTCCTTCCACCCAAGACACAACTGCTGAAAGCTAACAAGTATATTAATTAAAAAACAATAAAAGCATGCCTCATTAGCACCTTTTTCTCTTGTACGTCTCTTTTGGGCGGTTTTTACATTTTCAGATTCTTGTATACGCAAACTAACTCTTTTCTTCATTTTCCCCTCATTAAGATTGAACTCACTAGTCGTGACTATGCAACCGAGTATAATCTAACATTAAAAAACAAACAAACATAGAAGGATGTGGCGAAACAGGTACAAACAGTTAATTTTTCAGAATTTAAAGTTCAACAAGCCGGGAACATAGAAGAATGCGGCGAAAAAGGCTGAAAATTACCACCGAAAGGAAAACGTATACTAGAATCATAACCAAATGCTAAATGAATCAATACAAACAGTTAATATTTCAGAAATCAAACTTAACAAGCAAATTAACCGAAACAGGGTGAAAATTACCAACAAACGAGAATCACAAACAGTTCGTTTTTCAGAAATCAAAGTTCAACAAAGCAATTAACTGAAAAATCCACCATTGGTACCTGATCACGCATGCGGCGATCCTAGATAAACCTCAATAATCGATTAAAAAAAGTGAGGAGCAGTTCACGGTTACGAATACACGCGGAATGTGGTTTAGCAGTTTGGTTTCTCTCGTTCTAGTGTGGGTTTTGCTTCAATCCCACGTGAAAGAAGACAGCATAACCCAAGCATAAAATAAATAAATTAAAAAATATAGAGTCTCCAGAACGTGCGTATGTTTTGGGATTTGGGGGGGTTATTTATTTATAATTGTTTTGTTGAGTTAGATTTAGTGAGCTGTCACACAGAGAGAATGATGTCGGCGCACCGAAAACAGGCCATTATTAAAAAAGGGAGGGGTGATTATGTCATTCTAGTACAAGTAATTACAATTTTTTTTTTTTTTTTTTACAATAAGTATTCAAGAACACGCAAAAGTGCACTGTAGATATAATTGCAGCAATTACTAATACCAAGTATAGTTAAGGAAGCTAGTGAAAACTCATAAATTATTCGTGTTGAAACGGATTAAGTGGATTTTCTTGGAAAAAATTGTGCAAAAAAAATATAATTTCGTTCTCAAATCCTCATGTTACTCTGTATGAACAAGTACTCCCCGTTTGTCTATAAACTTTGTATATAGTACAAATAATATGATTGAAAGAGAAAATGAAATTGAAAAAAGTATGTGGACAAATCAAAATGAGGGAAATTTTATTTTTAGTCCTATAAGTTTGAGACGTTCCAAAATAAATCTTTTAAGTTTCAACTTTACAAAATACGTTATTTACCTTTCAAATTTAATCATTTTTTACATCAATTTTAATAATTTATGTTTAAATCCTTTACAAAATGACACATGTCATGCCACGTCACTCTCTTCTCTATATATATTTAAAAAAAAAAAAAAACTAATAACACCCGCAAAATACTCTATACACACCTCATAATTTTAAATACAAAAATAGATGCATATAAAATGACTAAATAACCCTTACATAAATAAAGAGTAAAATAATTTTAAAAAATAACTAGAAAAAATCTGAAAAAAATATGAAACAAATGTTAATTATGTGAATCTTATTTTCTTCTATTAATTGAAACGTATAACTAAATTCATCATTTAATCAAATACTCATAATAAATAAATATATTTTAAATAAATTGATTAATTGGTTTGAAGGAGATGCATAATTTTTTATTTTATTTTTTCATATATAGATGAGCTATTAATTAGTTTGGAGTAGATGCATTTTTTTGGGTGAGGAGGCTACTAACAATCCATAAAATGTTATACAAACCTCAAATGTTATACCCACCCCACTAAAATTTAAAAATCAATTTTTATTACTAAATGCTTTCATATTTACCCTTTATCCCTCAAAACAAATAGAAATTGAATAAAAACTAAAAATATAATTTAAAATTCAACCAAATCATTAAAACTATATATAAATTTTAAAAATTAATTAAAAAAAATCAATAATACGAGAAACTAAATAAAATTGGGAAAATTGGAGAAAACTACAATTGGGACTTCAATGTTAGGAAAAACTACAAGCCCCATTTTTATCACTTAAAACTACAAAAATGACACATAAATTGACAATCTTACCCTTATTTTTTTACTTTACCACTAAAGTCAAATTTTCCACTTCTCTATATTAACTTTTTTTTCATACCACTTTTTCACATCATTAATTAATATTATTATTTTATATGTGTATACATATTTTATTCAAAAATTATTTATATTTAAATTTTAAATGAATAATTTTTTTATTCATATTTTTTTATTTGATTTTTTTAATGGAATTGAGATATTTTTTTACTTTTATTTCACTTTAATTTTTCTCTCTTTTTCTTTATATAATTTCGATCAAATAAAAATTATTTTTATATTATAAATTTTATTCAAAAATTATTTACTTTCAAATTTTAAATTATAAAATCATTTTTTATTTCTATTTTTTATAAATTTTTTATACAATACTATATATTGCATACCATCAACAAACAATGCATATTACACATTGCATACCAGCAACACATACTACACATTGTATACTAACAATAAACAATGCATATACAAAGTGAATAATGCATATTTGCAACACGCATTGCATACTAACAACAGACCATGCATATATCGAGTGAATGATGCATATTTGCAAAAAATTACATACTAGGAACAAACAACACACATTTACAATAATACATATACTTAGTAAACTGTGCAAATATAGGCTCTTTAAAATGAACAAAATTTGAATGCTACCATTGATTTCTAATTAAATGAAAATTGACATTTCTCACATCATTCGTACAATTTAAAGTCTTATTAAAGAGGCTCAATCTTCAAGAATGAGAATGAAACTCAAATAGGTAGCAACATGTTTTTCGAATTTGTGTACCAAACTTAATGATTTCGTAACCTCCTTCCTCTCTCGTAAATTTAGTGTTGAAAGAGAATCAAGACAAAACATTAGACAAATACATATTGAATTTAATCGAATACTTACTAATATCGAAAATCGAATATAATAATTTTTTATTTGTATTCATTTATTAATCGAATAAAAAAATAATTGTATTCGAATTTGAATCATCAAATTTCGAATACGAATACCAAATCGACCAAAATTATTCGATTCATTTACAACACTAGCCATAACAATCCAAAGTTCTCAAGAACCCATCAAAATAAACTCATTAATATTTCCCTGCAATTACATATTCTAGAGACATATACACTTTTAACATCACTCATATTGCTTTATTTCCCTCCCTTCCACACAATATTCCAAGTTGACAAATGCAGAACATTAACAAAGCTTAAAAGAATATGAGAGCAACTATATTTCTGATTACAGAGAGGGAAACATGAAACAACAAATAAGAAATCAGTTTAAAATAAAAATAAAATACAAATATTAAACATTATTAAGATGCTTAACAATAAAGATCTAACCTTATGTTGTTCTCATCAGTCTAAAAGGAATGAGGCTTGGATCTAAGCTTCATAAACTTCATCTTCTCCAACTCAAATATTTCTCTCCTGCAATTAATAGATCATCATAATTTTCCCCCACACACTGGCACACATATACATACTATACCTTCAAGAGATGATGGAACTAATTAACCTCCTATTGAAAATCATACACTGATAAAATTACAATGTTACCACATGAGAGAAATTTTCACAACAATATTCCTATATGCCTACTTAAATTTACAGCTATCCAAAATACTCAAAAATTAATAACAGATTCACTTCGTAAGATTATTCGTGAATAGAGATGGATCTGAGTCAAATTTTTTGTTGTTTCAACTCAACATAAAAAAGGCACAAGCTACTGCAAACAACAAGATACTTACACATTTTGTAACTTCCTCTCCCCATTCAAGGACTAACTAGGGATTTCCACAATAAAATATGCTCCTAACACATGTACATTTTGTAACTTGCTCTTCGTATTTCCAAATCAAGGACTAGACATAATTCACAGTAAAACACCACATCTTTGGGAATTTCATGTTGCTCAGGATAAAGAAGCATTCAACATTTAACAGGGTAAAGTTTATGAAATAAGAAATTTGAAGAGGCCACACACAACTTTGAGGGTAAATATTTGAATTTTAAGGGGCCTTGTAGCAATGTCAGAAAATTAGGAACTGAATAAGGAGCAGGTGCTCTGTTTTTTCACCATCTTTTCTAGAAAACAAAGAATCCAGAAAAAAAAAAAAACCCTCCATGGATCGATGAAGATAGGAGCAGATCTACACCTTGTTAAAATTCAAGATTTTTTAGGTACAGCCGTACAGATCTACACCTTATTTTGAGAAGTACGCCGACAAGATCGCACGTCGGCAAAAATCGTCCGCCATGGATGACGTCGTTGTCTCACATAGGATTAGGACGAAACCCTAAATCCGCCGCTTGCCCATCGACCGTCATCGTCGCACAATTCCTAATTTTCTCTCTCCATTACAGAACCTTCTTCTTCGAAATACTAGGGTTCTGGCAAATCGGTGTCGCCGCCTTCGACCTCTCTTCGTTCATAGTGCTCTGCACTGGTCTGAACTCTGGGAGAACGGAGAACATCTTAAATGAGAGAGAAATAAGATTTGAGAGAGTTGCAAAAATGAAATCGAGAGAGGGAGAAAGAGAGAGAGGGAGAGAATATTGAGCTGATTTGAAAGAGGAGAGAGATAAGGAAATTTGAAATTTGAATATAATTTGGAAGATGAAGTTAAGGGGTAAATTGGGGATTTTCACCTGTTTTTGTAGTTTTAAATAATGTCATATTATTCTTGAAGTTTTAAACACTAAGGAAGTATAACTTGTAGATCCTAGTAAATAATCACAATAAAATTTGAAAATATATAAAAATATCAACTAAATATTAAAAAAAAAATTGAATGGAAAAATCAATTAAATTAAAATAAAATCTAAAAAATTAAATAAAACAAATAAAATTTATAAAATAATTAAATTAAAAATACTAATTAATTCAATTTTAAAAAAACTAAATAAAATAAAAAATAAAAGAAAAATCAACTCAATCAAAAATAAATATTAAGAAAATTAAATAAAAAATGAAATCTTACTTTTTTTTATTGATTTTTTTAAATTTACTTTTTTTTACGTTTTATTGAATTTTTTCAATTTTGTTTTGATGATTTATTTTTAAATTTCAGATTCTATTTAATTTTCTAAGATTCTTTTAAAAAGAATTAATTAATTTATATAAATCATTTATTTTTAAAGATTTGTTAATTTTTTAAAATACTTTTAAATTTTAATTACTTTTTTCAGATTTTTTCAAGTTATTTTTTTAATTATTTTAATCTCTATTTGATTACTTAGTAATTTTATATACATCTATTTTTATATTTAAAATTATGAGGTGTCTATAAAATATCTTGGGGTGTTATTAGTTCTATTTTTTTAAAAATATATATAAATGAGAGAGTGATGTGGCATTTTATAATGGGTTAAAACATAAAGGATTAAAATTGATGTAAAAAATGATTAAAATTGAAAGGTAAAAGACGTATTTTGTAAAGTTGAAATTTAAAGGATTTATTTTGGAATGTCTCAAACTTATAGGACTAAAAATAAAATTTCCTCTCAAAATGACAAAAGGAAAAATTTATAAACAGTACTCCCTCCATCCCGGAGGAACTTGCACCCTTTGACCGGCACACATTTTAAGAAATGTGTAATGATTGATGTTTTGAGGGGTAGTTTTGTAAACTTTTATGAATAAAGTAAAGTAAAAAGTAAATTGAGAGTGAAAAAGTAATGGCATAGGGGTAAATATGAGTATATTTCAAGGGTGAGGGTTGTAAAGATATTTCCTTTTATGGAGTGTGCAAATTGGTATGGGACATCCATATATGGAAAGTGTGCAAATTTTTGTGAGACGGAGGGAGTAGTATTTTATAGTTATAGACTTATAGTAATACATAATTGTTCATACTCCCTCTATCCACCAAATGTAATTCTATTTGGGTGGGGTACAAGTTTTAAGAAAAATGTAGATAAACTAAGAGTATTATATGGTATTGTGAACTCTATTGTGAATAAAATTAATGACAAATTAAGTAATTAAGTGATGGGTTGAACGGTGATAGTTTCACCGACAACCGTTATGGGTACCATTTCCTTGACTTCATTTACTAAAGTCAATTTTTACCATAATTTGTCTTGGAAACATAATTTCACTTACAATTGATAAATGTCAAAATCATTTCCATATTTCTTAAATGACTAAATAATATCATTTTGATCTATTTATTGTTTGACTGGTCATCAAATTCATTTTCGTACTCTCCTGTTCTGTCATAAACTTTTAATAAAAATTAATGAATATAGTATAAAATGTTAATGTGTAATTGAAGTAGAAGAATGTGTAGAGGAAAAAGGTAGAAGAAGGTAAAAAATAAATAGAAAGAGATTATAAATTTTAACATTGAAGAAAATTAAAAACTTATAACGTAACATTTAAAATTAGTAAATAAGAATCATATAATAAAAGGTCTAAAATAAGTAAGTGATTGTGGAGGAAGCACACTTCTAAATTTTAAGCTCAAATCACTATGTAACTTTTTAAGATTCTTAATATATATATATATTTATATATATATATAGTGATGGAGCCATAAAATTATAATTGGGGGGCCCGATTTGTATAAGAAGTTTTGGTAGTTTT
This sequence comes from Galeopsis tetrahit, assembly GCA_963675135.1. Lineage (NCBI taxonomy): Eukaryota > Viridiplantae > Streptophyta > Magnoliopsida > Lamiales > Lamiaceae > Galeopsis > Galeopsis tetrahit. Next base: position 71,309,875 of record OY776129.1, read on the forward strand.
AACTTAAAATGAAGCGAAACAATTTAAAAATTGCTTAATTATTAATACCGTTAAAAAAAATTTAATCATTTTCTTTCTTCAGTTATAATTTAATCATGAAGCAAACAATATAATACTTTTAAATATAAATCTACAAAAAATTTAAAACACTATTAAAAAAAAACATCAATAATATTATTCAATTTTAAGGATATTTTTGTGAGTTTAGCAAAAATTTAGACAATAATCTCAAATACACCATCAATCTATTGACTCGATCTATTAAAAAAATATTTTTTAAAGTATTATGAAATAAATTTAAGAAGAAAATACATGAAAAAGAGAAAAAAAAAATTATTCCTTCTAAACTTTGTAGGTAAGCATTCATTTTTTATTCCCTATAAACTTAATATGCATGTCTTAAAATGAAAATAATATTTTTAATTATATATAATAAAAATAATTACCAAAATAATATATATATAATTATTTTTAAAAAAATTAGCATATATGAAAAAAAAAAAAAAAGGTGGGGTGCCACTAAACCCCTCTGGGCAGTGTGGCTCCGTCCTTGTATATATATATATATAAATTATTGTAAAACAGATGAAACTATCCATTTATTTATTGAGGTTTCTTTATTGCAGTGAAAGTTAGAGGATTTGTGCATGTGTGAGTCTTAATTATCAATTCATGTAAGTTATGCTGTGTTTGGTTTGGGATTGGCTCATCCGGATTTGGATTGGCCATTCCATCTCATTTCTCTCCATCCAAATACCCATTCAAATATATATTCATTCCTATAATACACCTACAAATCTGTTTTTATACAATCACATCACCATTTTTTTTCTTTTAATCACTCTTTCTCCTACTTTTCTTACACACATTTATTCCCTCTCCTATTTGATTTGACATAAAGTTCTTTAACCACGTCTATTTTTCAATCTCTATCCAAACACAATTTTTATTCAATTACTATTAATAGATTACCTCATCCATATTTTTCCAATCCCCATCTCATCCATCACAATCCCTAACCAAATCACTTTCATTTATGTATTATGGGCAAATATAGTAACTCAAATGTATGAGTGTATTTTTTTATGTTTGTATTTACATGATTTTTGTGTGAATATTCATTTAATCCGGTTTAACAATAATTTTTATTATATCTTTCCTTTTTTTGAAAGAAAATAGTATTACGAATAATTTGAGTACCACTCTAGAAGGTCATCTACAAAGTTCAGAGACTCGATCCAAGTATTAGGACTCTTAAACCATTGAGTGTTTCTAGCAAAAGCATGTGTCAATGTATTGACATTCCGACAAACATAATTAATACTAAAGTTTACATTTGATTCCAAAAATCCCTTACCCAATTTAACCATGTCGCCGAACGATGTATCTCCAATATTCGCCACCGTCTTCCGCATTTCATCCATAACCCGCTTGGCATTTGTTTCTACTATTACTTTCGTGTAGCCCAAGTTCCTCGCCCATGTCATTGCTTCATGTGCACCCCATGCCCCCCCCCCTCCTGAACGCTGAACAGGCCCTGCGTGTTCAATGTTCTAGATGCTATAAACACTATAGTCATGCCAACTTATGCAAAGAAGCCAGTGTCAACATTCACCTTAACACTTCCAGCCAGCGGCCTATGCCATGTCATGCAAGGCCGTGTATGAGCATTCTGTCTTGACTCTCCTTCCACTCATTCAGGAAGCTAAGCGCACTGTGGACGGTCTATGTTGTGTTAGCCCGAGAATCAGACCACAAAGTTGCATTTATATTTTTTCCATATTTGCCATATGATGCATGCCATACGTTCTTGCTCCTCACTTGCCAATTTGTCTACCAGATTTAGAAACAAATCCGAGTGGTTTTCCACCCCCACCCCCACCCCCTCGATTTCCCTCTCAATCACCTGCCACATACTCACTTCTTGATAGGACAGACGCGCCAATTCACAATCAACCAAGCAATGCCTGATGCACTCGATATTATCATAGCAAGTCAGGCAAAACCAATCTACTCCCATACCCTTCCTCGCCAGTTTATGTCGCACCCACTACACACCCGCCATAAACATTTTTTCATCCGTGGAGGACATTAATTTTCCACAGTTTCTTCCACGAGGATTCCGTAAGGATCCACGAGACCGAAATCAAGCGGGTAGCTCAAGTAAATAATTTTTTATATTTGTATTTACAAAAAAAACTGCATGAAGATTCATTTAAGCCGATTTAACAATAATTTGATTTTCTCCTCCCTTTAAGCTAAGAATCCAAATATAAAAAACGTGGCTAATTAACATAAACAAATCCACGACCCGGAAAAAGGCAGTGTTGTGAGATCAATGGCGCAGAGTCATCCGATGGAAACTTTCTATGAATTGTGCCCGTGGATCAAGAGCATCGCATGACAACCGTTGGATGGGATATTAACGCTCATCTGATCGTCAAAATATTCACAAAATTGAATTTCAAAAGCTAAATTATAGAGGGAGGAAGGAAAGCAAAACAAGAGGATCAATTTCCAAGAATTCTTCTCTCTGCGGAGTATTATTTTATACATTCAGCTGCTATCGCATTTGTATCTCCATACCTACACACGATCGAGCATCCTTTCAATTGAGCCTGAATGGCGCGGATACGTTGTTTTCATTTTATTTTTCAGAGTTTGTTTGAATTATAGGAGTCGTAAATTCCGAATTATTGTTTCCTTTTCGGGTCGAGTGTGTCAAATCCGTAGATTCTTTTTTGGGGAACTCTTAAGTGGAAGGAAGACGAGTGCTATTTACTTGATTCTGATTTTGCTGTAAAGTTGTAGTTGGTAAACATCTTGGAATTACGATTGATTTTGGTTTTTTTAATGGAGCAAAGAGAGGGACGGAATTTCCCTCCAAAAAAGCTTCCGCCGCCTCTGCAATCGGGGGCTCCTTCTACGGCGGTAGTGGATTTCCCGGCGAGAAAGCTGGTGAGGCAGCTGAATTTTACTGGCTTCACTGACAGGGCATCGCCCTTGGAGCAGCCGCCGCCTCCATTGGTTAAGCACAGCCAGCCGCTGTTCGTGACTTTGCAACAGCCTTCTGCGCCACCGACACAGGCCATCCGCCCTTTTCTGTGAGTTTGTTTGGCAATTCCCAATTGATTTCTGCATATTCTCTCTGGATCTCAACGTAATACATACACGTATATATTTTATCCTGGAACTTGTAGGTCTTATTGGTTACTCTTTTTTAATTTTTGTCCTCTCATGTTTATGAGCAATGTTTGAACATTCAGTGGTTCTAATGTTAGGAATGCACTGCTTCTCCCTTTTTATTTGGAGAAATGAAGGTGGTTTGTTGTAAGGCCGATGGTACCATCAGATGGATGGATAGTTAATCCTAACGAAACATCTGATTGTTAATTTGCTTCCAACTTTAGTGTGTGCTCTGTTGTTTGCAATTCAATTATTTCACCATTTCTTTTTTGGCGATCAGATTATAATGAATGCGGGTTTAATTGGTTAAATTCACTCATTTCATTGCATGCTCAGTTCTTTGAGTTCTTTCTGCCACAACAATTTACAAATAATCCTGTAAAATTATATGCCAAGTATAATCTTTTCTTTTACTAGTTTTTTTGCATAACTGTCTGATCATCATTTCAATAAATAAATTTTATCATTGAATATTTATGGAATATTTCTTAATATTTCTCCTATTACTCCTTGGTTATTTGTGTCCTTCTTGATAGAGTAAAGGCCCAGTAATAGCCTCTCCGCCATACGATTGATCTTGGTTGACTTTTATTATACATGATTTAACAAACATTCCTGTGAAATCTTGAATTCAATATTGTGTGGATAGATAGGTCTCTTTCTCTTTATTTTAAACAATTCTCTTTTGTCCTCAGGAATCCTGAATCCCCAAAAGCACAGCCCAGGCAAATTGTGAATGAAGTAAAAAACGGTACTCCAAAGAAGCAAAAGCAGTGTAATTGCAAACATTCTCGATGTTTGAAGTTGTAAGCAGCTATCAGTTATTATCTTTTTGCAGTATGAAAAATTGATTGAAATAATTTTATTTGCTTGTTCACATTCTTAATCTTAAGAAGCATTTTCTAAATCCCAAGCTAGTCCTAATACAAGTAAAATCAGGAGCACGTGAGATTCAGTTTCAAAACTGACATTTTTACCATATTAATTATGTACATATGATGTTTCATTGAAGAGCATGTTTTCCTTTTTCCGCTGTGTTATCTCTCTCTCCCCGCTTTGGCGGGCATTTTCAATTTTCTTGGCCATGAGCCGGATATTCTTCTATTTTTTACTTAGCTTAGTCCTACATTTATATATGATGCATCCTATTAGCTGAGTAACAAAGTAAAACTTGGGGGAAAATTGCCTTGCTTGCTTTTTTCAGTTAAATTTTAGCCTTCCTATGGTGTTTGGCGGCAGGAAATGCCCGTGTTTTGCTTTCCTTGCAGATCATAGCAAAATTCAATTTTTTTCCATGGTAGAGCTCCATTTTATATGCAAGCTAGCCTTCCTAAGCCATTACTCTATGTATGTGCAGATATAAATGAATTGTTGTACTAAAACTTTTTAATACATCTTGGCCATAAATATTCAATTTGATTGACTTGATCATTCTTACCTTGCGAGGGTTTTAAGTTTTTAAAAAATGTTTATCCTCTCGGCATAAGAAGATAAGGATCAACCTATGAATAACTTTATGGACGTGTTTACTTCAGGACACATCTACCATGCCTTTCTTCAATTAATGTACTTAATAGGGTATTAAATATTGAATAATTTGACTTGATCATTCTTACTATTTGAAAATAGTTTAAGAACTAAGTTTATTCTATCAGCACACGTAGGTTAATCTATGAGTAATTTAAGGACTTTTTCACTTGAGAATATACCACCTCTTCCTATTCAGCAATGTAAAAGTTTTGTGAAAATACACCACTTTCCTTTTTAGCAATGTCGGTTTTGTTTAAATATCTACAATTTCATATTGGATTTTGTACGGCATCAAATATAAAAAACAATTAATTGTAAGTTGTGGCTCATGCAACTCATCCATTGACACTGCCAACCTGAGATGGAGATGGGCAGTGCAGAAAATTATTCTATAAGCTTGAAAGATATTTGTTAACCACCTTGGTGAAATAATATTGCAACTGATAATTTCCTTTAGCTTTTGGAGAGTCCTATCTTTGTTAACTGATTAAATTATGTGGCTTTATAGATTATGTATATGTATGCACTTATGTTTATCTAGTTGATGCCTCGATGATTTGATTTCTCTCTCTGGAGTTTATAACTACGTGTAACTTTGCTGGGATGGACTAGTGCTTATCTTACCCATTATTGCCAGATATTGTGAATGCTTTGCTTCTGGAGTCTACTGTGATGGTTGTAACTGCGTGAATTGCCATAACAATGATGAAAATGAAGCTGCTAGATGTGAAGCTATTGAGGCTACGCTGGAGCGCAATCCAAATGCTTTCAGGCCAAAAATTGCTAACAGTCCACATGGAGCTCAAGATAACAATGTACAGCTGTAACCCAAAGTTCCATCTTATGAAATGCATTATCAAATACCCCCTCCGTCCCAATTTAATTTTCATTTTAAATATTTACTCCAAAATATCTGTCGCTTTTGTTTTTTCAAGAGAAATTAAATATTTTTTCCAACATTACCCTTTTCTCATTTTTTGTGATAAAATGACCATAACTGATTCATTAATAATATTGCACTAAGCATTGCTGCACTCCATGCATGGAACTCAAATATTTTTTCATTTCTTGAGTCCCAATTTATTTAAACATTTCTATGTTAGCGCATATTATATCACAACATGATAACTGGTCAATCCATTTTATAAATATGTAGGACAAAGCTGGGGAAGTAGTTTCAGCAAAGCATAACAAGGGATGCCACTGCAAGAAATCGGGGTGCCTTAAGAAGTACTGTGAGTGCTTCCAAGGAAACATTCTTTGTTCTGAGAATTGTAAATGTATGGATTGCAAAAATTATAAAGGAAGTGAAGATCTGCAAGCTCTCTTTCATGGAGATCATGCCAAAAACATGGCATATATCCAGCTGGCAGCAAATGCTGCCATCACAGGAGCTATTGGATCTTCTGGTTACGGTCCATTGTGCAAAAAACGGAAAGGCCAGGATATTTTCCCCGGATTAGCCATAAAACAGGTCATTTTTGTTTTTATACCATGAAAAATCTCCAATTTTCAGCCCACAAATTATTCTGTTTGATTAGTGTTGAGATGGCTAAGATCTTCATGTTTGGTTCACTCCATTCAAAACTGGCTCGAATTTGTAGTGGGCTAGTGGATAAGTTTAGAAAACACATCCACTTAAACTGCGAGGATAGTTGTTGTTTATATAGTTCATCCGGCTTACAATAACTGTGTAAAATTAAGAAATAAATTTATAATCATATAAAATAAGAACTTAGAAATGAAGTAAAAATATAATCATATAAAGTAAGAACGTAGAAATAAAGTAAACTATAATAATATAAAATAACAACTTGGACATCTACAAATCCTATAGATATATGCATATATATCATAAAAATACATTATTTAGTGAGAAATGATTGAAATTCAATATTGCTTACAGACAAACTGAGTCTTTAATCCCAAATAATTGGGGTAGGCTATGGTGATGCGACAAAGTTTTACGCTGACTATCACTTGCCTACTGCAACCCTCCTCCTATTTCCCAGCTTGAGACAGGCAGGGAAAGAAATAAAAGCATTTATATCACGCCCAGTGGGACTCGAACCCACAATCGCTTGATTAGAAGGCAAGTGTCTTATCCATTAGTCCATGAGCGCTGGTTGCGTACCCTAATTTTTTAGTAAATTTAATTTTGTTCCACTTCTAGTTGATTTTAGTGATGAATCTTCAATTACATAATCAATTTAACAAGTGGCAAAATCTCCTAGTGATCCACAATTAATTATACTTCCTCATTATTGCCATATAAGGTCATTTTAAAAGAAATTTTTGGTTCCATTCTTCCCCTTTATTCAACTAAATAAAATGAAGTAAAATCCATCCTCACAACTGAATTTGAAAATTTATCTTAATCAAAGCTATCATGCATGTAATGTAAAATAATCATGGGTTGATCTTTGTTATGCAAATAAATGTATATTCCTTAGTTATAGCATGAATTTTAGAAATTAGATTTCTTCCTAGATTTGTGGCCTTAGTAGTTGTATACATACTCCTTTTCCTATCAATTCATACAAGAATTTCACTCAGCTTCTCTGGTAACTGTTTTAGTACATTTGTGGTTGTAAGTTGTTATGTACCCCGTGTCGTTATAACAATGAGCCAAGTTTGACCTATGACAAGTCGTAAATAAGAGCTTACAAATATATTCATTGTGCAACTTGCTTCTAAAAGTAAGAATGATGTTTTTTGGTGCTAACTAATATAATAGAGAAAATATGTAATTTTCATTTCAAGAAAGTTATTCTTATTCTTCGGATGCAGAAAAAGTATATGGAAGGAAATAAATATTTGGGTTGGGGGACTGTTATATATTGTAAAAACTTGGGCGTGATGCTTTTAAAAGTTACTAGTCGAATTTCATCAAAATAATACATTATGATGTAGTTGATGCAGATTGTTGAGTATGTTAAAACCAAGTACACATGTATGATCCTCTGGGTTAGCTTGTTAAGAATCATTATTTGGTTATTATAATTAGTAAGCATCTTTATAAATATAATTATTATCGTCCCCCTTGACTCTATCATATACAATTTGATTTTGACTTTAGAACTCACGTATTCTCTATTAACAGGCTAACCATAGTAAGCCTTCTGCACCTTCATCTTCAATTTCTGCAACTCGCCCAGTTAGTACACCGATGTTGGGTTCTTCGAAACTTACTTATAGGTATAAGCATTATCCTTTGAAGAATAACTATTTTGATCTTTCTTTGGATAACTGATGTTGCACTGTATCTGAAGGTCTCTTTTAGCGGACATCATTCAGCCCCAGGACTTGAAAGAACTCTGTTCTGTGCTTGTGGTATATTCAAGAGAAGCCGCAAAGACGCTTGCAGGTAAACGTGTGTTTGTTCTACAAGTTACATGATCTTATCTTGTCTAAATTAGTTTCTTGGCCTGGTGCTCTACCTCTATTGTTGTTACACACCACTTCATTGCTGTCCTTTTCCCATACTACATATTTCTGAAACATCCTTAATAACATTGCCAAATAAAAGTTTGAACATGCTTGTTCTTCACTGAGTCTTTTAGACAGCATCAGTTAAAATCACAAGTTTGAACTTTGGGATCTATGGGCTTCAGTTAATGAGAGCAATGCAAGTGAAAATGGATAGTCAACTATTTTTCTTGATATGGATTGCCTGAGAAAGTTTGCAAAACTAAATGAAATTTTAGACTGTGAATTCTATCTCTGTTATTTGGTGGTAAAATAGCCTGCAATATGAGACACATTTCAGTGTGGCCATTCAATCGCTTTTTTCTGACTACATATATATAAAGCCTTGTGCTGGCCACAATCTTATTTGTCCTATACACTTTCTCTGAATACTGAATTCTAATGTAGACTATCTAATAAGCAAGGAAGGCTCCATTTTGCTAAAAACATAACTCAGGCTGTGGTTTAGTGGTTTGGACACTAATTTCTCCAGTTATAATAAGCTCCGTCACTTTCAGTTCTGGAGTTTTTTTTTTTTTTGTTCATAACTTGTCCACGTTAAAAAACTTTTAAACTCTTAAGAGTTCTGTAATTCAAATTTCTAACTTGTAGCAGAAGATCCTCAAAAAACCTCATTGCCTTCAACAACTCAAGATGAGCCCCAAGGCCAGAAGCCTTCGATTAATTGTCCTTCATCTGACAACCAGGCTGAGAGAGCTATAGCAGAGAAATCTGATGTATCAAAAGGAAGGCCAATGTCTCCCAGTACTTTAGCTCTAATGTGCGATGAACAAGCCGTTGCTTCCCCAGTGCATAATAATGTGTCTTCTCAGTTGCCGCTTGAGCACGGAACAACTGAAGCATACGAGGAGCAAGAAAGAATTGCTTTAACTAAGTTGAGGGATTGTCTTAGCAAGCTTATCACTTTCGGAGAATTAAATGGTATGTTTTGATCCTTAGTTTTCCTTTCTGTACCTCTTATTTCTAAATTCATTGACATGTTTGTTTGACAGTACCATAACTGTAACGGATAACATCATTTTTGGTTCTTAAAATTCACCTTTTTATTCCAGTTTTGATCCTTCACTATCAAATTTGGTCCTGAAAGTTTACTTTTTTTACTCACATTTGGTACCACTGTTAGTTGACCGTCCGTTAAATGACCCCCGCATATATTAGTTGCAATAAACTCCTTTCTTTTCCGCCTTAATCTATTAGGTTAAGCTTATTATTCAGGCCAAATTCTTGTGAGGTGTGGTAAATATTAGACAGATCAAAATCAAATAATCTTACTCACTTTTTCACTGATCCAATTTGAATTTCTTTTTAATTATTACACGTGATTTTGTCTCGGTCTCACAACAGGGTATATCGTTAGTAATTGCACCTTTATCAATTTAATTTTGTGCTTCCTATGTTTATACATGTTGATTTTCTGCCTTGCACTTTTTTAATCTATCTTTTCGTTTTTATTTGTGTTTTGTATCTAAGAGCAATTATTCCTTTTTATTATGGAAGTATATATACTGATCCATTTATTTCAATTTCCACCTTGCAGAAACCAACTATTGCTTAAATTTTGAACGAACAGGGTTAAGCAAGGCCTAACGTGCAATGGCACTTGTTCAAAAGAAACTAGAAATGAAGAGCAACCCATTAGAGGGTTAACAACACCTGCTGAGAATAAAAAGTCAGAGAGAGCTACAATAAAGAGTTATGGCATACACATTTAACCAATCTATGTTGTACTACTTACTACTACATCTCGTCTGTTGTAGTAATATTAATAAGCCGTTGTTTTGGAACTGATTCAAATGTGTTGGAATTTCTTAAATTATCATTGATAAATTCAATTTAAGATTTTTATATTTTCAAATTTTCCAACTCATGCGGTCCTAGTTTAGTTTTTGTCTAAAAATTTGTGGGGTCATTATGAGGTGTAAGTAGGGAGAGAGATAATTAAATGAGAAGGGGTAAAGTGTTAGTTGAAGGAGTGGTGAATAGAACAGTACAAGTATGAAAAAAGGTTAGAGAAATTTGGACCTCATGTTATTATTCTGGTGACCTATACCTTACCTTAGCAATAAAATATTGTGGTCAATTTTAATTTGTGTTTTTAGTACGTGTATTCTTCTTCTTACAACAAGTTCCGTAGTCAATTCGGCTTTCATATCTGAATCTCCACAACATCCCCCCTCTAACTCTAATTCCTTCTTCCTCCTTTTATACTATATTTATTTGTAAAGAATCAAAAAATAGAATATTGGGGGAATAAAAATGGTAGCGGTAGCAGCAGCAGCAGCAGGAGCGTGTGTTGTGGGTAGTTATAATTTGGAAATGAGGTCATTAGGGTTAGGGAGCTGCAGCTCATACGTTGAATTATATCCCCCCTTTTCTATGAAATTATTAGGTTATTCCAAGATTACTCGAAAGATGAGATTGAGGAGGAGGAGGCCTATTGTGATTTTCAACAACTTGGGGGGCCAATATGAAGACAACTTTGAAGATGTGCAAAGGGTGGGTGCCTAAAAAGATTCTCTTTTTTGTTTGTTTGTTTGTTTAATTAATTAATTATTCGTGCAACTGCAAGTGCAGCAAATGCTGGATTTCTTCACATACAAAGCAGTAAGAACGGTAATGAACCAACTTTATGAGATGAACCCTACGCAGTATCGATGGTTCTATGAGTAAGTACCCTTCCACCTCACTCCCTCTCTAATTTAATAGTATTGTTAGACTCTCATTTTTTTTATAATTTAATAAATGCTTTGAATATATAATCATGAAAATCGGTTATTGACAGCCCTTCATGTATTTTTTTGTGGCAGTTATGTTGCATCTAATGAGGTTGGCTATGGAAAGAAGTTCATACGTAATCTTGGAAAGGTAAAACCCCTTTATCATAAATTTTTTTGTTGAAGGGTTTGGAAATTGCACGAGTGTGATTTATAAAATCAAATGAATGCATTTTAGTAGTATATATTTGGTTAAAATACAAGAATGAGGTTAATGTATTGTTATTTTGACGTACAGGAGAAACATGAGCTTGCTGAGAGAGTAATGGTGACTCGCCTTCATCTATACGGAAAATGGATTAAGGTGTGAGCGAGAGCTCCTCTTATTTAAATTAATTTTCACTTCATTTTTTAACTATTTCATTTACCTCTCTGCAAATTATTCTCCAGAAATGTGATCACGTTGAAATGTACAAAAGGATTTCCGATCAGAATTTGGAGTTGTTGCGTGAACGCCTCCTCGAGACTGTGGTTTGGCCCCCTTCCGACGACTCCAACACAGAAGACGTCATCTGATAACATAAAACATTTGTATTATTCTTTTTTAAAATTTAAATGTTTTATGGCTCCTTAAGAAATTAATATTAGACTTAATATCAGACTGTATGTATATACAAGTACTTGGTAGTTGTAAGTAATAACCACTCAAAAACAAGGCTGTATTAGTGAAATGGAGTTATTATCTTGCATTGTAGCTTCTTCAATTTCATAATTCTTTCAAGTACACATATAGCATTTTGGTTCTAATCTCTCGAGTGAAAATGATAGTAATAAAGATTACTCAATAGCAAATTACAATGGTTGATTTTTTACTCTAATCTTAAAGTGGAAATAAAAAATGATTATTTGTTGAAAAGAAATGATTATAAAATACAAACCGAATTAATAAAATCTATAGATGAGTAATACACATTTAAGTCGATGTATCTCACAACCTGTCTACACAATACACACAAAATTCGTTAATAATTCCTGAATCCAGAGAATCACCCACGTGGAAAATGATGAACAACATTTACAAATTACAACAATGGCCACATCTACAATTGCCATTAAAGGAGGAATATAATAACATTTTGATTTCGTAATAAACTCACAACCAGACTACAAATCAATTTACAGACAAACATTTCCAAGGCGTGCAACTAAGATTTACACATCAGTTTACAACTGTATATGGTATAATTTCATGAGCCTCCTGCTTCTGCCCTTAGGGCATAGCATAGCCCGCGAAATTTTTGAAAGAAAAGACGAGCAATAGTGGTCACGTAGAAATAGCAAACTCATATTACTGCTCTCCAGTAATTCAAAGAAATGTGTGGACTCAGAAATCAAAATTAAGGGGCACACATCTTGGCAAACCTGCACAGCAGCAACAAGTTTCCAATGAAGCTCCCCCAGCAGAATGCTGTGAAACAAAAATGATCATAAATCAATCATACACCACAAAAACAAACTACCAAAATCACCACCTTTTCGTAAGTTACAATCTAATCTAAACTTTGAGTTTATAAAACCACAATTGGAAAAAAAAAATTGAAAGTCAAACATATGTGCAGATTTACTCTTGTCGTTACTGATGTGTCCTCCTACTTGGCAACAATTAAATCCAAAACGACCTCGTTCAGCCTAAAAACTACCCAAATGGGCCCACTTAAATTGAGTTTTTATTTGCCAAAACTCTAAATTTAGATTAAATTACAATTTGCGAAAAGGTGGTGATTTTAGCAACAATTCAGCCTTAATTAATCCCAAAAACACATATAGAGGGGCTAAGGATAATGTTGCCTTGATTCCGAAAAAATGAGGTATATGATTGACAGACATTGTAAACCCGTGACCAAAAAAGTTTACTGAACATCCTGTATAGGTCATGGCAAGCGAAACTATTAAACTAATAATCCCATCCCGATTAAATTGACCCTAAACCAAGACGGAGGCGTACCATCTCTCACAGGGCCCCCGGACCCATTAACTTGGTAATTTTTGCGTGATTTAGACACTCATGTTGAAGCCTCACCAAACAGCATTAGCTGTCTAAGAGCTGTTCTTGTTTGAAGCTGCAACAAGGGAAAGAAAGAAATAAAATAATAGCTAATAGAATAATGGGTCAATGGCATACAAAATCATGACATTTTTATGTTTTTCCAATAGCAACATATGTTTCTAAAATTTGCAATTCAATACACAAACTCTTTAAATTTAGCAATTACATCATATGACTATTTTCCGCAAGTATGCTGGCGTGGAAGCAGATTTAAAAATTAAAAAAAAAAAATCGCAAATAAATTCACAGTCTTTTGTTATTGTTTCAATTTAATCACATCCTTCTAATTTTTTTGCAATTACATACACTGCCAAGTCAACAGTACTTGTCAGAAAATAGTCATATGTAATAGAATTGCAACAATTCAAGGCCGTGTATCAAATTGCAAATTTAAAAGCATATATTTTCATTGAAAAAACGTGAAAATGTTGTGATTTACTTAGTAACCCTAGAATAATTCAAATATCATGTCATCATAATATGTATTACTCACCTTCACATCAAGACAAGGGTCATTCACCATATTCTTTAGTTGAGATACAACTCCGGCATTCCAAAGTTTGGTAACCCTGTCACGTTCACCTTTACTGCTTGGAAAAGTAAGATTTACGATAGTCCAAACAGCAGCTGTTCGTAATTGGTTACTACCACTTTGCAAAAACTTGACCAAAATAGTTTCTGCATCATTTCCTGACTGAGGTAAAAGTTGCTTCATTACTGCTTCCTTATGGTGCTCATCTCCAGAAGCCACATTGCTGAGGGCATACATACCCTGGATGCAAAGAAGAAATAAACATTAATTTATAAAATGAATGAGAGAGCTCAGCATGATTCAACATGTGAATATAGTTTACTCCATCCGACCTATTTTAATTGTCTTTCTAGAGATTTTTTTTATCCAAAATAATCGTCATTTTACAATAATCTTGGAGAATAGAATATATCATATTACAATTTTTTCCTTCTACTTGTTTTGTATGATAGTATGCATTAACTAAGCAAAGTTATTCCATGTAGGTAAACACAAGGGTAAAAATATCACATTACATATATATTTATTGCTATTTAATGGTGTAAAACATCCTTAAACAACAATTAAAATGGGTCAGGGGGAGTATTATACAGTCATTTGGGCGAAGAACATGTATTCAGAAGAACTTGTGTTTATGTAGTCTCAAGATGTGCATTTGTTACATCGAAAGGCAACAGTAAAATCCAAAATGATAGTAATCCTGCAGTTTATGCATGAAGGTAGCAAAGAATATTGGGATTCACTTTCAATCTGATCACCTGATCAACTAAATAACAAAACTTTGAGTCTATATCTGACAAGCTTGAACATATGAAATTGTTGTTTTTTAGTCAAAATAAAGACAGCTGCCTCAGAACTTAAATGGTAAACATGACTTTTTTGTCTTTTTAACTTCTCTAGTTTTATAAAATTAGATTTTGTTACTTCAGAAGATATTAAAAGCATCAACTAAACATTGTTTCACGTAAGAAGCAAAGACAAATACATGACCAGTACAGTTCTGACAACCTATCCTTAGATAAAATGTGCATGTCATGACCATCCTCTAATGCGCATTCCACTTCAAGGTTTTTATCCCATGCAAATCCAGGTTTCTGTGCCTCTCTTTATGTAATTTGATGCCAGCATCAGATCATTAAATTAATATTGGGCATCAATTAAAACAGGGGAAAAGTCCTTACTTGAATCAGAACTTCAGTCTTTGCATTGCTGTGTAACTGCCTCCCAATCGCATGCATGACATGACCACCGTCCTCAAACACATAATCAATCGAGTTCGGAGTGCCATCTACGAGATTGCAAACCAAAGCCAGAGCTTGCTCTTGAACAGAAGATTCACAATCTGGCATCATCAATAAATAATAGATGGTCAATAGCCACAAATCACAATATATTTTGTCTCTGAGCATCATCAATTGTATTTCTATACAAAGGGAGGAGGGTATGGAAAGATGTTGATTGAATTTGACAACCTTACGGGTATGTTTGTTTCACGACCAGCCTGGCTGGACTTTGCGATCCCAAACCCCCGTTTGTTTCGGGACTCAAAGTAAGAATTTTCACCTACGATACTCTCCTTTTTATTCTCCCAATACACTCACATCATCTACCTTTTTATTCTCCCAATACTAAGTACTAACAATAATATAATAATACAACAATCAACTTTTCCACCATCCTACCCTATAAAGATAAATTCCTAAAACTAACATTTTAACTATTCATCAGGATTTTCAAATACTAGGATGTCAAAGTCCGAGGTTTCCCTCCCACTATAATCCCAAAACAAACATACCCTTGAGGAGTTAGAATGTAGGTGTGCAATAAAGAAATTAACCAACAATCTTGGTCCTATTGAAAAAAATTACCACAAATGAGGCTCGTTAATGTCGACGTTGACAATTCAAGCAGAATCTCTTCTTTACATCTGTTGTTTACAAGGAACGCAAGATTCTTTAAGGCCCATACGGCATTCACTCTAATAGCAGAATCAATAGACTTTGAAAGGTGAACCAGCTGTTTCAGACCTCCACATTTCATGAATACTGATTTATGTGGCATGAAATCAACAACCACGTTGCTGACAGCTCCAAGGGCAGCAATCTGGAAAGAAAAAAAAAAGGTAAGGAATCAAGGAATACAATTATACTCCCTTCGATTCAAAATATGTCATTTTAGATCAATGCACACATAGTAAAATTCTTGACTTCCTCCTATAGCCTTAATTAATTGCTTTGAAATTCTACATAAAACTTTGAAGACTATTACTATTTGAGTTATTTTAATGAGTTTAAGGGTAAATTGGGACAAAATATAGTTAATTAACATTGAAATGTGACATACGACATTTAAATTGCAAATGAAAAGTGAATAACCAAAACGTCATTTAAATTGAATAGGGTAAGTACAACTTAGTTTATTAATTGGTTTAAACCATGGTATATGCATTGGGTGAATCAAGAAAAACAGTCAACTCTAGCATAATTAGCAGACATCCCACTAGCCTGGTAACTCATAGATTAATAGAGCAGGTATTTTTAGTACCAGTGAAAATGCTCATTTCATCGGATACATAATTCACAGAAAATGGACCAAATGTACAGACCAAATACACAATTTACTACCTAATGTGTGCTAATTAGATTTAAAAGTACCAGAACCAAACTATAGTATTCCTCAAAATCAGCCTATGGTTAATGAAACCTATTTTTAAATACCAAAACAGCCTATACTAATAAGGTCAAGAAAAATAAGTTTGTATTACATACATCATAACTTGCATGCCCAAAGAAACCTCAGCATACTGCCCCAAAAATATCTTAGCACAGAAACACCAATACCTCCAGTTCATCATGCCATACTCACAAGATTGACTCTCTGAAATCATTTTAAAATTTTGACATGTATAGAAGTAGACCGTAGACATTCCACAGTTATTTGCTAATATTGAAACTTTTGAGTAGCGATAGAATGATTGCGACAGTGGACTAATCACTGCATTTACTGGTTCCAAACAAACAAACCGAGCCTTTAATGCCAAATAATTGGGGTAGGCAATGCATTTACTGGTTCCAATAACAGAAAAAACGAGAATCTTTTTAAGGGCAAAGAATCAAGTACGGGATACGACTAGAGATTTTATAATCTGGTGAATGTGATTATCCTTGGGAAACTTAAATGTTATCAGCCAATTGTCAAATGATCCTTTCTTCATATCAAATACTTGATCAGGATGATTCATTAAGACAACATGAGAATATTTGACTGCTGGGGCACATTGAGAGTTCATATTATGCTTTTAGCCTTTTGAACTTTGCTGGAAAGCTCACTAAATTGGCACATTTGATACTTTAACACCCTCAAAGTACATTAACAGCTACCCCCTCAAGTTTCGGTCAACCAGAGTTATAAACCAATGGCATCCCAATACATCCTACACCTTAACGCTTTTATCTTATAAGAAAGTTGAAGGAATGGAATTGAGTAAACAGGAAAGTAAGACATAGAGACAAAAGGAAAGTTTTCCATCTTCCTAAAGAATTTATCGCAATCTGTACATAAAATCTCAACTCAGAGAGAGGGATAAAATATACCTGGTCAGAAGTACAGGAGCCACCCATAAGCTGAACCAAGGGAGCAACAATTGTTTCATTCATAAAGACACCTGCAGTCAAATTCTGAACAGCATTTTGTTAGCAAAGACCAACAACTAGGAGACGGAGTTAAAAAATCTGATCTTAATCTTGCGGAAAACCTTGACAGAACGAGATACATTCTTCAAGAAAATGCAAGCTGCAGCACGCACTTCAGCACTCTCATGAGCTAATGCTTCTGTCACAAAATTCAAGACCTGCATACAAGTGTGGCTATATTAACAAAAAATTCATTACTGCAATGGCTCGAATTTTACTGCAAGCATCATCAGATTTAAGATGTTTTTCAAACTATATTTTTGTTGTCTTTTCTAAGCTAGCCAGTAAATAAACTGCCGAAATATCATGAGAGGGAAACATCTGCACCAAAGAAGAGAACAGAACATGTACAACATAGAACTATTAAATCTGCATATATCATGAATTACCAATAAGAGAAACAGACTGGCTGCCATTAAACTACTAACCTCTAAATGAAGGGCCTTAGCCCTGCAGCATTCTAACTTTGAGCAAAGATCAGCAAGTGCTATAAGTATCCCTTCCAAGCGTTTGGTCTGGAATGAACCTTTTTTTAAGTTCTCACATAACTTTTCCACAACATTGGCATCAAATGCTAGTTTTTGCATATCTTCCTTTTCACTAGTCAAATTAGACAGTACAAAGGGGGCCTCATCTCCAACTTGACCAGGGTCATCAAGGAGCTCAAGTAATATTGAAACCAGTTTATTCTTGATTCCTGAGTCCTGAAGGTAGGATACAGAAGTATTTCTTATATTGATCAAGCACATGCAGGCTAATAATCTCGTCCGACAGCACTTATCCTTCAACAGCTCAATCACAACATTTAACTCCCGTCCATTTTCAGGCCCTATGAACCTTGAAGCAACTTCTGCATTATCCTTGATGACAGCAGCCAGAGCTTCTAAACAGGCATCCCTCTGAATTAGAGAACCTCCAAGATGACCAACAAGCCTTTTTATAACTCCAGCTTCACTTAGTGCCTGCTGCTCCGAAGTGGTCCAGCATGAGTGAGTGATGATACTTGCACCAAGACTAGTGACATTCTCATTCTCCCTATTCAGTAGTGTAAGGAGGAATTCCATGTTTTTCTCTTGAAGAAAATCATACTTTGGAGTTACTTTTGACTGGTAAATCATTTTAAGAGAACGGGCACCAGCATCAACAACCTGAGGCAAAGGTTCCGAGTTTATCATCTTTGGAAAAGATAGCATGCTGACCCAAGGAACATAGAAATAGAACTAAAAGACTGTTGTTAATAACATTATGGGTTGACACATTCCCATAATATGATTCTGGCAAAAGAACTACAGCATTCAACTGTAAATTAATACTGGAGGAAGACAATGCATTAATTTCCATAACACACCAATTTAAAATCTAAATGCATTTCCATATCAACCAACAATTCGTACATTTCTACAATTCAAGGAAAATCTACACACAGCTATCATAATCCACTTATTGGAGTACACATTAATAACTCAAGCTGGACTTGACCGCATGTACAGATAAAAAAAAATGGTTTAAATACACTTGTAATTCAGTCATTCAATTGCTCGAGAATATTCTAGAGGCTATTATACATATTACACATAGGATTCAAGAAGGCTAGAAAAAATGGAGAAGTGTGACCTCCATACCCTGTGATCATAAAAAACTGCTAAAAATACAATGAAAATCACATAAAGCATCCTTTATATTAGTGATAGTCCATAGATTAGAGTGTTGGGAAACTAAATATAAACATGAAGTCATGAACAGAAAATGAGTAGAAGAAATGTGAATGTTGCGATAAATGTGTGGACACAACAAATTAGATAGAACAGGTAATGAATGCATTAGAGAAGGTGGAGATTGATGAGAATTAAAAAACACTTTAAGGTGGTTTGGTTAAGTGCAGGGTGGAAAGTAGATAATCTTCTCAAATCAAAGCAGAAGGGAAAGACCTTAAAAACTTGAAAGCATATATAAAAGCAGACGTGTTATATTAAATCTTACTCAGAGCATGTGTCTCGGCCGAACACGACGGCAAGATATGACACATATAGTTGATTAAGTTGTCTTGTTTTATGCTATAGTAAAATTGAGTTCTGAATAAGGCTGTACACTCTAAGACAATCACATGAATACACCAATGCATAACTAAACCTACAAGTAAAGACTAGATGCAACCTACTAAACACATACCCAACGCACATAGTTTCTTATTTACTAGAATTTTAATGGTTCCCATTTTTCTAAAGGAACATATTAGATCAATTTCCCAAAAACCACAGTTCTGCTTCACTTAATTAACCATTACGAAAGCATGTCTCTGGTCCTAGTTAAACTAACTAAACTTAAGCGGTTACCATTTCCAAAATTCTCAGATTGAAAAAATAAGCCGTATGGTAAAGTAACTCAAACTAGAATTCACCAATTATTAACTGAATTTCTAAATTAGGCCAAATGCTAATTCAATACTCTATGTCTACATGAATCAAGAAGATAAGTAAAAAGTCCCTTTAATTTCAGAAGAATCAAGAAAGAAGTAATACTTTGTCATTGAGATGGGAAATAAGATTCAACAAGATGGGAAAAGCACCGGCATCCAGAACAGCTTTAACTCCAGCATCTAATCCACATGCAAAGCTGCCGATAGCAGCGGCTGATTGAATCAAAACCGACTCATGGAAGTCACGATCGTCGGGAGCGGCGTAGGAGGAAGAGAGAATAGCGACGACGGAGGGCACAGCGCCGAGCTTCAAAAAGGCTAACTTCTTGGTACGATTTCCGATAATTTGATTCTTCAAGTCCCTCAATGCTTTCAGCTTAACCTCGTACGGAGTCTGTGTCGAGTTCAGTCGTCCGATCAAGTCCTCCGGGCGGCCGGGATGGCTTGATGCGACGGAGGACGGCATCGTGAGTTTACAAATCCGACGCCGCCGGAGAAATGTGACCTAGGCGGAGCGGCGGTAAGGAGGGGGGCGGGCTGTGCGTGATTGATTGATTGATTGATGCTTCTGTTTATTTGTTCGGAATGGTGCGGTGTTGTACCGTGCCTCCCTATCTTTTCTATTTGTGGTGCATTTTTTTTACTCTACAAATTAATAATATTGGAATAATCAAAATTTATTAATTAGAAGAGTTAATAATTATTAATGTATATATTAATTAATATTTTATTAATTTATGAAGTAGTAAAATACTTAATTTATAAACATTATTTCAAATTTTCACATATAAGTAATTATTGTATATGAAATAATCCTTCAATCTTCCACATTATTATATTTTTTGTGTTCATTGTATCACTTTATAAACATTAAAAATATTTTTTATATAAATATACAAGATTAAAATATGCTAACACAAATAAAATTATACACACAACATGACTTATCATCTTACATGTGTGAAAAAAATAACAATGATCGATGAGATTCGAAGAGCATTATGCAAGAACAACAAGGATAACCCCTTGTTGAACTATGAGAAAACGACACCAAAAGTTCTTACAATGATATGAAAAATTAGAGATGAGATTTATTTAAGGTGAAATTGATTTCAACAAAAAGACAATTGAATCGTTTTTCAAGAAACCTTCATAAATCATTCATGTAATAGGAGTAGTATATAAGGAATTATTTATTTATATTTTATATGGGGTCTATAGAAATTATAAAATATTGTATTATCTTATAATTTAGCGAGTTTATTAATTTAGCACATATTCACAAATTGAAATCGGCCAAAAATATTATTTTAGAGAGTTTATTAATTAATAGAATATTAATTTTTAGAGTTTCTACAGTACCTTGTATTATATTCTCTCTCCTGTATTTAGGGATTTAAAATTGAATCCATTGAATTATTTATTTTTAATATAATGTGGATAATAAAAAAAATATTAAATATTTAGACATTAAAAACATAAGCATAAATTATATTTTTTGTAAAAATACAATTCTTAATTATCCTTAAAATTTAAATGAAAATAAATTTTTTTTAGAAAAATACAGCTAAAATTATTTTTCACATGGTGCCTCTATTTTTTTTTTCTTTGGCTAGAACTTTATTTTAGATGGTTGTATAAGTGATTATCATTAATTTTTATTGGATAATATAAATGCAGTGGTAAATGTTTTTTTGGAATTCCCAGCAACAGGGGATGTCCTGAGGCAGGGCTATCCCGAGATTTCGGGACCTACTTTTATATATATGCATAAATAGATTTGACGAAAGATGTGTAATAAAATGTTTTTTTTTTTCCTGTGGTGAATAAAATACAAATGTCATGTGTACATTTTGTGCATAATTCGTACGTGCACATTTCGTGCAAATATTGTGCATGATATGTATATGCATGTTTAATGCACGGTCCATATGTACACTTTTGATGCTTATTTTAAGAGTTTTTTTTTACCATTATGTGCTTTTTACCCATTCATTTTTTACATTCTAGTGCTAACTTTTTTCAAAGTTACTATTAGGTGGTAAACTACATTTTATACCCTCTATAAAAAGTAATCTTCCTCCCTCACCCATCCTCATCATTCAAAAACACATTTACTCTTAAAATGCTATAAGAAGAGACCCATTTTTCTTATTCGCTACAAGCCTACAAAATCTCAAGATCGGCTCTGCCCAGTAGGAGTCGGGTTTTCATACTCCAATACATCATCAGATTACACAAACGGAGACAAACAAACATCAACTAATGCTTACACCTTCTTAGTCAACTGGCTGGAAAGATTTCCAAAGTACAAAATCAAAGACTTCTTCATAACGGAGAGAGTTATGTCGGCCACTACGTGCCTCAGTTGGCCGCCTTTATCGTAAAAAACAACAAAATCACCAATCAAACTATCATTAACTTGAGAGGGATTGTTGTGAGTTCTAAAAGATTGAACATTCACTTACTTAAAAGTGGACAAATTTGATATACAGTTTGATTGGAACTCATTTGTACAACTTTGTACAACTCCCTATGGATATCGGTGTCCAAAGATAGTCAAACGAACTATTTGCCTTTTTTATTAAAATCATAAATGTATGCATTTTCAATTTGAGAAACAATCCAACAAGTCTCTTGGAGTATATAAAACTTGTCTACTTTTAAGTAAATGAATGTTAAATCTTTTGGAACTCACAACAATCCCTCTCAAGTTAATGACAGCTTGATTGGTGATTTCGTTATTTTTTAAGATTGAGGCGGCCAGCTAAGGCAAATATTGGCCGGCATAACTCTCTACGATTATGAAGAGGTCTCTAGTTTTTTGTACCCTGGAAACCTTTCTAGCTAATTAACTGTGTAAGCATCTGTTGTCGTTTGTTTGTATCCGGTTGTGTAATCTGATAATGTATTGGAGTATGAAAACCCGACTCCTACTGGGGATTCCAGGAAGATAACATTTGCAACTGCATCATCTCCTGCCATAACCGTGTGCAGAAACTGTTAGGCACACTATGAAAAGAAGAAAAACGAAAGCAAATTTCATATTTCTTTGCTTAATGATCTATTAACATGGTAGTCATCATTTTATAAAGGCTACCTTTTGTTGTTTCTATTATTAAAAGTATCATGCACTTCTCTTTTGGTTGCATTTGGATAATTACAACATGTGAGAAAGATTACTATCCCAATGTACATTAATGCAATGCTATACAACGGGAAATTGGTCCATTTTATAGCATATTGAAACTAAATGGATTTTTGCATAATTGAGATGGATGAGGAAGGAAGATTACTTTTTATAAAGGGTGCAAAGGGTATTTTATCACTCATTTTGCATCTAATAAAAGTTAGCATTAGAATATAAAGAGGGAGATGTAAAAGGCACATAAAGGTAAAAAAAAACTCTTAAAATAAGTATGAAATGTGTACATATGGACCGTGCATGAAACATTCATATACATATCATGCACAAAATTTGCACGAAATGTGCACGTACGGATCGTGCATAAAATGTGCACGAAATGTTGGTGATCACATTACATATCATGCACAAAATTTGCACGAAATGTGCACGTACGGATCGTGCATAAAATGTGCACCTGACATTTGCATTTTATTTACTATTTCCTTTTTAGTTTTTACTTATGTTGAAATATTACCATTTTACCTCCTGTAAAAAAAAAAAAACCACTTTACCAATGTTTCATTATTGATTGTAACTCGATTAGGGCATAGGATTGGAGAAAAATTGCCCATGGAAGCTGTTTGTTTCTTCATTTGACTTGGTTCATTAACCTTGGTCTTGGCTAAACTACATCACGTTTGTCTTCTCATTTCTCATATAATTTGTTTAGATAGTGACACAAGTTATCCTATGATCAAAAAAATGATAGAAGACAAAATGTTGTTGTAAATGGTTAAATTCCCTTTTTGTTGCTATAAATTATTATTAGTTATTTTTATTTAGTTAGTGTATGTTACTTACAAGAAGAGAATCATCAAAAGGTAGCCTTTATAAAAGGACTACTGCCACCCGGCCAAAAGACGAAGCAAGTGCATGTTGGGGCCTTGCCCGGGTCGAATCCACCCGGCCGGGTGGGTTCCACCCGGGCCAAATACGAAACAACTTAAAATTCTGCCTTGCCCGGGTGATTTTGACCCGCCCGGGTCGATTCTACCCGGGCATGCTTTTTCGTCTCTTCGTATCTCGAGCTTCCGACCTCCGATTGACTCGATTCTTTTTTTCATTCCACTCCGTTTTTCGAGACGAATCCAACTGTGCACTCCTCTTCATGATCCAGTAAAGTATGGTTGGTGTTTTCCTCCAAATTCCATCGTATTTTCTACAAAATCGACAAAACACAACCTTTCTCTCATTTCGGCTTAAACAATCATATTCAATGTATAATTCAATGAAATCAACATCAAATGAGCTTCAAATATGCATCTAAATAGTGTAAATTCCACCCGAATCAACTACCATGGTAATAGATCATTAAGCAAAGAAATATGAAATTCGTATTCGTTTTTCTTCTTTTCATAGTGTGCTTAATAGTTTATGTACACTGTTATGGCAAGAGACGAGTCAACGCTTTGAAGGAAATCAATAGAGCTCAAAGGATGAATATGTCATCGACTAACTACGTCTCTGAAGATGTCATGGTCGGAGGAGAGTAAGAGTATGCTGATTCAGTGAAATAGTAGAACAGTGCTCTACCAGCTCTAGGGTCAACAGTCACACACCCAGAATACTGACTGAAACTCACCCGTGGTTGCCCCGGCATGTTGGTGATCTTGTCAGCTTCCTTCAATCCATCCTGACTTCCAACATACACTGGAATATACTCTCCTTCGACCATGACATCTTCAGAGACGTAGTCTATTCATCCTTTAAGCTCTAATGACTTCCTTCAAAGTGTTGACTCATCTCCTGCCATAACTGTAACATCCCTAATTTTTATCATATTTATATACATATATTTAATTTATTTTTAATTTATATAATTTCCATCTATTGAGATAAATATTTAAAGTCCACTTAAATTCGGACTTCTAAAATTTTAAACTCTATTCTTTATTCAGAGCCCATTTAAATTAAGGCTTTTGAGATTTTAAACCTTAGTCTTCATTTCAAGTCCAAGCACGATAGTAATATGCATATATATAATAGATGTGCCCTAAATTTTTACACAACACAAACTCACAGGTTTTAAAGTAGGCTTTCCACCTCAAGAAACATACGGTATTTTCTTCCCTCTTCCTTTTTCATTATTTTTCGATTAATTCTATTAATTCAAGGTTTAAAAGAAATTCTGATTTGTCAAACTCGATTCAGTTTAATGCTTAATTCTTTTGGGCATATTTTTAGTTGATCGTATCATTCTATTTATTTTGGCTAAATTCATTTATCTGCCCAAATAGTCTTTATTATTTTAATAGGATTTATACTCTTGTTCTAAGAATAAATGATTCATGGTTGTTTTAATTGTTTGTTGTCCCATTTAAATAATGTAGTTATCTAAATATTTTAAATAAGATTATAATTGTTATCAATCCCATTTTAATTGTATTTGAAATAATCAACCAAAGATTGGATGCCAATATTGCTCTTTAAATCATTTTAGCCAAAACCCTTTTTCGGTAAAGATCAGTTTTCTCTTCTTTAATTTGTTTAGGTTAGTTCAGATTATATATTTAGTAATATGAGTAATAGAAATATTGTGTAATTTCTAATTTATGAATAATTTAAAGGCATGGTATTTATATTATTTTAGGTGACGAAGATTAAAGATATTATATACATTCATTTGCATCCACGACATACATTACGAGGTGGGGTTTAATTGCTTTAATTCCTATAGTGGTGGTAGTGATTTATTGCATGTTTATTCTTTATTAAATGCTTTTCAATAAATTTCGAGTTGTCTACTATGTGAGTTGTTCCTATATTATTCAAATGGCAAAGTTTCTAATAGCCAGGGGCCAAATAAGGTCCGGGGCCGACGGGTCTTCGGGTTCTTCCCGCCGTGCTCCAATGCGAAGTTAAATTCTACGTGTGGAAATACCTAAGTCGTTAGACACGGCTACAGGGAAGGTCCACAAACTCCACGTGTGGGAATACCTCAGTTCTTAAAACGAACTTTGGGAAGGTCCACAATACTAGATGACAGGTATTAAAGACAAAGTGTGGCAAAGTATCTATGACAAGGTTTATGTTGCAATGAGCTAGAATATGTGATTGTTATTCAATTAGTATCGACATCTTGTTTGTTTATTTTTAGTATTTAATTTAGAATAATTATACCCCATTGAGTGTGCTTGCATACTCATCCCAACATTTAACATTTTCAGGTTGAAGAGCTGGTGGTGAGGAGAGATGGTGGACGTCAATTAATTAGTCACAATTTATTATAAGAACTTTATAAATTTTCAAGTGTTTCACTATTGTGACTTTTAGGAGATATTCTAGTTTAGACATGATTGATGTTTTAAATTAAATTCCTTTTGAGATGTTGTTTATTTCATCGAGTTTTCCGCTGTTATTCAAGAAATTTTATTAATAAATATTTTCGAAAATCTCATTTCTTTAGTTAAAATTTTAGTTCATGCCCCTTTACTTCAATTTAGCCTGTCTTTTTACCAAATTTACATTTATAAAAATTGGGGCGTGACAATAACAATGTGCATAAACTGTTAGGCACACTATGAAAAGAAGAAAAACGAAAGCAAATTTCACATTTCTTTGATTAATGATCTATTAACATGGTAGTCATCATTTTATAAAGGCTACCTTTTGTTGTTTCTATTATTAAAAGTATCATGCACTTCTCTTTTGGTTGCATTTGGATAATTACAACATGTGAGACAGATTACTATCCCAATGTACATTAATACAATGTTATACAACGGGAAATTGGTCTATTTTATAGCATATTGAAACTAAATGGATTTTTGCATAATTGAGATGGATGAAGAAGGAAGAATACTTTTTATAAAGGGTATTTTATCACTCATTTTGCATCTAATCGTAATTTTGAAAAAAGTTAGCATTAGAATATAAAGAGGGAGATGTAAAAGGCACATAAAGGTAAAAAAAAACTCTTAAAATAAGTATGAAATGTGTACATATGGACCGTGCGTGAAACATGCATATACATATTATGCATGAAATGTGCACGTACGGATCGTGCATAAAATGTGCACATGACATTTGCATTTTATTTACTATTTCTTTTTTAGTTTTTACTTATGTTGAAATATTACCATTTTACCTCCTGTAAACAAAAAAAATTACCACTTTACCAGTGTTTCATTGTTGATTGTAACTCGATTAGGGCATAGAATTGGAGAAAAATTGCCCATGGAAGCTGTTTGGTTCTTCATTTGACTTGGTTCATTAACCTTGGTCTTGGCTAAACTACATCACATTTGTCTTCTCATTTCTCATATAATTTGTTTAGATAGTGACACAAGTTATCCTATGATCAAAAAAATGATAGAAGACAAAATGTTGTTGTAAATGGTTAAATTCCCTTTTGGTTCCTATGAATTATTATTAGTTATTTTTAGTTAGTTAGTGCATGTTACTTTCAAGAAGAGAAACATCAAAAGGTAACCTTTACAAAAAGACTACCATGGTAATAGATCATTAAGCAAAGAAATATGAAATCTGCATTCGTTTTTCTTCTTTTCATAGCGTGTTTAACAACTTCTATACACTGTTATAGCAGGAGACGAGTCAACGCTTTGAAGGAAATAACTAGAGCTCAAAGGATGAATAGGTCATCGACTAACTACGTCTCTGAAGATGCCATGGTCGAAGGAGAGTAAGAGTGTGCTGATTCAGTGAAATAGTAGAACAGTGCTCTACCAGCTCTAGGGTCAACGGTCACACACCCAGAATACTGACTGAAACTCACCTGTGGTTGCCCCGGCATGTTGGTGATCTTGTCAGCTTACTTCAATCCATCCTGACTTCCAACATACACCGGAATATACTCTCCTCCGACCATGGAATCTTCAGAGACGTAGTTAGTCGATGACCTATTCATCCTTTGAGCTCTAATGATTTCCTTCAAAGTGTTGACTCGTCTCCTGCCATAACAGTGTACAGAAACTGTTAAGCATACTATGAAAAGAAAGAAAAACAAATGTAGATTTCATATTAGAGAATAATCTCCATTGAGCCAAAGGACCAAAACCTTGGTTGAAGAGTCTGCTGATTCAGTGAAATAGTAGAACAGTGCTCTACCAGCTTTAGGGTCAACAGTCTCATACCCAGAATATTGACTGAAACTCACTTGTGGTTGCCCCGACATGTTGGTGATCACATTACATATCATGCACAAAATTTGCACGAAATGTGCACGTACGGATCGTGCATAAAATGTGCACCTGACATTTGCATTTTATTTACTATTTCCTTTTTAGTTTTTACTTATGTTGAAATATTACCATTTTACCTCCTGTAAACAAAAAAAAAAAACCACTTTACCGGTGTTTCATTATTGATTGTAACTCGATTAGGGCATAGGATTGGAGAAAAATTGCCCATGGAAGCTGTTTGTTTCTTCATTTGACTTGGTTCATTAACCTTGGTCTTGGCTAAACTACATCACGTTTGTCTTCTCATTTCTCATATAATTTGTTTAGATAGTGACACAAGTTATCCTATGATCAAAAAAATGATAGAAGACAAAATGTTGTTGTAAATGGTTAAATTCCCTTTTTGTTGCTATAAATTATTATTAGTTATTTTTAGTTAGTTAATGTATGTTACTTTCAATAAGAGAAACATCAAAAGGTAGCCTTTATAAAAGGACTACCATGGTAATAGATCATTAAGCAAATAAATATGAAATTCGCATTCGTTTTTCTTCTTTTCATAGTGTGTCTAACAGTTTCTGTACACTGTTATGGCAGGAGACGAGTCAACGCTTTGAAGGAAATCATTAGAGCTCAAAGGATGAATAGATCATCGACTAACTACGTCTCTGAAGATGCCATGGTCGGAGAATGAAACTCACCTGTGGTTGCCCCGGCATGTTGGTGATCTTGTCAGCTTCCTTCAATCCATCCTGACTTCCAACATACACCGGAATATACTCTCCTTCGACCATGACATCTTCAGAGACGTAGTCTATTCATCCTTTGAGCTCTAATGACTTCCTTCAAAGTGTTGACTCATCTCCTGCCATAACAGTGTGTGCAGAAACTGTTAGACACACTATGAAAAGAAGAAAAACGAAAGCAAATTTCATATTTCTTTGATTAATGATCTATTAACATGGTAGTCATCATTTTATAAAGGTTACCTTTTGTTGTTTCTATTATTAAAAGTATCGTGCACTTCTCTTTTGGTTGCATTTGGATAATTACAACATGTGAGACAGATTACTATCCCAATGTACATTAATACAATGCTATACAACGGGAAATTGGTCCATTTTATAGCATATTGAAACTAAATGAATTTTTGCATAATTGAGGTTGATGAGGAAGGAAGATTACTTTTTATAAAGGGTGTAAAGAGTATTTTATCACTCATTTTGCATCTAATCGTAATTTTGATAAAAGTTAGCATTAGAATATAAAGAGGGAGATGTAAAAGGCACATAAAGGTAAAAAAAAAACTCTTAAAATAAGTATGAAATGTGTACATATGGACCGTGCATGAAACATGCATATACATATCATGCACAAAATTTGCACGAAATGTGCACGTACGGATCGTGCATAAAATGTGCACATGACATTTGCATTTTATTTACTATTTCCTTTTTAGTTTTTACTTATGTTGAAATATTACAATTTTACCTCCTGTAAACAAAAAAAATTACCACTTTACCAGTGTTTCATTGTTGATTGTAACTCGATTAGGGCATAGAATTGGAGAAAAATTGCCCATGGAAGCTGTTTGTTTCTTCATTTGACATGGTTCATTAACCTTGGTCTTGGCTAAACTACATCACGTTTGTCTTCTCATTTCTCATATAATTTGTTTAGACAGTGACACAAGTTATCCTATGATCAAAAAAATGATAGAAGATAAAATGTTGTTGTAAATGGTTAAATTCCCTTTTTGTTGCTATGAATTATTATTAGTTATTTTTAGTTAGTTAGTGCATGTTACTTTCAAGAAGAGAAACATCAAAAGGTAGACTTTATAAAAGGACTACCATGGTAATAGATCATTAAGCAAAGAAATATGAAATCTACATTCGTTTTTCTTCTTTTCATAGCGTGCCTAACATTTTCTGTACACTGTTATGGCAGGAGGCGAGTCAACACTTTGAAGGAAATTATTAGAGCTCCAAGGATGAATAGGTCATCGACTAACTACGTCTCTGAAGATGCCATTGTTGGAGGAGAGTAAGAGTGTGCTGATTCAGTGAAATAGTAGAACAGTGCTCTACCAGCTTTAAGGTCAACAGTCACACACCTAGAATACTGACTGAAACTCACGTGTGGTTGCCCCGGCATGTTGGTGATCTTGTCAACTTCCTTCAATCCATCCTGACTTCCAACATACACCGGAATATACTCTCCTCCGACCATGGCATCTTCAGAGACGTAGTTAGTCGATGATCTTTTCATCCTTTGAGCTCTAATGATTAACTTCAAAGTGTTGACTTGTTTCCTGTCATAATAGTGTACCAAAACTGTTTGGCACACTAGGAAAAGAAGAAAAATGAATGCAGATTTCATATTTCTTTGTTCAATGATCTATTAACATGGTAGTCCTCCTTGTAATTCGGGAAAATTGCACTTTTGGTCCTGTAAGAATGAGTTCAAATCACTTTCGGTCCTTTTTAATGCACTTTTGGTCCTGTAGTTTATTTCCGTTAGTTTTAACGGATGAAAATTGCATAAACCGTTAAATATTTCATTTTTTATCATATAAGAATAAGATTAAAACAATTTCGGTAATTTTTCATACACTTTTAGCCTCATAATAAATTTATGAAACGAAAGAAAATTGCGTGAAAGTCACACATCCCTTAAAACACAACCAAAAGCTTAATATTGGATTAAAATTTTGTTAATATCACTAAAATTATAAATCTACCAAATGTATTTTAACAACTTATTTAAATAATTATTTTAAATTGATAAATTTACTTAAAATAATTTTATGATCTAAAAATTCAATCAATTATATATAAAATGAAAATTAAATATAAATCTGATCTCAAATCAATGCAAAAAAATAAAAAGTACTATTTGGTTGGGGTTAAAAATTAATTTAAATTTGAAGATTATATTTGAATATACAGTGTATATTTTTAATTTATATTTTTGTATATTCAAATTATTTTTCAAAATTTACTTTTAATTTTTTTTTTGTATATTTCAGTTTTAATACAAGAAATTACTTCAAAAGTTATTTAAATTGCATTATTTTTTTTTAGAAATTTTTAATTATATTCAAATCCTTGAATTAAAAAAAAAATATATTTAGATTCTATAAAAAAAATTCAAATTATATAACTTAGTGAGATTTCGTCATTTATAGTAAAAAATTAATATTCTAAATTCTATTGATTTTATTTATATTTTAATTCTATAAGTATAATTTATTATTAGTTTAATAATATTTTTATATATTTTTTTAATTATAATTACTTTTTTAGGAATATTTTTTGGTCAACCAACGGTTTCCATAAAAAAACTAACGGTTTCAATACATAAACTATCTTACAGGACAAAATCTGCAATAAACGGGACCATTTACAAACATCAGGACCAAAAGTGATTTTGAAAAATTCCTACAGGACTAAAAGTGCAATTTTCTCAATTGTAAAGACATTAAGACAATACAATGAGAAGATTAAAAAAGTCCCCCTTAACTCGTTGCAATTAGATGTAACAGGATAATTTGTCTTGAAAGTATATAAATAAAGAGTTAAAATTCAATTTCGTCCCACAACTTTGTACTGTTCCGCATAGGGTCCCAAAATATTTGAGATTTTCAATTTAGTCTCATAACTTATCAAATGGTTTGATTTTGATCTTATTATTGTCGTAAAATTAGAAAGAGCGTCGTTTATGGTCCTACTTTCCACAAAATTTCCCGATAACGTGTGAAACAGCCCCGCTTTTACAGAATCCATCGATAAGAATGGTGTGAACAATTTTATCAGGCACCAAGCCTTTCAACTCCATGTCCTTATAATAAGCATACATTTGATCAAGATTCTTTGTTCTTGAAAAAACCCCAATCATCAAACTGTAACTAACCAAATTAGGGATAACCCCACGAGACAACATTTCATCAAAAATACTCTCAGCTTCTACTATATTGCATTTCCTACACAACATTCAACTAACAATCAGCAAAGGCCCCCCTTTCCACATTGATATAGACAGATTTTGGCTCATACATTATATGTTGTCAACATCATTATACTTGAATACAGCAATGTATATCATTGCATTATTGTACATTCACATTTGTAATTGTCCACATCATAGACATCAATAATATAAACAAAAAAAGATCATTAAGCAAAAAAATATGAAATATGCATTCGTTATGTACATTAATTGGCTAATTGCATAACTTGCCTATATATATGTGTGTACATTCGCAGTTACATATATACTACAAGCTTGTTTGATAGAGTCATACTAAATTTTTCTGTCATTAGAAAAATGAAGTCCACCACCTCGGCGATAGCTGCTTTGATTCTTGTTGCATTTCTCCTCATAGAAAGTGGTTTGATATCTCCTCTCTGTCTCCTTCCATTAATAAATGTATTCATTTGTTTAAATGTGTTCATAATATAATTTAATTGCAGTTGTAGCGGAGGCTCCCATTCCCATTCACATAAGGTGCACAGTTACTGAAGATTGTTGGCCTTATTGTCCTGGAGGACCCGCGTCAAATGCCCTCTGTTATCGTGGGTTTTGCCAATGTTTTACTTTTACTCAGAAAGAACATCCCTCCTCAACATTGTACAAGAAATCAACCAATATTGATCCTTAGGAGAGTTTGCCCGATATATTTACATTTTCTAGGTCCTGTGTATCACCGAATCATCATCTTATTCATTTAATGACAAAAGCAAGTAATTGATGATCTACATAATGAACATCTCTATGGGAAATAACTTTTTTTAAATATCTAAGTGATAACACTACGAGTGAGAATCTTATAAATAAATGCTAGGAGATTAAATGTTGTTGTTATTGATAAAAAAAATGTTGATGTAGATTTTTAAATTCCCTTATTTAGTTATATCTCATTATCTCAACTTCACCAATCATTTTCTACCTATTTCTTAAAATATATAATTTCTTCATTTGACTTGGTTCATTAACCTTGGTCTTGGCTTAACTACATTGCGTTTGTCTTCTCATTTCTCATATACATGTGGTTATTTTGGCTCATACAGTAAATCTTGTCAACATCATAGACATGAATACACCAATGTCGTAATTGTCCAAATACAGCTAAAAGAGAAGTGCATGTCATTTTCAATAATAGAAACAACAAAAGTTAGTCTTTATAAAAAGAGGACTATCATGCTAATAGATCATTAATCAAAGAAATGTGAAATCAAAACTTACATATATACTACAAGCTTGTTTAATAGTTGTACTAAAAAATATTGTGTCATTTCTTAATTAGAAAAAAATGAAGTTCACCGCCTTTGCCATAGTTGCTTCCATTCGTAATAATCAAGGCATCGTTATGATGATATTTCGAATCATATTTGTCTTCACGTTCGAACTTTATGTAGGGAACAACAATCACGTGCCCCACCTCCTTGCAAATCTCTATCTATTTTATTTTTACTGATTTTGAAATATTACCATATTACTAAAGTTAATCCCTCAATTGAAAATACAAGACCATATTTTAAAAATATCTCGCTAGCAGTGTGAGTGAGAATCCTATGATAAAAAAAAATGATGTTGTAAATGGTTAAATTCCTTTGTTTGTTCCTATAAATTATTCTATGGTTTTTAGGGATTTTTAGTTAGTTAGGTATAATCTCACTAGCTCAAACTCACCAATCATTTTCTATCTCTCTATTTCTTTTTTTTCTTTTTTTTTTTACTAATTTTGAAATATTACCAAAGTCAGACCCTAAATTGAGAACACATATTTTGTGATGCAACTTTTACGGGACGACATAAAAATCATCTTATTTCAAGACAGCAAATTTTATTTTTTATCATTAAAATATTAGAAATTGGAACAAAATTTAAATTTGTTACCACTTATACTCTCTTTGTCCACATACACTTTATAGAAATCATCATTCTTCAACTATCACTTAATTACTCAAATTGCCATCAACCTTATTAATAAACAATCACTTTATTTACAATGGACCCCCTCCCACAATAGTCTATAATACTCTTACTTTATCTAATTTATCTATTTTTTCTTAAAACTTGTATTCACTCCAATTGGAACTACATTTTGGTGGATGGGGGAGTAATATTTTTTATCACATATTTGTATATCTATATATATATAATAACACAATAGTAGCTTCCTTGAGAAGTTCCCGCCAAAATGTTGTAATAGTAAAATATTATTTTTTGTGGGATCCATCAGTAAAATATCATATTTTAACATTATTTTTCTCTCTCTTTCTTTATTTTCATTTTCTCTCTCCTCTCAATTTTTGTTTTTGAATTTCTTCATTATTCTCTATTTATCTTTTTAAGTATATTTGATGAAATTTTTATGTCTATTTTATAGATATGCTTCTTCTTTGTATCTATAAATATAACTATTGTAAATACTTATTAAAAATTATACAAAATGAATATTTATTAATTATTTTTTATAAATATTAATTTTATCCAATATTATTGTAACGTTTATTTTTCAAATAAAATATTAAAAATAATTTATAAACCGTGCATTTGCTATGCACGTGAGAAATACTAGTATTTTGTAACGACTGACTATGGCTGGACTGGTTCAGCAACTTTGCAGTCAAAATGAACAGCTCTACTCCACGTCTTTCTTTCCGTCGAAGTTCATTCGCATTTGCTCTTGTTAAAATTCAAATGCTACTCCTCAAATTTGCTACCGATTATCTTGCCTCCCGGTATGTTTCGCACTCCACATGTTCGATTTTGTCGTTTTCCACTTTCATATATTTCTTTCTACTTTCATTATTCTTGATTGTGTGATTTACTTTTCTTCAAATTGATTGTTTCCCTCTACGATTCGGATCATTTCTTACAGGCCTCTAATTGCTCCGGGCTATTCTCTGTCATTGCTTAAATGTTTTCATTCTGAAAAGTGAAGTGTTGTATGTAGTTTGATTTTACACAATTGCAGAAAAATCCCTTAATTAATTGTGTGGTAAGCACTTCAATTAGAATTTTCCTACTTTCCTTAGCTGCTTCTTGGTGTTAAAATTCCTTTAGTACAATGTGCACTCTTGGTTTTCCCTTGGGTCCCTTCTTAGTGGATATGATAAAGGCTTACTAGATTTTACACACATATATATATATATATATATAGAGTTAAAGTTAAGAGAGTTTCCTAATGAATCAAACTTGTTTCAATGTATATTATTGTGGGATAATGGGATTGAACTTTCATACTAATCTTCATTTGTTTTGATAGGGTACCATTCTGGGATAGCATAAGGCTGATAGCTATTATCTGGTTAGCCATACCTCTGTTTCAAGGTGCATGCCATGCCATGCCATACCAACCAAATTCTTGTTCGTCCAGTCTTAACTGTGGATGTACAACCAGTTATCGACAAGCTGTACTAGAGAAAGGAGGATAAACATGTTATGACAGCAAATTTTCTGGGATGTAACAGAGCAATATATAAAAGAAAATTGATCGGAAGCTTTGGAAAGGCTTATCGCAACCAAGGTTAGCAGCTTCTTGTATAACACAATCTAAAACAGTTCTAATCAAAGTGTGTGCTGTGTGTTTGTGAAGAAAACACGTTTCCAGTTAACAAATTGTTTGCCTATTGATACAGCAAGAATGCAATAACTCAGAGAGAGATATCCTAGTTTTAGAACCGGAGGAGAAAAATAATGTGGCAACACCAGAACAGGTAAATTCTGCATGCACAGGTTGATGTATTAGTATTCTTCTATGTTATACTTGAAACAACCTGACGCTCCTCTGCATTGTAATGAAGCATTTGCAGCCAACCGAGGTGAAGCGTATACGTGTCGTCAGATTGTTTCCTGTCTGTAATTGATATCTATGGCTCTTTTATCAGTGTATATTGAAATTATGCTAGATAGATTGATTGGATTTATGAAAGCTCGGCCTTCCGTCGCTGTTTCATCTCTGTCAAACCCTTGTGCCTTGTCAGCAGTAAAATCCTCTTTTTTTTCCCCATGAATATTGCGTATCATATCATTGTTTGTGCGAATAAGTTCTGTTCTTCAAGAATTTCAGTCAAGTGAATGCAATGTAGATCGTGGAGAATCGTCCAAGGAGTTAGTTTTGTTCACTGCTGAATGTTGTATTTAAAGTATTGAAAATTTTCAAGTACATTGCAGTGTGCATCATCAGTTCATTAGGTTTTGAGTCTGTATGGTGGTCATATATATCTTGTACTCTTACAGTCTTACTACCTATTTCATTTTCTAATCACTGTTACCTTGATGATCATTTTTTCTGGCATTGTTATAGTTGAGGAATGTGTGCCAGATGTTCTTGCTCTGAATTTTAACACTAATGTCAATCTAGATTTATTGCATGTACTTATGTAGTCTTATATGTCGTGTGCGCAGGTATATGCTAGTACTACTACTTGATTCATTCAGATTTGCTTAATCCGTGAAAGTAGGTATTGGAAATTGTTATGCTCATATAGTTCTACTAACTTTTCTTGATGAGTTATCAAGCATAAATGTCCTTGCAGTTCTTCAATCTAATGGATCGATATAAAATTATGATAAAGAACATTGCTGGTAACTTAAGATGTTCGAAAACAGGTCGTAGAGGACTATGCCAGAGAAGATAAATGGAAAGCCTGATTAATAAAGAAATATGCAATTGTGAAATATCCTCAAGATAGAATTGCCATATTGAACCAAGTAATATCAAATTTATGCATGAGGATTGGACTTTAGTTATTTAGTAGTTAGTCACCCACATCGTCCATCGATTGATTATATTTTATTTATCACAATTAATTTCTTAGATTGGGCTTGTGAGTTACTCGTTTTATCAATGCTAGAACCAATATGTTTATGTTTAGCATACATATCCATTTTATGTCAATATATAGTTTCTCTGCTCAGCTGTTTAGTTACCATGTAGGCTTATATGATTAAATTATGTTAACTTGTTAGTTACAATGATTTGAAGAGTTTATTCTATATGTGATTGGTTGTGCAGGTCTGCTATTTAGACCAGTTACATGGAGTTTGATAAAATCCACAGATGCTTCCACCTCCCCCTGGGAGTTTTATTGATCGTGAACAACCTATTCAACATGTAGGAGAGTTTGCCCTCTCTCAGGGATATGTTGTCACCATTAAACAATCTAAGAAAGAAAAAGTTTTAGTCCTTGGTTGTGACAGAGGAGGTGTTTATTGGGATAGACGTAAACCTATTGATGAGGCCACTGGTTAACATCTGGGCAAAAGGAAATCTGGCTCTCGACTTACGAATTGTCCATTTGAGCTCATGGATAAGAAGGAGGATGGCTTGTGGGTACTTACAGTTAAGAATGGGTCACACAATCATGAACCAATGAAGGACATGTCTGAACATCCTTCTGCTCGTCGCTTCAATGAGAAAGAAGCGGTACTCATTAGAGAAATGACAGAAGCAGGCTTAAAACCACGCCAAATACTTAAAAGACTTGAACAAACAAATCCCGAGCTTTTATCTACGCCGAAGCATGTTTATAATTACTGGTATGTGTTTCAATTCATTATTACTGTAACCATGGCCATTATGGTCCTTCTATATTATTAAATCATACAGTAAGATCCATGATATTACATTTTCTTAAAGATGTTAATTGTATGCCAAACTCACATTTTTTTAATTATAACAGTTTTTAAGTTATTCTAAAGGTATTCCTTACATTGTACTTTCCTATGAACACCAGTATTTTTAAAATATCATATTAATAACAGTGCGAGTGAGAATCCTATTAACAAAATGCTGCTGCAAATGGTTAAATTCCCTTGTTCGTTGCTATGAATTGTTCTATGATTTTTAGTTAGTTAGGTATAATCCCACTATCTCAGCCTCACGCCCTCACCAATCATTTTCTACCTAATTCCTTTTTACTAATGTTGAAATATTACCATATTACCATAGTTAATCCCTCAATTGAAAACACAACACCAGTATTTTTAATATATCTTAGTAATAACAGTGCGAGTGAGAGTCCTATGAACAAAATGCTAGGAGACAAAAGGCTGTTGCAAATGGTTAAATTTCCTTGTTTGTTGCTATGAATTATTCTATGGTTGTTAGGGATTTTTAGTTAGGTAGGTATTATATATATATATATATATATATTTTGTGATGAAATTTTTTACGACGACACAAAAATCATCACAATTTGTTATTTCAAGACAACGAATTTTATTTTTCTTCATTAAAGTATTAGAAATTGGGACAAAATTTAAATTCGTCACCATTAGGGGTGGAAACGAGCCGAGTAGTGTTGAACTCGAAACTTGACTCGATTGTTATACTCTAAGCTCGAAACTCGACTCGACTTGGTCGAGCCTAAAATTTTAAAGATCGAGCTCGACACGATAAGAAACTCGATAAACTCGTGCTCGGCTCGACTCGATTATCTATATAATTTTCAAAATTAATTTTAAAACATATTTTTTCTAAAATAAACTCGAGCTCAACTCAGCTCGACTCGACTACTCGTATATAAATATAAATTATATATTAATGGCAAAATAGTAAATATTGTTCAAGCTCGATTAAGCTCGCGAGCCTTTCGTGCCGAGTATTTATGAGCTCGAACTAGATAGCTACTCGAGTAGCTCGAAACTCGACTCGGCTCGATTAACTTTGAGTCGATTTCGATCTTTTTTCGAGTCGAGCAGGAGTAGCTCGCGAGTAGGCTCGACTCACTTACACCCCTCGTCACCACTTATAATTTTTTTTGTCACATATTTGTATATTTTGTGACGACTGACGATGTTAATAAATATGTCACAATAATAGTTCAAGTAATATAGGTTATGTCAAGTTAGTTGAGATAATGAGAGAAATAGTTATCTTTTCATTCATATGATAGTCATTACAGTGCATGAAAATTGAAAAGATCAACTAATCGGAAAGCATAAAGGATAGATAATACTTATCATTTTCAGAGATCATCATCACTTGGAGGCACCATCCCATACTGTGCTCATACTCTTTTCTTCAGCTCTATGATCTCGTGATTAGTTTTTCATATTCTGGATAAATTCTTCCACAATCTCGTGCTCATCAATGAAGCCTCCTGAAATTTTTTGGGGCATGTAGAGGATAGGTACAGGTGCTTTGAACTCAACTTTAGCCAACTCAGCTGATGCAAACAGCTTCTGATACAATTCTCTGTGATTGTCAAACATGTATTGACTAAATACATTTTCTACATCTTCACCTAGCCACCTGCCTATGACATAGAAGTCATAGACAAATCCCCTCTTTGCTTCCTCCCATTCATCATTCAGGGAAATAGGGACCTATTTGTCAAAATGAGGAAATTTGGTTGCCCATCTTTCCACCATCTTAGGTTTCAGACTGTTGTAAGGTGCCCTTCTCCTCCTTGGCATTACAAACTGCTCCATTCTCTTATCTCTGACCTTGTTGTGGCGTCCATCAATGCTTCCATTTTCTGTTTAGCTCTGATCATTGCAAGCTTCTTTTGTGTTTCTGGATCTTTTCCAAAACTTTCTTCAAATAATTTGTAAGGATCATCAACCAAGACTGACACTCTCTCTTCAGTGATGTTGGCTGGTTCAGGTTCTGCTTCAGGCTGGATGTCAGAGACTTTGACCTTTTTAGACTTAGGCTCATCCTCAGTCTAGAATTCAGTGGGTAAGTTCAGGCTGGTTGGAAATTCATTAAGGCCGACTTTCATCCCTGCTCGATGGGTGGGTGTTGCAGTCAAGCTCCCTTCTGCCTTTACACTCGAGGGCCAATCTCCGTCCGGTCCGAGGAAACCTTTGCACGCCTCCGTTACCTTTTTGGAGGCCTACGCCCCATAGAAACTGTCTACCTGAGACTGAGACTGTCCCTTGGCTCCCCCACCTCTCCCCCTCCCCCGGAGGGAGGCCTTCTTCACCTTCCACCTAAGGTGCACAGGAAAGGCCCAAATTCTTCACCTTCCCCCTCACTTGATCTCTTCTTCTGAAGATTTGTCCAAGTCACAGGCCTTTGATGCCATCTTGCTTGGTCTTCTTGCACAGAAGCCATGGAGTTCTTTACCGTTGGTTCAAGTTGTTCTAATTCAGTATCTTCAGTTCTCATTACTCCCTTTCCTTTCCCTTGTACTTCAGTTTCCTTGGGTTGCTCCTCTCTAGAAACTGATCCACCAATCTTCAAGTCACTTTTCCCCCTCTAAGAGACTACGAATAATTAGACTTTTCATGAACAGCTCTATTCCACGTCTTTCTTTCCATCGAAGTTCATTCGCATTTGCTCTTGTTAAAATTCAAATGGGTCTTATGCTACTCCTCAAATTTGCTCTTGTATGCACTGATTATCTTGCCTGCCGGTATGTTTCGCACTCCACACGTTCGATTTTGTTGTTTTCCCCTTTCCTATATTTCTTTGTACTTTCATTAGTCTTGATTAAGTATATTTGTGTGATTTACTTTTCTTCAAATTGATTGTTTCCCTCTACGATTCGGATCCTTTCTTACAGGCCTCTAATTGCTCCGGGCTATCCTCTGTAAGTTCGTTCGCATTGCTTAAATGTTTTAATTCTGAAAAGTGAAGTGTTGTATGTAGTTTGATTTTACAAAATTGCAGAATCCCTTACTTGTTGGTGCTTACATTATAGTGTGACTTTGCAGGTTTGCTTCCAACAACGCAGTTGAGACTGATTCTAAATATCACATGGAAAGAGTTGATCATATATTGGACCCTTTTTTCTTTAATCTCTCTCTTTGAACTTGCTTTTCTGAAATTAATTGTGTGGTAAGCACTTCTATTAGAATTTTCCTACTTTCCTTAGCTGCAGGGTTGTAAACGAATCGAATCGAAGCGAATACCACACTATTCGATTCGTATTCGTGAAAGTATTCGAATATTCGTATTCGTATTCGTTTATTATTCGAATAATAAAATCGATTCGGTATTCGATTCGAATGGTTATTCAATGTGCAATGTGCAATCTTGGTTTTCCCTTTATTACAATGTGCAATCTTGGTTTTCCCTTGGGTCCCTTCTTAGTGGATATAAAAGCTTACTAGATTTTACGATATAAGGTGAATGGAGTTTATTCTCTTCTTTGATTTCTTCCCACTTTGTTATATTGGAAGGTACCTTATACATATATATAGAGTTAAGGGAGTTTCCTATCATTCTTTGTATTCATGATGTAATGAATCAAACTTGTTTCAATGTATATTATTGTGGGATAATGGGATTGAACTTTGATACTAATCTTCATTTGTTTTGATAGGGTACCATTCTGGGATAGCATAAGGCTGATAGATATTATCTGGTTAGTCATACCTCTGTTTCAAAGTGCATGCCATGCCATGCCTACCAAATTCTTGTTCGTCCGGTCTTATCTGTGGGTGTACAACCAGTTATCGACAAGTTGTACAAGAGAAAGGAGGATAAACATGTTATGAGAGCAACTTTTCTGGGATGTAGCAGAGCAATATATAAAAGAAAATGGATCGGAAGCTTTGGAAAGGCTTATCGCAACCAAGGTTAGCAGCTGTTGTATAACACAATCTAAAACAGTTCTAATCAAAGTATGTGCTGTGTGTGTGTGTGAAAAAAACACGTTTCCAGTTAACATATTGTTTGCCTATTGATACAGCAAGAATGCAATAAGTCAGAGAGAGATATCCTAGTTT
This sequence comes from Galeopsis tetrahit, assembly GCA_963675135.1. Classification (NCBI taxonomy): domain Eukaryota; kingdom Viridiplantae; phylum Streptophyta; class Magnoliopsida; order Lamiales; family Lamiaceae; genus Galeopsis; species Galeopsis tetrahit. The sequence goes on from OY776129.1 coordinate 71,351,564, forward strand.
TAGAACCGGAGGAGAAAAATAATGTGGCAACACCAGAACAGGTAAATTCTGCATGCACAGGTTGATGTATTAGTATTCTTCTATGTTATACTTGAAACAACCTGATGCTGCTCTGCATTGTAATGAAACATTTGCAGCCAACCGAGGTGAAGCGTATACGTGTCGTCAGATTGTTTCCTGTCTGCAATTGATATCTATGCTCTTTTATCAGTGTATATTGAAATTATGCTAGATAGATTGATTGGATTTATAAAAGTTCGGCCTTCCGTCGCTGTTTCATCTCCGTCAAACCCTTGTGACTTGTCAGCGGTAAAATCCTCTTCTTTTTTTTTTTCCCATGAATATTGCGTATCATTGTTTGTGCGAATAAGTTCTGTTCTTCAAAAATTTCAGTCAAGTGAATGCAATGTAGATCGTGGAGAATCGTCCAAGGTGTTAGTTTTGTTCACTGCTGAATGTTGTATTTAAAGTATTGAAAATTTTCAAGTACATTGCAGTGTGCATCAGTTCATTAGGTTTTGAGTCTGTATGGTGGTTATATATATCTTGTACTCTTACAGTCTTACTACCTATTTCATTTTCTAATCACTGTTACCTCGATGATCAATTTTTCTGGCATTGTTATAGTTGAGGAATGTGTGCCAGATGTTCTTGCTCTGAATTTTGACACTAATGTCAATCTAGATTTATTGCATGTACTTATGTAGTCTTATATGTCGTGTGCGCAGGTATATGCTAGTACTACTACTTGATTCATTCAGATTTGCTTAATCTCGTGAAAGTAGGTATTGGAAATTGATATGCTCATAGAGTTCTACTAACTTTTCTTGATGAGTTATCAAGCATAAATGTCCTTGCAGTTCTTCAATCTAATGGATCGATATAAAGTTATGATAAAGAACATTGCTGGTATCTTAAGATGTTCGAAAACAGGTGGTAGAGGACTATGCCAGAGAAGATAGACTGGAAAGCCTGATTAATAAAGAAATATGCAATTGTGAAATATCCTCAAGAAAGAATTGTCATGTTGAACCAAGTAATAGCAAATTTATGCCTGAGGATTGGACTTTAGTTATTTAGTAGTTAGTTACCCACATCGTCCATCGATTGATTATATTTTATTTATCACAATTAATTTCTTAGTATGGGCTTGTGAGTTACTCGTTTTATCAATGCTAGAACCAATATGTTTATGTTTAGCATACATATCCATTTTATGTCTATATTATTAAATCATACAGTAAGATCCATGATATTACATTTTCTTAAAGATTTTAACTGCATTCCAAACTCACTTTTTTTTTTATTATAACAGTTTTTAAGTTATTCTAAACGTATTCCTTACATTGTACTTTCCTATGAACACCAATATTCTACCTATTTCATTTTTACCGTTGTTGAAAAATTACCATTTTACCAGTGTTTCATTGTTGATTGTAACTCAATTAGGGCATAGGATTTGGAGAAAAATTGCTCATGGAAGTTGTTTGTTTTTTCATTTGACTTGGTTCATTAACCTTGGTCTTGGCTAAACTGCATCACGTTTGTCTTCTCATCTCTCATATATTTTGTTTAGATAGTGACACAAGTTATCCCATGATCAAAAAAATGATAGAAGACAAAATGCTGCTTTAAATAGTTAAATTCTCTTTTTGTTGCTATGAATTATTATTTGCTGTTTTTAGTTAAATAGTTAACATCATTTTCCATTGTTTTCTTGGCCCATATTTCTAAGGCCTCTTTCTCTCCCTTCATTCAATTACTCACTTCTCCTTCCACAACAACTCTGATTTTGTACTTTCAGCTTTCAATAATCCTTTCTCCTCCAATGGTTTTTTTTTTTTTGTTATAAGTTAAATACCCATCCCTTTTTCCCCTCCCCATGACTCGAACCCAGGACCTAAGGCCTAGGTAGTGGTGCTCTAACCACTTGAGCTATCCCACTTTGTCTTTCTCCTCCAATGGTGAACCCATGAAATAAGACTGGAGAAAAAATTGCTCAAGGAAGCTGTTTGTTTCTTCATTTGTCTTGGTTCATTGAGCAAAGAAATATGAAATCTGCATTTGTTTTTCTTCTTTTCGCAGTGTGCTTAACAGTTTCTGTAAACTGTTATGGCAGGAGACGAGTCATCACTTTGAAGGAAATCATTAGAGCTCAAAGGATGAATAGGTCATCGACTGACTACGTCTCTGAAGATGCCATGGTCGGAGGAGAGTATATTCCGGTGTATGTTGGAAGTCAGGATGGATTGAAGAAAGCTGACAAGATCACCAACATGCCGGGGCAACCAGAAGTGAGTTTCACTCAGTATTCTGGGTATGTGACTGTTGACCTTAAAGCTGGTAGAGCACTGTTCTACTATTTCACTGAATCAGCAGCAGACTCTTCAACCAAGGCTTTGGTCCTTTGGCTCAACGGAGGTTAGTCTCTGATGTGATTTCAATAGCTTTTGTCACGTAGTGGACTCTGCTAGCAACCAACTAGGACTAATGGAAAATAGTTGGTAGTAGAAGAGTCTAATTTATCTCATCAGTCTTTGACATATATATATACTCTGCAGGGCCTGGATGCTCGTCAATTGGAGCTGGAGTAATGATAGAGCTTGGCCCCTTTCGAGTGAATTCAGATGGGAAAAGTCTATGGCATAACAAAAATGCATGGAACAACAGTGAGTAAACGCACAGTATTTGCTTATCAGTTTAGATTGTACATTCATAATCATTAATTTCTACTAGGTAATTTCATTGTAGTTGCCAATGTTATCTTCCTGGAATCCCCAGCAGGAGTCGGCTTTTCATACTCCAATACATCACAGACTACACAATCGGAGACAAACAAACATTAGTTGATGCTTACACCTTCTTAGTTAACTGGCTGGAAAGGTTTCCAGAGTACAAAACCAGAGACTTCTTCATAACCGGAGAGAGTTATTCCTTGGTTGAAGAGTCTGCTGATTCAATGAAATAGTAGAACAGTGCTCTACCAGCTTTAGGGTCAACAATCACATACCCAAAATACTGACTGAAACTCACTTGTGGTTGCCCCGACATGTTGGTGATCTTGTCAGCTTCCTTCAATCCATCCTGACTTCCAACATACACCGGAATATACTCTCCTCCGACCATGGCATCTTCAGAGACGTAGTTAGTCGATGACCTTTTCATCCTTTGAACTCTAATGATTTCCTTCAAAGTGTTGACTCATCTCCTGCCATAACAGTGTACAGAAATTGTTAGGCACACTACGAAAAGAAGAAAAACGAATGTAGATTTCATATTTCTTTGCTTATTGATCTATTAACATGGTAGACCTCCTTGTATAAAGGCTACCTTTTGCTATATTATTTATGTTTGCTATATATTTTCTTCACCCAGTAATTTTGTACGGTTCCGCATAGGGTCCCAAAATATTTGAGATTTTCAATTTAGTCTCATAACTTACCAAATGGTCTAATTTTGATCTTTTTTTTGTCGTAAAATTAGAAAGGGCATCGTTTATGGTCCTACTTTCCACGAAATTCCCCAATAACGTGTGAAACAGCCCCGCTTTTACAGAATCCACCAATAAGAATGATGTGAACAATTTTATCAGGCACCAAGCCTTTCAAATCCATATCCTTATAATAAGATTCCCAGTATTTCATCGAAAATACTCTCAGCTTCTACTAGATTACATTTCCTACAGCATTCAACTAACAATCAGCAAAGACCCCCCTTTCCACATTGATATAGACAAATTTTGGCTCATAAATTAAATGTTGTCAACATCATAGACATGAATACAGCAATGTGTAGCATTCAACTAACAATCAGCAAAGATCCCCCTTTCCACATTGATATAGACAAATTTTGGCTCATAAATTAAATTTTGTCAATATCATAGACATGAATACAGCAATGTGTAGCATTGCATTATTGTACATTCACATGTTGTAATTGTCCAAATGCATTCACATGTTGTAAAATGCAGCCAAAAAAGAAGTGTGCATTCGTTCTTTACATTAATTGGCTAATTGCCTAACTTGCCTATTATTCAATTTTTTTTTTTATTTTTTTTTTAATATATATTATTCAAGTCTCTAAACATCTATAATGAGGTGAAGAATTTATATGAAAAAATAGCCCATTAACTCGGCCCAATATATAAAGCTAAAGACCTAGTTCAATTAAAATTACAAGTTTGTCATTCTTGTTTGATACTATTAAGTTCATAATTTCATTTCAGTTTTTACGCTCAATCCCTGTTGCACTATGTGAATTGTGACCTCGTCAAAGGTAAAAAAAAAAATTATAATTGTAATTTTACTAAACAAAATTATATGTATAAATATTAAAGGGTTGTTGATCACTTAAGTTGAGAAAGTATAAATATTAAAGGGTTGTTGATCACTTAAGTTGAGAAAGACTTATGTCTATTTTTTTAAATGTATTTTATTTATATATAAAACAATGTTTATGTACAAATATTTTTAAATTATTTGGATTAAAAAAATTCCAATCCTTTAAATTGGATTAATTTTGAATTTGATGTTGATAAAAATGCAGAAAAAAATGAATTTGATCGGTTCGTTTACCTGCAATGACGGGTAATTGGAATTTATGAGACCAAAATCAAAATGTGTATTTCATTATGACCAAATTCAAAATTAATTCAACTTAAAGGACTACAAAAACTTTAATCTCTAAATTATATATCGATCGTAGCCCCAGTTTTAAAATCCTGGGTCCGCCACTGTGCCTATATATATGTGTACATTCGCAATTACATATATATTACAAGCCTGTTTGATAGAGTCATACTAAAATTTTCTGTCATTAGAAAAATGAAGTCCACCCACCACCTCTGCGATATAGCTGCTTCCATTCTTGTCTCCTTCCTTTAACAAATGTGTCCATAATATAATATAATATAATTGCAGTTGTAGCAGAGGCTCACATTCCCATTCCCATTCCCAGAAGGTGCATGGTTAATGAAGATTGCTGGCCTTATTGTCCGAGGGCAAATCCCCACTGTCGTCATGGGGTTTGCCAATGTTTTACTTTTACCCAGAAAGAGCATCCCTCCTCAACATTGTACAAGAAATCTTCCAATATTGATCCTTTGGAGAGTTTACATTTTCTAGGTCTTGTGTATCACTGAATCATCATCTTATTTATTTAATGGCAAACACAAATAATTGATGATCTACATAATGAACAACTCTAGAGGAAACAACTGTTGCATAAAATCAGATTGAACATCGTCTAAAACTTATCATCAGGCACAAAACCCATTTGCAGCATTTCATCATGCAACCGAAAGGCTTCCCTAACATTTTCCTGTGAGACGTAACCGTTTACTAATGATGTATACGTAGATCGATCAGGCTTAACGCCCCTTTTAATCATCTTTCTATATACTGTATCAGCTTCTTCCATTCTACCAAGTCTGCACAACTGATCCAAAATAACATTGTATGTGATTAAATCAGGCACAATGCTTTCTTTCTCCATTTGATTCACCAACTCAAAAGCTATGCCAACATTCTCCTCTTTCATAAATCCATGTATCAGACTGTTATAACTGATGCAATCGGGAGAAATACCTCGTGACTTCATCTTCTTCAGAAACTCAAATGCCTTTTCAGGATCACCATTCCTGCAATACCCCTTGATAATCGAATTGCAAATAACTTTGTTGGGCTCAATACCTTTATCAACCATCTCGTTCCATAACTTAAACGCTTCAGATAAGTGGCCACCTTCACAAAATCCATTCATTAGTGTCCCATAAGTGATATAGTTGGGATTTATTTTTTTAGAAATCATGTCGTCCCTCATCTCTATAGCTCGTCCCATTGCCCCCGTCTTGCAAAGCCCATCAATCAACGCATTATACGTAACCACATCAGGCTTCAAATTTCTTTGAAGCATGGAACTAAACAAGTCTAATGCTTTATCCATATCTCTAGCCTTGCAATATCCATTCATTAGAGTTGTATACGTGCAAAAATCAGGAAACACGCCCCTTTCCACCATCTCGTTGAAAAGCAAATCTGCCTCAGAAAGCTTCTTTTCTTTGCATAAGCCATCCAAAACAGCATTATAAGTCACTACATCCATTTGGCAACCCCGTTTCACCATTTCATCACGCACTTTCATAGCATCTGAAACAGCCCCGCTTTTACAGAATCCACCAATAAGAATGGTGTAAATAATTTTATCAGGCACCAGGCCTTTCAACTCCATGTCCTTATAATAAGCATACATTCGATCAAGATTCCCAGTTCTTGAAAAAACCCCAATCATCGAACTGTAACTAACCAAATTAGGGACAACCCCACGAGACAGCATTTCACCGAAAATACTCTCAGCTTCTACTAGATTGCATTTCCTACTGCATTCAACTAACAACCCATTATAAGTGGCAGTATCAGGACTCAGCCCCTTCTGCATCATCTCGTTTATAACTTCCTTTGCTCGGTCATACAACCCGTTCTTACACAAACCATACACAATCGAGTTATAAGTCAACAAACTGGGTTCCAAACCCTTATCCCGCATCAACCCCATAACCCCAAGACCTCGTTCAATGTCCCCTACACGAGAATACGCATTGATCAAAGTATTATATGTCACAACATCAGCAAAGACCCCCCTTTCCTCCATTTCCCCCAGAAACTCCTCTGCTTTCTGTATCTTAAAATCCTTACAGAATACATTCACCATAATGTTGAGTGTATAACCATTCAAATCAGTTCTATGTCTCACCATTTCATCATAAACCTCTCTTGCCAAATCCACCCACCCAATTCTACCAAGCCCACCAAGCAGACTATTACAGGCATTGATAGAAACACCAACATTCCTAACTTTCAACAAACTAAACGCCTCAACAGCCTCCTTGAACTTCCTCGCTTGAACGTAAGTCCTGATAAACAAATCAAAAACAAACAAATTCGACCCGCATTTCTCGTAAGTTGCTAACATTGAATCAATAATTTCAGCTCTAGAAGCACCACTCCTCCTAGTCATCCTTAGAATCAAAGCCTGTGCGTCAGATATTCTTTTACACCTTACTAAAATATGAATAGCTGCGCTTAGTGACAGCGATGAATGCTTAAAATTCGGGAACTTCGTTGCAATAAAATCAACAAATTTCTGACCGGAATGCAAGTCATTACGGAATTCGTAAAGAATTTGCGTATAAGTAGGTGGATTTAGGTGATAAAATAAATGGGGGCTGATGCACTGACCTCTCTTTAGAGCCCACAACATCTTTTCGAACAAAAATGAATCCGAGTAAACAGTTTGGGGAGGATAGGAGGAATAGCTATTCTGGCTATGAGTAGAAAATCTGCTGAATTTCTTGTGGTGGGCAAACCACCGCCTTGCCGCCATTGACGAGCGAAGAGAGGAGGAGAACATCTCTTCGATTCTTGTTTACAACATTTCAGTTATTGTTACGCCCTGTTTGGTAACCCATATAATATAAGGTTAAACCAAATTTCGAATTTGACCAATAAAGGTTTTATATTTAAAATTGGGAAAATATCAATTTTGGTCACCTAATTTTACCTCTTTTCATATTTGGTCACCCACATTTAGTCACTATCTGGTCACCCAGTTATTATATTCTATCAAAATTGATAACTCCGTTAGTTAATCTGTCATTGACTAACGGAGAAAGAGTTTTCAGCCGTGAAATTTCTCAAAACCTAAGGTTAAAAAATTACATGCATCTTCTAGAACTAATGAAACAAACGCAGAAGCAAGAATGAAACATGTGCAAAAATTACCAATATTTACATTAGCAAGAATGAAACATGTGCAAAAATTACCAATATTTACATTATATTTATAACTGGTCAGGAGTTCTGATGCATCTTCTAGAACGTGGTGAGAAGGAGTTCTGATGCATCTTCTAGAACGTGATTCAATCAACCAGGTTTACTTTTTATTTTATAGATAATGAGAATTATTTCTCATGCATCTCCTAGAACGTGAAACTTGCTGCGTAGTCAGAAAATTTCAGTAAGTTTTTAATAATTATTTAACTCCTGTTTTCCAATTGTTGGTTTCATATTGAATTTGTATAATAATTCAAGAAAATTTCATAAACTTATTTTTCATTCTAAATATTTTTCTATTAAGATTTGCTGATTTCTTGAAATGTTAGTCAAACAATTGGGCATTTAAAATTTATTGAAATAAATTTCTATCTCCTGAGTTTCTCACGTTCTACGAAATGCATCATAATTCTGCGTTTGTTTCATTAGTTCGGGAGATGCTTGAAAATGTTTTAACCTTAATTTTTGAGAAATTTCATGGCTCAAAACTCTTTCTCCGTTAGTCAATGACAGATTAACTAACGGAGTGATCAATTTTGATATAATATAATAACTGGGTGACCAATTTTGATAGTGACTAAATGTGGGTGACCAAATATGAAAAGAGGTAAAAGTGGGTGACCAAAATTGATATTTTCCCTTTAAAATTTAAAAAAAAAAGTCATAAAAGTTTACGCGACGAACAAGAGGCCAGGGCGCTATCAAAACAATCGAAGGGACAAAATACATGTTAAGAGAAAAAAGTACACCCCAATAAATCCACCTACCAACTAAAGCTATAAAAATCGGAAAAAAACTGATCAAAGTAAAAAAGATCGAAACAGGGAAAATGATATATGGGGGCTCAAAGGTATCGCCCCATCGTCTCGTATACTTGACGATCAAGCTCAACACATTGTCAAGCTCTGCCGAAGAATCAACAGTGAGGGCCTGAGAGGCTCTTGCCTCTAGCTCATCGATAACGCTTTTCCGGATGTCGTCGATGGGATAAATCCACCCCAAGTGGCCTGGGCAACTGAGCTTCTCCGTGGAGCGGGAAGAAACTGCGAGAGCAGGATCCAATGTATCGTCGTCGGCAGACGGCTCAAATGTTATAGTAGCCACCATCTCTTGAGTGTTGTATGAGGACTAATTCAAGCGGACGTTTGTGAGGACGGAGAATGCATTACTCGTCGGGACCAGACGAAGAGTCGTTTGTCAATATCGAATCGACAACCTAAGCCGGGTAAGGAACCATCGGGGGCTCTGTCTGAAGAGGACGATCCGCAGGTGCATGAGGTGGGGCCTGAGGGGCGTGAGGCCTAGGACCAAATTGAAATGTGTTAAAAATGAATTGAACTGATTTAAAAGTTTGGTTAATTTGGTCGATTCAGTTTAAATCAAAACTTCAGCATAAAATATTACTAGATTAGCACCCGCGTATTATGCGAAATATTAATAAAATAAATATTTACGCGAAATGTTAATAAAATAAATATTTATAAATAATTAAATAATTTTATAAAATAAATTCTAAATAAAATGTGTAAAAAATAGACGAAATGAAACTTTTAATTTTTAATATTTAATAAATATGAAAACAACTTTTAAAAAAATTATAAAATTTCAGAAAAAAAAAAACAATTTAAGTAATAATAAAATAACTTTTAATAAATTGTAAGTCACCCTTCAATATCAACTCCAACACCTTAAATAAATAAATATTTTGGTTAATTAAATCACAACCTTTTCCTCATTTGCAATTTAATTTAAACTTTAAGATAATTGCAAATAAATCACAAACTTTAAATATTGTTGCAATTTAGTTTTTTTGACAATTTCAATTGTGTTCGAATCTAACATAATTTATAATTTTTAATGACATAACAACACCTTAATAAAATAATATTATTTTTTAATCAAACCAAATATCATAAGATATGATTTAGAGACAAAGTAGACTTAGAAGTCTAATTTGCAATAATATTTAAACTTGGTGATTTATTTGTAATTATTTTAAGGTTTAGATTAGATTGCAAATGTTCGAAAGGTGGTGATTTAATTTGCAATTAACCCTTTTTAAAATTAACAACCTTCTTAAATTATGACACATAAGTCAAATTCACCACAAAATGACACATAAGTCAAATTAACCACAAAATGACACATCATCAATTTAAACTCCCTATTAATACTATTAATATAGAAGGGGATATTTAAGCAATTAAACATTTTCAAGCACTTTTTAAGCTAAAAATCAAATTTAAATCACAATTTAAAAATTAAAACTAATAAATTCATTAAAGTTTCAAATCATAAACCATATAAATTACATAGATACCGGTTGAAAAAATCGAATTTAAATCACAAGTTCAAAATTCAAATTAATAGTTTTCTCAAAATCTCGTATGAAGTCGTGTCAAAAAAAAAAAAAAATCTCGTATGAAGTTAGTTTGAAAAAATACATTATCATTGGACCTTGAATTGAGTTTTTTTTTTTTAATTTATTAAAAATAGGCCGGATGCTATTTTTCTACTCCATATTTGTCTACACGTCCGGCGTCATCATCATATTTTTCGACCTTCCCTACATGTCATCATCATATTTTTCAATTAATATAAATTTTAAAACAAATCTTAAATTTAATTAAAGTAATAAATATCACAAATTAAAATTTTAATTTGAAAAATTAACAATTGTATTACTTTTTCCACTAAAATAATAATCATGAATTATCCTAAATTGTGAATTAATCTTCATATTTTACTTTATGACGCAATATTTTTCTGAAGCTGATATGTCATTCTCTTATTGGCCTAATACTCCTCCTCGGGACGTGGCTCCGACAGTCAATAATCCCTGCAGTACCTTATCCTGCAGTTCTAGGGGATGCCTTCAAGCGGTTGTACATTTTACAAACGTACAACCATGCACAGCGACGATGCCATAATTACTGCAATCTTGAATTATATAACTGCAAATATGCTTATATATTGAGTTCTGATCCTCTGTCCACCTCTGCTTGGAGAAACTAAAACCCTCTCTGCATGTTTCGTTGAAATTACACACACTAAAGGTGTCCCGATCTGCGTGTTTGGAATTGAAGATCGGTGCACGGCCAGAGAGACGAAGAAGCCCATCAATTTCTTCTCGTTTGAAGGTTTCTTTAATGTTTTCTAGTTAATGTGTACTTCATTCGTGCGAATATCATTTAATTCTTGGTCGATTTCTTGAATTAATTCGTAAATTGCTACTGGGATGCGGTTCGTTCAGTATTTTTTAGTAGATTTTGTAGCGAGATCTTGACATTTATGTGCTAAGGTTTTGGTCTGCGGCTAATTAGGGATAAACAAATTGGCTTGCATGATTTAAAGATTGAATTTTGTTCCTAAAATTTATATGCCATGATAATTCGAGTTCAGAGTTTGTCTTTCTTGTCAAGGGGAATTTTAACCTCTTTTGCATTGTGTTGAGGATCTTGAAATATGACAACTTGAAATACTTGCTGAGTTTCATTTACTTGTCTACTTAACTGGGTAATCTTGTGCTTTAGTTTCTTTAAAGAAAATTTGAGGAGCGTTCCGAGTATCTGAAGATTTAGAATGAAGACTATTGAGCGACTCGCAAATGTGGCGCTGGCAGGTATTATTTCTTGGTTTCAAAATGGTAAAAGGTATTATTAACAAATTGAAGATATGAACTCGTGGGAATTTGATAATGCACTTTTTCAATAATCTCGTTGGATTTCTGTTCAGTCATGTAGTGCTTTACAAATCATGATTAACATTTTTTATGGGTTATACATAGATCTGGGAAGTGCAATTCTTGATATCTGTTTTTCGTCACTATTCACCTGAATCACATCATATTTGTACTAGGCATTGATGCAATAGTTAGGCAAAACATTATGATACCATTTTTCCCTTTTTATATTGCCGTTACAATTTGAGAAAATCTTGTATCTAATATAGGCTATGTCTGTTCCCACTGGCCAGGCTTTTATGTTTCTCCTTGAAATTCCGTTACTATTTCATTATTGTCTCTACCTTGTGACCACATGCTTTATTTAACAGGTTTGACCCTGGCCCCTCTTGTTGTGAAGGTGGACCCAAATATAAATGTAGTTTTGACAGCTTGTCTGACTGTGTTTGTCGGTTGCTATCGCTCTGTTAAGCCAACTCCACCAACAGTAAGTTGAACTTCTAATACATCTCCAGCTATTATAAGTTGGGCCTACTGAGATTTGTTTCACTGTTTTTATAGGAGACAATGTCCAACGAACATGCCATGCGGTTTCCATTGGTTGGGAGTGCGATGTTGCTGTCTCTGTTTTTACTATTCAAGTTTCTATCAAAAGACTTGGTTAATGCTGTATTGACGTGCTATTTTTTTGTACTTGGGATTGCTGCACTTTCGTAAGTTCTTTTGTGTGGACTATTCTAATGTTTTCTTTTAGTTAAGCAATTTTTAATTGGTTTATTTGAGAAATGTGATAGTTCTCCAATAATATAGTCTTTATCTTAACTTTGTAGGGCAACGTTGCTTCCTTCGATTAAAAGATTCCTGCCTCAACCATGGAATGATAATGTCATTACATTGCGTTTCCCATATTTTCGTTGTATGTACTCACTAATACCTCCTGTATATCTGATTCTTTTGTTCTATCATATGATGAAGTAATACGTTACTTTATGTTTCCCGTCTAGTATTCTTACTTCATTGCATGTTTCGAGTTTTCTCTAGGGGATGACCACACTAGGTGATCAATTTATGTAGATATTATATAGTTCCTCCACCCCAAGATAATGGGTCTAATTTGACTTATCTTAGAGCTCAATAAGAGCAATGGAAGTGCAAATTTAATGTATTTTTACCTGATTTCCTTGAAGTATTGGCGTATACTTGAAGTGATCACATCATTAGTCGTTACTTTAGTTGAGAGGATAAATTTGAAGGAAAAAGTTTACATCCTGGGCGCTGAAAGTTTAGTTTCCAGATTTCCCAAATGGAAATGTGGTCAATACATTTGTGACTGTTAAATACTTTTCTTTAAGAATTTTACTAGTTGTGATCATAATGGAGTATTCTTAGCTATTTGTAGGAGGGTGAAAAGGATGTTGAATAACATCCCGCACCTCCACTTCAACCGCAAATAGATAAATAAAGCCCACTATATAAATACCCTCTTATAATGGAGTGAGAATCATTCACCAAGAATTGAGAGGTCACAAATTTGTTCTTTTTTGTTGAGTAACATTTGTTGCTTAAAGTCTGATGAATAGAATCAGAGATGATTGTGAACTTGCTTCACTGCATTTGTATGTTTGTTTTCTTCCACGAACATTATTTTATTTGACCCTTTTGTACAAAAGATAATTGCAGTTCTGTTCCTTTTCTTATCTATTTTTAGTATGGAGTATCATAGTTCATATTCTGAGCTATGAAGGTTCTAAGCATTTGAAGATTGAGAAGGATTCTTATTCAGAAAACGAAGAATGATTGACTAGATCAATTAATTATTCTAGACTGTTTGTCATTTGCATTAATTGTCATTTAGGTTCTCTCTCAACTAGAATTGCAGGTCCTCATCCCTTGAATTTTTCTGTTTGATCTGCTTGACATTTTATTGCTTATAATATGCAAAGTTATGTTTTTCATTTATTCGTATTTGTTTCATTGCAGCTTTGGAGGCTGAATTTACAAAATCACAGATAATTGCCTCAATTCCTGGAACCTTCTTTTGTGCGTGGTATGCTTCAAAGAAGCATTGGCTAGCTAACAATATCTTGGGGCTCGCATTCTCCATTCAAGTTTAGTAACAGAATAGATTGTGATTATTTACCTATATATGCCCGTAAACCTTGAAAATTGAGATCCTAAATTGAATTGAATCAAATTCACTTGTTGAGTGATTGGTAATTTAAAGAATGGGAGAGGAATGTTAGTAGTGGGGAATGGGCTTCATTCCTCTCGTTTATGAGAGGAATGCTTCATTCCCCAAAAGTGAGGTTTCATTCCATTCCTTCACATACCATACACCCACTTTCATTCCTTCTCCATTTTTTTTATTTCACAAACCGTCCAACTAAGCATCTGGAAGTTTAATAAAAAAGCTTCTGTTTATTGATTTCATATCTATATTCTTCTGTTAAACAATTTCAGGGAATTGAAATGCTTTCACTTGGTTCATTTAAGACTGGTGCCATTCTCTTGGTAAGCATGGCATTTTTTATTGTACAAGTCTCAATTCTCTTTTAGTTTCTTAAAGGTTGTTTCTTTATCAGCTAAGGATGTGAAAACTTATCGATTTACTGATTTACTAGGTGATTACTAATATTTTAGTTAATGCTTTTTTTTTTCAATTGCAGGCTGGGCTTTTTGTGTACGACATATTCTGGGTGTTTTTTACTCCAGTTATGGTTAGCGTCGCTAAATCCTTTGATGCTCCAATAAAGGTACGTACTTTTAACTTCATAACCATTTTATATGGCATGTCGATGATGAATATTTCTAGTTTTTTCTTGTTATTCAAACTTATCATAGACAATTATCTTTAACTTATTACAGCTTTTATTCCCTACATCAGACGCTGCACGTCCATTTTCGATGTTAGGACTTGGTGATATAGTGATTCCTGGTAAAATTTTAAACTGTAAATTTCGGATTTTATAGTTTGGGATAAACTTTCGCTGGGCAACAGTATGAGCAAATAGGGTTGTGAATTTCTGTCATGTTTCATTTTTACATATATAAAGACATAAAGGACATCTTTCATGCACCTCCTTTCTATGCTTCATGCATAACACACCAACTTGTAACCAAATTAATTATTCAATTATACTTTTCAGGAATTTTTGTAGCATTGGCTCTACGATTTGATGTATCCAGAGCTAGAGAGAGCCAATACTTTAAGAGTGCTTTTCTAGGATATACATTTGGTTTGATCGCAACAATCATTGTAATGAATTGGTTTCAAGCTGCTCAAGTGAGTCATCTTCTTGTCTAGATTGGATAACTCTTTTTTTGTTGTTCGGTTTTCTCATGTATTTGAGTCTTATTATGGATTATGGATTATTGATTTTAATTGTTCTTCCAGCCCGCACTTTTGTATATCGTGCCCGGTGTTATTGGATTTTTGGCTGCACATTGCATCTGGAATGGTGAAGTGAAACCTGTAAGTAAATTGCTTGTCTTAATTTTTTTTTTCGTCAATCGTCGTAATCTTTACACTCAATCATTCTCTGTTTCATTGGTTCATACTGAGTTTAGCTCTCTAAGAACCCTTACATTGGGCTCCATGTCAGTAATAATACATTTAGTCATACTAGATCATTGGTTGACTAAATTAGAACATGATCAGAAAATGAGGGTAGCCGAAATGAGAATGTTGAGATGGATGTACGGGAGTAGTAACCCCACCAGATGAAAAGTTATAGAGATCTTTATAGGTGCTTTTGCACAACAAGTGGAAAGTAGAAAATCATTAACTCAAATTAAAAGGAATGATGGACTTAAAAGGATTTGGAATGAGATTATTAAAAAAGGGTAAACTCTTATGTGAACCAGTTTCGCTGTGCAACTGGTTTGTATTGTGTGTGTTTTTATAGAGAGTAATAGTTGTCAGTATTAGTTGTTCCATTAAAAAGTTGTACTCGTAATTGTTATACTATAAAGTGATAGTTGAGAATCAGTTCTACGGTAAACTATTTTACATGAAGACTGTTTAGGGACTCAAATATCTTATAACATTTGTCTTTTGATGCAGCTGTTGGCATTTGACGAGTCAAAATCAAGCTCCGAAGAAACTGATGCGGATTCGAATAAAAAAGCAGATTGAGATTGATTGCAACTTACAGAGAAGTTTTAGTACTCGACTTAAGCACCACAGATTTGTACCAGATTTTGAATATCAGCAAGCAATATTAACAAGCCAATATTAAGATTTTCTGATGTGAACCGTTTTATTAAATATTTAGATGCTAATGTGGCCGTTTTATATTTTTCTTATTTGGTCTGGAAATAAAACTGATGCTCATTTTACCTAGGAAAGAAGGTAGGGAAAAGAAAGAAAGATTTATTAGTATTATACTATATATTTGAATAGTTTTCTCTAAAATATTTTCAAAGCGTCGTATGTGCCTAGTTGAAAACGGGATAGGCGTAAGAGCTTTTAGAAAGGTGTATGTTTTAAAATCGGAAATGGTGAATTTAGTAAGGTTCAGAATATATTATATGGTGAAATTAGGGTAAATTTTACATGGTTATTCATTTTTTATGAGTAAAAAAATTTTGTAATTTGATGCATTGTATTTTATTTTGTCGTTTAATAACATATATATATATATATTAGGAATAAGAGCATGTTTGAATAATATGAATTCATTTATCTTTATTTTTTTTGATGGAGCATTTATCTTTATTTGGAATTACATCTATTTGCGAAATTTTGCCATCACTCATCATCATGTTTCTCTTCTCCAGTTTAAAATAAAACTAAACTTAAGCTCCATTGACACACGTCTCAGATCATCTCATACAAAGTTATATATATAAATTATTCTCCTGTTACTGATAAAAATTTGTAAAGTATTCTACTTCCATACCAAGATATCCTCATCATACAACCACATATCCAGACCAGAACACACAAGTTGTACCAAGGGTCGTTTGTATCAAACGTGATACCCAATATACCCTTTGTTCTTGCACACAATACAATACTACTATTGCTGCCAATTGTATTGCTGGTTCCTATTCCCAGAATTCATGTTTGAGCCACGACCCGCTCCAGAAGACCCATACGGAGGAGCCCCATGAGGGAAATTCGGTCCTCTAGGAGGTCCTCCACCAGGCATCCCACTAGACCCATATGCGGGAGCTCGTCCCTGAGGTGGTGGATATGGCCCATTGCCATAACCTCCACCACCTTGACCACGATTGTAACCTGGGGGGTATCTACCCCCGGCCCCTGACGAAGGGCGTGGCTTTCCGTAGTGATGGCCAGCTACCTGAGGTTGTGGTGGATTTGGACCGGGTCGCATCTGAGTATGCCCCGATTGTTGAATTGGTGGAACACGAGAATGCTGCTGTTGGTGTTGTAGCTTTTGCCGCTTGGCATTCTCATCATGCTGCCGCTGCTGCTGCCGTTTTTTCTTTGTTTGGAACTCGTGTGAAGCTTCGTATTTGGGCAGGCTGGTGGATAAAAGTAATTTCAGTTTTCAAAGTCATAAAGATGAGTTAAAATGTATTTTGATTCCATAACTTGCTGTCCAATTTTGGCCCCACAATCGCCAGAAAATTGAAAACGATGTCGTGTTATGTCATGCGAATGTCACAGGGGGGTTTAATTTGGTCTAAAATTGGACAGTAGACAAGTTATGGGGCCAAATTTGGACATTCGGGTGACATAAAACGGTACCATTTTCAATTTTCCAATAATTTTGGGCTAAAATCTAACAGATTTTTTTTAAAAAAAAATTGGCACTACATCGAAAAAGTCAACTTTTTTTTGGAACCAAAACAAGAACTTTTTATCTCACATAAAGATATACAGGAAAATGGAAAGTTTAGAACCTCTTTGGATCGCATGGTAATGGGTCTGTCCAGAAATACTCAGCATCAAGAGCATCCTTAGCTGATATTCTCTTCATTCACAAAGAATAAAGGGAAAACACAACTGTCAAAAAGGTCAATGTAGAAAACAGTTCCTCAATTAAAAATGAAAAACTATCTGTACAGAATGAATATCAGAAACTGCAATTACAAGAACAAGTGAAGACAAGACTGGACATGCTTAAAAGAATATGAAAAGACCAGTCTCTTATTTCCCCCTTGAAAAAAATGACAAAAACCAAACTGGGTGTACCTGAGATGGATCAAGAGACAGCATTCGATCCAGTAAATCCAAAGCATTGCGGTCAAAGCTAGAAATAGAGTAATTTATTTGTCAGATTCATAATAAAAGAATCAATAATCACCCACTCTGTTGACTTACTGTCTGTAATGCTCTCTAAGTCGTCTCTTCACGAGCCTAGTTGGCTTGAAATTGTTATACCAAGGAATCTTTGTGACTCCAGGCCATATTTCTTCACTAGGAGTTCCACATATGTCAAAAATTTTATTTATTTGTTCCGGCTGCATAAGAATACAAGACATGAGAAATAAAAAATGAAATAGTGTAACATGCCCAAAGAAATCCAAAGAAATAAATAGTCCACATTTAAATAAATATGGCTTCGCTATCCTCCTATTAAATTTCTAGAGTGCTATAAATACAATCAGGAGCAAGGCATACTAAATAATGTAGAAGGCATATTTGCAATTATCTGATCAACACAATTCCACTTTTCTAAATCTCCCAAAGTAACACAAGTGTAAGAGCTAATAGTGAATAAAGTAACAAACTACGGTAACTACCTCATCTTTCCCAGGAAATATTGGTTTCCCATTAAGAAGCTCAGCAAATATGCAACCAACTGACCACATATCAACAGCAGGGCCATACTTTGTGGTACCAAGCAGCAACTCTGGTGGCCTACAAGATTAACGTTAGCATATTAACAACCAAATATGGACTTATATAAGCTCAAAGACCCAGCAAAGTTTAGGGGGCACTTGGTTCAAATTCTTCAATGGGAATGGTAATCATCAAATAGAGAATTACAATGAGAATGATGATTACATAAAAATGATTATTGATTGAGAAATAGTGAAATGGTTGAGGAGAAATGCTTATAGTTATAGGGGAGGAGGTAGTTAATCAAAATGGAGTAAAAATTAAGTTATTTTGAGTCTAGTTAAGTATGGTGAATGTGAATTGATCATCTTTTATTCTCATTAACACCACAATTACTCTATATTCAATTCTATTACCATTCCCATTTTACTAACCAAGACCCCCCCCCCCCAGATAATATCCGGTGGAAGATGTCTTACCTATACCATAAAGTAATCACACGATTTGTAAGATTAGCATTATGATCACTTGAAAATGACCGGGCTAGACCGAAGTCTGCAAGTTTCAAATTGCCTTCATTGTCTATCAGAAGATTTGAACCTGCAAATCAAGATACAATAACTTAACCTTAGTCTCATACACTTGAAGTAGCTTAAGTTAAATAATTGTTTTAAGTTAAGTTTAGACCTTTAATATCACGGTGAAGCACTTGATTTACATGACAGTAGTGTAGCCCTGTCAAAAGCTGTTTCATATAGCACTAAAAGAAGAGAGAGAAAGTGAAAATCATTCATCTGACTGTCACTCTTCTTTTCCATCAGAAGCATCTGATAAGGCAATAAACTAAATATTTCTTTCGTCACTCATTGCAGTACCTTAATCTGTGGCACAGAAAACCTCATCCCAGGACGATCAGCAAGGCCAGTCAGATCATGGTCCATGTATTCAAACACCATGTAAATTCCACCTTTATACTTGTTGCCATCTGGAAGATTAACACAATGCATAGTGGAAACTATAAGCTAGAATTGGTGTCTGAAGAATCTTAATTATTCTGCACATTGATTTGGTTTAACAAATAAAAGTTCTGACATCTATTATTACAGGCTAATGCATACAAAAATAAACTGCAAAGATTTACCTGGTTCCGCTGGCTCATCCTTCTCAGGACCTGAAAGAAAATTACAAAATCCAGATTTAAAATATTTGGTCACGAAAAGGGGGAACAATGGAACATACAATAAAATCATAAGATCACCAGTAGAGGTGACAATCTCCTTCAGCTTGATGACATTTTCATGATGAAGCTTCTTTAAAATTTTGATCTCACGGATGGCTGTTATGGGAAACTGCAGACACAGATAACAAAAAGTTAATAACTATATACTGGGATCTGTAAATGTCCATTAGTTTCAGCCCCATAATTAACAGGTGGGTGTAATCTCAGACCTAGCCAATAATAGTGATCATTGAAGGACCAATTGTAGAAAAGCATACCCCTTCTCTTTCATTGTCCATTCGTATCTTCTTCAAAGCAACAATTTCACTGGTTTCGATTTCTCTTGCCATGTAAACTTGCCTGCAAAATACAAAAGTGTGAGCAATTTTATCAATTACATTCCATAAATAACATGCAAATATAAAAACATGTTGAGAAAATAGTGTACCGCATAATTAGTTTCATAACATCTATTTCACACTTTAAAGACTAATTTGAGCATAAATAGCTCAGTCATCAAAAGGTAGGTACTTCGGCTCCATAAGATAAAATCTTTTTTACATCACTTCGTTTTAAATCAAATGGAACATCATACTACAGCACCAAATCAAAATATAAAAAAATACCCGTAAGTTCCTTCACCAATCTGCTCCAATTTCTCAAAGCAATCCACGCTACGAGAGCCCCATGGCGGCACTTCAGTAACATTTAACTGCTCCGGCGCCGCTATCGCCATTCGCTCAACCCCACACCTCTACTTTCAACGGTTTCTTGACTTTTGAAAAGAATATCGAATCGAATTTAGGGTTGAAAGGGAATTAAGGTATGGAATCGAATTTAAACTGATTTATGTAGTTACCAGAGCACACAAACACGGAGAATTTGAATTAGGGTTTAAGAGGGTCGATGAAACAAGTGTTCTGCTGTATGCGCAACGCGGGTAGCCTGGGCGGAATTTCAAGAAAGAAAATTGCTAAATATGGAAGTCATAAATGAAGTGGGTGAACTTAGCCATCATTGACTTTACTTGTCAATAATATGGTCCAACATGATAAATATAATTAAAAATATTATTATTATCATAAAATAGTACTCTTAGTTCATTAACTTTCATACTTAATATTCACTTTTTAAAAAATATTATAATAAATAAAATTTTGAGATATAATTTTATAAAAAAATAAATGTTAGACTTGTGTTTATGTTATATACTATAAAAATAATGACACTAAATACAATACAGTCATTTGTTATTAGAGTCATTTCACTACTATTTTTTTCTAATAGGAACTAGCTTTTTTAATTTTATCTAATAGATTCAAATTGGGACCTAAAAAGATAAATATGCCCTTTTCAATTTAAATAGTTTTGAATTTGACATCAAATCAATTTTTAAATGCATTTTCTCGAAGATTGCATATGTTTATCACCTTCCATAAATCAAATATTTCCTAAAAAAAAAAAGGTCAAAGCAATTAATTAATTGGCTGAATTTGTTTGCATATGCATTTCATTTAGGGTTGGCAACGGGGCGGGTATGGGACGGGTATGGCCTGTCCCAGGACCCGTCCCGCCAAAAAAAATTATACATGTTGCCCGCCCCGCCCCGCCTCAAAACCCGCCAAAACCCGCCCCGCCCCGCCATGCCATAATTTTTTTTTTTAATAAAAAAGAGTTGTTATTTAAATAAAATAGCACATTTAAAATCTGCTCTTAAAATCACAATAAAACATCAATTCCAACATTAAATAAAACATACATATTGTTCAATGCAAAATTAACCTAACAAAATCAAATGCATAACACAATTAATATCTCAATTCTCAACACTCGTTGATAGATAATTCTTCACGTACGTCTTCTTCCTCGAATTAGAAGGCAGAAAGCAGTGCGTGTGTATGTTCTGTTATTGTGTAAACCTTACAATTAGAATTTAGAAAGTTTTTTTAATATATATTTATTATACTAATATATATAGATATATATATTTTTTAATTATTATATATATGCGGGTCGGGTATATACAATCCCATTACCCGTCCCATACCCGGCGGGTATTCGTTGACCAGGTATTTACCCGCCCCGAAACCCGTTTGATCGGGTATTTATCCGCCCCGTGCGGGCCGATTTCATGCGGGTCCGGATTTTTACCCGTCCCATTGTCAACCCTAATTTCATTCCACCGATTCTGAAGACAGACTCTGCATTTTCCGGCGACAAAGAAGACGGTCAACTTCCTTTAATTTTAATTATTCCTGTCGAGAGTGCAGATTAAGGGGGGTGTATTCAATTGAGATTCTGTTGGATTTTTTTGGACTTTTAAAATCTGGGGGTATTCAATCTGGATTTTTAAAAGTCTTTCAAAATTTTGAGGTATTCAATACGGATTTTAAAAAGTCTTTAGAAATCTTTAGGTATTCAACAATCTATGGATTTTAATACTCTATGGATTTCGTTGGATTCTCTTTCAAAAATATAAATAAATTTCACTGATCAAAATCTCTTCTAAAAAGTAGAGATTTCAACGGATTATCTTAGAAGACTCTGAAAGAGAAGAAAAAAAAATTGTGTTAACTATGTTCTTTGATAAGCATCACCACCACCATTATTATCGTGAAAAAAATTACATATCTGTATTTTAAAATTATGTTCTTTCTTTAAAAATTATAGTATATCGGACACCGTCAATAATATCCAATCGACGTCAATTCCCCATTACGTGGTGTTCGATATCATCTAAAATATTTTGGTGGTCAAGGTCGTCACCCCAGAAATGCAAGTATTCAATCGAATTTTTTGTATTTTCAAATTGCAATTCACAAATTCGCTGGATTACATAACTTTCTTCGGAAAGAAGGTCGCTCTGATGAATTTCCAGTCGAATATAAAGAATATCAAGATTCACCACATCTCGACATGAAAGGGGAAAATTTGGAATTGCTTTCCCAAAGACAACTACAACAAAGAACTTAAGCTAATGCATGGAGAACTAGTATGGCTAACTATGTGAAAATGAGGCATAGGTATAACTGTGATGAAAAATGAAAGAGGAAAATTTGGAATTGTTTTCTCAAAAACAACTACAACAAAGAATTTAAGCTAATGCATGGAGAACTAGTATTGCTAACTATGTGAAAATGAGGCATAGGTATAACTGTGATGAAAATGAAGATGAGAATAATAATGATAAATAATAATTTTTTTTTAACTAGGTTTTAGGGGCATAGTTTATGGGAATCCATGTAAATCAATAAAAAACTGTGTATTTCAGAATCCTGTCAAATCTATAAAAATCCATATAAATCAATAAAAAAGTCAGGCAAACTCTGCATAGAGTCTATGGATTTTCTAAATCCGCTGACTTTTTAAAGTCCAAAAAAATCCAACAGAATCTCAATTGAATACAACCCCCTAAATTGCATATAACGTCATGCATAATTCAAAATACTCCGTATGATTATTATGTTGCATATCACGTTATGCATAATGCATTCGATTGAAGTATGATGACTATTTTTCATATCACATTAAACACATACTCCAATTTTTGCACTATTTTATGCATAACGTTATGCACTGTTTTTGCATATCACATTTTGGGAACTGATCCAGATTCCATAAGAAAGCAATTCAGGTCTCGCAAATTATAAAAATCAACCACAAACAGAATTAGACAAATTAACAAGAGTAGAGAGAATGAGGCATTTTGAAATTGGTATATTCCAACCAGAAAAAAAAATAAATAAATATATATATATATATATATATTGAGCGTCGCGCGCAGCGATCTGCAACTCTCGCCTGTGACTCCCTCGGCCGCGATCTGTTAATCCGTCGGCTGCGATCTGCAAAACCCTCGGCCGATCTGCAAATCCTCCTCTTTCGGCCGCCTACCCGTCGCGCCTTGTGTGAAGACGAAGGGTCCCGTCGTCCCGGGCACGCTGCCGCTGACCCATCACCACTGGTTCGAATTTCCGACAATGGAGTATGAAAAAAAAAAGGATCTGCCATGACGATGGTGGGTTTCTTCGATTTTGTTTTGATGATTTTGATGATATGATGGAGAAATTAAAATGCTAGATTTGATGATATGAATTTCCTATTTTGATTACTACATTGATCGATTCAATCAAAATTTGGAAATTCGAAATTTGGAAAGTCTGAGACTTACCGAATCTATGACCTAATATTCAGGAATTCCATGATTTGCAAAGATTATGGAAATTAAATATATGATTTAATTTTTAATTTCGAAAATAGGAGTATGTAATTTTAATTTCAGGAATTCCATGATTTGTATAGAAGAGGTAATTTTATGTCAAGTAGGAGTATGTAATTTTGTTATGTCATATTATTGTTGTTGAAGAAATAGTATATCAAATCATGTGGAATTGTGGATTAAGGTTAATATGAAATTATTGTTAATAAACTTTATATTGAATGAAGTACGCAAAAGTGATTATGTTTTTTTTTTTTTTTTTGCTTGGTGTGGATTAAGGTTAATATGATATTACTGTTAATAAACTTTATATTGAATTAAGTACGCAAAAGTGATTTTTTTTTTTTTTTTGTTCTTGGTGTGGATGGATGATAGTTAAATTCCAAAACTATACGGACGGAGGACATAACATTACCTGAACTTGTTAAAAGTCTAATAAGGTATATACTTTTACTAGGAGAGAAAATCGACAGAGGACATAACATTCCACGTTCGATCGAGGAAATCTCAAACAAGCATAGCTAGTCCTGAACTTGTTAAAAGTAAGTCTAATAATGTGTGTATTTTTACTGGAAGAGTAAATCAAACTCAAAGACAATGGGCTGAGCTGGTGGAAACAGCGCCACAGCTTCTCGATCCGGATTCGAGTACTTTCGATAAGCTGCCTTGAGCTTGTTTTCCGCTGCTCCATAGTGGAAACCAACCAACGACTTTGCACACTCCCTGATTGATGCCAAACACAAACAACACAATCAATTAAATAAAACTGAACACCCCAGCAGACTAAAATTGATAAAGTAAAAGGAATGTACCGTAGATTGTTCTCAGAATAGGAGGTGTAATGCTCCAGAGTACTAGTCCACAAGGGGGTCGTATTGAGAGTGCAACGAGCAGCGTAGACAGCTGCAGCAGCAAGCTCGGAAGGGCTATAACGTAGGACAACCGAGTAGCTCATCAAGCCCAGCTCAGCATAGAAGAAGGCCATGTTTTCCATCTCCTTATCTGATGCTGCTGCTTTTATGTATCGAACCAAGAACACGTAAGGAGTTGGAACCGTTAAATACCACTCCAGTTTCCCAAGAATCGCTTTCTCCATCAAAAGCATTCGCTCCCTCGCGTAATCACCTATGTCCGATATCTTTATCAACTCGCCCACCTCGGGTGCCCAAACCTCCTCGTATTTAGAGGCAATGAGAATCGCGCTAAGGCCGACCACCTGAAGGTCCGCTGATGACACGGTTTTGAGTGAAAGAAACCGATCGACTATATTGATGGTGAGGTAAAGGGTTTCAGGCATGAGGTTGAACTTGTTGTGGACCTCAATCAGCCAATCTACGAGAATGGCTCTCATCTTCGGGGTGATTTCTAATTGTAAGACCATGTAGTTGCCAACTCTGCCATCATCCTCAGTTTGCTTATAGAAATTGTAGATATCGTCAACGTACTCCACTGCTGCCAACTCATTATCCACATCAGCTGCATCAATATCCTTGTGCAAAGCCTACAAATATAGTGAATCATGAATGTTGTGGCAATGCTCAAACAGCTTCCAGAATCACTTTTTTCGAAACAAAGTGGTTCTGGAAGCTCTTTGTATTGTAGTGATTGAAAACGGGCCTTGAATAAGGTCGAAGAAAAGCGTCCCACCTTGCTTCGAGCAGTAAGGATTGCAGTCAGAGATTTTCTCCTCTTCTTTAGTGATTTTTCTTTTTCAGCCTTCTGCACATTTTAAGCTACACAATCAGATGTGCCTTTCAAATTAAACAATACTGTAATATACAAGATTCAAGAATCAAGAATCTTGCCTTGCACTTGTTTTTCTCCACTTGTGGTTGAGCTTTTGTCAATAACCTGAAACACCAAATTTCTAGTAAATAAAAAAACCAATAGAATCAATCAACACAACTCTCAAGTGTAGATGTGTAATTAAGTTAAAGAACCTTGTTGCTGTAATGGAACCACTCTGCCCTTCAATTGTAACCAAGTTTCCGATGTCTCTCAAAACACGACGATTCCCATTCCCACCGTCGCCTTGAGTAGTATTATTCTTCTGCTTCCCACCCCCACCCCCTCCAACTAATTACCAAAATAACAACATTGAATTAGATCATTCATATTCATGCAATTGGGTGCACACAACTGACAAAAGTCTATTTCAAAACACACACATCATCAAATAAAAACAGGAAATTTTACTGCTGGAGTATTATTCTTCTACTTCCCACCCCTCCAACTAATTACCAAAATAACAATACTGAGTTAGAAACTTAAGAACATTCATATTCTCAACAATATTCTGCTGCAGGGCATACACATATTATCGTCTGCTATTTCAAAACACACACACAAATCATCATCAAATAAAAACAGAAAATTTTACATATTATTTGAACCAGATCAACACAAAGTACCCCACAAGCCCTATTCAACAAATCAACACAAATATTCACATACAATCGCCAAAAGATACAAACTTTTGAAATAGCGTTATAAAATTAAAAAAAAGACTGTACCTTTGGATTGATCTGGGCCAAGGGCTCTTGAAGCCATCACTAAATCAACTTGGGTTTTTTCTTGATCGTTAATATGGCCACCGAAAACCCCTCCAAGACTTGACAAAATTGTATCGAAGGCACTGGAGAGGAACAGCTGGAGAGGGCCGTTGCGCCTCTCTCCTTGTGAGTTTTCAGTCGCCACGATTGCCGAAATTTCTCTGTCTTTCTCTTAATTTTGTTTCTAGTTTTCTACTTTTTTCGAAAATAGATTGATGGAGAGGGAAGGAATTTGGAGTAAATAGTGTAGTGCATAGAAATAATGAAGCTTGGAACTTTTGCTGACAACGGTCATATATTATTTAAGGGTTGGGGTATATACCCCTCCAGCTTTGTTTAATACACTCCCCCTCAATTTTTTTTAATTCAAAATATAAATGAAATACCAATTTTGCCCCTTAGTAAAATAATATAGATACATGCACCCCCTTCTAACCCTAACCCTAATTTTTCTCATCTTCTTCCTCATTCTCTCTTTTTCTCCCACATTTCTCCACCTTCTCATCCACCACCGCCGCCGCCACCCATCCACCGCCGCGGCGAACGCCCTTCTCTCCTCCTCCTCCTCCACCCTCGTTTCGCGCCTCCTCCTCCTCGTCGCCGCCCATCTTCTTTCTCTCTTTTTTTTTTGTAATTCTTGCCGCTCCACACAACGCTCGCCGCCGCCGCCGCTCCGGCTCTCCCTCGGCCGTGGCGGCCCATCCCCAGCGCTCGTCGCCGCTCCGGATCTCCATCGGCCGTTGTGGACATCCCCATCGCTCGCCGTCGCGGCCCGCCCCGCGCCCACCCCAGCGCTCGCCGTCGCGGCCCAGCTCGCGCCCTAAACCCCAGCGCTCGCCTTCGCGGCCCAGCCGTGCCCACCCCAGCGCTCGCCGTCGCGGCCCGCCGCCGCGAACCTCCAGCCGTTTCAGTGCCCCCGCCTTCCTCCGCCTGAGAACAGGTTTGTTATTTTTTTTTTTTAATTTTCGACCATTATTGGACGCTCAAAAACACTTTCGTCGACACTAGGGTGTCGACGGGAGTGCTTTTGAGCGACCAATAATGGTCGAAAATTTTAATTTTTTTTAAAAATTTTCTTTCTAAATTTGGTCGACAAACCAGTGTCGACCGGAGTATTTTTAGTCGACAAACCAGTGTCGACCGGAGCATTTTTAGTCGACAAACCAGTGTCGACCGGAGCATTTTTAGTCGACAAACCAGTGTCGACCGGAGCATTTTTGGTCGACTAATCAGTGTCGACGGAGTGATTTTTTAAAATGGTAAGTTTTTTTTTCTAAATTTTATGTGGCGGCGGCGGCAACGGCGACGACTGTCTAATTCTAGGGTTAGGGTTTGTTTAAATTATAGGGGAGTGTATGTATCTGCCATTTAGTAGTGCATTTAGTAGTAAAAGGGCAAAATTGGTATTTCATATATATTTTGAATTAAAAAAAATTGAGGGGGAGTGTATTAAACAAAGCTGGAGGGGTATATACCCCAACCCATTATTTAAAGATAAGGGCTTTATCTTGGCTAATGGGCCGTTTGGTGGAAATATTGGAAGCCCACAATTTAAGCTTGGCCCTCTACAACTTAAAGATAAATTCACATATTTAATCTTCCAAAAAGGGGTGAGATTATTTGTCTTGCAAAAATACGGAGCATTGGTGAAGTGCAAAATACCATTCCTACCCTCCATATATAAACTCCAAACCCGGGGTTTTTCTCACAAATTTCCCTTTCAATTTTTTGTGCGCCTTTTCGTCCCTCACCGGCGATTTTATGTTGGAAGCAAATCGGCCGGCGAGTTTGCATCTTCAACATTCACATATATAAACCCCAAATCTAGGTGTTCCTAACAACCCTTCGATTCACTTTGTGCGTCTCTTTCCCGGCGTGAAATAGGCGATTTTATGTTGGAAGGAAATCGGTCGGCGACTTCGCATCTTCTCAAGAATGGAGAAGGGATCTGTGCGTGATAGGCGACCTTGCGCTGTTGTTGTCGTCGGTACGTTTTACTTTTTCATCTTTATTTTTCGTTGGAATGCAATTATAGTTTGATTCGACTAAATTTTTTGCTAGGGTTTGTGGGATAATTCTTCCAAATCGGCGTTTGCCATTGTAAACGCGTGGATCTGCTTGTGGTGTTTCTGCCTCAAACCCTACTTTTTCATTCCAAACATCCATTTTCAACCTCTCCCTACCTCTCTCTACTAGCGGCGATTTTTCCCCCAAATCGGAGCCGCGACGAGTTTCTCTTAGATCGACATACGCCGGCGATTTTCATTCGAGTTTCCCAACACGCAAATACTCCGGCGAGTTCTCTCGCGAAGATGCTTCGTCGACCTCGATCTGTGGTGGGTTTTTGGTTTGATGGTGAATTTGTGATCGAGATCTGAATTTTAAGCGATTTGTGTGTGTGATGAATTGTAACTTTGAATATAAAATAATTGCATGCCATGGTAAAAAACTGCTGCATTTGTAGGGAGCTTTCTTAGTGGTCCTTAATTCCCTATGGTGGTGTTTGGTTTTGGTTTTGGTTTTGGTTTGGGATTGGGATTGGGATTGGGATTGGGATTTGGGTGGATTGGATTTGGATTTGGGTGGATTGGATTGGGATTTGGGTAATCCATGAATAGTAAATTGTGTATAAGTTGTGTTTGGTTAAGGATTGAGAAGTAGGGTAGATTTAACTTTATATCACATCAAAAGTGGTGTTATAATATTTTATTATTGTTAGTAGTGAAAGAAAAGTAAGAGAGAGAAGAGAGAATGAGTGTGTGAAATAAAAGTAAGAGAGATAGTGATTTGATTGTATAAAAATAGGTGTGTAGGTGTATTATAGGGGTGGATTGGTATTTGGATTTGTATTTTGATTGAAATGAATTGAAAGAAATTGGATTGGGATTGGGCCAATCCAAATCCGGATTGGCCAATCCCAAAACAAACACCGCCTATATGAATGTTATTATCTAGGTTCCTCTTTTCAAAGGTACGAATCATCACTGAAAATCTACTTTCTTAAATTTTGAATGTAGCTACGATTTCGGTAGAATTTTGAACTAAAGCTAAACAATAATCTAAAGACAATAAATTAAACTAAACACAATCCTAATAAGTAAAATTAACTACTAACCAAGAAAATAAGGAAATGACAATTAAAAGCAAATAACAACTACGAATAAAATTCGAAGAAGTGCAAGGGTGGGAAATGCTTCGAGTGTTCTCTACCTAGTGAAATCGAGTGGGATTGTTTATACCGTGTCTATGCTTCAATTTGAAGTTGCTAAGAGCATCAAGATGCTAGGATGAAAATCTTTTCCCTTCGGGTACTATAGCCTTACGTCTAAGGTGTTCCCAAACCCGGTAATACGACCTCTTCCTAATCCTCACCAACTACCCAAATAACCATTCAAGTAATTAATGTCTCTTAATGAGGTTCTAATACAATTAACTCTCTCTCGACGAATTAAAAGTATAATAAACGCATTTGTATACCAACAACTCACACCATAAATTTAAACATGTTCATGTAACTCTCATCTAAGCTAAACATGCCTCAAAATACGGATTAATAGAAGCTAATACACAAAGCACCAATAAAACTCAATAAAAGAAGCAACAATCCAAATATCAACAATATTCAAAGCATAAACCATTCCAACACTAAATATTCACATGATTTTAAACACCCAAAGCATAAAAACCTTAGCCCATGGTGTTTGAGAAAACACCCATGACTAAAACAACAAAATAAAACATGAAAATGAAATTTACCAAACAAAGCTTAAATAAAAGAAAAATAGCACCTTGAGAGTCTTGAAATTCTTCCATTCTTACATGAAAATAAAATACTCAAATGATTCTAAACTAAGAAAACATAAAAATGAAGAGTGTGTTTGAGGAGATAAGCTCCTCAAACCTAAGCTAATTGCTCCTCTATTTCTCACATGTTGGAGGAAAATGAACTAGGGCTTGAGTGTGTAGAAGTGAGGCCAAAACCTCCTAAACAATGTGATTGAGGAGCTATTTATAGCTTGGAAGAGTGTTGGAGACGAAATTTGCACTTAGGCCCTTGAAATCCTTTAAAATTCTCGAATTTCCGCGTAGAAGCGGGTTCAAACGGTCGACCGAGTGACCTCAAACGGTCAACCGAGTGAGATGGAAGTCCAGAAAATGCTCTGAAAGCAGATTTCACTCGGTCAACCGAGTGGGTTGACTCGGCTGCCCGAGTGGATTCTGCTGCAATTTCGCATTTTATCGTTTCGATCATATCTTGAGCTTCCGACCTCCAATTGACCTGATTCTTTTTTTCATTCCACTCATTTTTTCGAGATGAAT
The DNA here is from genome assembly GCA_963675135.1 of Galeopsis tetrahit. Taxonomy (NCBI): domain Eukaryota; kingdom Viridiplantae; phylum Streptophyta; class Magnoliopsida; order Lamiales; family Lamiaceae; genus Galeopsis; species Galeopsis tetrahit. The sequence continues at coordinate 71,382,139 of OY776129.1, forward strand.
CCAATGGTGCAATTATCTTCTTGGCTTCATGAATGCTCAGACACGTATTTTGCTTCCAAATAAGTTCAATTTACCTAAAAGAAAAAAAGCAAAACACATACCTTTCTCATTTCAAGTGCAATTAATCAATTTAGTGTGAATAATGCAACAAAATCCTCAAAATTATGCAAAATAAACACATGAATTTCAAGCAATTTTCACACTAATCAACCCCCCTCCCCAAACTTAAAGTGTTGCTCGTCCCCGAGCAACGAAAGAAATGTAGAACAAGTGGGAGGATTGCGAAGAAATTCAATCAAAATTGAATGAGTGATTGTCAACTTTCCTCAATCTAGTCAAGCCTAGAGTAGAGGTACAAAAATTTACAAACAAGTTCACAAGTTATGCTCAAATCAACGCAAGATTAAGTGCTCAATTCACAAGTTCCTCACAAGTGTATATCTCTTAATTCAAAGTGTATATCAAGGAAGTGTATGCTCTCAACATCAAATCACACAAGTGCACTCCATATGCTTGCGAAATGTCTAAGTTCTCCACCACATGAAAGTGTTCAATCAATGAATTAATAAGGACTTCACATTTGGTTGTAATGTAGGCTCTTTGGTTAAGGTAAGGAAGGATTTAGATAAAGTGACTCGTGAACTAGTGAAGCGAGAAGTAAAGACGTCTCGTCGAACATCTCTAAAACTCAAGAGTAAAGTTACAATTGATCAAGTTGCAACTCAAATTTTTTTTTCCATCCACTCAATTCACTTGCTCCTTTCTTTTAAAGCACAATCTTCACCACCAACCATTCAACACTTTTGAATTTGAAGCTTCACCAAATGCTTGTACACAAGAGAGTTTTCTTTTCAATCATTTTTTTTTATCAACTCCATCTTTTTTTTTATGCATAACTCACAATTCATCTTTTTTTTTTCTTTTCAATCTCTTCACTTTCTAACCAAACAAATCCACCAAATTCATATTTCACCTCAATTCAACCACATTTGTCAACATCCAAGCTCCACTAGTTCATAGGAAAAATTAGACTCATAAAAGATGGACAATGGGCTAAATATGTAGGTTGCCAAAGAATACAAGTCAATAGGCTCAAAGTGGCTAACTATGGAAAAATTTCATTTGGTATGGAAAATTTGGTCAAGTGACTATTCAAAACAAAGATGGCCTTATATCACTTCCAAAAATTTCACACAAATAGTAGCCTCAAACAAGACAATTGACAAGTTCTAGAGCACACAAGCATGAATGATACTCACATGAAGGAAAATAGACCATAATATATGAAAGTTTAAGGCTCTAAAGCTCACGGGCTTGTCTAATCATGAATCAAAAGCACCAAACCAAGCACAAATTTTCACAAAATCAAGTGAACAAGCAAGCATCAATCAATACCAACAAGCTCAACCAAATCTAAAAAACTAACAATCACCATCAATTACGCCTCAAATACCAACAATCCACAAGATAATCAATCACCAAAACTAGGAACAAGGGTGCAATATAAATGAAGGAAACACATGAAACCCCCCAAACTTAAATGAAACTCTAGTTGAATGCAAAGTTTGGGAATTAGTGTGTTACCTTAGAATTTTACCACCAACGAAACTCACCAAAGAAGCAAGCTACCGCCACCAATTGTCCCTTCAACCTTTAGCACCAAAGCACCACTACCCTTGAGCTCCACCATGCACATCTCTCATCCTTGACCACCAACACAACACTCAACCTACAAAACAAAAACTAAACAAAAGATCAAACAAGCTACAAATCTAAAAATAAAAGAAAGCAATAAAGAATGTGTTGCCTCCCATTTAGCGCTCAGTTTAACGTCTTCAAGCCGGACGGAAATAAAAGAACTCATCGGAAAGGCCATGGATATCGAGCCTCCTTCCCATTGTATTTAGATCTTTTTGCCTCAAAATCAAGGAGGCTCTCATGAATTGTAGACTCATTATTGCATATTTTTCTCAATGGATGATCCTCTTGTTCTTTCACCATCATTATTGCCCATTCATTTCCTTTTTTCTTATGGATGCTCAAGCTTTTCTCAACTTCTTTTCTTGGGTCAAAGCGATCAAGAGGCAAAATAAAATCAATAGAAGCATCAATATCAATTAAAGAGTAAATTGAAGAGTTTAAAAGTTTAGAAATGCTCATTTCACTATTCAAATCGTATTCCGATGCTTCTAGATCTTCTTGTTCTTTTTTGCTCGTGTCCATCAAGGGACATTCCTCTTCATCTCTTTTGTCCAAGAATTTATCATCTTCACTCTTCTCCCCACTTTGGTCACCTTCTTTTTCTAGTTCTTTCATGGTGATGACCAATTGTTCAAGTTGGAATTCTATCGCTTCCATTCTCTTATCATTTGCTTCCATCATTTTTTCACTTGGATCCATCTTTTTCAAGATAAGAGCAAGGAGCTTATCGGTAGAAGTCAAACCCTCAATTTCTCTCAAGTCTCGATAGTGTACTTGGTGAGGTTCCTCCATAGGTGGTGGAGGAGGATATGGATACGGTGGATATGGATGTTGAGGAAGAGAGTATTGATGTGGAGGTGAAGGATAATATCCTTGAGGAGGATGTGATGCTTCTTCATTCCTCAAATCTTGATAATAGGAGGAAACTTGTTGCATTTGATAATGGTGATCAAAGTTCCTCCAATCATCGCAACTCACATCTCCATGATGTGGAGAATAACAATGATTCCACGGGTGTTGATAATATCCATCCATCTAGTCGATGAAGTTCACACCTACAAAATATCAAAGTATCAAAATTCTCAAAATAAAAAGAAGATAAAATAAAACAAGTAATGTAGCTAACACTAGTACTCAACTAACTCTAAGTCCCACTTATAACACTATGTCACCTCCCCGGCAGCGGCGCCATTGAATTGAACGAATTTTAGTCTATATATTTTGACTAACTACTTCCCCTCAAGCATAAGGCATCGTAGTAGTATATACGTAAGTATTTCGACCAAGTAGTATCGAACCACGAGAGGTGGGCTAGTGCAATGGATCCCTAGAGTTGTACGTAGTCATAACTGATTCACGTGTTATGCAACACTAAAATAAACAACCGCAAGTGTACGGCGCCTATCGTAGAGTGATAAGCACGAGGTCGATCCCACAGGGAGGTATAGCGTAAAAATGTAGTTTGTTAACGAAGTTCTACATAGACGTGATCGATAGATTGAATGGTGAATTACCCCTAAGTGTGCCTACCAAATTGTCACTAGTAAACACTAGAAGAGTAATGTAAAAATCGATCAAATACCGTGCGTATCAAGAAAATGAAAGTAAAACGGGTGAAAACTCAATTAAGAGAAGGTAGGTCCTAAAGCACATGCAATACTAATGAATCCATCTGTGATTAACTATCTACTCAAGTGGTGTTCATGCTTTGTCTATAAGATTGATCACATAATAATGAATTAAAAGTTCTTTCGATCCAAGTAATTCAAAGGAAATATCACACAACTTAGTATCTCTACCTAAATTGCACAATAAAACCCAATCAAGCCCCTAGGATCATCACACATCTTCCTAATCATTGATCATTTTTCAATCTCTCAATAAAATTAGGTCAAATGCTTGCAATCAATCAACCAAACTAGATTTCTCAACCTAATTCAATTAACTATGATCAACACATCACCATTGTACACATAATGATATGTTTTGCAATATAAACCAAGCATCCAAATAGAATTAAGCCACACAAACACCAAATAAGCAAAACATTAATTCATAAACTTCATCAAAAGTGTTTACAAGGCTCCAGAACCAAAAGTGTTCTAGCCAATCAACCACATATTCAAATTACAAATAAAACTAAGATCAAAGCAATAAAAAGTGAAGATAAAAGAAAGCTTAGACTATGGTGTGGTGAGGAATTGAATTCCCAAGTTAATGGTGGCCTCCTTGCATGAATTGATGGAGAATTGAAGAGGTGGATGATGGAAAACCTCCAAGTGTGTGTGATTGTGTGAGAAGATGCTTGAAGGAGAGGTAAGATGGTTTAGAATTTAAGAAGTGAGGTATTTATAGTGTTGGGGTAGGGTTTGGTTGTGATATTTGCAAGTTGATCCTTTGAAAATGGAGAAATTTCACGTTTGGCACCGAAAATAGCTTGGCCCGGCCGGGTGGGAAAGTGGCCAGGCCAGGCGGAAGTCTTGGCCGAGCTGGGGTGAAACAGGGGGCGTGCGGCCCGGCCGGGCGAGTGATGCCGCCCGGCCGGGCGGAAACTTCGACTTGGAGGGTGGAGTTGGCCTTCTCGGCCGCCCGGCCAGGCGAGTGATGTCGCCCGGCCGGGCCAAAACTTCGTATTTGGCACAAGATCTGGCACGCGACCGCCCGGCCGGGCGAGTGATGCCGCCCGGCCGGGCCAAACCTTCGACTTTGGCTCCGTCCTTCGTTTTCGTCCTCCAACTTCGTCCCTCCGTTTCTTGAGCTTTCGACCTCCGATCGACTCGATTCTTTTGGCTATTCCGCTCCATTTTTCGAGCCGGATTCAATGGTGCACTACTCTTTCCGGTTCGATCACTTGTGGTATGTATTTTGCTCCCAAATTCCATCGTTTTACCTACAAAATCGACAAAACACTACCTTTCTCTCATTTTGGCTAAAACAATCATATTCAATGCATAAATCAATGAAATCCACATCAAAATACGCTTAACATGTGCTTATAAAACGTGTAAATTCCACCCGAATCAAACCCCCCCAAACTTAAAATGTTGTTTGTCCTCAAACAACTAAGCACTTAAAGCAATGAGGGTGGAATGATCACAATGGAATATTCAATGCAAATCACACATGCAAAGTAAGATGTAATGATATCTCTTTCTCAAAGTGCATTTCTCAATGAAGGTCATAGGCTCATTATTGCAATCCACATTCATAGATCAAAGAATGCACATGTACACAACACATTGTGATGGGAAACATAATCCAAATGCTCAAGTCCTCTACTCACATGATGGAGTGTTTCTCTCAAACACACAAACAAATTAAGGATATTAATGCACTCATCAACCAAGTTATTATATGCAATCACCATATGCTTGCCCAACTTCTACTTCCTACACACATCAAATGCTCAACAATGTGATCGATAGGACTTGATAAAGGATGTAACATTGGCTCTTTGGACAAGGTAGGATAAATTTGGGAATTTGTGACTCTTCTAGTGGAGGACAAAGCTTGTTGTTTTACAATTTGTGCTTTCACTTTCAAACTTTACAAACTCCATCCTCACTTTTCATTTTCCTTTCTTTTTCAAGCATTCATCACCTCATCTTTTGAACCATTTTTCTTTTCAAGCTTTTGGGGCTTTTTGTCCCTCTTTTCTTTTTCCTTGATTTTCTTTTCATCTTTCTCTCTTTTTTTCTTTCAACTTCTCCAATTTCTCCTTTCACCAAAGATATTCATTCAAGCACATGTTTTTCCACTTTGTCTTTCATCCCCCACTAGATATAGGAATCAAAGGCTCAAAAAGGGTTAAGTGGTTAACATTGTAGTTTGCCAAGAAAGTGAGGAATTAAGCTCAAGGGGCTAACTATGGGAGATTACTTCGGTTTTGGGAAATTTTGGCTAAGTGACTCTTTTAGAACAAGATGGCCTATATCACATCACAAAGTTTCACACAATCATGCTTTCAAACAAGAACTTGGGCAAGTTCTAGGATCACTAGCAATAACCTAGTCCACTCTCAAATGAACTAAACCGGATTACATGCTCGATTTAAGGCTCAATTCTCACCGGTTTATTCAATAGGACTCTCACATTCATCAAATGTCCCCAAACAACAACACATAATGCATCCATGCTATCAAAGATCACAAATATGAACACAATCATGATACTATATTCCAACACCAATCATGCATACATTCAAAGCAAATAGACATCACCACAACTACTCAACTATGGATTCCAATGATTATTCATGCTCACATTTCACCAAATATCCACTACCCAACATATGATCAAAACCAACTTAAACAATATAAGCATGTGAAAGTCAAGTGTGCGCCGGTGCAAAATGTGACACAAGTAGAATGACGAACCGGTGCAAGGGTAACAACTGGTAGAAAAATAAAAGAAAAATAACTCCCCAAACTTAGAATTTTACTATGTAAAAATTCTAAGTTTGGGGTTACAAGTTGTTACCTCCCTCCTTGCACATCCAATGCTCTTCAAAGATCACCATTGCACCACTTGCTCTCTTTTTCCAAAGTTGGCTTTGCTTCTTCTTCATTCTCCAAGACATGGTATCCACAATGCTCCTCATCCATACCTACAAAGAAACTAAGCTATCAACACTACCAAAGCAATAAAAACACAAAGCAATAAAACCTTGGGTTGCCTCCCAAGAAGCGCTATTTTTAACGTCCTATGCCAGACGATTTCTTTCTTCTTTCAAGCCTCATCCAATCGAAGCGACTCCACCATTCGAAGTTGCTCGTTTCCAAAGTAGTGCTTCGCTCTTTGACCGTTCACCACAAAGGTTGCTCCATCTTTACCAACAAGCTCCACATTTTCCATGGGCGTTACATTCTTAATCACAAAGGGTCCCGACCACTTTGACTTCAACTTGCCCGGAAATAGCCTCAACCTTGAGTTGAACAACAAGACTTGTTCTCCAACTTGGAATTCTCTCCTCTCAATCATCTTGTCATGGAATCTCTTGGCCCTTTCTTTGTGAATCTTGGAGTTCTCAAAAGCTCCATTCCTAAACTCATTAAGCTCATTAAGCATCATCTTCCTTCTTTCTCCGGATGCCTTAAGATCAAGATTCAACTCGTTAATAGCCCAACGAGCTCTCAACTCCACTTCCACGGGTAGATGACAAGACTTCCCATACACAAGTTGATAGGGGGATGTGCCCAAAGGTGTCTTGTAGGCGGTTCGATATGCCCAAAGAGCATCATCTAACTTGATGACCCAATCCTTCCTATTTAACCCAACGGTCTTCTCCAAGATTTGCTTCACTTCTCGATTAGCAAGCTCCGTTTGTCCATTTGCTTGAGGGTGATACGGTGTGGTCACCCTATGCTTTACTCCATACTTTGTCAAAAGTTGGTCAAGCCATCGGTTGCAAAAGTGTGAACCACCATCACTCACTAGTGCTCTTGGAGTGCCAAAACGAGTGAAAATATTCTTCCTCAAAAAGTTGAGGACCACCTTGGCATCATTTGTAGTGGTTGGAATGACCTCAATCCATCTAGAGACATAATCAATGGCCAAAATGATGTAGGAGAATCCATGAGAAATGGGAAATGGCCCCATAAATTCTATCCCCCACACATCAAAGAGCTCCACTTCAATCACATTCTTCATAGGCATCTCATGCCTTTTTGAGATGTTTCCCATCCTTTGACACTTGTCACACTTCTTCACAAAAACTTCACAATCTCTAAAGATGGATGGCCAATAAAAACCACTTTGAAGAACTTTGTGGGCCGTCCGGTTTGCTCCAAAGTGCCCTCCATAAGGGGATGAATGTCACTCTTCAATCACTTTTTCCCACTCATTTTACGCTAGGCACCTCCTCATGATCATATCCGAACACCATCTATAAAGGAATGGATCCTCCCAAACATAGAACTTGACATCATGATAAAACTTCTTCTTTTGATGGAATGAAAGGTTTGGTGGATGTGTCCCGGTGGCTATGTAGTTCACAAAGTCGGCAAACCATGGACATGCTTCTTTGATGGCAAGAATTTGCTCATCGGGGAACCACTCCTTGATAGGGACTTGGACATCTCTTTCCTCCACATTCTCAAGTCTTGAGAGATGATCCGCCACCACATTCTCACACCCCTTTCTATCTCTAATCTCCACGTCAAATTCTTGCAAAAGGAGCACCCATCGTATCAACCTCGGTTTATCCTCTTTCTTCTCAATCAAGTGCTTGAGAGCCGTGTGATCCGTATACACTATGGTCTTAGCTCCCACCAAATATGCTCTAAACTTGTCAAAGCTATAGATCACGGCTATCATCTCCTTCTCCGTTGTGGTGTAATTCTTTTGAGCCGGATTCAATGTCTTGCTTGCATAGTAAATCACACGAAAAAGCTTGTCTCTCTTTTGGCCCAAAGCTACTCCAACGGCATAATCACTAGCATCACACATGACCTCAAATGGTTGACTCCAATCGGGTGTCACCAATACGGGAGCTTTGATCAAGGCCTCCCTTAAGATTTCAAACGACTTCACACACTCTTCACTAAAGATGAAGGTAGCCCCTTTCTCCAATAATGAACACATGGGTTTGGCTATCTTGGAAAAATCTTTGATGAATCTCCTATAGAATCTGGCATGCCCAAGAAAACTTTTAACCGCCTTCTCATTGGTTGGTGGAGGTAGCTTCTCAATTGCCACAATCTTTGCTCTATCAACCTCAAGTCCCTTAGCCGACACCTTATGCCCAAGCACAATTCCTTCTTTTACCATGAATTGGCATTTCTCCCAATTGAGCACCAAGTTAGTATCTATGCATCTTTGCAAAACACAAGAGAGGTTACGTAGACATGTATCAAAGCAATAATCAAATACGGAAAAATCATCCATAAACACCTCCATTATGTTTTCAATCATACCATGAAAAATAGTCATCATACATCGTTGGAAGGTGGCGGGAGCATTGCACAATCCAAATGGCATTCTCCTAAAAGCAAAAGTACCATAAGGGCAAGTAAAAGTTGATTTCTCTTGGTCTTTAGGATCAATCAAAATTTGATTGTATCCCGAGTAACCATCAAGAAAATAATAGTACTCGTATCCCGCCATCCTATCCAACATTTGATCAATAAAAGGCAAAGGGAAATGATCTTTCCTAGTGGCATTATTCAACACACGATAATCAATGCATACTCTCCACCCCACAATGGTCCTAGTGGCAATTGCCACTAAGGCGTCGGTTGTAACAATGGTCATGCCCCCTTCTTAGGTACCACTTGTGTTGGGCTCACCCACTCACTATCACTTATGGGAAAAATTATGTCATTATCTAACCACTTCAACACCTCTTTTCTTACTACCTCTTGCATGATGGGATTTAATCTTCTTTGACCTTGGGCTTTAGGCTTAATAGACTCATCTAGTCTAATTTTATGCATGCAAATATGATCCGGTATACCCTTCAAATCCGAAATATCCCAACCAATAGCCGATTTATACGTTCTAAGCACCCTAAGCAATTTTTCTAATTCAAGCTCACGCAAGTGTGAAGAAACAATAACCGAAAAGAGGTCACCTTGTTCAAGATACGCATATCTCAAGTGCTCCGAAAGTGGTTTCAAGTCGAGCTTCCTCCCTTTCTCTTGAGCTTTTGGTTCCTCCTTAGCTTCCTCCTTTTATGCTTCCAATGAGTAACATGAGGGCCAAGTGTCAAGATTCTTGTTAGGAACTCTTTGACACTCTTCAAGTGAAACCCCCCCAAACTTGGCTTCTTGTCGTATCTCCATGAATTTCTCTTCCTTCTTGATTGGGAGCTCCTTCAAAACATCAAGAGAAGACATGTATTCAAACAATTCTATATCATTAAGCTCATCAAAATTGAAATCAAAAGGAATAGAAGAGAGTGAAGTAAGAGAGTTTCTTATGCAAAGGTCAAGTGGATCCTTTGAGTTGCTCTTTTCCATGTGCATATCCACACAAACTTGCACACTATTGATCATGTTGCACTCAAAGACCTCATCCTCGTCATCTCTAAACTTGATGGCCTTGTAGATGTTGAACAACACTTTCTCATTGTTCACTTGAAGCTCTAACTCCCCTTTCCTCACATTAATGATGGCCCACCTGTTGCTAAGAATGGCCTTCCCAAGATGAGTGGAATGTACTTATCATCCTCCATATCCAACACCACAAAGTCAACCGGGAAAATGAATTTGTCGACTTTAACCAACACATCCTCTACTATACCTAAAGGGTATGTCATGGATCTATCCGCCAATTGAAGGCTCATTGTGGTTGGTGTAAGCTTCCCCAAACCAAGAGATTTGAATATAGACAAAGGCATAAGATTAATGCTTGCTCCCAAATCACACAAAGCTCTAAATGTACCTCCATCTCCAATGACACATGGTAAGGTGAAGGATTCGGGATCTCTAAGCTTTTGAGGTAGCTTGGCTTGGATTATAGAGCTACACTCCTCGGTCAAGTGTACCGTTTCAAACTCCACCATCTTCCTCTTGTTTGACATGATTTCCTTCAAGAACTTTGAATAATGGGGCATTTGTTCTAGAGCCTCGGCAAAGGGAATATTGATGTGGATCTTCTTGAACATTTCCACAAACTTGGCAAATTTGTTGTCCAAGCCCTTCTTCTTCAACCTTTGAGGGTATGGGAGAGGTACCACATTCTTGCCTTTGTCTTGAGGAGGGATTGCCTCCTCACTCTTCTTCTCCCCTTCTTTTTCCTCTTCCCTCACTATCTCTTCTTGCTTTTCTTTCTCATGCTCTTATTCTTTGTCAACATCCTTGGGTGCACTCAATATTTCCTCCTCTTGTGGCATCTTTGGCCCCTCATAACTTGTACCACTCCTTAGCTTGATAGCTTTGCAATGTTCCTTGGGGTTAAGCTCCGTGTTTGAAGGGAATTGCCCCGGAGTATGTTGACTTCCAATGACATTAGAGAGTTGGCTCATTTGCTTTTCCATGGCCTTCATGTTGTTTGCCACATTCTTGATCATTTCCCCTTGTTCATCAAGTCTTTGCCAAGTCTTGGTTGCATTATCCCTAGTCTCTCTCATGAAGTTTTTGGTTTCCCCCATAAATGCTCCAAACATGTCTTCCAACGATAACTTTGATGGGGATTCCACAATTGCACCATCTCTTACATTGAAATTCGGAGGTGGTATGATGGCATTCCTTGTATTTGCATAAGAGAAGTTCTCATGTTGCCTCAACCCGGGATGGTAATGATTTGGATTAGGAGGGTTTTGCCTCTCATTCCAACCTCTTTCTCGAAAATGACGGTCCCTTTGATTATTCATATAGTGAGCCTCTTCATATTGATCGTCACTCGGTCCCACTAATGACTTGGCCGCCATCATCGAAGTCAATTTATCCATCTTGTTGGATAGAGTAGCAAAGTCTTCCGATTCTCTTGTGGAAGCAACTTTCCGGGTTTGCCTTCTCTCGGATGGCCATTGGTTCTCATTCTTTGCCATCTCCTCCAATAGCACATAACCCTCTTCCGTTATCTTACCCAACAAAGAACCTCCACCGGCCGAGGCATCCACCATCCCTCTCGTACGATGGTCCATCCCGTTGTAGAAGTAACATATCAATTGATCTCTTGAGAACCCGTGTTGAGGACAACTCCTTATGAGATCCTTAAAGCGCTCCCAAGCCTCGACCAATGACTCATCATCATCTTGTCGGAATGAAGATATTTCCCCCCGTATTTGAATGGTTTTGCTTGGGGGAAAATACTTAATTAAGAAAGCATCAACAAGGTCGGCCCAATTTTCAATCGTCCTTAGATCAAGAGACATGTACCATTGTTTTGCACGATCACGGAGGGAGAATGTGAACAATTGGAGACGAATGTAGTCTTGAGGAACACGGTTGATCTTAACCGTTCCACTTATCTCTAGGAATTGAGATAAATGGAGGTTAGGATCCTCCTTCGATAACCCTCCGAATTGGTTATTTTGGACCATCATGATTAATGTCGGTTTGAGCTCAAAGTTATGAGCGTCTACGGGTTCCTGACCCGCTCCTCCATAGGGCCTTGGAATAGGACGGAAGTGGTCTCTCAAGACTCTTTGATTCCTATTTTCCTCATTCTCCCGTTGCTCTCCATCTCCTTCCATATTGACATTCTCTTCAATCCTCCGGTTGAGGTTATCTCTCAAGCCTCCTTGTGGTCGATTACCACCATTCCCATTTGGCTCTACTATGCCTCCAACATCCTCTTGGTTTCTTTCTTCTTCCACAATCGGGTTTTCCCTTCGATTCATCTCTTCTAATTCAATCCTTCTTCTTTCGGCGTTTTGTCTTCAACAACGAGCTTCGATTTCCGGGTCTAGAGGTAGCAAAACTTGTTGATCTCTCCTAGCTCGGGTGATCATATGCCATGTCTAGACAAAAGTTCAAAAGAAAGTAAGAATTGCAAGTGGAATCAAAGTAGAACACACAAATGTTTTTTTGATTTTTGCAAATAAAGAAAGCAAGTAAAATGTCTAAACTAAAACTCTATTAACCTACACTCTAGAGCCATAAAACCTCCCCGGCAGCGGCGCCATAAACTTGATTCACGTGTTATGCAACACTAAAATAAACAACCGCAAGTGTACGACGTCTATCGTAGAGTGATAAGCACGAGGTCGATCCCACAGGGAGGTATAGCGTAAAAATGTAGTTTGTTAACGAAGTTCTAAATAGACGTGATCGATAGATTGAATGGTGAATTGCCCCTAAGTGTGCCTACCAAATTGTCACTAGTAAACACTAGAAGAGTAATGTAAAAATCGATCAAATACCGTGTGTATCAAGAAAATGAAAGTAAAACGGGTGAAAACTCAATTAAGAGAAGGTAGGTCCTAAAGCACATGCAATACTAATGAATCCATCTATGATTAACTATCTACTCAAGTGGTGTTCATGCTTTGTCTATAAGATTGATCACATAATAATGAATTAAAAGTTCTTTCGATCCAAGTAATTCAAAGGAAATATCACACAACTTAGTATCTCTACCTAAATTGCACAATAAAACCCAATCAAGCCCCTAGGATCATCACACATCTTCCTAATCATTGATCATTTTTCAATCTCTCAATAAAATTAGGCCAAATGCTTGCAATCAATCAACCAAACTAGATTTCTCAACCTAATTCAATTAACTATGATCAACACATCACCATTGTACACATAATGACATGTTTTGCAATATAAACCAAGCATCCAAATAGAATTAAGCCACACAAACACCAAATAAGCAAAACATTAATTCATAAACTTCATCAAAAGTATTTACAAGGCTCTAGAACCAAAAGTGTTCTAGCCAATCAACCACATATTCAAATTACAAATAAAACTAAGATCAAAACAATAAAAAGTGAAGATAAAAGAAAGCTTAGACTATGGTGTGGTGAGGAATTGAATTCCCAAGTTAATGGTGGCCTCCTTGCATGAATTGATGGAGAATTGAAGAGGTGGATGATGGAAAACCTCCAAGTGTGTGTGATTGTGTGAGAAGATGCTTGAAGGAGAGGTAAGATGGTTTAGAATTTAAGAAGTGAGGTATTTATAGTGTTGGGGTAGGGTTTGGTTGTGATATTTGCAAGTTGATCCTTTGAAAATGGAGAAATTTCACGTTTGGCACCGAAAATAGCTTGGCCCGGCCGGGTGGAAAAGTGGCCAGGCCAGGCGGAAGTCTTGGCCGAGCTGGGGTGAAACAGGGGGCGTGCGGCCCGGCCGGGCGGAAACTTCGACTTGGAGGGTGGAGTTGGCCTTCTCGGCCGCCCGGCCGGGCCAAAACTTCGTATTTGGCACAAGATCTGGCACGCGACCGCCCGGCCGGGCGAGTGATGCCGCCCGGCCGGGTCAAACCTTCGACTTTGGCGATTAAATCTGTGCTCGGCCGCCCGGCCGGGCGAGTGATGCCACCCGGCCGGGCCAAACCTTCGACTTTGGCTCCGTCCTTCGTTTTCGTCCTCCAACTTCGTCCCTCCGTTTCTTGAGATTCCGACCTCCGATCGACTCGATTCTTTTGGCTATTCCGCTCCATTTTTCGAGCCGGATCCAATGGTGCACTCCTCTTTCCGGTCCGATCACTTGTGGTATGTATTTTGCTGCCAAATTCCATCGTTTTACCTACAAAATCGACAAAACACTACCTTTCTCTCATTTTGGCTAAAACAATCATATTCAATGCATAAATCAATGAAATCCACATCAAAATACGCTTCACATGTGCTTATAAAACGTGTAAATTCCACCCGAATCAATAACTAATGTAGCTACGATTTCAGGAGAATTTTGAACTAAAGCTAAACAATAATCTGAAGACAATAAATTAAACTAAACACAATCCTAATAAGTAAAATTAACTACTAACCAAGAAAATAAGGAAATGACAATTAAAAGCAAATAACAACTACGAATAAAATTCGAAGAAGTGCAAGCGTGGGAAATGCTTCGGGTGTTCTCTACCTAATGAAATCGAGTGGATTGTTTATACCGTGTCTATGCTTCAATTTGGACTTGCTAAGAGCATCAAGATGCTAGGATGCAAATATTTTCCCTTCGGGTACTATAGCCTTACGTCTAAGGTGTTCCCATACCCAGTAATACGACCTCTTCCTAATCCTCACCAACTACCCAAATAACCATTCAAGTAATTAATGTCTCTTAATGAGGTTCTAATACAATTAACTCTCTCTCGACGAATTAAAAGTATAATAAACGCATTTGTATACCAACAACTCACACCATAAATTTAAACATGTGCATGTAACTCTCATCTACACTAAACATGCCTCAAAATACGGATTAATAGAAGCTAATACACAAAGCACCAATAAAACTCAATAAAAGAAGCAACAATCCAAATATCAACAATATTCAAAGCATAAACCATTCCAACACTAAATATTCACATTATTTTAAACACCCAAAGCATAAAAACCTTAGCCCATGGTGTTTGAGAAAACACCCATGACTAAAACAACAAAATAAAACATGAAAATGAAATTTACCAAACAAAGCTTAAATAAAAGAAAAATAGCACCTTGAGAGTCTTGAAATTCTTCCATTCTTACATGAAAATAAAATACTCAAATGATTCTAAACTAAGAAAGCATAAAAATGAAGAATGTGTTTGAGGAGATAAGCTCTTCAAACCTAAGCTAATTGCTCCTCTATTTCTCACATGTTGGAGGAAAATGAACTAGGGCTTGAGTGTGTAGAAGTGAGGCCAAAACCTCCTAAACAATGTGATTGGGGAGCTATTTATAGCTTGGAAGAGTGTTGGAGACGAAATTTGCACTTAGGCCCTTGAAATCCTTTAAAATTCTCGAATTTCCGCGTAGAAACGGGTTCAAACGGTCGACCGAGTGACCTCAAACGGTCAACCGAGTGAGATGGAAGTCCAGAAAATGCTCTGAAAGCAGATTTAACTCGGTCAACCGAGTGAGATGGAAGTCCAGAAAATGCTCTGAAAGCAGATTTAACTCGGTCAACCGAGTGGGTTGACTCGGCTGCCCGAGTGGATTCTGCTGCAATTTCGCATTTTATCGTTTCGATCATATCTTGAGCTTCCGACCTCCGATTGACTTGATTCTTTTTTTCATTCCACTCATTTTTTTCGAGATGCATCCAATGGTGCAATTATCTTCTTGACTTCATGAATGCTCAGACACGTATTTTGCTTCCAAATAAGTTCAATTTACCTTAAAAAAAAAAAAAAACAAAACACATACCTTTCTCATTTCAAGTGCAATTAATCAATTTAGTGTGAATAATGCAACAAAATCCTCAAAATTATGCAAAATAAACACATGAATTTCAAGCAATTTTAATTGTTCCCTTCTTTTTTTTTGGGGGGGGGGGGGGGTTGGACAACACTACCAGGATAAAGTATGGACGATAAAATCAGCGCTCCTGGGTTACCAACGACTACTCCACTTCATCCAAGTGACGTGGTAGAGTCCGCACTTGCTTGTGCTAGATTGTGTGCCTCACGCAATTTGGACCTAGGGTTGTATTCGAATTTGCACACTACAAATTGCTTAGCCAATTCAAGGATATCCCTTATGATCCTGTATTCTGGTCCCACGGTTCTTTTATTCCTAAGGCATAAGGCAATTCCTGTTTGAGAGTCTGACTTGATCATCACATGTGTCAGACCCCTCGATTTTGCTTTACTAATGCCCAACCAAATTGCCATAAGTTCAGCTCCAAGCGGATTCCGTTGAGGCCTTAATCTTGTGCAAATCTTATCAATGATGAAACCGTCTTGTGTACGAAGAATACCCCCAGCTCCGTAGCGTCGACACTCACTATTGAAGGCCCCATCTACTTCCACATTGACGGTTTGAGGGCTCTCCATTGTTATACGCTTGAGATTACTTTTACAGCTTGTGGGAGTCCTTTTCCTTTCCTTAGTCTGGTTATGATAGACGTCGAGATATGCCAGAACCCTCTCTCCCGTCTTTTTATCGATGTACCTGTTTCTAGGACCGAAGGAATGAGTAATCGAGCATCTTTCCCTCCATATTGCCCATGTAATCATAATAAACTTCTCAAAGTCCTCTTTCGAAGTTCTATGACTCATATGATTAATGAAGTCAATAGTATTCATACTAGAGCCGTCAAAACGGGCTGGGCCCGTTGGGTCAGCCCGCCCCGCCACTTAAAATAGTGGGTTGGGCTAAGCTTTTCCAAGCCCGCCAGGAAGCGGGCCCAGGCGGGCCGGACCGTTTGGTTCGCGGTCTTTGGCGGGTTGGTGCGGGCTTTGGCGGGCTGGCCCGCCTTTTTTTTTTTAAATATTATATTTACTTAAAAAATATAAAAAAAATGTATTTTATGCCTTTTGTAGGGGTTGAACTCAAGACCTGTCTAGGTAATGATGCTCTAACCATTTGAACTATCCAACTTTGTTTTAAAAAAATATACAATAAATCTAACTAAAAGAAAAAACTCTAGTAAATGACAGATTATAGAAGCAGCTCCATTTTTTTTCCTTCTTTCTTCATTTTCTGATATATATAAATAACATTATTGTAATTTATAGTGTATTGTACAATTAATAATGACAATGTTTCTAATTAGTTTTTTTGTTGTTAATTATTAACACTATAATTCTTTATATATACTGTAATTTTTGTGTTTCTTAATAAATTTAATAAATACTTTTGTAAAAAAAAAAAAAAAAAAAGTTGGCCCGCCTAAACCCGTGGCCCGCCCATTTTTGGGTTGGGTTGAGGTTTTTGCAGCCCGCTTAACAAACGGTCTGGCCCGCCCCGCCAAATGGCGGGCTTTTGCGGTTTTGGCCCGTCCCGCCCCGCCGGCCCGTCTTGACAGGTCTAATTCATACCTTTTCCTTCCTGAATATGCATCTTAAGCCCCGCTTGTTTCCATATGCCGTTTTAACATTGTTGCAATGAAATAAGGCATGACATGTGTCCGGATTACTGCCACCACACAATCCACATGCCGATGCAATAGGAATGTGTCTTCGAGCAAGGTTACCTTATGTTTGCACGAAATCGTGACACATCTTCCATCCAAAAATGCGGATTTTCGGAGGGACTCGCAATTCCCAAATTCGTTTCCACCATTTCGCAGTCTCCTGTGTCGTCGAGGAGGACGGTTTATTCTTTCCTTAACCTTCTATTTGTACTCCCCTCCTGTATCCCGATTTCACAGTATAATTGCCCATTTCCTCATCTTTCCAGAATCTTCTATCTGCCTCATTCTTTTCCCCTACTTGGGTTCTTAGCACCCCTTCTGCCTCAAAGAGTAAGAAGGCATTTCTCACTAAGTCTTCTTTCCAGCACCGGTCATCATCCAGGAGGAAATTGATGTTCTGAATAGCTGCAATATTCGACTTTATTCTTCCCCCCTCAAGCCCTTGAACCCACGCATGCTTATAGAGTTTGACTTGCTCCCCATTCCCTATTGTCCATCTTATGCCGTCATCTAAAATATATTTGCTTCGGCAAAGCGATCTCCAGGTGAACGAAGGGTTATTACCTGTTTCTGCTTCCATAATGTCCATATTCTTATAATACCTTGCTTTGAGTACTCTGTTAATAAGTGACTCAGGATCTTGAATACATTTCCACACTTGTTTTGCCAATAGTGCATCATTGAAGATGTGCATTCTCCTGAAGCCCATTCCTCCCTCGTCCTTTGGCTTGCACAAATCCTCCCATTTTTGCCAATGAATCTTCTTCCTCTCTTCATTTTCCCCCACCAGAAGTCCGCCATGAGAGACTCCATTTGTTTACAAATTTGCAAAGGAATCTTAAAACATGACATAGCATACGTAGGAATTGCTTGCAACACAGATTTGATTAGCACCTCCCTCCCCCCTCCGAGAACGTCTTGTTTTTTCAGTTATCAATGCGAATTTTAATCCTGTCAACCAGGTACGAAAATTGCACTCGTTTGGCCCTCATCGAGAAAGTTGGGAGTCCCAAATACATCTGGTGCACACAACTGATTAAAGTCTATTTCAAAACACACACATCATCAAATAAAAACAGGAAATTTTACTGCTTGAGTATTATTCTTCTACTTCCCACCCCTCCAACTAATTACCAAAAATACCAATATCAATATTGAGTTAGAAACTTGGAACATTCATATTCTCAACAATATTCTGCAGGGCATACACATATTATCGTCTGCTATTTCAAAACACACACATCATCAAATCAAAACACAAAATTTTAGCACATATTATTTGAACCAGATCAACACAAGCCATATTCAACAAGTCAACACAAACAAATCAAAGCTCCAAATATCCATTTTAGTCTCAATAAATTCACATACAATCGCCAAAAGATACAAAATTTTGAAATAGCGTTGTAAAACTCAAAAAAGACTGTACCTTTGGACTGATCTGGACCAAGGGCTCTTGAAGACATCACAAAATCCACTTGGGACTTTTTAGATATCTTGACTTTTTAGAAATCTTTTTTGGGACAATGTCACTTGGTCACTGAACTTTATCAACTTTTCATATTTCATCACCTCCATTTAATCACTTCTTTTTTTACAGCATTTTTTTTCCCCTATTAGACATCTCCAGACCTCTCCAGTTCTTCTTACAAACTCAAAATAACTTTATTTGTGGATTTTTTATTTTTTAGTTACACACGGTAATATTAATTGAAGATAAATTCAGTAAAAATTGAAAAAATTGGTCATTCAGTTATTGTTTTTTTATCAATTTTGATGCTGCCGTGTAAATTCGTCCTTGACTAACGGAGATAAAAGGTTTTGGACGTTAATTCTTTTTTGTTAGACATCTCCAGATCTCTCCAGTTCTTAGTACAAACTCAAAATAACTCTATTTGTGGATTTTTTATTTCTTAGTTACACACGGTAATATTAATTGAAGACAAATTCAGTAAAAATTGAAAAAAATTGGAGTTTCATTTATAATTATTCGGGGCATGATCATCTATTATAAAGAACTCTCTAAAATTATCAATTCATATTAAGAATAATTCAGAAACTTATTTTTCTTCTTTCTTTTATATTCTAGATATTTTTCTGTTATCTTACATACTCAACATCACTGTATTTGTGAATTTTGTATTTCTTAGCCAAACATATTAATCGATGATAAATTCAGTAAAAATTGAAGAAAAATGGGATGGGGTTTTAAGAATTTAAATAGAGGAAATTGTGTCAAAAAAGAATTAGCAATTAAAACATTTTCTCCTTTAATAAGGACGAATTTATTAACAGCAGCATTAAAATTGATAAAAAATAATAATTTAGTGGCCAATTTTGATAGTGATTAAATGTGGGTGATCAAATCTGAAAAGTGGTAAAATTCAGTGATGATATTTTTTCAAATCATTTTTCCATATTTTTAGTACTTTCCATAAAAAAATCGCAATTGATTTACCAAAAATAAGTTTTAAATCAATTGAATTCAATTAAGGTATGATAGGTACGTAAATATGTTGCACAAATTCATATATTAAAGAAATTGATAATTTTATTGAAGAGATGTATTTATGGAAAATTCGTTTTGGAGCAACTATTCTCTAAATGCATACGTAGTGTTATTTCACTATTAAAAAAATCTTTAAATTAGAAATTTATCGTAATGTTACATCAATACTACTGTCAAAAAAAATTAAAAAAAATTACATCAATACTCAATCAAAGAGCGATTGTCGGTACCAATAAAAAAATGGTTAAAATTTTAACATATAACTAATCGAATTCATTTATTTCATTTATTCTTTTACCCACACTAATCTATTAATAATCAAACGAAATTTTCCAATGTATAAAATACAAAATCGAGAGGGGCCTTGGCTACTAATAACCTTCGCAACCACTATTTTTTTATTTTTTCGGCATTTTTTTTTTAAAGAAAACAAAATTAAATGGATAAAAATAAGTGAAAATGACTTGAGCGGAACAAAATGTAGTTCAAACTTATTTGATATGTTATTTGAATTTTTTATTTAAGTGTATTTGATAATTAATCAAGTTGAGTTTGAACGAGTTTTAATCAAATCGAATTGAGTTCGAGTAATTTAATATTTTTACACGAGTAAGTCTAGATGAGCTCGAGTAGAGCTCAAATAATTAAGTTCTCATATCATGCGTAAGTTCTTCAAGAATGTGGGTGAATGATGTTGGTGCACATTGGAACGGGTGAAGAGAGGACTACATAATATTTTATACTCCCTCCGTTTCATTATAAGTTTTCCACTTTTCTTTTTTGAATGTTTCACTATAAGTTTTCCATTCAATTTTTGGTAAATTATTTTATCTTTCTCAATCAAATCACTTACACTTTATCTATTATTTTATCATATTTCATCTCATAAGGAGTATTATTTTCTCTCTCACCATCACATCTATTATTTTATCATATTCCTTAATCAAAACACTCAAAAGTAGTGAGAAACTTATATCGGGATGAAGGAAGTACTTTTTTCTGTAAAACGAAAACGGATCGAATAAAGATGAAGGAACAAGATTATACCGTCTCAAAAGAGGAGTGTATCTAATAAGGGGTATATCGTGTAATCGCATTTTACTTAATAATAAGTTACTGTGGGACGTAGAGAGTATATTACAGTAAAAAGAAAAGATATTGTGAGTATTTTATTAAAATAATGGAGTAAATAAAGAAGGCTGGTGAATCTAACACTCGTGAAAGGTACAAATAATTGTTCCGTTCACTGTGTGCATAAACCAAAGCAAACCCCTTATAACTGAAGGCCCAAAAAGGGTAATATTTGCAATTAG
The DNA here is from genome assembly GCA_963675135.1 of Galeopsis tetrahit. Classification (NCBI taxonomy): domain Eukaryota; kingdom Viridiplantae; phylum Streptophyta; class Magnoliopsida; order Lamiales; family Lamiaceae; genus Galeopsis; species Galeopsis tetrahit. The sequence continues at coordinate 71,403,123 of OY776129.1, forward strand.
CAACGGCAATGGCCAACACTTGGCTCTGCGTCTCCTCCGCCTCTCATCGCCGATGATTCTCTCTACCCTTTCCAATTTTTGATTTCAGATCTGTCAATTCCCCACTTCCTATCCGTAAATACTCCCAATTTCGGATTTGTGGAATCTCGAAGCTTCAATTGGTTAGCTCTCTTTCCACTCTCAGTTCAATGCTCAGAGAATCCTTCTTAGATTCTACACTCGTCTAATTCGAGCTGAAAATGTAGCTTATTTTTTGGTTAATTGTTGATTCCGAGCTCCGGGTTCGGGTCTGTGAAAATTTATTTGAAATACAAGTGAATTTGAAAAACGATGCCGTGATTTCTATATTCTACCTGATATCTTTCACTTTGAGCTCTTATGGTTATCTTACATTTCTTTTATTTTACATTTTTGTACATTATCTTAAGTTTGAAATTTGACCTCAACATTTTGTTCTTATTTCTGGAATTATTAGCTTTTACCGGAAGTATGCATTTCAAGTGGTGGGCTGGTTAGTGGGTGAGTGTCTGAAATTTATTCTTGGTGAAGATTATCTGTAGGTATACTGTAAATTCCCTATTCGAATAAGGGGAATTCTATTCTTCTTTATATGGATAAGTGAGAAATAGCGATCATATATGTGGGATTGGGGTATATATGAATATATGTAGGTGCGCATGTATATTGTGAATTCTTGTTTGTAGTGTAAGCACAAATGGGCAGTTGATTAATCGATGGAAAAAGCTGCAGTTGCTTTCCTTGAATTTTATTTAAGTTTTAAGAGGAAAAAAACGGACTTTTGATTAGAAAGATAATGTTTTTCCTGAACTTCCTTGTGTCAGGCCTGACAGATATGGGTGCACCGAAGAAATGGATCAGAGCGTTGCTTAAATTGAAGAAATCTGACAAATCACAATCTTTAGAGAATGATGAAAATGTAAGTGGTGTTTTGTGATTACATTCTCCACCTGCGTCCTCCAATTACAGTTGCTCTCTTTTTTTCTTTTCTTTTCTATCTTCTCCTTGTGCAACTTTCTTGATTATTAAGCTAATTAAAAGAGGCATGAGGCTGAAGCTGCACAAAGATAAGTTTTGTTTACTGAATGAATGATCCTACTGTTTACTTACTTTAACTTTCTTTTTTTCTTTCCTTTAAAAGTAACATCACTTTATTCAACTGCCTGTCTGCAATTTATAGGATTCTCTTTGATCTTCTTTGGACTTTTGTGCCCTGTTCTTATACATTTTTTAGAAAGCAAGTTTAATTTGCTCTCTTAATCAGGTCAAAGAGCATATGTTTATCAACAAAATACGTTCTTGACTATTAAATCTTTTACCATCTCTTTATCCACCCCTTACTTCTTCAAAGGCTACCAGCTATTCCAACTTAATTGGGCGCTCCTCTCTGCTTCTGCTTTCTGCCCAATATGGCATACTTGTACTGTTGTACAACACCTTGGGATGAACAGATAATTCAATTAATATATCTCCTAAATGCATGTGTGTACATCTGTTTGCTTCTATGTACTTACATATATACACAATTTTTTTGTATTTGGTCCATTGGCCATTGCCAATCACTATTCTCAAACACTATTACTATTTTGGCATTATAGGTTGATATAGATGGCCCGCTCAAAATTCTTTTAGCTGCTGTATGCATATCCACTTTTTATACGGATCTCTTCAAAAGTTTATAATATCAAATCGGTTGAAAATGCAGAAATCTGGCAGCACTGGCAAGACTAGGCACCGAAGAAAGCACTCTGTTGAGATTGATAGTGGTGTACTCGAAAGTGAGTTCAATCAAAACGTGGTTGCAGCAATTGATGAAACCAAAGATGCTAAATTCCATTTGGTTTCCGATTCAGCCAGCTCCCCTTCTACTTCACATCAGGTGCAAAATGCAGCTCAATTTCAACAAAATGCCAGAGAAGAATGGGCAGCAATACGAATTCAAACAGCCTTTAAAGGATTTCTGGTAATTTTTTTTATTTTTTTTTAAATTAGATTTCATAGTAACTTCGCATCTTTCCTACTTTAACTGATCTTCAACAGGCCTTGACAGTAACCTTTCATCATTAATAAACTCCCCACCCTTCTCTCAAAATATATATAAATACCTGTATGATGTATCCCTTCCATAATTCCGATTAGAACATTACAGATAAGACACATATATTATTGCAAAAAGGGATGAGAAATCCCTTAAAAGTAGTACAATGGCACTATCAGCACATGCAAAGCTAGAAGACTAAACTCCAATTCCTAGTTACATCAGTGAAGGACAGACCTTTAAACAAACTATGACTCATGGACCATAAGGAAGCTCTATATTTAATCATTGCCCAAACTTCATCTATAGATTCCTTAATGTTCCAAAAAATTCTCTTATTTCTCTCTAACCAAATAGACCAAGTAACACCTGAAACAACGATTCTCCAAAAGCTCTTCGATCTTTTATTGATAGGTCCTCCCATATTAAGTTGAATCAGCTCCAACATCGATCTTGGAATGACTCCTTGGACACCCATCTCCTCAAGCACTCGATACCAAATCCCCTGAGAAAAAGGGCAATGCATGAAAATATGTGAAAGATCCTCCGAGGAGACCTTGCACAAAAATGAATTATTTTATATTAAAATTAAAAAAAAACCTCAAATTATCAATGAACTAATAAGTTTGATTAGCCAAACACTTTAACAATTTATAAGTTACTTAAGACTTACATCTTGTGTCATTGCTCTTTCCTTTTTTTATATGTTTAATCTTGAAAGAACCTGATATACGTTGTTTCTAGCTGTGATTTTTTTTTTAAAAAAAAAATTGATTTACAAAATCCTTTCTTTTTCCTCTTCTGCCCATCAGGCTAGACGAGCTTTGCGTGCCTTAAAGGGATTGGTGAGACTTCAAGCTCTTGTCAGGGGTCACGCTGTAAGGAAGCAAGCTGCCATTACCCTCCGTTGTATGCAAGCTTTAGTGAGAGTTCAGGCTCGCGTCCGAGCAAGACGTGTTCGAATGACATTAGAGACTCAAACAACACAGCAGAAACTTCATCAACAACTTGAACATGAGGCTCATGTTAAAGAAATTGAAGTAATCTAACTTCAGTTAAAAAAGAAAATCCTGTGAACTGATTTATCATACCATTAATTGTTGGTGACATTTTGCTTGATATTTAGAGTACATGGATGATGGCATGTGCATCAATTCATCTTAATATACTCAAGAATAACATGAGGCCATGTTGAAGAAATTGAAGTAACCTAACTTCAGTTTTTTTTTAAAAATCTTGTGAAATGAGTTATAATACCATTAATCGTTGCTGACATGTTGCTCGATATTTAAACTATGTGGATGATGATATGTGCATTTAATATACTCAAGAATAGTACAAATGAAACAGAACAACATCATGCACTGATGTGACTTCATTCATCTCATTATTTGATGGCAGCTGCTGCATACATCTTAGCTTTGGATTAGCCTGAACTCCCTCCTGTAGGCGAGTGCTGGAAACGGAACACATGTTTCTGACCTTATGTTAGAAATTATGATATGTCCAGTAAAAGTGGAATAGCTGTATTAGGGCAATATGTTTATTGTTGCTAGTATTAATGATATAGTAAACATTAACATTCTTGTTCAGGAAGACCGTAGATCTATTGGTTACTATTACTAACTTATTATCTTCAATTTGATCATAGAAATTAGCATATATAATTGGTATCTGTCATCAATATGCGTCAAACAAGTTTTAATTCGGATCAAAACCTTCTCCCTTTGGCCTTACATTGGGAGACTTTATGCATATAAAATTGAAACCAATTAGGAGCCTAACTTATATTTCAATTTCTAAGAATTACATCATCTAGAAGCTGCCAATTTCCTTAGAAGTGTCATTTAATTCGCCAATTGCTTATCATTCAACTGATTTGTTGCCATTAACCAGGAAGGGTGGTGTGACAGTGTTGGATCTGTTGAAGAAATTCAAGCCAAGTTGTTGAAAAGGAAGGAGGCTGCTGCTAAGCGCGAACGAGCAATGGCCTATGCTTTAGCTAACCAGGTAAGCACCGGCTTAGACATAATTTTACCGTTCTACTACTACACAATGAAGGCAACAAATATACTTAAATGATATAATATCTCACACCAATTCTTTCTTATTGTCGCCATCTATGTAAGAGTTATTTTCTTTTCCTCTCTTGTTTTTATTTTCCATTTCACCCCAAAAGACGGTTGATACCGGGAGAACAAGTCACTCAGATTTTAGTTCCATGAACTAGCCCAAGCTGACGTGGTTTGTTTTGTCTTTCGTTGTCTATTTTTGTCTGAAATCAGAAGTAGTTCCAGATCTTGTCTCTTCGAACTCATGGTTAAATTTGAACTGAAGCTATAATTAAGTTTTTTTTTTTTTTTTTCTCTTGCTATGCGTTGAAAATAATTTATTACTGATGTATGCAATAAAGCATTGGAAAAGTTCTATACTTATCCTAGTGTGTCATTAGGGTTTCTACTTTTATAATGTAACAAGCATTTCTTAAAAGAGCGTGGCTATTGACACCCACAAAAAATTACAGTACTTTATACACCCACTTTGCAAATTTATTAATTGTACAGGCAGCTTAAATATGGTGTACATATTCCGCAATTTTGTGGGTGTGAATAGATACACCCTTCTTAAAATGCTAGTATTGCTCATCAATATTTGCAACTGTCCATGTGCTCTTAAGAAGAATGGCTGTTGTGCAGTGGCAGGCAGGGTCAAGGCAGCATTCAACAGCTGCTGGCTTTCAACCAGATAAAAGCAACTGGGGCTGGAATTGGTTGGAGAGATGGATGGCTGTTCGTCCTTGGGAAAACCGCTTTCTAGACATTAATGTTAAAGATGGGGTGAAGATTCATGAGGATGGACCACCCGATTTGAAGAATGCATTTGCAACTCCGTTTAGGTCCACAGGAAAGAAACCTACTTCAAATATTGCAAACGAGAAAGTTCCTTCCCATTCAAGCAATATCTCTAATGTCTCAAATGAAAAAAGGCCTGCATCTGATGATGGCTGTAGTTCTTCACCCAACAAATTGGCCAGTATTCAAGAAACGCCTAAACCTGTTGTCGATGACTTGGCTGAGGAAACCTCCTCAAGACCCAAAGTTGGTTCAAGATCACACAGCAATCCTAAAGAGAGGTCCACCCTTACAGATAAACAAGGAAGGAAGCGATTGTCCCTCCCTGCAAGTGGTCAGTCCTCTCACTCTCTCTCTTTCTCTCTCCACCCATTACGATGTACTACTTTTGTTCCAATTTTAATTCCCCTTTTTGGTGTTTCACATAGATTAAGAAAGTCATTTAATACCCATAATTATTTGAATATTTGTATAAAATGGCTAATGTACTCCTTCAAATCCATTCTACTGTTGGGTGCCCCAAATTATATGCCTGTAGGAAAATGGCTAATATTTGTATAAAATGGCTAATGTACTCCTTCTAATCCATTCTACTCCCTATTTAACACTTCTAAGTTCTAACAAAAAATCAATGAACAGGATAAAATAGGAAGAATGTAGGAAAACTTATAATTCCAATAACATTTAATATGTCTTCTTAATCTGTATGAAAATTTGTCTAAGCCTATCTTAGGTTTGGCCTAGTGGTGTAGGCTTGGGACTTAGAAGTGTGCTCCTCTCTAGGTCTCAGGTTCGAAATCCTAAGGTGCAAACAATTTCTATGGGGCCAGTCCATACAAGGCTTTGTTTTGGCTTTAAACGGGGCCCCTGCAAGTGGACGGTGGGATTGGTCCCCCGGATTAGTCGATCCTCAGACTGGATACCAAGACTTTTTTAAAAAAAAAAAAGTCTGCTTAATCTGAATGAAAATTTGTCTAAGCCTATCTTAGTGATATGGAGGAAGTACCATTTTGGGTGCCTCACATAGATTCTTGTATCTTAATAAAGGGCAAAGTTGAAAAAAAAAATTCTCTTTGATAACCAAAAATTACAGATATTTTGGAACAAATTTTCTTCTCTAAAGTGCAGTTAAATCGGAACGGAAGGAGTATATTTTTGTCTCTGCAGTAAGAAACTGGTCCCTCATACCTTCCTTTAAGTTTTGAATTTTGATGCTCATATGTTCCTACATATGTGATCCAGGATCTCTGATGCTTCAGATCATCATTGTCTTAGTTTGTAATGTCACAAAAATAGATTGTAATTGCGATACACAATTTGTAGATCATGGTAAATGTCCACATCTTGGATTCTAAATAACGATTATTGAGGTGTAGCCTAATTACATTAAAACCCAAATACCATCCTAGGGTATTAAAACACCTCCTTGAGGTCATTATAAACCTAATTAAGCTTACTTTCTAGACCTCAAGAAGAATCAAGTAGTTGTGTTTTCCTCTTTTAAGTTTTCAAGCTGCCTTTTGTGCTATTTGATTTGACCAGGATCGAGTCATGGGGTTCAACAAGCCAGGGCACTCAATAAAAGTGCAGTTAAAAAGTCTCCAACTGGTTTGAAGGACAATTCGAGATTGGAAAGGATTGATGCAAAGGCATCATCTAAGCTTAGGCAACAAACCGAAAATTAGGTTTTGAATAATACCACTTTCAGCAGCGGCTACTCTTGTACGTATGTAGAGAGCACCAGATGGTCGGGAGTATATGCTATCCAGTGATGTCCTTCGCCATGACTGAGTTAAGAGACGAGCTCGTTGCAGAAATAAGAATGATTGGGTATGGAATCAACTTTTATTAGTTGGAAATTATTGTATTTATTGGTTGGTTAGCATTTTTAATTTCTACAATACGTTTGTGGTAGCTGTGCATGTATTATAGGACCATGTTTGTTCATCTTGCGTTGAGACTGAAGAATTAGGTCCATGTAAAAGAGTGATATGTTGTAAGTTGCACACTTATATCTCCTTCCACTCGACCTCATAATCGTTAAAATATATGTGTCATTCTTCGCTGCCTTAGATTTGCCAATCTACGAATAAAATGTCCAGGTTTACGGACTTGCTTACAACTAGAGACGTGATTGAGTCGAACCAAGTCAAATATCATTGAGATCGATTGAGTTTCTCAATTGCATTAATATGTGTTGGCTGAATATCAAATGATGTTATTTTTAGAAGAATTTGATATTCTGTAAATTGCAGGCATCGAGTTTTCATTTATACTGGTCATTTACACACCCCAAAAGAGATTGATTTTCCAATAAATCCATCACCAATCTTCATTCATTATTTATTTATTTTTTCAATTGTGCAATCCATGAGGATTGAATAATTTGAGATATAGGCATCTAACCCAACAAGAAAGGCGTCTCTTATTACAGAAACAATAAGAATATTTACTCTGCTTCTTGCATCACATAAACAATAATAAAATTTCTTCTTCCCTCATTGAAGCTGTATCATCCTCGCTATATTCCTAATTATTCTGTTGTTCACACCACCACCATGGGTGTGAATGTAAAGAGCATCTTCATACTGGTTACATGGCCAACATCCTCTGCTTCATTGCTAACGCCACATGGGAATTAGCACGGGACCTCTTCACACTGACACCAAAGTCTCGTGGTACCAAAGGATCCACTAAGTGATGGATGTTGCTCTGATGGCCAACAGACCAATCCGACCACCCTAAATCCTCAAAGCAGAGGATGTTATAGAGGCTTCCTCGGCTGGGTTGGTGGTGTGAACAAACACAAGAATTAAGAATAACAATACTTAGGAAGATATAATTCCATGTGAAAATGAAGAAGACGATTTTTTCACTGTTTTTGTGATTCAAGAATCCACCTAACTCAGTTTTTCTATGGAAAATAAAAATTAAAAAGTTACAAGTCCAACGGAATGAATAAATATTATGCAAGGAAAATGCGAAAATCATCCAACATCCAGTTATGTTCTTTTTAAGTTTAACAAAAACTTATGAAATTAGAATAGCTCATTAAATAAAGTAAATTGCGGATCAAATTTGAATTAAAATATTTTTTTTTGTTTTCAAATATTGCATTACTGTATATACACATCAAATAGTGGAGTATGTCTTAACGAAATATATAGGGATGTTTTCCTTGAGAAGTTTTCCATGGGATGATTTCATGGAGTTTAAGGAGTATTAATATAAAATGTAATGTAGTAGTACAAGTGATGTTATTGAAAATAGATAAAATAGTGAAAAAGTGATATAGTAGGATACAAGTGATGTGATTGTTAATTGAATATTTTAATGGTTAATGGAGTGACAATTGATGTAATTAAATTTAAAAAGGGGGGATAATTAAGTTTTTGCTAGGATGAAGTACGTTTCTTATCAAAAGTAGAGCATTTATTATTGGCAACTTAAGTGATTATGTAGAACCAAGTCTATAATTTTCTGCTACATCCTACATGTATTACTTTGTACATGCATACAAATACAATACAAGCACAATCTGTATTTTTGTGATGGAAGAAAGAGAATCAAACTTTGCTTCTAAAACTAGAAAGAAAAAAAAAATCAAAGTCAAGAAAATTATAGTATACCAGCTAAGTTGAATGTACCCGAACTCATATTTAGATTTCAAGCAGTGACATCACATTTATCAGGAAAGGTTGTTGAACCCGAAATAAAGTGTTCGTTGTCGAAATGCGTTGACAGCAAGATCGACCTGCAAATGCCCTAAATGGGATTTAAACCGGAGCCCATATCCAAAACCGAGCCCAGTGCCTGGTTTACCATGTCTAAGAGACGGATTTCCTGAGGATCAAAATTGATGAGCTTTATAAGGAAGTGCATACGGAAATTCACAAAATCGTGTATAGCCATTCGACCATGACAGGAAAAGCAAACAACATAAGCAATTATCAAGCTCGTATTCTTCACTCAGAAAAGATTAAGATCGTGCAATTGATCCAAATACGTGACAATACATATATACCTAAGTAACACTCTTGTACACCAGTTGTATGGTACAAAAACCACGATTTTAACATCTCAATTGCGATCGCGACACAAAGCAGTTTGGGCCCTGCCCAATATACAAATGGGACATCGTTTTGGCTTGCTGACTTATGCAAAAAAATCATTTGCATTTTTAACCAAATTTTTGGATAATCGCAACAAAATTCATGAACTTAACAACGCCGTACGTATATCAGGCAGGGCCCAAACTACCCTGTTGAAGAACTCATGATTATTTTTTGCAATTATCGATAATTATGGTTAAAAACGCAATCAAGTCAAAGGCCGTGATTTTTGCGGCAATTAAGCCTATACACACCATATGAATTCTCTACTATTAGAATGTCATCCAAATTGATATTCCATGCTAAAACAAAAGTGCCTACTAGGTGGTCATTTCTGATGGTCTCCTTCTATTATCAGATCACAATGCATTATAACAATATCCACTTTTAATTTGAATGATAGCAGCTAGGTAACTTGGCTTATTGTGTTCGAAAGTTTACACAGTCCTGTGTGACTTCCCCAAAGAAGTCTTCTCCACTTATATCGATATAAATTTATTTGCAGTAATTATAGCAGATCAATCCATACTCACCAGCTTTTGTTCAAGTTTCACACATTAATAGAAGGAATAATGCAGTATTAGCATCCTGTACTTTCAACCTTTTTTGAATTGCCCCCCTGCACTTTAGTTTTTAAATTTTAGCCCCCTGTACTTTAATTTTTCTTAAGTTCCCCCCTCACTAACAGAGAGTAAAAATGGTGTAAATCTTTGGAATAAACACATATTTTCCTCCGTGTAGTTTCTATTCTCCATCAGAGAAGGGAAGAAACTAAGATAAGTAAAAGTACGAGAGGAAAAAACTAAGAAAAGCAAAAGTACAGGGATATAAAACTTAAAAACTAGGCAAAAGTAAAAAATAATTGAAAGTACAGGGGGCGAATAATGCATTATACCTTAACAAAACACTAAAAAGTTTAAGATAATCAAGACGTTACAGATAAAGATAGTTAAGGGTGTTGCCCAGATCAAGACTGACCAGGTACATGACGACCAGAGCCCAAATCAGATCCACAGTCTAAGAAAACTGCACCTTCGAGCATTGGGCTCTGAATACAGAAAAGCTGAGTCAGCAAAGTTTTTATTCGACTGCCTGATGGTAAAATGTGACGAATGTTCTCTTATTTTAGCAATAGTTGTTCAAAAACACACCTAGCAAAATGAATTACAACTAAAGAAAGTTTAAGATAGCATGTTGGGAAATTGAGTTGACCATTTACAAACAACAAAAACAATATTTTAACAAAACCTCCTATGGAAAAAAATTTGAGTTTCAAATTTCTGAAGAGAATTAGGAAATAATTCAGTAAAACCTCCAACATTTATGAGCAAATAATTTATGGGAAAGTCACACACCAGTGGTAATGTAAGTTCACTGTTAGCAACTAGGCATGATCTACCAGACCCAACAGCACCTTCACCATAGCCTCGCACACTACCCTGTCCTCCTATTGAAAAGGCTTGATAAGGAGCTATGTCCCCTACAATAGACCCACCTGTGAGGCTGAAACGGGACATTTGCAGGTGAAATGAAACGCCAACACTTGGAAAATATACATGAAAACTTCTATAATTACCATAAATAGCAAAGGTTATCTTGCATTAGAATGTTTTTGGATAGCAATAATTCATATCAACATGTCAAAGTATTCTCACCTTGTCAGGAAAAATGCAGGCCCAAGCCTTATTCCCTTTGATGCAGCAAACTTGAATCGATTGAAGATAAGCCACTTAGAAAGAATTGGAACTCCTTGTTCTATTTGTAGGCTAAACTACAATGAAAATATTTTTAAAAGCATATATATCACAATCCAAACAAACTAAAACAAATTAGTGAAGAAAGCATATCAGTCTAGATTAATGGGGGAAAATGTATTACTCGGGTAAAACTGTGATCATTTGCTTTCGCAAATCGAGATTCTTGTTTGAGTACTACCATACTATCTTGATAGCCACCGCTGAGGAAGAAGTTCAAAGAAAATAAACGTTATTCGTGGAAAAAATAGGGAATATGTTTTAATTGCTTAATCTACCTGCAAGTCACCGGAAACCCATGAAGATCTCTGCTAATAGAGCGGCCATCATCATTAATGGGGCGAACATGCTGATTTTGATTTCTAAGTTAGAGTAGTGATATAGATAATATTTGGGTTAATTGCATAAAAATAACTATCTTTTCATGTTTTTTAAATCATAACTATAACAAAATTCGCAATTCAGTACACAGAGCTTTTAAATTTTACAATGATATCACATGAGTACATGAATGTATTCCGGCACCTTATGCTGACGCGGAGGTCAGAAAATCTTTGAAAATAAAATCAGGACCTTTTGTTATTGTTTCAGTTTAATCCCAACCTTTTAACTTTGTTTGCTTTTCATATATTGTCACGTCAACATAACTTGTTGGAAAAAAATCATGTGATAGAATTGCAACAATTTGAAAGGCCGTGTATTGAACTACGATTTTTAAAAACATAAGTTGAATTGGAAAGACGTGAAAAGACTGTGCTTTATTTTGCAACAAACCCATTATATTTGTATACATTTAAGTGAATTGAACGCATGATGTGAGACACACCTCAAACTTGATACTGGTTTTACTGCTCCAATTGGAACTTGCGGGCTCGCTCAGATCTACACCAGCAGAGAAACGGCAAAGATTGACACCTCCACTCCCTGAACGAGCAAAATTATCAACAGGGATGCCATGAATCCCTATCTCTGGCGAAACGGAATGCTGGAGCACAGAGTAACATTAAAAAGGATCAATATTGGTAGCAAATTCCTGCTCAAATTAAAACTGTAACTTTCATAAGTTTATAAGATCTTGCAAGAAAATTATTAGAAACTACCCTATGCATAACTCTCTCAATACATCCTTGTCTAGCTCATGCGTAACTTAAGAAAGACAACAATCTTTTAAATTGTGAATAGAAGAAAATAAAGAATCCAAAAGAAGAATAACAAATGTGATCCAATTGTCCCATCAATTAGCTTGAGAAAATAGCAAACGACTTAGGCTCCTATCTAAAAAGAGGATGACAGTTAACAACAAATAATACACAATAGCAACTCAAATGTTACTATCTAAAAGAATGTCAAGAATCAAATATTGACTAAAAATAGCAACCTGAATGATGAAGGCATGCTGCGAAAGCCATTCGGGCCTTGGTTTCCGGAAAGTAATCAAGATATTGGAATCACACAGTCCTTTATCCCACAAGAGATCAAGCTTCTCACTCTTTCCAAATAAATTTGGATGCTTAATGCAAAGGCTATACCAAAAGGGCAAAAAGATTCAATTACCACGCTCCAGAATCTATATTTCCAACAACACTGTGGTAAACAAAATCAGAAAAAAAAAAAAAAAAAATCACCTTCCAATAACAAGTGAAAGCGGACTCCACCCCCCAGCATTTCTGTTTACACAAGCAAATAAGAGCATTGTCCACAAACATAAATGTGTACATACAGAAAATTAAGTTCTCTTGCACATATGAACATGGGTTTTGTAAAAAAATTGAACCTGAAAGGATGGAGCATCATAGCAGCACATAGTTTGTGGGTGAAATCAACATTGAAGTCTATCTTGGCTACAAATGAAGCACAAAGAAATAAGTGTTAAATGATTAAATTGATCTCACTAAAAACCTGCGAAATCTCCCTAAATAAATTAATCACCATTGCCAGCATGAATGCTTTTCTGGGCTCCCATCGCATTACCACCATATCACGGCATATTCTTCATGAAACGGAATTAATATCTTCGCACCTTTAACTAAAATTCAACAAGCCTTGGACTGGAAAAGTGTCGACAAAATGCCTTTAAAGGTAACAAACACAGAGAATCGTGGCAAGTTATCTCTTTCGTGAAGGAGGGGATTGGAATTTGGAATCTTGAATTGCTCGGAATTGCTAGTCTCACGTGGAGAATGTTGGGCTTATAACGTTTCTTTCACTGTAGATGCTCCTTTAATGGATTTTCTAGTATGGCTATTTGCACCTACGCCTTTGTTAACGGCACTCCCCCTCATTTTTATTAAGAATGGGCTATCAAACACCCCAAATTATGTTATACACGCCTCATTGGTTATACACATTTCACTAAAATTTAAAAATTAATTTAAAATACTAAACACGCTCCTTTTTTTTTCCTATTATACCCTTTTTCGTTCAGAATTCCCTTTTTACTAAGCACACCACATCTGACATTTTCTCCACTCACTCGCATTTACCAATACACCTCATTTAACATTTAAGGTTTATAGGTATTTTGATTTGATTAGATGATTTGGAGTGATAATGTTGTAAACAAACACCTAGTTGTTGAATATATTGTGTTTGATTGCACAAAAATTTTGAGTTTGATAAACAAAAATATTGTTTTTACTCTCGTTTTTTCTGTTAAATTTGTTGACGTGTTAAAGGTGTTCAGCCAGATTCGTGGTTGCACACTTCTTGTTGTGCACGGTCGAAATGGCAGCACAACCTAGAAACAACACGGTCATAATGATCGAACATTGTACAAAGTTGCACGGAAAAATTATGTTCGGACATAATTGATCGTACACCGAATGATGTGCTCGACCATCCCAACCAACCTTACATACATTGATGTGTTCGTTTACTATATGAATAAGCCTAAGCTAGGGATGGCAATGGGGCCGAGCAGAGCGGGTATCTCAATATCCAAACCTGCCCCGCGCATATATGCATCCGCCCTGCCCTGCCCCATGATCTGCTACGGGGCAGCATTTTATGCCCTGCCCTGCCCCGCCCTGCCACACACTTGATATGAGTCTCGCCCCGCCCTGTCCTGCTCCAAAGTCTCATTTTATATGTATATAAATTATTTAAAATGATATAAACTAAACATTAAAATTCATCATTAAACTAAACTAAAATAAATATTGATATAAATTAGGGTTAATTTACTTAATTAAATTATTATATATTTATATATATATTTAAATTCGGTACAGGACAGGACACGGCAGGGCAGAACAATAAATATGTAAACCCATGTCTGCCCTGCTCTACATGCGGGGCGGGGCTGACTTGCTCCATTCTCAGAATGTGGCAGGGCAAGATAGGTCAAAATCTCTCGGGACAGAGCGGGGCGACTCCGGGGCAGGTCATTTTGCTATCCCTAGCCTAAGCGCCTTGTTTACAATCCAAGAAACATATCAAGCTTGAAATAATTTATTTAATTACTATGCGGTGATGAAACTCCAAATACCATCCTCTCCTATCCAAAAAATTTCACTTTGAATCCATGTACATATATTATATTAATCTTAATGGTAAATTTAGAAAAAAAAAAATATAATTAATTTACATTTAAAAGTGTAGAATATATTAAAAAAATAAAAAAGACACATTTTATGAATATAAATTGTTATAGGCTACTTAGAAACACATTAAGCTACTTTTTGGTATAATTTCTGTAATTGGAATAGAAGATGGTGATATATAGAAAAATGAAGAAATGAGATGGGAGAGAATATTGTAGTACTAATTTGTGATAGTTTTTCTAATCTATCAACAGTATAATAACAACTTTCTTTGGACTACTATTAAAAAATGCAAATACAAAATATTAAAAGACTAGATTGCAATAATATAAAACTTCTTAAATACTCCGATAAATGAGTAAATATTAATCTAACGGTTGGGATGAATTCACTCTATCCATCCTCCACCATTGAATCCTTAGCACTTATTTTCCGACCAAATTCTAGTTGACAGTGGCGGACCCAGGAATTTAAACTCGGGGTACGATAAGTAATATTTTAAAGTATTATTTACTCCCTCCGTCCGGAACTTGCACCCTTGGGACGGCACACATTTTAAGAAATGTGTAAGAAAAAGTGTAATGAGTGGTGTTTTGAGGGATAGTTTTGTAAACTTTTATGAATAAAGTAAAGTAAAAAGTAGATTGAGTATGGAAAAGTAATGACATATGGATAAATATGAGTATATTTTAAGGGTGAGGCCGTGAGGGTTATGAATATATTTTCTTTTATGGAGTGTGCAAATTGGTATGGGACATCCATATATGTAAAGTGTGCAAATTCCTATGGGACCGATGGAGTAATATTTAAAGTATTTTCCGTCAGTGTATATATCAATGATAACTAAAGCTTTGGTTATTCGAAAAGGAGTGCAAACCCGACTAAGTGGATATACAGACATAGAGGTGAAATTAAATTAAAATATAAGATACGTAATGATAAAGCACCGTGAAAAGGTCAAAATTCATCGAGCTAATAGTTCAAAAAATATATATATATGAATAAAAATTAGTAGATTAATAAACAAGGGAGTAAAAAAAAATACTTAAAATATATTTGGCTCACACAAGAAATTTTATAAGAAAAAGAGTACAATTTTTGTCCAAATTATTTATGTCAATTTCTTCGGATACGAATTTTAATAAATATTTATTAATTTAGGATAAAATATGCATGTTGAGGGTATGATTGAGTATGATGGGATCTACTTATAATTAAAGTGAATGTTTATGAATAAAGATAAAGACAATTTAAGTAAATAAGTGATGCTTTGAGAGTGAAGATAAAGACAATTTGAGTAAATAAGTGATGGTTTGAGAATGAAGATAAAATACTAAAATAGTGTGAATAATATTATTTATAGAAAGAGAATGAGAATAATATTATTTGATTTGTTTATAATTTGATGGATTAAAAATTCAATTCAACAATTAATAATTTATCTAAAATAAATAACAATTATAAAAATTTTATATTTATAAAAGGACAAATAATTAGTAGTACGGAGTAGTATATAAATTTTGAAAGAAACACAAATACAATTAAAAATTAAGCACAGATGTAAAATTTTATTATTCAAATAGGCCCAATAGTGATTTTTTTTTTCTTCAAACTGCTAGTATGTGATATGGTATATTAGTAGTAGAATTTTTTACATTTTGAGGGTACAGTTGTACCCCTTGTATCCACGTAGGTCCTCCACTGCTAGTTGATCGTACTTTCCTTTCTTTTCGAAGCCCTTTGTTTCCTTCTCACTCGATGAATTCATCTTTCCATCTTCAATATCTCTGATGCTCATGACAAAGATAATGAAAATATATTTTAAAGGCAATGTTTATGCAAAATATTGGAAATGTAATTTTAAAACATATATATAATGAAGGAATAAAGATTTGTAGAACCTTCGTGGGTCGAAGGGAGTTAAATGAACTTTCTAAAAAAATATATGCACAAAAGGAAAATCAAAATACTTTATCTCAAGTTTGATAGGTATCTTTTAAAACTTCATTTTTTAAATACATTAAATTTATATAATATCATATAAATATACATTTATAGTCGGAATTTTTTTACACAGTTTGATTGGTATACTTTTTTAAAAAATGGATTTTGATTGATGATATAAGATAAAAAATGAGTATTTTTTGTGATTTGATAAGATGTAGAGTGAATTTGGTGAGGTGTAAAGTAAGATGATGTAAAAAAAGAGTGACAATTTAAAAAATAAAATAATATTTAAGGTATTAATTTTGTTGTAGTGGGCAAATAATCACTACTCCCTCCGTCCCACAGGAATTTACACACTTTCCATCCCATACCAATTTGCACACTCCATAAAAGGAAATATCTTCACAACCCTCACCCTTAAAATATACTCATATTTACCCATATGCCATTATTTTTCCACACTCAATCTACTTTTTACTTTACTTTATTCATAAAAGTTTACAAAACTACCCCTCAAAACATCAATCATTACACCTTTTCTTACACATTTCTTAAAATGTGTGTCGGTCAAAGGGTGCAAGTTCCTCCGGGACAGAGGGAGTAGTTAAGAAAAAACAACCAAAACTATTTTTTTTTAGAAAACAATTGGTAGAGTAAGACATAATTTTTTTTAGGGTTAATTGCAAGAAAAATCACGACCTTTAGTATATTTTTCAATTACAACATATTCTTTTTTTCTTTGCAATTTAATACACCACCTTTTTATGTTTTGCAATTCGACGCACCAATATATATTTTCGGTCAATTTTAATTTAACTTGGCGCCGAAAATAGCGAACTCACCACGTTGTCGGCACGTAGACTATCAACTAATAATTTTTTTTAATGAAAGACACACATTTAAAAAAATTTTTTTTTTTACATAAATTGCACACTTAATCCATCAATAAATTTTTTCTTTGATTTCCGACAAAATTCTCCATCTTTACACTTTGATATTATAGGTATTGATTTGGTGTTTTCCATCTCAAACTCTTGTCCTCCATACAAATGTGATATCTATATAATTTTATTTTAAAAAACTCAATCAAGAAGTTATGCAAAACAAAACAATTCATATAATCATATTTATTCCCCTGATTTGCATTAACGTGTTTTGCAAAAAAAAAATTATAATCACACAAGTCGTGCATTAACCAAAATCATATTTATTCCTCTATTGTCTTAATATTTTTTTTCCTTTATGTTGCTTTATTTTTTTTTAATCACATAAAATAGTTTTTCCGTATGTTATGTTGTATTTTTTTTTCCTAATCGCACACAACATGGCGAATTCACAATTTTAGACCGCCATGTCGAATTAAAAATGATCGAAAAATATATCGGTGCATCAAATTGTAAAATTTTAAAAAATTGTGCATCAAATTGCAAAATTTTAAAAGATGGTGCATCAAATTGCAAAGAAAAAAAGAATATGTTGTAATTGATAAATACTTAAAAGGTGGTGATTTTTTTTGCAATTAACCCTTTTTTTTAAGGTTAAATTTAATCCAATGAAATATTAGTCAATATTTTCTTTTAAAGAAAATCATCATACTCGCACATAAATTTTAGGGATTACTTTTTTAATACATTAAATTATCACTTTTTTTAATTCAGTAAATAAAAAAAGCTGGTAAGTTAATGGACTTAATCCCTCAATCTTAACCTTGTTTGCTCTGTAAGTAGCCCTAGAAGGGAATTTGGAAAAAGGTCCAAAACAAATTGCAATTTGCTTCTTCTGTCCTCACATACAAACCCAGCCGTCTTCTCTGCCGCCGCCGCCGCCGCTTGAAGGGCGCACAGACCATACATCACCCCTTTTCTTCTCTGGTTAATTCAATCGCCCATTCCATCCAGAAAACATTTAACAATGCCGAAGGGAGAGAAAACCGGGCTTGGTCGGGCCCTGGTGAAGCACCACAATCAGGTCATACAGCAGACCAAAGAGAAAGGAAAGTATTACAGAAGCCAGGAGAAGAAAGTTCTTGAATCCGTCACCGAGATTAGCGACATCGAAGCCGTCATCGAGCAGGCCGATGAGGCCTACCGTCTCTTCTCCGCCGCCAACCCCCCCGGCCAGTTGCCCATCAATTTGTAACTCTCTTAACATTTCAATTGCAGTTTTGCTATCTTTTCTCTGTTCTGGTTTATAAATACTTTATCTGCCGTTTAGTTTTGTCCCTGATCCTCTATTAATGATTGGTGTACTTGCTGAAATATCCAACTCTTATTTTCTTTTTCTTTTGTTGTTGGGATGGGCATGTTGGGGTTGATACAACAGTTTTATTAAGCAATTTGTTTCGATTTCCATGTTGAATGAGGAGCCGCGTCAGCTGTCTTCTCATTTTTTTGTGCATATATCGTTTCTATATTTTATTGTGTTAAAATTTGTTCTGAAACTATGTAATAGTATATGGAAAGACCTCAGGATACGTATGAAAAGAGGCAGATGGTTTCTAGCATGATATTTGTTGTCGTACTCAAGTTTTTAAAGTATTATAAAAAGTCTGAAGAAGTATTACGTCTCATACATGTTATCGTTTTATACAAGTTTTTGTGATGTGAAAATGGGTTGATAAAATATTGAAAGTTTCGAAAAATGTTTTTCCACTATCCCATGCAACTGAATAATTTGATGCAAATAATACAAGTAATAAAATGTAGTAGTAGACTTAAACCCTGGATAGTTGGATGCAGATGCACCTATAATGGTAATTGAAAATCCAATCTTCGCAAAATTGCAAGATGATATAGATGGTTGAACTGTGGACTTTTTTTAACACACTAAGAAAATATTGTGTTCATATCATTAACTGGAGAATCTAATGTATGTTAGCTTTTGGTGAGGTTACTTGAGGCTTGTTTGTTGCCAAGCTGCTTCTCTTTGGGCAAGTGATTTTCTCCTAAGATTCCATTGGTGTATTGTATGTAGGGACTCTGCTTCCCGCAACGATGAAATGACTCCTGAGGAAAGAAAGGAGCAACAGAAGAAAGAGGAGGCTTTGTATGCCAGCAGTCTTCAGATTCCTCGCAGGCATGATTTTCTGGTGTCTAGGTTGTAGTTTGTTAACCTTTGTAAATGGGAGGTTAATGCAATTTTTTTCTTACAGGCCACCATGGAATGCGAACATGACTGTGGAAGAGCTTGATGATAACGAAAAACGAGCTTTTCTTGAGTGGCGCCGCAAACTTGCAAGGTGAGAAGTTTTGAGATAATATCTCAAATAGGATTTATGAAATGTATTAATACTCCATGCTGTCAATATGCATTTATAACTTATTTGTGTTTTTGGTTTCTTGATATGGCCTAATGTTTATTTGGGCATCTTGTAATAATGTAATTATCTCTAGCTTTTGTTTTGTTTTTCTTTATGATTTAATATAAGGTATGTGAGCTCTGTTTTCTGTGTTTTTGAGTTGTTGTCGTCATAGTTTTGTTGTGGACAAGTGCATGCATATATACCCAGTTATTTTTATTGAGTGTTTTTCTTGGGAAGTTGACGACTTTGATGCCTTGTGCTTCATAATATTTTATAGTCGTCTGTTTATTGCTCTTTCTTGGCTTGGATAACACCATTTTGTGGTGTCTGAACTGCACGTGCATTTCTAAGGGCTATGGATGTTAAACACTGTTGATATTTTTTGATTGCGAATAAAACCATTTTCTGCTCATATATGCAGGCTTGAGGATAATGATAATCTAGTTCTTACACCATTTGAGAAAAACCTGGATATTTGGAGACAGCTTTGGAGGGTGCTTGAACGTAGTGATCTGGTGAGATTTTGGTGTCTCTAAATTGTCTTTTTTTTTTATTACTCTGAAAGGCCTTTTCAACTTAAATGGCTCTATATGATGGTCTTCATCAATTGATGAACCTGATCTTCTTTTAGTTTCTTTTTGTTACGCATTAGTGAAATTCAAACCGGATCAAGCCTCTAGATCATATTATTGAAATCAAAATATGAGTATCAAACTAAATACAAAAAAAAAATAAAAAAATTGTGTCAATGCTACCAACTCATTCTGTGCAATTTACTAAGTTGTGATAATATTCTCTATCCATCCTGACTTTGGTGACATAATTAGGATAGTCTGTTCTTGAATATTAGTATTGTTTGGTTGCCCCCTGGGCAAACACTTGGAGAATTTTGATGCTTGACATTTCTGAATTTATTTGGATAATTGGTTCATTAATATAAATATAGTTTATCTTGCAGTTCGATGGCTCATCTTCCTTCATGTTATAATCATATGCTTAGTAATAGCATGCTGCTGAGACAGTTATATAGATTTCATAAAATTGCATTATTTGAGTGCTCTTATCATAAGCTAAAGCAACTGCATGATTTAACTATTCAATACACTTTGCTGTAAACTCTTGATTTTAACATTTTAACATGTAGAAGGTGTTCTCAAGATCATAATGGAGGAATATACCAAATTAGAATGCATCTACTTCCCAATATGATATAGTTGGATGAAAAGATTTTATTTATTTTATTGCTGAATACTCTGATATTTAGAATTAAATAGACATCTTCTGGAAGCCCCTGAAATGCATGGCTGTGTGAATTTAATTACCCTTCCTTGGCTGTTTACCCTTTTCTACGATCCCAATGTCTCTAAGCCGTTGAGAACTATAAGAATTAGTTGTAGGTTCATCATCTTAAATTATGCTATATTTGTGTTATGATTAATGCCAAATATATGTGGAAATATAGTTCGAAGTCATACTCATTCTTATAAGGTAAATTCTTGCGTGAGACGGTTCACAAACAAGCACAAATTAACACCCACCCTTTCCAAAGTGTTAAAGCGTCATTCCCAAATTATGTTGTGTCTCACGCAAGAGACATACTCTTATAAAATTGGATAAAACTTATCCTTTACTTTTGTGAATGTTATGGACTAACTCCTCTCCTTATTGTTCTTGAAGCTTGTTATGGTTGTTGATGCAAGGGATCCACTCTTCTACCGTTGCCCTGATCTTGAGGTAATACAAGTAGTTTGGTTCTAAAATAATAGGGTAAATTAAGAAATTATTCTGGAGCTCATTTACCAATTGAACTATTGATAAAATTGTAAAACTCGACCCTATAAATTAAACAAGTTATTGAGAAATTATTCTGACCCAACATGTTTTTACCAAATTGCAGGCATATGCACAAGAAATCGATGAACATAAAAGGACACTACTTCTTGTCAACAAGGCAGATCTTCTGCCATTTTCTGTTAGGTTAGTATTCTAACAGTGCTTCTGCTGTTTCTTGAAATTTATCTCTTATTTGAAAGGGTTAATTGCATAAAAATCACAACCTGCAATTCAAGTACACCTTTAACAATGTTGCAATTATAACGTATAACTATTTTTCAGAAGCTTGTGCTGATGTGGCAGTGTATTTTTTATTTTTAAAAAATTGCAAATAATGACCTTTTGATATTGTTTCAATTTAATCACAACTTTTAATTTATTTGCAATTCCATACATTGCCACATCATCATGACTTGCCGGAAAATAGTCACGTGTTAGAATTGCAACAATATTAGAAGTCTTGTATCGTATTGCAAATTTGAAAACGTAATGCTGTAATTGAAAAAATGTGAAAAGATGTTGATATATTTTACATTAACCCTATTTGAAATGAAGAAGATTTGATGTGTGAAATTCGTGCAGAGAAAAATGGGCTGCATACTTCCGTTTACATGGGATTCTCTTCGTTTTCTGGTCAGCTAAAGCTGCTTCTGCTGTTTTAGAAGGGAAAACACTCACTCAGTCGTTAAACATTCATAGCAGTCAGCAAGAGTCAACTGATCCTGACACTAAAGTATATGGGAGGGACGAACTACTTGCTCGTCTACAATCCGAAGCTGAGGAGATCGTCTCAAGGAGAAGGTTGTCTGGGAGTGAAAGTGTTGGTGGAGACGGCCAAACTCGTAGTGTAATTGTAGGATTTGTAGGATACCCCAATGTTGGGAAGAGTTCTACGATCAATGCATTGGTGGGAGAGAAAAGGACAGGCGTAACTTCAACTCCCGGGAAAACAAAACATTTCCAAACCCTAATAATATCAGAGAAACTCACTTTATGTGATTGCCCCGGGTTGGTGTTTCCATCCTTTACTAGTTCAAGATACGAGATGATTGCATCAGGGGTCTTGCCTATTGATCGAATGACAGAGAAACGTGAGGCTGTGCAGATCGTTGCAAATCGAGTCCCGAGGTCTGATATCGAGGCCGTTTACAAAATCTCACTCCCGAAACCCAAGTCATATGAATCACAATCGAGGCCCCCGTCGGCTGCAGAATTTATGAGAGCGTATTGTGCGTCTCGTGGGTACGTTGCCTCGAGTGGACTACCCGATGAAACCAGAGCTGCTCGACAAATTTTGAAGGATTTCATCGATGGGAAGCTTCCGCACTTTGAAATGCCACCGGGAATGTCGCGTGATGAAGATGACGAGGAATATTCTAGTGAAATGGGCTCATCTGAAGAAGAAGATGATGATGATGATGACGCCCCTTCGATTTCTCAACATACGGAGCTAGAGAAGCATGCGTTGAGTGATCTAAAATCGTTTGATCTTGATAATGGATTGGCTTCTAACAAGAATGATGCGAAGAAAACGAAGGATAAACCACACAAGATGCAGAAGAAGCCTCAGAGAAAGAAGGACAGGTCATGGAGGGTGAGAGATTATGGAGGGGGAGGAGATGGAATGCCAGTCTTCCAAAAGGTACCAAATAGAGGCCCTTCAATTGCTTAATATATATGCCTGCATGTTTTTTCCCTTTTCCAGCTTCCTTTGAATTATCACCACTCTGTTTTATTGTGTCAAATCTCTTTTAGATGTTGTAGCAAACTAGTGATTCTGAATGAATGATTTCTATATGACTTATACTTTAGTAATGTTGCACACTTCACTTCACTTTTTCTTTTAAATTTTATCACAGGGTTGTTTTTTCTATGTAGTGAACATATTTGCACTCATTTACTTTTAATGCTCCTTAATTCTTTTTCCAATATTACTTAAGCCATGAAAATTCTAAATTATTATTATTAATTTAGAATCACAATTTAAATTATTTTATTTGAATAATAGAATTGTACTTCATAGTATTCAAGCATTTATTTTTGGTCTGTCCAAATTTAATATCTATATTTTAAAATAGAAATAATATGTTTATTATTTCCTTTTAAACTATTACTTATTTACTTAAATTTTTATTAATTTTATTAATACACAATTACTTTATTTATAATTAATATTTTTTAAAACTCGTAAAAAGACTGTAAGATGCCAAAGCATTAGTAGATGCAGTACAAATTTCTCATGTAAAAAAAAAAGGAGAGGAGAGTAGAAGAAGTTGGAGAAATGAGATTCAGAGAAGCCTAGAGTAATTTCAGACCATGCCAAATTAAGTGTAAAGTGTTAGATTAGTAATTTTGTAAATTTTAATGAATAAAGTAAATAAAATGATTGAATGGTAGATAAAAAGTAATGACATTTTATGTAAATAAATGAATGTGTAAACAATCGTGGAATAAACTAATAAAAAAATTATAAAAATAATGGTGGAATGGATGAAGTATAATCTTGAATGGAAGCTTCCATACAAGTTATCAGTCTATAAGCTGCTAAGTTCACAGGCTTTTAGCCAAAAAAAAAGCTCATTCACATGTCCTTAAGATTTTTTTCCCACTAATCACTCGTTTCGAAAAAAAGCATGAAAAAATCACGAGTAAACAGTACTGACTGTTTCAGCCATTGACAGACAGAGAATGTCTTTTCCAATTATGAATTTTGCAAACGATTCTATCAATAAAAGAGCATGAAAGGATTCTCAATCCTAGTTTGCATTTTTCTGCCTTATTTAATAGGAGTATTTTTTTTTTCAATTTTACGAAATTATTTTCTGTTTTGTTCATCTTTTGTACTTCCTTTTCTTGTTTGCTTAGTATATTCCGGGCTTAATTTTTTGAAAGAAAATATTTATATTTGTTCTGTATATTATTGTTAAGCAAATTTTACTGAATGTACAGCAATTGAGGTATATTATCTAAAGAAAAAAGCGGAATTAAAAATAAAAAATACAACGCGAGTTAAGCAAGAAAAAATAGAAGCAAGAGTCAATAATTTCTTTCCCATGTTAAGGGTTTACAAAATAAAAAATTGACTCGAGAAAGATATCACGATTGATGAGTCTGCGATGGTAATATCAGTTCAAAATCAGACTGTGGAAATGATCACTCCGTTGGTTTATAAGTTTTCAGTTACTTTTCGACACATATTAAAAAAAGAGATAAAGAGAAAAACTAAGATATAAAGTGAAGTGTAAGAATAAAAAATTAAAAATATTTATCAAAAAGGTATAAAAAAATTATAGACCGACGGACCAAAATGGTAAAATGAAAAGCTTATAGGCGAACGGAAGGAGTGTTACAATTAATAATAACTTTTACACTTTTCTTTTTTAGACGTCTCACAATATTTTTCATACTCTTAAAATAAAAAAAAAATTTATAAACTTTACCCCTTACAATATATACACCCATTTGAGATTATTCCCTAATATAGTCACTATTACTACCCATTAAGCAAATAGAAATACCAACTTTAATTTCTTGATTTAAAACTAAATCGAAATTTTGAAATTCCATTAAATGGGCAATTAATCAATTCCTAGAATTTAGGTTATGATAACAGAAAGTCGCTCACTTTCCAAATTCGAAAATTAAATTCTCAGATTCTTGTTATGCACTAAAATCAAAATAAGAAAATTTCCCAAATTCGATTTTCAAATTCAATTTCTGAGATTCGATTATGCATTGAAATCGGAATAAGAAATTTCCCAAATTGGATTTTCAATTTCTCGTATTCGATTATGCACTGAAATCAGAATAAGAAATCTCATATCCCAAAAAAAAGTTCACAAACACAGATGAACACGTATATCCATGTTTCTGCACACTTTCCATAAAGGTAAAGAGGAAATTACCAGGCCACATTGGACTAATCTCGAAAAACCATCCAGGAATAACGGAGGTGATAGAGTCGGGCAGCGCCGTTATTCTGTTCCATATCGACCGAAGTGACACCGTTCTGTTCCTCCTCCCGCTGTCTATTTACCGGCAACTCAGTCACGGATTCAGCCCCTTCTGCCATTGAAGGACGTAAGTGTGTGTATATTCACGCAGTGAGTGTGTGAGAGATGATAGGAGGTATCCAATACTTTTCTATTGCTTTTTATCGTTCGATTACTGTTCATATCATCAAATCAATCATTGATAGTATGCACATGCACTAAATACTGCATTGACACATATCCTACATGTGCATTAACTTCTGCATTTGAAACATGTACACACATGTCGACTCCTGTGCACAAACATATTCTACCGATATTTAAGTGTTTAAATGATATGCACCTACTCACGCATATTATTATGTATGCACATGATATATATCATACGGATATGCAATGTCTTAGTTGTTGATAGTTTACGTGGTTCTATAGTTAAAAAGTTACAAGTTCATATGAATATGCATTCAACACTGCATATATGTGGGTTGAAATGCAGATTTTCAGAATCCCTTAACTTAACAAAATTAAACGAAATAAATAGAGAGACCTACCTTTTAGAAAAGTTTTTAAATTTGAGAATTGATAGATTTTCGGGAATTCGAGAAATTGAATTTAAGAATTGACTGGATGTATAGTTGACTAATAATTGTGTATTTTATAAATTCGAAATTTCAAAACATGGTGGAAGGGCATAATTGACAAAAAAATCAAATTTTGATTCGATTAGATTAAAAAAATTATGATAGGTTCTATTAGAGAAAAGATGGGTGAGATGACTCTATTAATTATTTACCCATACAATTTTACATTAAATGTCATTACTTTTGGACTCACACAAACTAACTCATTTATGTAAAAGGTATTTCGGAATGAGGGTATTAAAGACCTTTAGAACACAAAAAAGATCTTAAAAAATAAATAGAGGAAGAAATAACATAATAGCTAGAGTACCACTCCTCCTAGGGAGAATTGAGAAATAAATATCACTATATTTTAATTATTTTTGTTGAATGTGTTTTTTTTACATAAGAACATGATCTAATATTTAATATAAATATACATAAAATTAAAATCAATAAAAAAACTGATGAACACAAGAAGTAGGGTTATATCATTTCTATACTTTTTTAATTATTTTGTAGATAGTTTACATTTCTTTTAATTTCTATGTATAGCATATATATATATACATATTGAAGTTTTCTAACATAACAATATTACTTTCAAGATTTATTATAGATCTTCTAGATTTATGTAAATAACTTTTACTATGTTTTAACTAAATTTTAGGAGTATTTTAAAAATGGTAGATAGAAAAAACATCATCTCATATTAACTTTTGCAACTACCCGGACTTAATTTTAACTTTTGCCAACTTATTTAATCTGAAAATACCATAGTTGCAGAAATCGGGATTTAGGCGGCGCCTAGGCCCCGCCTAGGCACTAGGCGGGAGGTATCCGATGGGATTTTACACTAATCGGGCCATCTAGGCGGCTGACTCATTAGGCGCTGCCTAGGCGGTTTAGGCGGGTTTTTTTTAATTTAAATATTCGAAACTACGTCGTTCATTCCCGTAAATAAATAAAAAAAACTCAAAAATTACCAATTACATTTACAAACGTGAATTTGGGGAACAAATTAATAATACATAAATAAATTATTTTTTTAGTGTTAATATTCATATATTTTTTATAAAAAAAATTAAAAAAATATAAAAAAGTAAATAAAAAATCGGATCGCCTAGGCTGTCTAGGCGCTAGGCGGTCTAGGCGCTAGGCGGTCAGAAAACGCCCGACTAGTGATTTCCGATTTCTACAATCTTGGAAAATACTCTAAATTAATTCTGAAAAATAGGAAAAAAAAAAGTGGTAGAAAAAAAAAGAAGAGAAAATCTAAATGCGGTTATGTTAAGGTAAAAGTTGTAACAAAATAGGAAATGAGAGTTGGGCGATACATACATATAAATATTCTTCGCTTTTCTTCATCTTTTCCTTCTGCAAATTGAGACCTGGCCGATAGATACATATATACATATATATATATTTGTGTTTTGGTGGAGAGAGAGAGAGAGAAATCTCAGAAAAGTGCGTGTTTGGACTTGAATTGCGTATCGTTTGGATTCCTCGTGGACAGAGAGAGAGACGATTTTTTTTTTGGATTGGGTGGCTTACGAAGGATCGGAGCTAGGGCTTTTTTTTTTTTTTTGCAGAATGAAGATTGGAAATGCAAATTGTTGAATTCAAGCTCCGATCTTATTGTAAAGCTTCGAATTTAGGGTTTTGAGGTAGAAATGGACGTGGATGCGGCTATGGCTACGGAACCCGATCACGATCCGTCGGAGCAGCCTACCACGACTAATGGTGAGAACCTGCCAACCGAATCCGAATCTTCCTCGCCTCAGCAGCAGCAGATTAGTAATAGCGATAATATTAACAGTAGTGCTAATACTGGCGGCGGCGGCGTGGTGCCGGGCCCACGCTGTGCGCCTACTTATACTGTGGTGAGCGCTATAATTGAGATGAAGGAGGATGGCCCTGGGCCACGGTGTGGCCACACGCTGACGTCCGTACCTGCCGTTGGGGAGGAAGGGAGTCCTGGATATATTGGCCCGAGGTTAGTTCTTTTTGGAGGAGCAACGGCTCTTGAAGGGAATTCTGCAGCGTCGGGAACACCTTCATCTGCCGGAAGTGGAGGAATTAGTACGTTGGCTTAACGTTTTTATATTCTCAATTATTTTGCGTGTTTTTAAAGGTTGTGGGTACGTGTGATTCTGTTTGATATTTTAAAGATGGATTTTTCTCCATGTTCAAGAAGTGGATACTTTGATTTGATTGGAATACCATGCCTGCTACTTTAATGTTTCTTGGATAAGATTGCTTTTATTTTTGATGAGTGGCAATGGAAGAAATACTTGCTGGATTTGTGGTTGAAGAATGAATTGGTTCATTTATGTAAGCTCTCATTGCGTGAGAAAGTGAAGATGGAATTTGCAGTGTACTTGTTTCTATTATCAGTTATTACAATTGGTCATTTGTGTTAAGAGAATGTGTTCTTATCTGTATGAAGTTTGCAGATTGTGAGCGTTAGTTACATTGTCCATATTTATATGCTGGAGTTTGATTTTGAGGGTAGTTAAATTGTTAACTGCATTGCAGAATTTTCTATAACTATTCAACTGAATTAAGTATTAACCTTAATAAGGAAACTGAAGTTTTATCAGTACTTTGTTCTACGAGGTCCTTTTGAACCACTTCAAAACTTTTCCAGACTTACTAATCATGATATTGCTTGAAATTGTTTCTCTAATAATTCCTTGATAGTTTGATTCAGAGCTATAATGATGTATGGGTTTTATTGTAGGATTGGCGGGTGCAACTGCTGATGTGCACAGTTATGATGTTTTGACGAACAAATGGTCTCGGTATGTTTACGTAATTAATCATAATGATTTTTCTCTCTTGATTTCTGATTTTTTCTGTTAGTTCTGAACTTTTTGTAATAGGTTTGGCCTTTAATCTTTTCAGACTTACTCCAATTGGAGAACCACCCACACCTAGGGCAGCTCATGTGGCAACTACTGTAGGTACCATGGTTGTTATTCAGGTGTGTAGACGCATGGAGCAAGTTTAAGAGTTGTGTCTTTATTTTTTTGTATTTTTGGATAATGGATATATTATGATACTTTAATATTTTAATCTCTTGCAGGGTGGTATTGGTCCAGCAGGTTTGTCTGCGGAAGATCTTCATGTTCTGGACCTTACGCAACAACGCCCTAGATGGCATAGGTTGGTATTTTATAATTGCAGCCTTGCAGGAATCACACTCACGTACACAGACCGACACACATACATAGATACAAACAGTTACCACTAATCTGTTAAAATGATTTCTCTTGCATTGGATCTAACATTATTTATATTTATGTTTCCATAATTAATTGAGTCAGTGAACTCTGCTTTTGCTTAGGGTTGTGGTCCAAGGTCCTGGGCCAGGGCCACGCTATGGCCATGTTATGGCTTTGGTTGGGCAACGATATCTCATGGCAATTGGCGGGAATGATGGTGTGCATTCTGTTCAATTGTTTCCCTATTGTCTAATTTCCACTTTCTGTAGCCAATAATTTGGTACATCCATATTAGGAAAACGGCCTTTAGCTGATGTATGGGCATTGGACACTGCTGCAAAACCATATGAATGGCGGAAACTGGAACCAGAGGGCGAAGGTCCACCTCCTTGCATGTGAGTTGCACTTTCAGGTTTTCATAATAAAGATCTTCAGCACAATATACAGTGTTCCTATTCATCACTTGATCATCTTTGAACATTAGATGGTTTCTGTTTAAAGTTGTTTAGTGCTGACATAAAATTCTGGGCTACATCTGGCTATTTTTGATTAAGTGTAATTCAAGTTAGTGTTACCGTGCTCTTCTTTGTACCCTTATGTCCTTTACAAGTGAAAAAGAACTTTTCCAAGTTGAAGTACCATAATCTTGCAGAACTGCTCGCTGAACCTTGCTATTATGATAAAAACAAATTTCTGTTTTCTGTTCTTTTCTGGTTCTGTTCAACCTTAATTTTTTGCCTCAGTAAATCACTTAAATGCTTTTCCATCTTGTGAAATTTGGTAACAACTCATACACCTTAAAGTAGTTAACTTGTTCTAGTTTTATCTAGTGAACTCATGCAAATCTGTATCGGGTTTGTAGCCAGCTACCGTGCGTGGAGATGTCTAGATCATTTCTCTTACTCCACAGTTATAGCAATTGCCTTATTCTAAAAATTGGGCCTGCACTTCTTATTCAGTTGGTTTTAATGCTATGGCGCGCTAGTGCTGTATCCAGGGTACTCTGTCTCTCTAAAAAAAGTATAATTTAGTTATCCTGCTAAAGCAACCAAGTTCTTAGTTTCTTTAAATGTACCAACTGTTTTTCTTTTAAGTGCAAGAATAAACATCATATTTGGTGGTGTGACTTTTCAGATAGAAGAATCATTTTGATGTGATACATTACTATAGCCTATAGGTTTTTGTACCTGGGTGACGGAGTCTTCTCTGGCTTGTTGGACTGAAATCTTCTATGCACTCATAATTATTTAAATTCTGCACTGGATCAAGAATTATTTGGTACAATAACTTGATTTCTCTTCTGTTCTCCACCTTTATGCTGGATGTAAACACAACACACCCCTCCCGCAAAAGAATATGTCAGCTCTCTGAACTAGAAACTATGGTCTTCCACTGTTAGATTTTTTGATGACCCATATGCAAACCTTCTTACATCCTCTTTTATTCAACGTTCGTGGGACATAATCGCGTGTATGCTGACACTTATTTTAATGTTTTATCTTAAATCTCTAATTGGCCAGGTATGCAACTGCAAGTGCACGCTCTGACGGTCTTCTGTTGCTCTGTGGTGGGAGGGATGCAAATAGTGTGGTCAGTCATTAGTGTGATTTCCAATATTGGCCTCATGTGTTACTTATGATGTATTAACAATTTTCACTATGATCTTTTCTTTATAAACGGTGCTTTTATAGTGATGTAACTGTATCGGCTTTCCTTCCACAGTCTTATGACCTAGGTTTTGTACTAGGTCTTTTGACTTTAGGTTTTGGTTTCTTCAGTGAAGCAGTCTCATTGTTTTTTTTTTTTTTTGATCAGGTAAAATGCATATATTAATAATCAACATACATGTTGAGACATGAGGAATGCCTCATTACAACAGAAACACAAGAAAAGAATTATAACTTCACAAGATGTACCCCCAAAAGCCAAGACCAAAACTTCACCTTTCTAAACTAGACGCCTAATACTAATTTGGGATTAATACTCCAGTCACTTCTTTTCTTCTCTCTCACTCCCCCCTTCTTGTTTTTTTTTTTTTTTAATGTTTAATGTCATCCTAGTCAACCTAGGATGTATTGTAATTGTAACTGGGTTTACCATACACGACCATATGATTGTTTCAAATGACTCTTTAAATATCAATAACCCCTTTGGCTGTGTCTATATCAGTGCCTAACATGTAGGTCATTTGTCTCCTTGGTGTAGTATGCATAGTTTAAATGTTAGTTGAGAAGTTAACACTAGGTAAGATGCTAGGACTTGCTAGGTCAAATACTTGCATAAATTGCTGGCAATTTTCTCTGATTACTTTTTAATTGCTGGAAAAGTCTTAAAGAAAGCTGGTTCATAATATGATAAATCTTTTTGGTAGTGATTCATTTACATTTTCCATTGTCATGCAGCCACTTGCTAGTGCATATGGACTTGCCAAACATAGAGATGGACGTTGGGAATGGGCCATTGCTCCTGGTGTTTCACCTTCTCCAAGATATCAGCATGCAGCTGTAAGTTTTTTAATGAGCAGTTATCTTATTGAACTTCATCTTAACTTGTTTCTCTCAGTTGAAAAAGTTATGGTTGCATTCTTTTACAAGGTTTTTGTTAATGCACGCCTTCATGTATCTGGAGGGGCTCTTGGTGGCGGGCGCATGGTGGAGGACTCCTCAAGTGTGGCTGGTACTTATTATTTATTAAGTTTGCTATCAAGATTTCCTTGCATGCACCCAAAACTGAGGTCTAAAAGAATACTCCATCTGTTAAATCAATATTTGTCTCATGCTTCCTTTTCTGTTTAGTTTTGGATACTGCGGCTGGAGTCTGGTGTGACACAAAGTCTGTTGTTACAAGTCCACGTACAGGAAGATACAGCGCTGATGCTGCTGGTGGTGATGCTTCAGTTGAATTGACGAGGCGCTGTAGGCACGCTGCATCTGCTGTTGGCGACTTAATTTTCATCTATGGCGGTTTACGTGGCGGTGAGACATGATACTGCCACAATTATAAGATTTACGTTTGAATGATTTTGAAATCATGACTTTTTATATTACTATGATTATAATTTTTGTTATTATCATTATGATAACATGTTCAAGAGTTCCCTGGTTAGCTTATCTGTTCCCTCTCGAAGCACCTTTTGTTTGCCCTTAGAATACTATTGTACGCCAGGTCAGCCCTTGGTATATCTTAGCCTTGAGACTGAAGTCGGCAGTGAAAGTTGGACACAAATAAAACACATCATTCGAGTGAATAGTACAGATCTCTGTTGAATCTGCAGACTTGACATGTAAATGAATCCATAAAACTAGATGTTAAGATGTCTCATTATCAGTCTTAACAATTTCCGTGAATCCTGTGTTCTTCACTAGTATGACTCTTAGACCAAAAGGGTGTTCTGTTAGGAAGGCTATCTGTAATCTTGAAGTTTTTATGTGAGGAATAAGTATGTTGAGGCTTTATTTGGACAGTACTTTGTTTGCAGCAAAGATCTTTAGATGGTTCCATCACTTCAATTTTGAAAAATTTCCTATTCTGATATGGGAGAAACTGTGATGCTGAATGACTCGTGATTTTGCTGTCTTGCATGCTTTTCTATGGTCCACATTATATATTCCTTGCCCCTCTTTTGTTTAAGATTTGAAATGAAACAATACTTTGCATGATGTCACTCACTGGACACTTTGTTACATATTGTATTTGTAAGGATATGATGGTGTGCTTTGCTAACACTAGGAATCTTTTGTTGCCATAGGGGTGTTGCTTGATGACTTGCTTGTAGCTGAAGATCTGGCTGCTGCTGAAACAACTAGTGCAGCTTCTCATGCTGCAGCAGCAGCTGCATGCAATGTGCAGCAAGGGAGGCTGCAAGGTAGATATGGGTTTACTGATGACAGAAACGGGGAAACTGAGCACGATGCAGCTGCTGATGGTTCGGTTGTAGTAGGAAATCCTGTTGCTCCTCCTTTAAATGGTGATATTTATACAGATATAAGTACAGAAAATGCACTGCTCCAAGGTTCCCGGTAAGCTTATATGCTGCTTTTTGTATGAGCTCATGATATATTACACTGTACTTTGGCAAGTTCTAAGAATGATATTCCTGAACAGAAGGTCAAGCAAAGGTGTTGAGTACTTAGTTGAGGCATCAGCAGCAGAAGCAGAAGCTATTACTGCTGCGTTAGCAGCTGCTAAAGCTCGACAAGTTAATGGTGAAGTTGAGGTGCCAGATAGAGACCGTGGGGCGGAGGCTACCCCTAGTGGAAAACAAATGATCAAGCCTGATTCTGCAGTGTCAAATTCTGCCCCACCTGGAGTTAGGCTTCACCATCGAGCTGTCAGTGTCGTGATAATGAAATTAATATTTGTCACAGTTGATTTATTATCAGTTTCATTATCTTCTAACAATACTTTTACAGGTTGTTGTAGCTGCGGAGACTGGTGGTGCTTTAGGTGGTATGGTCAGACAGCTTTCCATCGATCAGTTTGAAAATGAAGGCAGGCGAGTCAGTTATGGAACTCCAGAAAGTGCAACAGCAGCTAGGAAACTTCTAGATCGACAAATGTCTATTAACAGTGTGCCAAAGAAGGTATCCTTCCTTCAAGGCAGTAAATTATACTCCGAGAGATATCTGGGCTATTGGCTTGGAATATAATTGGCATTGACATTCCGCATTGTATTTTCAGATTCCTAATATTTCTCTTTGGATTTTAAACTCCAACTTCTTTAGCTTTATGCCCAATTTTTAATTTTTTTTTATATTAGAATCACGTCAGTTAGGCTCTATACTCTGCTTTTGGTGCAAAAAAAGTTTGTTGTAGTTGTATCTACTTAACTGTTTTTTGTCTGTCGTGCAGGTGATTGCCCATCTTTTAAAACCTCGTGGTTGGAAACCTCCAGTTCGCAGACAATTTTTCTTGGATTGCAATGAGATTGCAGATCTTTGCGATAGTGCTGAGAGAATATTTGCAAGTGAACCTAGTGTACTACAGCTGAAGGCTCCTATAAAGATATTTGGTGATCTGCATGGGCAATTTGGGGATCTTATGCGACTTTTTGACGAGTACGGATCACCTTCTACAGCTGGGGACATAGCGTATGTTTTTGACACTCCTTGTCTTATTGTCCGAATGGATTTGTGTTCTGCAAGATGTACTTTCCTTGACCTGTTACCTAGCAATATGCCTAACTGATAGCTACCAGTATTAATGTTCCTCGTTGAGGCACTTTCTGTCTACAAAACTCAGGAGTTGGGTGCAAAATATTGTGTGGAATCCAATCTGTTGGCATTTTTAGGGTAATCACTTACTTATCAAAAATTCAGTTGTGAGGTTTACAACTGTTGTAAGTTCGCAATTATAGCTGATAGCCATGACAAAATCTTTTGATACTTTTGCACGGTATTACACATTCTTTACATGTGGATAGCTTGGTGCAATAAATTTAGATAGAGATATTAAAGCACAAAGTCATCATGAGCAGATAATATGTTTAGCTGGAGTGGGTTGTTGGAAGTTGCATCGTGTCCATTGCAATGCACGACATGGTTAATTAATTAAGAATACATTTTATTTGGGTGCAGTCTAATTTCATTGCCCATGCCTTTTGTAACAACTAACAAGCGATAAAGCAAAATTCCAACTTATGTACTGGAGTTATCTTACGCCTCCTGAGTGGTTGTCTAGGGGTTTAATGACAAGTCATACCAGTGCACAGAACTAACTCTTCTTAGTGACATAATGTATATGTTTAGGCAATATTGTTCGTTGCTTTCTTTGCAATGTGGTTTAACTGTAGCACCACTGACACATTTTTTGTAGACAGAGCACTGAGTGATTTTGAGAAAGTGATGAATTCTTTGTATGTGCATATAAGACATTTAGCCTTTGCACCAGCAGCTAAACTTTTGGGACTTATGCCACTATGCAAGTTGCTTTGCTTTTTGCTAGGTCCATTTCAAGCCCCTGTTAGCTAATTTCTCTTTACATTTCATCATAGAAGGGCTCTAAGTGGAAGAAGAGTGAAGCACTTAATGGCATGTAACAGTTCTTGTTAGTTTTGACTTATGTGTGGTGCATGGTAGTAAGAATTCATATAGAAATATGTGCAGAGTTTCCTGCTGAGTTTTCCTTATTTGTTCCGTTATGCTTTTGGCATTTCAGTCTTGTAATGTTGAAAGAACGTTGTTTCCCCTTCAAGATGAAGTTACTGTTTGTCTTGCACTCAATTGTTAAGTCTTGTTTCAATCTGGTGCTGACTGTGTGAATATCTATCAGATATATTGATTATCTCTTCTTGGGAGATTATGTTGATCGTGGTCAGCATAGCTTGGAAACCATAACTCTTCTCCTAGCTATGAAGGTATTGGCCTATTTAATCATCTCACAACCTTTTCAATCTTCTCTCATTCTCCCTCTCTAGTACAAATTGATAAACGAACCAGTCCTAAATCATGGATTCGTAGGTTGAGCATCCGCATCAGATACATTTAATTCGTGGAAATCATGAAGCTGCAGATATTAATGCTCTTTTTGGCTTTCGGATTGAGTGCATTGAGCGTATGGTAATTTTCAGAATATCTGTTTCTTTGTGCTTCTTTATTTGGGATAAAAACCCCACAGATCTTCTCATTGTTTCCTTAATAGGGCGAGAGAGATGGAATATGGACATGGCATCGGATAAACAGATTGTTCAACTGGCTTCCCCTGGCGGCATTGATCGAGAAGAAAATTATTTGTATGCATGGTGGAATTGGGAGATCAATTAATCATGTAGAACAGATTGAGAATATCCAGCGCCCAATTGCAATGGAAGCAGGATCTATAGTTCTTATGGACTTGTTGTGGTTAGTTCGTCTCTTTTCTCATACCTGTAGTTATTCTTCTGATTGTGTTCTTGATGTCGATATTTTCTTTGTAGGTCTGACCCCACTGAAAATGATAGTGTAGAAGGTCTGCGGCCAAATGCAAGAGGCCCTGGATTGGTAACCTTTGGGGTAGGTTTTTCGCCAACAGTTTCTTTTACATTTGCATCATATATTACAAATCAAAATTGCTCCTGTTTCCTTGTGTGCGGAAGGCTTTGCAGTCTTATCTCTGTGTGTGTATGTGTGTTGCTCTCTCTCTCTGCACCACGTGTAAATACATGTCTTCACTTTTTTGATTTGACAAATATTGTTTATTATGCTAATCAGGTGCTAAATAGCACCAATTATATCTTCCACAAGTCATCCACAATTTCATTGTTTTGAAGTGTTTGTGGAGGCATGTCTTTCAGGTCAAGAAACGTCCATGCCAGGAGACCTGTGCCTTGTTGGATTGATAGATCTTACTTTTTTTTTTTTTTTTTCTGGTTTTATTTCATCCTGATGACTTTGTTGATGTCATCGGATAAAAATTATCAAGTCTTCAATGCCAATTAACAGGTTTTTTCAGGGTGTTTTTGAGTTTGCTTGGCAGTTTTTTCAAGCCATTTTTTTCCCTTGCCTGATGTATAAATTAATTAATCTTTTAACCAAGAAAATCTACTGTTCCCTGTATAAAACAAAAATTATGTTTACTGAGGAGCTAAGAGTGGTGACATTACCAACCAATGGGGTTAATTGCACGAAACTCCCTCTTGGTTGGAAACGCGAAATTCCCCTGTGGTTTATTAAATATAGCTAACTCCCCATTCTTTTCAGAAACGAGTTAAGGATTTCATCTATTCTTGAGACTATACTATGAACACAACGGGAAATAGAGCAAATAGATAAAACCGTTGACTCACTTCTAAAAAAAAGGATATTAACTTTATTTAATAAACAATATGGGAATTTCGTGCAATTTCCAAACCATGAGAGGGTATTGTGCAATTAAACCCCAACCAATGTCTTTCCGTAGTTTTGCTTGTGGAACCACCTCGACCGGATCAGAGTAAACACCCCTCGGTTTAAGTTTTTCATGATGACTTTCTGTAGTTCTACTTAGGAAATGGGAGGAGACCTAGTTTGGCTGAAGTTTCATAATCAGAAAAATCTGGACTATTGCTATATTTGTTTTTTACCTTCTCATGTTTATGGGTGCGTGAATATTCTTAATATAGGCACAAGGTTGATGGTCTAATATAATACTGACCAGAAGAAATAGATGATAACTAGACTAATATTTACATCAATTCAAATTGTGTTTAGCATAAATCGAGGTACTGTTCATTGTTTATATGACTCATTGATGACAAGTTTTAAATGTTAATTATATGGTCTCTAGAGCATGTACAGTGTTTTGTAGGATACTTGTATTCACATTATGTGTCGTATCGTTTCTTCATTTTGCAGCCTGATCGTGTGATGGAATTCTGTAACAACAATGATCTTCAGTTGATTGTTCGAGCACATGAGTGTGTGATGGATGGATTTGAAAGATTTGCACAGGGACATTTAATTACTCTGTTTTCAGCCACAAACTACTGCGGTATGTTCTAATTCCTCGCAATTATAATGGCTGCAATCATGTTTTTTAATGCTTATTTGTGTGTATATCTGCAGGTACTGCAAATAACGCTGGTGCTATCTTGGTTTTGGGTAGAGATTTAGTAGTTGTACCAAAACTAATTCATCCTTTGCCACCTGCAATTTCGTCTCCTGAAACTTCTCCTGAACGGCATATAGACGACACATGGATGCAGGTACTACATTTGTATCCTTGGATATTTAATGAGATCATCTTAGTATATGTCATGAGCTCTCTCTCTCTCTCTCTCTCTCTCTCTCTGTCTGGAATCAGGAGCTCAACGCTAACAGGCCACCGACACCAACTAGAGGTCGTCCTCAAGTTGCTAGTGATCGAGGTTCTCTTGCATGGATTTAGATTTCTGTACCCACTTAGTTTTCGTATGCTTCTTCCGAGCTTATGCTAACACACCCTGGAATTCCCAGTGGTTTGTACATGATACAGTTGGAGACGAGCTCATCAAGAAACCTTCACACGGAATTTTGGACAAAGAGTTGTATACTTATTTGTGCGGAAAGCAAGTTGGGCTTCCGAAGACGTCAGTCAGGTAGAGAGGTCACAGCATTTGGTCGATTGTACTGTAGGTGTTCAGGCTACGTGTTAGCTCTATTTTTTGGGTCCCATGTAAATTTGTTATTTTGACATGATATATTGAAATTTTCCCTGTCGTTTATGTATAATAGATAGTGTTTGCGTTTGTGTTTAATTTATGTTTTTCCCTGTTAACAACTTCGTGTGAAGCATGGATTAGAATCGGATATCTTTTGCAATTGATATTCGTAAAGTATATTGGAACTTCACTTCTACTCTATCCTTTGTTTTGCGGTTTACTTGAATAGTAAGTATTACAGAGGCCTATTCATTCAATTCAAGGTACTCGATTGATGCAGAATAAGTAAGGGCTTTGACTGTGTTGTACGTGAATAAGAGAACTCAAAGACAGACCAGAAGAGCCCAAAGTTAATACAAATAATATGATAAATTCTCCTCATCAACGCTTCACGGGCCGTTGGACGTAGGATTTGTTTGGATCCTCTGTCTTGAGCTTTGGAGGTCGAAGCTCTCCTTTCTTAACCTATAAAACAAGTAATCAAGAGAAACCCTTAAGTTCAATTCAATCTGCTGAATGAAAACCAAAGGAAAAAAAACGAAAATAT
Organism: Galeopsis tetrahit; assembly: GCA_963675135.1. Taxonomy (NCBI): domain Eukaryota; kingdom Viridiplantae; phylum Streptophyta; class Magnoliopsida; order Lamiales; family Lamiaceae; genus Galeopsis; species Galeopsis tetrahit. Next base: position 71,442,000 of record OY776129.1, read on the forward strand.
TCCAAAATATCTTACTTTGGGTTTTACAACTTTACCATTTTCTTGATTTTTATGATAGATATGATAAATGATGATGATTCATTAATAATCAGTAGGAGGGTATTAAATATGTGTGGAAAGCACAACCAAAAGCGACAGTTAAAGTGGGAATATATCTTACTTTCTTTCCTCCCTTCATAAAGTCCCTCCAGCTGGAAACCTGTTGGTACAGGTAGCCAAAGACAAACGTCAAAATGTGAAAATTCAACTCGTGTCATTCTCAGTAATTTAAAAGGGATGTGCATTAGACTTGATCAAATCTTTTCCCGGCAAAAGAAAAGCTACCATATGAACAAAAAAATAGGGTTAATTGCAATTGCAAAATAAATCACGATCTTTTTATGTTTTTTCAATTACAACATATGTTTTAAAATTCGCAACTTGATGCACAACCTTTTCAAATTATTGCAATAGTATCACATTACTATTTTCGGGCAAAATTAAAAGGTTGTGATTAAACTGGAACAATAGCAAAAGGCCGTGAATTTATTTGTAATTTTTTCAAAGATTTTCCCACTGCCACGTCAACATAATTTTTTCAAAGATTTTGTGAAGACATGATTTTTTTTATGCAAGTAACACTAAATAAATAATCAGCATATAGTAAAAAAAAAGCTATCACCTCCAGTTGAGGACACCACAGACCATATTACTTGTGTTAATATAATAAACCGAAAAATGATACAGCTAATGAGTAACTAACCCTCTTTTCTCTTGTGCCTTCCCACTGTTCCTCGTGTTCACGCTTCCGTTTCCACATCTCTTTTGTTTCTTCTTCATCTTTCTTTAATCTACCTTCCTCCTCTGATATCTATGTTATTCAAACACACAAGATATGTTAATTGTGCATAAGAAAGTTAATCAGACCGTATACAGATGCAACATACCCTCATTTGCATCTTTCTTCTCCTCCATTCTTGCTCTGTTAAGAGTTCTCTAACCTTCAATTTTAACTGCTGCTGGAATTCCCCCGATCGTTCGAATTCCTGCTCATATTTTCCCTGTGGTTTTTAAAATATAGAAACGGAAAAAATATAGGTCATTAGCGAATTCCACCACTATACAGAACTAATTTCAATCATATAATTCGACTAGTGCACTGTTGCAATACAAACAAATTGCTCATGCGAGGGAGATAAGTGAAAGACACTAAAGATAATCAAGAAAGTTAATGATGTAAAATGGTTTACCTCATCCACTAAAGACTTCAACTCAATAAATAAATAAAAAGATAATCAAGAAAATTATTGGTGATAAAATCGTTTTACCTCATCAACTAATGACTTCAACTTGGAATGGTTGTCTTTTTTCAGCTGCTTCTTCCTCTTTGCTCTAAGTTCCTCTGCATGTCATTATTTATATTAAGATGCATGAGCCTCTTTAGAATTAACATAAATTTTATTCATTGGGAATAATGCAGTATCAGGAAAAAATGGCCTGATATATCTCATGGACCAACCTTTTGCAGCTTTAACTTGGTTCAAAATATATTCCCTCTCTTTTGGGTCGAGTAGTAGTTGCTGAGCTTTTGCTAATGCTGTTTGAGGGGAAAACAAATAAATTAAGAACTAAATGAAAACTCTGGAAATGCAATACCTAAACGAAGATTCAAACAGTGCAGATTTAATTAGACAGCTATATTGTTCATTTCATGAATTTAAACAGGCTATAATTGGGTAATATAGAGTTTAGCAAATAGTAGAATAGAGCCCCCGGGAAAAATTGGGACTGATCAAATAAAACTGCCTCCTCCCAAAATCAGACATGGTTTTTAGAATACCTTTTCTATCTACAAAAATGACTGGCTATGAACAGAATAAACCAACCATTCCAACTACTTGAATGGTCACAGCTTAGTCATCGAATAATAGCATAACTAATATATTAATCTAACCAATCACTCCCACAAGAAATCATGTTTACCAGCTCTTATAAAGTAACATTGAGCCTTTCAAAGATTTATTTGAATCCAAAAAAGAGTCTCTCAACCATAAAAAAATGGCCTCCTGCCTGGGCTAGATAGCATCATAGCAGTAACTTTAACTCTTTACTTGCACTTTTAGTAGTAGGGTATACATTGACGTATTGTTTTTTTTTTTTATAAAAGTTGTAACAAATCAAAGGTTACAAGGAAAGGAACATATTTAGAACATGCATTTGTTCTTTTTGCATCTGAGACAAACCAAGCGATTGCACAAAAGAAAGCAAAATCACCAGGTCTAAAATAGAATACAGGCTCATGTGCAAGGAATCACATATTTCCTTCAGAAATCAGGATGATATTAGGGCTATTTACCTCCAAATGCCTCCTTAGCCTGTGGATGTTTGCATTTATCGGGGTGAACCAGCAAAGACAACTGTAAGAGGAGAAAGTAGCATCAAAACCTGTCATTATTTCTCATTATTACCAATAAACCCCATAACAATAATGTTGTACTTCAAAAATATCACCTTACGATATTGCCTTTTCACTTCATCTACAGAGGAATCAAATGGTAGGTTAAGAAATTCAAAAGCATTTAACTTGAAGCATGAGAGGATCCTGCAGCAGCCAAAAAAATTACATGATACGTCAGCTCGATTCTTCTTTGTTATGAGAAACAAAATAATGAATAAAATGTGAGATCAATCAGAATTAAAGTGGGGTTACTAATCAACAAAGACCTTTACAAACTCTTTATAAAAGAGGTCTTGCGTGAGACCGTTTCACGGTGAGACAAAGCATAATTTGGGCATGACGCTAAGGGATAGGTGTTAATTTATGCTAATTTGTGTCAAACCGTCTCACACAGGTCTCTGCCTTATAAAATTATGCCATTAACTTCAAACATGTAGTTTTCCAATGATTAGGAATAAGTTAATTTAGCTTTCTTCACTCCCTTAAATTTTCCTTGGTCCAGCCTTTGTTGCACCCATCCTTAATCCAAAACCCCAACATGCATTTAATACTATCCAACATCATTTTATTGCCTTATGTTTACAGAGTTAATCATATATACCAGATTTTTTCAATGTCAGGAATGGTCAGAGTATGGTCCTTATTATTGTATTGTTCAGTTGACATTGAGAATGACTATCATTACTATAAACTTTGTTTATTTTGTCGATTGTTTTGGAAGGGAGTCAATTATCTTTTAATATATTTCCTTTTAGAAAACAACATTACTTAAATAATTATTTGTAAACAATAAACATTTAAAAAATATTATCCAAAGGAATATATTGAAAACGATTTTGATGCAATTTTGGGAGTGGGATGATAGCCATTCCACCCAAAATGTCAAGGAATCATGATTCCTTAGTTTCGGGATATGAAACAATTGCACCAAGTAATCAAAGTAGTGCACCAAACAACCTTTTCTCATTCCATTTGCATTCCCCACCTATGAAGTCCCCAACCAAGTATCCCCTTAGGTTTTAATTATATATATTGTTTAGTCTGTCAGTAATACAATTTTTGGTATTTTACACCATAGAACTAATAAAAAAGAATAGATTGAATCAAATGATTATAAGGTTACGATTAATATATGACAAACATATTTTTAGCTATGTTTTGAAATTTTAATGTTTGATCACGTTCAAGAGGTGAATGAGTGCATAGTGCCTCGGGCATCAGGGAGCCCTTTGCACCTCAATGAGCCTTGCACCTCTAAAACCTATATTCATTTTTTTGTTCACAAAGTCTTATGACTCTACAGACCATGTATATACCAGATACTGAATGGCAATAATCCTGGCACATCACCCAAAGATGAGACGAGCTCTGCATCTATAATATAAATGGTTTTAAGCTCAAATATCGAGCACTTTGATCATATAATACCAACGGCAGAGAGGGTAGAAGCACACGATATGCAACAGCAAAGTTTATTAAACTATAAGATCACAGCAAAAAGATAGGACTAGACCTTCCTTAGGGGAGACTGGAGAGAGAGATTAAAAAGTAACGTTCTTGAACCATATCACTAGCGTTGATCATGAAGAATTGAAAAAAAATTCAAGAAACATATCTGTCAGCAAAAACAATTACAGGCTAAAGCTCCATCATAGCATCCTAAGTAATTTTAGCATCAGTTCTTGCCGAATAATCTAAAATACACTATTCTGGTTGAATAACCTTAATTCCACCTATACATAACTCAAAATTTTATATGATTTCCAGGTTTCAACTCTTCTTCCTTTCCTTGGCTCAAAGTACTTTGGAAGGTTCCAATACCTAAGAAATTTCAGGTTTTTCTATGGTTGAAGATGCCTAACAAAAGTTCTAATAATCTGTTTTTGTAATAGATTTTGCAAGAGACTGAAGTTATGCCTGTCAGTTTTCATATCTAAAATTAAAAAACTATATGTTCGTATAAAATTTTACATAAAATATCCACAGAATTTCTCTTCACCGGTCAATTTCAGGTAAAACCACAATTAGGAATAAATCCACACACATCCGCTCAAGCGAACGAATGCTCTATATCAATAATGGAAAAACTTTTGGAGAAGAAAGCACAACAGGCCTCTAATAAAGAAAACAAATAACTCTCCGAACATAAACCTATATACGTATTCAGTAAATTAAAACCTGCTGACTTCATTTTCGCGCTCAACCTCGCTGACTTCAGCGAAAAATTGTTTGAGCAGCAGATCATCCTCGGCGGTAGAAGGAGCCGCGGCGCCGGGGGCGGAGGTGGTCGCACTATTATCACCCATCGGGGTTTCTGAATTTCTCTCACAAATTCCGGTTGTAAAATGTAAATAAAGGCTCCAGGGGAGAATTATTACATGTTTGGGCCAAAAAGGATACTGTTGGTTCTGGGCTTTAGTATCGGTTTCTTAGGGCCCAACCCTCCTTATGGGCCCAAAAAAATGGGTCATTCCTATAACAAATGAGCCTAAATTATTACGTGTTCACCCTTTCGATGTCTTCACCCCTCACATGAGTTCACCTACCTCTTATTTTTCAAAATTACCCTCCTTACTCATAAATTTTAATTTTCCTCCTAACTCACCCCCTTTTTGGATTTCTCTTCATCATGGTTCGATTTCGCATTCACTACTCAATATATGTGTAGTGTATTTCGTTTTCGAGTTTTTTTTTTACAAAAATCGTGTTTTGCAAAAACTCAGCATTGGTTCACCGAGTTTTGTGAGATTTTTCGAAAAAAAAATCCACGTTTTGAATCAAAACTCGGCCAACTTTTTCACGTTATGATTCAAAACTCGGCCAACTTTTCTACATTTTGATTCAGCACTAGTTTGCCGAGTTTTGAATCAAAACGTGGAAAACTTGATCGAGTTTTGAATCTTAACGTGGAAAAGTTGGTCGAGTTTTGATTCAAAATATGGAACTTTTTTCCAAAAAATCTCACAAAATTCGGCGAACCAGTGCTGAGTTTTTACAAAACACGATTTTTGTAAAAAAAAAAAAAACTCGGAAACGAAATACACTACACATATATTTATTACAACTACACAATCATGCAATAATACGGTCAAATAAAACAATAATAACATGAAAAATAATCAATTATAAAAAAATAACTATATTTTGGGTGAGAGGAAGGTAAAAAACTGTTTTTTTTTGTTTATTTATGGGTGGAGGGTGAACTCAGCATACAAGGGTAGCATAGTCTTTTTAACTATTAATTCAAAATATAAATTGGGGTGGGGTGAACACATAATATGGGGGGCCGTGGCCCAAGACAAATTCTTGTATCTAATTAGATTTAAAGTGATTTTAATTAGATTTTTAGTGATTTTGATATACTTTGATTTGAATTTTTAACCTTTAAAATTAAAATTGTGGTTCAATTGAATTAATTGCATCATATAATCGAATATATTAAAACTCAATGATTATAGATATTAAACGGATTAGCTCTAACTCATTAAAATGATTTAAGATCTTCTCGGTTCACTTAAAATGGTCTATTAATAGTTGAGACCTAACTCTAATCATAGCGGACTACGAATTAAACGAGTAACTAACGGAATAAGTGATAAAAAAACTAAAAATTTAAATAACTGCATGATAAATTTTAAGTTCACCCTGTATTGTTTATTGAATCCATTCGCACAATCAAATTTTAAAATTTTCAACTATTCATTAGTAGAAAGTTAATTAACACTTTACAAGTTGAAAACTAAAGAGTCAAGTAGTTGGGCAATTGTTACTAAAAAAAGAATCCTTTTAATCAAGGTGCTTGTGTTAATTAGAGTTAAAGTGTCCTCATAGTCGTTTTGAGAAATGTACTTCGAACACTTGTACGCAGCAAAATAAATATTATATATATATGAATATAATTTAAACAAATAATTCAACTTGATAACCTCACTCAGACTCTCAGACTAATCGGTGGAACCTTAAAAACAAGAGTTCACACTCAATTTCATCACCATTCTCAAAAGAATTACTCTGATTTACTCTTTACACCCTACTCTGAAGAGCTTTAGGGTGTTGTACTGTACAACACATTAAAGCCCTGCAGGGCAGTAGAGTGAATAAAATCCAAAAAATGCTAAGCAATTACTCCAATTCAACATATAAAAGCATCAATGCCCACCTCATTCATGGTATAGGTTGTGTAGGCATAACTTTGACTAACATGCATAAATAACAGGGGACTCTCAAAATTTACAACTCTAAATCTGTTACACAGTGATCCAAGGAGGACTATTGTTCCTTTATAGCAAAATTTCTCCAAATTGTCTAAACTCCTCTCATACAAACACGTATTTAACGTCACCATAAGCCTGATTGACATGCATCTTAAGGTTAAATATGCCCGACGATAGGTAGAGCGGGCACCAACAGCATCAACTTTCAGAATGTAGGAGGTTATCTGGTAACAAAATATTGCACAAGATCAACACAGTGTAGAAAATAATGGAGTAGATATTATCAAGCAAATATCAACGAGGGTAAGATATAGATGGATTTTCTAAGCATTTTAGATTTGTTATCCATCTTGTTTTTAAATGAGATTAGAACTATAGAAGCCACTCAATTCTGAAGAATTAAATTTATAAAATTAAGAAAATCTAGTAAAAACTCAAGAGGGAAAGATTCTAGTGACAAGTTTTGTATTTCTGTAGCGTGTTTAGTATTAGGGCCTGAGCCTTCCATGTAATTCAAAACGAAATTCGATACACGGCCTTTCAAATTTTGCAACTCTATCATATGACTATTTTCTGACAAGACCTGCTGACATGGCAGTGTACGAAATTACAAAAAATTAAAATGTTGCGACTTTTTTTAGAATAAAATGTTGTGATTAAATTGACACATTAACAAAAGATCATGAATTTATTAGCAAATTTTCAAAGATTTTCATGTGCATAATAATGTCAGAAAATAGTCATATGATATAATTGCAAAATTTAAAAAGTCTATGACTCTGTATCCAATTGCAAATTTTAAAAAATATACTGTAATTGGAAAAACATAAAAAGATTGTGATTTTTTATACAATTTACTCAAATTCTTTTGAGACCCACTCCCAACTTCAGTTTTGTAAACCAAAATCATTGGATTTCTAGAGCAATCATGCAAAACAAACCAACCTAAAACCCAGCCTGGATGAGATACCTAATCCCGTGTCGACATTGACCAACAGTGAATTTTGTGTGCGTATTCTTAGGGAAAAATTAAACTTCGAGTCAAGCTATCCCAAGTCAAATTTTCAGGTTAAAAAGAATGATGCACAATAGACAAGTCAAAGACGACTCACCAATGAAATTGCTTAATTGGATGTAGAAGCAGCAGCACTTGGAGCTCGTGTGCCATCTTCATTTGAAGAACCCATCACTATGGCCGGCTGTTCAGCAGTATCCTCTACTATGATAGTTGATGCAGTAGATGGATTTGTTCTACTAACTTGTTCTACTTGAAGATGATCCATCATCCGCGATATTGTGGGAATTTCTGGAACAGTGGTGGTACCTTCTCCATGAACTTCAGGAGTAGAATTGTTACGAGCAAATAGTCTCTCTTTCCAACCTCTTGTGCTCTTGGTTATTGAATCTTTGTATCTGTAATTCAAGAAACAAAAACTTTGGTACATACACACAAAAAGGGGCTCTCCCCCAATGTCAAATATATTGAATATACGATTGTCTTCATTGATATTATTATTAGGGGAAATAATTTTTAGTCCGGTAAGTTTGCCCATTTTTGGTTTCAAGACACTTCATTTTCCCGGATTGAATTTCGTCCTGTTAACTTTTGAAATCAAACTTTTTAGTCCTTTGACCGGTTACACCCGATTAGTACTCGGTTTTGAAAGTTAACAGGACGAAGAAAAAGAGAAACCACATCAGCTCAAAACTGTTCGCTTACCATCTGTAGCCAGTCAAAAGACTAAAATGCTGAATTTTGAAAGTAAAAAGGATGAAATTCAATTCAGTTAGTGGAGCATCTTGAAACTAAAAAGGCAAATTCTTGTATGCACAAGTTTCACCCCATGCCACTGGTGTAGTTTTTGCAATATATAATACCACTATGCTTATAAAGTAATACTGTAGGAAATCTCCTAGGATTAATCTCAGAATAATATCAGGGATAGTGCAGGAAATCAGGGATTGATGATCTCTCCTATAGTTCAGGAAATTGATTGTTGACTTTCCTTATTTAGTGTAGCATAATTGTATATATAAACTAGAATGCATTGTATGTGAAAGTATCAAATAATAAGATGAATATATTCTTAGAACCTTTCTTCATGGTATCAGAGCCCTACTAGGGTCTCTGGGAACATACCACCTTCGTTTCTTGTTAGTCGTCCCAGCCTTAATTGCTGGTTTGTTTGTTATTTTTTCTCTTCAGCCTTTATTGCTGACCTTTGTCTCCCTATTTTTATTACCCTACCCAATCGTTTGGAGTATTTAGTATGGAGAAAATTGACAAGCTAAAGAGTATGTTGGGGACAGTTGAAAAATCTGCAACTAGCAATTCTCAACCAATGAATCATGGTATGTGTTCATTGACACTTTCAGGTAATACTCTAGTCTCTCTTGGATTAAATGTGTTTGGAAATGAGCTTAAGAATGTGTGGATCCTTGATTCTGGTGCTACGGACCATATGACACATATATCAAAAAAATTCATAACCTATACCCCCTGTCCTAGCAATAGAAAAATTGTTGTTGCTGATGGTACTACGACCACAGTAGCAGGAATAGGAGATGTTCAAGTTACCCCAAAATTTATTCTTAGAAATGTTCTCCATGTACCCCAGTTATCTACAAATTTGGTCTCCATACAAAAGCTTACCAAAGATCTTATTGGTTGTGTTATATTCCATAATTCACATTGTGACTTTCAGGATCAGAGTTCGGGAAAGAGGATTAGACTTGCTAAAGAGCATAATGAAAGTCACTTGGATACATTAAGTCAACCGGAATTCAGTGAATCTGCTTTGTCCACATCGTTTTCTTCCTCTAATAAGGATATCATTTGGTTACATCATAGGCGTCTAGGTCATGTATCTTTTCCTACATTGAAAATAATGTTTCCCTCTTTGTTCACAGGAATCAATGTTCAGTCTTTTCATTGTGATATCTGTGAGTATGCGAAACACACTCGTGTACCATTTTCCATCAGTAATAAAAGATCTTCTTCCCCTTTCCTTTTAATCCATAGCGATATTTGGGGACCATCAAATGTTCCAAACATATCAGGGTCTAGGTGGTTTGTCTCATTTATAGATGATTGCACAAGAGTCTCGTGGATCTATTTACTCAAAAACAAATCTGATGTGAGTCATATTTTTCCTATCTTTCATACAATGATTCAAACCCAATTTGGCACCAAAATAAAACACTTTCGTTCGGATAATGCTCGTGATTATTTCAATCAAATCTTGAGTCAGTATTTCCAAAAGGAAGGAATCATACATGAATCCTCTTGTGTAACCACTCCACAACAAAATGGGGTGGCTGAAAGGAAAAATCGACATCTTCTTGAGTGCACTAGGGCCTTATTGTTTCAGCAAAACGTGCCAAAATCTTATTGGGGAGAAGCTGTACTCACATCAGCTTATGTTATAAACAGAATTCCTTCCAGAGTCTTAGGGTTTCTAAGTCCACTAGAAAACTTGTCCAAATTCTACCCTGATATTCGATCTTCATTTAATCTCCCTCCTCGAGTTTTTGGGTGTACTTCCTTTGTCCATGTTCATAGTCACAATCGTGGGAAATTAGACCCTCGTGCTCTTAAGTGTGTCTTCGTGGGGTACTCGTCTACTCAAAAGGGTTACAAATGTTATCATTCACCAACTAGAAAACTCTATGTCTCAGCCGATGTTACATTTGTTGAAAATCAGCCATATTTCACCACTCCTTATCTTCAGGGGGAGTTACATACACTTGAAGATAAGGAGTCAAACTTTCCACCCCTGCAGTCATCGTCCAAATCCAAATCTCTAGAGTCAAGTCCACAATCTGATGGTAAAATCTTTGACTGGTTCCGGTTTGACAAAGTGTATGCAAGGAAAGGAGATCCCATCATGACTACAAGGCAAGAACAACCCTCTGAACCGAGCTCCGAAAATGAGGTAACAATTAATGAATTAAATCTAGATTATACACAACCAATTGAACAACATTCTTCTAGCCCTGAACCTCTTTTTCCCGAACCACTTAACCTTGACCAGGATCTACACCTACCTATTGCTGTAAGAAAAAAGACCCGAGAATGCACCAAAAAGCCTTTATACCCATTGTCTAACTTTGTGTCTTTTGAGAAGTTTTCCCCAAGCCATCAAAGCTATCTTTCCACCTTAAACACAGTTTCTATTCCTAGCTCATTATCTGAAGCATTATCAAAGAAAGAATGGAGACTTGCTATGGAAGTGGAAATGGATGCATTAAAGAAGAATGAGACTTGGGAGTTGGTTGATTTACCAAAGGGTAAGAAAACAGTGGGCTGTAAGTGGGTTTATACAGTGAAATATAAGGCAGATGGGTCCCTGGAACGCTACAAGGCAAGGTTAGTTGCAAAAGGATACACACAAACATATGGAGTAGATTATGAAGAAACTTTTGCCCCGGTAGCAAAGATGAATACTGTGAAGATTTTATTGTCCTTGGCTGTTCACTTTAATTGGGAGTTGCAGCAATATGATGTGAAGAATGCATTTCTTCATGGAGATTTAGAAAAGGAAATCTATATGAGCATTCCACCGGGATATAGTGGGGTTGACGGGAACAAGGTCTGTCGATTAAAAAAGTCATTATATGGTCTGAAACAATCACCACGTGCTTGGTTTGGACGATTTTCCAAGGTGATGATAGCTAGTGGCTACAAGCAAAGTCAAGGAGATCACACACTTTTTATCAAGCATTCAGCCTCAGGGGGAGTCACGATTTTAATTGTTTACGTGGATGACATGATAGTGACAGGAAGTGATGAAGTAGAGAAAGAGGCTTTGAAGTTGTGTCTAGCCAAGGAATTTGAAATAAAAGATCTAGGAAGACTGAAGTATTTCCTTGGAATTGAGGTGGCTCGATCAAAGCAGGGAATTTTTATTTCTCAGCAGAAGTATGTGACAGACTTGCTCAAGGAAACAGGCATGATGGCTAGCAAACCAGTTGGAACTCCCATTGAACAGAACCACAAATTAGGCGAGGCTCTTGGAGATAAGGCTGTGAACAAAGAAATGTACCAAAGACTGGTTGGGAAACTTATCTATCTTGCACATACTAGGCCAGATATAGCTTACTCAGTTAGTGTTCTCAGTCAGTTTATGCATGATCCTAGGGAAGTTCACCTACAAGCAGCGTACCGAGTGCTTCATTACTTAAAAGCACATTCTGGGAGAGGTATTTTATTCAAAAAGGGATCTGAAATCGATGTGGCAATTTACACAGATGCAGACTTTGCAGGATCTCTAGTTGACAGACGATCAACTTCAGGCTATTGTACCTTTTTGGGAGGAAATTTAATATCCTGGAGAAGCAAGAAACAAAGTGTGGTAGCGAGGTCAAGTGCTGAAGCAGAATTTAGAGCTATGGCAGAAGGAATATGTGAATTATTGTGGGTCAAAATTATCCTAGAGGACCTGAAGATTCAATGGAGCAACCCGATGAAGCTATTCTGTGATAACAAATCTGCTATAAGTATAGCTCACAACCCTGTGCAACACGACAGGACAAAACACATAGAGATAGATAGACACTTTATAAAAGAAAAGTTGGATAGTGGACTGATTTGTACACCATATGTCCCGACGAGGCTTCAACTTGCAGATGTGATGACAAAGGGACTGTGCAACAGCGTGTTCCACGAGAATGTTAGCAAGCTGGGAATGGAAGATCTATATTCACCAGCTTGAGGGGGAGTGTAGGAAATCTCCTAGGATTAATCTCAGAATAATATCAGGGATAGTGCAGGAAATCAGGGATTGATGATCTCTCCTATAGTTCAGGAAATTGATTGTTGACTTTCCTTATTTAGTGTAGCATAATTGTATATATAAACTAGAATGCATTGTATGTGAAAGTATCAAATAATAAGATGAATATATTCTTAGAACCTTTCTTCAAATACCACAACATTTTCCACACAAATCGGTGTTTTTGTGTGTGTAAAATGTTATGGTATTACTTTATAAGCGGTATTACTTGATAAGTGATGTGGTATTACAAATTGAAAGAAATTGCACTGTGCAACTGATGCGTGCAAGTGTGACTCAAACAAAATGGACAAACTTACAGGAATAAGAATTACTTTTGCCTTATTATTATTACTATTATTATTTTCTTTTTCTTGTCATGTTGTTCATAGTGACAAGGGTGACAGCACAGTTCCTCGTACCTCGTTGACAATGCACTAAGGCGGGTTTTCAGTGAATCTGAGAATGACTGGAAATCTGATGGTCCAGCTCTATCTTGACTACTAGGTGAAGTCTGTACAGGAGACCTAGAAAAAGAAAATAAGATTATCGTGTTGGACCACAACTTGATGAACGTATAAACATAAAGTAACTGAGCATGCTATATCAATATCTACCTATTGCTTGAGGATGTCCCGGCCCCACCACTTGATCCTGAGGCAGCATTAGTAATATGCTGTTCCAATTGATCAGAAGAGGACCGTTCAATAAATGGAGAATTAGGGCCAGATGTAATAACTTCAGGATTGCCATCTCTCTGAGCTAGAGAAGAAGCAGCTGAGGCCTCGTTTGGTTGACTTGAGAACACCAGAAAATGTGGGCTCCGCTGAGAAGATCGACTCCTCTGACCTTCCCTCCGAGCAATGTGACGGGCTCGTCCCATTGCAGCAGCAGCAGCAAGGTGCTGGATGATGCGTTCTTGAAGTTCAGACTCACTTGCATTAACAGGCAACTGTACAAAGAAATTTCTATTAGATCATGTGTAGGGGTGTAAGTGAGTCGAGCCAGCTCACGAGCTACCCGTGCTCAACTCGGAAAAAGCTCGAAATCGGCTTGAATTTAATCGAGTCGAGCTACTCGAGCTTACACAATTTTACTATTTTACCCACAATACGATAATTATTTACAAATATACTCTAATCATAAGAAAAAATCTAATAAATGTTATGTAAGTTATTGAGTCGTGTCGAGTTGAGCCGTGTATTTCGAGTTTTCCATCGAGTCGAGCTTGAGTTCAAAAGAATTGAACTAACTCAATCGAGTTTTTTAATGGAGTCGAATTCGAGCTTGACACTACTCAACTCGGTTTGGCTCAATTACACTCCTAACCATGTGTGGAAAATGTAGACATTTTGAGAAAACTGCAAAATTGCTCTCATATCTATTGAGTGTTGGCGATTTTAGTCTCATATGAACCATTTTCCTCAGTTAAGTCCCATAACTTTTAAAATGATGCAATTTTAGTCCTGTATTGACAATTTTTTGTTTAGGGTGAAAATTAATTTGTGATTTTTCTTAATGTGTTGGGGACTCATTAAGCCACTTAAGCTAAACCATGACATTAGTCAGGTTACTGCAGCCTAGTCAAATATATAGGACTAAAATTGCATCATGCTAAAAGTAATGGGACTTAATTGAGAAAATTAATTTGCATGAAACTATAATCGCCAACACCCAATACATAAAGGGACTAATCTTGCAATTTACTCACATTTAATAGAAGATAAAAATAGAGGAGAAACAAACATGTTGCAACTCAAAGTCCCCCAAAGCTGGATGATGAAATATAGTCGTATTTCTAGGAGGATTCATTCGTATATTCCTCTCATTCTCCACAGCATCGAGCAATTCCTGGCTGCCCAATAAGCACATAAATATGAGCCTTAACCGGATAAAAGTGGCAAGAAGAAGCTGAAGCATATTAAGGGTGTGTTTGCAACTTCAACTGAATAGTGTAGAATCACTTTTTTTTACAAAGCTGTTAAACTCAGCTTTTTTGAGAAAAAAGAAATGATTCTAAGTCTCGAGTTTGCAAACACACCCTAAATGGGGGCAATTAAATTACTATACCCGATGGGATCCTTTAAGCTGATGTTCTGCCAACACATGGGGCACTGTGAGCTTCTCTGGCACCTATGAATATATTTTAATGTTATCACTATGTAGCCCAGCACCATTCTTGGGAAGAAAAAAGTTGAATAAGCACCATTCTCTTACTCGATTCATTTTCTGGGGGGGTGGTGGTGGTGGAAACCACATTCACCAGACATTTTTCTTATTAATACATCACATAATCTAACACAGATTTCTAGGAAACATTTGGCCTCCATGAAATTGAAGTTGAACTCCCTTTAAAAAACACTATGACTAGATCTGAAGTCCAGTAGAAAGAACAAGAATAAATGTCATGTGTAGCAACTTCTCCAGCCATGTGAATGTTAAGTTGAATTCATATTATATGTGTATCAAATCAACATATGATTATCTACTCTCTCATCTTAACATATATGTTCTTCAACCAAAAGAATTCAAGGTCAAAATATGCTTTAGACGTTACAACAAAGCTATGAAGTATGCCCTCGGATAAATGTTCAACCAATATGAGAGGAACCCTGATTATTCTAATATTAACATATGTAAGTGAAGAGAACAGAAATCAGTAAGAGGTATGAAAAATTACCAGACATCAATAAATATGCCAAAAAAGAAAGAAAAAACTAAAGGAAAATAGAAAATTCGTTTCTGGGAAGGGAGACGAGTTATGTACCATTCAAGAATGCACTGGAGATGAAACTCATGCTTGCAAGTAGTTAACTGCAATAAAGAAAATTTAATCAGTTAAGCACACATCAGCTGCACTCCACAATAAAATTGCTGAATACACCCACATGTACAGCATTTTTAAGCTGTCCGTACAATCAAATAAAGCTACAAAGGGGTGGGGGTGGACATAAAGTAATTTTGTGGTTGCCAATAGCCACTCGTACTCACCGTTGAAGGATCACTATCACAAAAGGCTTCAAGGCATATACTACAAGCATCATCACATGCTTCTTGAATTCCCCCTTCAACAAAAGCCGCAGCGGAAGTCAAATGGTTCTCGGAAACCTTTCCATCTTCCATCTGTCAAAATTGAGATATTCATCCAAACAAGACGTGAAATTAGAATCATTTTCTTTGAAATAAAAAGTCCAAGAAATTGGAGATAAAAACAAAAGGAAGTGAATTCATGTGAAAAAACTACAATGGAACGCCAAGGAAACCCACATAGATCATAAACTAAATTTAAAAAAGAAAAATGAGCATTGAGCCAACTTTTAAAATATCAATTGCCTGTCTGATATACACGAAATTTTGTCTTGACAAGAAGCTACACAGTACAATTGAACTGAACCATCTAATTCCAATATCTTCCATAAATGAGTCTCACAATCGATGTTTTATAATTCAATAGCCACCAAGAGAAAAAGAAAAAACGTACATAAGCTCCACTAAAACACAGTAATTATCTTAACCAAAACTAATGGCTCCTATGTAGCCAATTTATGCTATATACATAAAAAAACTGCAATAGTGGTTCAAACCCAAACCCCATCAAAATTGGTGGGGAAAAAAGGGAAAAAAAATGATCTGAACCCCCAAATAAGCCAGAATACAATATTCGCATATCAACAACACAGCTCCAGACAGGCATCTAAAACCCACAAAAAATACAGCACCTTTTCACAATCAGAATTATGGGTTCATAAGAGAATACACAAAGATAAATCCATCCAAAGGCCATAAAATTCTTTAACTATAACGACATCAAATTTTTAAAAAATACCTTAAAGAAAAGAGAATCGGCCTCTGGTGTGGAATGTAACCAATCAAACAGCAGATCAAAGCTGAGCAGTAACGGAAGATATGATTTTGGTATATGTAGATTGTAGAGAAGGTGTGAAAGAGGAGAGAGATTAGATTATAGTGATGAAGGAATTGGAATTTGGGGTTAGAAAAGTGAGAAGGAGGAAAAAGTGTTGTGGACTTTTGTTTTGTTGGTTTTTGGAGAATTATTACGATCTTTCTCTTTCCCTTTTATCCTCGTTTTTCTTTTTCATTTATTATTGTAGTGAAGACTTCCTTCCTCCTGGGGTTGGGTTGGGTTCATTATTGGCCAAATTTAATGTGAGACCTCTACTAGTCGTCGCAACACAGGACAAAAGCCGACCGTCACATGGATGGAGAACACAACTATTTATATTTCCTATCAATATACCATTTTATTAATTTAAAAAAATTGTTTTTAAAATAAACTATACTATTTCCGTTCCGTTACAAACTACACGAGTTTTTATGTAATAGTACTTAATAAAGTGAAAATTTTGTTTTTTTAGAGATGGTAGTAGGGCCATTTTCACTTTATTGGAGAGTAATAGAAAAAAATGTGTTAGGTTAGTGTGAGAGAAGTAGTTACATTTTTGTATATAATTTTAAAATAGTTGAGAGAGATTATTAAAAGATTAATTATTATTTTATTTTCATTTTTAAAAAAAATGTTGTATGAGGCGAACATATTTTGGTCAAATGATGCACCTGATATGGACGGGGGAGTATTACATTTTAATCCTGATGTTTTGAATCAATGAATGTATATTAAAATTAATTGGGTTTTTATTATATACCTTACTAAATGTTTATCTATCTTATTGAAAAAAATACATGTATTTGAATATTTTAATGATTTGCAGGGTAAACTTGGAAGACATGCAAATAATTTACATTTTAAAGTACAAATTGTCATAAAATTTACAAATGAATTAAAAGATTAAAATGTCGCTTATTATGACGGTGAGACAATCTCACAAATTTTCGTGTTGGTCATAAAATTAATGACATAATGTAAAAGTATATTTTTAGGGGTGTATTTAGCCATGGGTGTCAGGCAGTAGCACTCTTTTGCTACATCTACAATCTTTGTTCAAAAATAATTTTACCGTGAACAACATTAATTAATTTTGCCTATTCTGTTGCTTTCACTTGAGAATCGTCAAATAAAGCCACGAGCTTCTGTACTTCCAAATTCTTGTTGAAAAAAATTCAGCCAACGTTGGCTTCAATACAAGACAAAATCATGTTTGTTGTTGTTGGTTCAACAATTGTAAGAAACAATAAACTAGAGAGCTTTACAATTAGCGTTACGAGTACAACTACTGTATAGCAGGCTAGCAGCATTGTAACGAGTACGACTATTGCTTATACCGGTACAACTATCGTTAAATGTAAATAAATAAGACATTTTAAGAAAAGCGTAACGAGTACAATTACTGTTCATGTAAACAAATAAGACAGGGTTTACTAGAGGTGAAGATAGTCAGGTCCAAATTTAAAATTACATTCACTGTCCAATGACCAGAAACTCGTACAAAGATTAAATATCCACAATTCCGTGCATACAGTCATGTATATATGCAAATACAGCCGTGCATACAGTCATGTATATATGCAAATACAGAAGATCCAAAAAGGACACGTTGTGAAGATTTTATTGTGTCTATAGTTTCGAGTAGATACAACTACTAATGACTTAATTATAGGATAAGGAGCTTATCAAAGGCAGTAAATTAAACATCAACAACGGCGTCCGTCTCTATCTATCCCTAAACAGTTGATTTTTCAGCAAAAAAACCGGTGGTGTTCACTGATGAAATTGCACTCATTAACCCGTATCATCTATCTACTTACCAATGAAGCCAAACCAGTGAAGGACAACGGCTAAAAGGAGCATAAATACAGCCAAAATCATTCCAGGTCTTCCCAAAACCCAATTCTTTGTCTTCCTTGCACCTTCCACGCCGCGTTGAACTCTGTCAGCCCATCGCATCTGCACAATCACACACCCAGAGTAAAACTTGTTATACATATAACTATCCTGTATCTTATTTCTAATCACTGTTAACAAAATTAAATAATAATACTAGACAAAAACTTGTATGATACAGATTTCATTTGCAATTATTATATGACACATTAGTTATGGGGCTCCAGCCCAATCATATTTGAAAAGGAAGCATGACCCAAATACCAAGACGGGGCTAAGTCTCACCTACGATTCATAATTTTTTTTTACAAGACTTTGTCATTTAAAACAAACAAGATACCATTTCTGTGAAAGAAAAGATAGTGTCTTCTCTAAGAACTTTCTCAAGCTACACATGCTTGAGAAACAAGAGACATCACATGTCAGCTTCTGGAAGTATTGGGAAAAGACACAACTTTGTCTGAAATGATATACATGTCTTATAGTATGTCAAAATGGCTATATTACATTTTTCAACAAGTGGCTATATCTCATTTTATAGAACAAAAAGGCTCCAAAATCCATATTTAATGTTGTTCTTTCTTCATTAAATGCATCTGATGAATTTGAAAATACATTAGGGATGTAAACAAACCAAGCCACTTGTGAGCTACTAGGATCCCAATTCTATAGAAAACTCGACCGAGGTCATTTAAATGAACAGTCCAACCTCAAACTAGATAATGTTCAGCCCGTTATTTGTATTTCAAGTAAGCTTGTGATCTATCAATACACTAGATAAATTAAGCTCAAGCTCAGCTCAATAATAAACAAGCCAAGCTCAAACTATCAAATTTCAGCTAAACTCAGATTCATCACATCCTAAATATATTACTAAATCAAAGATTAATACTATCAGTACCAGGATATGAATGAAAGGATATAAGTAAAAGGTGATATAATTAATACGAACCATTGAGTCCAAAGCATCGGGCGACAAAGACGACATGGCTTGCTGAGCTTTCT
Organism: Galeopsis tetrahit; assembly: GCA_963675135.1. NCBI lineage: Eukaryota > Viridiplantae > Streptophyta > Magnoliopsida > Lamiales > Lamiaceae > Galeopsis > Galeopsis tetrahit. The sequence goes on from OY776129.1 coordinate 71,461,230, forward strand.
CTGCATCTTCGCGTGAGAGCTTGAATCCAAATTGCTCACTCATGTTGGCCATCACTTCAGGGCTCATATTTTTTACCATTGACGAAAACATCTGCCAGTTAAAGTCAGAATTCAGTTTAAAAAAAAAACACATAATCAAGAGTAGAATCTAAACGCATCTTCTTGCAGTAGGAGAGGAACGAAAAGAAACCAAACAAGCAGTCAAGCACAAATTCCATTTTCCACCGATGGTGTAATTCAAACTATGAAGTAATCTTATACCAAAGATATGATGATTTATTCATTGAAAGGAATGTTTCTTAACAACATTTATCTTTTGGAATTACAAATACCCCATCTGACCAGCACAAGTTAGCCAACTAACATTAATTAGAAAAGGTCAAAATTACACTTGAGAGAAGAGATTGTTGGAATATTTTTTTAAAAGTAGCTCTGCCCTTGGTTCAAAATAAAATTCAATCATTAAGATTACCAATTACAATTAACAATCCATACTTGTTCTAGTATTTAAAACAAAAGCAAATAAAAGAAAGTCGCACTCCTGCAGATGTAAACATATTTAGATATGCATGTCTTATTTGGGGTGCGGCATGGCAGCATGAAGAAAGACTGGGAATACGGTGAATAAGATGGTAGGAAATGGGGAGGGTAGTGGTGAACAGTGAAGGAGATAATTACATAAGGTTCTCGTTTCTATATTTTTTCCTTCTAATATTTTGTTTGTTTTTGTTAATTTAAATATATAATTATTACTCACTTTCATTACCAAGTTTATGCATTGTCATTTATAGTATTGCAACTAAGTTTATATTTATTTATACTAAAGAATGATTTGATATAAATCATACATGTACCTACTTATTTTAAAATTGCAATCAAAATATAACATTTTGGTTCATATTATTTATTTTTGGTTTGTAATGTATATATTATCAAACCTCGCCCAAGACTTAACTCGAATTATTACTATCTGCTATTCATAAGAACAGAAATATGGAAACATATTAAAAGATACAAAAATAAGCATATCCAAACAAAAAGGATAAAGAGCACATAAGAGATATACAAAAGAAATTAACGATCAACACAAATAGTATAATAAACATCATAGTTATAACACTTACCCTTTTAAGTTATAAGAATAATAGAAGTGGTGTTGAGGGTATATCTGTCCCAATCATTTCATGAACAAGAATGGAGACTTTCAAGGTTAGTTTAGTAATTTCAATTATGTCAGCAATTCTCGTTAGGTTAGAGCGGTTATTCGAGCCGAGTACTTGAACTTCGAGCTCGGCTCGATAACAATGACGAGCCTAAAATCAAAATCGGCTCGACTTGTTAACGAGCCTATCGAGCAAAGCCGAGCTCACGAGCAGCTTGGTTCATTTAACAGCACTAGGTTAGGTCAACTAACAGCTGCCAGCACATAAGTCGGATGTAAACTTGAAGGTTAGACTTAGTTCAGTAATTTCAAAAGGCAGGTTTTCAGCTTAGACCTCGAGGGTAGCATGCCAGGATTTACATGAGAAGCATGTTTTTATATAGATGTCTAGCTATCTCAGGATATCAGAAGAGATCTTTCTAAAATTTTAAGTTGAAAAAAAAAAAAAAAATCTGCAATATATGAAACCCATTCTAGCTCAAAGCAAGCATAATTCTTTAATACTCCCTCCGTCGCACTATAACTTTCTCACTTTCCTTTTTTGGACGTCACGCACAATAAGTTTTTCATTCCATTTTTTGCATATTATTTCTCTCTCAATCACATCAGTACTATATTTATTATTTTATCATACTTTATCTCATACTAATCTATTACTTTCTCTCTTTCTTAATCACATCACTTGTACTACACCTATTATTTTATCATATTCCTTAATCAAAATACCCAAAAGAAGGGGGAAACTTATAGCGGGACGACGGAAGTACTATACAGCCAAATCCAGACATACAATCATATATGCCCAACAAATTAGCATTGGAAGTTTGAGGAGGGCAAACAAGAAAGAAAGCACAATGATTGCTTTGAGATCAAACAACAAACCTGGCGCATAGCCGGATCTTTCATTTGATTTCTCATTTGCTCTTGTAGATCCACATTGGGATTCATGAAGCCTGATTGAGAGCTTGAATTAAGACTCTGCGTGGAACTACTTTCATCGGTTCTAAGCTCATCTGATCTTAACCCATTAGAACCAGAAGTTGCAGCTGAGTGTGATCCTTCCTGTCCTCTCAAAGAAGAAGCAATTTCAAACATTTTTTTACGTTCTTCAGCTGACATCTTACCCATCATATCAGTTGCCATCTTAAGCATGTCTGGTGTCATGTTTGGTGGAACTGAGCCAGGATTTGTCTGAAAACCACCTGATGATGATGCTGCTGCCTCGTTTCCTTTCAAAGAAGACGCCATCTCAAACATCTTTTGAAGGTCTTCTTGCGACATATTTCCCATCATGTCAGATGCAGTCTTAAGCATGTCAGGTGATAGGTCTGATGGAACTGATCCAGGATTGAAACTGGGACCACTCTTTGGAAACGGATTTTCTCCTTGGAAGGAGGAAGCTAAGCGGAACATTCTATCAAGTTCTTCAGGAGACATCTTCCCAATGACATTTGAGGCAGTCTTTAGCATATCAGGAGAGATACCATTGGCATTCCCACCACTTATAGCCGACAATGTTTCAGGATCAGTGCGAGAAATGAAGCTCTGGAAGGATCTACACCAAATAACCAAAAAAAAAAGCAGAAAAAAGTTAGTTTCACATAAGTTAGCATTTAATGGTTGTTGAGAAAACAGTTAACTACAGTAGCACAAAATAGTAGGTGAACCAACAACACCATCTTAATCAAACTCGGAATTAACTTTTACCATATTATAAACAGCCGGAAATTACTACGTTATGAGATGACAAGCCTTCATCATTATTAACCTTTAGCATTTCTCGTGTGAAACAATCTTCACATCATTAGTATAGTAATCAACCATAAAGTAGAACAAGATGTATACAAAGATTTAGCATCATTCATATAGCAAGAAAACCAATCCTTACATCATGGTCACAAAAATGAAATATAAGTTTCTCATCAAATAGCAATCAACCTGACTGATTCTGGGTCGTCTTTTAAAGCATTTAAAAAGTCAGCATTTGTCGACTCTGGCTTTCTCTGGTGGACAGTCTGACTTGTATTGGATTCACTAGTTCCTTGTCGTGGCAAAATGGAGTGTTCTGAAGTTAAATTCTCACGATTATCAGATGATACAGTGGCTTCTTCAGTTATCTCTTCAATAACAAGTCCTAAAGAAAAATAGGAAATTATTAAAGAATTCAGATTACCCCAAATCCAGGGAACATCAATCAGAACATAAATAATGGGAATAGAAGCAAAACAGCACACCTCTTGAACTGCGTCTACCTCCTTCTTTGACCAGTCTTTCCTCGGCATCCCTACGCATATGTAAATAGACATTATTTGATATCCAAAATCATTGCTTGAATTAAAAATAAAAATTAAATGGTCCAGAAACTGACCGAGTAGTAGGAGGTAAAGACGGCCTCAACACATCTAAGATGATAACTAAACAACAAGGTAACTGCTTAACACAGAAAATAAGTACCTTAAGACATCTGCAATAGTTTCATCGTCAGGAGAAACATCATGTGCTTTACTCAAGTCCGACACTGCATCCTGAGAATTTTTCAATGTGAAAAAATCTGAGCAAAGAAATTCTCAACAGTGGATCGATAATACAAGCCTACAAACAAAGTTCTGCAAATGAGACAAAAGTTACTCACTCCAAGTTGCCCCAATTCCTTGTATGCTTGGCCCCTTCGGTAGAGGGCTTTAGCATTGTTTGCATCATATGCCAAAACCTGCAAGATAAGAAAAGGTTGTAGCATTTTGTATGTTAGTATTCATGGTTGTCAATGCACATTTTCATATAGATATAGATATAGATACATATAGTTAGATGCTCAATAAATCAATGTACAAACATGACCAGTCAGCAAGAGTATCAGCAAGCACCATTTATCACAATAATAAATAGTAATAAGATGACTAATTCTGCTTTTGAAACGTACTCCCATGGTAAAAGAATTTGCAAGTGCATATTTTCGCCCCCAAAGCATCCAGATGGAGAGCAAAATAAAAGTATTCTTAGACTCTTATCATGGTTGACCAATTCAGATGATATAAATAATTTCTTCATGAAAAAATAAAAATAAAAGCTGTGTAGTATACATACCTCTGTGCCTTCTCTGATACATTCATCATACTGCTTGGTTTTTAAGTAGCATGACATCATATTAAGAGAGCATGCTAAAAGGATATTCCTGCCTTTCGAAGTGGGAATATCTTTAAGATTTTTCTTTGCCTAAGGACACAATAATAAACAATTAGAGAATGCGCCAAAATGAAAACCCAATGCAACATATAGATGAAAATAAGCACAAAAGCTAAACTTACACGTGAATATTTATCCAAGGCCATTTTGTACTTCCCCTGACTGTGGAGTCCATTTCCCTGACGCCAGCTGAAGTAAATTAATAATATCATTGCAAGTATTTTTTCCAAGTTCAGTACTACAGAATCTGTATTCCAATTAAACAGAATATGAAAATACATGATTTAATTTCAGCTAATTATTTCAAGGTGCATGTGACGTTCTAGAGACAACAGAAGCGTCCTGGTAACAAGGTTAACACATCTCAGCCTAGGCAAGAATAATCTGCCTGGACCAAATGGTCATTGCCCCCTACACACACGACAAGATGATTCACAAGAGGTATTTATTGGACTAGGAAAGACGCAATATATATGATCAGCTCCACGTACATGGCGTGTTTCAAAGATAAAATAATAATTAATCAAAACAATATTCCACACCAAAAATAGCTCAGGTCACCTTAAAATGTCTTAACTCATAATGGGAAAAAATATATTTTGTATAAAAAGACAAGTTATCAAGTAACCACTTCATCAAAGCAAAAATATAAATGTCCATCCTACAATCATCAGTGTTTCCACTCTCTATGTTTGTCTAAAACATGATCAATATCTCATAATTGAAAACTCTTGACGTTTTACTGAAAAAAATCTGGAATTGGAAAGTTACTTCAGGATAGCATCCTGTGGTTAGCAGATTATCATAAACTAAAACTTTTAGGACTTGAGCACTGCAAGAGCTTTCCTTGACAACTTCACCTCTTAATTTGGAATGCAGCCAACCTACATACAAGCTAGGTATATTTGTCTATCCATAATTGCTCATGGGAGTGTAAATACTTGATAATCTGCTATATTTGAATATTGAAGGTAAGTGTCTGACAACAATGAAAAGTAGCAGGGAAAACCCTAATGTTCAAAGAGTTTGAGGAGCCCAAAAACAGCCGAATAAGCAATATTTGAGTCTTGAAGGTTAGTGTCTTCAAGACACATTGAAAGACAACACACTATATGTGCTTAAGACATCGAGGACCTCCTGTGCAAGCTGCAATGCTACCCCCAGCCCCGGCCTCATTCAAGAAATTTTAAGCTGGCTAACATCAATGAAAAGTAGCAAGGAACCCTAATGTTCAAAGTAAACAATCATTTAACCATAACAATCGGAATTTCCCAATGTTAAGACAAATTGAAGCTGAACACATATCTAAGGTTACTTGATCATAGTGAAATTAAAAAAAATACTAGAAAGGGAAACTTTGCTAATTTATCAACAAAACGTCTGATTGATGAGTTACCTCTTTTTTCAGCATCTCAGCAGCATTAATTTCATAAGTCATCTGTGCATCCATACGGGCACGCATGGAAGCTAATTCTTCAGGTGAAGCTTTTGCCATCTTCTCACCAATCTCAGCCATATCCTCGGGACGAGTATACTTCAACTGCTCAGCAGCTTGCTTGAAGTCTTCCGTCCTCAAGTTTTGCATGCCTTCAGTAGCCATCCTCATCAACTCGGGATTTGACATCATCTGTAACAGAAGTGAATTACAAACACCACAAGTCAGAAAAAAAGTTATACTTCTATATAATTACAGAAATAAGAATGAAAAAATATTAAAAAGAGATTTTTTTTTTTACTCTTTTAAGTAGGCTAATCAATAGATTAAAAGAGTTATTCCAAATTCATTCGTTTATTTACCAATTACCCACGCAATCAAAAGGTTTGGATTCCACGGAATAGGGAAAGCAAAGTCCTAAACTAATACTACGTGCCAACGCCTATATCATCCCACCTCTACAGCCAAACAGAATGGAGATGTAACGATAATTACAAACTCATCCTTAACCAAAAAGGATCAACAGGCAGAATTACTTAATACAGCAGTACCATTCTAAATCAATGGAAATAGAGGGATCTTATTAGATTCCTGATAAAGTAGTGGATGGTAGGGTAAAGCTTGCGTTTGGATCCCCAGATTTAAAAATTGGTAATCCGTGATTGGCAAAATACAGAGAGAAAGAATCGGAAAGGGAAAAGTACCTGCTGCTGTATTCTAGCAAGGTCAGAAGGCGACATGCGACTCATCTGTTCCTGAGCCATCCTTATCATTTCTGGATCCATCATTCCGTTAAACATGTCTCCTTTCTCCTCTTTGAAACAAATCTAGACGAAGTGGACAGATCTTAATTTCACAAGCTACGGATTGAAGGCTTTGCAACGCAAAAAAAAAGAAGTAGCGGAATTATTGATTTTTCTCCGGATTCGCGTTAGGGTTATTGGATGGGATAACAGTAATTGAAATCGAAGTGAATTACGATCCTAATTTTGTAATGGAGGAGATGTATGTAGGTGTAATACAATAGATACAAAAAGGGATATGTGTAGAATGGGCACGCGGCGGATAATTTAATTGAGTTGAATTTTCTTTTCTTTTATTTTATTTTTGAGGAAATTGAGTTGAAGAGATGATGCTAAAAGTATAGTCTCGGTTGGACACCGACTACAGATGGATATATTGACCCACCCTTTTCCATAGATTCAATTTTGTGGTTATATTAAAATATATCTATAGATATAGGTATGTAACAATAATATCGTAAAAATACTAGTAGTATATTTTATGTAAATTTATCGTGTGTAAGATTTGTTTAAATTATTTTGTTAAATTTATTTATATGTTAAAAGTTTATTATTAAATTTCTATAAATTACAAAAATTTACCCATATTAAATATTTGATATATATTTTCACCCACGGTTAAAAAATTTAATATTATAGTTTTTTTTTTTTTTTTTGACGTGTAGTATTATAGTATCTTTAGTTTCCCTTTTTGTGAGAGATATTAAATATTAATAGATTGAAAGATGTCCGCAATTAATAAATTTAAGATTGAGATTTTTAAAAAATATTAGTATGCTACAATAAAATTATTGATAAAGACAAAATGGACTTTATTTATATCCTCGGATTTCATATTTACCTTGGTTATTTTATTGTTTATACTTGAATAGTTAGATAATCTCTTTATTCAGCCAAGAAGTTTCTAATAGAGAATGTTCTTCTATTCATATCATTATAGTCGAATTGTTACGAAGATTTTCAAGTAAACGAGTCTCACTCTTTTAAAGCTAGGGTCCATATATGAAAGAATCACGTGTTTAAGTCTGTCTTTTTAATACCTCAAAAGAAAGAAATGAGACAAAAAATAACAATTTAAGAATAACGTGTGAAAAAAATACATATATGAAAGAATCACGTCTTTCAACAATACTCCTCAAATGAATGGTCCAAGCAGGAATACCAAAATTTGTGCATCTCATTTGTGAATTTGTTGAGTCTTGTTTAAAGTCATAGCAAAATTCTGTATAGACTAGCATCTTAGAAATTGTTTCCATTTTATAGATCTCAAACTTGAGAATTAAGATTTAGAGAGAAATACACTCCTAATCCTAAGTCTACGCCACTAATCCAATTCCATAAAATTATTTCGCAACTACTAACATTTTATAATGAACACAACCAATATGATTAAACTATAAGTATTTAATAAAATAATTGTATAAAAATATACACAAAATACAAATCATTTGCACGATAAATTTAGTTTACATAAAATTATGTTCTTGTGATGCTACATAATTAAAGAATTTATTTGATATATGTACGCATTCTATGTTCTCTTTTAAAATATGATGAAGTTAAAGAATTTCTATCGAGAAATACGTTTTCTAAGGCATCCTCGATCAAATTCATCAATTTGTTAAAAAATGAGTATGTGGATAATGAATGAATTCACATATTAAAATAATATGTACTCCTATGTAAAGCATTGTTTTGTAAGAACCAATACTGTAGGATTACAGTATTCAAGTATAATATAAATGATCTTAGAAAAATAAGTTTTTTTTTTTTTGAGCTTATAAAGTGTTAAATTTTTTTCTACTTACAATTTATGAAATTTTACAAATTTTAAACATTTTATAAGCCATTTAAAGAAGTTTATAAGCTCAACCAAAAGAACTTTGAAAATGATTTGTAATATATTTATCAAAGTTTCAAGCAGATGAAACAAGCATGGAAAATTGATGGTACAACAATTTAAGTAGTAGGAGTCAGAGGCGTTTTGAATATCCAGAGCCTCCACACTTCTTGCAAAGTACCAACCCTGTCATACATATCATTTGTTTAATTGTTGGAAATTTTTTATGAAGGAGAAGATTGCATGCATTTACCTGCACCTTTGCAGACTTTACAATCTACCAACCCTGTTTCCACCTTCATTTTACCATCGCTACAGAACACACATTTTGTTCCACCTGAATTCCACACTCAAAATTCAAACTAATTAATCATTTTACACTCATAAATTACTTTTGTTTACGAATTTATAAATATTTATTTAATTTGAGTACATCTTTCGACAGTCAAAGTTCAGCCACTATGTTTGCAAAATTAAAAGAGTGCCAAGAAAAGCAAAGACAAATGTACCGTTTCCAGCACATCTCTCACAGGGCACAGGATCTCCCTGCAAACATTTAATCAAACAGGTTACCTACACTACACTACTAGTACCAAAAGATAATGCAAATTTGTTTATTTAAGCTGCTGCTGCAATTAACATGGCTAATTTAAACAAACAAATCAAAATTGGGTTAATTAATTATTACCTTGAGGCCAAGATAGAGGGAGAGCGCAATGGCAACCAAAACACTGACAGTGACCAAGAAGGTCTGCGTGTCCACATAGGGTGAATTAAGTCCGGTGAAGAGCAAAATCGGGTTCTTGGGGATATTATGGAATTGGGACGAAATTCGAGACGAGGATAGGAGGGGAATTTCTGGGTTTGATTGGATAATTGAGGGCAGAGTGTGGTGACAACAAAAGACGACCGATGAAGGAGGCGGAGAGTGAGAGGGCGAGGGACAGGAGAGAGATAGTGGCGGTGGTGTTGCAGCCATCGATGGCTGGAGTGGAGATTTCTTACATGTGGTTCCAATTCTTTTTCCTTTATTTTTCTTTTTACCTAAATTTTCATTTTAAAAAAACACACATTTTTTTTAAAAAAAAATACATTTTGGTCTCTTCTACGTATATTTAATACTCCCTTATAAATAATTTTCATATTAAATTTCCATTATTTATACTACTATATTGAGTTGTAATATGCAATTGATGTAAATACACCCAACAAACCATGATAAGATTTATTGAGTTGTACAATTTTCAGTAGTGTAAATATGGCATCAATGTTATGTGAATTTCCACTTCATCCTCTACATTTGAAATCTTGTGATGAAGAAATATAAGCGCAGATTTCATGAATAGAACATAATTTTGCACATGACAAACAAGTCCATTTATCATCTACCGACAATGTTGAATCAACTCCACAACTGATGTTCTTAAACTCTGAAGATCTGCCTCCACCTTATCCGACACAAGGCACGTGTTGGACGCCATTGCTTCAAGCAACTCCGTCTTTCTCCTCATAACTTCATCTTTCGCACTTAACAGAACTTGCATTTTCTCCAATTCTACCACCATTTCCTCTTGCACAATTTTCTCCTCTTCATCCTTTAACTCAGCTTCAAACAAGCTCTGGTGATAATCAACAATCATCCCTTCAAATTCAGTTTTCCCATTTTCTTCAACTTCTAGAAGCATCTCTTTCTCCTCAACGACCTTTCGAAGCTTCACATTCATTTCATCACCAGATACCATCTCTTTCTGCATTTCCATTTCCATCCCTTGTATTTCCCTCTCCAGCTTTTGTAACTTCCCACTCAGAGCTTCAATTTCTTTCTTCACCGCTCCAAGCCTTTCTCTACTCACTTTTAGTTCACTCTGTAGCTTCGTTTTCTTTTCTTCAGATACAAGCAAGTCTGTAGCTTTCCCACTCACTTGCCAATTCTTGCCTGATTTTTCAACATTATCTATCGCAAACAGAACTCTCTCACCTTCCAGTTTCCGGTTTTCCTCCTCTACTCTCAACCTCAGGGTCTCTATCACGTTCCTCAGATCAGTTTCAGTTTCCTTTGTCTTCAAAAGGGCATTCATCACTTCATCTTTGGACAACAAAAGAGATCTTAACTCCTCTTTCATTTGACGTACACGTTGTGTAGAAGCATTCAGTTTTGATCGTGCTAAAGCCTCCCGTTGTTCAAAGTAACCAACTGAAGAAGAGAAGTTTTTCAAAGAATGCCTTAAGGCTGAAAATTTCTTGTTAACCAGATCTTTTCTCTCCCAAAGCTCTGAAGAAAGCACTCTGAGATGTTCACATTCTTTCTTTTTTGATTCGATGCTGCACTCCAGTTTCACAATTCTTTCTGAAAGCTCGTCAACTTCAATCATTGCTCTTTCGAATGAACCAAAAATACTTATCGTTTCAGCAGAGTATGAGAGCTTTTCTTGTGCTTCAACAAGTTTTTCTCTCATTGACTTCAGATTTGAGTTTTCCTTCATCTCCGAGCTTTTTTCATCAGGTTTTTCTAACTCGTCTATTTTCATATCAGAGTCAGAAGAATTGCTTGTTTCTGTGTCCATCGGAGATTGACTGTAATCAGTCTGGACATGTACTTCAAAAAAGGGAGCTTCCAAATCAACGTCTGTATTCCCATTCTGAATATTTGGTTCAATGGGATCCATTTCATCCCCCTCATGTTCATTCTCAAAGCAAACAGAAGCTTCATCAAAATTAAGACATTGGCCTCCATCAATTTCAAAAATCTTTTCAGGACAGCTAAAGTTTACTTTATCATTTGCATTCATGCGTTCAGCAGAAGCAATTACTTTTTTCAACTCATCTCTCTCTTGCATTGCCTTCTCATATAGACTCAACAACTTGTCATTTTCTTCATGCATTTCTGAAAGTTGACATTTTAGGCTCTCAACTTCTTCTTTTCCCATCTTCAGTTCCTCATCTTCAGCTCGTTCAACATTTCGATGGTTTTGATCTTCTGTGGTATCAGCCCAAGGGATTTCAGAGCTATCCAAGCTCTTCGTTTTATTATTGTTGGAAACCGCCTTTTCATACAAATCGATAAGTTTATTATTATCATCAATTAAGACCTTCAGCTTCGTCCTCAGTGCATCGTTTTCATTGGACAAGAAAACTGCCATTTCATGTGATTCCGCCTCTCTTTGGCTGGCAACTGCAATGGCATCAACCATGGTTTCAAGTTCTGTCTGATCACTTATCATCAAAGGAAGTTTTGGTTGTCCCGTCTGTGTCTCTTTGGCTACGGTTTCTTTTAACATTTTCACAGCCTCAAGCTCCTTTGTCAAGTCATTTACATGCCTGCAAAAAAATTGAAGTGAGCAAAATATGAATATAAGAAATAGGAGGATATTGATAGTGACTGCTATGACATTACCTTTCTAACTTTTCTTTCTCATCAACTAAGAAATCAAGTTTTTTGTGAAGTGAATCAAGCTCTGATTGATTCTGAATAGCCTGATGAACAGAAAATCAGGAGGCATGCTTTTAGATAATGCACACTAGGCTTGCTCTTAATGACCAGAAAAAGATAACAAAACATACCTGCATACGAAGGAACTCATTCTCCTCGTTTATTGATGTGCGCCAAGGTGATCCAGATGCCTGCAGTCGAAAAAACTAACACATATAAGCAAATGTAATAGAAAATAAAAAGTATTTAGAGCAAAACAAAAGAAAGGTGGTTATCTACTCTTATTCTGAAGTTTACACATAATTCAGATTGATAAAAGTAAAATCGATCCCTAAACTCGAGCATTGTCTTGAACAATACGCCACTATCTGCAGATAAAAGAGGAAAAGTTTATTTTTTATTACCTGATTGGAACTCAGAAAATTGCTATCATTTGGAGTGCCCATTGTCTGATCATTGCTTTCTTTCTGTAATAACAATAACATGCATAATTAAGTTTCCCAAGTTTCATCTCTTCCGTAAATTTTACTAGCCGGACTTGCAAAAGAAAAAAAAGATCAGCACCTGAATGTTTGCACTGTCTGATTCATGCATGAGTTTCCAATCAAGAGCTTCTAGCAACTGCAGAACACACATAAATGGTTGAAATTAAAACTATGGTAGAAAATGATAAACAAAGATGTTAGATACAGTGTATTCAGTTAACTTCCAAGAACATTAGGTTAAATTTGGCAAAAGCATTCCATTTTATTTTCATGATGAATAAACTTATATGATAAAAGATCATATCTGTAGTATTTTAGAAAATTATCATTTTGATTAGATAATGAAGCAGTGAATAAACAGTTGCAAGCAAAATAAAATATTACCTGGTTTTGTAATATTTGTATCTGTTCGTTAAGTCTTTCCCGTTCACCTTCCTCACAAAATGACTTTAGTCTGAACGTGAAAATCCAGTAGCAAATTTGATTAGCTAATGAAATTGACAATTTAATTTACAAAAGAAGAAAAGGGAACAGCACAGAAAACTTTGAGACTATGTCTACACAATGAATGGTGAAAATGGTAAATAGTAAAGGCTTGCCTTCTGATCTCTTCTTTCAGTCGTAAATTCTCCATAGCGAATCTTGTCACCTCCTGATTACGATCAACCTGAGCACGCAATACCTCTATTTCCTTTAAATGCTCCTCTCTTTCTTTAAGCAAGTGAAACTCAGCAGAGATCTTTCCCGAAGAAATAGCTTCTAGTCTCTTTATGCCTGATTCTCGAAATCTCAATCGCATCTTCAGGCTCTGAATCTCGTCCTCTCTTTGTTTGGCCTGATAATATGCACAATGTTAGAATGATAGTATCTACTCAAATTGATTCCAGGAAACATGGTATATATTCTTAATATTACTGGAGCCTAGGAAATAATTATAGTCCCAACCACTTTAATCACATATAGGGATATGCTCATATTGAAGTGCAACATGATGCGGCAACACATTTCCCAATATAACAAATTAAAATGTCCCATTAACAAATTAAAATGTCCCATTAAGGAACTGAGAAATTGTAAGCAATGGAATTACCAGCTGCAGAGCTGTCTGGTTTTCTGCTGCCAATGCTCCCAGCGCAGTGTCTTTATCTTTTTCCCTCCGAAGAGCTCCGACAAGCGCAATTTCACATTCTTTTTTCTGAAGCTAAAGAAAAGAAAATTATGTTAGAACCTAGATATCTGCAAAGCACTATTTTTATAGGTAGAGACAATTCAACATACACGTGATCTCTTTTTCTCAGATATAATTGGAGTGGAAAATGCTTGATGTCCATCCCAATTTAAAGGTCCTGGAGATCCTATTGATAGAACATCATCATCATGGCCTTCAGCACCTCCACCGATTAGGCCCCTCAGTCGAGACACTTCTTTCTGGAAATTTCATTTGCCAAACTTATTAGTAACCAAATCATAAACAACACACAAAACTGAAAAGTAAAAAATGCAATAACCAAACCTTGACTCCAAAACTTCTACAGTAAATACATATATATGTATGTTGAAAAGTTACAATGGAAAAGGATACATAAAGGAAGATAGGGAAGAAGTTGGCATCGTGAAAAGGTACAATTGCATTGTCAAATAGGAGCTTTATAGAAAGAAATGAATTCCTGTCCATTTATTGCATTAGTTAATATTTCAAAATAGATTATACGACTTAACTATTTTGTTGGAAGAATCAGAAACACCTACTTCGAACTAAAGATATTCAATTGATGATCTTGCCCTAAGGAAAGCAATCACAACTAAGTTCAAATGATATGAGAAAAGCGCAATAGCTTTCGCCAAGATCCATATCAAAATTTATAAGAATTTGTGCAAGTTAGTACCTTGAGGTTTTGGTTCTCAAGTCTCAATGCCAGCACATCTCCAGAAGCGTCTTCATTAACAATAGCCTATATAAAATACATATTTCATAGGAAAGAATAAGACGTTGAATATATTTTTTTAGGTGCTAAAAAAATCTACTTACATGATTTTTAATAAATTTGGCGCGTTGGGCAAACTTTAATGTGCTCAAAGTCTCTAGCGAGCAGCTGCAAAAGCATAGTAGAATTTTACATTTACATAATAAATGAAAGTACATGCAGTTGGAATTTGGATACGTAAATTTAACTATTTTTACAGGATTTATACCCAACCATCAATTGTTCAGATCAAGAAGCACTAACCCACTAGAAGGACTAATGTTTGCAATGATGATTGTTTTGGCATTTCCTCCCAGTGAATCCTGCATAATGTTGATCAGAAATATATAAAGAACCTCCTAAATGTTGAAATCAGTGTGCTCGATGTGTAGATTTTCTGATTCATGTACTCAAAGATGGACTAATTCTTCAGTATTTAGATTTTTGGATCCAGAAAAAACAGCAAAGCAAACAACTGCACTTATGCAACAAATTTCTTTACAGTCATACAGAGTTTCTTGATGATGTAAATGCAGAATCATCTACCTGAAGCAAAAAAGTGAGCTTTGAATCCCTGTAAGGGACATGAAGAGACCTCCCATTGGACATGCTCACAAGATTCATTATCACAAGTCTGCATATCGAAGAATATAAATTATTATCACAAAGAAACCATGAAATTTAGGATGACTGAATTACTGAAGATATTTCGACTGCACAACACTGAGGACCAAAGCAAAAAACTTACCCTAACGTAGAAAGAGACTTGTTGATGTTTGTAGCTTCCTTTAAACGTTCTCCTTCTGCACCAGAGCTTTTTTGTCTATATTTTGAAACACAAGAATGTGGAATATTACATAAAAACATACTACCAAATATATTTCATCTTCTGATTTCGCAACTATGATACCCCTTTACCTTTCAGATCCTGCTAAATCCACCAAATTAAGGCGAGCAAATCGATGATGAGTTACCCCCTGTGATTCCCACTGAAAGAAACAGAATGTTATGAAAATTGATTTAATAGTAGGGAGGAAATATCTCCCATTTTAGAGAGGTCCACTCCCTATTACTCTCTACCAAGAACCCCCCAAGGCATTGTGACCAAAGTTAAATATAATGAAGAAAGTTTGATAAGAAGACCAAGAGTTTCTTTTCTTACCTTACTCTCGACAATGCATGTGAATACACTATGAGAACGACTACTAGCACGGTTCATGTTTGTTGAAGCAACCTTTCTGTTGGCTGCACCCTGAAAATATGACATGAATATGTGATATTAACTATATGCTAAATTAGAAAAGGTCAGTAAAGAAAAAAGACTCCTATAGAAAGGGAATTATTAACCTGAATAAGCTGTTGGATCACGTCTCGAGCACTTGTGACTTCTACCTCGGTGACATTTTCTACATAAATACCTTTCTTAGTGTCTTCTCTTATCTGCAAAGAGCCATGCAACAATCAGTTCTCTAATAAAGGTTTTTACTAGGAAAAAGAAACATTGAACTTGGAGGAATACTTGAGGCAGTTCAGCAATTCAAAAACATGAAACAACAATTATGAGCTCATTGTAATGCTGGAGAATAATACCTGTAAATTAACAGATAAAGGATCCAACAGATCAAGAATCTGTTCATTATAGATTTCGATGAAAGAACATCGACAAGTGAACTTTAATTTTTCCTCCCTGCGAGCATCTTTGTCCTGTAGTACAAAATGTGGTAACAGCTTGTAAATGAAACTAATATAGGTACAAAACTCTCTAGACACAAGAAGGTATCAATCCATCCTCTTTTCTGTTTTCAATATGAATAGTATTCTCAAACATACCTTTTGAATTCTGGAGAATAAATACTCAAAAACTCTAGGTGTTATCCCACAATTGACGCTGTGCCTCCGAGTACCACCCTCGATATCTCCAAGCATTGTGTGAGTCTTCCCACTTCCAGTCTATGAAAGTTCAATCATCAATTAAAAGAAGCATTACGGCATAATTGTCTAGTAGTTTATTGTTAAGGCATTTCACAAATATACAAATATTAGACTAGCAATGGCTACAACAAATATAAAGATTTTATAGGCATCAAGTTATAAAAATCTTTAAATATTACCTATGGAAGATAAAATTTAGAATTCCAAATTAAAACTATGGGGTATTACTCACTTGTCCATAAGCAAACATGCAGCTATTGTAGCCTTCCATGCAGTTCTCCACCATTGGAATCCCAGAAGCTTTGAAAAGCATTTCCTGTTACAGTTCCAAACATATAAATCGTGAAATAAAGAAACCTTAAATCAAGGATAACACATATTGAGAATGTCTGTGTACCTGGCTAACATTCTCATCAGCGACGAGGTCAAATGTAAATCGGGATTCTGGATGCCCCGTCCATGTAATCGTCTGGGGACTTTCTTGCCTAACGCAAGTACTTCGGCCTTGTACTGATAACTCAGTGCTGCTCAAAGGCCGTACCCGAATAATAACCTGAAAATTATCAATAAACAGTACCAAAGAACCTTGTAATCAATTTCATGAACACGTTCACATTAAGTTACAAAATTAAGTAAATTATATATGGTGACCACAATGCCTATAAGATATAATGCTAATAAAAATTAAAAAACAACAAATGTTAAGAGAAGAGATGCTCAATTAGTCTGTAAATTATCCCTTTTAAGAAAAATCATTGAAAAAATATACACAGATATATTTTTACAGCCATATCCATTAATGATTTCAACTCTACATTAGCTTATTAATGAAGACTAATTTCCTACTAGATCGCCATTGATAAGGTCACCCAAAACCCTAGACCCTAACTATAGGAAATGAGCACAAAATGATACCTGAACACTGTGCTCTTTCCAGAAGTTGGGATCTAAGCCAAACTCAAAACTCCTATTAGTAGGGCCTGTGATAGATTCACCGTCATCGAGTTCAGATGACATGTCGTTGTAGGAAGAAGATTGAAGTAAAAAAATATCTTTGGAAACCGATTTCTGCAATAGATCCGGAGAGCTGTTGGCTCTCTTCACCGACATTAGGGCTGAGCCGCAGTGCTCTGGTGGCGGAATTTGGTGGTATCCGAACCTGCTTCTGCTTCTGCTTGCTGTGGCCGCCGTAGATTCGGGATTGAAAGGAAATACCGGCATTGTTAGAGCTTCGATCGGAATTTCGGGGGGAAAGTGTGAAGAAATTCAAAGAAGATAGTAGAAAATGCGATAATAGTCTGGAAAAAAAGATGGACGAGGAGGGGACGGAGTGCCGTTGAAGGTTTGAAATATTTTGAATGTGGAAGTATGGAGCCAAGTATAGAATTTCAAGGGAATCAAATTCAAGGTGTTGATTTAAATCTGTTTTGTCCACCTGTCAAAAAAAAAATTGGCTAATTCTTGTATCCAGGTTTTAAAGTGTGTGTTTATTTTGGGGATGTAATGTCCTCGTTTTGTTTTAGTTCATAATTTTTTAATTCGAATTTACATTCATTCCAAAAAATATACTCCCTCCCTTCGTTCATGTAATGTAGTCTCATTTGTCTTGAATTTTTTGTCCACCATACACTTTATGAGAACTATCACCCTTCAACTATCACTTAATTACTCAATTTGTCATCAACTTTATTCACAAAAAATCATTTTATTCACAATGGACCCACAATACCTATAATACCCTTACTTTATCTACTTTACCTACTTTTTTCTTAAAAATTTTGCACACCTCCAATAGGACTACATTTGGTGGATGGAGGGAGTATATGTATTATTTTACTATTTTAATAATACAAGAATTATCACATAACACAACATCACACACTCTTACACAATTAATTTGACATAAAATTACATCATACCTTACTCAAAGTCTTAAAATAAACATATACAATCACTATTTATCAGAATTTTCATCCATAATTTCTCCATTCTATGTAATCCCAAAATAAACATGATTTAAGTGATTTTTATTTATTTTTTTACCTAGAACAAGATAAAATTGTTATACAATTACACAAATTACACCGTATAGTTGAATTTACATAAGTATAACTCTACTGCTATATATTTTGTCGTGGAGGAGTTTGAAAGGGAAATTATGTAAAAAGAAAAATACAATTTTATGTTGTAATTTAAAAGTTTTTAACTATGACTACTACTCCATCTATTTCATAGTATTGTTTGTGTTTTAGTTTTAAAAAAAAATATTGAATCATAAATACACACTTGTACGATTCTATGTGATACAAGAGTCTCCCCCTAAATAGACCCCCCCTACTGTATGAGGGGTCCAAATCCACCTACAAGGGTTGAAAATAGCTAGTTTGGACCCATATTCATTAAATTATCCACATATACAATTTATAATTCAATCCAATTTTAACTTTATTATACTTTATCAGTTATATTAACTCAACTTTTTTTTTTTAAATACATATTATATTATTATTTTTGCAATATTTTAATGTGTAAATTGATATATAAAAATTACGTGATATTCTAAATTTGTAATTATAATAGGAGGAATTTTGTTATCACACACTTAAAATAAATAATGAACTCAATAACAAAATTAAATTTACAAGACTTGAAAATACGAAATTGAAAAGTAATACTGTAATAAACAAGTTACAAATAGAGAAAACACAAATTACTTATTTAATTTTGAGGGTCGAATTTTTGTCATATATGCTCAATCAAGTCGGTCTTAAGAGCGATACGAGCTTCTCTATTGCGAAGTTGTTCCCTATTAGTCATATAAGTGGACGAACTTGCAATGCGTTTAGTTGAGTAACGAAAACGTTGATCATCATTTGTGGGATTATCCATAAAAAATTCGATGGGATCATAGTAATTTTGGTACGTGTCTCGTTCATCTTCTACTATCATGTTGTGCATGATAATACAACCCATCATAATTTTTCCCATCAAAATTCTTCAGAATTCGAAAGAGAATGATTAAAATAAGATAAAAATTTTGAATAATCTTGAGAGTTTGAAAAAAAATTGGGATAGTTTGAATCCATAATAATAAATGCTATAAATATTAAAGGATAAAATAGAGAATTTTAGTTTGTGTTTCAAAATAATGATATTGGACTCTATTTATAGAGAGAAAAATTACAAATTTTGATATATATATATATATATATATATATTTAATACATATTATCTTCATTATCTATAAATCTAATTATATCACACAAAAAATTGAGTAACCAATAAGATGATGTTATGTGTCACATTTTGAATAATAGTATAAATTTACTTGATATTGTGGCTTTCATCCGTTCAATATCAAATCAAAATTTAGAATGTGAAGTATTATTTTAATAGTATTCAATATTTTGTCATTTTCTTATGACTTAAAAGAGAGGCAAGATGAGGATAGTCTTATAGCAGGAATTACAGTAAAACCTCTATAAATTAATAACCTCTTTAAAATAATAAAAAAATTCGATCCCGACTTGAGCTTTTGTAAAAAATCATCAAATTCGATAAGATAATAAAATAATAATTTTTCTAAAAAATCATTTATAAATATTAGGTCCCATTAAAACTCTAAATTAATAATTCATAAATATTAGTACAATTATAAATATTATGGCATGGTCTCTCTTATAAATATTTTTCATCAACCCACACTCTTGTAAATCTTTTCGAGTGCATGTAGGATGGTCTCAATTTCTTATACTCACATGATGTTTTACGCATTTGATTATTCATGGATGATTTTGTGATGTCTTTTAGATGAGAAGACATGACTGGATATTATGAATTATTTTATTTCCATATTGAGATTTATATAGTATATATGTTTCATTCATCATGCATTAATATATTTAATTGACTATAATAGTAATTTAAGTGCAACGAATTAATGTAAACATGTATATTTAAGTAATTTCAATGAATTGATGCATGCGTTTATGAATATAATAGTTAATTGTATACAATGAATTGATATTATACATGAATTTGTTACAAATAATTGGTTGATACATGAATATAATCAATGAAACATATATAAACTTATTTATTTTTAATACATATGTATTAAATTTGATGAATTTAAAAAAAAAAAAATTAAAAAAAAAATTAATTTATCAATAAATTAATACCTCTAAATTAATAAAATTTCATGGTCCAAGTTATTAATTTATAGAGGTGGGTAGGTGAGATGAGATAGAAAAAATAAAAAATAAACGGTCAACTAATATTTTAAGGGGATTTTTTTTTTTTTTTAATTCTAAAAGCTCACTTGACATAAAAAAAAAAAATCACTTAAATTAAGTTACCCACATGATAAAACAACTTGAAGTAGACACCCCATTAATTATGTTCAAATGAAAATAATAGAAAGGGTAGCCTCTAGAGTACATCATCAACAAAAACTAATCAGGAATATTCTCTAAAGCACACAATTAAAAATTAGTGTGTGTTTTCAAACCCTATAAAGTACTTAAAAGTATTTCTTTTTTAAATAAAATCACTTTTTGTTAAAAGTGATTTTGGTGAAGCTTTCCTCCACCTACTTTTAATAGCTTCTATGTGCTTTTCACCATTATAATAATTAATTTTACAATTTTATCCTCACAATTTAAATAATATTTCATCTTTACACATTACCTATCTAAATGTAATAAGGAATTTATATAAAAAAAAGTGATTTGTTTTGTAAACACCACAACATATACACAATTAATTTAAAGTGCTTAATTTTAAAATAATATCAACTTTCAATTTTATTGCAAAAATTAATTTTAATCCCTTTGAATCAATCACTATATGATTTGTAAACACACTCTTAATCTATTGCTACCTTAAGGTAGTTCACACGAGAAAAACAAAGTAGAATTAAAAAAAAAAATACACACACACACATTTTATGAATACTACAGGAAAATTAGTTAAAAGAGTACAGTGATGTAGATTTATGAAAAAGGCTGTGATAAATGTAGTGGGGGTTTGTAAACAAAAACATGTGCTTAAAAGCACTTACTGTATTGTTTAAATAGAATCACTTTTGAAGTGTTTGTAAACACAAGTAAGTGATTAAATTAAAGCTTACACTAGTATACACCCGAGTCCACGCTGTGCACTCGAGGTGATTTTTTTTTTTCTTTTTTTTTCGGTTATTTTAGTTTTTTCCTTTTTTTAAGCTAAATTTTTCTTTCCTTTTTTTCCGGCTATTTTCGTAATTTTTCTTTCCTTTTTTTTGTTTGAGCTGTTTTCTATTTTTATTAATTAAAAAAATGATAATTAAAAAAAGGGTGGGGCTAATAACACCCCATAAAATGTTATACCCACCCCAAATGTTAAACACACCCCATTAAAATTTAAAATTCAATTTTTATTACTATACACACCCCAATTATTTCCTATTTACCCTTCAACCCTCATAACTAATAAAAATTAACTAAATCTTAAAAAACATATCAAATTTAAAATTTAATTAACAGAAAAAAAATCAATAATACAATAAAATTACGTGTAAACGTTGAAAATATTTTAAAAAATCATCTAAATTTTAAAAATCATTTAAAAATGAAACAATCAATAAAAAAAATGAAAATAATAATAATTAATAAAATCTGAAAAATAAATCAAATAAAAAAAATTAAGGATAACGATTTTTTTAAAAATTAAATAAAATAATAAAGAAAAATCAACTCAATATTAAATTAAAAATAAAATCTTTAAAAATAAAATAAAGCTAAATAAAATATAAAAATTTCAACTAAAATTTAAAAAATAATTAAATCAATTATATTTTTTATATTTATAATTAATTCTTAAGATTTAGGTGATTTTTAATTTTTTAGATTTTATTTATCCTTATTCGAATTCTTAATTTTAATTGATTTTTTAATTAATTATTTCTTACAATTTATTAAAAAAATTACGAATTTATTTATTTTTAATTGATTTTTGAATTTTTTATTTGAATAATTTTTTTCTTTTTAAAAATATTTATTTTTTTCAGATTATTTTTAAAAAATATTTGATTTATTTAAATTAATTTTTTTAAGATTTTATTAATCTTTTAATTACATTTTTTAAGATTTTTTCAATTTTTTTTAAAAAATTATCTTTAATTTGTATAAGGGTTACTTAGTCATTTTAGAATTATCTATTTTTATTTTTAAATTGATGGGGTGTGTATAACATGTTTTGGGGTGTTAGTAGTGGTACCCTTAAAAAAATAGATTGAGTTTATTTTATATTATATTATAATAAAATAAAATAAAATTGTGGAGGAAATATGTTTGAATCATTTAACTCGTATTTAAAAATATACACATTCTTCAATGTATATTTAAATTTTTAAGAAAAAAAAATTATTTTTTAAAAAGTGAACACAATAAAAGTACAAGTCACTACAACTAAAAAGTGAAACACAATATTTCTGAAACGTGCAAGTCAGTATTACTGAAAAGTGCAACACAATATTAATAAAAAGTGTAAATCAATATAACTAAAAAAATGCATCACAATATTACTAAAAAGTGTAAGTTAATATAACTGAAAAGTGCAACACAATATTACTAAAAAGTGTAAGTCAATATTACTAAAAAGTGAAACACAATATTATAAAAAAGTGTAAGTCAGTATAACTGAAAAGTGCAACACAATATTACTAAAAAATGTAAGTTAAAATAACTGAAAAGTGCAACACAATATTACTAAAAACTGTAAGTCAAAATAACTGAAAAATATAAGTATTTATAATTGAAAAGTGCAACAAATTTAACTTAAAAGTACAACAAAATTATTACTATAAAGCATAATTCACTTTAACTTGTACTGTATAACATTATATTACTAAAAAGTATAAATTCTTAATTTTTATTACTTACTACTTGCACTTTTATTATTATTAATCGTACACCTTTGTTAATTAATACTTCCACTTTTACAATTTAGAAAAATAGGTTATAAAATTATAAATAATCGTACACCTTTATTAATTAATACTTCCACTTTTACAATTTAGAAAAATAGGTTATGAAATTATAAAAAAAATATGTATAAATCCTTAATTTTTATTACTTACTACTTGCATTTTTATTATTATTAATAGTACACATTTGTTAATTAATACTTCCACTTTTACAATTTAGAAAAATTGGTTATAAAATTATAAATAATCGTACACCTCTGTTAATTAATAAGTCCATTTTTACAATTTTAAAAAATAGGTTATAAAATTATAAAAATAAAATATGGAAAAAATGTTAAGGATGAGATTCGAACACAAGACACTTGAGTAAAATAAGATAAGTACAACCAATAGGCTATAAGCTACTATATTAAAGATTCCGTGAATTTTCTATATATACAATTAGAAGTTGGACTCTTTGGTTAAGCACCCCTCCCCATGCTTATAACAACTTCTAAGTGTTTCTAATCATTACACTCATTAATTTTTGTCCTCACAATTTAAATAATATTTATTTTTACCCATTATTTATTCAAATGTAATAAGGGTGTTTTTTTGTAAAATTATAAAAAAGTGATTTGTATGGCATACACCACAACATTTAAAAAATTGATTAGAAATACTTATTTTTAAAACAATATCTACTTTTAATTTTACTACAAAAATCAATTTTAATCCCTCCGAATCAACTACTATTGTTTACAAACATTCTCCTAA
This sequence comes from Galeopsis tetrahit, assembly GCA_963675135.1. Taxonomy (NCBI): domain Eukaryota; kingdom Viridiplantae; phylum Streptophyta; class Magnoliopsida; order Lamiales; family Lamiaceae; genus Galeopsis; species Galeopsis tetrahit. Next base: position 71,485,184 of record OY776129.1, read on the forward strand.
TAGTAGTGAGAGAAATTCTCGAGAAATTGATTGTATTGAGTGGTGTAGACTCATAGATCTCAGATTTAAGTGAAAGTACAATTTTACCATTTCATATTAAAATTTATTTGTAATCTAATTCTCAAATTTCAAGAACCCATTATGCAAATCAATTTCAACAAAAAAAAATTGCAAAATTTGCAGAGCACCCCTTCCCCATTGTAAAAAGTCCACATTTCAAACGTATAGAAATCATTTTTGTAACAAATGATGACGATAACAATGGATAGAGTCCAACGTCACAACAAATTATTTTATAGGAAATTTTAGGAATATTACTCCCTCATATTCAAAATTACGATGCATTTCATTTTTCACTCAAATCAACAAAACATCATTTATTTATTTTCGATAAAAAAAAAACATCATTTATTTAAAAAAAAAATAGTAGTAATAAATTTCTAAATATATTTTTATTTAAATGATCTTGAAATTGAAACACTTTATTTATTTCCACACATTACAATATTTTAAACATTCATTGATAAAAGGAAATTTAACATTATACATCCTTACAAAATATAATGTGACTATATTTTGAGACATAGAAAGTAATATTATAGGAATAAATATTTTCACTTATAAAAATTTTGAAAAAAAAAAAAAGGGGTGAATAAGTGAGATAATGTTGGACTTCTTTAAAAAGTCATCATACATTGAATTAGTGTACTCCTATACCCTATTATTCATATACTTTGTCCAAACAAAAAGAATCTTCCTGTTGAAAAAAACCATCAAATCAAGAAAATCAATAAATTAAGCCTAACTGCCAAACAATACTCATGAATAACCCATCAAATTAAGCCTAACTGCCAAACAATATTCATAAATTCTGCATAAATCTGTGACAAAATCCAATCAAGACCCGTGTTGTGCAACTATATAAACACCAACGACGAGTCCAAAATATATCCAAAATAAAAAAAAAAATCCAAGAAAAAAAAAAGATGGCATCCCTCTTCCTATTGGCCACTATCTCACTGGCTTTCTTATGCAATTGCCAAGCTGATCTGATATCAACAATTTGCTCCCAAGCCAGTAATCCCTCTTTATGCACCCAAGCCTTGAAATCGGACCCACGATCTCGTGGAGCCGATCTTACAGGTTTAGGTAAAATTATAATCAAGAAAGCAAAGAGTGCAACCAAAAATACTATAAAGGTAGCTAAGCCATTTAACAAGGGAAAAAACAAAGGAGCAATTGGTGTATGTATTGAAACATGCGGCAACGCCATTGATGCTTTAAACGAATGCAATCAATTGTTGAATAAATTCAATAAAGGGAGAAAAGGTGATCTTCAAACATATGGATCGGGAGCGTTGACTAACGTTGGAACGTGTGATGATGAGTTCGGAAGTAGTGAGCCGGTTAAGCTTAAGAAGACAAGCAAAAGAGCACAGGATCTCATTAGCGTTCTTCTAGTTATTGCTAATAATTTGTGAGTTCTTTATTTTATTTTTCTCTAAATAAATGTTTACAATTATGAGTTTCAAAACTTGTGATATATAGTTGTGTACTAGTGATGCTAGACTACGAAGCACTCTATTTGATATATATAATTTTGTACACTATGTTTCAAAAATGTATAGTGTATACAAAATTCAGACTTGTTGATATGATCTCTTTCATTGAATTCTGTATTAACATAAATGCTTTGTACCATGCTACAAGATAAAAGTAATTTATGTTTCATATTAATTTATTAAAACTCATTATATATTAGATTTTACACTCTTCTTTTTTATATGTTTCACAATAATTTTCACCTTCTTAAATGAAAAGTCTTTAATAAATTACAATCTCGTAATATTTACAGTGGCTACCTAAAAAAAAATTATTACGAGACGAATGGTGTATATAAATTAAGTAGTATTCATATATTTGTCCAAAGTTCCAAACAAAAGAATATTTCCGTTGAAGAAATCATCAAATAGAGCTTAACTGCCAAACTTGTTCATAAATTCTGTAACCAATCGAGTTCCGTGCTGTACAAAATCAATCCATGCAAATCAGCCTCATAATTATTATATTATCACCTCCCACGTAATCTTCTCTTCGTCAATTGTATAAACTATAAACAACAGAGAACAATCCAAAAAAAGAAATTGGTCTCCTCGTACAACTGTTTAGTTCTTATAAAATAAGAGTATTAGTGATTTTTTTTTATTATATTAATTTAATTTAAAACATTAATTATTCAAGGAAGAGGAAGCTTGCATTACGGAGTCCCTAGACCGCGCGACCTTCGTGCCTTGACACAATTTGCATAAGCTGATGGGATGAAAATGAGAACGCATTGTCGATGATGTGGTCGACCAAAGTGGTGAGTCGACCTCTTAATCAACTATAACTCAAGTTGATTGTGCCCAATGGGTCGAGTTGGGTTGCAGTTGAGGTATTGATCGACCCAATATAGGTGGTTGAAGATCAGACTTAGGGCCACCACGGGTCAACTTCAGTTCATTCATTGTACAAACCACACATATTGAAATTTTTATCATTTATCTGATTATTTTATTGCAAATGTATTCCATTATTATAAGCTAGCTATATATTAATAATTGGCACGTATAGTGACAGAGCTATAAATTTAGGGTTGGGGGACCCGATTAACATTAATATAAAAATGTACTAATAGATAAAAAATTTAGGCTCACACAAGTCATAAGTGTTCCTCAAAGTAATGACATTACACTTATTGAAATAACTTTATTACAACATTATCAATAGTCTCATTCTATTAATTTAAATTGAACAAATTGACATTCGTTATGTTTCGGAGGAACAATTGATTGTTTCAGTTCATAATAGACGAAACAATGTCATCTTTTTTTTTTTAGACAAATTTTTGTATGCAATTGGATATATACATAAGATTGAATTTTTAATCCCACATTAAAATCAGATTAAAATTGTAGCCCAGTTACACTAATTACACCATACAATTGAGTGTCCACAAGAATGATTTTTTTATTTTTTTCATTCAAGAATAACATCCAAGTTTTAATTGAAAATGATCACACTTGTGTACACTTAATTGCATGTACAATATTGTCAAAAAAAAATAAAAATTGCATTTCAGAAATTAATTTGACAATTAAAAATTTATTCAAATTAATTAAAATTCAATTGCATATATACACTCAATTGCATTTTGGCATTTTGAGATTGAGATTTTATTTTTGAAATCTCGATATTCGATTATAAGATCAACTAATTTAGAAGATCAATATTGTCCACTAACAAGAGCCCCATTTAAACCTTATAGTTAAATTTTATATGAACTGATCTCATATAAATTAATCACAAGATTAAAATATTATATCTTGTGTTGTACAAAAATGGGAATCAATAGCTCTCAATATTTACAACATTCTTAATATGCACAAAAGAATAAAATAATATTTCAATTTTCATGCACGATAACAAGAGATTATATCGACAATTTGAGCAAAAAAATTCCCCCACATTAACGTAAAATAAAATGATGTGGTTCTTCTATTTTTTTTTTCCGGCAAAAATAGGATCAGAAACAGATCAATTAATAAGCTACAAAACTAAATTATAAATCCAAAAAATTTAGAACCTTTTATGTAAACGTTTAAAGTTGTGGAACGAAATTAAATTTTAACTCGAATATATATAGACAAAGGAATGAAATAAGAGAAAAAATGTTTTGTTAACGTAAAAGTAAAATGAGCCAACAGATGAGGGAGAACGTTCATTGTACATTTTACCCAACTATATTGTAAAATATCTCTTTTTTTTTTTTTTTTTTTTTTAAGTTAAAAGAATTTTTCATTTATTATCAATTGAAACAAACATCTTCGAGAAGACTTTCCACAAAGTCTAGAGTCTCGACCCAAGCAAAGGGACTTGACTCTTGAGAAGGATCTCGAAGCCCTAGCAATCGAATTAAACTGATTACGAAGAAAATTACAACTGTTCACATAGTCATAAAAAACTGTATTCCCTGAATTTCCGCAATTGATAGCATCGACCACTGTTTCGCGTCCGTTTCCACTTCAATCATGGTGAAGCCATTGCCCCCTACAAGAGTGCCTCGAGGACCCCTATAGCCTTGGCTTCATCGATCAATATTAATAATAATATTAACATATTAATATTATTAGTAATTTTCTAGTCACTAATTTGTACCAACTAATAGACTATAATAATTTTTTTAAAAATTAAGTCCTTAATAAATTTTTCATTTTGATATTTTGGTCCACCCATACATAAACTTTCCATACACTTTTTAATAAATACAATATATTTTAATTTTTTATTCTTACATTTTACTCTTTTTTTTTTTCACACTATCCCTCTCTCAGTCACATGACAAAAAGTAAATAACGAGAGTAAATTGCATACTCCACACACTAGTATAAAAATCCTACTATCAAATTTGAGAACCCTAATTTCCTTTCAAAAAAAAGTTTCTCCCTCCAGGCTCCATCTGCGCCCAAGCCACCATTCTCCCCCAACCGCGCCGCCACCCCACCACCACCATTCTCCCTCCATCTGAAATGACAGTCACTGAAGAAGACCCTCACCTCGAATCGGGGGAGAAAGGAGATTTTACAAAGAAGAAGCGCAAGAGAAATAGAGATAAAAAGAACACAAAAACAACCCCACCACACGAAGAAGATAATGGCGAAGGAGGAGAAAACTTGCAAGAAGAAGAGAAAGAAGAACAAGTAGCTGAGGTGCAGAAAGTAGAAAAGAAAAGGAAGAAGGCAAAGAAAACAGCAGAAGAAAAGGAGGACGATGAAGAGGAAGAGGAAGAGGAGATTAGTGTGAAGAAAGAGGCTAGGGTAAACGCGTCAGGGATTATGAGCTCTGAAGCCTTTGAGGCGCTGCCGATTTCAGAACCCACTATGAATGCCATCAAAGACATGGGTTTTCAGCATATGACTCAGGTATGCAGCTATTTCTTTTAGTTGTTTATGTTACTCGTTGTTCCTGTCAATTGATTCAGTTGTTACTTGTTGTATTTCTTTATGTATGTCACCCAACCTAGAAACCAAAAAGCGCCTCAGTCTTTCTTCAACTAGTGAAATGGTACAGTTAACTGCAATTAAAGCCCTGAACTTAATTTATCTTTGTCGATTATTTGGGTATGAGTGGTGGGAACGTGTAGGGCCACTGGGAGATTTTTTCTCCAGGAATCTGACAGTCAATCAATATTATTCATGGATTTTACTAAAGCTAGTTCATGTAAATGATTTTGAAATTAACACAGACCTTTAAAATCTTAGTAACTTACATTATGTTGTTTCTAGATTAGCCAGTTCTGTTTTGATTTTTTCTCAATGTTTGAATTCGCAAAACCTTAGTTCTTAATGTGGAGATCTCTATCAGATGAATTCTGGCAGATGCTACAGCTTAGACATCTTTGGATTACTACAGTTACTCTTCCTGATCCTCCCAATGACCAAAACTTTGTTCTTGAAAATCTACAAACATTTACAAGAATACAAAATTTCAAATGTGTTGAGCAAGTTACAAAAAGAATCCCATATCTAAAGAAGTTGCAAATTGAATATAATGTTGAATCTTCTCTGCAAGTGAAGAATTTGTGGACTGTTGCTTACAAAATGTTGTTTGTTACGAAAAAATCGAATCACTTCTAGTGGACGGTGCTGATAATTCATAGGTGAACTTGGCCTCCCCAATTTCACTTAAAAAGTTGAACTTAGCCTTTTGCAATATTCCTTGGGAAAACATGTCAATTGCCGGTTCATTGCCCAATCTTGAAGTTCTCAAACTGCATACAAGCGCGGCAATAGGCGAAGAATTCATAAAGGATTATGAATAATTGAATATTCACAATGTGGTATCAGTCACTGGATGCTGTTATCAATTAAATTGTTAAATTGTCAATTCTATGGATTTATTTAAGGAAGCAAGAATCTCGTATGCTGACTATATTGATTGGATGAATTTTCAGAACGAATTCAACTGTGTATATTGCTACAGATTTGTATATATGTTATCTTTTGAGGTGAAAGGACTGTTCTCTGTGTTTTCATGCTTTCCTTTAACTTTCTGGTATGTGATTAAGTAGATATGTAGGAAAATCCAATTCAGCTATATTATAATTTGCATCTTCATTATCTTCTGTTGTATGAAGTTAGACTATAATGGTAGTATGCTGTCGGGATGATTTGTCTTATGTTGCTTAAGATGCTTGAATTTTGATTCTTAAAATTGTATAATTCTAAAAAAAATAAAAAAATTCCAGGTCATAAGTTTGCTGTCTTTAGGATTTCTATCTTATAGGCTATTGCTACTACTAAAGTATACTTAGAGCTCGCAGTGGCGGAATCAAAGAGTAAAACTTTGTTGCTGATTATTTATTTATTTTTTGGATAATGAAGATCCAAGCTAGATCCATTCCACCACTTTTGGAAGGCAAAGATGTTCTTGGAGCTGCAAGAACGGGTTCTGGAAAAACACTTGCCTTTTTGGTACCGGCTGTGGAATTATTGTATCACATACGTTTTACATCTCGAAATGGGACTGGTGTTATTATCATTTGTCCTACAAGGGAGTTGGCCATACAGGTACACAAGTTTTACTTTTATCTTGACTTGATTTTGATATAATACTCCTGTACTTTAAAATGAATAATATTAGTTGCGTTTTCTGAGAGAAGCTTCTCCTATTTGATCATTTTACTCATATACGGAGTATAAGTGAAATGAGTCATGTTTCATATGAATTGATGCTTCCATCTGTCAGCTGGCTGTTGTGGCCATTGTACCATTATATACTTGCAGTTGCTTCTAGTTTGGGTGAAGGAATTTTTTTGTAACATACACTCTCTGTTTACTGCGCCATTATTTATTCTAGCGTTACTGAATTGGAGATTTCTTTACTTAGTCAATGAGACCCTGTGAATCTTCTCTGGCACAAATCACATCTGTTTTCTTCATAAAAAAATTCCCACTTTGTGCATTTTAGTTCATATATAAGCAATATCTTGAAAAATATATACTGTTTTGTTCATCTTCAACTTCGTATTTAAGACCAATCTTCAATAAATGATTCAGACACATGCTGTAGCAAAGGGACTTCTGAAGTATCACTCACAGACACTGGGACTGGTAATTGGTGGTTCAGCACGAAGAGGAGAAGCAGAGCGTATTGCCAAAGGAGTAAACCTTTTAGTAGCCACCCCTGGTCGACTTCTCGATCATCTTCAAAATACAAAAGGCTTTATATATAAAAACCTGAAGGTAAGGTTTTGTATTTCCCAAAGTTCAAATTTGATTTTTAATTACCCTCACGGTATTGAGTAATTGCTGTGATACATAGATATCTTAGTATTGCTGTTGAAATCATTTGGAAGTTTATACTTTTCAGTCTTTATAATTCATTCAAGGGATCCCTCATCCTTTCTTTTCTTTACTTCATTTATAAAAATTCCTATTTTTGTAGTTTTAAGCAGGGCTTCATCAATTGTCCACAGCCTCCTTTCTGAAAATATTATGTTGACTAACAAACTCTTGCCTTAATTTGCATGCTTCATTTTTTGGATATGCAGTGCCTCATGATTGATGAAGCTGATAGGATTCTGGAGGCTAATTTTGAAGAAGAAATGAAGCAGATCATCAAAATTTTGCCTAAGGTACTTATCGCTATAACTACTTTGATGGTTTAATATGTTACTGAGATAGTGAGATTTGAGTGTCAGTAGTTATTTCAAATCTAGAGAGGCAGCATGCTTTGTTCTAGCAAATCATTTACCTCTCTCAGTCAATTTAGGTAGAGATATATTTTGTTTTGCTGCCAAAAGAATAATAAGATCATGGTTTTGTATTTATCCTTTTGAGCAGTGTAATTAACCTGTTTAGAAATCCTAAATATTTTCTAATTTGTGAATTTATCTAATTCACTACATTGTGCAGGTGAGGCAAACAGCTCTTTTCTCTGCTACACAAACAAAGAAGGTATGGACACTTTTTATCACATGAAGGGTTTGCTAACATTAATATACCAACCATACTTTACCCTTGGGAAATATTATTCCTCTATGCTAAAATATAATTACACGTTAGGAGAAAATCTTTAAGTTGAGAAGTCCTGGGATTCATTTGCTCATTCAAATACTCAAAGAAAGTCCATTTATTCATTGCAGGTTGAGGATCTTGCACGCTTATCATTTCAGTCAACTCCTGTTTATATTGATGTTGATGATGGAAGGAAGAGGGTAAGCAAACTTTCTGATTTATCTTTCTAGTTGATGAAAATGTGAGTTCAATATCAATTTATGTCCTGTAATTTTAGGGTGAAACCAGCATAAATCTTTTTTCTTTCTACTTTATCAATTTTAGACCTAGGGTGTCCAATTTTAGATGTGGACATAAGCGATTTTTGGCATTGAATTTTCCTGCGAGAAAGACTAAATTTGGACACCCTAGTACTGAAATTGATAAAGTAAAAAGATTAAAAATTTATGTTGAATTCACACTAAGTTACAGAACGTAAATAGATACTAACTCATGATAATGTTATGGACTCACTTTCTATAAAACTCAATTTTTTTTTTGTGTATAGGTCACCAATGAAGGCCTGCAGCAAGGATACTGTTGTGTCCCCAGTGCTAACAGATTTATTCTTCTCTATTCCTTTTTGAAAAGAAATCTGTCAAAGAAAGTGATGGTTTTCTTCTCATCTTGTGCTTCTGTCAAATTCCATTCTGAACTTCTTAGATACATTCAGATCGATTGTCATGATATCCACGGCAAGCAGAAGCAGCAAAAACGAACATCTACATTTTTCGAGTTCTGTGAAGCAGAGAAGGGTATCTTATTATGTACAGATGTAGCTGCACGTGGTCTTGATATTCCCAGAGTGGTATGCTATTTATCTTTTGGAAACATACTCTAAATTCATCATCCCCATCCTAATAATGTAATAATAAAAGAATAAAAGTGAGTAAGTGAATCTGTGTAATAAAAAAACAGTAGATGGAGTAACCAAACTAACTTGTAATAGCTGATTGAAGAATCAGAAATTTCAATACTAGGTTGAAAAAAATGGTTTACCAAGATGAGATCAGCTATCTACGTTTGATGTGTGTTTGTTTTGAGAATTACGTAGTCAGATTGATGTGTAAGAGTGTGTGATGTTGTGTTATTATATTATTGTTGATTGTAATTTTTATGATTGAATGATTGTGTGCTAATTGCTGTGTTTTATTGGAAGTTGCAAAAGTGAGAATAAAAGGTGTGAAAAGCGATAACTAACATAAGATTATGAATAAAAAATTGTATTTGCAATAATGAGTGTTTGGAGAGAGTTTAAATGTAGAAAAAACTTATATTTTTAGAGTTTATAGGTATTTGTAGGGGTGAATGTATTTCGTTTTTAGAATGTTTTCAGAATGGTACTTTGAAGCAAATCAAGTGTCCGAAACTTACTTAGAAGCAATACATTAGAATTTATTTTTCCTTTTATCCCATATGAGGTTTGCACTGATTTTTCTCCTCTGTTGTACCAGGATTGGATTGTGCAGTATGATCCCCCAGATGAGCCTACGGTAATTTTACAGCTTCTCAGATGGAGTTTTTTGCTGCATATCTATAACGTATCTATTCCCTTCCCTCACCTGTGATTTCCTGTCTGTATATTCAGGAATACATTCATAGAGTCGGTCGTACAGCCCGTGGTGAAGGAGCAAAAGGGAGTGCTCTGCTTTTCTTGATTCCCGAAGAGTTACAGTTTCTTAAATACCTTAAGGTATTGTGGTGATTTGGTTCTGCAAAATAACACATCACAGTGGCAAATTGCCACAATAATTGAATTAATGTTGTACTGCAATCTGTTCACATCAAATCTTGTTGTGGCTATTTTTATTCCGGGGATCTTTCAAAACTAGGAGAAGACTGCTAAATGTGGGAGTGTTTGCAAACACTGCTATCAACCTAGAATCCGTTTTTAAAAAATAATTATCTCTGAGTTCTTGGTTAAAAACTAGGTCAAATGGTCAATTTAGCCCCTAATGTTTTCAGTTAAGATCAAATAGGTCCCTTAACTATTTTTTTGTATAACTAAACCCTAGTCCTTTTCAATTGAGACAAATGACCCTCTTCCTTTTCATTGTCCGATTTGATCAGGAGTAGAGACTTGATCCCAATTGATAAGACTAGGGGCTAAAATTTGTCGTTTTCCTAAAACACTATAAATTGATTTTTAGGATCAATCAAAATCTACTTTTCAAAAGCTACCCACTTCCATACTAATCCACTTTTGAATTTTCTACAAAAACCACTTCTTTAAAATGGGTGGAGTTTGCAAACACCTCCTTGGGTAGGGCATACTTTATTGTTAGTGCCTTACTTGCCATATATGTCATTAAAATTGTAAAACCTTTTAAGGCCATATCTTATGTCAATCCCTGAAAAAGTGATCACTCTTGAAATTTCAGGCTGCGAAAGTTCCGGTCAAGGAGTATGAATTTGATCAGAAGAAGCTAGCAAATGTCCAATCTCACTTGGTATTTTCTTTTGTTAGCTTGGCTTTAATTTCATCATTTCTCAAAAAAAAAAAAAAGGAGCTTATCTGGTTTTTCCTTAAATGCGTGGAAGAATTGTGATCGTAGTATGCTCATGATACAGGAAAAGTTGGTCTCCAATAACTATTATTTGAACAAGTCGGCTAAAGATGCATACAGATCTTACATCTTGGCATACAATTCTCACTCTATGAAGGACATCTTTAATGTTCACCGGCTCGATCTACAGGTACTTTTATACTCCTTTTCTCAATGGAACATCTCATTGTCCATTTTCTTTCCTTTCCAAGATATGTATTTGTAAGAATTGTTGGATTGGAGTTCAAAGTGCATTATTTTCGCAGGTGTTTGTGTTTGTCATTTTTTTGTTGTATATTATTATCATTTTTGGAGAATAATTTTATTGATTTCAAAATGGATGCATTGCTGAAAACTGTTTTCACAAGGAGTGGATGATTAAATTTGCCAGTACAACCCAGCATGGTGTATCCTTATTCCTTAGTAAGGCTATTTTTATGGAAATGGACAAGTTTCTCTTAAGTTCTGTAATAGCCACTCCTACTTGATCTAGATTACTTAAGTCCTTTTTCCCACGTGTACTGCCATTCTTTTTTAGTAGGTCTCCTGTGAACCTGGTTCACATGAATTCTCTTTTTTAAAGTATCATCGTTTAGCATTCGAAATATCACAGTCTTTTAAATTGTTAGAATTTATATGTTATTCTTCTCAAAATCACTAAACAAATGATACTCCACATGATAAATAGTATTACTTGTATAGTAAACAGTACTACCAAGTTTACCATAAAACATTTGTGACAAGGATCATAGAAGGGTTTTTTTTGTGTTGCCTCTGTTAATATTTTTCTCATATTTTTTTTATCCATGTTTTTTGGACAGGCTGTGGCAGCTTCATTTTGCTTTACTTCTCCTCCCAAAGTGAACTTAAACATAGATAGCAACGCCTCCAAGTTCAGGAAGAAACCACGTAAAATCGAAGGAGGTCGACATGGATTCAGTGATAACAACCCCTACGGAAAGAAAGGTGAAGATAATGGCCATCAGGTTGTCAGGTATTAAGCGTATCCTGTCTGCAGCCATCCATCAATCATTGTCTGGTGAAATGAAGAAATACCCAGATGGAGCCCTGACTTTCAATGAGTTTGTAGTCAAAGCTGTATTATTTTTAAGTTTTTCTGCTAAGTCTTTTATTATGTCACAAGCTTTCACTTATGTATAACAATTTTGAAACGCCAATGAATCATACTTCATTCTATTTTTGGATCTTTGCACTTGTCAATCTTCATAAATCATACTTGATCTAACTGATTGAAACAAAGAAGTCTTTGCTTGTGATGTTGATATTGCAGTGAAAGAGAATAATTGAAAATGTTTGGTAATTTAAGAAGGATGCGACCCTTTAAAATTTCTTAGGAGCAGTTTTGGTAGTTTTGTTTTTCGTACCCCATTAATATTATTATGCTGTGATTGCGTTATAGTATTATTATATATTTTTCTAATATTCAGTTATATTTGGATTATATACAAGCATGAAAAAAATCTGACGTTAATTTTCATTTGAGTAATTAAAATAGGCATGATCCTGAATGGAGTGTATTTGGTTTTTCTCATTTGTTGGATATAATGGGTTAAGGTGAATGGTAATTCCATTCATGGTCTATTTCACCATACTAATCATACCCTTATTGCCTTTTGTTATTTATATGGATGTTTGATGCCTGGTTTTCTATGGAATAAATCACTCTGTTAGTTCTTTCTCCTGTATTCATGTGATATTCTTTCTATAAGAGAGAGGAAGAGCATCACCAAGAGAGTTTTCATGTATGATATTCTTTCTATATGAGAGTTATCTCAAGCAACTTTTATCCACTTATTTTCCTAATTTATTACACTACATCAGAATAGTTTACATATACAGACTTCAATTTGTGATATTTAATCGTCGTCCGGGGAAATTAAAGTTGAACTCCAACACTAATGAGATGAGGATAGGCATGTGTTTTAAGGGAGGACAGAGGCGGTCACAGCTGCAGTCAGACTGTTCGTGTTAATGGACTATATCATGTGGATGAAAGTGAAGCAATTGGGCTCTATGAGGCCCTTGCGTGGATAAGCATATGGAGTTACAAAGTGACTATTGAAATGGACGCCAAGAATGAGGTGGATTCATTCACAGCTTCAAAGACAGACGACACAGCCTTTGGCAACATGGTGGAGGCCTGCAGATGACCAGCAGGAGACTTGAGGAATATCGAGGTGGTGTGGGTAAATCGCGAGGCCAATTTTGTGGCACTCTCTTGCTAGGATTGCTAGGAATTATCCTAATCCTTACAGTTGACTCGACCTTCCATCCTATGTGGAACACCTTCATAATATGTCTTTCTCTTGTTAATAGCTGTTCTAAGCTCAAAAATAATATACCATACTCAAGAAAATCACAAACGTTCAATCTGTACCCCCTAGCAATATTAATATCATGGCCTCAATGAAGATTTCAATAAAGTCACCAAAAATCACCCTGAAATCTTGTTATAAGACTATAATTTCTCTAGCAGTAGTCTCTTACATAAAAACAATTTGTTTCGCAAACATGAAATCCTGTACAGACTTTGATCACAAGAACCAAAATTTCAGCAACTCTTTGTTGCCAATTGCCATATGGCCAGGGCAGGGAGAATACTCGAAAGGAACGAGTACCATGTGCCATCAAACATGCGAACAGAACCTTAACACAGATTCGTTCAGCTAGGATTTAGAATCTATGGTCCCGATTCGTTCTACGGAACAAGTAGGGGATGCCTCTGATAATTGTCAAGATTGAACCGCATCCAAGTCCCTATTTCCACAGGTCTCTTAATTGTATATCTTCACAGCCTTCTCATATGGTTGACGATACTGAATAATAATTAGCAATCAAGATATTAGTGCTAACTCCTAACTACACACAAAATAACTAGACTAGTTAGGGTAAATTGAAAAAAAATTCACTGTAACTTTGATGATATTATGAAAATGCCCTGTAACTTTTAAATTATATGAAAATGCCTTGTAACTTAATAAAAGTTGGTAAAAAAGCCCATTCACTGGTTGTATCAAGTTATTGGGCATTTTTGTCAAGTTTTTGTCTGACATGGCTTATTCTTAAATTACCCCGTCAGCCTGGTTGAGAAACTGGGAACAGCTGGCAGGGCAGCTTTATCAAGAAATTTAAAGTTACAGCCTACAGGGCATTTTTGTATGATTTAAAAGCAATAGGACATTTTCTTAATATCATCAAAGGTACGGGGTATTTATTCAAATTTCCCTAACTAGTTATCTACTGCTGCATCTTCAAATTTCGACAATAATAACTAATAAGGCATTTGCTCTATAAAAGGAGCTTATTGAACTTTCTGAGGTTTTAAGAATTCTAATTTTTTAGTTAAATTCATGAAAATTGTAGCTGCTGAGTGATGGTTTTAAATATCGAACATTCTCTCATTTTCTAGTTTATTATGGTTATGTGTTTTGCTTGGACACTTTATGTTTCAATAAAGATAATCACATATCACCAAACTGTGGCATCATACTACGGTCTAGAATTGGATATGATAATAAACCAGTAAAGACTTTACCAAAATGCATAGAAATCTCATTTGGGAAAGCTAGAGCAACTACAGCTGAACATCCTTAGGATATGCAGAGACATAATTTCCAAAGATTTTGATGACCTCATTTTCAAGTATTAAAATTTCATTATTCTGAAAGTTAAAAATCTTGTGCGTCAAAGAGCACAATCAACATATGTTCTCCAAAAATCTTTGTACAAGTTTAATATCAATGAGCAATGAAGTAACTTAAAATAAAAATTGGTGCAGGAGGATTGAACAAGGCATAAACAGAATACCTGATTTGCTGCAAGTGACCTTTTAGGGGAATTATCCAAGTGCTCCAGTCCAAGATACTGCTCCCAAGCAATATACATGCCACTCCTCTGTACAGTCAAAGAATCATAATCATGAAGTAAAGACATCATAAGATGTTAATTTCATTTTGCCAATACCGTGTCACTAAATACAGAATTGAAAAGGCTCAATTGCGGCTAAAATTACGACCTTTGTGTTTATTGCAGTTTAATCTAGACAACTGGATGACGATAGCAAATCAAACACCAATTTTATTTTTATTTTAAGCAACTGAAACTTTCGGGCAGCCTCCCACTTGCTAAAGTCTGATGTGGTGATCCGACTTGGCATTCCTTTAAACCATATGGTACATTATAAACCATGTCAGACGTCAGTTCGCCACGTCGGGGTCTGTCCAAAAGTTTAAATTGGTATTTGATTTGCTATTATGTAATTGTCTAGATTAAACTGAAATTGTCGCAAAGGTCGTGATTTTAGCTGCAATAAAGCCAAACGAAAATGAAAAGAGTTCTTCCCTTTTCTTTTCTTGTGTGTGTGTGAGAGCATGTGCATGTGCATGTGAAAGAGGGAGAGACCTGGAAACGACTGAACAAAATATCTGAATCCTCAAGGTACTCAGCTCGACCTTGTGAAACGAAAGCAAATTTCCACTGGCAAAAAAAGATGGGGACATAACTTAAGCAGAATGTTGAAGTCACAGTAATGGTGGATAGTATGCAATTAACAGTATCAAGAGTGCGCAAGGACATGATATTTGATTACAGTAACTCACTAAGACGGTGTATTAGCTAGCAATCACTTAAGTGTTTTATAGGAATTCAGTCCGGGGATACCTTAGAGAGCTCTTCATCTGAGACACGCAACTTTTTCTGTATACGAATTTTGATATTAGCCAAAATCTCATCCTCGTGAATGACCAATAGAAAGGGCTCACCAAAGTTATGAATTTTCTGCCACGAAAAAAGAGAAATAACTTGAGAAAGATAAGAGAAAGAACAGGTGAATTTTCATGAACTATAAAGAATATACTAAAACAGCATAGGGATAAATCAAAATGATATACCATTTGGTTCTGATTTTCTTCATTCATAAAGTGATATACATGAATCAAGCAATCATGTGGGCTGAGATTTTTCTCGTCCTCAGGTATCTGCAGAAATAAGAAAACTTGTTGATGATGCAAAGGAATTACTCTAGCAGGAGCCAGTAGAGGTGCCGTTAACAAGGATCACAATAACACACTTTCTTTAAAAACTAAAATCGTAGGACTAATGTGTCAATCATGCAAATGACATAATAACAACTACAAATGGGGTAGTTCCATGAAGTGCTTGCATAGGTCAACAAGAGCAAGTACCCACATAACCCCACCCACCAGAGAGAGAGAGAGAGAGAGAGAGAGAGAACCTCTTCTGCCCGTAAAGTCAAATAGTTGTCATTTATGCCGTCTATCTTTTCACTGGAAGGAAATATCTGCAACAATGGCAAGGTTTTAGAATTTAGAAACATTACTTTGTCAACACAATAACAAGAAAGCAATTAGTAAAGCAGAAAGCAACTGGAAGGCATGCTCTAGACACTTCATAAATATATGAAGATTTGCTCACAGCATAATGGCCTATGTTCAAATTATGTCCACATTAAGGACGAGTGAAGAAAAAGATATTACAAATGAACATCTCAATTTGATTCGTTGAAGGCCCTCAATCTGTTTTATTCTCATGTCACGTCCAGTTATAGTTACTCAATATTTAATTGTAGTCCATTTTGAATAAAAGGATGACCAAACTATCATATTGAATCAATGCATCCCCAGTATGACATGTTTTAAGTATTAGGACCTCATGGCTATTGAATGATGTGTTGCAGAGTTTTTTTTTTTTCTCTCCTTTTTTCTTCTTTTTTTTGAACAGAACATAACTTTTATTGCTATAAAAACAACAGTACCAGGGATTACAAATCCCTCAAAACTAACAGATCAACAACAATTAAGAATTAAGCAAGACTCACAGCTCCTAACAAGATCAGAAACTAAAAAACCCTTAAAAAGTATATGGCTAGATCCCCAAACAGCAACTCTAATCTTGATCCTATTCCACACCTCATCTATTGTCTCTAAACTATTCTAAAAAAAGCTTCTTATTCCGTTCAAACCACATGGACCATAATACACCCGGGACAATAAGCCTCCAAAACGTTTTAATCTTCTTGCTAGGATGACCTCCCGTATAAACTAGGAAACGGTCTGCTGCCGACTGAGGGATTGCCCAAGGTGACCCCAACTCAATAAGAACTCTACCCCATAATTGATGAGCGAAAGAGCAATGGACAAACAGATGGTCAATATCCTCGGAGGATCTGCCACCCAGACTCTACAGTCATCCCCACCAACCCCCAACCTAGCTGACTCTAGACAACTAAGAAGCTGTTCGCATTCGCCCACCTCATGATCCCTCAAATTTAATATTCTTCGCTAAATGCAAGGCTTGTCGTACATTAGAAAAAAAAACTACTGCAAAACTTAAATCTCAGATCCTCATCTAAAACATTTTAGGCACAGATAAATTGGCTATTTAGGATGTATAACTGAAAGTTAGGAATACTACATTCCTAAAGTTTTTGAATTTAATACAATCAAACAGAAAAACAAATCAAATACAAAAGATTGAATCAGAAGTTAAAGACCTTATAGATCCTGTGGGTGAATACTTCCAGCATCCTAAGTTCGGCATTTGGATGAGATAGCTGAACCTGAGAAACAAATCAAACCAAACTACACTACTGAATGGAACACAAAAACAAATCAATGCTCATATGGAATAAAAGAAAAACACAAGTTTCAGGTCTGAACTCTGAAGAATATATCCTACTTAATTGTTGATAAAATAAAATAAACCTCATTATCAATCCCACTGTTTACCTTCAGCCGGAGATCATCAAGTAAATCACCCACAGTGCTATCTTTTAGCAGTCTAATATTGCGAATCTCCAACTAGAAAATAGATGAATGCATAATTTAGTCAAAATATAAGGGTGAAATATGTGAATGCCAAATGCATAATATCGTCTGCTTACTTCATTGCTTATTCCATGACGGAAGGCTACTTTGAGTGTTCTTAAGCCTTGCAATTCTGGCAGAGGCATATCCAGGATTTCATAGAATAATATATCAGATGTCTGATAAAAAATAATAACGTTAGACAATATTTAGGTCATAAAGATTTGAAGTCTCGACTGTTGAATGATGGCTAACCTGATTGTAATGCAGCAACATGTCTGACAAATTATCTACTCCTCGATACTTTATAGGATGAGGCTTTGGTTGCTGAGAATATGAATTGTATGATGTAAGCCTAATTTTGGAAGGATCGTCTACTTGAAGTTGGTGAGCTACTTTTTCCACAACATCATCATATGTATCAAGCTTCGACCTTCATATATTAAGATGTTAATGGATATACAATTAATACCTAGACCAACGTAAACTGAGCTAAAAGACGATAAGCTGAGTTGATAATGTGTGTAAATTTCACTTACAATTGTAAACAAAATTCATCCTCCTTAGGCTTTTCTAGGGAACGGAAGTGAATAATCTGTAAAACATCAGTACAGAAAGACAAATTAACTTCAGAAACAGGAGATGCAGCACTGTGTAATACGTTGAGATGCAGCACTATGTTATACGTTTCACTTTGTTCGATGTGTTCTTTAGAAACATCAGATCAACTTTCTTACTGGACAACAGAGTCTGGTCAGAAAAGAAACTATTGCTAGATAAATGAGATAATTCTGCCTATGAAGATCCTTGAAACAACAAATGAGGTAATTATTCAAGAAGATGACCTCAAGACAACAATTGAGGAAAAAATAGTGCAAAATCTTTTGAAATTTTATTTTATTTCAAAGCATGAGTTCAACTAGGCAGATTCTCAATATGAAATTATGCTATACTGTACAGAACATGCTTAAAACATTGATTAATGCACTATTCAAGCTCAACAACCATTCAACTAAAAAGTATCATGCAGCTTTTTTTATTTTTTATTCTTTCATTTTCCTTCGTATCAGAGTCTCAGCAGCACATCTGGTTCTAAAAATAAATAAAATAAGTACATCAGAAAATAGAAGTTAATTCAATTTTCTGGACTTGTATGCCTTCAAATAAGGAAAAAAATGCTTATCTTTATCCATAGTAGGCTACTGGTAAACATAAGGAGCAGGAAAAGAGCAAGAATTTCTTATGAATACTCAACTTCAGTACGACACAAGATCATCAGACTAATCAAATAAGATAGACCATGCATGCTTTCTCAAAAGAGAGTACATGTCATTTTATACTAGATATGTATTGAGAATACTTCAAAAGTGGAAACTTTACTATCCAAATGTACAGCACAATTTTGGAAAGTAGTATTTACTTTCTTTAAAGCAAATAGCAAATAATGGTTGGTATGACATAGAAGCGCTAACAGGAATAAAATCCTAACATGGAGCAAGAATGCGAAGAAATGGAAGCTACATAATTCCACAACAATTAAACACAAGCTTCTGCATGTCACTGTCACAAATGGATTGTGATCATTAGAGTTTAGAAGGAGAGGAACTTAAGGACTATCCTCGAGCAATACCTTTAACACTCTTTAAAGCATAGAAATAGAATAGAACTTATAAGTCCATGTTCTAGGCACTAGGAAGGACAGAAACTTGTATGCCATGTATGTATAGGCCTAGGGCACAAACTGAACACCTGGTATGTATAAAGCATGCATAAGTATATGAAGACCAGGAGGAGAGGTGGTGGTAACACCATGTTGGATCGTAGAAGAATTATCAAAATTAAACAAAGGGCATGGAACCCATGAAAAGGTATTTGTAGCATACTCTAAACTGAATTCTACACCACCAGAAGAAAGTGCTTGAAAGAGTTGTAAGGAAGCATCAAAAAAGAAAAGGAGAGCACAAAAGAAATAAGTTGAGTGTGAAAGTGTGTGGACGTGCAAAGCCGCCGAAGCGATGGAGAATTACAAATTTCCACAAATTCAGATATCCAAAATCTGCTAGGTATAAAAACTATGTGCAGCACTCAATCTCATTCTCATACACTGGAATACCAAAGTATAATATACTAGAGGAGTTACTTAGAAAGCCCACAAAAACTTTAGAGCATTTGGCAAGTAAAATATGCCAAAAGGTTTGAAGTAGGCAAATATGCAGAGTCCTCAGTCAAAAAGATTTTTCAGAATCACACAACAAAATCAACAATAATTTCATCTACGACATGACGTTCACCAATGTTTAATGAAAAGTACTTGGATATTATGCCGGTACTCAAAGAACGATGTAACATCAGGACAACGAAGTTGCTGGCTAGCTTCAGCTGAAAGAAACTTCTGAAAACAAACTATGTCGCCATCCTCAAGCTGCACGCAGAAAGTAAAGTAAGGTGATCAAAATTTTGTTTTCCTACTGATCATGTATGTGTTACTATGATTGAAAATACCTGGTTAGATTTAAATGAAAATTTCTTTTCAACGCATTCACACAGCACATGGGGCAGGTATTTTATTTCCTGAGAACCAAAAAAAGACATTGATACCATATAAAATAATTCAATTTAAAATCAGACTTATAAGAATGTACATAAGATATGAATTTTGTTCTATTCGCTTAGTATCAGTGGCAAAATAGCTTGACCCATAAAAAAGGTAGCAACTAGGTATCCAAAACAGCCAAAAAAGGGCAGAGCCATAAATGTTGTAAAACCTACAAGGAAATAGTGGTTCTCTACTTCTCTTCCTCTCACTCTCCAACCAAGAATCCTTCCAGCAAGCAGAAAAGAGGAAAATGAATAGATAAAAATTACTCCCTCCGTCCAAACTTTGTAACTTTGTAAATATTTATTCCCCCCATACACTAATACACCATTCACTCTTACTTTACACATCTACTTTTTAAGCCCGTGAAAATGAATTATACATACAAAGTCTGGACGGAGGGAGTATAAGACTACGGATTAGAATAATCTAGGTGACAGGCTAGGTAAATGAATAATAAATCCAGCTTATATGCACTCAAAAAGGTAAAAATGACTGATGGTTCATGATAACACAAAAGCAGGAATAAGCTGTAATTCCAGGATATTTGGTCTGTTAGGCAATCTCACAGGCATGGAACCTTGCAACAAACCTCATAAAGCTCAATTTCTTCATCAGGAGCATAGCCTGCCATCTCATTAAGTTTAGTAAAGATATGATTCGGCTTTTCATTCCCCTTCACAAAAAGTTTTCCAGCAAATCTAGCATGTAATGAAGATAAGATAAGTAAAGCCTTGGTTGGAGTTGCGCTAATCTGTATAAACATACAAAAGCAAAGTAATAAGGACTAGAAGAATACCTAAGCTCTTCCTTTTCCGGATCATAATGCTTGAAGAACAACAAAATGTCATCTTTTGCCTTATCAGGGAGAGGCATAGGGCGGGAATCCTAATGACAACAAAAAACACATCAACACAAATCATGAAGGAATGTTCCCCAATGGCACTTGCATGGAGATGATTGCATTACCGGTCCAATCTCCAATTCTAAGTATAATCTCAGCTCTGCATTCTGAACTTTATTAGATAAATCCTTCAAGTGTCCAACCTACATCCACATCCAGGCAAGTTGGTTGAGAGGAGTATCATTTTAGTATTCCATATTTAAATACAACACACTCATATATTCCACATTCTGAACCTTTCTAAAATATAAATGAATTTGTTAAATGACCACTCGTCTAAAAGGTCAAGTTGTTTGAGAGGAGCATCATTAGTATTCTATATTTCAATATCTTCAACCCCCACCCTACCCCATCAGGCTTGTTGCTTTTGCTTAATTAGCAGATCTTCTATAAAAATAGTGGCTGAGGTTTGAACAGGACTTTTGTATGTCATGCCATGCTAAATGATCACCGTATAGAAAAGCATGAGATGTTCAGATCTATGAGGATTATAATCTTCACCAGAATCCCTGGCCATGGGGGACAATGATATATAGTAACTCCACAATGCAGGTGCTGAAGGTTAAGCCACGTAAGTATTCAATTGAAGGCATAAGACACTTGATTATGAAAAAAAGTACTTTTAATGTTTATTTTTGGTAGAAGCCAGTATAATTTAGAACTAATTGAATGTGAGGAAATAACTTTGTAGATCACTATAGAACTCAAGCATATGTAGGGATGAATGTTTGAAAATATAAGATAAGATGCATACTATATTAGTCAACACAACAAGGAAAGAATGCAATGAGTTGGCAGATAATCAGATTAATGAACAGTAAATGAAGCTTACAGTTTGTGCTTCCTCGAACTGTGTCAACGGGCGGCTAGGACGATACGTGTCATTTTGGCGCTTTGCCCACAGCCAAAAGCGCTGGAATTGCACAGGTATGCCAAATTCTTTTGCAACTTCTTCCTGGGGTTAGCTTTACAATTAGCGGATTTTGAAAGGTAAATAACTTCAATTCTATGATATTCAGAACAACTAACATGTGAATAGCCTGGACTACTTGAAGTTAATATACTTGGCATAGAAAACAGGATTTTACATTCAGAGGAGAGAGTCAGAGAACCAGTATTGATCATGCATTAAAAGGTGAAAATACAAATGGGATGACAAAAGATAACCCAATTTATTTAGTACTTTGAAGGTGTGCGCTCTTGTACCTTTGAAAGAGCAAATAGAAAACAAAATTTGAAGCACACCCAGATCATCTCCTTCACTGTCTTACTTTTGTTTCTTGATAAAGCATGCTCGACTAGAAGGATTTACCCACGACAGAACAAGAACTATCAAGAACTTTTTGACATGGCAACAGAATTGCAGTATTGCACTCTAATAAACTAGTACGCTTATTTTACAATTTTGGTCCATAGCGTGCTACTTCATTTGAATTCCTAAAGTTTCCAAGTGCAATATTTATTATATATTAAAGCAGAAACTTGAAATCATAATCACATTTTCTGTCTACAGGAGAAACTTCAGGTGATGGCTAATCTTTCACAAATTTTATAAGTACACCGTAAATGCAGGAGGAGCCCTCTGTTTTGTCTGGGATTACTCTTTAAAGTGTCTTTGTCACAATCAAGACCTGGTCTGCTTGCATCATTCAAATGAATAGTAGGAGGCTAGGAGCACCTTGACGTACAATAGTGCAGAGTAGCTTGTACTTTATTTATCTCAGTCTTATCCCCTTGTATTTTTATTTTTTTTATCCTAGTTTTACCTCCTCGTAGTTTTATTTATCTTAATTTTCCCTCTTACTAACGGATAATAGAAAGTACACGGACAAAAATATGTGTTAATCCAAAGATTTAACATCATTTATAATCTCTGTTAATGGGGTGAAACTCAGAAAAATAAAAGTACAAGGGGTAAAACATAAAAACTAAGTGCAAGTGGCAAAAGTAAAAAAAAATTTGTTGAAAGTACAGGGGAAAATAATGGATTATAAAATAATCGAATAAATTGAAAAAGAATGGTTTACCATGGTTTAGTACCTTAAAAATATTAAATGGCATCAGTTTCGGGATACGAAAACTCCTAACTTTGTCATGATCAACTAAATCAAAAAATACATCCCTTCCTATCTGCCAAGTAAGATCTTCATCACAAGCAACCTGAAAACACCACACCACTCTCTTATAAACTACAAGCAACTCAAAATGGATAAAGACTATTCAATTAACAATTGCTTATAGACTAACATACCTTTACGTTTATGTAAAGATGTGCTTCAGCTTTTTCTTTCTTCTTTTGCACTTTTTCTTCTTGTTCTCTCTTCAGCCTCTCCTAGTTGGCATCAAAAACTTAAGTAAGACCAGCAATATCAAACAAAAACTAAAAGAAAATATATATTTTCGAAAATATGCAAAACCATATGCTGATATCAGCAGCTAACCCTAAGATGCTCAGCAATGTCCTTCTCATTGACTTGGCAAATTATTTTATCCTTGTCACTTTCACGTATGTACACCAGCATATAGGCATTTGAGTGCTTGGTAAACTTGAAAGGAGCATTATTAATTCCAGCGTTCGTCCGGAAATGCTGAGGAAAGATGATATTGAATAAAAAAATCAGAGGAGTGCTAGCAAAGCAAGCTATTAATATCTATGTTTAATCAGAAGAGTGCAGAGAAAAGAAGAACAAGATATCAGTTATAACATAAAACCTACTTCTTCTTCACCACCATACAGCTCTTCTAAAGCCTTTTTCATGTCTTCTTTAGTCACTCGTTCATCATCAAATTTATACCTGAAATGCATTCAGGATATGTGTAATCTCTGCAGACAATTCATGCCATGAACAAACGTAATGCTTTAGACAGGAGTTTCAAAGAATCTCCAGCGCCAGTGTAAATAGAATTTTTTAAATGATAACTGCTGCTTATTGTTGATGATGAAATCCACGTTGGATCTTATCAAACAATAAATTTAACGTTTGTTAATAGTAAATAGAGAATAAACTTGGAAATGAAATGGAAGAGTTTCCACTATATTTTGGACCTTCTTGATAAATAGTAAATACACTTATTGTGCGGGGATGTGGAAGTGGTAGGTAACTCAGATGCATTCATTGTACAACAAATGCCCTAGAAAGACTATTTTTAGGCCTATATGCATTAAGTTGTAGCCTACCCCTGCAGCCTAAACCTGCAATTTGCAGTCTTTTTGCCAGTTTATTGCCTGGTTGTCACCGGCCACCACACAAATTTACTAATTTCTTTTTTATAGGAAACAAAGAAAAATTATTAAGAAAGGGAAGGTAAAAGAGATGAGAGGTCCCTTTTTACAGCTAACAAATAGACAGGATCAATTAAGAGCATAGGACCAATCCCTAACTAAATCCTGACACATGGACACCTATGAATTTCCTAGACTTGATGCCCAAAGAGCAACTCTGAATTTTATCCTACCCCCAAAAATCTTCTATTGACTCGACTGAACATTCAAAAATCCTCTTATTTCTTTCTAACCATATGGACCAAAGTACAACCGGAACTATAATCCTCCACAAAGTTTTTCCTTTCTTATTGAGTACATCGTACCACGGTCCACGAGCAAAAGTACAATGCATAAAAAGATGGTTAAGGTCTTCACCACTGCACCTGCACAACACAAACCAATTTGGAGATAGAAAAATACTTGGATATCTTTTCTGAAGAAAAAGTCACAGGTGGGGGTAACTTTCCCAACACCATCAACCAAAGGAAAAGGAATATTACTGATGTCTTTTAGAATCTTCTGCTGTCAAAGTTTTTTTCTCGTTTTTGGTGCAAAACTTCAGTTACTAAGCAATCCAAGAGCGACATGTTAGTGCAATGTGGCCTGTAAGTTGTATCTTGCTTGGAAATTTTGATTTTCTTAAAACCAAACAGTTGTTTGGCAAAACACATCTTCTCTTACTTACAGATGTTCCTAACGAGAATTTCAATCTAATTGGGCTTTTGGGCCTGCAGACCAACTAGGCGGATGACACTGTGCCAAAAATTTGGGTCTTCTTTTCAAATGGGCTGACCAGCGGCTGTGTGCACATAACACTGACTAATTAATTTTTTTCATTGAGGCTACTCCTTAACAAACAAACCGAACCTTTAATCCCAAATAATTGGGGTAGGCTACATGAACCAATAATAGGGGCTACTCAAGAAAAAATAAGCACCACTAAGTTAATAGAAATGAAAACAGAGACCAGATCATTCTTACAAATAAAATTTCAAAGCCAACTCACAAATAAATGACTAAACAAGGAAGATAAATTATGAGCAATATATGTATCACAGCCTATACTGCACTTGCTGAAGGCCAGAAAGATTATTATCAAGTTTGAGCATCAACATACCACTGGCTGGAAAGAGTGGGCCTTATAAAGGCATAATAGTGTCCACCATGTACACCACCACTATGGACCAAGACACTGAAAACAAAAAAAAATTGACATAAATAAATACAAATATGGATGATTCAAGATTTTGCAGGTGGAGAATAATAAATATTCACTAAAAAACAACATCAACACACATTAAAGCTCAAAACATATGCCTTACGATGCAATGTTGATTTCAAGGTCCACGGCAAACACCAACCCATATATTCCCAGATTTCAAACACAGTGGCTTCATAAATTAAAAATCGAACTCATACAGAACTAAGAAGCATAAATTTTCAGAATATTAACTTAAGAAGGATATTATTTGATGAAAGTACAGTGAACCAGAATACAGCAATAGATAGAACCACCACAAGGTAGCTTACAAACTTAAGAAAAGCAATAAAATAACCTTGTTAACCCAATGGGCAAAAAATAGCAGGCTAAGGAAAAAATGAATTTCACAATTGTTACAATAAGAATTGGAAACCGTTCCTGCAGAACTGGGAGGTGAATCAAACAAGATATAGAAATTGAAGGTTAAATAGACCCACAAATTGATATAAAATGCAAGAATCACTTGTATCCAAACAAAGTGTTTAAGTACTGTTCAAAAGCAGCACAAGTCAGAAGGTAAAAATCTCATTTTCTGACCTGTGAAGCGTATAAAGGTTGCGTACTCTTCTATCAGCATCAGGCGACAAGTATTTGCCATTATCTCTATCCAGATCAAGTTCAAAAGGGAACTCATACCGGTCATTTATCTGCATAATCAGAATAAAAAAATGAATTACTTGCATACACGAATTTAAAAACGAATAGAAGCAGTGTAGTGCAACAGTACACATCTACAAAACCTCCTTAATTTACTTAATGAAGTAAAACATACAAATATTGTAGTCCAACTTAGATAATGCATCATCCATATCGCGCTTATCTATATCTTATGCATATCCAAAATGCTAACAATAACATTTGACAACAGGGAGAATGTTGTCACTCACACTTGGGAATTATCTGCCACAGACAGAGTACGTGAAACCAAAAGCAAATACTCCCCAAAATAGAGTAACACAAAGCTTGAACAAGTCATAATGCTCAGACAGTATATGGAACTGGAACTAGAGAAGCCAAACAACCTCTTGTTCCTATGTCCACGACTCCACGTACGTGACAAATATATATAATTAATCAGATAAGATCCTAATAAAAGTAGGAAATAATGGTATATTTTAATATACTCACCTTTACCATAACATCACGTGCAAAGTCATATTCAAATCGCTTTAAGTGTAGCTGGAGAACTGGGGGAAAATCAATGAATAGGACCCCTTTCTTAGCATCCTGAAATAAGTAAAATCAATTCAGAAAAGGATATTAACAGAAAATCAGCGGATGTGGATGTCCCAACTAAGAATCATGCAATAACAAGCGGAGCATGATTCAACCAGCAGCTCTATGTAATATAGCAATAAAAGAAAATCAAATTCCAATAAATACAACAGGCATAATATTTGTTAAATCTAGTTAACCTATGTACCTGCAAACCATACTGTTCAGCATGATATTTGTTATCCCCATCTAGATGTTCAACCTCAACATACTTATCAAACGAAGCATAGACATCGTGACAACCCTTTACATCAAGCTGAAGATCTGCCACACACAGGATAAAAATGTTCAATTAGTGCAAAAAAGCATAAACAAAGCAATAAGGCAGTGCAAGTTGTAAATATGATGAGTTCATGTACCATAGAATGATTCCTTTCTGCTAGATTTGTAATCCATGTTGATGCATTCAATGTAGTTCATATGGTGCCCTTCAAATAGTTGCTGTATAGCGCCTTCCACAACAGTTCTCTAACCACATAAGAAACAGTAAGTGAAGCACAATCCAAGTTTGAAGAGATTGAGAGTGCCATTATCTAGACTAAGGACCTTCATTTTTTCTTCAAGCTTCTCACAAAGAACCCGATTGAGTTCTTGTACATCATGTTGCAGGAAAGCGTCATATGTGTCCCATCCAAATGATTTGGTTAACTCCTTTGTGGCAACACTATTGTCACTATATTGAAGCTTGTAAAATAAACTCTGAAGAGCCAACGGGATATTTGCAGAAGGCATATCATTTACATTAGTTGGCATATGGTACACAACCTGAAAATCCAATCAAATATATAATTCCATTTGTGAAGAATCCTTGTTACAAAATATAAAACAAGAGAGTCGCTGACAAAGATCCTAACCTTCCTGAAGAAAGGAATATGGTATAGTGTTTGTAGGAGAGAGTTCATATAACAGGTAGCCCCTTGGTTTTTGAGTCCCACAAAACCAGTTTCTTTCTTTGAATCATATAACCATGTATCCGTGGTTTTGTAGACCGCAACCTCAGCTTCAACTACACAAGTGTCATTAACAAGATAACCTCTGGCTGGATCATAAAGTTCACCAAGCGACATAAAGGACGTAAAGCCCCAATCATTTTCTCGAGCATTGAATTGGTGTTGTGTTTCTGCATGACAATAAGAATGACACCATTCACTATAACTCTAAGAACATAATAATGTTCAGTCGCACTCCAATTAGAATTAAAAAAAATAGAAACAACATATGAAACCAATGATTTGTTGCTTACACAAAAACACCTAATGCCAATAGACTATGATTCTGATGAATGTAAACTCTCACATACTTAAAGTAATAGGTTAGTCAACAAGCAACTGCCATAGATGCTTAGCTGTACAACGATCAATATGAATGTGAGGCCTAGACTCATAAGTGTTTACCAATCCATACATCATATATAACTTATATTATTCTAAGCAAATCCAGAAAATAGAACTATCCTTGTCACGCAAAATCATTGAAAAAAAAATTATTGGGGGAAAGGATAAATTTCTCGTCCCACTACTTAGCAATAAAATCTTTGTTTTCTTTCAAAAAAAAAGAGAGGATTTTACTGCTGCCTGTATAATGATTGAAGGCCTCAGATACTACACTTTTAAAAGTTATATGACCAACCCCACAAATGCATAAGGTAATTTCCACCATGGCTGTAACCAGAATTCTTCTCCCAAAACACTATTAGCGGGAATAACCATAGGTGTTAAAGGCACGCATGAGGCTCCAGGGTTTGCACCTTTTCATATCAGAGCCGGGCGCAGTTTCCCAGCCATGCGCCTCTATGTGCCTTTTGCACCTTTTCTGTTGCGCCTAAGCGCACCTCGGTGCCCCTTTTCTACTTTCAAGATCTTTCCACCCAAAAACATGATTTGTGTATATTTTTCAAATTAAAACCATTTCTGATAAAAATAACTCAAAAGGAAACAGAAAACATTGTTTAATTTAGGCCTAGGGTTCTAAGGGAAATTGGTCAAGAAAGAAGAAACTAAGAAACATCACTGCCCCTGTATGCTAGGTTATTTTACCCATTTTTTTACTTATGTTGTGTTTTTAACTGATTTGACTAAAACTTTATTTAGTTAAAATTTATGTCTCCTTCATATAGCAAGATATTTGCAAATCTTGATTTAGATAATATTAGTCCATTGCTTTATTCCTCTTTTTTTTATAAGAAACAAATTTAACTGCAAAAGATAGGGATGAGAGATCCCTAACAATAATACAAGGTAAAGTTATGCAGGACTAAAGAGCCAAACACCAATTCCTAGATACGCCCGACAAGGACAGACCAAACAAGCTCTGACTCAAGGACCACAAAGCAACTTTTTATTTAATCCTATCCAAACCTCATCTACAGATTCACAAATATCATAAAAAATTATCTTATTCCTCTCTAACCAAATAGACCAAGCGGACAACCGAAACAGCGGTCCACCATAAAATTCTCCTTCTCTTATTGATAGATCATCCCATATTGGTTTGAAGCAGTTCCAAAATCGAGCCTGGAATAACCAATTGAACTCCCATCTCTCCTATCACCCTGTACCACAGTTCCCAAGAAAAAGGGCAATGCACGAATAGATGAGAAATAATAGGGCTCCAGCATTATTTTCGTTTTAAGTTTTATTCTTTCACGGGTAGACTGTAGAGGAGGCACGCCTAAAAGCCTTGTGCTTTGGGAGCTAGGAACCTTCTTGCGCCTTGGTGCGTCTCATGCCCTTAACAACTTGTGAATAACTGACCAATGATGAAAAAATTATGGAACATGGATATGTTTCATGTTTGGTTTTAGAAAAGGTTGAAAATGAATTAAATGCAATCCAACTTTGAATAAACAGGGCTCAGTAGAGAGTGAGCAAATATGAATTTATTTTTTAGAGTAATAGAGCTTGGACTATATTTTACGTTTATTTTAGTTTATTTTGTCCAGTTTTGTGAATTAAATATGCACTCACAAGCCCCACTCACACAGCACACAACACACACTATACACTACAGTCTAAAAAATCAAAATAAAAACTTTATTAGCTTAAAATCACAACAAGATACTATGCTTGGAGTATGGAGGGAAAACTGAAAGACTTGTTTTCTTAATCAGTAAAATGATGATAATAACCCTGTCAAATTCTCTTCAACTTCAAGATGCAGCTAGGTTAATTTCTTTACAAGCAAAACATAACAATGAACTTACTCTCCCATTATCCTTTTCTTTTCTTTTTGTGATAGGAACAAAATGTTTTATTTAGATAGAGGAAAGTGCAAGGAAAGAAAGATCCCTTTTACAGATTACGAAAAAAAAAGATACCACAGATAACACAGTATCACTTAAAAAGCAAAGCACCAATCTTTTTTTTTTTTTGAAGAATCAAAGCACCAATCTCATTATCCCATTTAATTTAACTAACAACATCCTTCAAAGTATCTGAAGTAAAAGAAACAGGACAATACCCTACTCTTGGGTTTATTGCAGCAACGTAATTTCTTAAGAGTTTTGGTTATTTTATTCCACCAGATCAAAACAGGCAGTTTCAACTACACTTTCAGGATAAGATTAGGATCAAGCAGTCCAATAGAGTTGACAATAAGAGTACTTTATTGCAACACAAATATGATCAGTGTTCTCGGTCAAATCTTTTTTCATGTCTTTATGTCTCGAGGATAAGAATACTTTCTTTGTTCCTTGGTCCAAAGTAGTCTGGAAGGCTCCAGTCCCGAAGAAAATTCAAATTTTTTTGTGGTTGACAGGTTGAGTGTGTTGGGAAAGCTGCCAACGTGTGATTATATTCAAAAAACAATACCCTAACTGCTCTTTGCTTCCAAGTTGGTGTGTTTTGTGCAGGAATTCCTTGGAGGATCTTAATCATTTACTTCTACATTGTCCTTTCTCTCGAGAATTGTGGTGCAGGGTACTCAAGGAGTTTGGTGTTCAATGGGTTTTTCCAGATTCTGGTTTGAATATGATTCAAAACAATCTGGGAGGCTCTATTAGCAAAAATGGGAAAATAATTGGGAGGATTACCGTCTCAGTAGTATTGTGGTTAATATGGGTGGAGAGAAACAAAATAATTTTTTATGATAAATGCGAATCTATTGATGAATTATGGGATAGGATTAAACATAAAGTGGCTTTGTGGTCTCTTAGTCAAAATGCCTTTAGGGGCCTGCTTATTTCTGATATTACTAGGAGCTGGTCCTATGCTATGTAGTTTCTCTAGGGATCTCTCATCCCTATTTTTGCAATAAAGTATATGTTCTTATCAAAAAAAAAAACGGTTGTCATGCATCAAATTAAAATATTCCCATAAATGTTGTTAAATGACTTTTTAGAGATCAAGATTTGTATACTGGTTGGATACATAAGGTAGCATCCATTTCTATAGAGAAAAATGAGTGAGACGGGATGATAAGTTTTCAGGTGAAAGGAAATTTTGTAAATGACAAATACAGAGTAGAAGAGTACATTTAGTGTAAAAGGCACTACCCTTTTTTTTAATTAAGAGTGACATGGAACCACGGCATTTATAGGGTATGGAAATAGGTTTCATCTTGGCATGATCAGAGTTCATATGTTTAAAAAGGTCAACACCCCTGCTGGAGTAAATTAATTCTTCTTCCTACCCCAAATAATTAGGTGGAGCTTGGTGGGGACGGGGACGGGTATTGGTTTTATAGTAGTGGGGAACGGGCTTCATTTAGCTTCGTCTGTTATTTTTCCGACCCCAGGCGAGTTGACTCGACCCATTCCCCAGTCTCCCGCACTGCTCAAGGTTGTGTGCGACTCCATATGAGGACCTCCTTCTCTTCTGCCCACTCTCCGTTCACACGGTTCTCAAAGCAGAGGAGGAAGGGTGGGCAGCAGGTACCACGAGCCCTCTGTCCCACACATCTATCCAGAAGCAAGTGTAGTTCACCGGTTCCACCAACCAACCACTCATTATTCATTCCCATTCCTTTTACTCCATACCACCCAACCAAGTAATTGTTGGGTTTTAACTTTTAAGTGTCTTTAAAAACCAGTTTTTGAAACCTAGGGGATTTTAAAATCCTTGTTTTTTTTTTGGGTTTTTTAGTAAAGTAGGATTTAGCTTTATATCAAATCAATGTGCAAGAGTGAATGGTAGTGTATTATTATATTATTTGTTGAGTGTGATTGTAATGATCATTTGTAAGGATATAGTATTGGGATTTTGAAAACCAGATTTTAAAATCCTCATAGAATGGGTTTTAAAATCTAAAATTCAAATCATGGTTTTCAAAACCCAAAACAAACATTGCATTAGACACTAAATGTATAATAGATGTTTTGGTACCTTTTCTGATTGAATACTTGCTATGAATTTGATTAACAACAGCCAAACTGAAGTGCGCGTGTCTAGTCCATCCATAAGGTAAATTTCCAGACTCAGCAACGTCCAGATACAAGGATAAGTGATCAGCATTGTTCCCCTTCGGGAAAATAAGAATCCGCCTGAAGAGTATAAAAGGGAAACTTATTGTTATGAATACACTGATCAAAAGGTAGGGAATCATTAATTGATGCTCTTAATATGCATCAAGTCAGATATTACCATTTGTAATCACCAAGTTCAAATACTCCAGAATAGAGCTTTTTCGTAGTTAACCTAGAGATGTTCTCAATCCTCCATGTAAACTTGGTTGTAGGTGGATCTTCTGCTGGCTGATTTTCCGGATTATTATATGTGGCTTCTGATGCTACAATACAAGGATGGATGAGGAAATTATCCGCAGTAATGTATTGCAATTCAAACAGCAATTAATACTACATCATTTTCTCAATTATTGTTTGTGAAGGAAAAGATGGTGTATTCCAATGACATCACTCCTTTTGTTTCCCTGAGTAACCTCCCATCCCAACATGTGAAGACATAATATGTGCACCGCCAAGAAACTAATGAAGTGTACACATTGCTGCTAACTCATTGTTTAACTGACCAATTCTTCTACCATGTAGCTTTTAGTGAACTCCGTTATGAAATTGCATTTTCCCTGAACAAATTCTGTTTTTTAACATCACACCAAGAAACTAAAACAAAAATTACAAATCACCACACAATCACAGACACTTCATTCATATTAACTTTAATGATGGAGTAGACAAAATTAACAAACAGATAAACAAAAATACCCTTTAGTTCACCACAGACAAATTGACAAAAAAATAAAAATAAATAAAAGACTTTACAGCAATACCTATTAAGTTACCTTCCATGGGGCGAGGCCCTTCCACCAAATCCGGTCGCGGAACCAACATGTCCTCATCCTGTTGCTGCCAAACAAGCAAACGATAGGCATAAAAACACAGTGGCATACACCCAATAACTTGATCGCGGACTAAACCAGATAGAAACCGAAGAAAAGAAACCAATTGAAGAGTTTTAAACTCATTTTCCAGAAAAGCACAGTTGACACACACACACAAACACGCACGGACGCGTGTTTCACCAAAAAATCACAGTAAGAACTTGCAGGTTTCCGTAAGCACTACTACATATATGAAAAGAACGAGTTTGTGAACCTCATTGGGTGCAGGGGGAGCAATCGCAGTCATGAGAACAGAATCAGAGTTCAGTTTAAGCTTAATTTCAGATTGATTCGTTTACGAATTTGATGAATTTGGGTGTTTTTTCTTTTTTTCCTTTGCAGGCGTTTCAGGCTTCGGAGTTGGGGGTGGGAAAGGGGTGAAAAGGTGGTGGGGAAAGAACAGTTGGGTCTTTTGGGGAGACTCATCTAACGTGGACTCTTTAGGGATGTTTGGCATTCTTTAGTCATCAAGTTTTTACAAATATTAAAATTAGGGATTAGGGTTATTGTGTGCAATAAATTGCACTTATATAACTGAAATTGGATCAGCTGTTAAAGTTAAATATTAAATTGAACATTAAAATTCAAATTCAAATATATTTACACATTGCATAGAAAATTTTGTCTAAAATGTTACATACGGCTACTAAAATTTAAAAAAAATCAATTTAAATCGATTATTATTAAAGTGGGGGCTATCAACACTCCCCATTTATGTTATACACACCCCGTTAAAATTTGAAAATTATTTTAAAATACTGAAGACACCCAATTTTTTCCAATCATGCGGTTCTCCATTCAAAATTTCATTTTCCATTCAAAATCATATTCTTACTAAACACATCCCCCATTCAACTTTTTATCCTCTCACTCTTTCATTTACCAACACACATCTCATTTAATATTTAGGGTTCATAAGTATTTTGATTTGTTTGAACTTTAGATGATATGGAGTGATAATATTGTATACATTTAGTTGTTGAATGCATAAAAAATTGAGCTTGATATGTTAAAATGTTGTTTTTACTCTCGTTTTTGTGCGTTTTTGTTGTTAAATTTATAGTTATGTTGAAGGTGTTCGGCTAGATTCGTGGCCGCACACTCTTTGTTGTTGTAATACCCAATAATTTTATAATAATAAGAATAGAAAATAATTAATTTATATATTATATAAAAAAAACTTATATTAGAAATTCTAAACGTTGTCATTTATTTCCACTTACTCATAATTTCCACACTATGCGTTTTTCATTATGAAATTTTAATTAGAATGAAAGACTTAATTAATTGTAACATCTTTTTTAACTTACGCATCCTACTGCTATAAGGTGGAGATTTCTATTTTATTTGTTTGTCATTATTAAATACAATTTATGATTTTATTATTATTCATGTGAATTATGTACGAAAAGTTGAGACAAACCAATATTTTAACCTTTATAAACGAGAAGTTGAGAAGTATATCTTTTGACTTTTATAAACGAGAAGTAGATCTTTTGACCTTTATAAACGAGAAGTTGAGAAATACATGTAATACATTAAATGCAGAGAAGTAGATCTTTTGACCTTTATAAACGAGAAGTTGAGAAATACATGTAATACATTAAATGCAGAGAAGTAGATCTTTTGACCTTTATAAACGAGAAGTTGAGAAATACATGTAATACATTAAGGACATGTTTGATAGCTTAGATTAAACATAGATTAACTATATATCATTTTTATTGGTTGTTTGATAACTTAGATTAAGGGTAGATTATGCTTTAAAATTTATAAAGTTTAGTTATCATTCTAATCTTAGATAATCCATCTTTGCTATCAAACATGCCCTAAATGCATGTTTACGTTTGTGGTAATTTAATTGTTTATTGTATTTAGTTGAGAAGTATCTTTTGACCTTTATAAACGAGAAGTTGAGAAATACATGTAATACATTAAATGCATGTTTATGTTTGTGGTAATTTAATTGTTTATTGTATTTAGTTTTGACAAGCATGTTCCCACTGAGTTGTGGTTTGCTCACCCCTTCATTTTAATATTTTCAGATTTAGGAGTTGGTGGCGAGTAGGAGCGGTGGATGACAATCATATAGTAAAATCAATTGAGACGTTGTTGCTTCTTAGATATCTTAAAATTCTTTTAAGTTGCTATTTATTCGAAGATTTCATTTTACCATTTTCAAGTTTAGGAGTTGGTGGCGAGTAGGAGCGGTAGATGATCATATAGTAAAATTAATTGAGACGTTGTTGCTTCTTAGATATCTTAAAATTCTTTTAAGTTGCTATTTATTCGAAGATTTCGCTAATAGTTAATTATTTTTATTGTAAAATAAACTTGTAACCATCATTTTTTAAGTGCAAATTTTGGTTCATGCCCTTAAAATTTTAAATTGTTAATTATATTTGTAAAATATTTTTTTATGAAAATTGGGGTGTGACAGTTGTGCACCATCGTAACGGTGCACAACCAAGGAAGAACACAGTCATAATGATCGAACACATACGAAATTGCATGGAAAAATTATGTTCGGCCAATTTGATCGTACACCCAATGATGTGTTCGGTCATTTCGACCTTACATACATTGATGTGTTCAGCCACTATTCTAGCTGAACATATCGACGAATGTTGTAGTTCATAATCTGTATATATTGTAAAAAAATATTAAATATATTTACATTAATGCTCTACATCACATTTTCATCTTCAATGATGGATTATAATTATATCATCATATGGAGTGTTTATGTATGGAAGAATTTTAGGATAAGAGTGGTAAAGTAAAAGTTGTTGGAATGAGGGTTAAATGATGAAGGTTTATTAAGAATGGTGTATGTATAACATGTGAGGTGTGTTTATAATTATTAAAGGTGTTTATAATTACTAGTAGTGCTCATGTGATAACGCATGGTCTGATATATTAAGAAATGTCACAGTATTTTAAACTTTAATTATTGTTTATAGTATATTTATTTTATAATGTTACTAATTAATATTAAAAAAATTAATTTTAATTATTGTTAACTCATAGTATAGTATTTAATACCAATTTAAAAAAAATATAAAATTTAAAATTTTGTGAATATATTTTTTAAATGCAACAAAACAAAATGTCTATTATTTCATGAAATGATATCACAAGATATGATCTTTTATTAATGTTGTTTTTTTTCACATGTTTCACTTTAAATAATAAATTTCTAGATAATAGGAATGAATATCGTTATATTTAAAAGGAACTAATTTGTAGATAATAGAAAATACATGTATTTAAACTATTACATAATATTAATATGATTATATATTTAAAGTAGTAATTCAGGTGTATTTTTAACATAAAAATGAACTAAATATACACTTAACAAATTTAGAAGAAAACCTATTAAATAAAAAAATAGTATTATATTAATATTTAAAAAAAGTGTGTAAAATACAACATGGTTAATATATAGAATGTATAAATAAATTTTAAACAAACAAAATAAAATTTAAGAAAAATATAAATACACAAAAAAAAAATAAAGACATTAAAATATTTAAAAATAAAAAACTAAAGATTTCTATAAACTTCATGAAAAACAACACATTTGTTGTTACATTACAATCACGATTATCACCATGACGTAACATTATTTTTAAACCCTTATAATTAGTACTCCCTCCGTTCCACTGAAAATTACCCAACTTTTATTTTTCATCTGTTCCAATGAAAGCTACTCATTCATTTTTTTTTTTTGCAAACCTCTCACATTTCATTATATTCTCCTCACTCTCTATCATATTTCTTAACCTCCTGTCCAGAACTCATGGGAAGTTTCATGGGAATGTGAGAGTAACTCTAGAGATAACTACATACAACTGACTATAACTAAAAGCAGACTTCTGCAAAAACAAATCAACATGAGAAAACGACTATCCTTGATTTTTTTTTTTGTAAGTAAAAGAAGTGGGCAAGAGGATTACCCAAAGTTACAGACATAAGTTAATCTTGCATATTACATCAACGTAATCACTAAGTGCCTAGCAACCCAATCTCTAAAGTCGTAATGAAGGTTTCTGAAGCCTTTTATTCCAGTCCAATTCCACAAGCGTGAAATCAACAATTAGAATCCGACAGACATAAAGTATCGGAGCTTAAATAAGTACGTGGTTCCTTTTCATTAAGACGAATCATGTAATCGTTTATAGACGTAACAACATCCAATGCAGGAGTAAGAATTGATCTATTCATTAGATAATCATGACCATACATCGTTATCTTAAATTTAGGATAAATGCAAGCAACCATGGTACCAATAGGATCAACACCACCTCTCAACAAAATATCATTTGGAATAAGTAAACCAAAACCATACTCAGTTTGGGATCCAATACTACATTCACCAATAAATGTTATCCATTCATAAAACTTTTTTTAAATCACCTGCATCTTCAATAGATCCCAACTTCTTCAAACACAAATCATTTTACAAAAGAGATGAATTGATTGAAGCATGAATAATACCATGTTTAGTACCTTTAGGAGTAACTGGTAATATCAGACGAAAATCAAAAAAAAAAAAACAACAATCTTTCCACCAAAAAGTAATTCAGAAGCATGAATAATAAGGGTGTCTTTATAGTTTTTAAAAGGTGTAAAAGGATATTTTAGTAGATGCATCCATGTCTATTTTTGTCCAAATAAATTTAAGGTATGTATAACACAATCTGGAGTGTTAATAGCCCCTCACTTATTATTAAACAAGCGTCTCATTTCATTCATAATTTCCATCTTCTTTCTCCTATCCTCTCCTCCCACTCTCGTTTACCCACATTCATTTTTCATTCGGAAAAATAAAATAAAATCGAATCACAGTCAAATGATCATTGTTCTATTATAATAAAATACAATAGACATTGATTGCATAACACAATTTGAGTTTGATATGCTAAAATTGTTATAATTTTTGCTATTTTTGTCATTTTCTGCGTGATTTTGCGATTGTTATAATATGTGTGTTCGACCAATTTCGTTACCACACAACCTTTGTTGTACACAACCCAAACGGCCGAACAGGTAGGGAAGTGCACAACTCGACCGCACGTTTAGAGAAATGCACGGTCTATATGGTCGAACGTTGTGCAGTTTGAGTGGCTTGTTTTGGCCGAACAATATGCATAGTTTTTGTGTGTGAAAAAAAGGTTTAAGAATAACATGGAGTGTGCTTAACATTTGGGGTGTATTTATAAATTTTTAAAAGTTTTAAAAGAACAACTTAATAAGTATATATATATATTTTAGTTTTAAAAAAAATTGAGTGGTGTATAACATTTATGGGGGGTTATGGGGGTGTTGGTAATCTCTCCCCATTCAAACTTTTAAAACATTATAAATACCAATTACTATGTTTATGTTGTTATAATGATTAGGGTAAATAGACTTTAAAAAATTATTAGGGTAAATGATAGGGGATATTTTTTTATTTTTCAACTTACAACAATTTTATTATGCATGCTATTTTTTTTTTAGAATTTTAATTTCGTCCCTTGAATTTATTAAATTCATTTTTAGCATGTTAATGATGAAAAAATTGAATTTTATCAACTCGCTATTCTAGATAAACCTTTATCGAGAATAATGTATATTTTCGAACAATTATTGTCGAAAAAAAAAAAAAAAAACATGTTGCGCGCAAGAAAGAGAGCTTTGAACAATTTCAAGAAGTGTATAGGAGTATAACATTTTCTTAATTGGGGGTGTGTGCATTAATTGTTCCTTTGTAAAATACTAAACGCCATTAAAAGTTAAAATCACTGCCTGCTAATTGGGTTTACGAATGAAAGACACTGCCTTAAAAGGCCCAGGGGCCCAATTTCTAGTTTTGTTTCTTTGCGCGTGCGAATCTGCCCCAAATTTTTAGGGTTAGGGTTTTGAATCGCTTACGCCTGTTTTAGTCCTCCTCTTTATTTCAGCGCAATTCAATTCGCATTCTCATCGCAGAAATCAAGTTTGACAATGGGGAAGAGAGACAAGAAAGTGAAAGCTGCGAAAGCGGAAGAATTTACATCGTCGGAAGAAGATAAAAGAAAGAGGAGAACTCCAGTTGACGCGGCTAGCGACGACGACGCCGAGGCCAATGAAGATCTCAGCCTGAAAATCGTTCAGAAATCGATGCGGCGGGTCGTTAGTAATGGTCCCCCGGACAACGGTGCATCCGGAATAGTCACAGAACTGAAGGAAGAGAAGAGTAGAAAAGAGAAAAAGAAGAGGAAAAAGAGCAAGGAAATTGAGGTTCCTGTAGTCGACGTAAGTTTGAATAATAATTGATTTATTATGGGATTATTATTTCATCAATGTGTTTAGTTGGCGGCTGTGTTAGCTATTGAGGTCAGGTTTATTATGAAGTTAAATAGTATGTGCCGTGTTTCAGGTGGCTGGTGATATAGATACGGGTTTCAGAGATTTCTGCGGTGAACTGTTCCTGGTAGTAAAATTAGTTCAACTTATAGTTGTTTTATCAATCGGTAGAAGCTACATTGATCTTAATGATGGTTTATTGTTTTAATTCATATGATAAGTAGGAGTAGGCATTAAAGGCTTTTATTTTTGGCCGTTCGGTGGGAATTAGTAGCTTGGTGTTACGTATCTTGCGTAAAGGAACTGACTAGGAATTGGGAAATCTTGAAACTTTTGCAAGTGTTGTGAAGTAATATATCCTGAAAATATGTACTAATGGAGTCATCGGCTTGGTTCTCTTTTTCTTAAGAAAAACGGTTTAGCTGGATATTGCCCTCTGAACTGGTTGCTGTGTTTTAATAATTTTGTTTTCATCATTTTGGGCATTCTATGCTGAAAACTGTTACGTTTTATGTTTCAATTGATTGACTTTGAATCTAAGCTGTCTTTTTTTCGCTCAATTCTCTCAGTTGGATAATGTAACGGACAAGGAGAAGCCAGAGATCGATAAACCTGCTG
The DNA here is from genome assembly GCA_963675135.1 of Galeopsis tetrahit. Lineage (NCBI taxonomy): Eukaryota > Viridiplantae > Streptophyta > Magnoliopsida > Lamiales > Lamiaceae > Galeopsis > Galeopsis tetrahit. The sequence continues at coordinate 71,525,259 of OY776129.1, forward strand.
AGGTTTCTGGTAAAGCTGTTGAAACGAATTTTGTTGAGGTTTCAGATAATGTTGTCCTGAGGAAGCTTCTTGTGAGTTAAAAGTAACTTGTGTACAAGCATCATTTTTGAGATAACAGACTAGTCATTTATGGTTTTTATCGTGATGTCAGCGCGGGCCTAGGTACTTTGATCCTCCTGATAACAATTGGGGTGCATGCTATAATTGCGGTGAAGAGGGTCATATAACTGTCAACTGCACTTCCGCCAAGAGAAAGAAGCCCTGCTTTGTGTGTGGCAGTTTTGAGCATAATGCAAAGCAATGTTCTAAGGTGTGTCCTCAAAAAGATTGCTTGATAGATTTTTATTATTCTATCATGATTAAAATGTTGTTTTTCATTTAAATTGTTTTATGTTCATTTGTTTTTTCCCCTTCATATATGTGTGTATATCTATTTTTTTCCATATATTAGTCCAAAAACTTTTGCTCCTGGCTTCATCCCTCTCTAATCCTTTTGCCTGTTTGTATCTGGTTTACTACAATGAAATTAGTGCTGTTAAATATCATAAGCATGGCGTTTTTTTAAGGAATATAAGCATGGGTACTTGCACTTGAATCTATGTTAACAATCAAGTAGTGAATGTGTTTTCTCTTATTCCTTTATTTTCATTTGATGTAATTAACTCACCATCCAATTTTTTTTGTACATTTAATACTGTGTTGGATTTTTATGAAACTGTTATGTATGTTGTCTGGTTCAGGGAAGGTAACTAATAAAGGCAGATACTCTTACAGAGATCCAATTTTCTTAATATGTACTTCCTTAATTCCATTGCCTATCTCATAGTCATATGTGTCTTTAACATTGGATGACAATACATAATACCTTGTTTGATAGTTGGGGGAGATGAATGACCTAGTCAATGATTTTAAGTTCTATACTTTAATATAGATATTTTGAAGACTTTTATTGCAGTTACTTCTAAACAAATAAAATAATCAATGAAATATTTGTCATTGGATTCAAAATCTTTGTTTTTAAATTAAAAAACTGTCTTTTTTTATATGTTCAGGGACGAGATTGCTTTATCTGCAAGCAACATGGTCACCGTGCGAAAGATTGTCCTGATAAAAACATTAGTTCGAAGATATGTTTAAAGTGTGGAGACATGGGGCATGAGATGTTCACTTGCAGAAATGACTATTGTCCAGATGATCTGAAGGTTATAATGTTTTGGGATAAATTATGGCAGTTTGCTTTCTTCTCACATTTAATGACACCTGGGTGTTTTGCAGGAAATACAATGTTACATTTGTGGAAGATTTGGCCATCTTTGTTGCAGAAGTTATAATGATCCTGGCCCAAGAGAGGTTTCTTGCTATAGATGTGGTCTCTCTGGCCATACTGGTTTGGTGAGTTTGCTCTACATCCCAAGCTAAGAATCATTCAAAAGTAAAGAAAAGACCCTGGGATTTTCCTTTATTTTCGAATTGAGACCCACAAAATAATAATATGAGCTGGGTTATTCTATGTACTCGATTTTTTTTTTTTTAAATTCTCCTTACTAACAAGTTGCAGGACATTTGAGAGAGGCATTGTTGCCCCTTTTATCAATTGTGTTTTTTGCCAGTTGTGATAGGATCCAAAAAAATATAAGTTCTAATATAATTATGGATGACTTATCACTTCCAAATTGGCATGAAATTCATGCAATGTATATACTGTAATTCTTTTGATTTCAACTTAGTGATTTGTACTTATGAATTAATTTATTATTGATTCAGTCGTGCTTGGGGTCCCGTGGTGTCGGTGGTGATGCTAATGATAATTTATCTGCTAGTTCATGCTACAAATGTGGTGTAGTGGGACATTTTGCTCGTGAATGCACCACCGTGATGAAGGTAACCAGTTCCCCTTTCCAACTGTACAACAATATTGATGCTTTAGCTTTTATAAAAAAAATGAAGAAAGAAAAATGCAACACCTTGAAATCTGAACTTTATATTTTGCTTCAATAATTTCATCTTGTCTTGTTATTTTTCCACCAGGCTTGTAAGAGAAACCGTGAACCATCAACACCCAAGAAATCTTCCAAGAGGAATAGGGATTATATTGAGTTCAACTCAGCCCCTCATGATTATGGTAAAATTCGAAAAAAGAAGAATAATTTTCAAAGTGGTGCGTATACTTCAGCTCCAAAAGTAAAGCACAGAGGTGGTTGGAGCACCGAAGATCCTGGAGCATATACTTCAGCTTCAAAAGTAAAGTACAGAGGTGGTTGGAGCACCGAAGATCCTGGAGATTATTATCAATATAGTAATAATAACAAATCAAATAATTGGAGAACCCCATCAACCCCAAACAATAGAAGATCCAAGGTCTCGAGTCCAAGTGGTGATTATGCATCAAGTTCTCGTTCTTCAAAAATGCCTCACAAGATTAATTTTAACTCACCTTCCAATGGGTCACCCAGATTTTCTCAGCATAGGTACTCAGCATCAAGATTTGGCTACAGTAATGGTGACATGGGAAGAGATAATAATTATTGGTAGGATATGATATTTTTACGGAACTTAATGTTTGTGCATTTCCTATGCGTTCTGGCGCCTGTACACAAGGCTGTTTGGGCTTGTCCGGTGCTGAATGGGAGCTGCAAATTGCATGCGGGGGATTTATTGATTTGTGCTCAATTTCATATGGCGCTTTACAGAAGCATGGTTTTATGTATGATTGTACCATGTATGTGAACCATTGCATGTCCTCGCCCAAGACGGTAAGGGGGGAAAGGTTTCTGATTATAATATAACTTTGCAAATTTTAGTGTTTTCTTTTGAGAGATAATTTAAAGAATGATTTTTTTATTCTTTTCTCGTTGAAGGCAACGCTCTGGCCCCAGCATAGTATTTTCGATAGGAGTAATCCCAGTGATGATCACCCTTTCTCCTATGTTCGTCTGCTAATTTCTCCCCGTTTGTTTTCATCTATACTTTTTTTTTATTATTTCCCATTAGATTGGTGACCAAACTGGATAGGAGTATAGGACACATGACCATTCAAATGACAACATGTAATTACACCAATTTTTATTTTGGTTCTATTAAATTTCTCGATGTGATTTTAATTATTCTGTAACTATTGTTTAAAGAATAAAGTTTGTTGTCTAATAGGTTACTGCCCGTGCCAGGTAAGACCATGTTTATCGGGCAATTCATGCCCTGGTTATGCATATGCGGACAAAAAAATGAAAATGAATTTAATTTCCATGATCTTGGTGGACGGACAACCAAGGATAACCAATGCATTGTGGGCTCCAGTGTGGTCCCATGGAGATAATTTTTTATCCAAAAACAATCCAAACATGCCACTTGTCACTCTTTTACTCGTCGATTATATTCTATTTAGATAATTTCTGATTTTCACTTATCTACTTAATAAAAATAAAACTAAAATTCATAAAATTAAATTCTCTATAAATAGAGACCAATCTTGATATATTTTGGATTACAATTTCATACATTCCCTTTTCTCTTCTAAATTGTTTTAATTATCTTTTTTCTCTTCTAACATGGATCCAAATGATCCCAATTATCATCATGACTTTCAAAACCAGTCAAGTTCACAAAATTTTCAATCGTTTTTTAATATTGATAATTCTCAATTTTCTCAATATTATCAAAATTCTCAATTTTCTCCGAATTTGAACCAAGTTCCTATCTCTGAACCAGTTCAAATTTCGGAAAGTTTTCCTCGCAATTTGTTTGGAAAACAAAAGAAAAAAGTGCAAAAAAAAGGGTGGTATGTTAAGGAAGATGTTGCATTAATGTCATCTTATTATTTCATCAGTGAAGATGGCGCGGTTGGGACTAATCAAAAATCGACAAGGCTATGGGGACGAGTACATGATATGTACGAGCAAGCTCGGAGGGAAAATCCGGATGAGCTAAATGAAAGAAATATAGAGATGATGCGAAGTCGCTATAAACGCATCAATGAAAATTGCAGCAGGTGGTTGGAAGCATTGAATGATGCAAATGCGATGTACAAAAGCGGAATGAGCCAAAGTGACATTGAGAAATAAGCTCATGAAATTTATTGTCGTGCCTCCGGAAACAACCAACAGTTTACTAAAAAGGTTGTTTTTAATGAAGTTTTGAGTAAACATTTCAAGTGGCAAATACATCATGCTCCAACACGTCCACGTCCTGAAAATGAAGAGGAAACTGAAGAAAGTGGTGGCAACTCAAAGAGATCAAGGACCATTGAAGAAGTGCAGTATTTAAACGCCCATGTCTTGTATGGGATAAAAATTTCATAGGAAAAATAATGATGGCTTGTATCATCATGCACAATATGATAGTGGAGGATGAACGAGACACATACCAAAATTATTATGATCCTACTGAATTTTTAGTGGATTGCCCCGCAAATGATGAACAGTCATTTCAGTACTCTACTGAACGCATTGCAAGTTTATCCTCCTATATGATTAGTAGGGAACAACTTCGTAATAGAGAAGCCCATGTCGCTCTTAAGAATGACTTGATTGAGCATATATGGCAAAAATTCGGCACTGATAATTAAATATGTAATTTGCATCTTTTGCTTTGTTGTAATTAGGCATTTATTTGTAGTTCGATTTATTTATTTTCAGTTGTATTTCAATTTTTGTAATGGAAATTTTATTATTGAATGTTGTAATTTTTTTTAAGTCTATGGTAATTTTTTATTATAGTTATGAATTTTTTAATATTAAATAACGGTATATATTTTTTAAATATTGTGAAAATATTATAAAGAATTAATAATAAATATAATTATTATATTATAAAAGAAATAATTTATTAAATGTTGGTTGTGGTTGTGGGTGGTTATGGATAAAGTGTGAAAAAAGATAAATTTGGATTGTGGTGTAAAATGGGTAGGTGGAGGAGTGAGAAATTAATTTTATATTTGATGACCCGGTCATGACCGGGCATGGATAAACATGGTCTAAAGGGAGAGGAGTAGTCTTTTTTTTTTTTCTCAAATTTATGATACATCTCGTTGATTTGGATTTTGGAGTATGATCTTTGATATCTTAAGTAGTTTGGAAAATCAAATCAAAATTGATGTAATTTTCATGAAAAAAAAATCAAATCAAAATAACTATTTTTTTAATTATCGTCTTAATTAATTTTCACGTCATATATAAGGATAAAAAAAATTAATAATACGTGACGTGATACGCAATCTTCTATAGCAGATAGCAAAACTTTTTTATTTTTTTAAAAAATGAAATACAAGACCAAAATCAAAATGAGTGTAAAAAATTGTAATTGCAACTTATAAAATGGATATCGAAATAAACAAGTATCATAATATCCATCCTTCATAATTTGTAATGAAGTCTCAAATTAAAATTACAAATATTACTTCCTTCGATTCATAAAAGTTTGCAGAAATTTTGGACATATTTGCAATTCCCTATCCTATTATACTAACAGAGTTTTTCTTTTTTTAATGAGGTATCAATCTCACATTAATTTAGCTTATTTGTCATTTAAGAACAAACTAAAGTGCAAATGTCATTCAAATTAATTTATTCTCTTAAAAAATGACACGTGATTAGAATAATGAGTATCATTTGAAAATGGAAGTTTAATTAATTTTTTATTATATTTTTATTTATTAATAAAAAAATCCTTTATTAAATTTTCACAAATTGAGCAAAATAAGAAAAACAGTGGGAGGTGAATGTACTCATTATAGAGTGCAATTTAACTGGGCCTAAATATTAATCGAGTCAGCCCAAAATGGGACCGACAAACCACTGGGCTATTTGCACTTTAAACGCACCCCCCTTCTATTTTTTAATTTAAAACATGTAAAATACAACGCCACTACCACTTTCAACCACCCCACTCACCACCTCTGCACCGTCAACTTCTCCTAAACAATATTAAAATCTCGTAAAAAAATTCATAATTTTTTTTACGAGATTTTAACAAACTAGTGTCGAACATATAAACTTTCGTTGATAAATTGTTGTCGACAAGAGTGCATATTTTTAACACAGATTTCTCAAAAATATTCATTTTTTTTATTTTGTATGTCATTTCACATGTGAAAGAAATCTTGTTTATATATATATATATGAACAAACAATATTACCCTTCATTTTTATTAACTAATATAAAATCTAATACTCCTTCAACCCTAATTTACACATTAACAAATAACAATTGACAGTTCAAATCACGACCGAATCACCCATATTCCAAGAAAAAAAAATAATGAACCATAATTTTGAAAATTTTCTACTTTTTTGTAAGTTATGAAAAAAGGAAAGAATTTAAAAAAAATTGTGTCTGAAAAACAAAAAAACACCAAATCACCCATATTCCAAGAGAAAAAATAATGAAACATAATTTTGAAAATTTTCTACTTTTTTGTAAGTTATGAAAAAGAGGGAAAGAAAGAAAAAATATGTGTCTCAAAAACAAAAAAACACCAAATCTGAAACAAGTATATGATTTTTTTTTTAAACAAGTCAAAATATTATAATTAAAACACCAAATCTGAAAAAACGAAGCATAACAAGGTCGTTTTTTGTATGAAAAAAATCAAACTATTGACGTGCAAGCGCGTTGTGCGAAAGCGAAATTTGGGGTGACGGGTAGGGGTGTGTACCGGTCCAGAATCGAATCGGACCGGGATCGATTTGGACTGGGACCGGAATTTAAAAATTTTACGGACCGGACCGATAAATTCCGGTTCGGTCCGGGTTTGGACCGGTTGGACCGGAATATATATATATTTTTTTCTAAGTTTATGGAAACAAGAACAAAATTGATGAATTTGTGTATGAAAATTAAAGTGTTTTTGCTCTTCATTAAGTGGGTGTTTGGAAACAAAACTATGTGCTTAAAAACACTTCTTTTTTAAATAGAATCACTTTTAAAGTGTTTGTAAACACAAGTAAGTGATTAAATTAATTACTTAAAAGCAGTTTTGGTCAAGCACTCCTCTCCATGCTTCTAACAACTTCTAAGTGCTTCTAATCATTACACTAACTAATTTTACAATTTTGCCCTCATAATTTAAATAATATTTTATTTTTACCATTATTTATTCAAATGTAATAAGGGTGTTTTTTGTAAAATTATAAAAAAAGTGATTTGTATGACATACACCACAACATTTAAAAAATTGATTAGAAGTGCTTATTTTTAAAACACCATCTACTTTCAATTTTACTACAAAAATCAACTTTAATCACTTTGAATCAACTACTATTGTTTGCAAACACACCCTAAGACAATGTGAATTTTATTTACATTATTATTAATGATCTTTTGACCCTAAAATAAATTAAATATGTTTGTTAAATTATATATTTGCAAAAAATGTAATAGATTTCAACACATTTTCACCAATTACTTGATTTTGAAAAACAATCGAGAGTGCTTTAGTTAAAAAAAAAAAAAAATCCGGTCCAAACCGGTCCGGATCGAAAAATTCCGGTTTTGGACCGGACTGGAAGACCGGAATCCAAAATTTGCCGGATCGAAATCTAACCGGTCGGTCCGATTCCAGTCCGGTCCGGTTCCGATCATTTTTTTGGTCCGATTTTTGTTTGAACACTCTTAGTGACGGGCGGAGAAGGGGAGAGAAGGCAGTCGTGGAAGCGCGGTGGCTCTAGGGAGTTGAAGAAGGGAGAGAATTATGATTTGTGAAAAAAAATGAGGATAATTCGGATTTATAAGGAAAGTAGTTTTGAAAAATGTGAGGGGTGAACTCATACATCGAGGCTGGAGGGTGAACTCATATTTTAGTATACAATTTAAAGTAATATTTAAAAACCTTTACTTATGAAAAAGTTCATTATAATTTTTATATTTTTTAAAATATGTAATACATGACGTAACATCTATGATGAAAAATTAGAAAATCAAACATAAAATATGATAAACATGCTATTTACAGATCAAATAAAAGAGAAAGGATACAAAATAATAATTGATAGAAAATGGAACAAAAGAATTGTAATTAAAAAAGAAAAAATGAGAAGAAAGAAAAAAGAAAAAATACGTAAATAAGATAATTTTGGAACCCACATAACTTAAGAGATAAAAGAATTTAGAGTTAGATGAAAAAGAAATACATTATTATTACAATTGAAATAAAATTATACTCTTAAATTTGATTAAATGTTAAATTAAATTGAGTAAACTATATATTAAAATTTATTTATTATTATTTAAAAAAAAAAGAAGCAAAAGTAAAGAGTATTAAAAAAAAGAAAATACGGAGTAAATAAAAGAGTGAAAGGAAGGTCGGGTTCCCTCCATTTTCTTTCTTCCGGCATTTCTACTTTTCTCTCTCCCCTCTCTCTCTCACGCACAACACACAGTTGGCACAGACTGCAGAGCAGAGTTAGAGAGTACAATCATCGGCTTCCTCCCTGACTGGTGAGTACAACTTAGTAAATACAACTATTTGCTTTGCTATTCCTCCTAAATCAAAGTCTTGCCCCAATTCTGCAAAGAACCCTAGAATTCAAGTTTGTGCTCGATGTCCCTTTTCTGCATTGAATTTTATTCACAATTCATGCTAAAATTTTCAACTCTGGTATGGTTGGTCTGTTTCAATTTAATTGTTTTCCCGCGTTGGCAATTTCAGTTCTGGATATTTGATGTCTTGCTTTTTTAACTGGGGTTTTTACTGAATCAAGTGTTCGTTATACAGTTTTGAGTTTTCTAAACTCTTTAATTCTTTATTCTAGTTCAGGGTTTTGATATAACCATTTTGCTTTTTCTTCTCCCCCAATTCGCAGAGGAGAGTCTCAAATTGTCCTGAAATTCCAGCATGTACATTAAACAGGTAGTGGACCATTCAGTTTATTAATTCAGTGCTTATTTCTTTCAAGAAATGGTTACTCAGATATTCTTTGTGTGTGTATCTCTATTATAGGTTGTAATTGAAGGGTTTAAGAGTTACAGGGAACAAATTGCAACTGACACATTCAGTCCTAAAGTTAACTGTGTTGGTATAATTTTTTTCCATATATACCCAGTCTTTAAATCTATTACTCATATTCTTACTTTGTATCTCGTTTTACGAGTGTTGAATTTACAATATATGTATATATTTGATGAATGTTCTGCAGTTGGTGCTAATGGATCTGGCAAATCTAACTTTTTCCACGGTATGTTGATTTTGAATACTTGAGATCTTGTTGTTCTATTCCTCAGGGATTAGTTTAATGGTAAACCTACTTATACTTGCAGCTATACGCTTTGTGATAAGTGATCTATTCCATAACTTGCGCAATGAAGAAAGGCAAGCATTACTACATGTAAGTTTTAGAGTGAAATATTGGGGCTCTCCAATTCCAGGTTACCAGCTCCATTAATTTCTTATGCAGTATGAACTTAATTCTTTATTTTTCTGCTTTCCAGGAAGGTGCAGGCCACCAGGTGCTATCAGCATTTGTGGAGATTGTGTTCGACAACTCTGACAATCGTATCCCAGTAAATTTCTGAGAAGTGCTGATATATGAAAATCATTCCACATGCACATAAAATTTTGTCACAGGATTGCCATACATCTCTTTGCACTCTTAACATAATTTTAATCTACGATTTATTTTAGAATCTCTTCTTCTGAAGTTATGATACATGTAAAATAACTGAACTTAAAAGTATCAAATGTAATTCTTGTACAAATATGCTCATGGCTAAGAGTATTGGAGATACTATTGCTTAACTGTATATTGGCATAATACTGGTACTTCAGCTGTTGCCTCATGGGAATTGAAGTCATGGAGAAACTGTTAGGTCAGAAAGTTAGTATAGTCATGTCCAGATATTATTCTCTTGCAGTCCCTAATTGGACTCTGTGTTAGCTACTTAGTTTTCATTGTTCAGGGGTAGCTCTCTGAAATTTCTTTTTGGTAGGAATTAGGAAAGTTGGTGGCTGCAATAGTTGGCATGGTAAGCGATTTAAGAATGTAGGTAAAATGATAAATGACGGGACAGTTGTTAAAAAATCACTTAATTTTTAGATGCAGGAGCAGGAAAGTAATGAGTGGATGAGAGAGACATGAACTGCCTTAAAACATGTCAATACCTCATTCTTCTCAATTCATTATTTCCTTATACCAAATTCGATTCATTTTAGATCTTACGCCAACAAACAAAATGGTTCATGCAATGTTAAAATTGTTGTGTACTGTTTCGACACTGGACTAATATAGTAACTGTACATAAGAGAATTTCTAGTTTTTTTTTTTAACTTTACATAACTACATGCTTCTAGTGAAGATTTTATTGAAAGAAATGTATCTGCTAACCATAAGGACCTCTCTGCATTATTGTTCATCTTTTTTTATCTTGCTTGATCAAGGTTTTCACATATCTTTGACAGGTTGATAAAGAGGAAGTGCGGCTGAGGAGAACAATTGGTGTTAAGAAGGATGAATATTTCTTGGACGGGAAACATATCACGTATGTATACACTTGTATCGTGCAGAGTTATGATTTTTATTGTTTTCTTTTATTTATCCAGAGATCATTATGGTTCTTCCCCCCTGTAATTGGCCCATTACTCCCACACCACACCGTTGTTGTTAATTGCATTGCATGCTATTAACTTTTGAGTTTTCAGGAAGACAGAAGTCATGAATCTGCTTGAAAGTGCAGGATTCTCTCGTTCTAATCCTTACTATGTTGTGCAGCAGGGAAAAGTATGTGAATTTAAATTTTTTTCTTTCCTTTATTATTTTTTCCACTCATCTTTCTGACAGACGTTTCTTCTCAGATTGCGTCGTTGACATTAATGAAGGATTCTGAGCGATTGGACCTGCTGAAGGAAATTGGTGGGACTCGAGTTTATGAGGAGAGACGTCGCGAAAGCTTGAAAATCATGCAGGAGACAGGCAATGACAATAACCATCCATCTTGATAGGGATAAAATCAATTAATGAAATTAAAGCTCTTTCTTTGGCATATTTACCCTTGCAATCTCTATTTCAGTCCTAGCAATTGTTCGTCATTTCTCCGATTGATTTCCGGTTTATTTGCAATCCCATTGAGTGAATCATTAAGATTAATTTGTTCAATAAAATATTTTTGTTACTATACTTTTTGGTGCTTGTTATTTTGCTTTTGTTTCTAACAACTATCTGTGTTACAGGTAATAAGAGAAAGCAAATTATTCAAGTTGTGCAATACTTGAATGACAGACTTCACGAGCTTGATGAAGAGAAAGAGGAATTGAAAAAATATCAGCAACTTGACAGGCAGAGGAAGTCTTTGGAGTACACTATTTATGACAAAGAACTCCATGATGCGAAGCAGCAATTAATGAAGGCATTTATTTTTCTTTTTAGTGCAACCTTTGCCTTGTTTGCTCCTCTTAATTATGTTTTGACTTACTGCTGTATTCATGAATATGGACAATATTGATTTACTGTATGTATGAGAATTATTCTGAAAACCTAGAGAAATAGGCATGTGTGTTATCAAAGGATTTTCTGCGAAGGTAATTCTTTGAGATACAAAGCATAATTAAATTAAAATGTACACTTTCTGATAATTAAAAACTAAACTAATCCAAAATATGAGAAAACAATGGATACAGTATATGCATAAATTTTATAATCTAAAAAATGTTTAAAGTTAGAGTATAAAGTCTTTTATGTGAAATAAGTTTATAATATGTGGTTTAACAGTATGGACAAATTATTACTAACAAAGAAAACATCATGCATATGACTCACTTCCCTCTTGCCCTTGTGTGAATTATTCTCTAAATTGCTACATTTGTAACTCTTGCTGCATTGAAATTGTTATGTTGGAATTTTTTTAAAATTGCGGGAACTATGGGTATCTTTTATGTATGAGAATAACATATATTCTTACCATTTTCGAGACATTAAAAAATTAAATTCTAGCGGCTCTCATAATAAAAGCATTATGCCTTGTAAAAAAATAAGATCCAATTACTATTTTGAAATATTTGTATATATTTTTTTTTAAATGTATAAGAAGAGTGATTTTAATTTTTGCATAAGATTTCAGAAAATGCTGAAGAACAGCTATACAATAGGTGCAAACCTTAGGTGAGATTGACGCGTGAAAATATAAGTGTAGATGGATGCAGTTAATCTGTCTTTTACTAGATAATTCTTGGGGCACAATTTAATGACTAGAGTTAGGAGCTTATTCTGCTTATGGCTTTTTTGAAACAAGACTACCTGATTTTTCTATTTGTAATTGTACAACATTAGTTATTACTGCACATGCATGTGAGATTTAAAAAAATCATGTCAACATCTAGCGCCTTGGAGTGGCTTGTATTACATAATGCTTTCAGCATGACTCATTAAAACTTTGCCTATTTTGCAGATAGAAGAGGATCGAAACAAGATTACTGAAAATTCTGCCACATTGTATAATAGTGTTTCTGATGCCCATGAGAAGTGCAAGAAGTGGGACAAGTCACTTAAAGATCTTACTAAAGATGCTCAGAGTTTAAGCAGAGAAAAAGAAACAATAGAGAAACAAAGGATGGAAGCTATAAAGAAACGTGCAAAACTTGAGCTAGATGATAAAGACTTGCAAGATAAGATCGCAGGGAATATTAGAGCTAAGGTGCCGTTGATAGGACCACTTAGTAATTTTAGACTCTTTTGAATGTTTTTCGTATGGAGAAGCCTATGTCTTGAAGCATTTACTGATTTGTTGTTCGTACTCCAGGACGATGCTGTGAAACAACTTGTGCTGTTGGAGAAAGAGATCCAAGAATCCAATGCTGAGCTGACTAAGATAAACCAGTTGTATGATAAGCAGGTCAGGGAGGAGGAGAATCTGGCTCGAGGGTATTTTTCCAATTCTCTGATGAGGCCCATAATTTCTTACATTTTTGTTTGCCATCTAGTTGATGTTATGAGTAAGAATTATCATTTTCAGTTCCTTGCTATCAAGTGAAATCAAAGTGAATCCTTCATTCAATTGACCCATGGAAGATCTTAAGATTGCCACGCATTTTGAATAACTTGGATCTCTATGATTTTACTCGCAACTTTTTAGTCTTAGACCAGTCTTATTTTTCATATTATTTCATTTTGTCTGGTCAAGTATATGCATATATTGTTACTGCATGGAACTATACACAATTATTTCTTATATGCTTGACATCTTTGAGACATATCTGTTGATTTCATTACTGCAATTTGTAGTCTTTTATCCCCATTTGAGTGTAATATAACATAATACTCCGTCCCGAGATTATTTGCACTTGTGCTATGACACAAAAATTAAGAAAAGTGAATTTAGGGAGGTGTGGGGTCAAATAAAGGAGGGGTATTTTGGGTGATTTAGTGAGAAGTAAAGGAAATTTAATGAGGTGTGAGGTAAAATGTGGGTCCAAAATGAGTGACAGTTTTGAATATAAAATGATGTAGTGAGGGTATTAATTTTGTGCGTTATTTCCATATTGGGAGTGTGCAAATTATCTTGGGACGGACCGAAAAGAAAGTGTGCAAATAATTGCGGGACGAAGGGAGTATTATTTTATCTTCTTGCATATGCACACTGTTACTGCATTAAAGTTCACGGGATATCAAAAAAAGTTAAGACAATAATTGTATCCATTACTTTTGCTTATTTCCATTTTATCTACTAGGAACAATGAGTCGTCTGATGAGTGAAGGTTGTGTTGCCAACTGGTACATAATTGTTTCACAGCAGTTGACTCAATGATTCACTGTGGAAGGGGTTTGGGAGGGGTGATAAAGATAGGAAATGACAATAAACCAGGTTGAAGTGGACCATAGGTGTGAGCCTGAGCATGATACATAACCCCTCTCTCCCTTTTGTTTTAAAAGAGTTGGTCAAGAAATGCATGATACAATGGTTGATAGCTTGGGAAGTGGGAACTAGCTTTATTGAGTGAGTGGTTGGACTGGTTTACTTGATCCTAGTTCTGAGTATGCTAAACTCACAAGCGAAGCAAATTGGTCAGCATCTCTAAGACACTATATCAATTAACTCAAAAAGAATTAATCAGATTTTTCTGAAACTGCCTCTGAGTAAATGTATCATTTTCCTCACATATTACACTTGGTGCTGCTGGTTAACTGTTGTTGATCCTTGCTGTTTCATCTGCCATATCATTTGGTACCTTTTCAACTTTTAGGGGGTTCTTGGTTGCATACTTTGAGAGTGAAGGTATGAGAATGAAATGAAAAAAAAATAGTGTTTGGTATAGTAAAGGAATAGGAATGATTCCTCACCTTTAGGGAATCCACCATTCTCATCAATCATACCAGTACCCTTTTCCATTCCTCCTTGCTTGTGCTGTGCTATAATCGAGTCAAACCCAATTTCATAGAGTGATTTATAGAATCCTGAGAATGAACTTCTTGATCTGTATCTTTCACTATTTAGTGATCATAATTTTATCAGCTGTTACATTAAGCATGACATAGAATGATAAAGTTTTTCTTCTGTTCACCGGAAACTAGCTTGTGATTTCTACCAAGGAACTCATGAAGTGAGGAAAAGGAAGAACAATATGGTTGTTTGAATAGTTGATAGATACTCAATGGATTTGTACTGGAACTATAATCTTCGTCGTCTTTCCCATCCATATGCTTTTAATCATGGATCCTCTGCTTTGCTGATTTTGTCTTGTTCATTCTGTATTTATATTATTCAATGTAATGATTTAATGGCAGTATCTTCAATTTCTGGATGTGAATTGTGTAGGATTATGGAGCGTGAAAAACAGCTTAGCATTCTTTATCAGAAACAGGGTCGTGCGACACAGTTTGCTAATAAAGCAGCCCGTGACGATTGGCTTAAAAAAGAAATTAAAGATTACATGCATCTTTTGTCCTCAAACCAAGTACAGGTAATTGTCCATGTCCACAATGCTGATTGCATGAGCTTTTAAAAATGTACTAAGAGTCTGTTGGAATTATAGTGGCTTAGGCGCAAGTACTAAATGTTAAGTGTTGGTGGCCAAGATGTGATTGCCATGCTGTTCCTTAGTCCTTTGTTTATTATCTGGCTTGCTTTCTGAGTCGACATAATCTATATTTTGTTAAATTGAGTGGCCTCTTTCCTTTTTATGTAACCTTTGTCTATATTATTTGGCCTGCTTTCTGAGTCTACATAAATTCTTCATTTTTCGCTGTTATAGATGACAACTGCGACTGAGCTTGTTGCTGGCAACTGTGACAGAGAATATACTGCTGCAGTGCTGCTATTTTACTAACGTTCCTTTTGCTCTATAGACATCAATTCAAATGTTCCCAATCTTGATTTACTAGGCATCAATTCAAATTTACGAATTTATTTTTTAAAATATAACAAGCTTTGCGCTATATGGATCTCCCATCATATAATCATCCTCATTGCATTATTTCTAACATGCCTAGTGTAGCAATGCATGCTGATCATTGTCTTTGAAACAATGGGACTGCTCATTTAATTGCTGTTCAGTTTTCTTCCACTTACCTGCAATGAAGCAGTACGTTTTTTCCCTTCTGTATCTGGTTTTGTAGAAAAGTTGTATGAGAATCATTTTCTGTGTTTGCTTATTTCAGGAGAAAACACTTAGGGATGAAATTGAGCAGCTCAAGAAAGACATCAGAGAGCAGGAGGCCTATATAAAGGGACGAAGAGATGAAGCAGCAAAATTAGACTCTTTAATTTCAGGATACAGACAAAGCTACACCCAGTTTAAAGTGGACCGAGATAAACTACACGATGAGCGGAAGTATGACTGCCATCTTAGTCGTTTTTGCCGAATATATATATATATTTTTTGTGGTGTCTAATCAGTTTACCAACATTTAGGTCCTTGTGGGGAAGAGAAAGTGAGCTATCTTCTGAAATTGATGGGCTCAAGTCGGAGGTTGTTAAAGCAGAGAAAAGCCTCGATCATGCGACTCCTGGTGTGAGTGCCCGATGTGCTAATATTTCATGGATTTTAATAATGTTAACATTGTTGACCTGGGTGGATTTCTCTTTATTCTTTCTTCAAACTAGGCATATTGTTATTGTTCTTATTTTGGAATCATTGATCTTATGATGAAATTAGAATTATTGTTTGAGAAATGGGCCAGAAGTTGGGGAGAGACAAAACAATTTGGATGGGGTCAGATGTTGAGGCTTGTTTCTGCTGATGAGGAAAAATAGTAATAACAATTTGTGAACCATATTTTAACATCACCACCCCATGTTCGTGATAATAATATCATAGATATTTTATTACAGAAAGTAGTGTTGTTTTGTCCTGCTGCATCAATATTTAACAACTAGACTTTATCAATGGGACTGAAATGAGAAGACAAGTTCTTCGGGAAAGAAAGTTTGTGTCAAGATACTAAAGTATTCCTCTTTCTATTTTTATTTCCTTGGTTGTAAGAAGTGTGTAGGATTTTTCCTTTTCCCCGGCTCATGTTTGACATCCTCATAAAATTTTCATAATCGGATTCTCTCGTATCCATTTGCTCCTATTTCTGATTAACTTTGCTGCAGGTCTATGTGAATTTAATTTGGGACATCTCCAGTGGTCCCTTCACAAGGGGGATAATATATTATCTTTTCTTTTTGGCATCATCTATATTTTTTCCTTTCTGTATTGCTATTTCTCAATTTCCTGCTATTCAATCTTACATTCTTCTCAACATGCTCAGGATATAAGAAGAGGAATGCAGTCTGTGAGGAGGATATGTGATCAAAATGGTATTGGTGGAGTACATGGGCCTATTATTGAGTTGCTAGACTGTGATGAAAAATATTTCACAGCTGTCGAAGTTACTGCAGGAAACAGGTATCAATAATTCTTTTTTTTAGTTCAGTGTTGTCCAATGAAATTAAACTTTCACTGTTGTTATTTCCCTTCTTGCTCTGGTATGCTCTAAAAAAAATTAAAGAGAATTGATGGCCCGTTGTTATTATGCCCAACTTGCAAATTTTGATGTCTAATCTGTTTCTGGTTTGCCTCTACTAATATGTTACTTTTTGTACAGCTTATTTCATGTGGTGGTTGAAAATGATGACATATCAACCCAAATAATTGGGCACCTCAATGCTCAGAAAGGTGGACGGGTGACATTTGTACCTCTGAACAGGGTGAAAGCTCCACATGTTACATATCCACAGAGTTCTGATGTGATACCTCTTCTAAGAAAAATGAAATTCTTAGAGAAATATCGTTCAGCATTTGGTCAGGTCAGCCTTGTGTATATTTACTTGCACAACAACCTAAACTGTGTTGAATTTATTTGAAAGTCACAATTGGATTCTTTAACGACCTTTTGGGTCATCTGTTCTGGCCTTATATTATATGGAAGTGTTCTTGTTGCTAAGATAGGTTTTCTGGGGCAAAATTGTATCGTACTTCTGCTGTGGTCTGTTTTAAGTGTAGTTGTAATTACCAGCATGTGCTTTTTCCTTAGATAGGCATGCATATGTTGACATCTGGAGTTTTCCATGACTGAACAAGTCAAAGATCTCAGTTATCTGTAAGCATAGAACTTATTAAGAGAACTTGTCATTATAGTTGAACGTGTATGTTAATTGGTATGGTACTGCTAACCGACTTGTATGTGCTTGCTATTCACACCGTAAGGATGTTTGCATTATTTCTGAAGGTTTGCCATTTAAATGGTGGATGTATTGCATCCAAGTATTTGCTTTTATATGGTGTCATACTGATGATATTGTTTCTCTATGTATGTTTTGTGTATCCTTTGCAAATTGTTAGGTGTTCGCAAAGACTGTAATTTGCCGAGATTTAGATGTTGCTACAAGGGTCGCTCGTACGGATGGTCTAGATTGCATCACATTGGAAGGTTAAATTGACTTCATCATGTTTGGTTTGGGTTTAGTGCTATATTTGTTTGGATGCTGTTTGCATTGACCAGTTCATTGATTTCACTGCAGGTGATCAAGTAAACAAAAAAGGTGGCATGACTGGTGGATTTTATGACTATAGACGCTCCAAACTGAAATTTATTAGCACCATTAGAGAAAATATGAAGTCTGTTAGGAAGAAAGAAGAGGAACTGAGTAAAATCAGAGATGAACTTCAAAATATCCTTTTTATATTTCTTTTGCTTTTTGTTTATTTGCCAATATACGTTCATGCTTGTTGTGCTGTTCCTTGGTCATCTATGTACTTAATTGTATGGCATTTAGTTGTTGTTGCAGTAAACATTAAAGCTCCTCCTTCCATGTCCTGGTTGTTCACAACTATATTTTGACTTAAAATCTGCTCACAGGCCATTTTTAAATAAGTGTTTTCGCTCTTACCTTTATAGGAGGATGACATCATCAATATATGATAAGAGATAGGTGCTTTTAGTAAAAATAAGTGAATGTTTGCATGAAATAAGCATTTCTTTCTTGTTTTCAAATTTTGCCATTTTGTTTTCACTGAACATGACTCACAGACTGACCAGAGAATCAACGAGCTAGTGGCAGAGCAGCAAAAGAATGATGCCAAGTTGGCTCATGAAAAGTCTTTACTTGAACAGCTGAAACAGGACGCAATGAATGCTGAGAAGCAAAAACATTCCATCTCAAAGTCACTTGAGAAGAAAGTAAGTCAACCTTAGAGAAGGATTTACTGGATTTCTAAATATTCCAATTTTATTTACATGCTCTTTTCCTCCCCCAGGAGAAGTCCCTTGCAACCATACTGAGTCAAATAGATCAGACCAGAGCTAACATTGCTACGAAAGAAGCTGAAATGGGAACTGAACTTGTTGATCACTTGACTGAGGAAGAGAAAGTGTCTCTTTCTCGGTTGAATCCTGAAATAACTAACATGAAAAAGGAGATAATTACCTGCAGGAGTAATCGAATGGAGGTGCGACGTTTATTTAAGCTCTTTCATAGATGCTTGACTTTTCAAGAATTTTGTTAAATGTACATTGTTTGGCATTGTGCATTGATAGACTGAAACAAGGAAATCAGAGCTGGAGATGAATCTATCTTCAAATCTTGTTAGGAGGAAATTAGAGTTGGAGGCTGTACAGCAATCTACAGACTCTGAAACGTTGCAGGGAGAAGCTGAGTTGAAAAGGCAGGAATTAATGGAGGCCAATTCATTGGTTGATCAATTGACTCAACAGCTTAAGAGTAAGGCACCTGATTATTTATTTTAAAACTTCTACATTTGGTCAGTTTATTTTACTTCACTCTAGCATGTTTATATCTTTTACAGGAGTAACTGAGACTATAAATCAGAAGAATAGGGAATTGGAGAACATTAAAGCTGAAAAAGATAGACAAAAGGTAGTATTATATTGGATTTAGTCTTCTGTTGTTTTGGTATTATACCATTGTAATATAATTTTCTCATCCAAGCCTTTTTCTCTCACTCTGTATTGTATGTTGTTCTGTCTGTGTTTGTATTTTACTCTATAAGATGTGTCCTTGTCTATGCAGAGTTTAGAAGACGAGTACAAAACTACTCTGCAGGATAACGAAAAAGAACAAGAGCAGTTAGTGATTAAGAAGAATAATTATCTGGCCAAGCAAGAAGAGTTCTCAAAGAAAATTCGGGAATTGGGTCCTCTATCATCTGATGCTTTTGAAACGTAATCTTTGCGTTTTGTTTTTGCTCAAGTTTCTATCTGCATCAAACCTACTTCATTATTTTTTTTTGAAATATCTAATGAGGCACTTTTTGATGATTTGTTTTTCCGTGTGCCTTATTCTAGGTATAAACGCAAAAACATTAAAGAATTGCATAAACAGCTTCATAGGTGTATTGAGCAACTGCAACAATTTAGCCATGTCAATAAAAAGGCTCTGGATCAGTATGTTAATTTCCAAGAGCAAAAAGAAGAGCTCCAGAAAAGACAAGCTGAGTTGGATGCTGGTGATGAGGTAAAGTCATTCATCTTGCTTGTAGTTTTTCTCCCGTGATATCTGGATAGCATACATGAATGGATTTTGCTGATATTTCTGATTTGAATTTCTGCTCATCTTTGATAGAAAATCAAAGAACTTATATCAGTTTTGGATATGAGGAAGGATGAATCAATTGAGCGTACATTTAAAGGCGTTGCTAAACATTTCCGAGAAGTGTTTTCTGAACTTGTGCAAGGAGGTCATGGATTTCTGGTTATGATGAAGAAAAAGGTTTGCTCTTTCATCATCATTTTTACTTGTTGCTGTTTCTACCATTATGTAGGTTTACATTATATCTTAGGGGGTGTTTGTTTTGGGACTCACACGTCCGGATGGGGGACGTAACGTCCCTCGTCCTGTTCTAGTTCGGGATTTCACATCTGGATTTCACCATCCAACTCCATTCACCCCTAATAATACATATATATTATATTATTATAATAATACAACATCATACATTCTTACACAATTGATTTGACATAAAGTTACATACTTACATTATATAATATTATAATACAACATCACCCACTCTTACACAATTGATTTGACATAAAGTTACATCATTTCCTACTCAAAATCTCTAAACAAACACACATAATCAATATTCATCATAATTTCTCCATCCAGGATTTCCCCATCCGGATTTTCCCCGTTCTACATAATCCCAAAACAAACACCCCCTTAAGGATTTTGATGAAATGGTTTTAAAGGAAGGAGATTATCTGTATCCATTCTTTTAAGGGTGCTAGTAAAACACGATGCATGCAAAAGAGTATGATGCTCAACAAATAATTGGAAAATGCAGTCGAAGAACTAATGATCTAGTCGATCAATTTGATCTATCTTCTTCCAGGATCAATTTGGGACTTTCTAAACCCTTTTAAGACCCTGAAATTGGAGTCAAATTTCCACATAAGTTATTATTGGATAGTGCGACACCAAACTTGGTGTAATGAAATCAGTATCATATTTAGGGTTTTGCATTATTTCCAACGACGTGCCCCAAATCTTTTAAATTTGAATTTGATGAATTTCCCATTTTATGATCTAATTAGTTGTTAATTTTATTTCATTTAATTAAATAATTTTTTTATTAAAGTGTCAATTCTATTAAATTATTTTTTAATTAGTCTAGGCTGTCTAGCACAAATTAAAGTGACTAAAATTTGATAAATAAAACGCCAAAATTAAAAATAATTATATATTTATAAATATATACTCCCTCCGTCCCGGTATAAGTTTCCCCTTTCTTTTGGGTGTTTAGATTAAGGAATATGATAAAATAATAGATGTAATAGAAGTGATGTGATGGTGAGAGAGAAAATAACAGATTAGTAAGAGATGAAGTATAATAAAATAATAGATAAAGTAGAAGTGATGTGATTGGGAGAGAGAAAATAATTTGCCAAAAATGGAATGAGAAACTTATAGTGGGACATCCAAAAAAGGAAAGTGGAAAACTTATAGTGGGACGGAGGGAGTATATACTATTCAAATAACTATAATAATCAATATATTGGTAATTAATTGTAACTAAATAAAATGAGACACTTTTTTTGGTTTGAATTATAAATGGGTTTACTATGGTATCGAGTTGGGTACAGGCTGATTCACACCGAAACATTAATTTGGTGTGAGGCTACACCAACTTCAGTTTTTATGTGCTAGAGATGGCCTTAGAGCTTCTGCTTCCGTTTTGTTTCTTTGTCACTTTGCTGAGGTCCTTTTTCTGTCAACAGTATTTAGTACTCTTTTGAGCTATGACTATTAATCTTGCTCTGTAGTAGTAAATGCAGATTTAACATGACCTTGTACTGTAAAACTATATCTACTATGATTTTGTTCTGATATGCACAGTTGGGGGTTCACAGTATCATGACATAAATACCCCACTAAAAAATAATTCAAGAAAAGGTGAAAAAAGAAAATTTGACGTTCCTAAGATAAGTGATTCTATTGAAGGGGTAATCAAATCATTGTAATATATGTTATTTGATTGCTCCATGCTGGGTAATGATTTAATGGTTTTACAGTTTGTAAATCATTGTAATACTCCGTATATGTTATTTATACCTTTATTTTACACTCAGGGTATGGAGCAATCAAATCATATTCTTGTAGCTTAAAAATGGAGTGTATTAATATTTAAAAAATGCAACATTTTGATGTTTGTTCTTGTTTCAACTTGTGAAAGAAGCAGTTGACTATGTTATCCATTGAAGATACGAGGAAGTGTGAAAGTGTATTTCAAAATTATTTTCTTCTCTTTTACTCCCTCCGTCCCAGTGAAAGCTACACAACTTTCTTTTTTCATCCGTCCCAATGAAAACATCTCATTCCCTTTTTGGCAAACTGCTTCCTCTCACATTTCATTATATTCTTCTCTCTCTCTCAATCACATCACCTCTAATACATCTACTTATTCTATTATATTTCTTAACCTCCATGCCCAAATCTCATGGCTAGCTTTCACCGGAACGGAAGAAGTACTATAATTGCCAAAAAAAACTAGGATGAATCTACTATGTAGCATCATTTTCGGTCTCTTCAAAGTTGTTAGATTACATTTCCTTAGATATTATTGCTTATTAGATTGATATCATATTCCTTATATCTATAGTTTTGGGATTTAGGGTTTCTAGTTATATAGTGCATCTAAATGGAAGCTGCTATATGATTCTCTTTTTCTTCTGATATCTATGTTATTCATATCAAGAGCTTCTGCATGAAAATTTATACAATCCAAATGGTTTACAGGATAATAATGATGATGCTGATAATGATCTAGATGATGATGAACCTCGACCAGCGGAAGAAGGCAGGGTCGAGAAGTACATTGGCGTCAAAGTGAAGGCATGCTATTCATTTCCTATGCTCATGTTTTATTCTTAATCAAGATTACAACTGTACTTATTTTTATACATCTTGCATCTCAGTCTATTTCTTTTAGGGTATGTGATTTGGGATTTCGAAATCTAAATCCGGTTCTACTTTGAGATTTTAGAACCTGTTTTTTTAAAACTCAACACATCCACCCCTAAAATACCTATACACCTTATAAATACCATCCATTTTCTACATCGCACTCTCTCCAATGACTCATTAATACAAATATGGTTTTTTTATTCTCACTCTTATTTTATTTATCACTTCACATTTTTGCAACTTTCATTAAAACACATTAATTGTTACACAATCATTCAATCATTATAAATCAACAATAATATAATAATACAATATCACACCCTTACACAACGATTTGACATAAAGTTAGATCCTACCCTATTTAAATCTCAATATAAACACACACCAGTACTATTTATCAAGTTTTTGAAATCCATGAAATTTTGAAATCCCAGATTTTAAGATCCTCTAAATCCCCAAATCAGACATATCCTTAGTTCTTTACGCTCTTTAAGATTCAGCCAATATTGTTGCAATTTAGAATCAAGGTCTTCCATATTGTTGCAATCTAGAATCGATTTGGAAACATTTGTGCCTTCAGAATGGGTGCTGACAGATATCGTTCTAGTTTGCTATTTACTTCTAGATCCGTTTTTTTTAATACTTGATCTTTTTATTGTAGGTTTCTTTTACTGGGCAAGGGGAGACACAATCAATGAAACAGTTATCTGGGGGCCAGAAAACTGTGGTGGCTTTGGCATTAATCTTTGCCATACAGCGTTGTGATCCTGCTCCATTTTATCTTTTTGATGAAATCGATGCAGCACTTGATCCACAGTACAGAACTGCTGTTGGAAGTATCCTTTGTATATGCTGTTTCTCTTTGGGTTATAATATCATTTTTGTTTCCTAAAGTTTACATTTATCCAGTTGTGGTCCCCTCTCTTTCACTCACTATCAAATTTGGTCATGGATGTACACTTTTACTCTCACATTTGGTCCCACCGTTAGTTGATTGTCTGTTGACTGACGGAGTCAACTATTTGGGGCGTTAAATGTAGTTATTGCAAAGTTTTGTACATAAATGTAAGTTTAAAACATAATAAAGAATCACAAAACTTTTAAATATTACATTTAGCACCCCTAGATAGTTGATTCCGTAGGTCAACAAACGGTGGGACCAATAAACTCGATAGTGAGTGAAAGAGAGAGAGATCAAAATTAGGGAAAAAAAAAAGGTAACCTTTTGGGACCAAAAATGAAATTATCGCTTTCTGTTTGCATTATTTATTCAAAACATGTTGCATGTAGATGATTTTATTTCTAGAATAATTTTTGGTGCCTTCTGTATATCTGCACTGATCACCCATGGTCAGAAAGTTACGTAAAACGATACAAACTATGGGTTCCTGATTCCATTTCCGTAAGCAACAAGAAACTTTAGTATGGAGATTTGATTTTCAATCTTTCATTGGGTTCCTAAATTTTATCGTTGTTATGATGACTTTCATTTTCTTGTGCTTTCGAGATCCTTAACTTGCTTTTTGTAGATATGGTTCGTCGCCTAGCTGACATGGCCAACACTCAGTTTATAACCACCACATTTCGGCCAGAGCTTGTTAAAGTTGCTGATAAGATATATGGCGTGACACACAAAAACAGAGTCAGCCGCGTTAACATAATCACCCAAGAACAGGCTATAGATTTTATCGAACATGATCAATCTCACAATGAGGTTAGCTTCCCTTCTTCCAACCACTAACGACCTCTCTAAAAGAGGATGCCAGAGTTAAAAAGCTTTTTGGTCTCATAACTCGTCTACTGTCCAATTTTTGTCCTACAAATATTGGACTTTTTTTATTTGGTCTCGGTATTAAAAAAAATTGTTCAATTTTGGCCCCAAAATCGCCAAAAAATTGAAAACGTTGTTTTATGTCATACAAATGTCACGTGAGGATTAGTTTGGAGTCAAATCGACAAATCTGGATAGTAGATAAGTTATAGACACCGTTTTCAATTTTTTTGACAATTTATATAATATTGAGACTAAATTGAAAAGGTTTAGTTTTTTTTTTGGACCAAAATTGAATACTAGTAGACAAGTCATGAGACCAAAAAACTTTTAACTCGAGGATGTTAGATGCAAACTCTTGTAATATCCAATTTTTCATGCAGTGAGACTTACCTGGATGAACTGCAGTAAGGTTCTTGACAGCTGACCTGGATGAACATCTGTCGATCACCAAATTGGCGAGGCTAGTTTCTGTGAATACTAATATTAGTATGATGTTTTATGAGTTAGAATAGAATGAATGACCGTTTTTTTTTTCTCTACTATCTGGATCTTATGTAATTATGGATTAGCTACCCACTCTTTTCATACGGCTTGCTTGCTTTATTCTCTTCTCTTCATATATGGGATTATTATGTTGGACCACCCTCTTATGAAGCTGTGATGGATAAACACTTTATCAATTATAGTTAGAACAGGGTAAATTTAATTTAGATTCGTCCCTTGTAAAAAAATGTGTTGTACATGTATCAGGTTGAGAAAAACTTCAATGCACTGTACAAGTGAAACCCAAATCCGAATGGAAACAAATTAAAGAATGCCCACGTTCATGGGAAGTTTAATTTCCCAGTGAAACCATACATAATTACCAAATATGCCCTTCACAAGTGCATCTATCTCATAACGTAAGTCTCCATTGAAACTGCCCTCCCAATAATCACAACACATGTCATCAATTATACTTGGATTCCACGTATCAATCCTTTCCACAAGTATTGTTTCAGGAATTGGTTCACCAAGGTTAAGACTTAAGAACAAGAATGTTGTTTTTTTAATCATCTATTGCTTTAATTTTATCCATGTTGAATTACTAGTATTGTTTCTTTCTAATAGAGGGTGACACAATGATGTATTCTTGCTTTGATGAATGTGGTACATCTCGGGCGAATTTGCTAGGATAACTATTTGGCTTTTCAATTACTTGCCAATTTGTAAATTCACAATTTTGTGGCCTTACTTTTTTGTTTTTATTAATAGTGTATGCTATTTTGGAGTGGTTTCACAAGTCCATACTAACAATATCAGTTGGCAATGGCAAGAGTAGTTTGGACATTCTGTAAATTAAAATATGTGGATGTTGATTATGAAGTAACAACTAACAAGCCACTCTGAGAGGGAGGGTTTTCAAGTGTGAATTCTGATTTCATGATTAACTAACTTTCTTTCCACACAAGTTCATTACATTTGCACACATACATACTACACAACACAACAAATACAGTTATTCTGTTGTTGGAGAGGTTTATTAAACTGCGTGCTTGCATTTGCATGCAACTCCATGGCCATGCTTTTGTTTCTTTAGTTGATCGACTCCGGCTACAAGATAGAAGGCGGTGTGCCTCATTGCACACTACTTATTTAGCATCATCAAACAAAGAAAAGAAACATGAGATGTTTAATTTACCTAAAGAAGTTGATCATTTTGATTTTGGAATCAGAATCAATATCCTCTGTGGTGTCTAATGCCTGCGCATCCACCTCTCCGCAGCTTCACGGCTCACACGGTGACGAGCAATCAGTGTAGGATGCCCTGATTGCCAATTCAGTTTATTTTGTCACATTTCATGTAATTAAAATTACTAGTATTTTAATTTTAGGGAAGTGAAATGGGTGGGTGACCTTTTCTTTGGGTGTAAAGGGGAGGGCCTCCCATTCTCTCAGTAAAGTAGTCGTATTGGTTTTGTATGGCCTCTTCCTTGTTAGAATTTGCGAAAATTGATCGAAACCACTCTTCCTCATCATCAAAAACTCTGTTAATTCAACAATTGACAATCCAATTTAATCCACAAACTAAACAGGGACAGGATCAGTTCATCGAAAATTCCCGGATCATTTAAAAAAGGGGGAAACCCGAGTACTGCTCAGATCCCGATCCCAAATTTCGTAAAAAACAATTATTATATATACCTGTTGTAAAAGTTGGTTGAGAGATGAATGAAAGTGTTAAGGCCAAGCTTTTGGTAGAGATTGGTTTGATCAATGGCCAAAGCATCGTTTTCTCTCCCTATTATAACTGGTTGATGGAGGCGTGTATGACTCATCTGTAAATTATAGCGCACGTAGGATATGGGGATGGATTTTGTTTTTTCATTAACTTTTTTTTTTTGGGGGATTTTTTTTTTTGGTTAACTGTTTTTTTCATTAACTTACATATAGTACATCATTTTACTCCACTATTGTTGGTCAAATTTGATTTGAACTATTTCGCGACTTAAAGAGATTATTCTCTCTACTCATTTAATTCATTCTACTCATTCACCCAAAATCAAAACTCTAGCCCCCTCCCCACCATCCCCCTCGGCTGCCGCCGTCCCCTTTTCCCGCCGCTGTCTGTAACAGAGTGAAAGTTATTTTCAAGTGCAATTCCATGCATCTCAGGTATTCGATTTTTTTTTTTTTTTGACAAGGGTATTCGATTTATTTATTTATTAATTATTGATGCATTTACCTGGTTTATGATGTCGTGGATTTATTTTGGATTTTAGAGCGCAATGATTTGGTATTTGGATTAGGTATTATGAGGCATTGCGAATGATTAAACATAATTTCAATCATGGTAGTTTCTACCTAATTTAAATTGGTTGAAATTTAGGTGGCGGAGGTGGGAGGGAATGGATTGATGATATTTGTTGTTTCCTCTTATATTGGAAAGGGAACTGTGAAATCGGGCAAGGCAACGGTTCAAGATGGGAGCAGTTTGTGGGAGAATCCTGTGTATGAAACTGTGAAGTTTAATCAAGATCCAAGATCAAGGAAGATTCATGAAAGGATTTACTACTTCGTTGTAGGCACGGTGTGTAATGTGATTAAAAAAAAAGATGAAATTAATATGCATTGATTTCTTATTATAAGGTGATTCTTTAGTTCTTATAGACCTTTGTTGTTGTGTTATAGGGGCCATCTAAATCTGGAGTTGTTGGAGAAGCTGCAATTGATTTTTTGAATTATGTTGAAGCAACTAAGGCCTCGTCGGTTTCTCTTCCCGAATATCTAATTAAGTGTCAAACTATTGTAATTAGAAAATTCAATTTGATTCAATTAAAAAAAATCAACTAGATTTTATTAGAGAAAAGTAGATGTAAAATGACTCTAATAGAAAATTACACACGAGAGCTTGATGATTTTCAAGAACAACAAAAAAACGTGGCCTTTTATATTGATTCTTTCTAGCTTGCTTGGTTGTAAAAGATCCAAGTCTCCCCAGATAATCAATTGCGAGTCAAGTAGTTGAATTCGAACTCGACTCGAGCACTTGTTGAGCCGAGCTCGGCTAGACTCAATTACACTAATAAGCAAAAAAATGAGCTCGACTCGTAAACGAGTCTAACAAACCTAATGAAATTACAAGAAAAATCTTAGAAATCAAGCCTAACGAGCTCGACTCATTTATGAATATCAAATCATGTCTATTACTGTTTCTAAAAAAAAAACTCCATTCATTATTCATGAAAGAAAAGTGAAAATCCCGTGCATATGTATGTGCAGTTGCGTAACTCACTAGGCAGTAGCAAACTGGTGGCGGGCGAGCTTGGCAGCAGCAACCATATTGCTTAGTGCTGGCTTGACTTGCTCATATTTGCGCGTTTTGAGACCACAATCCGGGTTCACCCACAGGATCTTGCTATCAAGAAACGCAAGCATGTTGTTGATACGTTGCGCAATTTCTTCAGTTGATGGGACCCTGGGTGAATGGATATCGTAGACACCAGGGCCAATGCCAGCACCATACTTCACTCCTCCCTCATGGAAAACCGAGAGAAGCTTCTCGTCTGACCTGGAGTTCTCGATAGTGATAACATCCGCATCCATGTCAATGATCGAGTGGAAAATGTCGTTGAAGTTTGAGTAACACATATGGGTATGGATCTGCCCGCACAATTGGTAGCACAGTTATATCCCACATATATAGCATGAGGAATAAGAATTAAAAAAGAGTGACACTGGGTGCATATGTGCAATTTTGACTAATTTTTTTCAACCAAGCTATTTTATATATTTTTTCACAGAATCATAGAAAAAAAGCAGCAAAAAGTATTAGTTCATGTGATAAAAAAATATAAGCTCATATGATGTAAAACATTAGTTGTATATTGAAAAAGTACTAATGTTGTTCAACTCTATTTAATTTGAAGAATTAAGATTAAAATGACTTGCACAAAACACATCTGGATATTAGTAAAATCAACGCATATATAGATTGAAGAACTAATCGAACAATACTAGGGCAAGCGTAAGCATGCAACACATAAGAGATAGACGAGAATGATAACAGACCTGAGTAGCATCTTGAACTGCAGAATTAGTTATCCTGAAAGAATGTACAGCCCAGTCCAAGTAAAATGCCTGCTCCGATTTTCTAAGAGGCAGACCCTCTCTCAGAGCAGCTTCATCAATTTGAATGACTTTAATTCCAGCTTTCTCCAGATCTTCAACCTCACCCTTGATGGCTAGAGCAATCTGATAGCACGTCTCGTATCTAACAGGTTGTTGAAAGTATGAAATTAAGCTTAACGTAAAACTTCTGAAAATAAGTCGCGAAGGATGTGATTTGCTGACCTGGGCTGGTCATTTCTAACAAACGACCAATTGAGTATGGTAACAGGGCCAGTAAGCATTCCCTTTACGGGGCGGTTAGTCATGCTTTGAGCCAACGTAGACCAGAAGACAGTCATTGGTTTAGGGCGAGTGACGTCACCATATATGATAGGAGGCTTCACGCACCTCGATCCATAAGATTGAACCCATCCATTCTCAGTGAAGGCAAAACCAGATAGCTGCTCCCCAAAGTACTCCACCATGTCATTTCTCTGCACTTGTCCAACATAAAAATAACATACTTATTTTTCATTAATTCACACACACATATACATACACACACACACACACACACACATATATATATTATTTGTTCCAGAGAGCCTATTCCCTTCTGCACAAGAATTATTCTTTAGCTCACCTCTGGTTCCCCATGAACAAGAACGTCAATGCCAAGCTCTTCTTGAATTTTCACCACTTCCTGTATTTCCTCCTTAATGGCCTCGACATACTCTTCATCGGATATCCTGAAAGAATAACAGCAGCTGAGTCGATCATATTGACGTTAAGGGTATGTTTGATTTGGAATTTGAAATAGGATTTGGGATTTCAAAATCTAAATTCAGTTCTACTTTTAGATTTTAGAATTTAGTTTTTAAAAACCTAACACCTCCATCTTACAAATACCCATTAACCAAATAAATAACATTTTTTTCACACCACTCTTCAATGATTCATTAATGCAAATATGGTTTTTTATTCTCAATCTTATTAAATTTATCACTTTCACACCTTTTATTTTCACTTTTGCAACTTCCAATAAAACACACAAATTATTACACAATCATTATAATTATAATCAACAACAATATAATGATACAACATCACACACTCTTACACATCGATTTGACATAAAGTTAAACCCTACCATTTAAATCTTAAAACAAGCACATCCCATTACAATCTATCAAGATTTTGAAATCCAGAATTCAAAATCCCGAATCAAAAATACCCTATAGTGTCAAAATATACTATAAATATGGGAAGGAATCTTACCTGCCAGCTTTGTATTCACGGCGAATCTTCCTGATCTCCAAAGTTTGAGGGAAAGATCCAATAGTAGTAGTTGGAAAAATAGGAAGATTTAGCTTTTCCTGCTGAGCTTCCAACCTTGCAGTTACATTCATAACTCTGCGGTGGTCGGAACCCTTCAAGGCAGAAGTCTGAATATAGTAGCACAAATTAGAGTCATAATTAAGAGAGGAAAAGAACATAGACAGTTGTTAAAGGACTCTTACAGCCTTCTGAACTGCCTCATTAGTCACTATAGGAGATGATCTTCTAGAAGCCTGAGCTGCTGCATTAGCAAAGAAGAATGCCTGAGGAGAGAAAAGCCAACAATAAGAGGGACCCTTTTCAGGTTTTCAAAAACAATTTTACCACAATCACTTAATTGAACTCACACAATATAAGCATGGGAACATGTCATGAAGATAACTAGACACAGCATATTAAATACAATACTACCTCCATTCCTAATTATCTGTCTGAATATATATTCATTCACACAAACTAATTTTTAATTAATTGGGATACTAAAAGACTATTATAGTTTTATTATAAAGACCACAATTAATTAAGCTTATAATCACATGAAGATGGTTAGTAGGTACTGGTGGGAAAAAAAAGGTAACTTTTTGTTGATATTAGCAAAGTGACAAATAATTAGGAACACCATTTTGGATAGAATCAGACAAATAATTAGGAACGGGGGTAGTACAAGCTACAACTTTCAGAAATTGAGAATTTCTTGGATTTCAACAAAAGAAATGCAGAGAAAGATTTGATTTATGGTTAACAAGCAAGATGAGCAGTTGATCTTGATTTAATCTGCATTTCAAATCAGCTACATATAATGTATACGAGGCTTATTAAGCATGTCACCATAACCCATTTTTTGGCTCTTTTCTGAAATCTGAAAAAAACCAACAAGGCCAGAACTGTCTAACTTAAACTATGTCATAAATTATCTGAACGCAGTGTATTTGAAAAACTATTAGATATCGGGGTGTGTTATCAAACTCTACAAAGTGACTCCACTTTGTAGACTTTGCAAACACCACCATCATCTACCCGAAAGCTGGAGAAGAGTGGTAATCTGTGATTCATAGCTGATTATATTCATGGTTATTTTCACACTTTGAGAAAGACATAATACTTTTAAAAATAAACAGTCAATATGTAGGGAAAAATATGTGAATAGGAATGGAAAAAGAAATGCCTCATCCTTCTGGCCATGTAGCGCCTTCGCCAATGCATTAACTTCAAGTAACTTCTGCGCAGAAAATGCAAGCCATGACTTGAGTTCTTCGTCCAACTTAGCTTCATTCACCAAATCAACTGGGGTATGAAGCAGAGAACATGATGTAGAGACCACAAGCTTGTCTGAGTAAAGGAAGCAAAAAAGGTGTTAACAAGGTTATTTTATATTTTACCTTTCTGGAATATCTAAGACTAATAGTATGATAAAGATTTTATGTAAATAACAAGTTTTATGCAGGACATAAACACTCATCACAAGATTGTAAAGTGGTTGCTATATCATCTCCAGCAGATGAACCTAAAATCCGTCGCCCTGCATTTTAATCTAAAGTTCTTTTTGTTGTTTATGAATACAATACATAAAGTTAATAAAATGACTAGAAGATTGTGACACAGCTATAACCCCAGAGCAGCTTAACCCAACAAAATATTACCACTGTCCAAAAGAATTATGTACATCATTGATAAATAATATCCATATCCAACAATTAGTACTATGTGTAACAGACTGATGATTACATAATTTATGTTTCCTGCCTAACATCATAAAATCCCTAGAACTCAGACATGCTCTGCAGCTCTTGGGGTGTGTTTGTTTATTGCCCCCACCCGACATAATAAAACCGGATTTTGGTATATGATTTCAAATCCTATAAAATTCTACTCTATAATACCTATAATAAACTTGTTTTTCTTTTTTTCAAACACAATTTTCAATACGCTATCAATCATCTATCTAGCTCTCACTTTTTAATTATTTTTATCTACCCAACCAACTCAACACTCTCTCTCTCTCTCTCTCTACTTTGTAATTTTCAATACAGAATCAATCATCTATCACCTACTTTTCAAAATCGTACCCTATCAAATCCTACAAAATCTAAGCATATACAAAATCCAAATACACCTTTCATTATTCATCAAATCCACCTACTGGATTTCAAATCCATAAACAATCACCCCCTAAAATCCCTAGAACTCATACATGCTCAGGGTAATTTGTCACTATGTGTAAAATGCTGCATATTTGTAGATGAATTTTCAGGAAATCACCTTTTCCCACCACACCCTCCAGAGCTAGCAAGGTACTCAAAGAAGCATCAAGGTTATTAGCCCAAATGTTTCGTCCATCAACAACACCAGCAAAAAGGTATTTTCCCACAGGAAATCCTTTTTTTATTAGGTCAATTGTCTTTGATCCACGAACTAAATCAACCCCAATAGCTGTAACAGCCTTCAAATTTGTGACTGTATTATATGCCTCAGCTGATAGGTCAGCAAAATACGTCTCAATAAGAACATTCAAACCAGAAAGCGATGATTCCAATTCATCGTAAGCATGAGTAAATGCATGCAATTCATGAGAATCAAGATCCATTACAAGAGTAGGCTCATCAAACTGAATCCAGCTAGCACCAGCTGCTTTTAGTTCAGCTACAACTGCCCTTCATGGTAATGCAAGATAACAGTAATCATCCAACATATAAATGTACTATTTCATGGGAATATTGTTTCTTTAGGCCCGTAAGTTAGGGGGTAGCAATTGTAGGACATTATGTTTGCAGACTGGCACATTTAGACCATTATATTTTAATTCTCACACATTTAGACCAAACTGGCTTGAAACACCCCAATTCGGGCTAAAATGGCTCATGATCCTCATGTGTTTGGCCTAAATGTGCGAAAATTATAATTTATGGGCCTAAATTTTCCAAATTAAAATTTAATGGCCTAAATGTGCCAGCTCGTAAACATATTGCCCTGCAATTGCTATCCCCCCATAGTTACGCTCCTAACAAAAAATATTTCCGCTATTTAATGGACAGGTCAGAAGCATATAGATGATATTACCTGTAGACAGGAAGAATCTTATCTATCAGGGAAAGAAGAGAAAATGGTTTCCCAACTCCGTTTGCCAGTTTTGATAATAACAAGTATGAAACGGGCCCCACAAGGACGGGAACTGTGTCAACTCCTAGCTGCAGTGAGCAAAGATACCAAGATATACATAATAAAATTCCCCATATATTAAAAGGCTGAATTTCATACACTGTGCATGAATCACAGAGACAGTTATACCCATACCACTGTGTCCTAAAAAAAATCTATGGTAGAGAATGTGTCAACAATAAAAGAGAATTAAAACACAGACAAATAATGACACAGGCGTTTAAAATAAAACAATATATTTCGAAGATGATCAAGCTATAACGGATCAGACATATTACAAAGATCCACATTTAAAATGCATTATTGATTTTTCCCTAATAATGAAAGATTATTCAAGTAACAAAAATTAAGCTGCAGCCTGGAAAATTTTCAAGGATAACAATAAAGAAATTATTCTATATAAAATACTACATCTGCTCAAATTAATGCACATTTCATGGACAAGAGTAATTTATGCATTCATTTTTTAACCGTGGTTAAACTTACAGCTTTAGCTTCCTTGTATTCTTGCACTGCCTTGTGTGATGCATACGAAAATTCAACATCAGGCCCCAACTCAGCGACAATATAGTGACTGAATCCACATAAAGTATATACCGTTAAATTGTCAAATATTTAAGAAATATAAGTAAAGTCATAACAGAGGTTTATTGCACGCAACCCCCTCGTAGTTTGGAAATGTTGCACTAAATCCCCTCGTGGTTTGGAAATTGCACTTAAATAAAGGAAACTCTTTTTTTTCCAGAAACAAGTTAACGGTTTTATCCATGTCTTCTACTTCTCGTTATGTCCTTCTTAGTATAGTCTCAAGACTTCAATATTTGAAAAAACAAGATACGCGAAATAAAGGAAATAAATAACACCGTTAACTCATTTCTGAAAAAAAAAAAGGGAGAGTTAGCTTTATTTAATAAGCCACAGGGGTTTTCGTGCAATTTCCAAACCATGAGGAGGTTTCATGCAATTAACCCCAGACTCAGATAATATAACATAGAACAACAAGGCACTACTTACTAATTGGTATCAAACCACTTGGTCATTTCCATTGCAGGAACAGAGGCATTACCTCTAGCCATTGAAAAATAAATGTCCAATCCTATTTCACCTCCATTCCAACCATATCTAGAGGGAACAGCACCTAACATTGCAGTGGTATCCAACATATGGTCATAATATGAGAACGTATTGCTAGGAATGTATTTTACTCCAGCATCTGCCATCTGCTTCCAAATTGACCTCCGGAGATCAGTTGCCACCTTCTGCAACTCCTCAGCACTGCTCTTTTCATCCCAGAAGGATTCCAGTGCAAACTTGAGTTCTCTTTTGGGCCCCACACGAGGATACCCGACAACGTGAGATGTCATCGACCTGCTTCACACAGCAGAGCTAGGGATGTAAAGCATTTATTTAAACAATTGCAGAAATCATGAACTAGATGATCCACAGGTCATATCATCAAAAAATGAAAACAGGGCCTAGAAAAGCCAAGTTTAGATTCTTAGGCTAATTGAAACTCATAACTTCACTATATTATGCATTTACTAATTAGTAAAAACCTAAGATAGCCACAAACAGCAACAACAGCATCGTGCTTTCACAGAAGCAATTCCACAAACACTTGGAAGTATATTCAAGTCAGGAAACTAAGGTTTGATCCTCCAACCGACTTCCAGAATAACGAGCTTGATTCATTAATATGTAACCAAACTCAAAAAATGCAAAATCAAACATTTTTTATATTTATGACAACAAGTAGTCCATAATAACGCAACTATCAAATTTATTGAAAACATCATCATTTCAGCAAACACTTCAAGTCGCAAATCCACAAAACCAAAAACTGCTAATTTGGAAATGATGCGAAGTAATACCTGACATGAAATTTGAAGTGTAGCAGAGTTCTGGGGCGCGGATTGGGGGAGAAAGTGGGGAAGGGGAATGAGAAGGTCGAGCGGAATGAGATGAGATTGGGAGAAATCTGCGTCGTTTTATACGCTATTTCCATTTGTTGCGATGTTTCGATTTTAGACCTGCTACCATCAACTTTCGTTTGTGTATGAGTTTCTTGATTTTAGTTGTTCGCTTCTATCTCCACTTCCTGTGACAACACTCAAGCAGACGACGAACCCACCTCAAAATATTTGAAAAATTACACAACTTTCAATTAACTTGTTTATACTTCTGTGACGGAGCTAGGTCTGTCTATCGGACTAGGCCTTAACCAAGTTCATATTTAATTGTTGAGAAAACAACAAAATGACCTAAAATTTGTTCGTAAAATTATTAATTTATTTATAAATTAGATAAGTTGAGGGTATGACAGAGTATTGTGGAATACATTTGTAAATAAAATGATTGTTAATGAATAAAGCCCCTATAGGAGGGTGAAGATAAAATAGTATGAATGTTATTGTTTCAAAAAGGTTATGGACATAATAAAATTGGACGGGGTGAGTATATTAAAAAAAAAAAAAAAGTAATAGTCCGGGCTAGCATGCTAACTCGATAGACTTGCAGATTGGTTCGATTTAGCCCGCAGGCTAATTGGTCTAGAAAAAAAAAACTCAGATTTAAACGGGCTTATGATTCATGAATCCTAACCCTGCATTTTTCAAGGTTAATGAGTCGGGTCGATTAATTCGATCCGGATAAACATCTCTAGACAGAGCCATGTTAAATTATGAATAATAAATTTCGACTAATCTCATATAATATATAATATGTTAATAATAATGAATCAAGCTAAAATTTAATATGTTTTAATAAAAGTTTAATTTATTTAGCTCATTATATACAAAATAATGTTCATATAGTTTATATGTGAGGATTAAATTGTTAGTATAATGCAACTCATTTTAGTTATTTTTACCGCGTTTCCCTAAATTCCACATTACTCCATCTTTTGAAGGGTAAATTTGTAAAAAATGAAATAATTATCTTTATTTATATATAAAATAACATACACGAATGAAGTAATAATTGCACAACAATATTTTAATAATACACTTAAATATACGGAGTAAATATTAATTGCAATTATTTTTTATTAAACAATATTTTAAAATTTTTAGTACTCCGTATTAAAAATTAGAGGGGGCCGGTGCCTTAAGTTAATTGTGATTAATGAAAATAAAAGTTACTAATGAGTGAAGGACTCGACTTAACAGTTTCAAAATATCACAATTAAGTTGATAAAGTTACTATTGAAAGTGATGTCGAGGCTCTTTTCAATTTGAGAGTGTAGAGGCTGAAAATGAAGATGGAAAGAAGCATATAAACACCACAGTAGCTCCCACTCATGAAATCTCCTTATCCTCTACAAACCCATCAAATTATATAAACTTGCAACACAGGGATGAAATTTAAATAAAACACTTCTAAATTATGAAGCAAACAAATTTAAATTTCTATGGCAATGTTTGTTTGGGTTTTTAAAACCAGTTTTACTATTTACATATCTAGCTACATTTAGTTCCACTCGAAAATATATATGAAATTCATTTAAAAAAAAAAAAAAAACCTGCACTTGAATATCCATAAATCCATTATAGTATATATAAATCTGTGATCATTAAACTTACACCTAACAATAATATAATAATTAATAAACTAACAATACCAATCACACCAAATTAAATATCACCTTATTATAAACTGAAAACAAAAATTCCCTTATTTTGCCTTGTCCTCGTCTCAACTACTTTCTGCATCCTCTTTATTCTTGGAATTCCTAATATCAAGAAGACAGAATTTCTTGTTTCTTAATCTCGAATAAATTATTCCCTTTCCAAAAAAGTTATGAAAATCTCTTTTAAGTAATTAGAGATACCACAAGTGGGATTATCTCTCAAAATTTCAAACGAATTACCAACAAAGTTTACTATGTATTTTTTGTCACACTTGATAATTTTAATTTAATTCAAATCTACCCTATTTTTTAATTGTCCTTCTGGTGTGATGTTTTGTATAGAATTAGCTATTATAAAATCTTGAGTATTTACATGTCTGATTCTAATTCAAAAAAATTATTTATTTCTACTTTGCTAGCTGCCTAGTACTAAGACAAATTATCATTTTCCACCAATACCTTCTGTATTCTTGTGATTACAAGCTCATCAAGAGTATAATAATTCTAGTTAATTAACGTTGTGTGAAGGGAAAACATCAAAATTAGAAACAGATAAAAGTGAGAAATTCAAACCATGAAAACAATTATTAGGCCACAAAAAACAACGGTGCAAATGCACTCTAAATAAAATTCCGAATTTGGATCCTGAAGAGGATTCAGATCGGAAAATTACACACTTTTTTTAATAACAAGAGAACTCGAGGCAAATAATACGATTTAATAGCTTCAAGCAGCAGCAGCAGGCTTGACGTGGATCGCTGGGAAATCGAGGAGAATAGCCTTGTCAATCACACTCGAAAATTTGGACGAAAATTCGAGGTGATTGGGATGGCCAGCAAATGCAGTGAAATCATCTTTGCTTCCAAATGTCATCAACAAAGCATGCGTAAATCCCTGCCTTAGAATTTCAGCACTCTCAATGTCTTCCCCCCTGCACCATGTAACATACATAACAATTTCAATATATATTAGTATTAATATACAACACTAGACTAGACTAGTAGTACTAATTACCAAACAAAGGATTTCACAGTTTCCATTTCAGAAACGAGCTTTTCTAGCTCTTTCAAGACGTCGTCTACCACGACGTCTTGTTTGAACTTCACCAGCACCAAATGCTTGAATTCTGACATGGATGGATATGAACCAAAATGCCTCTCAAGAAGCATTCTATATAAGCTCAATTTCCTCCCACCACTTTTAACTTTTTTGCAAAAGATCCCAAAAAAAATTACTAGTATTTTCAATTTCGTCCCATAACTCCATGATTATTTCGAATTTGGTCATTTTTTGTCGAATTTTGCACTTTTCATCTCATAACTTAGAAATTGTTTGTTAATACGACATTGTCCGTAGAATTTTGGATTAAAATCGGACCAATTACAAAGTTACGGAACGAGATTTAAAAATTCTAATAAAAACAGGACCTTATGCAGAAAAATTCAAAGTTATGGTACTGATGGAATAATGAAACCCACTTTGTACCATGAAGGTAGTCTCTTCTTTACGAGACAATATATCTGATGAAATATTTGTAAAATTAGTGCATATTTTAATGGGGCCAACTCCCACTAGACCCTCTAACTTGTAGTATTTGGTTTTAATTTCAAATGAATAGGGTCCTGGCCCCACTGCCATTCATCTTCAGATATTGCAACTCTAAATTTATCAATAAAAATACAGATCGAATTACATTAGGTGAAATAACTAAGATAGTTTTTTTAAAAGGATAGTTTATTTTTAAAAAATAATATATAAAAATTCACGGATCATACACCCGTGGAGAAATTAAGACAATAAAAATGGGTTTTAAAAGTAATTGTCTCTATGGTCTATCGAACAAGGTGAGATTCTATTGTAGCTAGAGGTCTTGTGTGAGATTTTTGCATATCCATTGACCCACTTTATTTGTCCAAAATTGAAATATAACATGTTTTTAAAATTTGTGTAAGATGACAATTATTTTGAATAAAAAAAATCCTCTCAAGAAATGCAAATAAAATGGGTCCGGAAGAAGTATAATTTCGTAAATTTTTATATATAATTTTCTTTTATTCTATTTCGGGGAAAAAATGTGGGTTTGTACAAAATGAACACCTTAAAATATGTCTTTGTAGATGAAAAAAAAAAAACTTGTATACACAATACTCAGAGAAAAAAATTATTTATGTTTCATAACTTTTACATTTAAAAAAAAAAATGTGTTCCAAAAAAGATAAAATTTTAATATACGTTCCATAATTTTATAAATTACTTAATTTACGTTCAATTTTTTTTTGAGGATACGTCAAAACGATATTGTTTCACTCACGTTTTTGTCAAGTGCGCATAAAAAATTGACAGAAATTGTAATAACCAAACTCGACTTGTATAGCGTGGAAAAACA
Source organism: Galeopsis tetrahit (assembly GCA_963675135.1). Taxonomy (NCBI): domain Eukaryota; kingdom Viridiplantae; phylum Streptophyta; class Magnoliopsida; order Lamiales; family Lamiaceae; genus Galeopsis; species Galeopsis tetrahit. The sequence goes on from OY776129.1 coordinate 71,564,955, forward strand.
TTAATGGTCATGTGGATTCAAAAAAATATAACAAGTCACTATTTAGAAGCATAATGAAGAAAAGCCACGTATATTAACTAATTTACGAAATTATGAGACGTAAATTACTTTTTTTTTCTTTTTTAGAATGTAAATTAAGCAATGTAGAAAATTATGGGATGTAAATTAATTTTTTTATATTTTTTGGGATGTTTTTTAAAAAATGTAAAAGTTACAAGATGTAAATAATATTTTTCTTCAATACTCAAATTTATTTTTAAATGATATTAATTATTATATATATGAAAGGTTATTATTTTTATTAGTATAATTTGCTATTTTCGCTAAAAAAAAAAATTAATTTATTAGTATTAATTTTGTAGTATATATAATTCCATCAAACCATTAATATACAAGAGTATTACTTTTCTAATATATATTTTTAAAATTTTAAATTTGGTGCATGTGATGGTAGGCACTTTGAACCTTGCAATAATACATCAAATCATAGATTTCTATAAAAATCCCAACTTTGGTGTAGAAGTAACGTTTATGAATATCCATTAATGCTAGTGCTATTATTGTGTTGTGTGTGCCCAACCCAAGTGGAGTACTATTACTAAATATATATACATAATGAAAGTTGAGGGTACAACGTTACTTGCCTAACCCTTAGACCTAGGTACATGTATTTTCATCCACTTTTTTCATACATACATGCCTACCTAATTTTTTGTACAATTTTTAAGAGGTTTACCTGATCGGAACTAAACAATTTTCATACTTATATGATGGGTAAAATATATTTTGGTGCTAAATATTCAGAACAAAGTCCAGTAATACGAAAGAAAGAAGACCACCTGGTAAAGCCTGAGGGCATGTTTGTTTTGGGATTTTGAGGATTTTGAAATCCGGATTTCAAAATCTAGTGGATTTCAAAATCCTAATGTTTTTTATGTTTTGTGTTTGTTTTGGGATTTATATAGGGTAGGATTTAACTTTATAGTATAGGATTATATGTTTTATAGGTATTTATATAGGGTTTGTAGGTATTTATAGAGTTGACTTTTATAGTGTTATAGGTTGGAATTTTGAAATCCTGAATCAAAATCCCAAACTGTAACGGGGGTGGAGTTTCGAAATACCAAATCCGGATTTCCCATCCCAAAATAAACATGCCCTGAGGGTCCAAGGGAGTGTCAGGCGAGCTACTCGAACAATCTCCACAATTTCCGGTCACCCAACTCGAAAGTGATCAATCTGGCCCCTCCAATCGTGGAGAAGTGAGTAGACGAGTGTATCATATGTCTATAATTACGTTTAAATGTATATTTTCAATAGAATACAAATACCGCACACTAAGATATTCTTGTGTCAAATTAAACAAAACACAAAATAAAGTGTAAAGTTCCACCGAAAGTCAATATCCAAATGACTATCAAACACAACTCATAAAGAGAAAAACAGGTCTCAAAATAGGGAGGGGAAGAGAAACCACACAAGACATAACAAAAAATAAAAAAATCAACAACTAGAAAATTGAAAAATAAAACATAAATTAAAATATTAAAAAAAAAACTAAAATAAATAGTAAAACGGGATCAAAAGATGACTCAATCGACCATTGTGGCATCGTCAGGGAAAAACCGTTGATCACAATTACAACAAGAAATTTGAGATCAACTACAACCAACGAAAATTCGAAGAACCCCAATCTAAAAATATATTTTATGTGTAAAATATTTTACACATGCTCTAGAAATAATATCCATGATAGGTATATCTAGAAATAATATCCAGAAAGAAAACTTCAAATTTGAATTAGTGGGTAATTATATATACTGCAACATACATTTAATTTGTGTATAACGCATATACTATATTGCAATAAAATTTACTCTGGAATTTTTTGTTTGGAATTTCATAATTTGCTATATGTATAGTGGGGAGGGGCTGAATTATTGTATCTAATGTTTATTCAATATGCAGCTAGCAGGTGAAGTTAGATGACATAATATTCAAAGAAATGATCATAACAGAAGAATATAAATAAAGTGACACAGTCCTTTATAAACTTATAATTATCATTTATGTTCCATCATTTGGATTAATTTATTCAATTACGTATTTTAAAATTGTTTTTGTTAAATATGTATTGCACAATTTTTTATATTTTATATTTTATTTTGAAGGGAGTGTAATGCTCCGATGATTAATAGACATACATTTTTTTAATTTTTTAATTTGTCAATGTATATAATAATGGAAAAATAAAAGAATTTCGATTGGTAAAAAGTGAGGTAATAGTAAAAGCTAGGCTGTGTACAATTTGAATCTTATGCAATATATTTATATTTTTTTCAATTTTATTAGTCATTTTGATTTCAGTCGTTTTTGTGCTCGGTTTTAGTTCTACATATTTCAATTTTGTTACTTTTGAGCTAAAATTAACATCAAACTTACCAAAATAAAAATAAAAAAATGAAATAGAGAATTAAAATAAAAGACAATATAAATTAAAAGGTGTTTGCCGACAGAAAAGGGCCAACTCCTCGTGCAACATTTCGTGCGAACCCTACACAATTTCAACTCTTCAAAAGTAATTCTACAGAACAGAGATAATGCAATCAGCATTTCATATTATTGAGCGCCCATAATAATAAATTAATAATATATATAAAGAATCATTCAAAAAAGAAAACAATAAAGAGGGGCAATGAAAGGGAATAGACGGTGCATAAAGAACTTAGACAAATTAACATTATTTTTTTGGTAGGCTTCTCGTGTTTTCTCAAATTTCAGGTTCGATTCATTTGTTTTATCAGTGTTCAACTCTACTAAATCTTTAACACGCGTTGCATCCAATATTATAGGATGTTAATTATTTTTTAATATGATAAATGTCAATCATACCTACAGTGAAACAAAATACTATGAAATATGAAAAATAGAACATATGATTTCAATCCCTCAAACGCAATTGCCTTTTTATATACCACCAAAATTACAGTAGTGCTCTTACTTATTTTCCTCAAATTCTATCAACGTTAGTACATATATTTTTCAGTGTTAATACACTAAGAAATTCGAGCAGGTTGAGCCCAACTCGAGAGATTCTCCAAACAAGGGTACTTTTAAGGGGAGATCTGTTACACCCGATTCGTCACACGAATGATCCACGGTTTTTTGCCTTAATTAGATCAAATGGATTCAAGATTTGTGCAATATTGTATACGAACTTTTGTTTATATATAAGTACATCCATTTGTTTATATATAGGTACATCTTTTTTATATACTAATTCTGAATCTCCTCCCTCTCACAGTGTCACTCCAAATTCATTCCATTTACTTTTTCTCAATTTATAAGAATTTCACATTATTTTTTTCTTTTTCTCTCTTTCTCATATCTCTTTTAACTGTATTATCTATACCAATTCTTTGTTTTCCCTCTTTCTTAATTTATTTTTTCTCTCTCATTCCATCAAAATTTCTCATATTCTTCATTTCTAATTTTATTTACCAATTATTAAATTTAATATGGGTACGAATTTAAAAAAGTATGAACAATAAATTAAATTTATAAATAAATATTCAATTATATTTTAAAATAATAATATACAAAACTATCTTTAATTCTCACGCGAGTTTTGTACAAGTGATATATATTTATGCATGTTTGTGTTCGATAAGCGTTGCGGGTCGGTATAATATAATTTTAAAATTACATTATTTGTTTGGCGGGATTTGCTTAGAAAATTTTAACCCCAATTTATTTAAAAATTCTATGCTCACCTCCATTTCTTTCCAAATAACATAAACAAGGTGAAATATTTGCTTATTTATTTCTTAATTAAATAAACAAAGTGAAATATTTGTCTATTTATTTCCTAATTAAACAAACAAGGAAATATATTTGTTACTACAACACTGGGACGGGGGGTGGGCCTGGGTGGCGCGTCACGGGTCTGGATTTTTTAAACATAATTAAATTTAATAATTATTTAATTATTTATAGATGAATTTTAAACAAAATAAATAAATGAAGTAATATTTTTTAATGAAATCAAATTAATACTCCATCATTTAAAAGGTGCAGACGCGCCAGACGGTGTATATAAATTTACGTCATTCTGCAAATGTCCCTCTCAAAAATCATTATCATCCCCTAAATTACCCTTCTCATTTGATTTTTGTATTTCGTGGACGGTTTAAAAATCGACTAATTCGGGGGATCAATTTTACCGTCTATTTGTAAGAGCTCCGTTTAAAGTAAGAGTTTTGCACTCAATATATATGTATGGACTGATCTAGTGATGTTAAACGAACCGAGCTACTCATGAACTCGGCTCGGCTCAACTCGACCCATTTGTTAAATGAGTTGAGCTCGAGTTCGTTAGATACTTGATTTACTAACGAGTTGGCTCGAGCTCAAGCTCGATTCGTTAGGCTCGATATCTATTTTTTTTTCTTTTAGTTTCATTAGAATCGTTAACGAGTCGAGCCAAACTCATTTTTTAACTTGGCTCGATAAGAGCTCGAGTCGAGCTTGAACTTTAAGTATTCAACTCGACCGACCCTTTAATAATTGTTTGCATTTTATGAGTTTTGAATTTGAAATTTAAGGAGGAAAACACCTCATGTTCAAGAATTAACCCTTATATGGAATAGCTCTTTTAATTGAGTCCATTATAAGTGGGGTTTTGTTGCATTAAATTAGGTTTAAAAGATTTAATAGCGCATGTCCCTCGACATGCATATAGGTATAGCCGGGCTTATCAACCCAAATGCAGATTTAGTTGGGAGTTTAATTATTTCTTCAAGATGATTTTTTTTTAAAGACAAAAAAATATACACCCTACTTTTCATAGTTATTCGTAGTTTATGTTGATTTGTACACAATTTAAGAACCATAATTTTTTACAAATGTACCTTTTCATCATCATAAAAGTTATAGAGAAAAATAAGGAAATTAAAATATAAAAAAAAAAAAAGAAAAAAATTTAAAAGGAAATGAAAAAATAATTAACTTGTGTTTCAATTATTAAGAAATAGGGATGAAAAAATTACTATTATTAATTAGGGGTAAAATTGACAATTTCTCCTTTGATACTCCCCCCGTCCCACAAAGATAGCTACATTTGACTTTACACACAGATTTAGAAAAATCAATAAATGTAGTTAAATTTAGCTAATGTATCAATTTTGCCCTTAAAATCACATTCTCCAAAATTTGTTAAGCCTTAATTACTCTTATTAATTAGGGGTAAAATTGACAATAAAGCATTTAATACTAAAGTAAAAAAGGAAATGGAGCTATAATTTGGGACATCCAAAAAAGAAATACGTAGCTATCTTTGTGGGACAGAGGGAGTATCAAAGGAGAAATTGTAGATATTTACGTAGGCATATAGCTAATTTAAGGAGAAACATGGTTAAAAAAATTAGAACGACAATTATATATAAAAAAGAAGATTTAAAATAAAAAAAATGATAAATAAAATGAAACTGAAGAAATATTAAACTATTAAAGTTTTTGCAATCTTTTAAATTGTACTAATTTTGAATTTGGTTTTCGTGAAATACACATTTTGATTTTGATCTCATATCTAAATTTTGTATGCAGTCCAATTACCTGTCATTGCAGGTATATGAACAGTCAAACCCTTAGCTCGTGCAATTCAAATCAACCGTGAATAATCGTGAATTTGTTCATGTGTAGAAAAATGTCCAAGAAAATTTAGATTTGATCGGTTCATTTATCTGCAATGACAGGTAATTTGACTGAATTCTAAATTTGAATCAACTTATGAGATCAAAATCAAAATGTGTATTACATCATAACCAAATTTAAAATTAGTCAAATTTAAAAAAGACGGTAAAAACTTTAATCCTATAGAATTAAAATCAAAGGTATATAGAGTGATTACATGAAATCGAGATTTTACAAAGATTCAATGTGTGTACGTGTTGGAGTGAATTGGGATAGAGTTGATGAGTTTTAATTTACACATGTTCAATATGTGTCCCTCCTCTTCAAGTGTAATTGGCGTTGACCGGATCAATCAGTAATACTAATTCAAGTATGCCGCGACCTCCTTGTGGTGTGGGGCGAGGGTTTGACCTTACTTGTCCAAAAAGCGATCCTTTTCTTATGAATGTATTTTTGTCTGTTACTTCATAATTATGTATGTTATTATCTTTCACTATATTATGTTACAAAATGATACAGGTAACGTAACATCATGGATGAAAATATTCGAAAATATTCCCGATATATTCTCGATATATCCATTTTTTGGGGTCACCGATATCGATATTGGGAAGAATCGATATTTCCACGATATTTGTAAAAAAATTAAAAACATCGATAAATATCGGTAGACAATAACAATATCGAGCCTAATATCGGTAAAATATCGAGAAAATATCGGAAAAATGTCGAAAAATGTCATACGAAATAAATTGTATATTATATTTTATATAAATTTATCACTGATATAAAATGTATTCAAATTATTTTGTTGATTTTATGTACTAAAAACTTTTTATTAATTTCTACATTTTTTAAAATTTACAGATATTGATATTCGATATCGATATTTCCATAAATTTAAGGTCTCGATATTTCCACCGATATCAATATTTTCATCCTTGCGTAACATTGATTAAGAAAATTGAGAGCATACTTTTCTAATCCTTTTTTTACATGTAATATGATATTTAATTGTTGTATATTGGATTTGAGTACCCCTAATACTATCATTAATTAATAGTTTAGGATTAAAGTTTTTACAGTATTTTTTAAGTTTGATTAATTTTGAATTTGGTTGTGATAGAATATTTTAATTAATTTTGATCCATAAGTTGACTCAAATTTTAAATTCAGTTAAATTACCTGTCATTGCAGATTTTTTTTATTATTATTATTTTTTTTTACTTTCAAGCTATTTCTACAATTTCTCTTTGTACTTTTTTTTTTTTTTTTTTTTTTCATTTCTCTTTCTACTTTAATACTACTATTATTCATCAAGAAGTGTGTAGAGAGTAGATGAAGTATTTAGCTTGGAATTGGGGGAATATTACTTAAATTTTAATGACATTACTAATAAGATATGTTGAAACATCGTAAATAAAATAAATTCAATTTAGTAATAAGATAAGTCAACCAACCCATGCATCACAGGCCATTGACTTATTCTTTATGTGGCATTAGTACCGTCCTTTAGATCCGCACGTGCGTTGGTTTCATGCAATCTCAATCCATACGAATTTATAATATACTTCCACGAAAGAGACTTTTAAGTTCAAAAAAATTGTGATGATAATACTCCTATATACTTTCGACTTTGACCATTTCCATTTCTAAATTAAATCCAATTTTATCATCGATCTTATTATAAATAGGTGAAAATCCTCCAAATATTAATCATCAGCAATTCCAATTCATAATAATATTATGGATTCAGCTGGTTCTTCTTCTTCTTCTTCATTGTACAAAGGCGTACGGCAGAGAATGAGCGGGAAATGGGTGAGCGAGATTCGTGACCCCTCCTATAAGACGAAGTCACGAATCTGGCTCGGAAGTTTTCCGAACCCGGAAATGGCCGCCGTGGCTTACGACGTGGCTGCTCTAGCGCTGCATGGCAAAGCCGCGGTGCTCAACTTCCCCGGTGGGCAGCGCCGCCTGCCGCTGCCTGCTTCAACCTCGCACGACGACATTCGTCGGGCGGCTGTGAAAGCAGCTACGGATCATTTGAGTATTCCATTTTTGAATGATATTAATATGAATGGAGAAGAAGAGTATTCATCATCATCAACATCATGTTTTGTAGACGAAGAGGCAATTTTTAACATGCCGTTGGTTGTGGATAGTATGGCGGAGGGGATGCTTCTAACTCCCCCAGCTATGAAGAAAGGCTTCAATTGGACCCATGATCATGATGATTTTCAAACTGATTTCACTTTGTGGTCGGACTAGTAATTGTATACTCCCTCCGTCCCAAATAAATCTACCCGACTTTCCATCTTAGTCTGTCCTAGAGAAAGCTCTTCATCCCTTTTTTTTGACAAATTATTCCCTCACACATTTTATTATATTCTTCTCTCTCAATCACATCACCTCTAATACATCTACTTATTATACTCCCTCCTATTCTTAATATAAGTAGTTTTGACCTTTCATTTTCTTTGCAAAATATAAGTCGTTTTGCACTTCTCAATGCACATTAATTGCATTTATTTCAAATTTACCTTTAAAATCAATAAATATTTACATACATGTATTTTTTTTAATTAGAATTACAAGCATTGATTAAGGGTATAAAATGAGAAGTAAATTATTTTCTTAATATGTGTGCATGAGCTTAGGATGACATATATTTTGAATAGGAGGGAGTATTATATTTCTTAACCTCCGTGCCCGGAGCTCATGGAGAGCTTTTCCCGAAACGGAGGGAGTACAAATTTTATAAACATATATATTTCAAACTCGATCCAAAAATATTATTTGTTTGTGTTTAATTTGTTGAATTAATTAATATATATATTATAGTACCCTTTTAACATAAACAAATTAAACAAACTCAAAGTCTTTTTTTTTTTTTTTTTTTTGATGGAAGTTAAATACCCATCCCTTTTTCCCCTCCCCATGACTCGAACCCAGGACCTAAGGCCTAGGTAGTGGTGCTCTAACCACTTGAGCTATCCCACTTTGTCAACAAACTCAAAGTCATTGATATTCAATATATCCGTTTAACATAAACAAATTAAACAAACTCAAAGTCATTGATATTCAATATATCCGTTTAACATAAACAAATTAAACAAACTCAAAGTCATTGATATTCAATATATCCGTTTGTTAGCTCAAAAAGGTTCTCGAACAAACAATATACTATTATCGACCTCGGTTCAAAAATAAATGAGCCAAATTCAAACACTAATAAATAATTACGCGGATTTAATTTTTGAGACACCCATGCATATGAATCAGCCTTACATAAAAAAAACTGGTCTCATTTGAACATAATTTGGTTGCATGGCATATACCATTGGACACCCACACAAGACTTGTTTATATATAGTTTATAAAAAAAAAATTGAGTGAGAGATTATGGTCAAGTTACTAAAGTTAAAGGGCCGATTTGTTTTCCTTATAGCTACAGACCTGATACCACTTGGGCTTTTTGTCACCACCGTCTAAAGGTATTTATTTTGTTGGCATTTTTGTCATTTCGATTGTATGACATTCTTCTTCTTCTTCTTTTTTTTTTTTTGTTTAACAATAGCAATTAATTAGATTAAGAAAATATCGAATAATCATGAAAAGGATGAATATTTACGTTGATTCTAAAAATATTGGTGATTTTTTTATAGGAGAACTGGTCTCACAATTTTGTTTATTCATCATAAACTACTTTACAAGTAAATTCAAGAGTCGTATATATTACTCTTAGGTGCAAAATATCATGTCCTAGTATGATTAAGTGTAAACTTTTTTTTTTTGTATTACTATTAGGTATAAAACAATATGCATTCCATGTTCGTAGTGTAGTGTAGTGTGCAGTATGAATTTCGGGTTCGTAGGGTACAAATTAATGATATTTTTTTTACTAGAATGTAAATCTTATTTTCAAATTACATTTGAGTAACTCCGATCCCCCTAAATTTAAAGCAACCATTATAGAATGAAGTTATGTTTTATTTTGAAAAGATAAAATCTGAAATTCTAATAAAATATGAAAACGAAAAACTTAAGGGCATGTTTGTTTTGGGGACTCACCCGTCCGGACGTGGGAAGTAACGTCCCACGTCCTTGTTCTACTTCGAGATTTTACATCCGGATTTCCCCATCCAACTACACTCATCCCTAAAAATACCTATACATCCTATTATTACATCCTACCATTACATTCCATCCAACCACTCTTACCCAATTTGATTTGACATAAAGTTACATCTCATCCTACTCAAAATCCCAAAACAAACACACACAATTACTATTCATCCGGATTTCTCCATGCAGGATTTCCTCCATTCTACATAATCTCAAAACAAACATACCCTAAGAGACGCGAGATCATCGATCCCATTCCACTCGATTGCAATTTATTATTTAAAAATGGATATGGGATTCTTATTTTTGTTGGATAGTTAAATCAAATTATTAAAATACCATTACTTAGTCCAGTGTGTTAATTCCTCGTACCCTATTGTTTCTGTGGGGAATTTCTTTCAAATTTGTCATAACATACGGAATAAATGTGGGCCTAAATAATGATGAAAAACAAATGATTCAAAGCACAAATTGCATTAAGAATAAAGATAATATCTGCTTTACGCAACACAACTTCTCAATTCATACATTATTAACTATCAAAAACATTTGACGTACAACCTTAAAAAGCAGTATAGATATATTCATATCTTCAAATCACGCTTCTTTCAACTGTTACCTTCAAATCCATCCAATAAAAAATTGCAAGAATTGTATTAAAAAATAAATAAAGGGGTAGACAATCCTTCCTTTGTCAATATGAATATATATATCCGTACGTACTACATTTGTTTTAGGGAAAAAAAGTAGATAATTTTGTTGGGATTCGATATAAATATCACAAACAAAACTCGGGCTCTTGAATAGGGTTCAAATTTATTTGCAGAAGATTCTAAAAAAATGAACATGAGGATTTTACGTGATTTGGCATAAAACATATATATATATATATATATATCTACAAGAGGATCATAATAATTTTTTAGACTTCGAATTAGACCACAGACACTCAAAACCCCTAATTCTCTAATTGAACTATCTCTATATTCTGTTTTCCACACTTTTTTCGTACAAAATTACGAGATCTGCGCAAGAATTACTAAATAATGTACCAACTGTTATATATGTGAAATCACCGTCACACTCGAGTTTAAGCTCAACCAACACAAAAGAATAACAAAAAAATTACATTAAGTCTAGTATGCACTCGAGTGCATGTTATGCACCCTAGTCCATGTTGCACTTTTCAGTTTTACTGACTTATACTTTTTGGTAAATGGTGTTGCACTCTTCAATTATTATTAAAAATTATTATACAGTTTAATAATTGAAAAGTGCAACACCATTTACCAAAAAGTGTAAGTCAGTAAAATTGAAAAGTGCAACATGTACTAGGGTGCATAACATGCACTCGAGTGCATAGCATACCAACCCAAAAAACTATTGCTAAAAGGAAATTGTTATCTAAAACCCGTTATTCTTGCTCTACTAACCCTTCAACGGAGAACAACACGGCTGACTATTACTCAGTTGACAGATGAAATTTGTCATTCAACAGCCAAGCTAATCATATCAATCACTATTTGCATTTAACTCATCAAATTTAATTGGAAATTAAAATTCAACAATAAAAAAAGAAAAGTTGCAAAAGTTGAGGTTTCTTGAACAAGTTTGAGCATGAAGTGTTATTAATAATTAATAGCTGGAGTAGCTAATAAAGAGAGATTTATCTCCTACTTTGTCTTGGCACCTAAGTCTTTCAATTTTAACATGTCATGAGTAGGTAAACTCTTATTGTCTATTCACACAACAAGACTTTCATCTCAAGCACGAATATTTCAAAAAATTGTAATTTTTTTTTTAACAATTTACAATAGAGACTTTTCAACATATATATGTAGAATTACGTATTACTATAAGTTGGTAACTTGTACGCATTTTTCAGCAATATCTACTTAAGAAAACAATAGCTTCACCAGAAGAGAGCCCCATACAACTCATGTTGATTTTATATACTAACATTAACATATATAGTTTAAATTCTACTCCCTTCGTACCGAGATAATTTGCACAGTTTGACCGGCACGTTGTTTAAGAAAAGTAAATTTAGTAGTTGATGATGTAAGATAAATGAGGGGTATTTTAGGTAATTTGATGATGTGTAAAGTGAAATGTATGGAAAAAATGAATGACAAATTTGAAAATAAAATGATGTTGTGAGCAGTGACGGACCCAGGATTTTCAAGTCGGGGGGCCAAATAATAACAATAAAAAAAAATTAAAAATGAAATTTTAACAAGATGCATATATATTCTTGAACTTTAAATATAAAGAATTTATTCCATATCAAAAAATTTAAACGGAGACAGTTTTGAGAAACCCTGAAATCTGAAAAACCCTAAATTCAATAAGAAGACAAAAGAATAGAATAAAAATAATTGTGGGGACCAACCAAAATAATAAAGAAAGATAAAAAAGTTAAATTAATAATAAACAAATTTTACCTTCAATATCTAAAATTAATGGGACATATTTTTCTTGATCTGTGTCTTGAAAGCTCTGATGCGCGTGCGTTGAATAAAAAGGAGGAGAAACTCTGTTTTTTAATTAAATTACTTATTTAATTACTTTACAGGATGAGACGAAATTGCGAATATTAGTAGCCGACTTTGCAACCACTTTCCAAGTACTGGGCCATCATATATAATTCATACTAGTATCATATATAATTAATATATATATATATATATATATAATATTAATATTATTTAAATATATATGCAAAATTACGAAAATACCCTAAAATATTTTGCAAAATTGGTGGGGGGCCCACGGCCCCCCCTGGGCATTACCTGCGTCCGTCTCTGGTTGTGAGGTTATTAATTTTGTGGGGTATTTCCATATTAAGAGTGTGCAAGTAATTTTGGGACGTCCCGATAAGGAAAATGTGTAAGTAATCATGGGGCGGAGGGAGTAATATATATGGATTAAAATCATTCAATAATATATACAAATAGCGGCCTAGTGGTGTAGCTCTATATAAATTTGGAATTTAGAAGTGTGCTCATTTCTAAATCTCAGGTTCGAAATTTTAAAGTGCAAACAATTTTTATGAAGAAATATAGACGGAATGGTATTAATAGTACATAACTACTAATTTTTACCATTAATAGTACATAACTACTAATTTTTACCCTTTTTCTATAATTCTTAAAAAAATATGAAAAGAAACAATTTCGTTGAATATTTTTAGTCAAAAATAGTACTATCAGGAATGTATAATTAATTGATGCACCGAAATGTTTTTATGATTCAATGTTTCTACAAATTAAGAGCATGGGGGGTTTCGCCCTCCTTTTGATATTTAAAAAATTTATACTGTATATAATTTTTTTTATATATATAAAAAAAATATTCTTTAACTTATAAATTTTTGGCCCCTTAAATAAAATGATATGATAGCATAGGAGTAAAAGTGCATTGGGCAGTTTGGTCATTACAATCCTTTCAAGGTTTATTTATTTTAAAGCAAGAAAGATAGAGTCCCACTCCCACCCTCACATTTTAAAAGCTACAAGAGTTGCACTTAAAATCATGTGTAAACAGCAGGGGAAACAGAGTATTTGAGGCAATTGCAATTTGCAAATGACAAGAGAGAAAGAGCAACAAGCAGAGATGCTAAAGATCAATCATGTGGGAAGCCCTTTGGCGAATGATGACGATAGAGACGAGGAGATGACTCGTTCGGCCTTAGCAGCATTTCGTGCTAAGGAAGAAGAGATTGAGAGGCGAAAGACGGAGGTTAGACACAAAGTTGAAGCCCAATTAGGCCGCGTGGAGGAAGAAACGAAACGCCTCGCTGAAATCCGCGAAGTAAGTTACTATATATTAATCTACATTTGTAATGTACTTATGTTTGATATATATACTAATGAGTAATGAATGTAGTAGGAGCTTGAGGGGCTGCATGATCCAATGAGGAAAGAAGTTGGAATTGTTCGCAAGAGAATTGATTTGATTAATCGAGACTTGAAGCCATTGGGATTGAATTTCCAAAAGAAGGAAAAAGAATACAAAGAGGCCCTCGAGGCTTTCAATGACAAAAACAAGGAAAAAGGACAACTCATAACCAAACTAGTTGAGGTAAAATCATGATTAAAACTAAATGACGTTTTAGCATTATATGTTCGTACACAATTAGATAACGGGTCTCTCTTTCTTTCTGCGGCAGTTGGTGACTGAAAGTGAGAAACTGAGATTGAAGAAACTGGAGGAGCTCTGCAAGAATCTAGATTCCTTGCGCTAAGAAACTAAATACCAACAATATATTTTTTTAAAGAATTTACAGTTTGTTTTGATTATCCTGTTTTTCATTGTTTCAAGATTGTCTGAGACATAGATGTTTGCAATGTTGATGTTGTTCGTTGAAGCTTGAATTAATTACTGAAATTCAGAGATCGAATTTGTAGGCTTTTATTGACGATTTGCATGCATAAACAACACGAATCTTACTTTTTTTTCTCTTCAAACATCATTGTGAGTTGTGACACGTACAAATTATCATTATTATTGTTTAAAAAATAAACATTTTTTTAATTTAAACATTAATATTTGTGGAAAAGTCAATCGGGCCCACTTTATTAGCAAGAAATACTAATAACAGAAACCCGATCGAATAATAGTCGCAAAAGTTGTGAGATTGCAACTAACAGCCTCTTCTTCATTTGTTCAGCTGTTTTTTATTTTTTACATCTCGAATTAAGGCAAGTCTCTTTCTCTTTCTTTTTTCTTTATTTTATACTCCACTGAAATTAATTTATTGCATTTACCTTTGTTACGATGAATCTGGATTTTTCATTTATATGTTTGTTTTTGTTCTTATGTCTCATTGTATTAATTAATATATCATCCCAGGAGATAATTAAATCCAAGATAAAGCATGATACAAATTTTCTTCACATATATATTACATGATAGGTGGGTTTATAACTAGGGGTGGAAATAGGCTGGGCTAGGCTAGGCTTTACATGAAAAAGTCTGGGCCTGGTTTATAAATATTGAGTCTGAGCCTGGCCTGTTATCTATGATAGGCTTTTTTTGCAGCCTAAGTCTGGCCTTTTAAGTAAATAGGCCAGGCCTACGAGCCTTTTAGAAGCCTATTAAATATGAATCGTAGTTCAATATTCAAAGTTGCAAATAAAATTCACTACCAAAATAAATGCATTACAACGATGAGTTTAAATGCAAACATTATAATGATTTCAAAAGTACTAAAATAAATTTGACTTACTTTAATTTAATTTAATATAAATGTTAGTACTAAATTTATTATAAAATATATATAAATATAATATATAATCTTAAATAGGCCGGCCTGTTAGGCTTATAAGGTCTTATATAAAGCCTAAGCCTAGCCTACTTAATTAAATAGGCTTTTTAAAAAGCCTTAGCCCGGCTCATTTTATAAATAGGTTAGGCCTAACAAGGCCCTTAATAGGCTAGGCCGTAGGCCCCTGTCGGGTAGCCCGGCCTACTTCCACCCCTATTTATAACCCTACTTAAATCATGTTTTGAAATAAAGTAAAATGTACATAGTATACATATTCGAATTTAGATTTCTACATGAAATTGTATCGAACTAGTATTCATTGTGTTCTTCGTGTTTATATGCTTGAATATTGCAATGCATGAATGCATGATTTTATGTAAATTGTTAATAAACAATATGAAGTAATATTAAACCTTTTTTTTTTTTTAGAAAACAACGATGTATTGCATTTTTTCTAGTTAGATGTGAGATAACATATGTCAGTTTTGATATTTCATCTTAAAAAATAATAACAATGTCAACACGTGTTAAAAAATTAGTTGAGTAAAACATAAATTAAATGAAATATGTGAATTGATGTAGCACTAGCATGTGTAATGCATTCCTGGCATGGGAAGATAAGGAGGTTGTGAAATTTCATAACAAAAGAAAATTGAATAAAATATATATTGAAATAATTGAGAAATGTAGAAATGAAATTGAGTAGCAAATCAAATTGAATCTAGAATTACATTGAATAGTGAATTCGAATTTTCATCTCTAATCTATATAAGATGGAGATTTACAAGAGATGTTACAATCAACTAATAAACAAAGAGGTGTATAAGAGTTACAATCAATTAATGAACAAAGTAAAACTATGTTGATCACTTTAACTTGACCTTCTATAAATTGTTGACATTTGAGTAGTTCTTTGAACTTTTAAATACACAACACCATTTGCAATAGTACTTTCTAGTTGTCATTTATTTAAATGCACGCTTCATGTATTTTCTATCACTACTGAAATTTCACTTTAAATGATGTTTATTTATCTCTCACCCTTAATTTTAATTTGTGGATCATGTGTTTCCAGAAAACCTGTACTGATTTTTTTTTTTTTTCAGCACTGTTCAATTATATTTAAAAGGTTAACTTTTTTATTTTGTCTTAATATTAAAAAAAATGTCCAATTTTTTGAACCCCATAACTTGTCAACATTTTAATTGACCTCAAATTAGATCCACATGTGACATAAACAACACTGTTTTCAATTTTTTGACAATTTTAGAGGTAAAATTGGACAATTTCTTTTATATTTGGACTAATTGGAAATTTAATTTTTTTGGGATCGAAATTGAAAAGTTGTAACCCTAATGAAATAAATAAAAAAAAATTCTCAATTCGTATAATTCTATGAGTTTATACTTGTTAAAGATCATATCCATTATGTTTAAAATGCTTCAGTGATTTAAAAAAAAAGTATTTTGATAATAAGTGATCGAACCAAGGTGACGAAAAGCGAAAGAGGGGACAAAAATGATATTAATCCATTATAATGACTTTGGTATTGTACAATATGAATTAAGGTTTCTTATGAAATTTGAATAGTGATGCTGCAGGATGAGTGAAAAACCTTTTAGGACAAGAGAGAAGCTGATTGAGAAGATAAAGTTATTTCAGAGCATTAAAAAAACCTCACATACGAAAGGAGGGAAGGATAATATCATCTTCTCACGTCTCATTCCAATGGCTTTTGCAGCTCTCTCTATTATTTGTATTGTGAGTCCATTCCTTATCTCTATATATATATATTCATGTTTTTTTTATTGATTTTCCAATTGTAATTAATGATGAATAATTTTTATATTTAATTTTACAGACGAGAGGGATCTATAAAATGTCTCATGGGATTGGAAAGAAGGAATGAGGTGATATTAATTAAACCTCATGGAACTTCCATTTTTCATGCAATCTTGTTATTTTAATGCTCATAATAAAATAAGTTTTAATCTTCTCTTGCAATTTTTTTTTTTTTTTTTATTGTGACTATTCAAAAGTCATATCGTAATAATAGTACTCCAATATCTGACTATGGGGTGATATGTATATAGTCCACTTGTGCCGTGAAGATGCCACATAACAATCTTTACTTTTTCGTTAATAATTCTATTTTCTTTTTTATAGATTGGTTATATCTTTTAAATTTTATACTACAAATCTTATAAAAAAAATTCATGTATGTTAATTTTCTCTTCTGTCGTCTATCTAACATTTCCGTTCACCATCGTCTTGAAGAGAAATTCGTCATCGATGTTTTGCCATGCCATAGCCTTGGGATTTTTTCCACAATTTTCTTTATTGTAAATCTAAGAAATCAATTAAGTAATTCATACTTTACTTTATAAAAAATAATTTAGCATAAAAAAATTAAAACAAATATTTTCTCAATTGCGTTCTGAAACTTTTTTTATTTTATTTTTATAAACAAGGTAGACTTAACTTTTATTATTGCAAATGCAAATAGTTATTGGTAGCCATTTCACAAAGTTTGGAGGGTCTGCCCAAAGGCACGGGCTCCCAAAATTTCGAAAAGCTCTGACAAATTCATGTGCCATATAATTAGCAATTATTTTGACAAAATAAAACATAACATTTGTAAAGGTGACCTTCAAGGTCCTATAAGCAAGTATAAAAAGTTGTTGAAGCTTGAGTGAATCGACTACGTAGAATTAATCGCATCAACTACTAACTTAGCATCCCTCTCGATCACAATATTATCAAGCCCCTCCGCCTTGATCCAATTTAGAGCCTCGTAGAAATCCATTGATTCGTTTACATTTCGTCACATTTTAAAAGATCCTGTGGAGTCTCTCAGGACCATGCCAACTCCGTTTTGTGATGTATCTCTAAATAAGCTAGCGTCAACATTTACTTTCTGCATTACACATTTACTTTCTGCATTACAGCCCGGGGAGCATGCCGAGCGACACAAGACTCCCGCTGCAACGAAACTAGTCGCACGCCTCCATTCTAACCAGTTCGCCGCAGAGGCATGCACTGCCTGAGTTGGTGTCATACACTCCCCACTCCACACTTTTGAGCAGTGACGGACCCAAAAATTTTCGGTAGGGGGGCCCGATTAACATTATTATAAAAAAAATATATGTACTCATTATTTTCATCAAAATTCCACATTATAAAATTGTCAATACGTCACATTTCATTAAATTAAATTGATCGGATAAGTTGACTTTTGCTATGTTTTGGTACAAGTTAATACTCCCTCCGTCACGTGATAACTTGCACATTTTAACCGATTCACTTTAAAAAACACAATTGAATTTAGTGGTCAAATAAGAAAGCGTATTTTGAGTGATTTGATTAGGTGTAAGGAGGATTTAGTAGGATGTAAAATAGATTTAATTAAATTTAGAATAAAATGTAGACCCAAAATGAGTGACGATTTTAAAATAAAATGATGTTCGAATATATATTAATTTTGTGAATTATTTTTTTATCAGAAGTGTGCAAATAATTATAAAATAGAGTATTAATTTTAATATGTGTGAAATTACTAAAATACCCCTAACAAATTTACAAAATTAGTGGGGGGCCCATGGCCCCCCTGGGCATTACTTAGGTCCGTTACTGCTTTTGAGTTACGTTCCTTCCACACTTGCCATAAGGCTATCCCAAAACTCGCGATAGCAAAAATATTGCGTTTGTTTGATGACTTCACGTTCTCGCGATAGATAGGTGAGTGGGTGTACTCATCTAACATTTTTTTAAATATTTTAGCAAAGTGTATATTGAACATTTGACATTTCACGCATCATTCAGTTCGGTGGGTGTTCTCAACAATCGCGTGTACACATATAATCGTGCCCAATTCTTGAATAATGGCGTGGTTGATGGGTCTTGGCCCAATAAACTTTAACGGCCTACATCAATAAAGTGAAGCCTTATTATATCCCATGTAACGACTAAAGTCGTTTTTTCACAATTAACAGCCTAAATGCGATTTCTCATTAATATGATAAATGAACAAAAAGAGGAAAAAAAAATGAATAAATGTAATAAACCAAAATTTTTAATACAATACCTTCGAATTATACAAGGTTATAGCTGCCTATGGAGTTAACTGGCGCGCCTCTTATACCCCGAGGAAAAAGGGAAGAGGAGCTGAAGAAGAAGCACGCCACAGAGAGAGAGTTGCTGTAATCTCTATAATACTGTAAAAGATAACAGGCCTTTAAAGTTTTCAACCGATTAGGGTTTTTGTATTCACGAGAATTTGCAATTTTTTTTTTCTTTTCAAATTTGCATCCGTGGAAGTAGTGAATCGCGCATTTCCTGAAGAAATAATACACTCATTGTTGATTTTCTGGATTCTCCAGCCGCGCTCTAGAATGCGCAGCAAGGACAGAATTTCATACTTTTATGACGGTTCGCATTTCTTATCTTTTGTTCGTTTCTCCTTTTTCACTCTGTAAATTCGCATATGTGAATTTGTGTTAAAATGATGGGAATTGTGCTTACCGAAGAGAAGTAACTGCAGGGGATGTGGGAAATGTGTACTTCGGGCCGAATCATCCGATGAAACCGCATCGGTTGTGCATGACCCATCATCTAGTTCTTTCCTATGAGCTCCACAACAAGATGGAAATCTATGTTTGTATTTTCAACTTACTTGAATACTTTCTAAGTTTGCAGTTACTTTTTTTCTTCTCTCTTATGGTTTCTTTCTCTTATTAGAGGCCTCACAAGGCATATTCCGTGGAGCTAGCACAGTTCCATTCTCCGGATTATGTGGAGTTTCTGCAGAGAATCACTCCTGACAAGCAACAGCTGTTTGCGAACGAGATGGTTAAATGTAATGAGTTTTCATATTTCTGATGATTTACATGGTTAATGACTTAATGTAATGATTATGGAACTGTGCCCTATTTGTTACTTAAGTGGATTCAGTTACTCAGAAGAAGGCCTAACAGGAGTCTGTCAATTTTATAGATTTTAAAATTGATATGCTGTTTTATTGGGATTTTTTATAATATTAACTCCGAAGTTCGTAATCTGTTAATAATTATCTATGTTGATTTCCTAACTTTGTAATGGCACACTAGCTGCTGCCATTTGATTTATTGCAATATGGAAAATTTGTGTACCGGGATTTGGTTTATAAACCATTTCTTTATAATGTACTAGTTTTTTAAATAACTATTGTTTCTTGTAGATAATCTTGGTGAAGATTGTCCAGTCTTTGAGAATCTTTTTGAGTTTTGTCAAATTTATGCTGGTGGTACAATAGGTAAGTTCAGTATTCATATGTGATGGCTTTCTACCAAAGTTTTGTTATGAATTACTATGAATGAGTCACACCAATTTTTTCTGGCAGATGCTGCACGGAGATTGAATAATCGGCTTTGTGATATTGCAATAAATTGGGCTGGTGGATTGCATCATGCAAAGAAGTGTGAGGCATCTGGATTTTGTTACATCAATGACCTTGTGTTGGGAATTTTGGAGCTTTTGAAGTATCACGCCAGAGTGCTGTATATTGATATTGATGTGCACCATGGTGATGGGGTCGAAGAAGCCTTTTATTTCACCGATAGGTACTAAAATCCAGTAATATAGAACTCGTTAATATACGATGCTGACTAGTGATTTTTCATTAAACTGTTGATTATTTCATATTTTAATACTGAACGGTATATGATATCAGACAACTCGTTGATTGTTTCAAATTAACGACTACATATCTATTGGGTGTTGGCAATTTTAGTCCTGAACGAATTAATTTTCTTGATTAAGTCCCATAACTTTTAAAAATGATGTAATTTTAGTCTTATATTGACAATTTTTGTTTTGGGATGATAATTGATTTGTGATTTTTTAATATATATTAATATGTTGGGGTCTCGTTATGCCACTTAAGCGACGTCAAATCATTAGTCCAGTTACATGGAATTCCATTAGCTCATGTGAGCGGCACGTCACACATGTGGAAATCCTACCTTTGTCAGTATAGGACTAAACTTGTTTCACTTCAAAAGGTATGAGACTTAATTGAGAAAATTGATTTGTATGGGACTAAAATCGCCAACAACAATATATACGGGACCAATTTTACATTTTACTCCCTACAGAGGGTAATATTAGCTGTACATTTTATATAAGGTGCATTACTTACTGTGCATGAGATTGTAATGTCTTTTGTTGTGTGAAAATTGATCTGGAAAAAAGCATTTGCAGATGTTGTGAGACGTGAAAGATACGTTAATGTGCTGTTTACTGAGTGTCCATGATTAGTCCCCCCTGTTTTTGTTTCCTAGACTTGGATAGTTAGTGAAGTATCTTAGGATAGCCTACATCTTCCACCTTTTCAAGTGGATTTTTATTAATTCTGATTTTATCGAAATATGTAAATCAAGGTGTGAAACTTAGCAGGATTAATTTAGCAATCCCATTATGCAGCACAAGGTGAGATAAGTCTGGAATGAAGGAAAAAGCGCAGCTATTAACATGACTTCCAACTTCCCGTTTTTTTGGCTTTTAATCTGTTTCAATGAACATATTTGAACTCCAGAAATATGCAGTAATTACTCATTTGATAGAATAGACCATTAATAAGTTATGGTCTAAAGTTTTATTTCACTTCTATGACTTCTTATTTTTGGGAAATTTAAAGGACGAGGTTTCTACGTATCAATTTGTATTTGGAGGAATTTTAGGTGTTATTCATCACTTGAAAAGCTGCCTTGTTCCATATTATATAAATTTTTTAATAAACCATTAATTTGTGATATGCAGGGTGATGACAGTTAGTTTTCACAAGTATGGCGACATGTTCTTTCCTGGAACAGGTGATGTCAAGGTGCTTCCTCCACTTGTGTGCTTGACATATTTTTTATGTCTATATATCCGGATAAAAAAATAATGCTTGATTCTTTTGGTCAAGTTTGTACATAAATGTTTTCGCTTTATCATACAATTTGTGTATTGCCATCATATTGATGTTCTACATTCATCAACTTTTTGTATCAACATATGCTGAAGTTAGCCACACTGGATATTGTGTTCTCTCATCTTTTTCTGTGCCCAAATTCTTCTATATCAACCTGATGCATGTATATTGAATTTAGCTAGATGCATCCCACCATTTTCTATCATTAATTTCCATTCTACTGTTCACTATAAGTAACACTGTTTTCTTTAAACTTAATAGTGAATACTTTAATAGTAGAAAATAAAGACTCTATTTTTGCATTCAGTATGCATATAATAATCGTATTTTGTTTGTCCTTTTACTATTGTAGTCTTCATGATGAGACTGTTATTTTTTATTTTATTTTGAAAATTTGTTAAATAAGTTGTACTACTGTGTTTATTTTTAATTCTCAAGGACGTTGGAGAAAGAGAAGGCAAATTTTATGCCATAAATGTCCCTCTTAGGGATGGAATAGACGATGGGAGCTTCTTTCGGCTCTTTAAGACGGTAACTTTTCATCAGCTCTACTATTGCATTTGCATATTGGGCAAATGGGCCGTGATAAAATTGTACCTGTCCTGCTGTAGATCATATTGAAAGTTATGGAGTGTTATGTACCTGGAGCTATTGTTCTCCAATGTGGAGCAGATTCTCTTGCTGGAGACCGACTGGGATGCTTTAACCTTTCCATTGATGGTGATATGCTTGTGTTTTCAGCACTTTTATTCTTATTCTATTCAACTCTAATCCTCACTCTTATCTTATGTTGCATCTAATGATCACTATGTTGACAGCTTATCATAGAAATCAATTTTCGTGTTATGTTATTCTGCAGGGCATGCTGCCTGTGTGAAGTTTGTCAAGCAACTCAATTTGCCCTTGCTGGTAGGCCTGTACATAAAATATGGTCATTCATTTATTGCTATGCTCGAAATTTATGTTCTTTGATTAACAGGAGTTTTTTGAATGCAGGTAACTGGAGGTGGTGGATACACTAAAGAGAATGTGGCTAGATGTTGGACTGTGGAGACAGGAGCTCTTCTAGATGTGGAGCTCCCTAATGGTATCTCATTAACTTACTCCTGTTTCAAAGTGTTTTTCTTGTTACTTCAAGGTTATGTTTGATTTGGGATTTAGAGGGATTTCAAAATTTAGTGGATTTCAAAATCTTGATAAATAGTAAATGGTGTGTGTTTGGTTTGAGATTTAAATAGGGTGGGATTAAACTTCATGTCAAATTGGTGTGTAAGAGTGTGTGATGTTGTATTATTATATTATTGTTAATTGTAATTATAATAATTAATGTGTTTTATTGGAAGATGCTAAAGTGAGAATAAAAGGTGTGAAAAGTGATAAATAAAATAAGTGGGAATAAAAAAACCATATTTGCATTATTGAGTCATTGGAGAGGGTGTGATGCAGAAAAAATGGCATTTATAGGGTTTATAGGCATTTGTAGGGGTGGATGTTATTGGGTTTTTTTTATATCTGAACTCTAAAATCCCAAAGTTGAACGCTAAAGTTTTTCGTTTTATCTGACCTGGTATACCTAGGAACTCTTTTCACTATGTCAGAATAGGCAAAGTCGTCTCTGTATCATAACTTGTGAAGTTACTGAGATATCAACAACTCAAGTTCCCAAAGAGTAAAGTTTCTTGATTTTGAAGGATCAAGGATGAAACATTATTTTTTCCACAACGTTGATTTATATCTGTCTCATTGGTTCTACCTACTTTTCCTTATGCTTATCATGAGCATGCTCATAAGTCATAACCAATTGGCAAGTAAATTAATATGGCACATTCTGCAATCTATAAATTGAATTCCTTACTTTGAACCTCACAGCTTTGTCTGCTGTGGTTGCTTTCACTTTTGGAACAAAGGGTTCAATCTGATTTCATTAATTTTTGTTCTTTATGCCTTTGCAATATGATTCTTTTTTCAGTCTTCGAATGTATGCTTCTTATGCACAGCTGCGACTGTGCGAGTGCTGTATATTGCTAGCATAAATTCATGGAGGCTGTGTATATTCTCTGATATTAATTTGAAATGGAGGTCATCACCCTTAATCATCACTCGTCTTTTTTGCAGAGATCCCAGTAAATGATTACATAAAATATTTTGCTCCAGATTACTCCTTGAAATCTCAGAGTAGACATATGGTATGTTAAGTATGCATGATATAATTTGTTTGCTTTAATTTGATTTCAAAATGTGCATAACAAGTTTGAACAAGCTGAGGCAGTATTAAGCTTTTGATGTGTTCATCTTTGTTGATTGTGCAGGAGAATTTAAATAGCAAATCATACCTTAATACAATCAGACAGCAAGTGTGTGAAAATCTTAGCGCCATACAACATGCTCCTGGAGTACAAATGCATGAGGTAAACAGACTAATTGACTTCTTCCAAGTCAAATAAAAGGTTCAATGACCTTAACATGAAAAATAATATTTTGTTGACTTCTTCATAAGATTTGATCGGTCAATCTTCAAATTTTTTCTGATAATATTGTTGCTTCATTCGTTTTGGGGATAATTTTAAAACTATTTTTGAGGTTTAGTTTAATTATAAAAAAAGGAAAAGAAGGTTTGTTTTCTTACAAGTCCTCCATTAGAGTATTGAAAACAGCCAAGGTGTAGTAAAAAGAAAGTGCATTCAAGAGGTTTGTATTTTTCTTCTAAATAACCCTTTAATTTGTGCAATTTGAAAGGAACCAAACTTTTTGTTGTAATTAAACTAAACCTCATGATGATAATATTAGAGAAACATACCTAAGATGGTTGGACAAGTGCACAAGAGACTTTAGATGCCCAGTGCAACTTATAGAAAGTAGAGAATCTTTAAATTAAATAATAAGGGGAAGAGGGCCTAAAAAAAGTTGGAACCAAACTATTAAGACATGCCTATTGCCTAATACTTAGATATAGATGAAAACTTGTTTTAGACAGAAATTTATGGCGAGATATAATTGATATAAAAACTTTAAGTTTAGTTTTTAAAAAAGTTGTGTGACTGTTTTATCATGTTGAAGAGCACATTATGCTAATTGTTTTGCTATTTCCTTCTGACATCCCTCTTACGGGCTTGTGGAATAGTTTTAATTGCCTTGTTACAATTGTCAGAAAGAGGAAACTCAGCTGGCTGCTTCTGCATGGTCATATAACATATCATGTTGGACAATTAACTGTACGATAATCACATGATGTTTCAATAGAAGGTCTGATTGTTTGTGCTGTACTATAGGTACCTCCGGATTTTTATATTCCTGATTTTGACGAAGATGAGCAGAATCCTGATCAACGTGTAAATCGTAAGTACAGGCCATCACTCTTATTATTTTCATAGGGTACGTTTAATTTTTAAGTTTTCTGGTGTATATTGAGCATTGAACTGTTGTTGTCGACTGAAACATCTTCCCAGGACACACTCAAGACAAGCAAATCCAGCGTGATAATGAATATTATGATGGCGATAATGACAATGATCAGAATATGGATGATGCATGAAGTTTTTCCATAGTATGTTGTACATGTATTTTGCCTATAATCAGGAACAAAAGAAGATCTCACCAACTTTTTGCCTTCGAATTACACACATTGTATGGACATGTTTGCAGTTATGTGTATATATGTAATGGGATTATAAACGTTGTCTATTTACCAGACAAATTGTAGACGTTCATTTTGTGAGATCTTGGTCTGTAGACGTTCATTTTGTATGTGTATTGCTTGTTTGTGCCTATCCAATCTTTTACTGCTACATTTTTTTCTATGTACTACATTTTTACTCCCATCTTACAGCTTTTTTTTAGGACAAATTTTTGCACGAGATGGTGTAATGTAAGATGGATAAAAATCTAGGAGTATTTCGTATGACAGTGTCACAGTAGTCCAAATATATGAAGTGCTTACATAAATATGTTATTTTTTGTATATTATTAAATGTGCTAAATATTTGAAGTGCAATTTTTCGATTTTTTGTTGTACTTAATTTCAGTGCACTGCTATTAGTATAAAAAAATCACTGCACTTTAATGTCGTTTTATTTCACAATTTATTTGATTATCCTTATGACCTTTATAACACAATTATAACTTATTTATCCTTTCAACTTCTGAATAGATTTTGATTCGTTTGATAAATAATACTCCTATCTTGAAATAAATGTCTTTTTTGACTGAAATTTTTTTCTTAAATTATTTGTCTTTTTCACATCATTTTTTCTCAATTTACCCTCATTTAGTTGTAATGAAAACGGTAATAAAGATTGATCCAGAGAAACTGTATAAGTTTAAAGTAATTATTTATTAGGAGTATAAGACTGAGGGAATATATGTACAATACTTTGGTAATATACAAGCAGCCATACAGAGTACATTGGGGTCTTATTATTATTTGAGCATTCGTCTAAATATTTTGTCCATTATTCTTTACTACTTTAAAAATCTCATTTAAATGTTTACTCTTATTTACACGCCAATGCCATTTATATTAATAATGAGATAAAGGGAGACTGTACATCTACTCTACCAGAGGTTAGACCGTTAAGACTGTTAGAGGCGTCAGTCAGTTGGCGTAAGTAATACCGTAACCGTAATTAGTTTGGTTAACCTACCAAATTGTTGGAAGGTTAAGTGTCATCTAAACACGTATGTAGTGATACCATCCCCTGCTCCGCCGTCTCACGCCGCCCGCCTCTGCGTTCACTCTGTTTTAACTCACAAATCCTGGCATTCTCAGTGAAAGAAATAAGTCTCCTCCACTTCTCTTGAAAAGCAGATCAATTCTCCCGTTCGTTTTTTTTTCCTCAAATTGTTATTGCTATTTTCATCTTAGAATGTATTCTTAGGGTTTTTATTATTTCTCATTATCAGCAGTTAGAAATCGGGGACCTCTCTCTCCGTGTAGTTTTTATTATGAAATATGGGAGATTTTGGTTTGTACATTTTCCAAGTTTTCTATTGGCTGCTGGAATCCCTTGTTTAGAAACTACGATGACATTAACATAATGATCATTGTCTTCAGCATGTATTTGATTTTATTCATGTATTTATTTCAATTCTTGTTAACTATAAAGTTATAAGCATTAATTTTGTGGCTGTGCTGTTTGTAAACTGGTTTTTTAGGCGAAAGTTTTCATGGCTGCCGCAGAAGCAGCCCTGCAAGTTCTTCCTAGAGCAGTGCTGACTCGAGTTTACAATAAAAATTCACCCTTGTCCTTTAAGTATCACAACAGAAATCGGTCAAATTCTTTGTGTTGCAATTGCATTGGGGCTGAAAGTGTTCCTGAGGCATTTAAAGACGATGGAAATGAAAGATTGGGAAAGAGTGTGGCCATGGATCTTGATAATGAGTTGGAATCAAATATAGCAATCAGCAAGAGTTTTAGTGAAGTGTCTTTGGAGGATGAAGCATGGGATTTGTTGCAAAAATCAATGGTGTATTATTGCGGCACTCCTGTTGGAACCATTGCTGCTAATGATCCAAATGACTCAAATACTCTCAACTATGATCAAGTCTTTATTCGTGATTTTGTACCTTCTGCAATTGCTTTCCTATTAAAGGGAGAATACGAGATTGTTAGGAATTTCATCCTTCACACTCTTCAGCTGCAGGTAATATTGCTATTAATCTCTCATATTTCCACTTTTCATATATATATTCTCTACCCGTAACCCATTGTGTTCTTTAGAGAACTAAAATTTTAGGTAATTAGCAAAAAAAGAAAGACAATCAGACATTGAAAATAGTAGCATCAGGTAGAAAGCATAAGCATAAACATAATAAATATTCATACCATAATTGACTCTGCAATTTTATTCTCAAATTTTGCAAATATATATTGTAGTGTATATATTGGCCTTGGCAATTGTGTGAGTCGCCTAACCTACTGAGATGCCCTTGCTACTAATAGATACTTTTTGGTTACATCAATTTTTTAATTCTTTTGTGTGTGTGATTAGAGTTGGGAGAAAACTATGGATTGCCATAGTCCTGGACAAGGACTAATGCCAGCAAGTTTTAAAGTACGTAAAATGCCACTAGATTGCAATGATTCAGCCACTGAAGAGCTATTAGATCCCGACTTTGGAGAGGCTGCAATTGGTCGTGTGGCGCCAGTTGATTCTGGTTGGTTGATTTTTCGAGTTAAACAGTTTTTTGGTCCCATAACTCGTCTACTATTCAATTTTGGTCCCAAAAAAGTTCACCTTTTCAATTTAGTCCCAATATTAAAATAAATTGTCCAAGCTTAGCCCCAAAATCATTGTAAAATTGAAAAGGATGTTATATGTCATGCGAATGTCACGTGAGGATTTAGTTTGGGACCAAATTTGGACAGTAAATAAGTCATGGGGCCAAAGTTGGACATTCCTGTGACATAAAACGACAGCGTTTTCAATTTTCCGGTGATTTAGGGCCAAAACTGGACTTTAGGCAAGTGATGGGACCAAAAAACATTTCAACCCCTTGATTTTGCTTAACATCATGACTTTGCTTCTCAGGTTTATGGTGGATCATATTGTTACGTGCATATGGGATATGCTCTGGAGACCTTGCTCTCCGGGAAAGAGTTGATGTACAGACTGGCATTAAGATGATTCTGAGGCTTTGTTTGGCTGATGGTTTTGATATGTTTCCAAGCTTATTAGTAACGGATGGATCATGCATGATAGATCGACGCATGGGTATCCATGGACATCCACTTGAAATTCAGGTCTTATTTTGAGCCCTCTGCATTTGTTGTGTAGATTTGATTGTTGTTCCATTTGGTCTTCCTTCTCTTATACTTGTATGCATGTTCTTGCAGGCATTGTTCTATTCATGTCTCCTTTGTGCACGTGAGATGCTTACTCCAGAGGTTGCTTCAGAAGACCTTATCAAGGCACTCAACAATCGGTTAGTCTCTCTATCAATTCACATCCGGGACTACTACTGGATTGACTTGGAGAAACTGAACGAAATCTATCGATACAAAACAGAAGAGTACTCGTTTGATGCAGTTAACAAGTTCAACATCTACCCAGATCAAATTCCTCGGTGGCTTGTCGATTGGATGCCCCAAAAAGGAGGCTATCTTATTGGGAACCTTCAACCAGCACACATGGACTTTCGTTTCTTTTCACTGGGAAATCTATGGGCTATAGTATGCAATCTTGCTACCACAGAGCAGTCACATGCTATATTGGATCTTATTGAAGCTAAATGGTCTGATTTAATAGCTGATATGCCGTTGAAGATATGTTTCCCTGCATTGGAGGGCAAGGAATGGCAAATAATCACGGGCTGTGATCCAAAAAACACGTAATTTTCTGCTTAGCTTTAAGATCTATTGTGTTTTGCATTAGTGTTGTTTGACTGATTGAGATATTTTTATGCAGGCCATGGTCTTACCACAATGGAGGTTCCTGGCCAACATTGCTATGGCAGGTTTGTGTTTGATGTTTCTGTTCCTTGTTATTTATGCTACCACTTATTTATGTAATGTACGTTGTTCCAGCTGACAGTGGCGTGCATAAAAATGAAGAGAGCAGAGATTGCTGAAAAGGCAATCAAGGTTGCTGAAAAACGCATAGCTCGGGACAAGTGGCCAGAATACTATGATACGAGAGGAGCAAGATTCATCGGGAAACAGGCGCACCTCTTTCAAACATGGTCCGTTGCAGGTTATCTAGTAGCCAAACTCCTGATTGCTAATCCAAATGCTGCTAATATTTTAGTTAATGTTGAGGATGCTGAGCTTTTAAATGTCGTCGCTTGCGCCCTTACTGCTAATCCCAGGGGAAAACGTAGGAAACAACCAAAACCCACTTTTATCGTATGAATTCCGAGGATCTTTTGTCACAGATAGCAAATTAGTTGAATCTTTCTGTATATGGTATGGTGTATGCATGTATAGTTGGACTACGAATGTATTGGAGCAAATATGTGTAAATTCTCTTCTGTATATGGTTATATTCCCTATTCCAAGTTCGGCTTCTTTAAATTTTGTTAATGAATATTTTTGTTTTATTTTCTAATCTTCTAATTAAGATTTCAGCTCGAAAAATGTCACCCCTATAAAATTTCCATATTTGCTCTCTCTGGTTCTTTTGAATTTTTAAATGTATTTCATTCTAGAAAGATAGAGAGGCAATACAGTTTGCAAAAAAGCATTCACATTTTTACTTGAAAGAGCATATTCCTAAGTTAGAAATTGGTGATTAGTAAATTACATAGCAAGTTGTGGTATGAGATATGCACTGTGCAGAAATGTACATCAATTTCTATTCCTCAACAACATTTTCATTGTTTGTGGTGTGCCAATTTTTAGAACACATATACACTGTGGGAGTAGTGGGAAAAAAGATAAGAAAACTAAGTGGATGTTTGCAAACTGGACTAGAATCACTTTTTTTTTTTTTTTTTGAATTATAGAAGTGATTCAGTGGTTGCAAACACTCTCTAAAGGTATTTGCTAGAACATCTCAAACTCAAATTCATGTCTCTCATTCTCAAATTCAAGAGCTCTCTTACTCTTTTTAATTTTAGAAATCGTGTCCGGTATGACTTTTTCTAAGTCGAACCACTTAGGCATCTCCGGAGGCGTTTCACATCGTATCAAAGCCCAATTAAGCCCCTCAAAAAACGGGTGTTTCTTGATCTCCGCTGCCCCCCTAGCAAACCCGAGCCTATTCTCAGGCTCCTTCTTCAATAACCCACGAATCAAATCCCGAGCATGAGAACTAACCATAGAACATTCTGGAAACTTGAGGCACTCAGACACCACATTAGATATAGTCTCCTCGTTGCTCGTTCCCTTGAAGGGTGTTTTACCGTATAAAAGCTCGTACAAGAAAATCCCAAAAGTCCACCAATCAACTGCACTCCCATGTCCTTCCCCTTTGATGATTTCAGGAGCCAAGTATTCGTGTGTTCCTACAAACGAGTTTGATCGAGCAGTTATAGGCTCAACTACGAGCTGGGGCAGTGGGATGACTTGAGCAGCAAGCTCCGTATTTAGTTTGCGTGTTTTAGTTAAGAATCTTGGCGTGAAACACGAGAGTTGAAATGACGGTTGGAGGCAAAAAGGATCTATACAACTGGAATTGGAGAAGGGCCTAGACGTCTTTTTGGGTGGGTCGGGAACAGGGGAAGATGAGTCGAGTAGCATGGGATTTACAGCACATCTGAGACATAAATCAAAATCTGAGAGCATGATGTGGCCATCTTCTCGGACTAAAATGTTTTCGGGCTTTAAGTCTCGATAAACCACTCCAAGCATGTGAAGGTACTCCAATGCAAGAAGAATTTCAGCAGCGTAGAACCTGCACTTTGTTAACAGACTGTCAAACCAATGGAGTACTTTTTAGTAAAACAACTAATACATCAAATTGACTTGAAAGAACCGATTCATTCGTCACTATCCTTAGTAATTGTATCTATCTCTTTTAAACCAGCCTATATAATTGGGACGGAGGGAGTGATTCCTATTCCTATGCAAGGAAAACTGATTTTGAAAAGCTAAACCAAACAGAGCTTAAAATGTTACCTGGCTGCTTTCTCTGAAAATCTTCTCGTCGCCTGCTTTTGACGAAGCACATGCAGATCACCACCAGGACAGTATTCCATAACCAAACACGAGTATTTTCTTGTCCTAAAATGGACATAAAGCGTAGGAAGAAAAGGGTGATCCAGAATTTCCAATATCTCCTTCTCAGTTTGAGCCCTGTGCATTTTCTTTCTGCTACCTAAAAACTCATTATCCATAACCTTAACAGCAAACAGGCAGCTCGTTCTAATCAGCTCCGAAAGGTAAACTGTCCCAATGTCTCCACCACCTATCTTCTTCAACAACTTGAAATGTTTCATCCCCAAAATACCCTCCTGTTTCTGAACAACACTGATGGCTTCCCATCTCGAGTCCTTTGACATGTGGGGCCGGTAACCACTTCGACTCGACCCACTCAGATAGCTTTCTTCACTATAGCTTGTTGTACTGCTGTATTCTCCTATGCTGCTACTTTTTGAGCTTTGAGAGGACTCCCCCTTTTCTCTCGATACCATTCCTGATTCTTGAGCATTCTTGGCAACATTATTGGTCGTTAAACTTTGTTTGATTGTATCAAAACCCCTTTTCGAGCTTTTGATAAGCTCGTTTTCGACATTAAAGTTCGGTGATAATGACTTAGATCTAAATTTATCCACATTTGACGAGCTTATTTCAGGTACTATGGATATCTCCATGATATTCCCTTTAACTTCATCAACAGGTTGAGCAGAACCATGGGTCTCGATTATTACAGTCTTGTACAGTTTCTTGATAGCCCCAGGTGAAGACGACAGTCTTGACATTCGTTTCTTGACTGCAGCCATCTCCGATGCTTGAGATATGCATAAACCTCGCAGAGCCTGCTTCAGACTCGACGATTCTGAAATTCCAATACCTGAAGGACCAACTCTCATTGGTCTTTTCATTGCACTTTTGTGTAAACCATCTCTAATATGCCGTTCTGAATGACTACGAGAACTCCCAATCTCAATCGCCTCAAAAAGTTTGTTAATGTCATCCTCAATAGTATGCTTCTTAATCTGCTTTCCTCTATTTTTAGATTCAAAATCACAGCTTTCTGTCAATTCTATTATTTCATGAGTACCATTCATGATCGTTAAGGTTATATATCCGTTCGATGGAGCAACAAAAGCTTATCCTTAACCCATCTCACCCAATGCATTTAAGAGATGTGGAAGCTTGACGTGAAAACTGCAGGTAGATTCGTCGATCATGCTCACAATAGAATCTGCATCGTGCACATTCGTTTCACCATGTTTACATCACTGCATTTATGTATCAGCCATAGTTCCTAATATTTACCAAGAAGAAATAAGTTCAACAACAAATATAGTGTGATTTATGCATCAAATTCCTATGCTTTTTCCACAATTAGAATTTGAGTAACACTTCTGGTGCAATTTTGACTAAAAAAAATTCAAC
The DNA here is from genome assembly GCA_963675135.1 of Galeopsis tetrahit. Taxonomy (NCBI): domain Eukaryota; kingdom Viridiplantae; phylum Streptophyta; class Magnoliopsida; order Lamiales; family Lamiaceae; genus Galeopsis; species Galeopsis tetrahit. Next base: position 71,597,986 of record OY776129.1, read on the forward strand.
CAAGATGTTTTTTTCACATTTTTTCGCGAATCCTAGAAAATGACGGTAAAAAATGTATTAGTTCATGTGATAAAAAGTATTGAAAAAGTACTAATATTGTTCAGCCTACAAGGTAACCACTTTCTTCTACTTCTTTCAAACTGATTGATCCTTGATTCATGATCTCCAATATAAGATTAAAAAAAAAAAAAATCATTGTTGGTGATGAAAAATTAAAATTAGTGTTCAATCTTTTCATAAAAGCTTCCATAAGTATGTAGTCCCAGAAGTTCAGATTCCATTTTTCTCCCCTTCTCTATTTTTATGCTTTATTTTCCCTTCATACTCAATTTTACAATTTTTTGTTTTTAAAATTCATCAAAAAAGAGAAAAGGAAAATGAAAATACATTACTCAAGAACAAATTAAACATAGTGGAGATCAAATGACCAATTTCAAGAAAACCCTGGAGTTCAAAGCCAAAAAAAAAAAAAGCTGAATGAAGAAGAGAAAAGGAAATTTGCAAACTCACCTTTTAGAAAGGAAAATTTAAAAAGAAAAAGGCCTAATACAAGTTGATAATTTCCAGGAAATTAAAGCCAGTTGGATGATAAATTAAGAAAGAAACTGATCAACATGTCATTTATTTCATCTTGTTTCTTTCAATTCAATTCAAGGCAATTAACAATGATGTATCAAGAAGATGGACCACTTTTCATTCAACACCAAAAATAAAAAATAAAAAAATACAATGCAATAGCCAATAAGAGTAAGCAAGATACACAAAAGTATACACTAACAAAATCACAGAAAGAAAGACAGAATTACCTGATGAAAATGATCGAGCCACCAGGATCAGTGATTTTCTCAGAGCAAAACAGAGGCCCTTTTCTCTCTCTCTCTCTCAAGAAATTCAAAATGGACAAAAGAATTGATTTTTCAAGAAATGCATATAGGATTAATAATTTTTAGGCCCTTAAAAGCACGAGAAAGTGAGGGGTGTATTAATGGGAAATTAAATTGGGGAAGTGAAAGGAGCTCCCTTCCTATACAAGTGAAAACTGTAAAGCAGAGAGAGAGAGAGAGAGAGGGAAATTCTTTAAGCAAATCACGAGAAGAAGCACTGTTTTCTTTTTTGAATTATGATGATGATGATCATGATAATAATGATGATTACCAGTATAGTGTATAGTTACAATACTTTAATTTTCTTCTTTTGTTGTTATTGCTACTGAAATGGCGGAAAAAAGGTGGGAGAGAGTGTTGAAGAGTGTAAATTCAAGAATTGTTTTTGTTATTCATATACAAAGAAACAAGTCAGTCGTACCCCCAAACCCACGGAATAGTAGGGTCCGGTGGTACACAACTTTAAAGCAATACTCATCAGTGACACAAAATAATATCACGTCTAGTTAATATAATTAGTGATAGTGTATCACAACTTTTATTAATTTGTATCACTATATTCAAATTTACAGGTTTAATTGTTTTTGTGACATGCAACATATGTGTAGCACTTTAGTGTCGCTGTCTAATTTATTTATTTTTAGTTTGAGATATCGATTTAGACGATTGTACATATTTATTTTAAAGGACACGAGACTCTCAGCAATGTTCATAATTTAATGATAAAAAAATAACACCATATCTAATTCAAATCGGGTCGATCGAGCTCAAACACCAAATATTTTAACATTTTAAATATTTAAAGATATACAACACTTTTTAATATAATTAATAATACTAGTATCATAACTTTTATTAATAAGTATCACATGAATTAACTTTTTTTTTGGTGACATGGAAGCTATGTGTAGAACTTTAGTGCCTAGACACCATCTAATTTTTTTTAAATTGGCATGAGAGGTTGATTTTGCGATCTTTCACACTTTTCATTGAAAAAAGAAGCTCCGTGCAATACTCATAATTCAACGACGACGAAAAAAACGTCATATTTAATTAAGTTATGTGCAACACTTTAGTGCCTTAGATGATGCCTTTGTCTTTTTCTTTGAACAATCGTGTACATTTTTTCAAAGATAAATAAGGTTCTAAGTTCAGTGACAAAAAATACTAACATCTTATCTTATTAAAATCTGGACATCAATTGACAGATGAAACACCAAAAAAAAATAAAAAATTCAAGCATTTAAGTGTTTAGTGAATTTTAACATTTTTTAATATGATTTTTTTAAAACACACTTTATAATATAATTAGTGATACTAGTATCGCAACTTTTATTAATTAGTATCATCACTACATGTAAATTAGCGTTTTACTTATGTAAACATAAATAAGACAACTCATCTGATAAAGATTTATCCGAGTTAGCTTATTTAAATATGTACTGGTAGATTGAGTAATTTTTCAATTATGATAGAAATTTAAATAAATACAATGGATTTCGTGCAATAATCTCGTTTAAAATACGCAAGTACATTGAACATATGACCGGTGTAAGTAGCTGTAGACGTAAACAAATAAAATATTTTTTAATTTAATTTAAACATTAAGATCCAAAATTAAATTTAATTAAGAATTCAATTTTAAACGAGTACAAATAATACAGTAGCCGCCTGAAAAACTGTTCGGAATGATAAATATTGAAAACAATGCATTGCAGTTAATTCACAATCAAATATTCATAAAACTTTGAATCTAATCCTGCCTAAATCTGGAGAAGAGAATGGAAGCAGCTCAGAATGACAACGGGAACGCCGCCACCGGAGTGGAGGAAGAGCTCGTGGTTGGTCCCGGCCCGGCGCCTGTCCGCCGGCCAAAACGTCCTCTGCAATTTGAACAGGCCTATCTCGATGCCCTACCCTCCGCCAACATGTATGTGTGCGCCCGCATTTGTTTTTTAAAAATATTTTTTAGGGTTTAGGGTTTTGGTTCAACAATAAATTTTGTTAATTGAAGTTTGCATTAAATGCAGGTATGAGAAGAGTTACATGCACCGCGATGTGGTTACGCATGTAGCAGTATCAACGGCTGATTTTTTCATAACTGGGAGTGAGGACGGTATGAATTTAGTAGTTTTTAAGTTGCTTAGATGAGTTATATTTTTGAAATTTTAATTTGATTTTTCCTCATGTTTGTATCCTTTTCACTTTACTCGTCTATTCAGAATATATGCCTAAAAGCCCCTTGATTTGCACTTGTATTTCAAGTTCTTGTCAACAAAATGAGAACTGTTGTTAGTTTTTGGGATTTTAGATGGTGTAGCTTCCAGAACTTCTTTGGCAAATAGAGCTTGTAAACAAGATAGAGCAGCAAATTCTGAACATTAAAAATTTGTTACCTTTAATTGGCAAAAGTTAAAGTTTTGGATATTTCACTTGTTCTAAAATATTAGTTTAACTTATATATCTAAATCCTGGACTTCAATTCTCGCATTTTTTTTTTAGTAGAAATTGAACTCTGAACTGCTCACTCAACTTTGTTTGTTCTATGCTGAAACATGTGGATTTTGTCAACTACTTTTGCAGATGCTGTTGGGAATTCACTTAGTACTTTTGGCAGCATTTTTATATATACATTATTTTAAGCATTTAAGTTTTAAATTGGATGTGATTTGTATAGTTGTGTTAAGTAACTTTGCTTTGGTTTTATGACCTGAAGAATTAGAGGTGGTTCTAAACCAACAAGCTTGCAAAAAACCTTTATCGAAGTTGTACATCTAAAGCTTGTAATATTCATAAATGCATTATTTATGATGATAAGTTCTTTTGTAGTGATTGGCTCTGATTAAATAGCTAAGTATAAACCAACATAGATGTGGAAGAACCAAAAAGATTTAAGAAACAGAGACATTTGGGGTGGGATAAGAATAGACACAAAAAAATCACGTTTTTGAGTAATAATAATCCTTGGCCAATGTTCATATCATATCTGCGTTTAAATTGCCCAAAGGCTAGGCCTTTCCATGTATATCCTAAGTTCTGTAGGGATATTACGATTCTTAATTTCCATCCAGTGCGTAATGCTACCTGGAATTACTTTCAAGTAATAACAAAAATGAATAGTTTCATTCAGTCACGCACATATTTGTTATATTATACTGCTTAAATTCCCAGTTTTTGTCTATATACTGAATTGTTTTGCCTCATTGTGGTGATTATTTTACAGTGTGTAGTTGGTGAATGTTATGGGCACCAACATTGTATTAAACTTTGTCCTTTTACCAGGTCATTTAAAATTTTGGAAGAAAAAATCCACTGGTATAGAGTTCGCAAAACATTTTAGGTCCCACCTTGGTCCAATTGAAGGCCTAGCGGTAAGTTCTTCCTTTGGCTTGCTTTGTTTGTTAGGAATGTTAAAATCAATTGCTCTACAGCTTAACAATTCTGGTAATACTAACATGAATCTTAAAATTCTTTCTCGCTAACGTTTAAAATATCTCCGAGGTACAATAACTCTCTAAGTTTCACACTTCACCTTTCTGAGGTTTGACCACCTAGATTTACGTTTACTTTCTGAAATCTTTTCCTTTTTTCTCTTTCATTTATCTCATATTGGTTATTTGTCACATCTGTTATAATTCAATTTCTTCATCAGTAATTACATTATTGTTTGTACTGGTCTGGCAGGTTAGTATAGATGGCACACTTTGTTGTACAATTTCAAATGACCATTCGGTGAAAATATATGATGTATTTAACTACGATATGATGGCCATGATACGTCTTCCCTTTGTGCCTGGCTGTGTTGAATGGGTTTACAAACAAGGGGATGTAAAGGCGAAACTAGCAGTTAGTGATCGTAACTCTTCTTTTGTCCACATATATGATGCTCGATCTGGATCGAATGAATCCATATTATCTAGAGAGGTATCTTTCCACATCAATTATAATGTGAAGCTGAAATCTGCAGTTGCTAAGATTGCTTTTAAAATGAATTATCATGTCTGATATCTTCTTAGCAGATTCACCTGGGACCAGTAAAATGTATGAAGTACAACCATGAATACGATACTGTGATTTCTGCAGATGACAAAGGAATCATTGAGTACTGGAATCCTTCTTCACTTCAGTTTCCAGAAACTGGGTATTTTTTTTCTTCTGTGCATTTCCCTTCCAGATACTGGAAAGCTCTCTTCTTTTATCATTTCATTTCTTCATTTTGTTTGTGTGTGTGTGTGTGTGTGGGGTGGGGGGGGGGGGGGGGGTATTGAAATTGTGTTAGTTCTCTAGTAGTGAACAAGTTTTTCTATGTGTAGCTGATCCAATAGATGTTTGGAGTATTGCAGAAGATATGGAAACTTCTTGTTTGGTTATTATTAAGTTTTATTGTCATTTCTGTTTGGTCTTCGTTTATGTAATGGGTTCCGTTTTTACATTTGCATGCAGGGTGGATTTTAGACTTAAAAGTGATACCGATCTGTTTGCAATTGTAAAATGCAAGACTACTGTTTCTGCCATTGAGGTATTATTATATCTTATAGTCATTATCTTTTGTTTTATTGTTGTGTTCTATTCTATCATTGGGAATATCTTGGCTATGTGGCATTCATTAAAATATTTTTAGTTGCTATACTTTTTTTTTTTACTTTACCTGTTTTTTTTTTTTTTAAATCCACTCTGCTCCTACTTCTTTCTAGGTCAGTTCAGATGGGAAGCAATTTTCAGTCACATCACCTGACCGTAGAATACGAGTATTTTGGTTCAGAACTGGAAAATTGAGGCGCGTGTATGATGAATCCCTTGAGGTAATAGTTATATCTTAATCCTGTTTCTTTCGATTTGATCTATTTGCAATATTGTTATAATAATTATTCATCTTCTCATGTTAGGTTGCCCAAGATCTTCAGAGGAGTGATGCTCCTCTATACAGGCTTGAAGCTATTGATTTTGGGCGACGAATGGCTGTAGAGAAAGATATTGAGAAAACAGAAAATATACCTCAACCTAATGCTGTGTTTGATGAAAGCTCCAACTTCCTTATATATGCCACCCTTCTTGGAATTAAAGTAAGCCACAAAATGTCTTAATGTGAAAATTTTAATATTCTACTTGTTTGTGGATTATACTATGATGAGGTTGTATTACTTTGTATTTTCTTCATAAACAATCTAAAACAGAGGTCTTTCTGGTTCATACATAATACATTAATCTTTTTCCCTGGGTTTTAGGTTGTCAATCTGCATACCAATAAAGTTGCTCGGATACTAGGAAAGGTGGAGAACAATGATAGGTTCTTAAGAATTGCATTGTATCAAGGTGATAGAAGCAGCAAAAAAGTAAGAAAGATTCCTGCTGCTGCAGCAAATGTCAATGAAAGCAAAGATCCACTTGTGGACCCCACTCTCTTGTGCTGTGCTTTCAAGAAGCATAGGATTTACTTATTCAGGTACTAACTTTCGGCACAGTGGCGGAGCCACCCTTTGTATGCGGGTGGCCTTGATCCCCCCTAAAAAGTATCTAAATTGAAAAAATTATTATTATTATGCATAATATTGAACTTTTTTATTGGGTTTGATTCTAGTTAATAAAAAGACTTCATAATGTATATTCATGTTGATATTGGGTCTTTTTCAATGGATTTAAGCTCAATTCTAATATTTTTAAAGGTTAGTTGTACACATAAGTATTATCACAAATTGACACAATTTACGTTTTTTCTTGCAGTGTCGTTCTTGAATTTCAAAACATTCAAAATAAAATACAAATGTCATAGAATTTCTATAAATACCCCAATTATTCGATGAAATGCTTCAACTGCAGCTACATTGTATTTCCAACGTACATGATCTTGGAAGATACGTTCTGAGTTTTGATAGATTAAACACATACTTATGTATTTAGATTTTTAATAGTGAATATATAAATTTTATTATCGTATATATTCTATGTTCTACTAATTTATTATTTATCGGTCCCCCCGCGAATTTAAGAATTCTACTCCGCCCCTGTTCCAGCATGCATGTAGTCTAGTCTAGCAATACAAACTATTCTCAGATTTCAGCATTCTAAATCCATCAGTGTGTGTTATGATAATCACCCTTTTCATCAAGTGCATTATTGATTTTGCATATATGGATATTCATATCGCGAATGGTCAACAAATATACCAGATAATTCAAATTGAAATAGCTCTGTTACAGACAACCTGAGTCCATGATAGTTTTAAACTTAAAATTCTTATTAGTCTTTTACAGTTTTTTTTTTTTAGTTTCATTGTCACAAACCTGGAATTAACAATTGCTGTTACTTTTCAGTCGGAGAGAGCCTGAGGAACCTGAAGATGCAACTAAGGGTAGAGATGTATTTAACGAAAAACCACCTGCTGATGAACTATTGTCAGCATCAGATATTGGTAAAGCTGTCACAACATCCCTCCCAGATAATGTGGTAAGTGTTTTTCCTTTTTATTTCCCTAACTGATCTCACCGGAGTGTGTGTGTATATATGGAATACTGATATGACACCCAACGGTGGTTTCTTATGGAGCCCAATATTAGCATAAACTACTTGTGCATTGTAGCAATGGACAAGTTGTTTATGATGATGTTGGGCCATAAGAAACCCACTGTTGGGTTTCATATCAAACCCACACACATACACATACACATACATATATATATATTCATATATATTCAAATTTCTAGTTCCTTTGCCTTAAAAAAAAGGATGTGTATACACTAGCAGCTGAATAGCTACTTATTATGTTCCAGATTATGCACACCACAATGGGTGATATTCACATGCGGTTGTATCCTGAAGAATGTCCAAGAACAGTGGAGAACTTCACAACACACTGCAGGAATGGTTATTATGACAATCTGATCTTTCACCGAGTCATCAAAGGTTTCATGATTCAGACAGGAGACCCTCTGGGAGATGGAACTGGTGGACAATCTATCTGGGGAAGGGAATTTGAAGATGAGTTTCACAAAAGGTAAGTTTCGTTTTTGCTTTGGTCCTTGATGCACTGAGGTTGTATATAATGACTCCTTTATGTGTGTCTCTGAGCCTATGCTTCTTAAAATTGTCAAAAAATGGTGCAAGTGTATTTCATTGCCTGGCTTTTGTACCCTGCTTTGTTGGAATTGAGTCTCACATGATTATGGATGCACACGAGATATATGATTTTGAATATTAAAAGGCAAAGTCTTATGCAAATCAGTTTCACCTTGCAACTGGTTTGCATTCTGCGTGTATTTTAAACAGTATTAGTTGTTTCATTAAAACTTATTAATTTGTCAGTATGAGTTGTTCCGTTCAAAAGTATTAGGTGTTATACAACTAGTTCACAACTAAGACAAACTCATATTAAAATATTGTGATGGGGATATGCAAGGTTCAATATTTATAAAGATTCTGGTGTTTTGCAGTTTGAGGCATGATCGGCCCTTCACAGTTTCAATGGCAAATGCTGGGCCTAACACCAATGGCTCCCAATTCTTCATTACAACTGTTGCCACTCCGTGGTTGGACAACAAGCACACTGTTTTTGGTAGAGTTGTTAAAGGAATGGATGTTGTACAGGTACAACATCTACTTTTCATATTTTAATCTTGGAAAAATAATTTTTTTAGGCTGGTAAGTTATTCATATTTTGGTTCCATCCCTCTTGGCTTTCACGAATTGAAAATAGTCTTGTAACTTATATTTTTGACATTTTTGTCCGATAACTGACTCTAGGAGATGAAATATCTGATTGATATTGACGTGACAGAGCCTTATTTGTCCACGTGGCAAAGACTGATTGGTCAGCCGGATGTGTGGACCAAAAATGTCAAAAATTTGAAAGTTACATGACTGTTTTCAATTCGTGAAAAATTGACAGGACTAAAATCAAAATAGGGGTAACTTACCGGAGTACAAAAAATTCCCTTTAATCTTCAAACGCATTTACCTTTTCTTGTACTCTTATCATGTGTGGGGGTTGGATTTATTTATTTGTAATAAATTCAGTTTGGTGTTATAATCTCACTAATATTCAATGTACCAGGGTATAGAGAAAGTGAAGACAGACAAGGGAGATAGGCCATATCAAGATGTTAAAATCCTGAATGTCACTATTCCAAAGTAATAAATCCTTGGATCTGTTTTGGCTAATTATCTGGTTCGTCAAATCCAGGATATACTACAGACTGTCGGCCGTTGTGAACAACCTAGAGTTCCTAAATCGTAAGCTCATTCCCTCATCTTCTCTTTCGCTGCGTGGGGTGATTCTTGGTATTTAAGTTGGGAAAAGGAGAAGTATGGTTTCCGGGAGTGCAACAGGAATTATAGTTTATAAAGTGGCCTTTGTTTCTTGGTGTGGTGTATCAATCAATATGAATGAACACTAGGTACTACTAAGCTGATCATAGAATTAATTCATTCAACTATCCTAGTGTTTTATGCATTCTTCACAAAAGTTGTATGGAGTGTATTCTTGGGAGACTAATACTCAGTTTAATTTGACAATGATGATTCTACTCACAAGAATTGTTTTGACTGGTGTTGTACTTGATTAATTACCAAACTATCCTTGTAAACACATGCAAATATATATGGCACATTTAAGGGGCAAAAAATTGGAGGATCTTTTGAATTTGATAATATAAGAATTGTGTAAATCATAAAGTACGAAAGAGAGGAAATAAAAAGGGAAAGTAGTTGCATTCTTGAGGTGGGAGATTCTTGAGGTGGGAGAAAGTAATAAAGTTATTGCATATTTAATTAAATTTTATAATTTAAAAATAAAATGACTAATAGTATACTGTATCTTTTATTTTTCAACCGATGAGTATGTCCGCCCATGATTGCTAGGAGGTTACTGCTCGAGTCTTTCGATTCTTCGAGAAGTAACTTATTTTGATGGTTCAAAATCGTTAAAATCCAATTTCATGACCATCAAGAAGTAGCTTATCTTAATGAGTAGGTATCTTGGGAACCTGAGTTTTTGTAATCTCTTTTTTTTCGAGTGTTATTGTTGTGTTTGTTCTGTGATTTTTTTGTAAGTGTTGTTGTAATATTTCGTATGTACAATAGGAACATATTTGTCGAATGCTATTTTTATTTTTAAATAAGAAAAGGTAGTAGGGGATGCAACTTAAAAGTAAACCACATAAAACAAAGCCCATAAAAAACATGTGAACTTGGTCCACCTACAAATCTAGATTTTGCCATTTTTGTGACTTCGTCTATAAGCTTCTCATGCCATTTTTTTATAACCTCCGTCCTTCAAAAGTTTTAACACTTTCCTTTTTAGTTTGTCCCTCAAAAGTTTTGCATACTTCAAAATAGAAATAATTATCACAATCTCCATTCTTACAATATACACATATTTATCCTTCATGTATTGCTCATTATACATTCAATTCATCCACTTTATTTACTTTATATATAAAAGTTTACAAAATACTCCCAACACTTTCATCTTTACACTTTTTTTTTAAACCATTTGCCCAATATTCCCACAAATTTTTTTATTTTGGAGGGAGTATTATATTTAAAATCAACACTTGAATGGGCCTTTGCCCAAAACGTACAAATGAAAAAAAAAAGCCCAATAAGCAAGTGGACTCAAACCATGCCCAAGGGTTTGACTATATGCACCTCCATCGGAGAGATGCACTCCCCCTTTCTGTTTATTAATAAAATAATAGGGTAAAAAACTAAAAATACCCTTCATTAAAATGCAGCATACTAGATGCACCCCCCTACTGAACGCACCCCCTACTATCATTTCTTTCACCTTATCCCTAAATCAAATTTCCGGCCGCCGTCACCATTTTTTCCGGTGGCAAGAAATCAAAAAAATTTAAAAAAATTTCAACAAATCAACCATAAAACACCATTATCAAAACTTAGAAAACTAACAAATTTTTTTAAAAATTTCGTCAAACCAGTGCCGACCATATATCCTCCCGTCGACAAAATGTTGTCGACGGGAGGATATATGGTCGACCAACAAAGGTCGATCAACACTGTAATGTTGACCATATACACTCTCGTTGACAACATTTTATCGACGAAATTGTACATGGTCGACATTACAGTGTCGAAAAAAACCCCCTGGTGTTTAACACCGGCGAATCCGGGTGGGCTAACGCCGTGGACGGAGCGGCGTGGACCAACGCCGGTGAAGAGAGGGAGAGAAGAGAGAGGTAGGGGGCGGCCGTTGAAAGCAAAATTTTTTTTTTTTACAGATCGGAGCGGGGGCGCCATGACAGAGGGTGGGGGGGAATGGAGGTGAAGAGAGGGGTAAGGGGCGGCCGCTGGATTTTTTTTTTTTTACCCAAAACGCGGCGGGAGAGGGTGGGTGGGAATGGGAAGGGAGGGGGCGAGGGCGAGCGAGGGTGCCGCCGGCGGCGGCATAATTTTTTTTTTTTTGCAAAACGCGTAGGGGCGAAGGGTGGGGGCGAGGGCGGACACAGTGGCGGGGGCTGCAAGGGAGGGTGCCGCTGCCGGCGGCAGGAGGTGGAGTGGTTTGGGGTGAGAAGAAGAAGATGAAGGAGAAATTAGGGTTTGGGGTGGGTGGATAGTAATAGAATTTTTATGAGAAAAGGGTATTTTGGACAATTCGAAGGGAGGGTGCATTTGTTTAGACAAATTTTGGGGGTGCATCTATCGGGGCGTGCATCTCTCCGAAATGGAGGGGCATATAGTCAAACCCCATGCGGAAAGCAGCAACTATGGGGGGACCAACCCAAATCTCAACTATGGTGATTTCTTTAAATTAGCTAAACGTACTTTAGAATAGGGACGGATTAAATTTTGGATCCGCAGTGTATATGTATCTTTTATATATATATATTTATAAAAATATTTTATATGTAATTTTAATATGAAATGCTATTTTAAATAATTATATATTTAATTTAAATTATGTAATTTTTAAATAAATACTCCGAATATTATATGCATTAAAAATAATTTAAAAAAAATTATACGTTGTTCTTGACGGATTAAACAGAAGTTTAAATATAAAGGCTAGCTCTCCTTTGTTTGGTTATTTTCAGGCGTGACAATAATTAACCATAAACGATGACAATAAACTTATAGAATTATTAAATTAGTGTAAGATAAGTTTTACCTAGGTTTTACTGTACGTGAAAATGTAATAAAGTTAAATTTAATCCCACTTGATAAGCTTCTTTCTTGGTTATGAGTAGCAGGTCAAGTTGATTAATACAGTACGGGCTTGAAGATAACATCAATCTGCTGAGCATCATAAGCCAAAAACACCTGAATATTCAAATTAGATAGTTGCAATATCTTCCTGACCTTAGAACAAAGCAAACCGGAATTTTCAACTACGACAAATATTAGAACCAACCTAAAACTATTAAAAGCAACGATTATCGACAAAGCTAAAACTATTAAAAGCAACTATTATCAACAGAGCTAGCTAGACTTAACTAGCATAGACATGTTGAATTCATAAGTAATTTCTTCAAATGCTTTAATCGAAGAGGCCAGAAACCATATCCTGCAAAAGTTAAAATAGAATACATTATTAGTCCATAAACTCTAATATTTCAATAATAAAAAGCTGATGGAAGACATATGCAAGAATTGAAAGTTTACCTCATCAGACTCCTCCTTCTCTTCCTCTTTCTCTTCTTTCTTGGTAACAGCAGCAGCAGCAGGTGCAGCAGCAGCGGCAGGGGCGGCAACAACAGCAGCAATAGCACCACCACCTCCAGCTGGCACCGAGGCCATTTTTTCCTTTCCAGCAGCAATCAACTCGGCAACATCTTTGCCCTTCACTTGAGACAAAAGCAACTCAATTCGCTCGTCATCAGCCTCAGCTCCAACTGAACCATAAATAGTCCAAGTTAGTTAATTAATTGTATAAGGTGGGAGAATGTAAACAAAGGATTATTTAACACATTTGCTTCAACAGATTAGCCATCATTATCAGGTTCAACCAACAATGGTATGTGGGTATTGTTAAACAATGGTACCAAACACGAGATAAAACGAGTCCTAAGAAGAGATTCCCATCATTATCAGGTTCAACCATCACCACACTTAAAATCAAGCATTAACAAAGTAGAGATACTTTCACTGCTTGAATGCCATTCAATTATTAAGGGCAGCATAGTAATAAGTCGATTATTTTCTTAATATATGCCCATCAATCCAAACTAACATATTTTGAATAGGAAGAGTATTATTCACCATTAGTTAAATATATATCACATGCATGCAAACAATCAAAATTTAATTAATTGAGGAAAAATGGTAGAAATTAACCTGCTGCGAGAATTTTCTTGATATCAGCGGCGGAGGGGGTGGCGTTGCCCCCCAACACAGCCAACAAGAATGCTGATATAACCTTCATACCTATATATTCCAATCATTAAAAATAATCATAAATAAAACTAAAAGTAATTATCATAAACGCAAAACCGATACACGATAATGTAGTACTGTGAATTCCTCCAAGGGAAGAATTCGAAGAATCCAAATAAGATAATCGAAATAATTTTTTGATTATTGAGGATTCGTGTTCCATTCTCAATAAAACCCCAATAAATAAATAAATCAAAACAAGTTTTTACCACGGTAAGATCTTCTTTCCTAGCACAATACCATATAAATTCACAACAACATATTATAATACTGTAATTAAGACAGATTTACCATAGTAAATCTTTCCCGGTAGACTACCGGTTAAATTCTTTAAACAAGTTATAATCTAACATAAGATCTTCTTTCTAGCATTCAAAATAAATGCCACAAAAATAATTATAATCAATTTTTTTTTACCACAGTAATATCTCCATCCTTGTAGCAGAATGCTAGTTATTGAGAGAATGAAAAAAATATTAAATTCAAAGAAAATCAATTTACCTTATCAAGTTTCAAGAAACTACAATTAGGGTTAGGGTTTTACAGTGAACGTGCTCAGCAATGCGGTAGAACGTGAGGAATTTATATGTAAAATTCAGGGTTTTCTTGGGTAAGAATGGGTCGGTGGCCTGGTAAAACCGGATTGGACTTACTATGCGTGGGCCTTTAATAAACTTCGTTTTGCAATTTTTGGTTTAAAAAAAAAGCTAAATGGATAAAAATATATTTAAATTAAATTTATTTCACTATCAAAAGAGAAAGGTGTTTGTAAATATTAGTCCTTACAATACTTGTTTATGTAAATATTCCATCTATTTTGCTACCAATTTAGATAGTGCGTCTTAATTATTTAAATGGTGCTAAAAAAAACTAATTCCACACAAAAATATCAACACTATGTCTTAAGTTAGAGTTGTTGAAAGGTTGACACATAGTTGTCAAGGAGGTGGCGAGGGGAGGGGCGGTAGGTTGACAACAATAAACAACACTATAGAGTCACACAACTATGGCCTATGGGTAGGACAATGTGTCATTTAATAATAAACATATTATTTTAAAAATCTATAAATGATACTTATGTGTAATTGATTGCATATATATAATTAAAAATTTAGTCAAATATTATACAGAGTATTGAATAAATTAAACATTAGAATTTAAGGAGATCTATACCCACAATTGCATGAAAAAATTTGTCAAAAACTATTTATAGTGTTTTGTGCATTACCATTCAACTAAAGGTATGAAAAAATTGAAAATGTAGAGATGATGTCACGTTTTAAGATGAATGTTTTCTCAAAATCTCGCGACTTTTAAATACTACTCCCTCCGTCCCATCTTTACTTTCACATATGAAATGGCACGTGGAATAAGAAAAGTGAATTTAGTGGGGATTTTGAGGGGTAATTTTGTAAACCATTATGTATAAAGTAAAGAAATGAGTTGACTTTTGTGTATGTGTAGAGAAAAAGTAATGTCATTTGTGTAAATTTGAGGATATTGTGAGGGTGGAGTATATAAAGGGTTTTCCATTTTAAAGGTGTGAAAGTTATTGTGGGACGACTTAAAAAGGAAAGTGTGAAAGTAATTGCGGGACGGAGAAAGTACATATTATAGATTAAAAACATATAATAGATGTATTAAATTATCTGAATTCAAATCCCAAGTAAAGACGAATCCCAAGTATAAATCTGTTTTCACAATTATTCAATGTATTGATATAGGGCTTCATAAGAAAATGGAATCGACACCAACAATAATGAAAAGCTGAAAATAACTTGTGCTGGGCTCAATAAGTCGACTTATAAATTATAATGAATGTTTTGAGCAATTATATATAGTATATACATAAGTGTTATGAGAATTCAACTAACTTTAAATGAAGTTATTTATATATGACAACAAATTAACTTTACCAGGTGACATATACAATTGAATTATCCTTGTTAATCATATCACATATATATATATATATATATGGTCACACCCATCTTTCTTCCAAGATCCAAGACACGCATTCTTGGAGGAGTTGAAACTTCTGATCAACGGCTACGTTGTGGAAAATCTCCATTTTGCCCTGGAAGTCGGAGGAGGGTTGGGAGCAAGCAAAGGATCCAGCACAGGGGCAATGTTGGGCTAAGTGTGCAGCTTTGATTTGGTTGCACTTGAGACACACCAGGTCTTGGAGGTGGTACAGCCTCTCCCTCTGACGAACTATCTGAACAAGGGCGTTCTCCATTACTTCACGCTCGTAGGGCTGCCCGCATTGAGGCACAGCACAACGCCATTCCCCACCTGTTAATGCTCGGTCACCACACAAGTCCAGATCCCTGCACTCGTTGCAGTAACTGCCAACATAAACAATTGAATTTCACAATCGTTAGATAAAATAATGTCTTGATTTTATCTATTCACACCTATTAATTTTTCAATTAGGATATCAAAAGACTATTATACAATTATTTATTGGGTTAATTGCACAAACCCTCATGATTTAGAAATTGTCCGGGATCCCCCAGTGGTTTATTAAAGCTAACTAAAGTTTTGAAACTATAATTTATGAAGGATGTAATGGGAAATCGAAGAAATAGATAAAATCATCAACTCATTTCATGCAATTTCCAAACCACGAGAGATTTTGTGCAACATTACCAAACCATGAGAGGTTTGGTGCAATAAACCCCTTGGTTATTAATATTTGATGAATTAATAAGCATGTACTCCCTCTGTCCCGGTGAAAGCTACCCATGAGCTTTGAGCATGGAGATTAAGAAATATAATATAATTTGTAGATGTATTAGAGGTGATGTGATTGAAAGAAGAATATAAAAAAATGTGAGATAAAATAGTTGGCCAAAAATGGAATGGATAGCTAAAGTCACGTAGCTTTCACTGGGACGAATGAAGTAATTATATAAGGATGGCTAGTATATTAGGGGTATTGGTGGGAAAAAAAAGGGGTAAATATTTGTTGATATTAGCAAAGTGACGGATAAATATTAAACACCATTTTGGATAGAATCAGACAGCTAATTAGGAATGGAGGGAGTATATGTAATGTAGAAGAGTCACAAGAGAACCATAATGTAGCATCCACTTTAACCTGCAAATGATGTTCGGTAAAGTTAAGGACGTGCGTAGATTTTGAAATTCTGCTTCTGGGGCGAATTCCCTAACGCGGACCAGCTTCAGAAGATTTCTCCTCATGATCTGTGCAAAGCCGAGAAAACAAATTACTTAAAACCAAACCTTTATAAATAAGCAGCAACCGAGCATCAAATTCAAAACAACCAAAGAACTATGCATGTATAAAATCATTTTCAATTCATTTTGAATTATCTGAATGTGTTTCTGAATATGTACATAACTAATGTGTGCACACAATCGCCTGTATAATTCTTGGAATTGACTAATGTTGAATCTTTAAATAAGATGGAAATCCATCGCACAAAGATAAATTGCAAATCATGAGCAGATGAACTGCTGGAAAGGAAACATACTTTATAAAAACATAAGGACCAAATAAGCTGTGAGACCTAACGAGAGGACGGAAACTGAAAAAGATTTAATGTAGCAGAGGAGATTAAAAAAAATCTCTCGATCAAACAAATGAACTTTCACAGGCTTTTCAGCAATAAAAGGCTACATAATTTCCAAGGCATTTGTTCTCAGATGACAGATCCATGTCAGAAATTTGTTTTCTAACGTAAATTCAAAATCAAAATTGGGGATAAATATAAGTAGGCCACCTATGCTGCATGCAGAGTTTTATCGTTATTCTTTGTTCATTCATGTATTTTTTTTCATACGGGTACTCTTTTTCCAGCTCATGGATTTCCCCACTTGGTTTTTCATTAGCATGCTTTAACAAGCCCCATTTTAAATCTTGGCTGGGTTGTGGCCGAACATTATTTATTTTCGTCTGTCTTTTTCATTTTATATAATAATGCATTTATATAAGTAGGCCATCTATGGATAGCTTTATATACTTTTGCAGGAAAATGATGTATATGTGCTCCTGAAGAAAAACCGCTATAATACATGGAATTGTTATGCTTAGTAAATGTAAGTCTTATTTACCAGAACTTCATCCTGAACTTTTTGGTCAAGTGCCAAAACTGCACAGACATACTTGATAAAATCCAGAGCAGAATCCCCCTTGTGGATGTTTGAGGATTGCAAATTTTCAGTAGGATCGCTCTGAGACTTGTTTTTTTCTTTCATATGCAGACGTGGATCACATACAATCTTAAGAAGTTTGTCTGTAAACTCTGATCCAATCTGTGGGAAAAAGAATTATATAAGCAAGTCCTATATTTTTGTGGAAAAGAGTATCTACTTTAAATGCATTTAAGATAGTACCTTCTTCTTAAGGAAATCTGTCATTTGTGATTCAAGAATTTCAGCAGTTGAAGCTGTGATTGATGGAGTACAAAGGTCGCCCATTGCAGATGCTCGTTTCACAGCTTCTTCTTGTGTAAACTTCCAGGGAAAATACAAAAACTCGGATACAATCAAGATGAAGTGATCCTGTATATACAAACCCAATTAATTGGCAGAAGATGGGACAATTATTCAGCTAATACTTAGTTGAGTATTTATGTTCTAGCTTGTTTATGTTGTACATTTGTATTGAGAAAAAACTAGGGTCAGGGTGTGTATAGATTTGACAATTTTCATATTCTATCGAGACTTCAAGAATATGCTATAGCCTATAGATGCGACTATTCAAACCCGATTTTTTGCTCAATACACCCATATGCAAAAACATTTTTAGCACCATGTACTATCACATAAAGTTATAAAATGAGTGTATAGAGCAAATATCTGGGTGTCAATAGCCGGACCCTATGCTATAACATACAAATGAACTTACACGAAGTAAAGGCAATAAATAAGCTATAGGATCATTTGAAGACCAAAAAGTATACTTTTCAGAGGGATGATTGACCCACCTGAGTTGCTTTAGTTAAGTTTTCAGCTATAGTCCAGTTGGAGACTATATCTACTTGACTGTCATCACCCATGCTTCCCATACTTGATTCGGGACATTCTTCTGTGGACCTATCTTCTGATCTAGCTTGAATTCCACCATAGTTGTACTAACATTGAGATAAAATGAGAAAATGAAAGAAGGCATGTATCAGAAAGACGAACAATAATAGTGTACAAAACGTGAAATTAATCAAACATATATATTTTCTGCAGTAATAGTGTAGCCAACCAAAATAAAGGGGAAATACAAAAAAGAAACATGGATAGCAATAATACTAACTACCAACAGTAACTACACTACAAGATAAAAAATTGGCACCAGAATTTGATCCTAATCTGTCAGAATTCATTCCAGAGGATTTTCGATCCTTATTTTTGTTTTATCCTTTGATAGGAGAGGATTTTAGATCCTACATTTACACCATCATAACATGCTGATAACAAAATATATATTTTCTGCAGTAAAATTGCATCCGCGCGTATGATAGGGGAAGAGCTAGCTGTGAATTTTATGCAATACAAGCAAACACACCAAACTAATTTACTATATGGCACATTGGCACCAGATTGAATTCTGGTCGTAATGATGTAATTGGGTGCTAAATCCTTGTTACATCAATGTCAGGATGTGTCAATAACCTGATACCCCTCATAATATATTTCAAATGACTGTTTAGAACTCATAGTTCATTACTCAAATAATGTTTTCATGATAATGGAATAAAATCATGCCTATTGCCATATCGGATCAAATACATATTCAGCTCAGTCCCCAACTCTTTCATGTTGGCTATTACACTTTTCAGATGCTCAATCATTTGGCAATTCACAAACCCTTTAAATACTTATTTAAGTTGTATTCTTCAGCATAAGACTGAGGTTTCGTATGAATTATAAATGCCCCTTTTTGCACAACTTTTTTATATTATGATGTAGGAGTATTAAATTTTATCTTTCTCCAAAATTGCATTAATATTTTTTCCTTATTATTAAAAAATAGATGCAGAACTGGTCTAGAGCAGCTAAGAGACTAATTTTAAAATAGATGATTATATTCAAATTCATATGAACATGAATCTTAGGATCAGGCAGAAGAGCAGCTAAGAGACTAACCTGATCCATAAAGAGCAAGGAATGCCAAAACTGGAACGGCTCAAGTTCAATCCACTCAAACAAGTCCCTGCTACAGAGGAAGTTTGAGATAATATGCAATGAATACAAGGGCACGGCTTTTAACACCCGGATTTTTACTCAATACACCCATATGTACAACACATTATATAGCATACTGTACCATCAGACACAGCTGTAAGATAGGTGTATAGAGTAAAAACTCGGCTGTCGATAGACACGCCCTAAATACTAACTATAGAGCCATCATCAAGATGCAAGTACGGGCGAACCTTGCTTGCAGTGTTTTAAGTACACTCTCACAGTAAGCTTTAGCTGCAGATAGATCAGATTTTCCTGTATCAATTATAACTCTGCTAAAGCTTGCAAATACAATTGCAGCACCTAATTTGCGAAGCTCTGCCATCAACAAAGCAAAGACCTTCTGCATAACCTGCAAAAAAGAGTATCATCTTAAAATGAGTACAAACTTATTGAAATTCTAATGATATGGACAAAAACATGCTTTGAGGAATTGAAGTATGCCAGGAAAAGATTTGTTCTCAGCTTTCAAGCAGTAAACTCTGACCATCAACTAAGATTGAAAGCCGTTTAGTCATTTCAGATGCTGATATCAAATGTATAAATTTTAATAGACTCTAACAAACATGAAGATCTTTTTGAGAGTAGAACTGTCAAGAATAAAATAAAACCAGTGTTTTTAGAATGTAATGATATTGTTCCGATTGCTACAAAAGTATGCAAACCATGATATGTCTTTATATTGATTGAATAGTAACCTTAGGTGATGTTGGTTTTAGGTTTTAAGTGGTTTTTAGAAACCGATTTTTGAAATCTAGGGGATTTTGAAATCCTAATAAATAAGGTGTGTGTGCGTTTGAGATTTTGAGTAGGGTGAGATTTAACTTTATGCCAAATCAATGTGTAAGTGTGAATGATGTTGTGTTATTATATTGTTGTTGGGGGTGATTATAATGATTGGATTATGTGGGATATGATAAAAAAAAATAAAAAAAATTAAAGTGTGAGGAGAGAGAACTGATTGTATTGAAAAGTGTGGTAGTAGCCAGTAGGTTTATAGGTTTTGTAGTGGTGGTTTTAAAACCCAAAATAAACATCACCTTATTCGTGGGAAATAAATATTACCTTATGAAGCATGCGGTGGAGAGCTGGGTCATGAAGTTTTGACTTCGGACTGCAATATACATAAGGAAAGGGATTAGGAGAAAGATTATGTGATATACAGAAAAAAAGTTCACATTCAGCAAACCTGCACAGCCATCGATAAAGATGCTGTAATAAAGCATCTGCAAACACATTCCCAGATGTCACTGCATCAGCAAGACATCTTTGGATCAACTGCTTAAGAACACGAAATGCAGGTGCACAGGAAGTTGCCTCATCGAAACAATATTGCTTGTCCGTATTATACGAAGTGGGGTTCAGTTCCTGGTCAAGACC
Source organism: Galeopsis tetrahit (assembly GCA_963675135.1). NCBI lineage: Eukaryota > Viridiplantae > Streptophyta > Magnoliopsida > Lamiales > Lamiaceae > Galeopsis > Galeopsis tetrahit. The sequence goes on from OY776129.1 coordinate 71,618,844, forward strand.
AAATAAAGCACCTCCTTCCATTTCATTCACTTGGTTACTTTTCAAAAGAGCATTGACAGCTAGGTGATGAATCTAAAAGAATAAGAGACATACAAATGAGTTTAATCACATATAGAGAAAATAGAGGGGGTTAAACTTAACAAATGGAGGAAGTGAAAGTGAAGCAGTTTATACCTTAAGCTCAACCGTCACTTTCCTATATGCACCAGGATAAGTTAGAACCGGTTGATTGACCTATCAAGAGAAAAGAAGTATTGTATGACACCTCACCAAACAAGTGCAACCAATATAAAGAGCCACACCCCCAGAAAATGTAATACAGTCTGAAGTCCAAATCACTTACCTCATCTATAAAACATGGTTCTTCTTCATTAGTGCCTCCCAAGTCTGGAAAGCCGTTATCAGACACCCAAAGAACCTGTTAAATAAACAGGATTCAGAAGCTCATAAATGTGTAAACACACTTAGGGTGTGAACTGCAAGCAGCCAAGTTGCTCATATGAGTATTGATGGCTGAAAGAGGCAATCAGAAACAACAAATTTCAAAATATTGATGAAGTAGCAACCTGTTGGTGATCACGCAAAGCTCTTGACAAGAAGATATCAGCTGTATGTATGAGCCAATCAACTTCAAAGTTTCCTAATGGGACCTGTTCATATGAAACTGTTTTTAGTAAATGCAACAGAGACAGATAATATACTCAATAATCAGCATATCAAGAAATGAGTGTAGCAACTTTTACATGGGCATATCGAGATAGCGCAACTCTCTCATTCAGCCATTGAGATGATGCAGCACATCTTTGAATTCCAATTTTTGCAGCTATTACTTGCCACCCAATAGCCTACTCAAATAGAAAATGAAGCAATATGTTAGTACCAAGATAGTCTATACATAAGGCACAGTCAACTCACAAGGGTCCCATATCGCCTGGGGCGCAAGGTGAAAAAGAAAAACGCAAGCCTGACTAAAGCACGCTGCACTATTCTGCAAAGATTATATATACTATCTCATATTCTCAATCATGATAATGCAATCAGATCGTAAATTAAATATATATAAGAAACTCACGTTCAGTGAATCTAAGTAAAGACACAAAGAATGAATCCCTTAAAGTAAAGAGTTTTTCATAATCCATGAAACTAGGTAACTAGAGCTATAATCAACTTTGATCTTATTCATTGTTGATCTAACTTTATTTATTTTATTGTACTGTTTAAGTAACAAACAGGCCTTGAACCAAGACTATAATCAGAAAGAAGAATGTCAAAACATGCGGAGGTAGTTACAGCCTTGCGCCCAGATAAAGATGATGTAGTACAAGTGTACAACCAACACAAATAAAATTCACAAACAAAAATATTGTGCTTAGTCAGAATATTTGTTCACCTGATATTGGCTATCACGAATATTGGAGGGTATGGCGACACAAGGAAAATCTTCCAATGCTCGTATGCCAGACTTCAATAGCTGAATATTAGGACACTCTATAACAGCAATTACAGGTCCTTGATGGCGTTGTCTGCCAAAATAATAAGTACAAGGAAAATGTCAGGGCATGCATGTCAAAACATTAAAGGGTTTAATACAAGGAAATGCAGAGTTCCAACTCAGCATAGTCCACAATTGTTACTGAGTAAAGATCAGGAATAAGAAAAAGTTGATTGGAAATGCTCAGAACAAAGCTTAATGGCTTTTTGCTCAAGATGTTGGTGAAACCCTTACCACACGAGATTATGAAATTTAAACCACTTTATCGGGTTCGCACAAGTTCAATTACTGTCAACTGGTACATATTGTTGGTTTTCATGTATACCTTGTCTAATTCTTAATAAAAAAAGTGTGGAAATCCTTGTGTTGTCTCCATGGATCACAAATAAACTAGATTTCACTTCCCATCCACTTTGATTTTTAGTTTACATCATAAAGTCAAAGTACAAATCACCTTATGATATTATAACAGACAATAAGTATGTGCTGAAAGAAACTCATGATTCATGAAAGATACATGTTCTTCTATTGTATTTGTGTCTCTTTCCAGTATTTCAAAGAGGATGATAAATATTAATTTCCATATCTGCACCATGGTATTGTCTTCTTAAATAGAAAAAACACCTTGTAGATCTGTTTACAAAAGCATGTATTCTGGATTTTGGGCTTTCTAGGGGAGATATTCATGGGTGGGCACTGGGCAGGGCGGGAGAAGAACTGTTGAAAGATTGGTGTATGTAATTCTATATCAAAAAACATGAATATGTTTGGTTGTTCCAGGAGAAGTAATGAAGAAAAAATTGGTTTCTGGAAAAAGCCAACCAAACATTTTCTTCCAAGTAAAATATGATACTCCCCCTTGTCCACCAAAAGTATGCCCACTTACCTTATTCGTGCGTCCACCAAAAGTATGTTCATTCCTTTTATGAAAACATCATTTTATCTTCACCCTTCAACCACCACTTAATTACTCAAATTGCCACAAACTTTACTCACAAAAGTCACTTTATCATAAATGGACACACAATATTCCACAATAACCTTACTTTATCTACTTTTCAAAATTTGTACCCAAAAGTAAGACCATACTTTTGGTGGACGGAGGGAGTGTGTAACAAGAATATTCTTCTCATTGCTTGAAAATAAAGAAAAACCAGAAAATTCTACACTTAGGTCTGAGCAAAAGAAAACAAGGACTCACATGGAGGAACAACGCCAGAATTATTATATCATTGTGGCAAAAAAACACTTTATTTAAAAGTAGTTAATTATTAATGTTAAAAGGCCCCAGTCTGGTTATAGCACCAAACAGCATAAAAAGACATCAGCTTTCACGAATCATCATTCTTTTCTTTCCCATGCTCGTGCAAGAATATATATAACTATGAAAGAAGCTTCATAACAAAACACAGCCAGTTTATATTGAAATTTATATGACTAGAAATCGGAAGTAGACCTGTATTCAGTTACCATCCTCTGCAAGTTTCCATGAGCATCTTTGACATAACCAACATAATCCACCTAATTAAAAGCAAAAGCACATAATATGACAAAATGAACATAGTAATACAAAAAATTTATAATTACGGTAAGCAAATTTACCTTGAAAGTAATGCTATCATTTGCCATGGGAGGTTGTAAGGATAGTGCCTGACTAGCTTCACGGAATTGCCTTTCTAGCATTTGAGGTGATAATTCCTTACTCGGGAAAGGACTGACAACCACAACAGATACTCGAATAGACGCAGGAAAATATGCAACATATATAGCTCGCCCATCACAGATGCTGAAGAAAATTAGAATGCCAAATATTAAGCATAAATATCATAACAAATATAGCTTAACTTTAGCACACTTTTTTCCATTCACAGAACAACCTTATTTTACATTGACACATACCTATGATACAAGTAGAGGAAAGGAATTGAATTTTCAAGATATGAGCACTCAGTTGTGGTCTTCATATGCAATTCATTTAAACTCCAGCCATCTTGTAAGTTCCCTTTTTTTGCTGACTTGTCCACTTTACAGACACAACCAATCTGAAGGATAGCATTAAACTCCGGAGGAATCTTTGTTTCATATATTCCCTGTCAAAGTTTCACATGCTCATCATTGTAATACACAATTAAATTTAGGAATGCTCACCGTTGGAGTACCCAATTCAATCTGGAATGCAGTTCACTAAATGGACATTTTAACCTCACCACCTTACCCCCAATTAGAAAAAAGAAAACAAGAAAAACAAAACAAAAATATATTATAAAAAGAACAGGAGACCCTGAGGACTCTATTACCCCAACTAGAAGGCAATCTCTTTCTCTACTTGCTAAACAAATCTAAACAACACAAAAGAAATAGACACAAACATTCTACTCTTAAATATGAGGTTTATAATTCAGATTATAACAAAATAAATTGTTTCATGACAGCAAGGCCGGCTGAAGTTGCACGAACAGTCCAAGTAGATAGTGCTGACAGTTCATAATACATAATAGGCCTCACAGTGTGGCAACCATTAAATATTAAAAGATGTAAGTATAATTTAATATAATTGTCTTTTATAATTATGAAGTGAGTATATGATCAATTACAATTCCATGTTGGAATATTCCCAAAGTAGTAAAAACAGAGGATGGAAAAATCCATTATCAGCAACATGTCAGTAAGTCAAAGATCTCAGAAAAACTCTCAAAATAATATTATGATTGTTCACTTTAGTATCAATGAGGTACACTAAGGCATTAGGCATCCAAATAAGTATTCATAGGATTTTAGTAGCTTATGAACCCAGGGTCGTAAAAGATACCTCAACTTCAGGATCTGCAAGGTGAGCGGCTAATTTCTTGCTTTCAGCCCTAAATTGGTCTTCATCAATTATAACCTTTTAAAAAAAACCAAAGTTATACTATAATATCATAACTTTAAACTTTTGGTTCTGAAATTGGAAAATCATAATATGTGTACCTCAATCAGGTTATGGTTTTGGTGCCCATGGGGAAGAATCTTGTTTACGCGCCTACCGGGGAACTCTTCTGTCAGAGGAGCTTTAGAGTTGAGGTAAAATACTCTGGGAACTAGTATGGGAATTTTACGCATCATTCCTTCCACAACTACCCAAGCAAAACACTGACCAGGCAGTCCACTTGGCTCAAGCTGAACAATCTGATGTAAAAGAAAATTTAAATTTACAACATCGAGGAAGAGAAAGTAACCAAAAATTCCAAAATATATATATATACGAATGCATCACCTGCCAGTGACACCGCGTGAGTGCTAAGTCATGCCTCTCGAAATAGGAATTGACCCCAATTCTCCCTTTTTGTTTGTAATTGAGAATGTTGTGAGGCGCATCAGCACCATTTATAGGGTTGGACGTCCTAGAGGTGTCTAGCCTGGAAAAATAACATACCCAAGGGAATTAGCCATGCAAATCGACAAACTAAGCAAGCATAACAATTTTTCCACTTGTATGAGACAGCATGAAATAGATCTCATTTACTCGATTATCATGATCCATGGATTTACAGAGCCCCAACCCAATCATGTTTTAGAAAGAAGTTATGACCCAAATAATAAGATAGGATCTGTCTCATGTATGAGACCGTCTCACCCAAGAATCTCTCTTATTTTATGATAGCTCCCCCCTCCCCCTCACTGTGTGTAGAAAAGAAATACCTTTGACGTTTTCTCTTTTCCCGAGTCTCTTTCCATTTTCTCTTCCTTAACTCAAGCCATCCTTGATAATCTACTTCTTTGTCGATACTCTCTTCATAAACCTTGTGCAGTGGATGAGTTGGCTGTTTAGGTTCACTTCCATTACTATCATTTTGCTCTGCGCTTTCAACAGAAGTACTTGTTTCAATCTGATGCTGCTCTTTATTGATTCCAAAGGAACGAACAATAGGTTGAGGCCTCACAGGAGTTTTTCCAGTGCTCCTAAAGTCTTCCATGTCTGTCACATTATTTCCAACAGTTGCTTGATCATTGGTTTCAAGATTGCCACCCACTCCCACACCATCATCTTTCTGTTTTCGAGAGAAAATATCAACCAATTTTCTCTGACGAAATTTGTCATCTTTTTCACGAACTTTCTTGTGCAACCAATCAGGATGGATAACCCTTGGGACAGGATTTGCAACCTGAAAAATATGTGACTCAACTTCAGAAACAAACAAAAGAAAACAAAACAAGAATGCTCGGCAGCAGTAAATATCACCCCCACCTTTTGCATAGCAGCGGGAATTGTTATAATTTTTTGAATAGATGAACCAAGTCTCTGTTTGTAGTATGACCAATCAATGATCGACCTGATCCCAACATCTGATGAGACTTTGCACCACTTTTTGATATAGAACTTCATTATTTCTGCAAGTCATTTTGCTTACAGCATAAGCACTTTAATTATGTTACTACTATGTTGAGAAAAAAATAATATAGCTTCATCAACAATTTAACCTGGTTCAGTCTCAAAAATTGCAACCGGAACAGCACGCTCACTTACTGGGGTTCCCTGTTCAATGCGGCATGTCAATAACCTTGAAGCCAACAAAAATATGCAGCATTGAAAGTGGAAAATCAATGTAGAAAACACCAAAGCCCAATTCTAGGACAAAGAGTGAGTGCAAAGTATAAGCAACATATGAAACATACTACAGCTCCTACAGGCAACAATTAATGTCCGTTAATTATCCCACATCTATGATGCTAGAAAACTTCAAGCAAAAGAACCAGAGATGAAGATTCTAAATGCATAGGTGTAAAGCAAGTGGGATGCAATTTGTAAATTGTTGCTATCAGGAGCATGCGTAAACTTATCAAAAGAGTGCGTATAAACTCATCAGAGAGAGCCCACAAAGCCACTTTATGTTTAATCCTATCCCATAAGTCATCAATAGATTCGCATTTATCATAAAAAAATATTTTGTTTCTCTCAACCCAAGTTAACCACAATACCACTGAGACGGCAATCCTCCCAAGTATTTACCCTTTTTTGCTAATAGAGCCTCCCAAATAACAAAAAAGAAATATATCATTATAACAACAGATAACACAAAATCAATTTATATGTATCTAACAAGTTAATATTAGAATCTTACACATTATTTGGGCCAACTATTGAATGAATGTTATCATTTACAGGTTTGTCATCCAAAAGTACATATACCAAAAACAAACAAATAGCAACGTGCATTTTGTGGTATTGAAGGTCATCTTATAATTTTCGCTTAAGAATAAAATTAAAAGCAGAAAAACTTCCATTCAGCAAACTGAAGTGACTGCGCACACACCTTTGGTTCACATGCAACTACATACTGACAGAGCAATCCCTTGTCCTTAACCATCGCATCCCCTAGGAAATCAGCTAGGCGCTTTGCTGTAGTCACAGCACATGACTTTTGTTCACCATATTCTGCTAAGGACTTGCTCATTGTGCTTGATTCTGATATATAACCAAGCAATTCACTATCTGCAATGTCTTCTCCCTGATTCTGAAATTATATGAAATTATTGCTGTTATGACAGTGTTTAGTGAGATAAGCAAGTAATACACATGTACTGATGCTACTCAATCAATTCGATAAGAGAATCAAAAGAAAAATTGCAAGGTGATGCTTTTATTAGTTGTACTTGAAATGAGAAGAACATATTTCAGGGCAGTTTTACAAATGGACTTTTCAAACGATTCACAATCCATAAGAGTTTTGGAACAGAAATCAACGCAAAAGTTCCAGCATCTACAATGGTAAATAAGATTAAGAGAGAGGACTTTGACAAAAAGCAGTGTTGGGGATAATGTTGCAGTACATTTCAATTGTTAAAAGAAGACATTTCAATGTTAGTAACATACATCAAGAAGATCAAGCCAACGGTTTGCAACAGCAGCAACAGATGAATAACACTCTTCTAATGTTGACCCATGAAGAAACTTATCAAATAGCTCAGCCTGCAAAAAGTGGCAATTTGATTAAACTCATGAAGCCAAATCCATGATGGGAAAAGTTGCCTTCTTTAAAAGACATTAAACAGCTCTAATGTGGGGGTAAAGGCATTCCTAGAATGAGCCACTATAACAAGTAACTGCTATCCAACCTCAAGGTCTAAAATAAAATCATGAGTAAGGTAATTAAAATCTAAGGTTCTGGAACATGAAAATAAAGTAGATTGCCATAAAATATTATTATAGAAAAGGCCGTTGATTAAAGTGATACCTGGAAAACTTTGATGAGCTTCAGCTCGCCTCTACGTTTGATCTCAAACCCCTTCAGTTCAGCTAGAGTACCATCATCATTGAAAACGGCATATCGTTTCTTAATCAAAATCCCCTCCTCCTTCGAAGCAGGTATAATCATTGCCTATAAGCATAAAATTACACTCAAAACATCTTAAGAATAATATAATAAGACCAATAAATCAAAGACAGTGACCCAACAAAAGGGGGAAAAAACATGGGTTGTCTCATGTGTTATCACCTTATACGGTCCATCCACCTCAAACTCAATTGAACACTCACTATGCGTTGTATATGTCTTACTGACAGGATCCTTTAGTGTCTGCAAGAAACAGCAATTGACATTTAGTCTCTTTATTGTTAGATTTTCACTTCTCACGTTAGGGCAATAAATATGAAGGTAGAACTTATAGAAATACTGAGAAAAGATTTATTCACTAACCTGATATTGATCATTGGTATTGTTTCTAGCCACATCAACATTTAGCATGACACAAGGATATGATATTGTCAACTTCTTTTTTGCATCTCTACATATATGATCCATAAAATATGATCAGCATCAATCGAACAAAATTAAAACAAATGAAAAGCAAGTTGACAAGTGACAACCACTCCATAAATGAGTAAATACTCAAACATGATCTTTGATTCTTCAATTTAGTCATACTGAGTGTAGAATATAGTATAATTTTTAGCAGAAGAGTCAGAAAAGCAGCCATGTATTTCAGTAACTTAAAACGTACTTCGTCTTAAACGTGAAGTTCTCCGGGAATGACCCTGGTAGTGCACACCAGATACCATCAGTGTCTAATTCAAGAGGCCTCCCAATTCTTTCGACCAATAAGCGGGCATTCTGTATTATTTTTGCTCCAGTATATGTAACAACTCCAGCCATTTGCATGGAATACCATCTTGCACCCCTGGAAAATTTAAAATTTGACAAAGGCGTATAAGAATCCAAAAGACTCACAACTCTCAACTCTCAAGGCAGACAGAACTACAAAGAATAGAATTCTGGGAACACACTTGCGCATGACATATCCATAGAAGGAGTTGAGGATGCACTTATGGGCAAGTTGCAATGAATCATAAAGCACTACCATGTCCTGCAAAAGTAAGTTCATTGGAGTTTAGTTCCATTCAATAACAAGTTAACAACTTTATATTATTGTAAACAGGACTGAGAGATATTAATACTTGTGCTTCTTGGATTTTAATGGAATTTCCACTGGATTTTGCTTCTGACAAACGTCCCTTCCAGACTTTATTAAGCCCTTTGTATTCATACCTTCTATCTCGAAAGCTTAAGTAAAACAAAAGAGAGCATTCTTAGGTAAAACAAATAGGCCTGAATTTATTAAATTAAAATTAGTGAATACATGATAGCTCTCCCATAAAGAATATGAAGTAAGCTGATTTAAGTTGTCAAAAAAGAAAAATGATAGATAATTCTAGATGGTTACCTGCGGACAGTGTCAACATAGAATGGGTTTTCACGCATGCAGATCCCTGCTTCTCGAAGTTCAGTAATAGGTTTATTTAGTACTCTTTTATAAGCCTAAGAGTTGAAGAATAAATAAGATTTGTCACAAAGAACTTGTTTTGTAATCTAAATTAAGGAAAGCAGACAAGGATGTAAAGATACCTTTTGGCAGTATTTCTTTAGACGCTCTTTGAGTTTCAACTGTTGTTCAGCTTTAGGTAGGTCAATGAAAGATTTTGATAGTTTCCCATTCATGCCATCAACAAGCTCAGATTCAATTTGCCTCTTTATATGATAATAATCACTGGCATCAATATAATGCCACCATTTCATTAAAGAATACTTGTAGTAATTTCAATTAAATTCTCTAGAACTATAGTAGAGGAATAATAATTAAACCTTCTCTTTGCCGTATATGTCTCTCCACGCCAGACCCATTCTAGCTTCCTAAGACAGTTTTTGCCTGGACGATTGAAATCACAGGCAGTGCATATTTCATCCGTGACTATTGAGGGCGGCTAAAAATGGAGAAGAAACATAAGTTAATTCCACTATGCAATCTTGATTTATGAACATACAGTCATATGATAGCTTTATAATTATATACCAGATGTCAGCCTAAGTGAATTCAAGAAATGCATCAGTAATCAGTTTCAAGTTTCCAAGTGAGTAGGTTATCCATTGAAGCAGAAACTTTCTAATGCACAGATCAGCCAGCCACACAATCGAGTGCAAATCAAAACATTGGGCTAGAGTTTTGAAGATTGATTTGCTACTAAAATATATATATATATATATATATATATAGAAGTATAGAACCCAAGATTGGGTTTTCATATCAAGTAAAATTCGATACAAATTATTAGTAATCTGTTTTCACTGGGGTTGGCTTCATAAGAAACCAAACATTTGGTCCCATATAAATTCCTTGTATATATATATATTCTCTAATGAAAAATAAATGCTTGATTTAAGTGTTTACTGACTCATTCAGCTATTTTACTCATGGAAAATTTACAGTATCCTGTCATCTTTCACATGTAATGTGCTATTAGGTAATTTACCTAAATTAAGATAGACTCCCATAAACCAAGCAAGGTGTGAATCATATTCAGATGACAGGATGAAATCTTAGTTTGATATGCAAGTCTAAACTCGCTTTCTCCTTTGTGTAAACAATTAAACTTGAGGAATTAAATTCCCAGGAGCAAATATGTGGTAAAAAAGTCCCTTTGATTGATTACCTGAAGCCTGTTCGTCAAAATGATGTTTGGATACATTGCGGCAACATCAAGATGATATATGAGAGGGCCTTCTTCACGTATAGGCTGATCCCTCAAATTCACCAGCTGCACATCACAAGGCAGAAGCAAACGTACATTTGTAGGTCATGAGTATTGTAGGCCAATGCAATTTGTACATACTCACAGACTTGTGGATAGGGATGATGCTTAAAAAATTGAGAAGAAATCCATCTCTTGCACAAACCCATAAATGAACGTGGATATACATGATTAAATTATTAATAATGCAGGCTTCATGTAAAGGTCGCATTACCTTTTCCCTGATGTCATTCTTTACTTCTTCATAATTTGAAACAGTTTCTAGGTCCATCTTGCCTTCCACTTTAATAGCATATTGCAGGTCCCGATCAAGATTATCAAGTAATTGCTGTAAGGATAAAGTATTCTGCCTTCAGTAAATTCAACTCGCAAAGAAAGTCAAGAAGTCAAGTAGGGTACAAGCCTTCATGACAGAAAAAAAATGACCACAACATTTGACACATGGGTAAAATATAGTTTATGAGACATTTGACACATGTGTAAAAAATGACCACAACATTTGACACATTTGCTCAGATAAGATTTTAAGAGACAGCAGCCAAACTAGGCTATTTAGGAATTTATAAAATTCAATCAAAGTAGTGAAATATTTGACACAACATTCCACATGTGTAAAATATAGTTTATGCTGAGGCATTTCCTAATCCTAGATACAAATAAAATTGAACTTCGGAATTCCAAAGAAAAGCTATGCAGATTGTCTTGGATGAAATGCACCCGATAATTTGCATTTATTTCGAACAGTGCTCTTACGATCACCTCTAGCTTCTTTTTTCTCTTCCAGTAACTGAGCTTTATACAAAAAGAAGTTGAAAATCTACACTGAAGAGGAATTCAGATAGATAATTACCTCAAATGCAGATGGATCAAGTTTGAAACTTGTGGGAAGATCAGACCTGAAAACTCCACTTTCTAAGCATTCAACATGGCCACCAATATATGTCTCACTCTCAAGGAGTTGACTATGGTAGAACTTCTCAGGATCAGATTGGTGTTTATTTGGGCAGATAACATTTGCTTGGTATGCCTGCAAGCAATATAAAGGTCTAAGGAGGTCGGAAGTTGAAACAGCTGATCATTTGTTACCTTCTGTTTCTGATTTATTTATTTTCTTACTACTTATTTTTTATTGGACAACATTTTAGAGGGGCTAGGCATATAATTCGAAGTATAAAGCTAGTAAATGAGAAATAAAGATTAAATTAGAAAAAAATATGAATCATAAGTTTCAGCAATAACAGAACTTAGAGGGCTCCAAAGTACTCACCTGGACCATAAGAAGCATCTCACAGAGAGTCCCACTTCCTTTCCGTAAAACCTCATCTGGTGGCATGGGGATTATGGTTGCTAGAGAGAAAATAAAGGGGTGCACGTAGGTCATATATAAGTAGTAAGTTGCAACAGCATCAGAAACAGAATACGATGCCATCATCTGCAAAGACATCACAATGTAAAAAAGAGGAATTAAAATCAATGGAGTATTTCCATCTTGGGACACATGAAATGCTTTACTGGAAGTACTGAATGACAATCAGCTAACAAGTAGCTCGTTTCAGTAAGAATTGCTCATACTAACCAGATTTTAGATTTTATTTGATAGTTAGCCACATTGCTATTTGCTAATGCAATATTTGACCTTGTATTTTCCAGTTGGAAAATAATAATTAAATTGCATACATTTTAATCTGGGTGGCAAAAGTACACCAAAATCCTATGTGCAAACTATGTAATGCAAGTTCCACCGAGAACATAAAGAGCAGTTAACACCGAGGTCAAATGAGTCATACAAGTTCCTAGTTGACGATTCAATCAAGCACCCTAACTTTAAGTAGACCATACAGTTTAATTCCAAAAAATCATCTGGTCTACCTGGATAAAAAGGCTGAAGTCAAATAAACTTAAATAGTACAAATCCTCAGACATCCAAGGGATAATCGCTTAATCACCTATTTCTTAATTACCTGAGAATGATGCTTGGGCAAGTAGACACGCATAAATCACACTTCCACAGTTAAGACACAATTTCCTATGCATTAAGACCAAGATCAAATTGCTTTTCTTAATGTTGTCAAGGAAATTATAGACCTTTTATCAAAGAAATTGATAGATTGATAAACTAAGAAAAGTATGCTACATGATTTCTGTTGGTAACATTAAAAAGTGCATCCTCTAGTAAATGGCAAACTAATGGTTGGCCCATGCATTAAGAACAGATATGGAACCACACGGAACCATAGCATAGTGAATGTTCTTATATACAAGGAGTTGAACTTTTGAAATGACAACTCTGGTTGAATTGAATCTTCAACTTTATCATCAATAGTCAACAATATAGGTTTTAGGACCACTAGCAATGCAATACTTAGCATTTAAACCATCGAAGCATAACAATCTTTTTTAAAGGAAACTAGCATGAAGATGTTTAAGAGCTTATGTAGGTGGTGTCAATTTCTCTTCCTTATTTTCATGTGTACTTGTTTGTATGAAAGCACAAGCGTTATGATACTTTCTTTGCCCTGACAATCCAGAGAATAAGAATTGTTCGAAAAGAAAATCAGCTTCAATGCTCAATCTGTAAACTATACAATTCTATGCATGTTTATTCTATCCACTCATGTTGTATATAGTCAACTGCTGCAGGAGAACAGGCTTAGACTAAATTTGTCAAGCTCTAAATTAGTTATTTCCTTCCAGTTAAAGCATACGCCTTACCCATCATGGATACTAGTTCTCCATATTTATTTTGCTCCAGCTACAAACAAGCTCATAGTAAATATGAAATTTATCAGGAACATCCAAAAATGGTACCAATATTGATCTTCTTGAATGAAAAATATCAATGGGTCAACTTTTGTAGTGAAATAGAACATACCTGAGGTCTTTCTTTTGCGAAACGAACCATATCCTCAGGATTGACTTCCACCGGATCATAACCCAATTTGGCTTTTGTCACAGCCTGAAATATTTATAAACAAATGAGATATATACATATATATGTATATATATATATATATATATATTCTAAAGGGAAAATGCTAAATGCTGAACATGTTAAACCAAAATATGACTGAAATTGCACAGACCCAATACATCTCAAGTGATTAAATACAAACTAAACAAATTAGAAAGTGAATTGTAATGTCCTCAACAATATTTGAATCACGATAAGATTCAAAATTCATACACTGTAAAAGATATGAAAGCCATTTTACTAGGTATTGAAGAACATTCATATTGTTACGCACAGCAAAACACATAAAACTAGATTCCATGACATAAATTCAGCATCTCACTAAATCTAAATCACAAAAATGTGATATTATTATCTATCACGTTGAAGTTTAATTGCATTCTCAAGTAATTAAATACAAACAAAACAAATTGGAATGCGTAGCAGACAGGATTGCAACATCCTCAACCATATTTGAATCCCAATAAGATTCAAAAGCTATAGTATTTAAAAACGTTACATACGAATATACGATACACATAACAAAACACATAAAACTAGAATTCATGATATAAATTCAGCATCTCACTAAATCTTATTCACAGAACTGTGACATAATTATCTATCATGTTGGAGTTCAATTGCATTCACATCCAACAGAGCCACGTTGGTCCATTGGTAAAATGACAAAAGCTAGAAGTTCCTTATGCAGTATTCCTGGAAAATAAGAAACTAGCAACCCAATTATGAGTACAGAAGCATTAGAAAATGATTTAATGCCAATTTTTACAGTACCTGGGTCACTGTACAGTATCAGAAACCTCTCTAAGCTACTTCTTAAACAGAATAATCATTTTATGCAAGTCTCAACTGAGATGACTGATTTCTGCTTCAGTTATGATGTGAAGGAAATGTAATGAAATTGACTTCAGCCGTTTCAAGGAAATCAAAAGTAGAAGCAATATTCGGGTAATGAATTATGAATCAGAAGTTCGGAAAGAAAAAAATGCACCTTCAAGCCCTGGCTGCCTTGAGGGAGATAACTGTCACGTTTAACCCATGCAAAACAATCCAAGTGGCAAGCAAATTTGGCACGACATTCACCTTGAATTTTGTCACACCGAAATCCAAGTTCCTGCAATTCAAAAGTTGCAAGGGATTTGAGAAATATATTGGGTTTTTCAGAACCAAGTGGAAAAGTAATTTGCAAATAAAATGACATAAGAACTAGATCAATTTCACTACCAAAGCTTTGAAGTGATTAATAATATAATCATGCAAGAAAAGTAGTCCCAGAGCCAAACATGCAACTGAATATGCACGCATGCACACACGCATGTAATAGTAATACATTTCTGATGTATACACCACCAGAATCATGTAAGAGACGATATCACGTATTGGACATGTGAGCATGAGACAGGCAGGCACAAAAGCTTAAAAAAATCTGCATCATTTATTGATGATCAATTTTGCCACTGGAAACGTTAAAAATAAACAGTGGGCAGACATTGACTTAAAATTTTCAGTGCAAGTTAACAACAGATGGCTTAGATCATGGAAAAAAGTCTAGCATGACAGCGTACTTCATTCATGTTGTAACCATGATGCGCTGCCCTGGATTCCAGGAATGGCCAATCGAAAAAGTCGCCATTGTATGTGACATATATACCAGGCTTTACATCTTGCATATGGGTAAACCATTGCCTTAGAAGTCCTTTCTGTGAAAAGTTTCAGAGTCAGAGTTATACAAAATTGTGTTTTAATTGTATATAACATGATATTAAGACCTTTGTTACCTCATCTTTCACGTTTTTCACTTTGAAGCAGCCTTCAAATTCTGGTTTGGGAGTGTACTCTAAATCCTCTACATCCTCCCCGACGCACTGCAATTGTTTAAACACGCAAATAATTCTTAAAACAGCAGTCATAAAAATTTATCTAACCTGCACATATTGAGTAAAATCATTTTTATTGCTGCAAATGACATCAGTGCCACTAGAATAGGCTAATAAAACTATTCATTAAGAAGATATGTAATGTCAAAGATCAATCTTATAGTATTGCTCTAAAATTCACACTGAATAGATCCAAAAATATGGCTACAGAAGAAAGACTGGTTCTACTTATTGGGACTAAATCTGAAATGCTTGCATGTGTCTATGGTAGGAGTCCAGAAATATCAGTTCCAAACTTTTTGCCTACACCACCTAACCTTAAGAGGAAGAAGCGGGAAATAGATAGAGATACAGAAAAGAAAAGAAAGAATGGATGAATGAATGAATGATCGAATGGTTGCAATTCCTTAACCTAAGACGGTCAATAAAAACATGGATTCTGAAAATGATTATTAACAGATATTAAAGCTTGTTTAGAGCAATAATGAACATTAGTCTGCTCATTTACCTCTCTATTGATGATGAGGTACCCTTGGCCATCAATCATGTATGAAATCATCATGATAGAATCATATTCAGCATCAGGAAATTTTAAAGGAAGCTTTGTGGTCTCAATATCAAAGGCACAGACATGAACTTCTGCACGTTGCAACAGATCTGTCCTCCTTTCTACTGTAATCTCAGAACTGGATACACTTACATCATACCACAGTCCGCTCCTTATATCTGAGTTATGTTAGCTCAAATAAGCAACAGATAGAATGTATATGTAGCTCAGGAATCCACAAGGAGAAAAAGAAAGAAACTCCAGAAACATGAAGAAGCAAATTACCGTTGTCAATGGCAAAGCGAACATGATAAGGAACATCAAATTCACGAAGATCATTAATACAGTCTATGAAATCTTGAGGCCGTTGTTTGCTGCCCAATCAAAACATCATCAGATTTAGACAAAGTTATATAGTTAAGACTTTACGCAAAAGATCAAGTTTTGGAGAATAGGAATATAACTAATGAATAGGTAAGCCTAAAAGAAGATTATATTACCTTTTCCCAGACAATATTGACTCATATGCATCCTCGGCTTCCAGCTTTGCTTGGTTTCTTTCAACAACATGAACGAGATCCTTCTTCACTTCCATTAGTTGTTGAACAGTATCAAAAGATATCTTTAAATAACGTTTGTGCAGACCTGAGAGGTGATTTTTCTGTTGCAAATGGATATATTAATCAGCAAAATGATTTACTGTGAATACTCAAACTTTTAGGGAAATTTGTAAAACAAAAAAATGCCACCCATTTTAATTTTTTTGAGATGGAAATTTTGTGTGATAAATAATAAATTGGCAGAAAATGATGTGCAGAATTTGTAGCTTCAATGAGAAAAATGAACATCTAAGAAAATATAGTAGTGGTTCGATTTTCTTACAAGATCAAGATCTTCTTTCTCCACAATTACAATGTCCGCAATTTGGCCTTCGTAACGCCTTCTCAAGTATGCCTCAACGTCCATTTCCATTTTATCCTACGATGACATTAGCACAAACTCCATAATTAAACAGTCAAGGATGGATAACCCCCTCTTGACAGTAAACTTATCTGTAGCATTCAAGTATGCATTTACTTACCTTGGTGGCGGCATAAAAATAAGGCCGGAACTTATACTTTGCTTTAAACATCGAACCATCCTTCAAGCAGAGCATTCAGCAGAAATTATATTAAGAAACATACAAATTTTCTTCCAAATGAAATTATTAACTTGTTCCTCTAAAAAACAATGGAACTTACCTGGCATACAAAATATAGATCGACGCAACTGTACACCCTATTAGTTTCCCGATCCTCCCATGACGACTATTTCGAAAACCACATCAAATTTATTTTAAATTAGTTGTCAATCAAGTAAAGTGTAACAAAATGAGGAACGAATTTAGAATAGGGCACTAACAGAGGCGAAAGTGAGTAACCAGCCAAGGCGTTTATCTCCTTCGGTGAAGAGATCGAAACCGAGCTTGGACTCGAGCTGCTCCTCCGCGTTTAAAATCAGCTTCTGCTTCTTAGAAATTCGAGAATCTCTCCAGTCTCTCCTCCGATTATCGCCGCCATTCATCTTCTCTAGTTTTCAGAGGATAATTGTGTATTATGTATAAATTAAAGTGGGGAAATGTATGAACTAGAATAGAGAGATTTGTAGAGTTGAGTAAAGAGGGGAGAAAGAAAGAGAGAGGCGGGGTTGGGGTACAGAGATTGTTTCCCGCGCTTCAGAATTATGGTACTTGAAACACCGTATTTGCCCTTAATGGGCTGACTGGGATGTCGGTCTGTTCACTGGCCCAATTATTTCACACATATGCCCCCATTGAGGCCCAATTGAGTAGTTCGAGTTGAGAGCAAACCACCGATTGATGCACCCCAAAATTTGTCAATGCAACATTTCTCGAATTGTCCTAAATACCTTTTTGTCTTTAAAAAAACATTTACTAACAACACCTTACTTTAAAATTCTAATTTCTCTTATTCTTCTTTTTCTCCTTCTCTATCTCATAATGACATGCGCAAAACCGAACCGCCAAACCGCAGGTTACGGTTTAAAAACCGAACCGTAACCGAAAAATGGCGGTTTGATTACGGTTTGGCATTTTGACAAACCGCAAACCGCCGTTTTGGCGGTTAACCGGCGGTTTGGCGGTTTTTTATTAAAAAAAAAATTTAATGAATTTTTTAATACATAATTCTTCTATTTTTAATGTATAAATTTAATTTATATAATTTTTATTAAATTCTAGTAATGTATTTTCTAAAAAAAATGAGTTAAAACGAACGAAAACGGAGTGAAAACGAGCGAAAACGGAGATAATATTTAAAAAAAAGGAATAAAATCGCCAAACCGGCGGTTTTCAACCGGCGCCCATGTTCGCGGTTCGGTTACGGTTCGCCGAAATCGAAAACCGTAATCGAAACCGGCGATTTTCAACCGGCGCCCATGTCTAATCTCATTTCTTCTTTCCCACTCCTTTCTCAGTCGTCGCCCCTGCTGCCCAGCGGTCGACACCCCGTCTCCGCCACCCTTCCTCCCTCACGTAATAGAAGAAGAAGAAATCTCCTTAACCCCTAGCCCTCCTTCGAATAGAATGTGTTTAGTAAATAATTCTTTAGAGAGAAAAATGTAATTTGGACAGTTTATGGGGAATGCATCTAACATTCTCTTAATTAAGTAGAGGGAGGGAGTGCAACAATCTGGGAAGTGCGATTAACAAATCTGGAGGTGCAAATAGCCGTACCCTTAAAACTATCAAAACATGTACTCCCTTCATCTTCGAATTATTTGCACGGTTTGACCGGCACAATTTTTAAGAAAAAAAATTTAGTGGTTGGTGATGTAAGATGAAAAGGAGGTATTTTAGGTGATCTGATGATGAGGTGTAAAGTAAAATGTATGTAAAAAAAGAGTGACAATTTTAAAAAGGGTTAATTGAGAAAAAAATCACCATCTTTCATTCAGTTGCAATATAATCTAAACCTTTGAAATATTGCAATTAAATCACAACCTTTAATATTTTTGGCGAATTAGACTTTCGGGCAGCACACCTTGTGCCCGAATCTGATGTGGCAATTTTAATTGGCCCCCTGTACATATAAAGACGTCGTTTCATTAAAAAATATTTTTTATTAAAAAAAAGACTTAAATAAAGCCAAATGATGTCATTTTTTATTTAAAAAACCAACTAAATAAACACCCAAAATAAATAAAAGAATTAAAATACTAAAATCCTAAAAACAAGAACAGAGATTAATTCGGCCAACACCTTCTTCTCCCACGCGACTTCTCACTCTTCTTTCTCTTCTTCTCACAGCGATTTCTTAATCAATACTTGAATTTTGTTCAAAATTGTGATCTTCATCACTCATACTTCTGTTATTTCATTTATTTCCATTCAAAAAATGACCCTATTTTCAATTTTCCCAAATCGAACCCTACAGAAACGCAGCTAAAAATTAACTCTCAATAATTGAAAGAACTCATCCATTTAATGAGAAATCTTTGATGTTTATGACTGATGAGAACCCAGGTAGAAGGTTATGGAGGTATTGCTTTAATAAGGTGAGAGATGTGGGGTCAATTTTACTCCAGTCTCTGTAATATTGTAAAATAAAAAAAATATTATTTCATCAGAAACTGGAGTGCGTATATTTCAACTTTTAAGTTTTTCGTTTCTGCAGATATATGAGTGATGAAGATCACGATTTTTTTTTTTACCATTGATGAAGAAATCGCGTGAGAAAAAGAGAAGAAGAGTGAGAAAGACATCGCCGGGAAGAAGATGGAGTCGGCCGAATTAATCTCTTCTTGTTTTTAGGATTTTAGTATTTTAATTTTTTGTTTATTTTGGTTGTTTATTTAGTTGATTTTTTTTTTAATTAAAAATGTCATTACATCATTTGATTTTATTTAAGGTTTTTTTAAAATAAAAATTAAATTTCCATATCAGATTCGGGCACGAGGTGTGCTGCCCGAAAGTTCAATTCGCCAAAAATATTAAAGGTTGTGATTTAATTGTAATATTTCAAAGGTTTAGATTAAATTGCAACTAAATGAAAGGTGGTGATTTTTTTCGCAATTAACCCTTTTAAAAATAAAATGATGTTGGGAGGGTATTAAATTTGCGGGGCATTTTCATATTAAGAATGTGCAAATAATCATGGGGGGATGGAGTATTTTATAATCAGATGTTTAATCTAGTAAATTAAAAGCGAATTAATGTATTGAGATCACGTGTTTCAATTTTGGTGTTCCACATCTTATTTTATTATATGGATGATTGACATGTGTCATATTAAAAAATAATTTATAATACTAAAAACGACACGTGTTAAAAATTTAACAGGTGGTGGAACATGATACAGGGAGATATATCAAGCCAATCAAATACATGTGTGTGTTACCCTTAAAAAAAAAATACATGTGTGTGTTAAAATGAAAATACAAGTTTACGAAAAGTGAAATATAATTAGGATTTTATCAAGCAACATATTGATCAATTAATGTCTACACAGCAATGATATTCATACTAGGCATCAGATTTCTATTTGGAAATAAACAAGCTTTACGTACGTAAACAATGAAACTAATTGAAATTGCTTAAACAAATAAGTATTCAAATGAAATTAAAGAGAACGAGTCTTAGGCTTCTCAAGTAGAAGAATATGATCATGCATACATGCTTAGCCAAAAAGGCATGCACAGCTTCGTCTCGAGTCACTTCAAACAATATTTGGCTAGTCCTTGAAAATGAGTGTTCACAAAGTATTCATCCCATGTAATGCACTTTGGATCAAAATTAAGCATGTTCATGTTGCTTCCTGTTAACCTCGCTCGCAAGTTCTCAGTGTTGGCATCGTCAAAACTGCAACAAAAAGAAAAAAAATTGAATTATACAAGTGCATTTTAACCTTAAATTCTAATATTCAATGCATATATACTCTAAATTATTGTACGTCTATCACATCTCTAAATTATTTGGATATGAGACAGATTATTAGTATGAGTGCTATGAGTGTAACGTACACTGGATCACGAGTCTGAATTATATGTACATATAGACGGAAGACAGACTCTCACACATTATATTCAAATTAGTGAAAGGTATGAGCAAGGAAAACATACATTGCTTCCGAAAACAAGTAAGGTTTGTAAAGTTCTGCAAGACGCAAAGCTTGGTTGACGCTTCTTCTTGCGTTCGTGTATGCACTTTCAAAATAGTTCCAAAATAGCATATTTATCCATTCAAGTATCTGGAAGAAAAAAAAAAAAAAAAAACAGTGATTAATTGTACTCATGTTACATTACACTTAGCTTGGTCTGACGTGAAAATTACTTAATAAATTGATAAAATTATATAAATATAATAAATAATGTTTTTAAGAAGTAATTATTACCTTGAGAAATGGCAAGTAGCGGAATGAAATATAATTGTGAAAGCTGGTCATTGTATTCAAGATTCTAGCCGGTGTTACTGAAATAGGATTCCTTGTGCTATCAAGTAATGGATGTTTAGATAAATAAAGTTCCATTAAGAACTTGGTCTCTGCATACGTGACGGGGTTCTGTCGTGATGAACCAACATGATACACCACTAAATTTTGTTTATCTTTCGAATGGAATGCTATTGCCGCAACCATACAGTTCACCACCATGTCTCCTGGTATCTGCATGCATATCATTATAATTATTAATTCTTCAATTTATTACATTACTTATTTGTCTATTCTTTTGCATTTATTGAAACGAAATCATTAAAAACACGTACAGTACGTATGTGCTTTAATAGATAAACATTAATGTGCTTGATAATTATGAGTAGTACTAATTTAGTGTAAAACATTATTAATACTGATTGTATCTTACCATGTCCAGTATTGAGTCGGGATCACCAACGAAAAACTTCAATTTGCCTTTCCCATATGCAGCAAAGATAGCATCCAAAGTTCTATACATTTGTAAATTATACTAATGTGTTTAAAAAAAATTGAGAGAAACGTGTATAAATAAATTCTAAAAATGTTACTCAGTATAAAAAAAATATACAGAGAAAGATGATTAGAATTAATTAATACCTTACACCTTCAATCCAACCAGGAACTGGGTCACTAAAAATGCTTGTGATAATAGTTGGACGTAATATTATAACATTAGCCTTTTCCTTGAACTTCTCCAAAACCATCTCCCCCATTGCCTTTGTAAATACGTACGTGTTTGGCCATCCATGCAACATTGCTCTGATACATATATATCACACGAATTTAGTACTCGATTTCAGTCTAGCTATAACTATTCGAATCTTAAGAGTGAAAAATGTTTTTTAGCCCGTAAGTTGGGGGGTTGTGTTTTAATAAGAACAATAATTTTACGAATTTGTGAATTTAGGACAATGTGTTCTAAAATTGCAAATGTATGGCAATCAAGTCAGAATTAACCAAAATCGGGTTCATCCGCACGCTTGTCAACACATTGACAGATTTATAGCTAGGATTGTAAATGTAGTAAAATATGTTTTTAAAACGTGTAAATGTACGTAGAATAATCGTGCAACTCATGTGAGATTTCATCCTAGCTAATTTAGACTTATTAGATTGTTCTACAATTACAGATTTCAAAACATAATGTCCTACAATTACAAATCCCTAAAATTATTGTTGTTAAAACACAATCTCTAAATTATAGTCCGTCCTCAATAACATTATTCATAGCCCATCATAACATACAAATTAAAAGTGACGAAGTATATATAGACGATACCTTTCCATGCCCAAATCCTTCATAGTTGTCGCAATTTCTTTATCGGTTGAGTTGAAAGCTTGAAGTGCTCTTAATCTTTCCTGAATTATGGTTTCCTCGATGTTGATGTCTAAATACGTAATTTTAGCTCCCGGAAGTGTCTCACCCGTATGGAGTGGCTTCTCTAATATGAGTCCCGCCCTCAAACCGTGCACAAAAGCTGCAAATTAAATGCACAAAGTATATATTATGCTGGAAACTTTATAACGTAAATAATTATTGAATTGAATTGAAAAATAATCTAGGATGATCGAATTTTATAGCCTAATTAATCGAAGTGTAGGTTTAAAAAATAAAAATTTATCGAAGTGTACAACTCACAAGATTTATATATAATTTGCCTAAAGAAAAGAAAAGAATGACATTACATTAGTTTATAAACACTAATTACAAAAACTTGATTAAATTAATGGTCTGATGAAACTCATGTTGTGACACGATGTTAGCTTTATTTCATTAGAATGGGATGATTAATATATATAAACCCATGAGACAGTCTTAATTATATATTTCATTAGAATGGGATGATTAATATATATAAACCCATGAGACAGTCTTAATTATATACTCCGTATAAGCTAAATACTTTTCCATTAATAAAAAATAATTAAATTAGTAACTAATTAATTACCGGTGGACACTTGAAGAAGCATCTCTAGTTTTGAACATTTTATGGCAAAGTCTCGGACATGCATGGCTCCCAATACATTGATTCCAAACGCCACGTCATACCTGTTTTAAAACCAAACTGTAATTAGACAGATCAATGTGCATCACCGAATGTTTACATCTTTATTTGAACTCAAGTATATATTAAGCTTCCGTTAATTAATAGGTATATATGTTAAAGATATATATATATGGTCAGACTCGAATATTTTTACTAGTTTAAATTAAATCTCAAATGGTGTGTGTTTTGACGTGTTGAATATAAATTTATTTTAAACTTTATTATACATCTATCTTGTGAGGAATTAATCATACATCTTTGATTAATCCACCCTATCTATTGGGGCTAATTATATAACTTGACCTAATCTTCCACCCACTATGTAGCAACAATGTCTAGCTTGGAGTCAATTCAATTGCATTGAATTCTCCGTTTGACGTATATCTAATTTATTTATGAAGTTAGCTCAACCATAAAACTTGTGAAGTAAAAAAAATTATATTAATGCTGACAATGATGAAATTTAATAGTACAATAATTGTAAAATGTCAAACGTGTTTGGAGACCGCTCCACTAAATGCATTGATTTTACCTACTTATCTTTCTAACTTAATTAATGATAAATTTTAATTTAATTTGTCGCTCATCAGATTGTCTCAAAACAGAATGTTTTTGTATTAACAATTATATATATATAAATATATACACACCTTTCGTCGAATTTGGTAATTGCAGCTGAGTTGATAACAATGTCTATTTCTCGCCACATGATTTCTCTTAGATCTGAATCAACTATCCCTAAATCCTCATACTTAATATCACCTGAAATCGGAATAACTTTTGAGGAAATAATTGAGTCGAAATCTTCTCCACATTTTTCTCTTAGAACTTGAAAAAGTTCAGTGTCCACGACCTATAAATCAATAGAAGAATTAGTATATACTTTCCTTTGTAATTATTAATGTTGATAATGTCAATGACAAATATTTTTTTTAGCATGGGGCCAGTTCATACAGAGCGTAAAATGGGCAGTGAAATTGCTTTTACGGGATTAGTCAGTCCTTGGACTGAATACTCGAAACTTTAAAAAAAAAAAAGTCAAAAACTTGTGTGAGACCGTCTCACGGATAAAGATCCGTGAGACGGATCCCTTTTAACCCACATTTTAAAATTTTGGGTAGAATAATTCTTTTTGTTTACCAGATTTTTTGTTTGTAAAAAAAGTGATAGTGTACGTTTAATTAAAAAGTGATAATGTTTTTAACAAAAGTGACTATCACTTTTTATTCAAATATTATCACTTTTTACATGAGGGTTAAGGGAGACATGTCTCACAGATTATCTCATTCCGTGAGACGTCTCACCCAAGACTAGCCAAAAAAGGAAAAAAAAACTCGAATATATTGTAGTAGTGTTTTTACCTCTTCTTGCAAGCGTTGTTCAACCGTTTTTTTGGCTGATTTTCGAATCAAAATAAATATTTTCTTGACATTGGGTTGAAGGCGAAGTATCTTTTCTACAAAAACTGTGAAAGGAAAAAGAGAAATGGTGGTAAGCAAATTAAATTATATGTAGATGTGTACATGATAGAGAGGATCTAGAGAGAAAGAGAACTCTTTGCTAGAAATCCAGTTGCTCCTGTAATAAAAATGGTTTTGCCCTCGAAGTACTGAAGAAGTTTGCTTTCTTCCATTGCTATATATATTGAATGCAAAATGCGATAATAAGAGAGAGTGAAAGTGTGCTGATTTACAACATGTCACATGCCCTTTATATAGAGTCCCTTGCATGCAATATTCTAATTAATGTTATTCATAGGGAGTTTGGTAAAATTTGCAGCATTATTTTTGTTTTATATGGATTTTGGTTACAATTTGTTGACATTTGTGTATATTTGATATTTGTTGACCGACATATGTACCTAGGGGGTGATTAATTAGGACCACACTTTTTATCGTAGGCATAATTTCAGAATATACAGTCGCGTGTAATTGGCAAAAAACACAATAATTATTATATTAATTGGTTTAGGTATGAAATTAATTGTAACACGCATTATTGGAGACACAGCACAATTATTATATTTTATTCATATATTGGTTTAGCTAGGTATGAATAATTAATTGTAACACGTATATTATTGGAGGACAAGACTATTAATAATCACGTTGAGGCTGACTTCATTAAAAATAGAATATATGTATGTTTATATGCGCAGCATAAGTATTTAAAGTATATAATTTCGTTGATATCCGTCATATAATTAAAATTCACAAAAGAATGATAAAAAATAAAAAAATAAAATCATAAAACAATAAGTTTAATTAGTGTACGTGAGTATGGGTGTCCACGGGTCTAAAACCTGATCGGATCTGAACTGGTTTGGATCGAGATCGGAATCCACTCAAATGGGTGGATCGGAGATCGTACCTGAATCAATCCGGTCCGGACCGATTTTTTTTTTTTTTTTGTATTTTTTAGTCCATCTATACATATATTTTTTTAAGTTTAATATAACAAATTAATACAAAATATTCAAAATCAATACATGTAAAAATACTTTAGGTACCTCCATAAAGAAAAAGAAATATATTTATATTATACAGATTCATTTAAAAATCTTAAATTTTATCCATGTTTTAAATTTTTAATAATAATTTTTTTTTTTTGACAAAGTCTAATAATAAAATAGAAAATTAAATCTGGGTTTCTAGTCCGAGACCGATAAATTTAGATTTTAGATCGAACCGAACTAGAACCCGAAATTCTAAATTTTGATGGAACGAGAATCGAATAAAAAATTAACTGATGAATCCGATTCCGATCTTTTTTTTTTTTTTATCCTATCCTTTTTTGCACACTACTAAATGTGAGACATGCTAATGGATCAAGAGAGACTTTCACTTTCATATTTGAATCCTATCATGGATTGTCACATGTAAATGTTTGTCTTTAAAAAAACCATCATTGCGTCTATATTCAATCAAATGATGTTTAAAGGATATAATGGATAACTTAATGACTGACGGGAGAGTATATGACAAATTCTTGTGTGAACTACTTTTATTTTATACGTTGACACATTTCTTTGTGGTAACTTTGTTTTAGACTTTAGGCACCGTTATGTGGGGCAAGGTTTCAACATAAAATCATGCATAAAGGGTGGAAAATATATCTGAAGTTTGGCCAACACACAGAGCTTTAGAGATATTTAGGGCCAGGAATGAAATTCTAGCTTAACTTCAATTAATGTGTTTGGCTATGTTTGAAAATAGTAGTATATACGTATTTAAGTTAGCGGTAACAGTGACGGAGCCAGAAATTTTTCGTAGGGGCCCAATTAACATTATTATAAAAAAAAATATATATGTACTCATTATTTTTATTAAAATTTCATATTATAAAATTGTCAATACGTCACATTTCATTAAATTAAATTGATCGGATAAGTTGACTTTTGCTATATTTTGGTACAAATTAATACTCCCTCCGTCCCGTGATAACTTGCACATTTTAACCGATTCACTTTAAAAAACAATTGAATTTAGTGGTGTAGAGTCAAATAAGAAAGCGTATTTTGAGTGATTTGATAAGGTGTAAGGAGGATTTAGTAGAATGTAAAATAGATTTAGTGAAATTTATGATAAAATGTAGACCCAAAATGAGTGACGATTTTAAAATAAAATGATGTTCGGATATATATTAATTTTATGAATTATTTTTATATAGAAGTGTGCAAATAATTATAAAATAGAGTATTAATTTTAATATGTGTGAAATTACCAAAATACCCCTAACAACTCGAGTTCGGTTCGACTTGACTTGCTAAACGATTTGAGCTCGAACTAGTTAGATATTTGATTTACTAAAGAGCTGGCTCGAACTTCACTTACTAGACTCGTTATTTTTTTAATTCCATTAGGCTCGACTTGACTGGATAAACTTGTTAGACAGTTAGACTCGTTAACGAATCAAGTTGAACTCGTTTTTTGGCTCGTCAACGTTATCGAATCGAGATAAGAGCTTAAGTCGAACTCGAATTTCAAGTACTTGACCCAACTCGAATCAAGTTACCGCTCTTTTACAGCAAATTATGTGAATATTTACTGTACATGAATCGACTTTCTTTTTTCTTTTTTGGCTGTACATGAATTAGTCAATCCCCCAGTATAGTATATTATTCAAAGAAATATTAATTAAACAATTTTAATGATATAATGTAAATTGATTGAAAAAAATTGATTCCAAGTCTTTATGGTTTTCCTATAATCTATTTGACTGTGTTTCAATAAGTTCCATTTTTTTAATGAAAAATAAAATACATTCTAGCTAGTCACTCATGTTTTTTTTTTAAATATAGTCACCCATACACTTTTACGGTTTTACCGTGACTTTTTAGAACCCAAAATTTTATATATTACTCGTCCATTTCGAAATAATTTGTACATTTTTCAAAAGAGGAGAACTTACACACTTAAAAATTAGAAACTCCATCATAAATTTAATCCTCATAACATTTATAATTTTAAACACGATATCTCAGTACTTTTTAGTTCACACATTCATGTGCAAATTAATAGGTGAGGAAAGGTAGTTTAGTGTTATTCTATAATATTCTCTCCGTCCCAATGCATTGGACTGATGGAGGGTGCTCTATCATAATCTTATTTAGTGAATATTATACTTTCTAATGTAGTTAATGTATATGATTATATTAATAAATAAATTAAAAAATATTACTAGATCTATATAAAAATAAAGAACATTTATAAAGAAAAACAAGTCTGTAATCGAATCCAGCCATATATATCAAACCAAACCAACAAGTACTGTATATGAATGCTTGAATCTTGCACTTGACGCGATTGTTGAAAAGATGGAATTTATGAAGGGAAACCCAAAGTACTTTCAATTCAATTACTCCAACGCCCGAATTTCTTCTAAAGTTACTTTGCAAGTGGGGATATGTGATATGTCAAATCTAATCACATGCTTCACATGGTCGGCGCATGTGACGTCAGACCCTACAACAATGAACCATATACAGCATTTATTTTCTTTACAAAGGCGTGTATGATTTTCTTTACGTCTCCTTGTTTCCCTTAATTACTAACTAATTTGAGGTTACTAGCTACCTAATTTGAGGGACATGTTTCACCGTTAACTAATGAATACTTCACTTAAATCATGAACAAGACAAGCTAGTGAGAAGATCAATCATAAAATTAGGAGGCTCGATCCAAGTATAAGAGTTAGTGAAGAATCTTGGGGCGGTAGCAAATGAATGTGTCACAGATCGAATTGATTAAACGGGAATATATTGGACACCATAAAAATTAAACTGGCTTCAAATAATGTCACAACTGTTTACATAATCATCAAATGTTGTGACGCTATCTGCTCCTCCCTTGATAACGTCTGTAAACCAATAAATTTAAAAACCTGCAAATATAAAAATAAAAGAAGGTGATAAAAATAAGATAAACATATTTTTATTAAAAATTTGGGGGTACAACTCTCGTTGGTCTCTTGATTCCACTCTCTAAACATAATTTGATACCGGGGTCTCAGCGACTTATTCTGGATTTAGAATTTAACCTACAATTTGGTAGTAGGGAGTTGATGGAGTTAACCTACAATTTGGTAGTAGGGAGTTGATGGAGTCGTTTGTGACGTATTCCATCAAACTCGATTTAGGGAGTTGATGGAGTCATTTGTGACTTATTCCATCCGCTTCTGCCTAAATTCTATTTTCACTATCCTATTTATAAGAGATGAACTACTTAGAGAGCAAGAAAGACATATTCAAAAATCCAGGAAAGAGATAATTCTTCAATTTTGGAGATATTATTTTATATTTTTATCTTCAAAACTAGGATTTACATAATATTAGACACGTTTAAAATTTAATAAAATTTCAGTGTCTACAAATGCCCCCTCGAGATCTGTTGTAGAGATCTATGTCGAATGCAACTTGATCTCGAAATCTTGATGTAGAACTCAAAAGTTGATTTAGCATGCCCCCAACGGTGAATTTGACATGCCCCCATGAAATTCTGCATACATGAATATTTGGAGAGTGGAGATGAAGAGCGAAAATCGTTCCACCGGGCGTGCCAATTTGTAAACACAAATTCGTGAATTAAATATAAAAATGCGAAAATGCGAACAATTTTATTTAATTTCGGATTAAAACCGAGTATTTTTTGGGTTACAATCTCTAATTTCTCCTCTGATTCTCTCTTCTTGAACTTCACTTGAACTTCTTGAGCTTTTGGAGCTGGATCCGCAGCCGAATCCTTTCTGATCTTGTATTTGGGGCTTTTATAACGTTAATCCAAAGGCTTAGCACTGTATTTTTGGATTAAACGTTGAATTTAGGGACTTTTGTGATGAACGTCGTTGAAGATCGTTCTTGATCTTGGGACTTTGTAACGTTAATCCAAGGGCTTGACGCCGTATTTTGGATTAAACGTTGATTTTCGGGACTTTTCAGGACTTTTTCGTTGAAGATCCACGAAGAACTTTGAAGAAACGCCGAATCGAAGAGGCTTAGCACCTTGATCTCCACTCGAACACTGCTTCTTGCTGCTTTTCACGAAGAACGCCTTGAAGAAACGCCAAATCGAAGAGGCTTAGCACCTTGATCTCCAATCGAACACTGCTTCTTGCTGCTTTGCACGAAGAACGTCTTTGAAGCTCCTCCAATTGCTGAAGAACACTCTAAAATCTCTACAGAGAATTTTAGAGCCTTGAATGCTTTTGATTTGTTGATTATGAAATGGGTGAAATGAGGCCTCTATTTATAGGTGTAGAACCTAGGGTTTTTTATGGGCCAATGAGATATTTGTGCAAGTGGTTAGGGCTTAATTCAAATTTTGAATTACTTTATGGGCTAAGAATATCATATCTGGGCTCAATTTGATTTGTTGGACTTTAGAGGCACATCTTCATTTATGGGACTTTAGAGGCCCATCTTTATTTATGGGACTTTAGAGGCCCGTCTTGATTTACTGGACTTTAGAGGCCCGTCTTGATTTACCGGGCTTTAGAGGCCCGTCTTGATTTACCGGACTTTAGAGGCCCGTCTTGATTTACTAGACTTTAGAGGTCCAAAGGAATTTAAAATTTAGGTGTCTACAAATGCCCCCTCGCATTTCGTTCACAAGAACGTTTGTCTTCGAAGTGGACGAATTGCGAAATTATTTCAAATTATGGAGCAACAAGCAATTTAGGCTCGTGCGTTTATGGAGCAATAAGCAGTTTAGGCTCGTGCGTTTATAGAGCAATAAACAGTTTAGGCTCGTGCGTTTATGGAGCAACAAACGGTTTAGACTCATGCGTTTATGGAGCAACAAGCAGTTTAGACTCATGCGTTTGTGGAGCAATAAGCAGTTTAGACTCGTGCGTTTATGTAGCAACAAGCAGTTTAGGCTCGTGCGTTTATGGAGCAACAAGCAGTTTAGGCTCATGCATTTTTGGAGCATACTTGTTTTCTTTACGCGTAGTAGCGTTTCAAAAACTTTCCGTTCATAGGACCAATGTATACGCCGTCTTCAGAAATCAATTTGTAGGCGCCATTTGTGTAAACTTCCTTAATTTGATTGTCTTCAATTGTGACGTGATTCGCCGTTGTTTCACTTTCTTCTAGCAAAATTTTCCCTTCTTTGACTAGCTGCATAATTTTCTCTTTAAGTATAAAACAGTCTTGGGTTGGATGTCCTACCAATCGATGGTACTTGCAATATTTGGGGTCGTCCGTTCACCCAGACGCATCGGGTTGTTTCATTTGTGGTAGTTCAATGAGATCATTCTTGATCAAGTCATCGAAAATTTCGGGGATGTCTGAGTCTAGAAATGGATATTGCTTTCGTTGCAACTCCTTCAAACTCGTTTTCCTTTGCCCCCACTCTTGAGACGGCGGCCTTTCAAATCCACTTGTAGACATGCTCAACTCCATGTCATGAGCCTTAGTAGCCAAATCCTCGAATGATCTTGGTCGAATTGCTTGAAGGATATATCGAAGACCAATTGTCCAAGTGAAGTCCGACATTTGATAAAGGCCAAGGTTTTGCAGAGTTACCAATAAGGGGCATTTCTACACGTAAATGCGTCCGGTAAATCAAGACGGACCTCTAAAGTCCAGTAAATGAAGATGGGCCTCTAAAGTCCAATAAATGAAGATGGGCCTCTAAAGTCCAACAAATCAAATTGAGCTCAAATAGAGTATTCTTAGCCCAAGTAATTCAAAATTTGAATTAAACCCTAACCACTTGCACAAATATCTCCTGGCCCATAAGAAACCCTAGGTTCTACACCTATAAATAGAGGCCTCATTTCATTCATTTCATCATCAACAAATCAGAAGCATTCAAGGCTCTAAAATTCTCTGCAGAGATTTTAGAGTGTTCTTCAGCAATTGGAGGAGCTTCAAAGACGTTCTTCGTGCAAAGCAGCAAGAAGCAGTGTTCGATTGGAGATCAAGGTGCTAAGCCTCTTCGATTTGGCGTTTCTTCAAGGCGTTTTTCGTGAAAAGCAGCAAGAAGCAGTGTTCGAGTGGAGATCAAGGTGCTAAGCCTCTTCGATTCGGCGTTTCTTCAAAGTTCTTCGTGGATCTTCAACGGAAAAGTCCGAAAAAGTCCCGAAAAAGTTCCAAAAAGTCCCGAAAAGTCCCTAAATTCAATGTTTAATACAAAAATACGGTGCTAAGCCTTTGGATTAACGTTATAAAAGCCCCAAGTACAAGATCGGAAAGGATTCGGCTGCGGATCCAGCTCCAAAAGCTCAAGAAATCCAAGTGAAATTCAAGAAGCGAGAATCAGAGGAACAAATTAGAGATTGTAACCCACAAATACTCGGTTTTAATCCGAAATTAAATAAAATTGTTCGCATTTTCGCGTTTTATTATTTAATTCACGAATTTGTGTTTACAATTATTTTATATTTTTATCTTCAAAACTAGGATTTACATAATATTAGACACGTTTAAAATTTAATAAAATTTCAGTGTCTACAAATGCCCCCTCGAGATCTGTTGTAGAGATCTATGTCGAATGCAACTTGATCTCGAAATCTTGATGTAGAACTCAAAAGGTGATTTAGCATGCCCCCAACGGTGAATTTGACATGCCCCCATGAAATTCTGCATACATGAATATTTGGAGAGTGGAGATGAAGAGCGAAAATCGTCCCACCGGGCGTGCCAATTTGTTAACCAATAAATTTGAACACCTGCAAATATGCACATAAAAGGCGATAAAAATAAGGTAAACATATTTTTATTAAGAATGTGGGGTACAACTCTCGTTGATCTCTTGATTCCACTCTCTAAACATAATACATCGTTGATACCGAGGTCCAGCGACGTATTCCAGATTTTGATTTAACCTACAATTTAGTAGTAGGGAGTTGGATGGAGTCGTGTGTGACTTATTCCATCAGACTCGATTTAGGGAGTTGATGGAGTCGTTTGTGACTTATTCCATCCGACCTCTGCCTAAATTCTATTTTCACACTCTTATTTATAAGAGATGAATGACTTAGAAAGCAAGAAAGATATTCAAAATACCTAAGGAAAGAGATAATATCTCAAGTTTTGGAGATATTATTTTATATTATTATCTCCAAAACTAGGATTTAGGTAAATACAAATTCGTGAATTAAATAATAAAACGCGAAAATGCGAACAATTTTATTTAATTTCGGATTAAAACCGAGTATTTGTGGGTTACAATCTCTAATTTGTTCCTCTGATTCTCTCTTCTTGAATTTCACTTGGATTTCTTGAGCTTTTGGAGCTGAATCCGCAGCCGAATCCTTTCCGATCTTGTACTTGGGGCTTTTATAACGTTAATCCAAAGGCTTAGCACCGTATTTTTGGATTAAACGTTGAATTTAGGGACTTTTCGGGACTTTTAGGGACTTTTCCGGGACTTATTGGGACTTTTCCGTTGAAGATCCACGAAGAACTTTGAAGAAACGCTGAATCGAAGAGGCTTAGCACCTTGATCTCCACTCGAACACTGCTTCTTGCTGCTTTTCACGAAGAACGCCTTGAAGAAACGCCGAATCGAAGAGGCTTAGCACCTTGATCTCCACTCGAACACTGCTTCTTGCTGCTTTTCACGAAGAACGCCTTTGAATCTCCTCCAATTTGCTGAAGAACACTCTAAAATCTCTGCAGATAATTTTAGAGGCTTGAATGCTTCTGATTTCTTGATGATGAAATGGATGAAATGAAGCCTCTATTTATAGGTGTAGAACCTAGGGTTTTTTATGGGCCAATGAGATATTTGTGCAAGTGGTTAGGGCTTAATTCAAATTTTGAATTACTTTATGGGCTAAGAATATCATATCTGGGCTCAATTTGATTTGTTGGACTTTAGAGGCACATCTTCATTTATGGGACTTTAGAGGCCCATCTTTATTTATGGGACTTTAGAGGCCCGTCTTGATTTACTGGACTATAGAGGCCCGTCTTGATTTACCGGGCTTTAGAGGCCCGTCTTGATTTACGGGACTTTAGAGGTCCAAAGGAATTTAAAATTTAGGTGTCTACAAATGCCCCCTCGCATTTCGTTCACAAGAACGTTTGTCTTCGAAGTGGACGAATTGCGAAATTGTTTCAAATTATGGAGCAACAAGCAATTTAGGCTCGTGCGTTTATGGAGCAATAAGCAGTTTAGGCTCGTGCGTTTATAGAGCAATAAACAGTTTAGGCTCGTGCGTTTATGGAGCAACAAACGGTTTAGACTCATGCGTTTATGGAGTAACAAGCAGTTTAGACTCATGCGTTTATGGAGCAATAAGCAGTTTAGACTCGTGCGTTTATGTAGCAACAAGCAGTTTAGGCTCGTGCGTTTATGGAGCAACAAGCAGTTTAGGCTAATGCATTTTTGGAGCATACTTGTTTTCTTTACGCGTAGTAGCGTTTCAAAAACTTTCCGTTCATAGGACCAATGTATACGCCGTCTTCAGAAATCAATTTGTAGGCGCCATTTGTGTAAACTTCCTTAATTTGATTGTCTTCAATTGTGACGTGATTCGCCGTTGTTTCACTTTCTTCTAGCAAGATTTTCCCTTCTTTGACTAGCTGCATAATTTTCTTTTTAAGTATAAAACAGTCTTGGGTTGGATGTCCTACCAATCGATGGTACTTGCAATATTTGGGGTCGTCCGTTCACCCAGCCGCATCAGGTTGTTTCATTTGTGGTAGTTCAATGAGATCATTCTTGATCAAGTCATCGAAAATTTCGGGGATGTCTGAGTCTAGAAATGGATATTGCTTTCGTTGCAACTCCTTCAAACTCGTTTTCCTTTGCCCCCACTCTTGAGACGGCGGCCTTTCAAATCCACTTGTAGACATGCTCAACTCCATGTCATGAGCCTTAGTAGCCAAATCCTCGAATGATCTTGGTCGAATTGCTTGAAGGATATATCGAAGACCCCATTGCATTCCTTGGATGCACATCTCGATAGCTGAAGCTTCAGTCAATCTATCCTTGCAATTTAGACTTAGATTTCTCCATCGATTTATGTAATCGATCACCGGCTCTTTCTTTGATTGACGAGTGTTCGTCAATTCAAGCATACTAACCGTTTTACGAGTGCTGTAAAATCGATTGAGAAATTCTTGTTCCATTTGCTCCCAACTGTCTATCGAACTGGCCTCCAAATCGATGTACCAATCGAATGAATTGCCCTTTAAAGAGCGCACGAATTGCTTCACCAAATGATCTCCATACGTGCCGGCATTGTTGCAGGTCTCCACGAAGTGAGCAATATGTTGCTTTGGATTACCCTTGCCATCGAACTGCTGCAACTTTGGAGGTTGATAACCAGCTGGAATCTTCAAACTGTCAATCCTCTTCGTGTAAGGCTTGCTGTAGGTGAATGAAGACTTGGGATTTTCCTCCAACTTATCTTTGATTGCCCCAAGTATGATTTCTTTCAATCGGTCAACGGGCACCAAACCATCGGGAGAAACTTGTAACTCCTTAAGGGTTGGGTCAATTTCCATTGGCTGGCGTTCACCAGACGTTTCAGCATCATGTCCTTCGACTTGCTTTCCTTTGTCTGCATTGCTTATCAGTTTTGCAATCTGGGCATCCTGTTCTTGGACATGTTTTGTGAGTCCTTCTATGACTCGAGTTAAGCTTGCCAGTTGCTCCTCAACAGTCGTAGTGCCTGTCGCCATTGCTGAGGCTGTACTTGAATCTGATGAGCTCGATGTGGAACGAGTAGGGGAACAGGCTGAGTTGTTCTCCTCGTTCGCAGTGTTGGGTGATGAACCATCTGCAGTAGCCTTCTCTGAAGAAGACGATGACTTCGAACTTCTTGACATACTCCTCGTGACTACGTTCACGTCTTCAAAGTCAAGACCAGCTGATCCGGATGCAACACCTCTCTTGATCTTAATCTTGATTGGTGTCATCGTCGAGACTTGATTTGCTTGAAGAGTAGAGATGAGAGGTAGAGATAGTCCCACCGGGCGTGCCAATTTGTAAACACAAATTCGTGAATTAAATATAAAAATGCGAAAATGCGAACAATTTTATTTAATTTCGGATTAAAACCGAGTATTTGTGGGTTACAATCTCTAATTTGTTCCTCTGATTCTCTCTTCTTGAATTT
Source organism: Galeopsis tetrahit (assembly GCA_963675135.1). Taxonomy (NCBI): domain Eukaryota; kingdom Viridiplantae; phylum Streptophyta; class Magnoliopsida; order Lamiales; family Lamiaceae; genus Galeopsis; species Galeopsis tetrahit. Next base: position 71,654,884 of record OY776129.1, read on the forward strand.
CACTTGGATTTCTTGATCTTTTGGAGCTGGATCCGCAGCCGAATCCTTTCCGATCTTGTACTTGGGGCTTTTATAACGTTAATCCAAAGGCTTAGCACCGTATTTTTGGATTAAACGTTGAATTTAGGGACTTTTCCGTTGAAGATCCACGAAGAACTTTGAAGAAACGCCGAATCGAAGAGGCTTAGCACCTTGATCTCCACTCGAACACTGCTTCTTGCTGCTTTTCACGAAGAACGCCTTGAAGAAATGCCAAATCGAAGAGGCTTAGCACCTTGATCTCCAATCGAACACTGCTTCTTGCTGCTTTGCACGAAGAACGTCTTTGAAGCTCCTCCAATTGCTGAAGAACACTCTAAAATCTCTACAGAGAATTTTAGAGCCTTGAATGCTTCTGATTTGTTGATTATGAAATGGATGAAATGAGGCCTCTATTTATAGGTGTAGAACCTAGGGTTTTTTATGGGCCAATGAGATATTTGTGCAAGTGGTTAGGGCTTAATTCAAATTTTGAATTACTTTATGGGCTAAGAATATCATATCTGGGCTCAATTTGATTTGTTGGACTTTAGAGGCACATCTTCATTTATGGGACTTTAGAGGCCCATCTTTATTTATGGGACTTTAGAGGCCCGTCTTGATTTACTGGACTATAGAGGCCCGTCTTGATTTACCGGGCTTTAGAGGCCCGTCTTGATTTACCGGACTTTAGAGGCCCGTCTTGATTTACTGGACTTTAGAGGTCCAAAGGAATTTAAAATTTAGGTGTCTACAAATGCCCCCTCGGATTTAGAATTTAACCTACAATTTGGTAGTAGAGAGTTGATGGAGTCGTTTGTGACGTATTCCATCAAACTCGATTTAGGGAGTTGATGGAGTCATTTGTGACTTATTCCATCCGCTTCTGCCTAAATTCTATTTTCACTATCCTATTTATAAGAGATGAACTACTTAGAGAGCAAGAAAGACATATTCAAAAATCCTAAAAATAAGGAAAGAGATAATTCCTCAATTTTGGAGATATTATTTTATATTTTTATCTTCAAAACTAGGATTTACATAATATTAGACACGTTTAAAATTTAATAAAATTTCAGTGTCTACAAATGCCCCCTCGAGATCTGTTGTAGAGATCTATGTCGAATGCAACTTGATCTCGAAATCTTGATGTAGAACTCAAAAGGTGATTTAGCATGCCCCCAACGGTGAATTTGACATGCCCCCATGAAATTCTGCATACATGAATATTTGGAGAGTGGAGATGAAGAGCGAAAATCGTCCCACTGGGCGTGCCAATTTGTAAACCAATAAATTTAAAAACCTGCAAATATAAAAATAAAAGAAGGTGATAAAAATAAGGTAAACATATTTTTATTAAAAATTTGGGGGTACAACTCTCGTTGATCTCTTGATTCCACTCTCTAAACATAATTTGATACCGGGGTCTCAGCGACTTATTCCGGATTTAGAATTTAACCTACAATTTGGTAGTAGGGAGTTGATGGAGTCGTTTGTGACGTATTCCATCAAACTCGATTTAGGGAGTTGATGGAGTCATTTGTGACTTATTCCATCCGCTTCTGCCTAAATTCTATTTTCACTATCCTATTTATAAGAGATGAACTACTTAGAGAGCAAGAAAGACATATTCAAAAATCCTAAAAATAAGGAAAGAGATAATTCCTCAATTTTGGAGATATTATTTTATATTTTTATCTTCAAATATTAGACACGTTTAAAATTTAATAAAATTTCAGTGTCTACAACCACCACTATCTTCGCATCCAACTCCACCTCCAACAAAACAAAACCCATATTACAAACCCAAGACAAGTTCTCGTGCACTCCGGTGATCTTAGCTTCTTCCGACCGGGTGTCTCCTGAAAACAGAGTGTTGGGATATGAATCCTGAAGACAAGTCCTAAATGATGAAAAGATAAGATGAGTTTTGATAAGCCAAAAATAAGACTTGAATAATTTCTAAGTGTTGACTGATCTAGTCTAGTTATGAAGTCATCTTGAACAGATCAGTAGAGTTCACAAGTAAAGTTCAAAAGATAAGTATGAAATAAAGATAAGTGTTTAAAAGACAAATACGTTTTATAAGTACTATGTTATGTTTGTTAGGATTTATACTGAGCTATTAAAAGTTGTATAGAAAGCTCATGATTTGCGTTTTGTATTTGTATATTTATTGTATAGATCTTAAGGTGACTAAGCTGTTTTTTAAAGCTTAATGTAATGTAATAGTCTTGTTAGGATTAGATAATAGGACTAGTTTAGTTCTATACTGAAGTCTACTGTTGAAGACCTGCGCAAGACAAGACGAGTAAGAAGAAGTCAGAATTTTGTCTAAGTATGGAGACTAGACAGGTGCGCAAGCAAAGAAGGAAAAGTTAAGTCATAAACGCGTATTGGAGATAAGGATTGAAGAGTTAGTTATGGAATAACTAATTAACTGCATAAACGCGTGGAAGGATAAGAAGAAGAAGTTAGAAGTCAGTTTTTAAGAAAAGTTAGTTTCATAACAGAAAGTTCTTGAAATTGGAAGTCTATAAATACCCCATGGTATTCAACGATTAAAGACTACTGATGCACTGATATTCTACATTCAAGTGAAGCGAATTAACGACGTATTCGAAGAGAAGAAACTCTCAGAGTTGGAAATTCAGAAAGTCAAGCCAGAAGACAAGTGAAGAAATTCAAGAAGGCTACTACTGAATATAGAGAAGTTTTTCTTTATTGTTTCAAGTTGCTAGTTACTTGTAAAATAGCTAGTTAGATCGAAGAAGCACTTGGTAGTGTTTTCGAGAAGATCTAAGTCTTATTTCTTGGGACTTAAAGCCACAAGAACACATTACTCGATTGGAAGAGTTAATAAGAATTTCACGACTGGAGTTGTGAGAGTGGATGTAGACAAGTTGTCGAACCACTATAAATCTTGTGTTTGATTTACTTTACTGTTTTATTTGTGTTTGATTGATTAACTGCTTAATTGATTGAATTGCATATAAAGACAAGACAAGTAGAGTGTTCATACAGAAGTTCGCGAATTAGTTGAGTATAAATTTGATTGGGCTCATTTGTTAATCTGATAATTCCGCATTGTGTACTTTGATATATTGAAAGATTTTGAAAAGTCTATTCACCCCTTCTAGACGTTTTCCTAGCTTATTCAATATTATCTAACTCAACTAGGGACCTACACAGAGTCGGTCCTGAAATTTTGTAGGTTTGAGGCGAACAAGAAATATGAGTCCCTTCTTCTAGCATTTTGAGATCGAGTAAATGATTTTTTGTATAATGGGGCTGGGTGAGGGAGAAATATTATTTTTATACAGGGTATAAATGGTATTTTATCACCCATTTTGCACATAATATTAACTCTGAAAAAAGTTAGTACTAGAATGTAAAAAGGGAGTTGTAAAAAATATTCAAGGATAAAAAAACACTCTTAAAATAAATATGAAATGTACATATGAACCGTACATGAAACATGCATATACAATCATACGGATCATGCACAAAATTTATATGAAATGTACACGTACGGATCGTGCACAAAGTGTGCACGAAATGTGCACATGAAAACCGTTTTATGGTACATTTTAAAAAGCGATAAAATATAGATTTATATTTTATTGACATAACACAATTTATGAGATTTATATTTTATTGTACATCTTGTAATTTAGAGTTCTTGCAATCTAGAGATCCCTGCAGTTGGAAACCGTTTTATGGTGAAATATAATATATAATTTTAAGCATGATATTTTAAAATTTTAAAAATATTAAATATTATTTAGTGCTAATTTATGAATTATCTGTATCACAGAGTCTTTGTCTTTACTGATTAAATCGTTAATCAGATAATTAGTTAAAAATATTCAGATTGGTGGCTTATTAGGCGAAGCATGCATGCATCTAAATAATACTCCCTCCGTCGCACAGAAATTTACACACTTTATAAAATGAAATATCTTCATAATCCTCACCCTTAAAATATACTAATATTTACTCATATATCATTATTTTTTCACACTCAATTTACTTTTTACTTTACTTTATTCATAAAAGTTTACAAAATTACCCCTCAAAACATCACTTATTACACATTTTCTTACACATTTCTTAATATATGTGCTGTCCCAAAGGTGCAAATTCCTCCGGGACGGAGGGAGTACGAAATTGTGTGATAAATGGAAATGCGGCATCTTACTAATTTATCAACTAATTAATTTATTATTATTATATTTTAAGTAAATTAAGCAAACCATGTTGCACTTAAATCATTTTAGATCGGGTACTTAGAGTGAATAATTGAGGGGGTCAACAATAAAAATTTTAAGTACTCAAATTTTAATTATATGTTCCGTAGTTGAAATAGATTTATGATTTTTAGTTTCCAAATTCTAACTTTTAACCAATTATATGATTCTTATTTATTTTTTACCTACAAACTTAATTCTAAAAATACATTAATTAATAATTGAATAATTAATTTTAAATGTAAATAAATATATTAAATGTTTGGGAAATAATTTAAAGAATAACTTGATAAATAATAAAATAAAATAAATTATATATAAATATAAATTAAAATAACAAACGCGTGACTATTGCGCCTGTAGACTTTGAAAAGAATTATGTTAATATATAAAATATTTGGTGGCTGGGCTTCAGCAGCCAAATTTTGGTTATTGTTTAAGAGGCTCTTTAAGGCCAAGGTTATACGCACACACGGTGATGTAGATAAATATGTCGCTCTCTGAGAAGTCGACACGTGGAAACAGGATAAATTATGATAGTCGTGATTAGGTCAATACGTCGAAGAAACAGGATTAATACACCCCTGGGCTTAAGTAGGGAAATTAGAGAGATCAGGGTGATTGGGCCTTTGGCCCATATTTGAAGAGATTAATAGCCCTTAGGCTTGAAGCGGTCCGGCCCAAATATGGAACGAATAGTCCATCTTTCTTAGTCAAGTTAAATGAGTAAGTCAAACCCACGAAAATAGGGGATGATGTGCTCCAAAACCAAGTCTTCAGGGGAAAGCCCGATTCTTCAGGGGCTGGGAAGCCGGATTCTTAGGAATGGACCAAGAATATAGGGAGAATAGGTCCCCTTCTCCCCCGGGAGAAGGGGCCAGGTATATAGGCTGATCATTTTTACATTATCAGGTACGTTTTCATTACGATACATACATTTTACATGTTATACACACTTTCATAAGAATTACACACTGATTTGAAGAGAAACTTCACTATATTCGCCGGAATTTCCCTAGATATACAGGGGAATTCCTCTTTGATTTCGCCTACGATCGAATCTGACTTGAGCGTCGGAGCTTCTACGCCGGAGCCCCCCTCCGGCGTACTTTTGCAGGTTATTTTCGGATTCCCGAGGAGATTTACTCGAAGATTGCCAAGGATTCAATGAGAGATTGGACTCGTGATTAATAGTGCTCGTAAGAGAACGATCTATATCCGTAAGCGTTCTTTTTCGACGCATCAACTGGCGCCGTCTGTGGGAACATTTCAAGCTAAGGCGTGAGAAAAGTTTCGTACTTAAATGGGTGGAGGACACGATCTAACGAAGCAGACGAAGGAGAAAGTGTTGATGTCTTTATGTGTATACTAAAAGTTAAGCTTTAGTATAAGTGGGAGATTGTTGGTGTATACTGTAAAGCAAACTTTTAGTGGGATTTTGTGACGTATATTCGATTTCCTTTTATCTGAAATAAATGGTTTTTCACATTATTGCATTCTTTGTGATTACTTGTATGTCTGCTTATCTTACAAGGAACTGACAATGTGATCTTCTGTGTGACTACAAACCCACCACATCGTCTACAATGCAAGATAAGCAGACATACAAGTAATCACAAAGAATGCAATAATGTGAAAAACCATTTATTTCAGATAAAAGGAAATCGAATATACGTCACAAAATCCCACTAAAAGTTTGCTTTACAGTATACACCAACAATCTCCCACTTATACTAAAGCATCGTACATTCTTGGTATTAAGGTCACTCGTGATCGAAAAAAGAGAATGTTGTGTTTATCTCAAGCGTCTTACATTGATACTGTGATTGCTCGTTTTGGCATGCAGAATTCCAAGAAGGGTGTACTACCTTTCAGACATGGAGTCCCTCTATCTAAAGATATGTGTCCTAAGACACAGAAGGAGATAGAGGAGATGGCTAAGGTTCCTTATGCTTCGGCTGTAGGAAGCCTTATGTATGCGATGCTGTGTACGAGGCCTGATATTTGCTATGCAGTCGGCATGGTAGCAAGATATCAGTCTAACCCTGGTCAAGGACACTGGACTGCTGTTAAGCATATTCTCAAGTACTTGAAAAAGACTCGAGATTATATGCTAGTATACCAGTCAAATAATTTGATTCCTTTGGGTTATACCGATTCAGATTTCCATTTTTGATCGTGAGAACGGGCGGTGTCGATGGAAGATCTGAAAACAGTAATCTGAGTTTTTCGGGTTATGGCCTTGGATGGTGAAAACTGTTTTGGCCATAACTTTTGACTCGGGTGTCCGTTTTCAGCCCACAAGACCTTTTCGGAAACGTCTCGACGAGATCTACAGGAATCACAGCTATGCTGTGACGACGAGTGGCGAGGCTTAATTCAAACGTCTTGATGAAGTTTTCTGCCAGTTTTAGTCGGTGGACGCGTATTCGAGTTTTTTGCATTGCGTGAGAGGCCGATGCGAGACATCCGTCCGCGCCACTGTTTTATCATTGTAATAGCTTATTGTAGGCTGTTTTTTGATAGGTTTTTCAAGGGGTTGCGATAGATGTGCATTTATTTATTTATTTTTACCTCTATTTATCGCATCTTGTTATGATTGACATGCTTGTATTATTTAGTTAATTTGTTATGCCTGTGAATAATCTTCAAAGTTTAAATGACTAAGTGAGATAATTGAATTTTAATTAATTTATAGGCCTCCACAATTGGTCTTTAAGTAAGGTGTATGTTGCTCGTGGGACCTTGGGAGTCTTCCCCTAACGGGTGCAACATTCACGAGGTTATTAGTTAAGACTTCTAGTAAAACTGTTTTAATCTTTAGATGAAGTGTGTGATATTCCCTAACGGATGTGTCATCCATGAGTTCATCAGTAAAGAATAACTTAAGATAACTGTTGTTAAATTGTGGTCATCACTTAGATGTGAATTTGAATATAACCCCCCAACGGGGTCACTGTTCTAGTTCACATGGCCAGTTAAAGTTCGACTGTTAATTTCATTCGTCATAAGGATAAGTTGACGTGATATTGAAATTAAAGACTGAATGTCTGGTCGATGAATACATGTGTAAACGACCACCCTAACGTGGCTTGCATATGTGTTTGTTGGGCTGTTGGAGGTTGTGTTGAATGTTGGTTTTGAAGGTTTCCAATGTTTTATGCTTCAAACTTATGTGATTTATTCCTTGCATTTTATTTATTTCAGATACATTATGGTGACATTCAACCCACTTATGGTTATCTTAAATCAAAATAAGCTTATTGGTCAAAATTACTTGGATTGGAAAAGAAATATGGACATTGTCCTTGTTGCAGATGAGTACAAGTTTGTGCTTGACACACCTGCTCCTGCCCCTTTGGGACCCGAATCTACTGAAGAGAAAAAGGAGGCTCATAAGAAGTGGCACAAGGCTGATGAGATGGCTCGTTGTTACATTTTGGTCTCGATGTCAAATGTTTTACAACAGCAGCATCAAACTATGCCTAGTGCCGCAGCTATGATGTTGAGCCTCAAAGAGCTTTTTGGTGAGAAAGATAGGGCTGCCCGCTTTGAGGCTATGAGGAAGATCATGTCAACCTCTATGCCAGAGGGAGCGTCCGTGAGGGACCACGGTCTCAAGATGATGGAATATCTGAATGAGATTGAGGTCCTCGGAGGGTTAATCGATAATGACACCAAGATCGATATGATCCTACACTCGCTCCCAAAGTCTTTTGAGAACTTCCGTGTAAACGCGATCATGAGTAAGAAGGATTATACTTTAACCGAGCTTCTTACGGAATTGGTCGTGGTGGAGGGTCTCATGGGTAAACGACCACAAGCCAATGTTACTGTCCAGGCTGGACCTTCTTCGTCTAATGGCAAGAAGAAGAAAAAGCCTTTATAGAAAAAGGGTGGTGGTGAAAGCAGTGGGAGCAAGAAACTGGCGCCTTCTGGTGGCGTTAAAAAGCCGAAGGGCAAATGTTTCAAGTGCAACAAGACAGGACATTGGAAGTCTGATTGTCCCCTTCTGAAAAAGGAAAACTCTGGTACGTCTCTCGCTTTAGTTGTTGAAACATGTTTTGCGGCTTGTTCTGCCTTTTCTTGGGTAGTAGATACAGGAGCCACTGACCATGTTTGTTATACCTTGCAGGGGTTTCTGCAGACAAGGGAACTAAGTGAGGGCGAGATTACTATTAGTTTGGGCAATGCTTCGATAGTATCGGTGGTTGCAGTGGGAGACGTGCACTTATGTTTATCTAATTCTGTTTTAGTATTAAAGAACGTTTTATACGTGCCGAATTTTCGGAGAAATTTAATTTCTGTTTCGAAGTTATTTTTGGATGGATGCTCGGTTGTTTTTAATGACAATGTTGTTATTATGAGAAATGACTCTTTAATCTGTTCTGGCACGTTAGAAAACAATCTTTATACTATTACGTGTGCATATCATACTGTGACTGAAGCTCATTCATCATCATCATTAAATAAGAGAAAGGAACCTTCTAAGTTGAATCAAACATACCTTTGGCATCTAAGATTGGGTCATGTCAACCTAAGAAGGATTCAAAGACTAGTAAGTAGTGGGTTTTTGGAGTCTCTCCAAGTGGAACCATTCTCAGTCTGCGAATCCTGTTTGGAAGGCAAGATGACCTCGAGGCCTTTTAAGGCCAAGGGTAATAGGGCTAATGATGTGTTGGAATTGATTCACTCTGATTTGTGTGGGCCTATGACTGTTCAAGCTAGAGGAGGTTTTGAGTACTTCGTCACTTTCATTGACGATTACTCAAGATATGGATACATCTACCTGATGCGCCACAAGTCTGAATGCTTTGGCAAGTTCAAAGAATTTAAGGCAGAAGTGGAGAACCGTCATGGTAAGAGTATCAAGTCACTGCGTTCTGATCGTGGTGGCGAGTACCTTAGCAACGAATTTAGGCAATACTTATTAGAGAACGGGATTAGATCCCAGCTCTCCGCGCCTGGTACTCCGCAACAAAATGGCGTGGCTGAGAGAAGGAATAGGACTCTATTAGATATGGTGAGATCGATGATGAGTTATGCTTCATTACCTACCTCTTTTTGGGGTTATGCCTTGGAAACAGCAGCGTACCTTCTAAATTATGTACCTTCTAAAGTGGTTCCAAAAACCCCGATTGAATTGTGGTCTGGGCGAAAGCCCAGTCTAAACCACATTCGGATTTGGGGTTGTCCAGCACATGTGCTGAACAAGGAAGCTGATAAGTTGGCACCTAGAACTGAAGTACGGTTGTTTGTAGGATACCCTAAGGGAACGAGAGGTGGTTATTTTTATAGTCCTAATGATCAGAGGGTGGTGGTGAGTACCAATGCCCGATTTTTAGAAGAAGACTATATGAATGAGCATAAGTCCAATACTGAGATCATTCTAAATGAGTTGAGAGGAGACAATGGCACACCGAGTGTGCAAGAGGAAATACCACAAGAGACTGCACAACGTGGCGACTCTGATGAACCTTTGTATACATTGCCTCGTCGTAGTGGGAGGGTTGTTCGCCAACCTGATCGTTTCATGTTTGTGGGAGAGTCTATTGACTTGATTCCAAGCGATGAACATGATGATAACGACCCCTGGACATACAAGGAGGCAATCAAAGACAAAGATGCAGAGTCTTGGCACAAGTCCATGGATTCAGAAATTGAATCTATGGATGCTATGGAAGTGTATGACCTAAGTGAACTTCCCCACGACAAGAAAGTTGTTGGGTGTAAGTGGGTCTACAGACGTAAGAGAGGGTCTGATGGGCAGATTACTGCTTTTAAGGCACGGTTGGTGGCAAAGGGTTTTACCCAGAAAGAAGGAATCGACTATGACGAGACCTTCTCACCAGTAGCCATGCTAAAATCGATCCGGATTCTCTTATCCATAGCTAATCACATGAACTATGAGATTTGGCAAATGGATGTCAAGACAGCTTTCCTTAATGGAAATTTGGATAAGGACATCTATATGCAGCAACCCGAGGGTTATGTGAAGAAAGGCCAAGAGCATCTAGTCTGGAAGCTGAAAAAGTCTCTTTATGGGCTAAAACAAGCTTCCAGGTCTTGGAACATTCGTTTTGACGAGGTGATCAAATCTTTTGGATTTGAACAATGTCAAAATGAAAGTTGTGTGTACAAGAAGAGTGACAGAGACGTAGTGGTATTCTTAGTATTATACGTAGATGATATTCTTCTTATTGGCAACAATGTGAAAGTATTATCAGACGTAAAGGTGTGGCTTTCAGAACAGTTTCAAATGAAGGATATGGGAGAAGCATCGTACATTCTTGGTATTAAGGTCACTCGTGATCGAAAAAAGAGAATGTTGTGTTTATCTCAAGCGTCTTACATTGATACTGTGATTGCTCGTTTTGGCATGCAGAATTCCAAGAAGGGTGTACTACCTTTCAGACATGGAGTCCCTCTATCTAAAGATATGTGTCCTAAGACACAGAAGGAGATAGAGGAGATGGCTAAGGTTCCTTATGCTTCGGCTGTAGGAAGCCTTATGTATGCGATGCTGTGTACGAGGCCTGATATTTGCTATGCAGTCGGCATGGTAGCAAGATATCAGTCTAACCCTGGTCAAGGACACTGGACTGCTGTTAAGCATATTCTCAAGTACTTGAAAAAGACTCGAGATTATATGCTAGTATACCAGTCAAATAATTTGATTCCTTTGGGTTATACCGATTCAGATTTCCAAGCTGATCGAGATGAACGGAAGTCAACCTCGGGTTATGTGTTTATGCTGGGAGGCGCATCCATATCTTGGAGAAGTGTGAAGCAGAAATGCATCGCAGACTCCACTATGGAAGCCGAGTACGTAGCTGCCTCAGAGGCCGCAAAGGAGGCTGTCTGGCTGCGTAATTTCTTTCTGGAATTAGGGGTATCTCAGAGTATGCCGATGTGTATCAATGTTTATTGTGATAACGCGGGTGCAGTGGCAAACTCGAAAGAACCTAGAGCCCACAGAGCAAGTAAACACATAGAGCGGAAGTACCACATTATACGAGATATCGTAAATCGAGGAGACGTGGCTGTAGCTAAGATTGCATCGTTGGATAACTTAGCTGATCCTTTCACAAAGACGCTGGCAATAAAAGTCTTTGAGAAACATGTAGAGGGCCTTGGTTTACGATGTATTACAAGCTAGACTTTGAGTATAAGTGGGAGAAATGTTGATGTCTTTATGTGTATACTAAAAGTTAAGCTTTAGTATAAGTGGGAGATTGTTGGTGTATACTGTAAAGCAAACTTTTACTGGGATTTTGTGACGTATATTCGATTTCCTTTTATCTGAAATAAATGGTTTTTCACATTATTGCATTCTTTGTGATTACTTGTATGTCTGCTTATCTTGCATTGTAGACGATGTGGTGGGTTTGTAGTCACACAGAAGATCACATTGTCAGTTCCTTGTAAGATATAAACAATATTCACAACTGAGATAGTTATGGACAAAACTATTGGTTTAAGTTGTAGTATAAACTTGTTAGTGGTTTGTCTTGGCCATTAGTTTATACTAGTGCGCTGTGGCGTATTGAATGGATCACAGATAAGACATGTTCTTCTGTTCTGACTGTTATGAAGAACTAGAAGTCTTGGTGACTTTTATGATTCTTAACCCTAAGTGTGATATTTAGATGTGTGGGGTGCTTGTTCACTACTTTGATGTACCATAGGTGAGAATCTTGATAGATTCTTCACGCTCTGTATTTTGGGTAGTGGCATCGCTCGCATGATGTCTACTTATTGGCATTAGGGCACCGTGTCCTGTACATCCAGGCTGATGATGTCCCCTTGAGGAAACTCATAAAGGATTGTCGTATTAAACCCTGCAGGTGGATTTAATCCGTACGACAACAAGGTTGAGTGGTACTACTCAAGGAATTATAGTAATTAATTATTTAAAAAAGTCGGGAGCTTTAATAATTAATGGACGTGCGATATCTTAAACACGGGGAATTATAAAGTCTAATAGAAGCCCTGATTCGGTTCGGGATAGGACGGGAGTGCAACATTAATTCTCTAGTGGAATGAATTAATGTTCTCGGGCCAAATTATATGTTCTGGGCTTAACATAAGAGTATTTGGGCCTGTAAGAAGCCCAAGCCCTATACCTTCTAATGGATCCCTAGTCTGGCCCATGAAACTTATGGAAATTATAAATAGGAGCCCTAATTCAGTTTTGAAACCCTAGCACACACGAAATAGAGAAAAACAGCTAGGGTTTCAAGGAGACGAAATTGAGGCACCTTCTCCACGTTTGATAGCACGTCGTCCACCCGGTGTTCGAGCGAAGTTGGGAGACAGACTAGAAGATCTGTAGATTGGAATCAACGCCTCGATCTTCAAGGGTAACGGATCTAAACTATGTTTTAGAAGCATGTTTAGGTTTTATTTATTTATTTATACGTTTGGCATCCGACAACGATCCTGGTGACGGACCGCCTTCGCCGGCGTGTTCCAGCAGAAAGGAGATTCCACTCCTCCTCCTCTTCCTCCGCCTCCTCCAGGATTTTCCTCAAATCGAAATTTAGGGAAACGACCCGTGGACCATACACCAGATGATGTTCCCCCTCCAGGTTTTCCCTCAAATCGAAATCTAGGGAAGCAACCTGTAGATCACACCCCAGAGGATATCCCTCCCGCTCCAGAGGGAGAGGTGCCAGGCACCTCAGGAGCTTCGGGGAGTGGGATCAATAAGGATAACCCTAACGCTCAACCGGAACTCCTGACTGTCTCTCGAGATCAGTTAGATGAGATGATCGCACAATCAGTGGAAAGAATAATTGCTACTCGAGGACTTCGCCCTCCCGAACCTACTCATAAGGGCACACGACCAAATCCACCAGAGCATGTCATTGATTCGGTTCCAGTCCCCTCCAGGAACGAGGATCCCCCTCGAAACCCAGAAGAAAAAATACCTTCCCAGGCTGAACGAAGCATCCTGGAAAGACCCCCTCGGAGGGATGTGGAAAGGGTTCTTGGGGATACCACCCTGGATACAGGGATGGGAGAAAGTACGGACGACACGTATCAAGGAGCTGTCAGTGATCAGATACAGGCCTTGCGGAAGGAGATGAGGGATATGCAGAGACATATTACTGACAATGTAAGTAAACCCTCTTACACCACTGGATATCAATTTTCATCTAGTATTTTGCAAGACGAACTGCCCTCTAATTTCAAATCTTTAAACTTTGAATATGACGGCACCACAGACCCGTACGAGCATCTGATGAGGTTCGAGAACGCTGCTCTATTACATCGATATGGAGAGGGCGTTAAGTGTAGAGTATTCCTGACCACTCTATCTAAAGCTGCACAGCAATGGTTCACACAACTAGGACCAGATACTGTCCACTCATGGTCCGAATTCAGCGAATTATTCCTGCATCAATTCGCTAGCGCTAGGAGACAGCCTAGAGCCACCCTTACTTTATTCAACATGCGACAAGGAGAGAATGAGAGCCTGAGGGCTTTCTTAAAAAGATTTAACCAAGCAGCTTTGGAGGTACCTACAGCCTCCTCAGAGGTTAAAATTAACGCCCTTACTAACGGGTTAAGAGATGGAGATCTGTTTACATCTCTAGCCAAGAAGCCAGTTCGGACTTTTGATGAATTGTTAAGGAGGGCAGAAAAATACCTCACCCTGGAAGAGGTAAGAAAAGCCAAGCGCTCGGAGACCCGGACGATATTGGGTAATAGAGAAAAGAGGAAAGAAATTCCGCTTAGGAGGCCAAGTCCAGAGAGACATCGGAGCTCCAGGAGGTTGGAAAGTGTAAGAAGAGAGGAAGCTGCACCCTGGAACCCCAGGAGAGGGGCAAAGAGATATACCCCTTTGAGGATAGAGCCAGCCGAAGTCCTAGAGGTGGCAGGGGATCATCCGGATATGAAATTCCCTTATTCGAGAAGTAGAGGTCCCCAAAATCCTAAGTCAAACAAATTATGCAGGTTCCATAACGACTATGGCCACGATACCAACCAATGTTGGCATCTGAAGGATGAGATAGAGATGATGATTCAGGCAGGTCACCTGAAAGAGTTTATTTTTAGAGATCGACAAGGCCTCAGGGGTCAAAAGAGAAAGGACCCCGAGGGGAAGCAGGAAGATGATAGAAGAGATCAGAGGAAGGGCAATGAGGAGCCACCTCCCCCTCCCCAGAAGAGGGGAACAATTCACATGATTATGGGAGGCCCCGCTGATGGGGATTCTTTCAGGCAGAGAAAGCAGAGTGTTCGGTCGCTGAAGAATGAGAGGAACGTAGAACACCATGAGGTGGGAAAAGTGACAGAAGGTCCAGACATTCATTTCGGGCCAGAAGACGCAGGGGAACCCAGAGAGATTCATAATGACGCATTAGTCATTACTACGGATATAGCGGGATACGATGTAGCAAGGATTTTTGTGGATACTGGAAGCTCCGCCGACATCATGTTTCTGGAGTGCTTTAAAAAGATGGACCTGAATATAAAGCTCAGACCGGTGGAAACCGCTCTTTATGGATTCTCAGGGGGAGCCATTCAACCCCTCGGTTCAGCGTTACTGCAAGTAGGATTAGGAGTCGCCCCTAACCGTCGAGTACAAGTCATAGAATTCCTGATTGTAGATGTCCCATCTTCCTATAATGTAGTAATGGGAAGGCCAAGCTTGAATATTTTTCAGGCAGTGATCTCCACCTTCCACATGAAGATGAAGTTCCCTGCCTCGGGGGGTGTGGGAGAGATATGTGGCGACCAATACCAGGCGAGGAAGTGTTACGCGGAATCGGTCAAGATAGCAGACAGGGCCGTGTTCCGGGGAATGGAGAGATTTAAGGGCAAAGACCTTGAGTTGAAGAGACAGAAAGTGGGTGAGCTAGTACAAGAGCAACCCAAAGCTAAAGCAGATGAGGAGTTAATGAGCATCGAGCTCTACCCAGGAAAGGAGGGATTTACAACCAGGATAGGTACGAATATGAACCCTGAGCTCCAGGGAAAGATGATACTCACCCTCCAGGAGAATGCGGACATCTTCGCATTCACGGCGACGGATATGACGGGTATCCCTCCAGAAATAGCAGTGCACCATCTGAATGTGGACCCCAAAGATAGGCCCGTGAAACAGAAGTTGAGGAACTTCGGCAAAGAGAAGAACCTCATTGTAAAAGAGGAAATCGATAAATTGTTGAATGCAGGGCACGTGAAGAGAGTGCAGTTCCCTGAGTGGCTCTCGAATGCAGTGCTGGTATCTAAGGGAGCCGACAAATGGAGGATGTGCATCGACTTCAGAGACTTGAACAAAGCTTGCCCTAAAGATCACTATCCCCTGCCTAGGATTGATCAATTGGTGGATGCCACATCCGGGTTCGAATTGCTCAGCATGATGGATGCTTATCAAGGGTACCATCAAATCCAGTTGAACCCCCTCGATATACCCAAGGTATGCTTTATTGCAACGTGTGGTACTTTTGGTTATGTACGTATGCCGTTCGGACTAATAAATGCAGGAGCCACCTATCAAAGGATGGTAGACTCGGTTTTCCGAGGTCAGATAGGGAGAAATATGGAGGTTTATGTAGACGACATGCTAGCTAAAAGCATCAAAGCAGAGGAACACATTGATGACCTGAAGGAAATATTTCAGGTAATTAGAGAGAACGGTATCAAACTTAACCCCGCTAAATGTTCCTTTGGAGTAGGTTCAGGGAAATTTCTCGGATATATGGTGACGCAAAGAGGAATAGAGGTTAACCCTGCCAAGGTAAAAGCGGTCCTTGACATGCAACCCCCTCGAAACCTGAAGGAGTTGCAGACTTTGAACGGCAGGATCGCAGCCCTTAGCAGATTTATAGCAAAATCAGCGGAAAAGAGCCATCACTTCTTCAGAACACTAAGGAAGGGCTCAAGATTCGAATGGGATGAACAATGCCAAAAGGCTTTTGAGGAATTGAAGCTCCATCTAGAACAACTCCCGAAGTTAACCAAGCCCACTCAGGGAGATGTTCTACTCCTATACCTCTCAGTAGGGGAACATTCTCTGAGTACTGCCTTGATGAAAGAGGAAGGTTCCACACAACAGCCCATATATTATGTGAGCAAGGTCATCCAAGGAGCGGAGACGAGGTATTCAGAGGTAGAGAAGGCAGCCCTGGCAGTGGTAGTTACGGCTAGGCGATTGCGCCCTTACTTCCTATCTTATAAAGTGATGGTGCGGACTAACTTCCCGTTGAAGCAGACGCTAGGGAGAGCAGATTTATCAGGAAGAATGGTCAGGTGGGCAGTGGAATTGCAGGAATATGATATTGACTATGAGCCAAGGAGAGCTATCAAGGCTCAAGCGTTAGCAGACTTTATTCAAGAGTCTACCAGAGTGGAAGAAGAACAGGGATGGAAGGTATACGTGGATGGCTCAGCATCCGCCTTGGGATGCGGAGCAGGGATAGTGCTGATTGACCCTGATGGCCAAGAAGTACAGGTTGCTGTTAAATTCCGGTTCTCAACCTCAAACAATGGTGCAGAATATGAGGCCTTGATTAGAGGGGCTAGCATGGCAGCAGAGTTAGGGGCGCAGAAAATCACCCTGTACTCCGATTCGCAGCTGGTAGTACAACAGGTCATGGGGGAGTACCTCGCCAAAGATGAGAGAATGGTCGCTTACCTAGAGGAGGTAAAGAAATTAAAAAATAAATTCCATACTTTTGAAGTAGTACAGGTACCCAGAGAAGAGAATGTGAAGGCAGATGGATTGTCCAAACTAGCCAGTTCCACTGAATTCGAGGGAGACGGAAAAGTAACCCTGTTGGTAGCTGATCAAGTAGCTACAGAAACCCTGATTGGAGAGATAACCGCAGGGGATGATTGGAGGAAAGAAATATGGGAAGAATTGAATAGGGGTCCAGCAACCCCAATGTCCAGAGAGGCCAAAGCGTGGAGAAGGAAGTATTGCATCCTAGGAGGCCAATTGTACAAGAGGTCCTTCACTCAACCTTATTTGAAATGTCTTTCAAGAAGAAAAGCAGAGCTAGTGATCAAGGACATCCATGAAGGTTGCGCATCCAGCCATGAGGGTTACCAGACCATGGTGAAGAAAGTATTTAGGGCAGGTTTTTATTGGCCTAACATAATCCGGGATGCTAGAGAATATGTGAAGAAGTGTGAGAAGTGTCAGAAGAATGGACCTCTAATACGAGTACCAGCAGAGGAAATGGGGGCTATGTATTCGCCCTGTCCCTTCGCCAAATGGGGAATAGATCTGGTGGGACCCTTCCCCTTGGCACAAGGAGGGAGAATTTTTTTGATAGTAGCCGTGGATTATTTCAGTAAATGGGTAGAGGCTGTGCCCTTAGCCAAAATCGAAGAAGACAATGTAATTCTTTTCCTTGCTAGACATATTTGTTGCAGGTTTGGAGTACCCAGAATCTTGGTTTCCGACAACGGAACGCAATTCAATGGAGAGAAAGTAAGGAGATGGTGCGAGAGATGGAACATTACACAGAGGTTTACTTCAGTAGCCCATCCACAAGCTAATGGGCAGGTGGAAGTTACAAACAGAATCTTAGTGGATGGTATTCGGACGCGATTGGAAGAGGTAGGAGGGAAATGGGTGAAGGAGTTAGACAACGTTCTCTGGTCCTACAGGACCAGCCCTAAAACAGCTACGGGCGAATCTCCCTTCTACTTGGTATATAGGGCAGCGGCAGTGATACCTCCTGAAGCCAGACTCAAATCGCACCGGATCACCTATTTTGAAGAAAAAAGAAATGAAGAATTGATGAGAGAGGCGCTAGACCTGGTAGATGAAGAGAGGGAGATGGCAAGATTAAAAGCAGAGAGGTACAAGAGTCGGATCAAGGCAGCATATGATCGCAGGGTAATCCCTCGTTCCTTTAAAGTCGGAGATTTAGTCCTTCGGAGAGCAGATGCCTTGAAGAACACTGGGAAGATGGAACCCAATTGGGAAGGTCCGTACAGGGTGATACAGGTACTAAAAGGCGGAGCATACAAGCTCCAAGACATGACAGGGAAAGAGATACTAAGGCCATGGAACGTGTGCCACTTGAAGAGGTTTTATGTTTGAGGAAGGTGTTATTCCCCTACTTCCTCTCTCTTTATGAACACTTTTGAATGTTTATTTCTTATTCGAATAATTGCTTCACCGACACTCTTTTTCCCTCTACGTGGGTTTCCCTTTGGGGTTTTACCACAGAGAGGTTTTTAATGAGGCCGGCATAGGTTCCCCTTATCTGCCTATGTTGATAAACACTTTTGATCAATGGAGCACCAGTTTTGATAAAATTTCAGCTAAATGCATGTTAATACTATGATGAGATGACTCTTGTATGCCGATTTTATGTTGAAATATTTCTCATATGTTAATACCGTGATAAGACAACTGTGGAAGACCTGCATAATGAATGCTGAAATAACGAACATGTTTTGAAAATTAAAACATAACATGATAGAGACATTGCAAGATAGAGAAATTTACACCAACGCATAAATATTCGAATAGAGAATACCTAGGAAAATTTCCTAAAGTTTCTATTCACGACAGCCTCTAAAGCTAGGGGGAGTAGGGGGTACAGTAGCGGAAGATATGATTAACTCGCCGATAAACCCTATCCCTAGCGACTCTCAAAACTCTTACGAGTATAAACAAACTCTTACGAGTATAAACAAACTCTCACGAGTATAAACAACTCTTACGAGTATAAACAAACTCTTACGAGTATAAACCAACTCTTACGAGTATAAACTAACTCTTACGAGTATAAACAACTCTTACGAGTATAAACAAACTCTTACGAGTATAAACCAACTCTTACGAGTATAAACTAACTCTTACGAGTATAAACAAACTCTCACGAGTATAAACAACTCTTACGAGTATAAACAAACTCTTACGAGTATAAACAACTCTTACGAGTATAAACTAACTCTTACGAGTATAAACAACTCTTACGAGTATAAACAACTCTTACGAGTATAAACTAACTCTTACGAGTATAAACAAACTCTTACGAGTATAAACAAACTCTTACGAGTATAAACTAACTCTTACGAGTATAAACTAACTCTTACGAGTATAAACAACTCTCACGAGTATAAACAAACTCTCACGAGTATAAACAACTCTTACGAGTATAAACAACTTTTGGGAGAGTATAATCCCTAAACATTTTAACTTTTGGGAGAGTATAATCCCTAAACATTCCAACTTCAGGGAGAGTATAACCCCTAAGAACTCTTACGAGTATAAACTAACTCTTACGAGTATAAACTAACTCTTACGAGTATAAACAACTCTTACGAGTATAAACAAACTCTTACGAGTATAAACAACTCTTACGAGTATAAACAAACTCTTACGAGTATAAACAACTCTTACGAGTATAAACAACCTAAGGGAGAAGATGATCCCTAAGATTCGAACCTTTTGGAGAATATAACCCCTAAAAACTCTAGTACTAAGGGAGAGACTAGAAGCATTATCAAATTACCAAGTAAGTGCAGGGATATGAATCCTATCTTCTCATTAAGGTTCTTCTAGGAGCTTTAGAGCCTTTACGTGTCAAGAAAACGCTGAAAACATGCTAGATTCATAAGCAGGACGGATATTACGTTACACATCTAATAATAGAGTCAGAGATATATATATATATATATGCATGCCAAGTGATAAATGTGCAGGTACGATATTAAGCGGAAGAAAAGCAGAAATATTCAAGACTTAAGGCACCATGCCTAAGCCCTCCACAGAAAAATCCCGGAGTGTGGAGTCTCCGGAAAATACCAAAAAGGGCCTTAGAGGCCTTAACAAAATAAAAAGTGTTTTAAAAGTACCAAAGTGTTATCAGGGAATTAAAGTTATGAAGAGAGGGGAGCATCACTCTTCTCCTCGGAACCTCCTCCTGCCTCCTCGGCTCGCCCACTGGAATCGCCTCCCTCTGCCTTCTCCATCAGAGCATCTGCTGCCACGGTAGCCACTGGAGTTGGATTTTCCACATGAATAGGGAAAACTATATCCTTCGCTGGTGTAAGATCATCCAATTTCAGGGCAGCATCCTTCAACTCCAAGATTGCCTTCCTCATTCCAGGTAACCACCAAGGAGTATTGATGTCTTCTTTAGCATCTCCAGGGAACTTTGGGGGAGTGTCCAATTCCTCTAACCGGAGGGCACGAGTATACTGACCATTAAATCCTGGAGCGGAATGTTCAGCCACGGCATTGGAAAATCCATGATCAATGAAATGGGGGATGTATGCACCCATCGCCCCCAAAAAGCTGCTACTCTGAAGGAAGGCCTCCAGCCACTCCTGATGCAAGGTACCTAGAAATTTTTGACCTGCGGCAGAGGTAAACAGGGAATCTATACACAATTTCATACCAGCCTGAGGAAGAGTAACCTCCAGCTGTTCCACCCGTTTACCAAACTCTTTCTTCAGCGAAGAAATCTCCCCAGAAAGTGTTGTTTGGAGTACTTTACACCTCTGATTAGCGTCATGTAACTCTGCTTCGAGAATATCCTTCTTCCCCTTCTCCAACTCTACCTGGCTGTGGAGGTCATCCACCAGCTGAAGGGACTGAAGGGCTCGTTCAGACACATTGGAGAACAGGAGGCCAAACTACACAATGAATTATCTAAAAGAAGTAAGACAAATATATTTTTTCTTATTGAATGTATCTACACGAAGAGATTACCTGGGTAAAGCTGTGGGCAGCATGCACAACTCGCTCTCCGAAGGATAGAGCATTAAGAGCCTCAGTGGCAGGGGTCGGAGTGTAACGCTCTATAAAAGCCAGGAAATGGTCAACATTAATCTCATCTGGAGCATCGGAAGCGACATTAGGCAGAGAGGATTTGGTCTTGGACTTCTTCTTCTTCTTGGATGCATCAGAGACAGGAGGCAACGTGGAAACCAAGGCTTTCTCGGTAGAGGAACGGGTACGCTTAGCAACGGACCCAGCTGCAGGTTTCACAGGGGAAGGAGGAATCTGAGCCTTCGAAGAACTTTCAGGGGCCGGAGACTTATTAACCATTGAGAGAGGGGCAGCATCACGCGAAATTTGAGTTAACCAACTCATGGCTGCACAAAGAAATATGAAACGACATTAAATAAACAAGGCAGCTCCAATTTGGAAGACATTACTCAGAAAAGGAAATGGTATTACCATCATCGGGACCTAAAGGGTAATCTGAGCGACCAAAACCAAAATGAGAGAGAGCTCTAGGATTTTTACAGATACCCATTACATCAAAAAAACCATGGACAGAGACATGATCGTTTAAATGGTTCATCACATCCAGATTTAAAGAAGAACAAACGGAAAGAGGAGGACGGGGTACCCCGGGATTCTCATAAATCCATC
Source organism: Galeopsis tetrahit (assembly GCA_963675135.1). Taxonomy (NCBI): domain Eukaryota; kingdom Viridiplantae; phylum Streptophyta; class Magnoliopsida; order Lamiales; family Lamiaceae; genus Galeopsis; species Galeopsis tetrahit. The sequence goes on from OY776129.1 coordinate 71,676,514, forward strand.
CCTCATGAGGAAATTCCCAAGGAAGAGGATTTGTAACAAAGAAATAGTAGTCTTTCCAGTCCTGGACCCCCTCATGGAGCTTTTCCATGAACTTGCCGGTCCTGGAGGTACGACCACTAGCATAAAAGAACCCGTCCGCAAACTTGCATACATACTGGGTTAAAAAGAGTTGAGCTGAGGGTTCCCCACCATTTCCCTTCATCAGAATATAAAAACCTAACATTGCGCGTATGGCATTGGGAGTAAATTGGTTCAAAGGTATGCGAAGATAATTGGAAATTTCACAGAGATAAGGATGGATTGGGAAACGGAGGCCCGCTTTTAGTTGAGCCTCCCAAAAGGCTAAGGTATTATGACCTGGAAAATTAGGGCGCTCTTTCTTATGTGCAGCCCTAACGGAATAATCGGCGGGGAAGATCCCTGAACGAAGAAAAGCGGCAACGCGCTCAGGAGTAAGAATTGAGGGCCCAGAAATTTTATCCTTCAAAGCTTGGTCGGTTACAAGAAATATGGGAAACGAGTCGGATGTGGAACTCTCCATGGAAATGGAGTCTGAAGAGGATGACATGAGGATATTGTAAATGAGAGAGGAAAGGAAGGAATAGATACCTGGAGCAAAGTCGATTTTAAGAGTGATGACGGAACGGCCGCTGGACGTGCACAAAGAAGTTAGAATCGCAGAGGTGAAAATGAAGATGGAAAATAGATAAGCTTGAAATGAAAGAAAGAAGGGTTTTTGGTGGAAAAAAGGGGTTTTGAATAATTACGCTGGAGAGAGAAGGGAGAAGACCGAGGAGAATTAAATGCCCCCCCCCCCAATCGAAAGGCGCGTGAAGGGAAAACGGCGGTCTGATGTTGGGTTAGGAATGAACGCGTGGCTACGGGATTCGAGGGCAAAGTTGCGTGTGGAAGTGCAAAAGACCTGACGCCCTCCAGAGGTAATTATTGCGAAGGGAATCAAATCAATAAAATATTTCGAAGGGTATTTTAAGTTTTAGGGATAAAATATTTCTTTGGTATTTATCTCAGTGTTATTGTTTTCCTACTCTCCTAAAAATTATTCCTTTTATGAGAGTAGGGGGGAGTGGTTGATGTAGATAAATATGTCGCTCTCTGAGAAGTCGACACGTGGAAACGAGATAAATTATGATAGTCGTGATTAGGTCAATACGTCGAAGAAACAGGATTAATACACCCCTGGGCTTAAGTAGGGAAATTAGAGAGATAAGGGTGATTGGGCCTTTGGCCCATATTTGAAGAGATTAATAGCCCTTAGGCTTGAAGCGGTCCGGCCCAAATATGGAACGAATAGTCCATCTTTCTTAGTCAAGTTAAATGAGTAAGTCAAACCCACGAAAATAGGGGATGATGTGCTCCAAAACCAAGTCTTCAGGGGAAAGCCCGATTCTTCAGGGGCTGGGAAGCCGGATTCTTAGGAATGGACCAAGAATATAGGGAGAATAGGTCCCCTTCTCCCCCGGGAGAAGGGGCCAGGTATATAGGCTGATCATTTTTACATTATCAGGTACGCTTTCATTACGATACATACATTTTACATGTTATACACACTTTCATAAGAATTACACACTCATTTGAAGAGAAACTTCACTATATTCGCCGGAATTTCCCTAGATATACAGGGGAATTCCTCTTTGATTTCGCCTACGATCGAATCTGACTTGAGCGTCGGAGCTTCTACGCCGGAGCCCCCCTCCGGCGTACTTTTGCAGGTTATTTTCGGATTCCCGAGGAGATTTACTCGAAGATTGCCAAGGATTCAACGAGAGATTGGACTCGTGATTAATAGTGCTCGTAAGAGAACGATCTATATCCGTAAGCGTTCTTTTTCGACGCATCACACGGTTTTAGTGAGTACACCCACCAATGAATTTTTTACAAATGAGTTCCATGTCAATTTTACTCCTGATTAAAATTAAATAAATTTATCATGATTAGTACCCCCACCCCCAACCACCATTTCACGCCGGAAAAGAAGTTCCCAATCATGCAATTCAAAAACAATATTTTCAAAGAACAAATAAAAAAAAATACCCAAGCAAAATACATCATCCGAAAACAGTAACGAGCTTAAGCTCGATCAACCAGAAAACATCAATTTTCGAAAAAATAATCGAAAACTATACTAACTGTCGATAAATAAAATTGAAAAAAATAAAAAATATTCTAAAATAATTCAGAAAAGAGACCAATATCTCGGAATTTTTTTCGAAGGTAAGTAATTCGGCAAAAGATTTCGAAAATGGATAAAAAAATTGAAAAAATAACGTACTTTCAGAAAAAAAATTCGAAGAAGAGCAAAAAATTAATTATTTTTTTTAAAAACACTTACAGATCTCTGGATTGGATAAAAAACGCAAAAAAAATCGAACGGATGAATCGGATGATGTAATACCTTTATGCGGGAAATGGACGACAGTGACGAACGCGTCGCGGTGGAGATCGAAGAGGCGGCTGGACGGGGGAGAGGGCGGCGAAGCGGTTGGACGGTGAGGTTTTTTTTTTTTTTTTTTTTTAAAACAATTTCGACGTGTCCCCGGCTACGCAGGTGTAAGGGGAGGGAAAGGCAGCGACACCGGCGACGCAAGTGAGGGGAGGGAAGAATAAGGGAAAAATTAGAATTTTTTTAAATTGACTTCGACGTCACCGGCGACGCAGGTACAAGGGGAGGGAGAGGCAGCAACGCCGGCGACGCAGGGAAGGGGAGGAAGCGACGCAGGGAAGGGGAGGAAGCGTTGGTGACGCCGACGACACAGGGGAGGGGAGGTCTGGCGTGGAGGAGGGGAGGAAAGAAGGGGAAATTAGGGTTTTTAGAAAAAAATAAGGAGGGTGTGGAAGTTTATTAGAGGAGGGGTACTTTGGAGAATTGATGGGGTGTGTACTCATCCTAGGGTGAGTGTTCTAAACGGATGGGTGTCCTCAATAATCGTGTGTGCGTGTATAACGGTGCCCAGCATTTAAATGCATATTTCGTTTGGAGGGGGGCCCAACTAAAACAAAAATAAAAATTTTAATGCTATTTATATTTTTACAATGTATATTGGGAAAATATCACTTTTAGTCACTCAAGTTTACCACTTTTCAGATTTGGTCACCCACATTTAGTTATTATCAAAATTGATCACTCAGTTTTTATCAAAATTGATGTTGCGTTAGTCAATCCGTTATTGACTAACGCAGAAAGAGTTTTGAGGATTTTTTTATTTTTTTTACATCATTTCCCCTCTTTTAATTTCTAAACCCCAATTTTTTTTTTTCAATCTCTACTTATAACAATTCCTTTACCATAAACACAGGTAAGTTTGACTCTGACTAAGAACGAACGCAACGTAAACAAAAAAATTTATCCCAACATTTGAGAGTCTTCTTTTTTTTTTTTTTTGATGGAAATGGCATATTTTGTGTACAACACATGAAAAAAGATGATTTTTTAGACTTACAGTTAAGAAGGCATTGTGTGGGCCGCGACTCACATCTTCTAAAACATGTGTTGATTCATCAATGAGAGTCAAGAATTATCAATAAGTTGTTAATAATTATTTAACTCAATTATGAATTGAATTGATTTATGGGTTGATCTTGCATGAAATATTTCAGGGGTTGGGGTATATACCCCTCCAGCTTTGTTAGATACACTCCCCCGATACATATACTCCCCTTAAAGTACATCTGAGATAGATGCACTCCCCCCAAATTGTCTATTATACCCCTTTATCTTATAATTGGTATGATAAATGCACACCCCCATAAAAACCCTAATTTCCCTTCATTCTTCCCCAACCTTCCCGTTTTCTTCTCTCCTTCCCCCTCAATTTCTCCCATCGCCTCCGGCGTCGCCCGCCTGCTAGCGCCGCCCGCCTCCAGCACCGCCCATCTGCTAGCGCCGCTCGCCTCCAGCGTCGCCCGTCTGCAAGCGCCGCTCGCCTCCAGCGTCGCCCGCCTACAAGCGCCGCCCACCTCCTTTTTTTTCTTTTTTTTTTCTTTTCCATGTCTGCAACAGCGCGGCGGCGCCCCCTCGCCTAGTGCCGTCTCCGTCGCTGCCCCCTCGCCTAGCGCCGTTGCCGTCTTCTCCTCCCTCCGCCGCCGCCGCCCTGAAACAAGTAAGTTTTTTTTTTTTAATTTCTGCAAGCGCGCGGTGCCGCCCCTCTTGCCTAGGGGCGCCGCCGCCTCCTCCCCACCGCCCTCCTTCTCCACGACAACCATCCCCACGGTAAAAGAAAATTTCTTTTCTTTTTTTTTTTTTTTTTTTTTTTTTTTAATTTTGGATAAGAAATATCGACCAAAAAAATTATGGTCGACATCAATTTGTCGACCACAATATTTTTGGTCGACATTTCTTGTCCAAAATTGATTTTTAAAAAAATTTCAATACAATGTTGTCGAAGAGGGTCTTTTTCGTCGACTATAATTAGTCGACTATATATTCTACGGTCGACCAACCAGTGTCGATCGACACTGGTTGGTCGAAAAAAATATTTTTTTTTTTAGTTTTTAAATATATTTTGGATCGGTGACGCCGGAGGTTGCGGCGGCAGTGGATGTGGAGGCTGTCGAAAGTTGCGGCGGCGGCTGCAAAATTAGGTTTAGGGTTTTGTATAAAATTAGGTTTAGTGATTTAAGAAAGGAGGTGTACGTATCTATAACATTTTACACATTTTACTAAAAGGGTAAATATGGTATTTTACATGTATATTTAATTAATAAAATGGGAAGGGGAGTGTATCTAACAAAGCTGGAGGGGTATATACCCCAACCCATATTTCATACATGCATCTTACTTAATTTAGGCAAAAGCCCAAAACTCTAAGCCCAATTAACAAACGTTAAAATTTTAAACTAATTTTGCGGGTCTCAATAATATAATAAAATATATACAATATATTAATTAAAATAAATAAATTTATTTGATTAAAATATTAAATCACATAAATATTTCTCTTAAAATCCATTTTAAAAAAAACATGAATAGAAACATATTACTACATGTACAAAAAATGTTATTTCATAAAATAAAAAATGTTACTACATGTATAAACAATATTAACTACTACTACATTAATATAAAAAATGATAATATGACAACAAATTTAAAAAAATACATGAACATAAATATATTACTGCATGTACAAAAAATGTTACTTCATTAAATAAAAAATATTACTATATGAAAAATGTATTATACCACATATCAAAAAATTTGTCACTACATTTGAAAAAATGTTTTACTAAAGTAACATAATTAAACTACTACATGTATAAACAATATTAACTACTATTATATGAATAAAAAAAAAAGATAATATGACAACAGATTTAAAAAAAAAAAAAAAACATGTTACTACATGTAAAAAAAAACGTTACTTCATTAAATACAAAATATTTCTACATGAAAAGTGTATAATACTACATATCAAAAAACTTGTCACTAAATTTGAAAATCAATAAAATAAAATTAATAAATTAAAATCTAGAAATTAGGGCGGAGCAGATAAAATTAATAGAGTGGATTAAAATTTAATAAAGAGGTTGACCCAATTTAATAGCTCAATTCTATGTTGAGCCCATTTACTAAACGTGGCAAAATTTCATATATGAAATATTGCATACAAGTTTTTGTGTTGATTTATTATCATTTCATGGTTGTTTGTTGATTTATTTTTCATTACAGTCCCTTTATTGTCAAATTTGATTACTTACATAGTGGTTCATCAAAAGGACCAACCAAGCAAGAAAAATAAGAAAAAAAAAAAAAAAAAAAAAAACAAGTGAGATTAGTCAAATTAGGGTGGTCATGTGTATACTTTGTTTTTATAATTATGATGAATAGTTCTATGGTTTATAATTATTTTATTCGATGTGTTTGAAAATTATTCTTTAGATTTGATTTTTTGAACAATATTCAAATGACTGGTTTTCATATTGAATTTGTATAATAATTGAAGATATAAACTTATTTCAAAGTAGTTAATTATTAGAATTCATTTCTCTATTTATAATTATTCGAGCATGATCATCCATGGACATTGTGGTGAAAATTAATGGTAAAAAATTCTCTAAAATTATCAATTCAGTAGAAATTGTGAAAAAAATTGGAGTTTAGGGTTTAGGAATTTGGGTTGGTTTGCTATGGACTCGAGTGCATGTGCACCCTAGTCCATGTTGCACTTTTCAATTTTACTGACTTACACTTTTTGGTAAATGGTGTTACACTTTTCAATTATTAAACTGTATAATAATATTTTTAGTTATAGTGACTTACACTTTTTAGTAATATTGTGTTGTACTTTTCAGTTTAATAACTTACACTTTTCTTTAAATTAGGGTGCACTCGAGTGCATACTAGACTTTACCTAGGATTTTTTATCAGTAGAAATTGAAAAAAAATTGGGGTTTAGGATTTATGAATTAAAAGAAGGGGAATGGTGTAAAAAAGAACTAGCGCTTAAAACTCTGTCTCCGTCATTTTCACTAACAACAACATCAATTTTGATAAAAATGAATAATTGAGTGACCAATTTTGATAGTGACTAAATGTGGGTGACCAAATATGAGGTAAACTTGAGTGACCAAAAATGATATTTTCCCATGTATATTTCACAGTCTTTCTCAATAGTACGCGTCTTTCTCTTATTTTTCTATTTTGAAATACTGAATTTTGGTGAGTCAGTTATTTATTTCGATTTCTATTTTGCAGTTTTTTTAATATTTTATTTAGTTTTCTTCTGCTTTCATCCACTCCTTTACATAATTGCCGTCTTTGCCAAATCTCAAACTTTTGGAAATTTTAGTTTCATTTGCTCTCAAATTCTCAAAATTGCGCTCTTTCTTATGTTTTTCTATTTTAGTGACATTTTTATTTTATTTTAGTATACTTTTATCTGTCAACAATTTTATCTGACACAAAGTGAGAGGACTAAATCATAAAGCATCTTATGCAGGTTATTTTCTCTTCACATCTTTCCATTTTGAAATCTTAAATTGCAGTGAGTAGGTTATTTTTTACTGTTTATATTTTAAGTTTTTTTTTTAATCTTTCATTTAGTTTTTTTGCTGCCTCTATTACAAATGGTCATATTTAAAATAATCTCAAAAGTTTTGTTTCCATATTCATCATAATTTTGGAAATTTTAGTTTCATTTGGTCTCAAATTCTTAAAATTGCATTCTTCCTTATTTTTCTATATTATTCCTTATTTATCCGCATTTTATTTATTTGAAGAATTGCTCCAATAATTTGAAGAGTTTTAACATCATCTTTATTCAAAATATGTGGTTTATTTCTGTATAATTTAGAACTGTAATAGTGTCATAAATTGTATGTACAATTAATATTTCCCTCAATAATAACCCATTTCCAAACCTCCATCAAGCACTGTATGAAACTCGATCAGGATTTCTAATCAAGACTTAACCCATCGTCGTTATCACATCAAACGTTTTGTTGATCCATCCAAAGGAATATTAATGTTGAAAAGAAGGAATATTAATGTTGAAAAATGATGTATTTCTTTTTTTACTAGCATGTTATTCCATCCTAGCTTGGAGTTTTTGCTTCTTTTGTGCTTCAGTAATAATTTTTATTATTTGTTTTTATTTATTTAAACGATTAAATATATTTCGGTTAATATACATCTTATTTATCAATACTTATTCCTTTTACAAGAATATAATAGGTATAAAATGTTTGAAATTGTAAAAAGAATGTACTGTTATATTTTTTTAAGAGACATAACACTATCTTTTAAATTTAACTGACTTTACTACTTAATATAAGGTGTCTGCTTACAAATTTATTTTGTTTACTCTTAATTACGGCATACTTTTATAAAGTTCTACAATTTTTTTTTATAGTAATTTCTAAACCCCAATTGTCATATTAATTCGATCGTCTATAATTATATCATCAATTGCTATTTTTCTCTTATTGAAAAAAATATATATTTTACATTGTTAAAGTGCATATACGCAGCATAATGTGGTTATTTTATTATGATGCCAAGAACGTGTATATATACATCAATTGGAAGAAAGGCCCTAACACATGGGCCTAAATAAACTGAAGATATGCTAACAGAATTTACGCTAATATATTCTAGTAAATAAAATAAAGATACGAAATAAACTGAAGATACGAATATATATTCTCAATACTCCCCCTCAAGATGGAGCGTGAAGATTACGAACGCCCAACTTGCCTCGAAGAAAACGGAAACGATTTCCACCTAAGGCTTTGGTAAAAATGTCCGCCACTTGATTTGTTGTAGAGACTTTGCATGGTTCTATCTCTCCACTAGCAACGCGTTCACGAACAAAATAACAATCCATTTCCACATGTTTGGTTCGCTCGTGAAAAACGGGATTAATTGCAATATGTCGAGCTGCCTGATTATCACAAAAGAGAGGTGTGGGGCCCAATTGCGTGACACCAAAATCTCTAAGAAGCCAACGCAGCCAAAGAATTTCACAAACAGTAGTTGCCATTGCTCTATATTCGGCTTCAGCCGAGGATCTGGAAACAACGGATTGTTTCTTTGTTCTCCAAGAAACAGGCGAGCCTCCAAGTGTGACGAAGTAGCCGGTTGATGATCTTCTTGTGAACGGGCAACCAGCCCAGTCCGCATCACAGTGGGCTTGGAGCTGAAAGTTATCGTGAGCAGCAAGAAAAATACCTTGGCCTGGTGAATTTTTCAAATATCGCAGTACGCGATGCACGGCGTCAAGGTGGGTCTGACGAGGACAGCTCATAAATTGGCTCAATTGGCTGACCGGGAACACAATGTCTGGACGAGTGACAGTAAGATAGAGCAAACGACCTACGAGACGACGATATTTTGTGGCATCAACTAGTGGGCTTTCGTCATCCGGTCGCAACTTTAAATTTTGTTCCATCGGAAATTGGCTGGGCTTACAACCTTTCAAACCGCTATCTTCCAAAATGTCTAATGCATATTTACGTTGACTAAGAACAAAGCCCTCCGGAGAGCGGGCAACTTCGATCCCCAAAAAATATTTCAACATACCTAAGTCTTTGATGCTAAATTGGTCATTCAAGTAACGTTTCACAAAGGATATGTGAGTAGGGTCGTTTCCAGCTAAAAGAACATCATCAACATATATGAGTGCAACAACAAAAGTGGCGGCTTTTCGAAAAACAAATAGCGAGTGATCGGCTCGGGATTGACAAAAACCGATGGCTATAAGAGCATGAGTGAATTTTTCATACCAATTACGCGAGGCTTGTCGAAGACCATAAAGCGATTTTTGGAGTTTACAAACACGCATGTCACCATTCTTCTCAAAACCCTGGGGAATGCGCATATAAACGTCTTCATGTAAGTCACCATGCAAAAAGGCATTGTTAACGTCTAGTTGGTGAACTTCCCAATTACGTTTTGCCGCCACACTTAACAAACAACGAACGGTGACAAGCTTAGCGACTGGGGCAAACGTCTCATGAAAATCAACACCCTCAATTTGTGTGAATCCTTTGGCAACCAATCGTGCCTTGTATCGTTCCACCTCACCATTGGGTTTGTATTTTATTTTGTAAACCCACTTAGAACCGACGACCTTCTTCCCGGGCGGAAGAGTGGTTAATGTCCACGTCCCATTTGCTTCTAAATCTTGAATTTCCTTCTTCATGGCCTCACGCCATAAAGGATCTGTAATGGCCTGAGAGAAATATTTGGGCTCATCACGAGACGTGATGGCTGCTAGAAAAGCTTTGTGAGAAGCAGAGAATTTATTATACGTAACGAAATTTGAGAGGGGATGTACCGTCGAGTAAACTGAATTGGTAGTGGGGTGTGCATGGTCGACTGAGGGGGGAAGATCCGTTTCATATGCCTCAAGATGTCTGGGGGGACGACGAACTCTCTGGCTCGTGCGAGTGTCACCACTGTCCTGTGACGACTCGACCAATGGTGCTGTCTCGATAGCAGGAGCCGAGGTCTCAACAGTAACAGAGTCTAAGGAGGCTGGACTAAGGTCAGAATTATTCTGGGTGGAGCGGATGAAAGGTCGAGCCGTGAGTGTTGGACGATCGGCTGGGGCATGATGTTCACGAACCTTGGAAAGAGCCGCACTGACTGCATCTGAAAAATTCATTTGAACACTGCTCTTGAATGGAAAAATATCCTCGAAAAAGGTGACGTCACGCGAACTATACGTCTCATGCTTCTCCAAATCATAAACCCGATATGCCTTTTGTCCAACCGGATAACCAAGGAAGATACATGCACTCCCCCTTTCCCCAAACTTATCCTTGTGCTTATTATTGTGAGCATAAACTAAACAACCAAACACTCGAAAATGTTCATATTTTGGTTGTTTGTGAAATAGAACTTCAAATGGCGTTTTGTTGTCGATGACTCGTGACGGTAGCCTATTAATGATGTATACGGCAGTAAGGATGCATTCTCCCCAAAAATCAATTGGCAAGCCTGACTCAAAACGGAGAGCCCTAGCCACCTCTAAAATGTGTCTATGTTTGCGCTCCACGACTCCATTTTGCTGTGGTGTGTCTGTGCAAGAGCTTTCAAATAAGATGCCATTAGCGTCATAGTAATCAATCAACAATGAAGACTGGAACTCAACACCATTATCAGAACGGATACGTTTAACATTACTCTTAAACTGGGTCTTTATCATATTACAAAACTTAATGAGATGGGTGGCAACTTCAGATTTTCGCTGGATAAGAAAAACCCAAACACCACGACTATGGTCATCAACTATGGATAGAAAATAACGAGCACCTGTTAACGTATCACACTTGTATGGACCCCATATATCACAATGAATTAAATCAAAACAATGTGAGGTAGCAGTAGTGCTAACAGGAAAGGGTAATCTGGTTTGCTTAGCACGAATACATGAATCACAAAGTGCATTACTTCTTTTAAAATTCTTCAAAGTGCAAACATGTCTCAATTTATCATCGGATGCATGCCCTAATCGTTTGTGCCATATATCTGAATTACCAACAACGGCTAATACGGCCCCCTCAGTTCTCCAAGGCTCAATGTAGTAGAGACCATCCCAATGTCTACCCACTCCAATTAGCTTTCTCGAGGGTAAGGCCTGTAATACACAAAAATCCGAAAAGAATGTGAGTGCACAATTTAGATCATTTGCAAGTCGACTAACTGAAAGGAGATTGCAATGAAACTGAGGCATGTATAAGACACGACTGAGATTAAGTCCATGTTCCAAATTAATTTTTCCAACTCCTTTTACTGGAATAATTTCACCGTTCGGTATTCGGACAGACCGTTCCGAGTGACCCGTTTTCATGTCGAATAGATCATCAATACAGCAGGTTATGTGTTCAGTGGCTCCTGAGTCAATTATCCAAGAATGCGATGCAAGCACAGCCCGTGTACCCGCCATATTCGCTGTTGGACCTGCGGTCGGAGCAGAACTGTCCCTCGTCTCGGTTCGCATGAATCAGGTAAGTCGTTCAAGTTGGTCCATCGTAAGTCCAGGAACAATACTTACGCCGCTGCCGCTGGCCCTATCATCGGCCTTCTCAATGGAATTTTCATCATTCATGATTTTGATCGGAAGCGCAACAAGAGTTCGCTCAAGATCGGTGGTGATTATTCGAAACTGAATAACTACCCAATATTTTGCTCTGATGCCATGTTAAAGTGCATATACGCAGCATAATGTGGTTATTTTATTATGATGCCAAGAACGTGTATATATACATCAATTGGAAGAAAGGCCCTAACACATGAGCCTAAATAAACTGAAGATATGCTAACAAAATTTACGCTAATATATTCTAGTAAATAAAATAAAGATACGAAATAAACTGAAGATACGAATATATATTCTCAATATACATAATAATTATTTTTAATTCTCGTGTAGTACGCAAGTCGTGCACTAGTTTATATATAGTTGCATGTTGTATAAATTCAGGGGGCCGGCCAATGGCCTTCCTCAGATAATACGTGGGTTCGCCTCTGTTTTAGATTTAGTCGGCATCTTAATCAATAATTAATAATATTGGGTGAGAAGGCTAGGCGTGCTTTACTTAAATTAATAGTCGATTGATAGAGCTTGACGTGATATGACTAATTAAAATTAACATTTTTCTCAAAGGATATTGAAATGCTTCTTTAATGCTTTTATCATTGTTATTACACGTAATTAAAATTTGTTGGAATTTGAATGCATGCAATACTCCTCGTGCTCCACCACTGACTTACGAGGAAGGGCGCGTCGTTGTTCCCCTAAACCTCCGATTGAGATCCTTGAGTACACCTCCTCTTCTTGTCGTGCCGTCGCATCATTCGTCTTCAGTCTTTATTGTACTTTAGGTTGTGTTTGGATGGAGGGATTTAGGTATGGATTTTAAATTCATAATCTAAATCCACTCCACCTGTTTGGATTAAATGAATGGATTTTAAATATTTAACATCTTTTCTAGTTATAATTGAGATAATTTTAAATCCTCAATAAAACCATGTCATTTGAAATCCATCTAATTTTAAATCATTTCATTTGAAATCCATCTAATTTTAAATCATTTCATTTGAAATCCCTTCGTCCAAACACAACCTTATTTTATTTCGTGTACCATCTTATCTCGTTCTATATTGGGGAGAAAAATTGACTGTTTAGAGACGGTGGTATCCGTATCTAATCCGCATCTAAAACTCTCAAAACTAAAAGTCGTATCTAATCCGTGTATAATGAGAGACGGTTTTATTTTCAATTTCAAATCTCGATTTTTTAACAAATTCGTATCTATTAAAGACGGATTAGGCTTCCGTCTCAAAATTTCGGTATCAAAATTAGGGTTTTTTTTGTAGTGAGAGAAGACTTTTTGATCGAGATTCTCAACTACTTTATGAGAATACAGATCTAGACAAATCGAAGCGGGTCGACGAGCAATGACAGGAAATGCGCGCCGTGGTGGAAAAATTTGGGTCCGTATATTTCCAGACAAACCAGTTACAATAAGACCCGTCGAAACACACTTGTTGGGGAGGAAACAGGTATCCTTTACAAACTGGTTACAGCTGGAAATGTAAATAAGTGTTTATAACCAACTCAATGTGTTCAAAAACCACTGCTAATTCTAAGCTCTAAAGATATGAATCTGTATACGAGCTTAGGATCGGAAACTTAGAGCTAAGGATAAGAAAATTTTGAAGGCTCTAAAGAACTCGATACTTAGAATATTTCAGAAGGCTTGATGTTCTTGAGATGGAGTTCTTGCTTGTGGAATTTCCGGTACATTGTTTCAAAGAACAAGTATTTATACATTTTGGGTAATTTGGCCCATTGTCATAAATATGAACGTTAAGCAACCTATTACCATCCATTAGTCGTTTTTAATATTTTTTTTATTAGATTATGATATTTGTTTAGTTTTATTTGACCCAATTAAGGATCATGGGTTCTAAAATTTTATTTAAATCATATTTTTGTTTTCTCATTTGCCGATCATTAAAAAATTTAAGAAGCTTGGGTGGCACCCATGCCTTTTCAATAGGCGAGCTTGCCATCCATGATCCATGCCTTTGTCTAAATTCAAAAGTGCCCCAATTTTTGTTACATTTTAGAAAAAACATCTCAAAAATGTAATATTCAAAAAAATTAATTACCCCAATCGGGACCTTTAATTTAAAAAATAAAATAAAAATTGTAGCCCGTTAGTGGCCCGTCTAATCCGTGGTCCACTAAGGTTAAGGTTAGGTCCCAACAATTGTAGAACCTTTAAGTATGAACCGATTAACTGGTTAAGGCCGCCATCGCCACCACTTATAACCCGTTCTTCCAAAATCTCATGAAAAATCTGCAAATCCGAATTCGGTAACGAAATTCATAGAGGCTACCTACTCTAGCCTCGTCTCAGTGCTAGGAATCAAAGCCCCATGTCGATTTCATATTTCAATCTCTCCTTCATCTCTAATTTGCGAATTTTCATAGCGATTTTGGCGATTTTTTTACTGTTTTCTCAACTTTCTTTTTTCTGATTGTGGGATTTGGGAATAATTACAATGAGTGTTTTGCGATTTGGGGGATTTGAGTGAGTGTTTTTTTGGAATGATTATTATTTAGGGCGACTGTTATGCAATTTTTTTTAGGGGTTTACAGAATTGATGGATTGATTTTGGAGTGGTGGACAAAAGATGAATTTGTTAACGGGAGCTTGTGACACACGTCCAGAATTCCGTTAGTTCTAAACGGGAAAATTACTTGGGACCATTTTCGTGAGAACTAATTCACCTGGGACTAAATCTGCATTTTACCCCTACCCAAATTAATAGTATATGATCCATGAATAATACAAAAGCCGGTTATATAAATAGTTTAACAAACAGAAACAAATAAAATAAAATACAGATTTCATTCCCACGGTATTACGAGAAGAAATTACAAAGATGGGTATTAATTTCCCAATGAAAGTTCCAACTTATACATACCAAATATGGCATAAATTAAATTAAAAATATATCTTCTTATCAATAGAATTTGACCTTCTTCACTAGATAACACGTAATGGATATTGGCGACCAATCTAAAAATATATATATATATATATAGTGTACGTACGTTTTGAACAAGCCTATTAAAATAAATAAAAATGGAATTTTGTTGGGTGATCTATTTGAAAACATATTTGACAATTCCAGGCAGGTGAGTGTTCATGAAGTAGTCTTCCCAGTTGATGATTTTGGGGTCAAAATAAAATATATCACTCTCTGCTGAACTTTCTTTTGCAGCTCTTATTAGTTTTTCCGTGTTCATATCATCGTAACTGCACATACAAACAAAGTAAATTATTGTCATTAATCTGAAATCAAAATTTGATTTTTGGTCTTAGTACTTTTGATCTTGTCGTGATGAAATCGATTATTTGAAGGTGTTTATTTAAGGAGATCGAAGAAACTTACTATCCTTTGAAGAACAAGTAGGGAGCATAAAGTTCGACCAAACGCATCACATACTTGATCTTTCTGCGCATATCAACGTACGTGCCTTGAAAGTATTGGCAACATGCGGTGTTCAATATTTGTAGTCCCTATATATATATATATAAATAAGAATTAATTAATTAAAACATTCATATATATATATATATATAATTAAGTGAATTAGATAGAAAAGTACCTTTAATGGAATCAAGTAATGAAGCTTCAAGTATCTGTGAAAGCTGTCCATGGAGTCCAATATTTTGACCTTGCCAACTATAACAGGCCTGCCTTCCTTGTTGACCCAAGGGTTTTTGGTGAAGTAGCGTTGACCATAATCTTGAAGAGATCCAAACTCCAAAGGGTTAGAAACTGAAGTTCCAATGTGGTAAATGCTCTCACCAGCTTCATTTGAATGTCCAACCATCGCCACTATCATGGCATTCACCACCATATCTGCAGGGATCTGCATCCACCCATTTTTTATTATTGGAACTAATTAAATTAAAATAAAATAAAATTAAGAAATTAAAAGACTAACCGCATCAAGTACGGTCTTGGGATCGCCAAGGAAACATGACAGTCTTCCTTTTCCATATCCAACTGCTAAGCTATCAATGGTTCTGCAATTTAATTCATCAAATATACCACATTTAACTATATATATAAAAATTATAATAGTAACTAATTAAATAAATAGGAATATGAAATATAAATACCTAACACCTTCAGCCCAACCGGCAAAGGGCTCCTTGTAAGTACTTGTTACAATGGTGGGACGAATGATTACAAGCGGTATTTCTTCTTTCAAATCCCCCAACAACATCTCACCCATAGCCTTGGTGAATACATACGTATTTGGCCATCCAAACTTTCTTGCTCTGTATTTGTCAAAATTATTTTATATGTTAATATTTCATTTTCTCAAAAAAACTCATAAATTTGCTTATCAATTGCACAACAAGTTCAAAATTATATATGATAGATTTTTTAGATTGAAAAGTGGGAGAAAAAATGAAAAATATCTATAACATCAAACAATTAAAAATAAGAATTACTAACCTAGGTGTACTATATAGGAGTATTAATTAACAACCATGCATGATATTATTAATTAAATAATTTTGCTAGAGATATTGGTGTACGAATTAGTGATCAAAATTATACGTATAGATCTTCCTACTTTCCTATAAAAAATTTCATACTTTAATTATTTTTTAGCTTTGTTCCACAAAAAATTATATACCCTAAAATAAAAATAATTTTCATAATATACACATATTAACCCTTTATAATATTACTTTTAGACCCTTCATAATATTAGCTTTATTTTATATATAAAAATTCATAAAATTAATCCTCTTACACTTAAATTGATGCATAAAAAACATGTAGAGCTGGCCCCAATCTTGTTTCATTTAAACAAGTTATGGTGAAATGAATTGAAACAGTACTCGATTGGAGTGCCGGTGGAGATATACTATATACTTGAATATAAATATGATGATGCAGATATGGGACCTTATAAATGCATGTCATAGGGCGTTAGGTATTCGTTTATATGATCACTATCTATCAAATACAGTACACCAGTACTAAGCGTGTTGCCTCACATCAATGCTACTGTCACACATGCATGGTCCACACTTAAATATATTGACTGCTTCTTTTTCATTTTTCTTCTCCCTCACGTACATAAAAATAAATACACACATGGTTTTCATTATAAATATTTTACCTGTTTTTTTTATTAATATATGCCTCAAAAAAGGACTAATAATAGACAAAATTTTGGATTAATTTTCAGACAATGGGTCCAAATTAAATGTGTTTTACTACGTAATTACCCCATTTTATCATAATTTTTCAAGAAAATAAAATTTTGAAGACATAGGTAGATGGAATATTAATTATGCCTTTAGGGCAGCTAGAGTTATTGTCAATGTTATTAAATTGAGGCACAAACTCTTAAATGGCCGATCCGTACCTTATCTTTAATTCACAAAATTCATTATATCGACCCTATAAAACCTATCATCACTAATATTTTAGAATACAATGGTCCACATGTAGCGTGCACCTACTTTTTTTAAACAATATTAATTAGGAGTAGTTTTTTTTTTTTTTAAACAATACTCCCCCCTCCCATAATAACTGTCGCTTTTGTTGTTTTGAGTATATATATAGAATTAAAAAATATAATTTTTTAATAAATTTATCCTTAATTATCATTAAAGATGGGAAAAAAATGAAAATGAATAATAACATAGAGGTAGTTTAGAAAAATATGTAGTAAAAATAGTTAAAAGGAAAAACTTTTTAAAACAAGATTAGTAGGAACAATATATTTTAAAGAATGCTGCGAATTAATTCTTTCATATATAAGACCGGTCTATAATATATTTGTACCGATTTTGTCTTGCAAGAAAGTGGGGGTTGTAACTAATTAATAATAGTACTTATTTGTTAAACTACCATTTTTGGAATTGAATCAAAAAAATCTTTTATTTGGTTCAACTACTTGTAGTAATTACTTGTTATAATAAATCTCTAGTAGTGATTATAAAATGAATATTACCTTTGAATTCCCAAATCTTTCATGGTTGATTTAATGAAGTCTTCAGAGGAATTTTGAGCCTTGAGGTATTTCAAAGTATCGTCGATCAATTTCTTCTCAGAGTCAATATCTAATCCAGATGTGCCATTTAGTGTCTCCCCCATTTTATATGGAGTTTCCAATATAAGTCCCTCTTTTTCTCCAGCTACATATGCTGCGTACGTCCACAAATTACTTAATTATAATTATTTCTTCTAATTTATTATTATTATAATAATAATCCAGTAGTACTAACCAGTTGATACGTGAACAAGTACACTTAATTTGTGACATCTTTTGGAGAAATCCAAAACATGCTTAGCTCCCAGCGTATTTATTGCCAGTGAAACGTCATATCTGCATGCAAAAATTACTACGTAATTATTAACCTAATTATATTCGCCACTAAATTTTGGTAATTTAATTTTTCATAATTCCCGAAAAGAAATTAATTCCAAATTGATACTAGCTATATCTTCAACAAAATGTCGATCTGATTGATTGAACAAAAAATAAAATTTAAGGTCTAAAAAACAAGGTTCCCCTGATGTATTCTACTTTGGGCATCTCTGAATTTCTTTTGTTTTTCATTTAATAAATTCAGTGCAGTTTATTTATCCATAGATGGATATTCATATAATCGAGGGAGGGAATAGATTACATTAAAATAGGACATACTTTGATTCTTTATCATTTTAATCATTTTCGAAATTTATACTATGCATGTTTTTGGTAAAATTAAGTTACTGAAAATAGAAGTACTACTTTACATAAGTTAGGTAGAAATTGCTGCAATCGTTTAAGTGACGTACTATTTTTTTTTTTTTTTTAAAAGGAACAATTTTAAATACCAAGCAAAAAAATAAACGAGAGTAAATTAATTAAATGCTACTGTACCTTTCATCAAAGTTGGTAGTTGCAGCTAAATTAACGACAACATCAACTTGTTTAAACATTTCATCCAACAGTGTAGAGTCTTTCACACCCAAATTCTCAAAGGTAATATCTCCAGCTACAACTCTTACTTTCTCTGAAATCAGTGAACTGAAATTCCCACCAAGTTTCCCTTTCAGAACCCTGAATAATTCCTTTGTAGTGACCTATACATACCACGTCAAACAAATGTGATTAATTATTAACATATATATATATACATACTCTAATAAACGGTCAAATTGCACCATACAATTGAGTGTGCGAAATTTACCTCAGTGTTGAAACGTGACATAGCTGATTTTGCATCTGAAGCCCTCAATAGAACATAAAGTTTGTTGACATTTGGTTGTACTCTGAGTATCTTTTCAATAAAAACTGCAGAAATTAAACCAATACCATAGTCATATATAAATCACGTTTTAATATAATTAGAGAGAGAGAGAGAATATTATTACTCTTTGCCAGAAAGCCAGTGGCACCAGTTACAAGAATGGACCTATTGTCTAGGAACTCAAGAATGCTACCCAATTCCATTGTGTAATTCTCTTCTGTTGTGAAGGATTATTATAAGGATATATGTTGTGAGTTAATTAAAAAAGGATATGCATAGAGGAGAGATATATATAGATGGGGTGGGGGGTTCTAACTGCTAACTGCACAAGATAATTGATAGATGTGTGGGGATGAATTAATAGTCATATGAGTTTGAGTGCACGCAAGTCAATAGTAGATTTATTTTGGTAGTCCACTGTACAACCAGATTAATTTCTTCTTCAACTCATCCACCTCATTTATTTATTTAATTTTTGGCATATATATTAATTTATATGTATATATATATATGTGTCACACTCTTATTTTATTTATGCCTTGTATTAGCAAATGCAAATCAGTGTTAGGTTTTTTCTTTTCTGGTTAAACTAAATGATTCCAACCTACACGCACTTGTATTACACACGACATCATTTTATTAATTTATTACAGAGTATATATGTATCTAACTTAATTACTTCGGTCGGACGTACACCAATCTAAGGGCAAATAACGTACTAATGTTTTATTACATCCTTATTTATATAAATTTCCTTTTCAATGAAATTTACTCCAATCCCTCCCTACTTTTCATTATGTTTTTTATAAAATTAAGAAACATATTTTATTTATTATCAACTTACCTCACTCATCATCACGAAAGCGATAGAGTAAGGGGGAATATATATGCATGTAATTTAAGTTTCATTATAGTTTATTTATCTTATGCTTATCATATACTGATTCTGTGAAATCAGTTCATCTATATAAATTAATTATTGTGTAGAGTCATCTAAGGTTAAAAAACGTTTTAGCCTGTGTAATATATACCACTAAAAATATATATCATCAGATTATTGTGTGATTAATGTGATGCAATTTCTATTTCTATTTTCTTATATTCAAGTAGAAATTAAATTAAACGAAAGCTTAATTACTGAATTTCTCTCTATTTGAGATTATTTAATATACATCAGTGGGTAAATTTTGTGTTTCTCTCAGCCTAAGTAATGTTTTTCACATTAGCAGATTATAGTTGCTTTCAGTTTTTGTATTTTTCTTTGCCGTCAACGTACATCGAATTACCAACTATATAATTAAATAATAATTTGACTATTTATTAAAAACATTTTTTTAAAAAAAATTTAACTTGGATTGGCTTGGTGGTACTCAGTGACGGAGCCAGGAATTTTAGATTGGGGGCCGATTTACATTACTAAAAAAATAAAATAATATTATATCTAATTCATTATAAACTTTAAAATATCTCATTTCATTAATTTAAATTTAACGATTTTTGTTATGTTTCGAAGAAAATTAATTTTGATTATTCCGACTCGTAGGTGAAATAATGTTACAATTTAATGTGCAATCCCGCTGAGATATTAATCATTATTAGAAAAATGTATAACTTAAAATATATTTTCTCAGTGGGTCAAATAAATGAGGAGTATTTTCGTGATTTAGTGAAGTATAAAAGAAATTTATTGAGGTGTTAAAAAGAATTTAGTGAAATGAATTTAGTGAGATGTAGGGAAGAATGTGGTTTAAAATGAGTGACAATTTTAAAATAAAATGATGTAGTGAAAATATTAATTTTGTAGATTATTTACATATTATGAGTATACAAATAATCTTGGAACGTCTCAAATAAATAAATAAAGTATACAAATAACTATAAAACGAAAGAAATATATAAAAAAAAAAAAAAAAAATGGTGGGGGGCCCATTGCCCCCGCTGGGCCCTACGTGGCTCCGTCCTTGGTGGTACTTATGAGTATGTTCTGTCAAGATTTACAAGCTATGTAACTTTCAAGCTCTTGCAAACCTTTGGTTCCCGGGCTAGACTTTTTGCTTTTGAGTTTAATCCAAAATGTCTCATATCAATGAAGATATCAGTTCATCATTTTATACCTCATGTTTCTCAATGTCTTTTTCGATGTGTGGCATTATTTGACCCTCACCATCATGTTCATTTATAAATTTCAGGTTCAAAATTTCGAAGCACAAATAATTTTTGATGGACCGATCTCAATTGGAGCCTCTGCTAGTGGACATTGATAATCAAACCTTTAAATTTTAGTGTTAATTCATTTAAACCTACTTTCATTTTTTTTAATTATATGTATTTGAAAGAAAATCTGAAATATTCACAAAATCCTTATTGGTAATTCATTAACGTGTGTACTAGTGTGAGTGGTCGTGGATTAATATTTTCAAGTTTAGTGACGGTTCATGCATGAGTTGAGGGTATGATAATGTTTGACTTTTTTGAAGGGTTGACAAGTCATGTTAGGACCATATTACCCATGCATGAAATATAAATGGTTTGATGGGCAGAGGGTTGTTACACTACACATGTGAGACCCCTACACAATTGTTTGTTTTACACCTAATTTTATCATTTAATACTATAATAATATTGCTGTCGATAAAATCTGGAGATGAGAAATTTTACGTGGAAATAGAAATAAAATCGGAAAGGCGGAACAGCGTAGTGGGAAACATTCCACTTTGAGTTTACAAGAAAACAGCCGCGGCCCAAAAATGAATGAACACCGCGTTGTCTTAATTAATTCTCCGAATGTGATTCGGTTTGGAATGGTACGTTAATTAGGTCGGGAGGTATCATAATTATCAACGAGATATCATTTAAACTTGTTTGAAATATTATCGAGCTAGAGTTTTAAAATTATTGATTAAGTTTGTTTGATAATTAAACGAGTCGAGCTGGTTCGAGTAGTTAGACATTTTTACACTAATTTTATTTTCTTTTTTTTACTTATCGAGCTCGAGCTGAGCTGAGCGTGAAACTGTTCTGAACATAAATATATGTTCAAGTTCTTTTTGATATCTATGTCAAATCGAAATCAAATGAACATGATTTACAGAACAATCTCGAATCGAGTTTCGAATAACTTAATTTAATTTTCAACCAATTTATATGGTACAAAATTTCAGTTTGAAAATGAAATAAGATTTATTATGCACATGGTTTACAATTAATATTTTACAGTATTACAATCAACATAGAATAAAAAATGTTGTACACAAAATTTATGTACTTTATAATCTGCACATAATTTCTTGGGGGAATTTATAGCGCTTAGAGAGGGAGTCTAATTATCTTCACTTTAATTATTTTGAATTGATTCCCTTTCATGATTGTTGATTGTTGTGGCATCATAATTTAACTTGAAAATTATAAAGGGATGTTTGCAAACATGTTGTCAAGTGATTACGATTTCTTAATACCCCAATTTCAATTTTGAAGTGTTGGATTTACTTGTATTTTTGTTTAACTTAGATTTTATTTTGTTGTACTGAAGTGTATCTTTTTTTGACATATGGTATATATATTTTTTTTTCTTTCTCTTTTATATAACATACCTTTTATTGTCAATTTTGAAGTGTTGGAAAAAATGAAGTTAAATAATTAAATCATGACAAAGACTTGTAACAATATTACACACAGTGACGGAGTTAGAAATTTTAGATTGGGGGCCCGATTTACATAACTATAAAGACAAAATAATATTATATTTAATTCATTATAAATTTTAATTGTTTTGACTCATAATAGGTGAAATAGTGTTAAAATTATTAGACAAATGTATAACTTAAAATATATTCCCTCCATCCCGTAATAACTTGAATACGTTGATAAGTTCACTTTTTAAGAAATGTGAATTTAGTAAGGTGTGGGGTCAAATAAATGAGAAGTATTTTTGGTGATTTAGTGAGGTATAAAAGAAATTTAATGAGGTGTTAAAAAAAATTAGTGAGATGTAGGGAAGAATGTAGATTAAAATGAATGACAATTTTAAAAATAAAATGATGTAGTGAGAATATTAATTTTGTAGATTATTTACATATTATGAGTGTACAAATAATTTTGAAACGTCTCAAATAAAAAAAAAAGTATACAAATAATTATAAAACGGAAGAAATATACATAATAAAAAAAATTGATGGGGGGCCCACTGACCCCGCTGGGCCCTATGTGGCTCCGTCCTTGATTACACACACATTCGTAAAATCTATGCAATATTTTCCACCCTAACCACTTTTAATACACGGTTCTCCGTTTCCTTCTTTCTTACATCCGTCCATTTTTTTCAAATTTCTTCAAAACTTTCTTAGATTCTCTCTTTACAATATTTTTTTATTCCCTCTTCCTTGCTTAGAGAATATCGTCCATTGCCTTATTAAGAATAACTACACTGTCAAGAATTTGTCTATTATTTATGAAAGTAATCTGATTTTCCGAAATTAGCTTACATATTGTAGTAATCTATATATACAAATTCAAAAAAAAAAAAATGTTACGTTAAAATTCTCATTTTAATGAAAAAAATCATATTATAACTAAAAGTTTTTTAATGACATATTTAAGACCCATTTTTTTAGTAACTATATTATCTTCAACTGTCAAACAAGATATAGTTTTATGCACCTTTTATATACTCTTACCTTATGGAGTACTAAATTATATTGTGACCTATTATATAGATTTTTCATATAGTAAATTATTTTTAATCAAACACAGCCTTAATATAATACTATTTTTTACACGATCTAACTAACACCTTCAAATTAAATCAACTCAGTGCATAAATCTTTTATACATTAATTAATGGACAATAATTGATGCATATATAAATAAATTGCACATGCATTTTCCTGAGATTGAAAAGAAATGCAATTTATTGTCCGACTGCATTCCCCTTAAGACCATACATTACAGTTGCATTTACAATCTGAACTACATTCTGCCTTTTCTCAGTGTTGGCATTAATAAGGTAAGGCTACAAATTTGACTTTCATAGCTTAGTAATTAGCTAGTATACACATGAAAAAAAAAATGGTCAAGTCTATTGAGGATGAATATATAGGTATATTTTTAACTCTTTTTTTAAGAATCACGGTTTAAGGGGTGTTTGCAAACTTTACAAACTGCTTTCAGAATCACTTTTTATTTAAAAGCCGCGAGAGAATGACTTTGAAAATAAGTGATTCTAAAAGTAGTTTGTAGAGTTTGCAAACACGCCCTTACATGTGAACTGTCTAATCATGTGAACTTGATTCACTTTTTTTTTTCTACTTGTGCTTGGTATTTTATAAAAGGAAAAAGGAAAAAAAAGAAGTGAAAAACTCAAAGTAGCTCGAAACATCAAGTTATGAGTTTAAACTTTAAAGTGACTCAAAAGACTAATCAGAGCTTCCATAATTACCATCCAAAAAAAAAAAAAAAACCTAATCAGAGCTCAAAAATTACCATCCAAAATGACTCTATATAAGATCAAAGTCCAAATAGGCTTGAAAAGAAAACATTATCAAATAGATTAAATGACATACCATTATATTTATTTAGTGATAAGTAAGAAAAAAATATTTATAATCTAGATTCATTCAATTCACAACTCAATTCTTTTTATTTCAGTCTCCATTGCCACATTAACAATTAACACATTGGGCATTTTAATTATGAGGTAGTAATTAAGTGAAACAGTTTTATGAATCTTATTTTGTAATACAGATTAATAATGACCCATATAAATACAAAATAACTTAACTTATATATTATTACTTTAAGATCATATTTGATAGCTTAAACTTATAAACTAAATTAACTATGTTTCATTTTTTATAGGTTGTTTAAAACTTAAATTAAAAGTAGATTATGTTTAAAATCTATAAAGTTTAGATATCGTCATAATCTCAGTCTAATCCGTCTTTGCTATCAAACATGTTCCAACAATATTGATAAAATGGAGCTCCGTCATATAATTTTTTTTATTTTTTTTTATTATAGAAGACTAACAACATTAATTGTATATAGGTTGATGGGTATGGGAGAGATATGGACTCCTAATTTATTTGAGGGGGAGGGGGAGGGGGAGGGGAAGGGGTAGGTATAATTATGTGGATTCATCTTCTAGTATATACAAATGTGTTTTGCTTCATTTATTTCTGGTATGGGGGTATTCACTGCATTTTAGCTTGTATGTGGTCATATGAATATCCCCCTAAACTATGCAAAAAATAAAATAATTATATATTGCTCACACTTTCTGCAATTCATAATTCAGAGTATATAAATTGAAACTTACTATTCGCCCTTCACTTATTTAAGAATTCATAACTTTTGAACACGAATTTTAATGTATGAATTATTTATTACAGTAATATTATAGAAGAATAGTAAAGACTTTTTAACTTTATAATTACTAGTAAAAATGATTTTTAATGTAAATAAAATAATTGACATTTAATGTAATATTAAAATAGCTCTGAGAGGAAATAGTTAAAATATATTATTTTACTATTTTAAATAAATCATTAAATAAGAAATATAAAAAAATGACAAAATTGAGTATTAAATAGGAAATGGAGGGAGTATTAGTTATTTAGGAAGAAAAAAAAATTAAATGCAAATGAATAAGTTGATGTGATATATTAATAACTATCCGTCTATCGGGCAAGAGAAAGTTTTGTGTAAATCTGTATTATTTTGCAACTTGTTTGATTTTTTTGTATTTTTATACTCTCTTCTGTTATTAATAATTGTCGTTTTGACCTTTCATTTTTTTTTTTTTACAAATTATATAACGTTTTACACTTTTCAATGTTCATTACTTTATAATGACACTTATTTTAAAGGGTCACACTTGCGTACCCCTAGTGCACCTACCCTAGTTTTAATTTTAATTTTTTATTTATATTTTATGTGCACCCAATAATTTAATGAGTTCACCCCTAAATTATATTTTTACTACAGTTATCTGCACCCACTCATTTTATGAGTTCACCCCCAAATAATTTCTTTTTTACAACAATTATCTACACCCGCTCATTTTATGAGTTCGCCCCCAAATTATTTTTTTACCATAGTTATCTGCACCCCGCTCATTTTATGAGTTCACCCCCAAATATTTTTTTACTACATTTATATGCACCTGCTCATTTTATGAGTTCACCCCCAAATCATATTTATACTACAATTATCTGCACCCGCTCATTTTATGAGTTCACCCCAAATCATTTCTTTTTTACAACGGTTCTCTACACCCGCTCATTTTATAAGTTCACCCCTAATTTTTTTTACCACAATTCTCTGCACCCACTCATTTTATGAGTTCACCCCCAATTTTTTTTTTTATATAATTACATTTAAAATACTATATTATCTTTTTATTAATTTACACAAAATATAATAATAAAATCAACCATAATTTATACATTTACAATATGTAGTCGAGTCATTGTCGAGTTACCGTCGATTCACCACTAAATCACCCATATTTTAGAAAAAGAAAATCGTAAAAACATAATTTAAAAAATCTATCAAAATAAGGCACAAATCTCAATTTTTTTTTCTTTTTAATTTTTCTTCCCATTTTCAGTTTTTATTCAAAAAAATTTATTTCTTCATTTTTTTCATTAGTATTTTTTTAAAATTTTAATACAAAATAATATTATATGTATAATTTTATTATACTCAATAATACAATAAGTAATAATCAGTAATACACTAATACCATTAAAAATAATTAGTACTCCAATATCTTATACAATAACAAATAATTACACATATCTAATTATATTAAATAATACTAAAATTAATTATTAGTAATACCACGAACAGTAATCGGTAATACCATTAATATTAATCAACGAAATTTTATACAATAACAAATAATTCCACACATCCAATTATATTCAATAATACCAAAAACAATTATGAGTAATACAATGAACAGTAATTAGTAATATCATGAACATTGATCAGTAATATCTTATACAATAATAAATAATTCCACAAATCTAATTATATTAAGTAATACCATAATCAATAATATGTAATACCATAAAAAATAATAATAATAATCAGTAATGTCTTAAACAATAATAAATAATTTCACACAATCAGTAATACCACAAACAATAACCAGTAATACCACAATTAATAATTAATAATACCGTAATCAGTAATCAGTAATTTTAATTCATTTGTATATTAATAGTAATACTACAATCAATAAATAGTAATACCGGTACCAATAACTAATAGTACCATAAAAAAAAAAGTGGAGGGAGTGCAAATCGGGGTGTACT
Organism: Galeopsis tetrahit; assembly: GCA_963675135.1. Classification (NCBI taxonomy): domain Eukaryota; kingdom Viridiplantae; phylum Streptophyta; class Magnoliopsida; order Lamiales; family Lamiaceae; genus Galeopsis; species Galeopsis tetrahit. The sequence goes on from OY776129.1 coordinate 71,703,645, forward strand.
GAAGAAAATAGGGGGTGCACATTACCAAACCCAATTGAAGGGAACCCTAGCCCAATGGGAGGGCACCCTAGGTCAGCAGTCGTCGTTTGAGATTTCATCAGCAAGGTCACCGGCTTTGAGTGTCGGCCGGTTAGAGATCCATCGGCAACATACTCACATTCCTCCGTCGGGCTGCCGTCAGCCGGAGGAAGAGGATGCACAGTAGCATGATGAAGAAGACGGACAAAGCAATATAGCTTCGATTTAGGCAGAGATGAACGACGAGAGAGAGGCAGCGTCGATCCGAGTGTTGCAGGCGAGAGCCATTGATGCCGAAGAAGCTCCTGGATCGCGAACACAAGGGAGATTGATCGAAGCAGTCGCGTCGGTGGTCGAAATGAGAAGAGAATTTCGGTCGCCATGGATCGTTGCCGAGATGGAAGATGATGTCGATTGTCATGGAAGTGAAGAATCGCGATTGCGATTCGAATATGGGTCTTGGGCTTCAGCGGCCGGGACGGAAGCGCAGCCGTCGCCGTCAAGAGGGTGGTCGGGCATGGTGGTGGTTGGGTCACCCGCCGATCGACATGAATTTTCGGCAGGTCCTTTACTCATCAAATTAAAATTGAAATTCAAGTGCACTGCCGATCGACTATAATAAAATCATGCCTATAATATTATATTGTATTAAAATTTAAAAAATACACATGCAAAAAATGTAAAAGAAATGTAGGAAAATTTAAAATAAAAAGGAAAAGGAAAAAAAAAATGAAGAAAAAAAAAATTTGGAAAAAAAAAAATTAAAAATGGAAAAAGAGTAGGGGAAAGGAAAATTAAAAAATAAAAAATCGAGATTTATGGCTAATTTCGATATTTTTTATTAATTATATTTTTACGATTTTTTTTAAAAATATGGGTGACTTGGTGGTGAATCGATTTTTTAGAGTTTATTTTATTATATTTTGTGTACATTAATAAAAGGATAATATATTTTTTTAAATGTGATTATTTTTCTAAAAATATTTTGGGGTGAACTCATAAAATGTGTGAGTGCAGATAATCGTGGTAAAACAATAATATGTGGGTGAACTCATAAAATGAGCGGGTATAGATAATTGTGGTAAAAAATAATTTGGGGGTGAACTCATAAAATGAGCGGGTGTAGATAACTGTTGTAAAAATATGATTAGGAGGTGAACTCATTAAATTAGTGGGTGCAGATAAAATATAAATAAAAAATCGAAATTGAAATTAGGGGGTGCAAATCATTATTGGGTGAACTAAAAAAATTTGTGGGTGCGAGTTTATTGAGGGTGAACTGAGTAAACAGATGGGTGTGTGACTGGAATCTGAGGCCCAGACCCAAGAAAGGCCCAATAGTTGGAAAGTCATAGGTAGGGGGCATGGTGCATCCAAGTGTATACAAGTATTTGCCTATTTTAAATTGGATGAAATATTATTTTTTTCTATTTTTTACCATTTTGATCTTTCATTTCATTCACAAATCAAAGTGTTTTACACTTTATAATGTGTATTATTTACATTTTTTTTTTAAAAAAAACCACCTTTAAAATATACTCCCTCCGTCCCGAAAGTGTTTGCACCACAAAGTGGGCACACTTATTAAGAAAAAAGTGTAATGAGTGAAGTGTTGAGGGGTAAGTGTGCAAACAGTTGTGGGACGGAGGGAGTATAAAATATTTCAATAAATGTTTTAATATTATAAAAATTACAAACATTTATAAGGGGTACAGTAAAAAAAAAAAACTAATAATTTTCTTAATATTATCATGTGGAATGATCTAATATGTCATATATTTTGAATAAGAATATATAAATACAATATTAATTATTGAATTGCAAAAATATTACACAATAAAATAATTTTACATAATATCAGCTCTTTGTAGATGTTGGTGCTCCACATAACATCTCATTTTTAATTTTTAATTTTGGAGAGAACTCATGACACCCGTTATATTATCCCATTATTATTATCTTGGTTAAATTAACCTTGTTGGACGAAATAAATATAGGCCGATCAAATTTGGACAATCAAATTTTCTCTATAATGTGGAGTAATAATACTGCAAACAGCTCCCCGTCAAAAAAATAAAAATAATAATACTGCAAACAGGTGTATTTGATTTGACAACACATGTATCTCAATTCCATTTGACAACTAATATCCAAAACTCCCCCCACCCATTCTCATTATCCTAAACTCTCAATTAAAAAAAATTAAAAAAATTGACCCGGCCGTCTCATGAAGACTGTCATTGAAAAATACTTCATACATTAAATATTTATTTAACTAAATTGATCGCAGGTGTAAGATAGAAAGACTCTCAAAAGTGAGAGTTGAGAGTTGAGAGTTGAGAGTTGAAAGTGTATTGAAAAGTATATATAGAGGAGTTACAAAAGAGGTTGTAGGGTAGTTGCAACTAACATGTTAACTACCATTTGAAAACTACTCTTTTAACGATATTAACTACTAACTAATATTCCCCCTCAAGCGAAGTGGGAACGAAGAGACGTTGAGCTTTTGTCGAAAGAATTCAAATAAGGGGCGAGCAAGACCTTTTGTAAAGATGTCAGCGAGCTGATACTGAGATGGCACGAACTGAGTAATTAGGCGACCAGTTGTGACAAACTCGCGAACAAAATGATAATCGATGTCGATATGTTTTGCTCGCTTGTGGGCGACATGGTTTTGAGAGAGAAAAATGACATTTTTGTTATCACAAAGGAACGTTGGAGGTGTTGAGGGAAGAGCCTTTAGTTCTTTAAGAAGTGAGCATAGCCAAACAATTTATGAGGAAGTGGTTGCTATAGCACGATATTCTGATTCACAGCTCGACCGAGAAACTATAGGCTGCTTTTTAGCTGCCCAGGATACAAGGTTTGAGCCGAGGAAAACAGCGTAACCGAAGGTGGAGCGACGGGTGTCAAGGCAGCGAGCCCAGTCCGCGTCTGAGTAGGCGAGCAACTTTGAGCGACAAGGGGAAAATGTGAGACCGAGATGAGAAGTACCTTTAACATAGCGGAGAATGCGCTTAACAACTTGAAAGTGGTCGATGGATGGGTTTGCTTGAAACTGGCTTACAGTGTTAACCGCAAATGCGAGATCGGGGCAAGTAATAGTTAGATATTGAAGAGCCCCGAAAAAAGAGTCGGATCAGAAAAAGGAGTGTCCTCCAAGCGAAAAAGATCAGAGGTGGATAGAGGAGTGGCAACTGGTTTTGAGTCGAGCATGTTTGCTCGAGTGAGGATGTCAGTGGCGTATTTGGATTGACCTAGAAGAGGCCGCGATCATTGTAAGTGACTTCAAGGCCGAGGAAGTATGTTAGGCGACCAAGATCCTTGATAGCAAACTCCTTATTGATCTTGGAAGTAAGACGAGTAATAAAGTTGAGATCATTTCCAGTGATAATGATATCATCAACAAAAACAAGAAGAAATAGAGTAATACGACTTGACACGTAGATGAATAGCAAGGTGTCAGATTTGCTTCCAATGAAGCCGAGAACGAGGAGGAAATCACAAAAACGTTGGAACCAAGCATGAGGAGTTTGTTTTAGGCCATAGAGGGCTTTGTTGAGTTTGCAAACATGATTGGGGCGAAGAGGATCAACAAACCCAAGGGGTTGGCGCATGTAGATAGGTTTTTGTAGAAGACCATGAAGAAAAACGTTATTGACATCCAGTTAGTGGAGTGGCCAGTCGTGCATGACGGCAAGAGAAAGGATGACTCGAACAGTGGCAGATTTGATTACAGGGCTGAAGGTGTGGTCGTAGTCAAAACCAAGAATTTGAGTAAAACCTTGAGCGACTAAACGAGCTTTGTGGCGATCTATGTACCCATCAGCAAGGAACTTTGTTCGGTATACCCATTTCGAGCCAACAATGTTCGCATCTGGGGGAGGAGGAACTAAGTCCCAAGTTTTATTTTTATGGAGGGGTTTATGTTCGTCGTCCATAGCAGCCAACAAGTGAGGGGATTTTGCTGCCGAGGAGAAACCTTTTGGTTCTGAATTCGTGTGGATGTCGGCGAGCATGGAGGTGACAGTAACAAAAGAGACATCAAGAGGATGTTTAATTTTGAAGATGCCATCTTGAGACCGTGTTCGCATGGCATGAGTAGGGGTGGAAGCTGACCAAATGCGAGGAGGAGAGGTAGGGGGAGGAGCTCGCAAGGGGCGAGGAGTAGGCCCAACAGTTGGGCGAGCAATCGAAGGGAGAGGATTAGGATGAGCAGGCGACAAGGGAGCCAGAGGAGTAGTGTCAAGATGGAGACATAACGAGCATAAAGGCTCAGTGGAGTCGTTGAGGCAACCAGGCAAAGAGAGAGGGGGAGGTTCGAATGGCGAGCTGTCAAAGACAGATATGTCTAGAGAAGAAATTTCTGAGAAAGGACGATCACCAACGAAGGGGAAATGAGTTTCATAAAAGCAAGCATGGTGCGAGATGTACAAGCGTTGGGAGCAAGGATCAAGACAACAGAAACCTTTATGGCGCGAGCTGTAACCAAGGAAAACACAAGGAAGACTACGAGGAACAAATTTGTTAGCAGCATAGTTTCTAAGGCAAGGATACACACAACAGACCAAAATACGAAAGTTCTCATAAGAAGGAGAAGAGGAGAAGAGAATTTCATAAGAAGTCTTGTTGCCTAGAATGGGGGTGGGAAGATGATTAATGATATAGACAGCCGTTCCAAAGGCCTCTAACCAAAACTACGTTGGGACTGAGGAATGAAAAAGGAGAGTGAGTTCCATTTCAGTTATGTGTATGTGTTTACATTCTGCTCGGCCATTTTGAGCCGAAATATATGGACATGACATAGTATGAATAATCCCTGATGATTGAAATAAGTCACGAAGTTTGTGGTTAGTAAATTCAGTTATTTTGCATGTAAGTTGGTTTTCAACCATATTTTTGAAGATGACAAAGATGGAGAAGAAATCAGATTTTTGGCGAAGAGGATAAAACCAAGTAAAACGAGAATGATCGTCTATAAAAACAACATAAAAAGAGAAACCATCAGAAGATTTAATTGGGGAAGGGCCCCATAGATCACAATGAATAAGGTCAAGAACATGTGAAACACGTTTTTTATTTATGACAAAAGGAAGTCGAGTACTTTTAACTTTTTGACATGGCGAGCATATAGTAGGGCGAGGAAGTAAAGACGTAACAGAAAGGTGACCTTTATTCTTAAGCATTTTTACAATGTCAAAGGTTACATGTCTCAATCGATTATGCCACAATTCAAAAGAACCAATAGAAGTGCGAGCACGTAAAGTAGAAGCAAAGGCAGAATGACAATTATCTAAAACATATAAGCCTCGATCAAATCTGCCCTAAGCTAGAACCACACCTGTATTCCGATTCTGAATTTCAAATGAGTCATTAAAAAATATCAGACGAACAAGAATATCATTTGTTAGTTTACTAACGGATAGAAGACTTTTAGTAATGGAAGGGACGACCAGAACATCAGAGAGATAGAAGTGAGAATTGTGAAAACGAGTACGAGTATGAGTAATAGGAAAGATGTTACCATTTGCCACGATAACTCTGTCTGACCCGGTATAGGGCGAGGAGGTATCAAGAGACGCAGAGGAGGGGACCATGTGCGAGGAGGCCACAGTGTCTACGTACCAGTCAGAGAAGTTTGCATGGCGAGGAAGAGAATCAGCAGTGTTGACCTGTCGACAAGGTTGAGAGTCATAGCGCTGTGGACAAGCAGAGGCATAATCGCCGTCAAATCGACATAATTGGCAGCGAGGAGAGAAGCGACCTCGACCAGAAGTAGTCCGTCCTCGAGAGGCTAGTTGACAGCGACCATACTACAGGCGAGCAGGAGGAGGACGGCCCAAAACAAATGTGTTTGAGGAGCGAGCAAAGAAGGCCGGATTCTGAGACGAGAAAGAAGGATTTTCAAGGGATCGGGTGAACAAATCATGATCAGATTTCGCCTTAGCAAGAAGATCCAAGAATGAGGGCAGAGGGGAGAAGTTTATTTGGGAGATGGAAAAACCGTGGAATTCGGACCTAAACCACGAAGAAACCAATGAGATTTATTGGTGTTGTCGATAGTGCATCCCATGGAGGAGAGTTGGTCACAAAGATTCTTGAAGGCTGTCCCATATTCTGAAACGGATCTTGATCTTTTCTTGATGAGTTGTAATTCATCTTTCAACCGGAGTTCACGAGCCTTGGAGGGTTGATTAAACGCCTCAGCAAGGGTCTTCCAAATGTTCAGGGAAGTCGAGCACTCGAGCATCCAACGGTGACTGCCATGGCCTCTTCAGTGAGTGTAGAAGTCAGAAAAACACTCACAGTTTGATCACGAGAGAACCAAGATGTGTAAAGAGGATTAGGAGTGGAGACACCATTGGTGTTGACGGTGGTAGGGGGAGCCGACGAGGAGCCATCAACATAGGGCAAGAACTTCTGAGTAACAAGAAGAGGAAAGACTTGGCGATACCACACTGGGTAGTTTGTGGGTTTCAACTTGATAGTGACAAGATGCGTCATAGCATGAAGGGTGAGAGTGGAGTCGAAGACGGATGTGATGGTGGTTGCCGAAGGGTCTGCCATTGGAGCGAGCAAGAAGCAAGAAGAGAGGGGGAGAAAGAAAATGGCACAGGTGATTAGGCTGATACATGTAAAATAGAAAGACTCTAAAAAATAAAGTTAGAAGTGTATTAAAAAATATATATAGAGGAGTTAAAAAGAGGTTATAGGATAGTTGCAACTTGCAACTAACATGTTAACTACCATTTAAAAACTACTCTCTTAACAATACTAACTACTAACTACTAACTAATTGTATTTTAATTTAATTCATTTTATTCTTAAATATTTGATTTTATTCACAATTAATTTGTAAATTTCAGAATATATTTAGATATAAAATATTTTTTCTAAAATTTTAAATAGATACTGTATGATTTTTACATTATTTTTATATAAATACCAAAAAAATAATATTTGAGTACAAATTTCTTAAATAGTTATTGTTTCACCCCTCTAAAAATTTATTTCATCAAATGACGGCATGGCCAATATTAATTAAGTAAAAAAAATGAATGAGTAATCAATTCTAATACAGTAGATAATCAAATTTAAAAAGATATAAATTTAAGGGGTAAAAATTGATATTTTCTAAAAAAATAATTGTAAAACTAGTAACACAGAGGTTGGGGGCTAAGAAAAAAATGATTAATGGGTGGCAAGTCGGCAACAGGCGGCGGCTAGAAGCCGAAAACAATTCAACGGGGAGGGGAGGATCTAGAAGATGCCAGTTGTGGACTCACTTGCTCTTTTCCCAACCCTAGTTGACTATTCCAAATATTCCATTAAAGTTAAATCATTTTTTTTCGTCGACCTAAAGAAACTATTCATTTCTTTTTATCAAACTTTTATTATATTTTTGTATAACTTTCATCAGAACAGAGTGATTATTCCATGTATATTAATAGACAAATTGTTGATGTATTGTCTTCTGTTTAATTTTGTATACATATCGTTTTTTTTATTTAAATTTGATAAAGTTGTTTGATTTTTAAAATATAATATGTAATTAAATTATATGTTGATGTTTTTTAAATGATGGAACATCTTATCAACTTCAAAATTTAATTAATTGATTAATTTTAAAAAATCCTTCAATATACCAATTAACTGTATACTCTCTTTTTTTTTTAATAAGTGTTCCTTTAGCTATTTCAACAAATTAAAATTATAAATTGGGGTCTATATTACACTTCATTAATTAGCCAAATTCTTGTATGTACTCAAGTACACCATGTACTTGAGTAGACTTTTACAAGTCAAATGTTGACCGGTCAACGGTCAAACTTTGATTTTTTTTTATTTTATTTTATTTAAAAAAAAATCGATTTTTTTTTCGATATTTTTTTTTTTTGAAAAAGTGTATGTTATTATGACTAAAAAGTGTATCTTTGTTTTTTTAATGAAAAGTGTATGTTACTCTATTGAAAAGTGCAACATTGTTTTTAATGAAAAATGTATGTTATTATAACTGAAAAGTGTATGATATTATAACTGCAAAGTGTATGATCTATTAATGAAAAGTGTATGATCTATTAATGAAAAGTGTATGATCTATTTAATGAAAAGTGTATGTTTTTATACTCGTACTTTCATAATTCAAAAAAATTAGCACCAATTATTTACAAAAATTGTTGAGAGTCAATCTAAGGACAACCACTAGACCAGAATAACTTCTGTTAAATATTTTGTTATTTATTATATATATATTTAATATTTCTTATATAGCTGGACTCAAGTACACCGTGTACTTGAGTACACAGCAGCCCTACCCCATTAATTATAACTAATTTTGATATAGAAATTTTGTTTGATAAAGAATGTGGTCAAGACTCAAGAATATACCTAGTATTCATAAACCAAATTAATTTTGGCATAAAGATAATTATGAAATTTATTTATGAAAAATATTTGTAGTAAATGAGTAACGTTAAAATAGTCAAAATTAAAGAGAAAAAAAAATTAGAATGACACTTATTCTAAAATTAGTTAAAATGCCACTTATTATTAAAAAAATGATAAAATTAATTTGACTAAAAAATAATACTCCATATAACATATTTTTATAAAATATGAATTTTCTTTATAAAAATTAAAATATACTAATATATAATGATATTTATCGACATTCCGTGTAATGCCGATGCTCATCCTGTAAAACACCATTGCCAATGCGACCCATTTGGGACCTGTTTGATTGGAAACAAACACCCCCATCCATCCCCATTTGACCAGGTTTTACCTGCCACGAATGGGACGGATTTATTTAGGGCCCCAGTTTCAACCAAACCTATTCCATTACCACTCCTAGTACGTGTCAACTTGTTACATCTTCTTTTCTTATTACTAGTATATATGCATTTGGACAATTATACTGAGTTTCCTTTTATTTTATTTATATATGAATTGACAATGATTTTCATTGTGTGAATAAAGAATATAAATCAAATGGAAAGTAAGTAGAAGAATAATCCCCTTTCAGATATAGAGGGCAAATTCTGTTTACGGGAAAATCCACTTTCATCCGAACATACTGGAATGCCCATAATATTCCTGCAATGCAAACATCCTTCCAACATGAAAACTAAAACATTATTAAGCCTTCATACAATTCCATCACAAGCACCCAAAAGCACGCGTATATTAACAATATTCCTTGAAACAGTTTGATGTTGTACATCGTAATAAATACATGCTCTGAGAAAGCTTGCTCATTTTTTGCATAATAATATTTGGAGGGAAAGACAGTTGATACAGTCTCTTTCTTTCTTTCTATGTTTGATATCCAGTTAGAACACAATATGATAATGGCACCAAAATCTTAGTTTAACCTTCCTCTCCAAACTCTTTTGTGAATCTCTCGTGTATTTCAAGGTCAGACTTGCTCACGGTTGGTCTCTGTCTTGCCAGCACCTTATCAAAGTCCGTTCTTGAAATCGGAGGTGGAAGGATCTGTAATAATCAGTTGTAATAAGCAACATGCTATCCAGTTTAATAGGAGTATCAAATTTTAAAATTCTACCAATGTCCAATCTTGCTGACATTCACTACTAAGATCAAGATTAGTTAAATCATAAATGCATCAAGTCAGGGAAATATTCATTCTGTCATCCATAAAAACTTCCATCCATAAGTCTCATGACTATTCCAAAAATCATAGTATGTTTTGCAATAGATTTCTTAAACTCTGTTTTCTATTAATGGTGTGTATATGACTCAACAAAAAAGGCATAATGCATCAATAGTCTTTAACTATCTTTTATTTTCATGGGTCCTAACCTCATTTTTGTTTTAAAAAAACTTATAAGTATCAAAATTTTATTTCACAGGCTCCCTCAAAACGAAAAATTGGCAGAATTTTTCAATTCACCTTGATGGACCTGTTAAATATGTACATATTAGCTTAATTTTAATTTCATTATATACGAAAGTATTTTTTGCAAACCATCTTAGGTACTCATCACCTGAAGTATTGGGGTTAAAACGACTAGCACAAAACACATCTGGATATTAATAAAATTAACGTACATATTATTTAACAGGAACATTAACATAAATAAAAAATATTCCATATTTTTTAGTCTCGAGGGAGATCGTGATATAAAGTATTAATAGTTGAAGGGATTTTCAAAACACAAGTGATAGTTAGGGGCCTTTTGATGCATTACGCCACACAAAAAAAAAAAAAAGCAACAGTTTATTCTATTAAATTTACCAGTTAGTGACGAGTTTATATTATCAACACCACAGAAGACCCCAATAAGAAATTGTTAAACACATGGGTCTAAATGTTTGCTTCGTGCACAGAAAAAATAAACCCAAGAGCTAAAGGTCCACAATGGCAGATCATAGAGTGATTGAGAGCAAAATATTTATAAAGTTCCCAGAAAACTCATGTTAAGACCAAATCATAAGTACCTTTGCAGCAAGTCCTTGTGCATCAAGCTCTTGCATGGTTATCTGAACAGAACCGCGTTGCTTGGGTCCACATGGAATCCACGTACCATCAGAAGTCTTAGTAAAAAACATGGCATCTTGTGTTTTACGTACAGGCTCGAATAAGACATCCTTAACCTACTCAGTAACAGAGAAAAAAAGGCAAGGGTGGATGAGAAAGTAAAAGTAATTTACAATCGGCAATTAAACATCAGTCAGGGTATATTTGATTTCGGATTTAAGTGGATTTTGAAATCTAGATTTCAAAATTTAGCAGTTTTCAAAATCTTGATAACAACTAATGGTGTGGGTTTGTTTTGAGATTTAAGTAGGGAAGGATTCAACTTTATGTTTTATCGATGTGTAAGAATGTGTGATGTTGTATTATTTATTGTAATTGTGATGATTGGATGGTTATGTAATAATTAATGTGTTTTATTGGAATAAAAGGTGTGAAAAAAGAAATACTAATAAAGAGTTAGAATAAAAAAATATATACTCATATTTGTATTATCGAGTCATTAGAGAAATAGTGATGTAGAAAAAATGGTATTTGTATTTTGTAGGGTAATATAGGTATCCCTGTTGAGGTGGATGTATTGAGTTTTTAACAACCGAATTCTAAATTCCCAAGGTAGAACATAATTTAGATTTTGAAATCCCCAAATTCAGTTTTCTAATCCCAAATCTAACATACCCTCAGTGGATTAATAATTCATACTTACACAAACTGCAATATCTGAACCAGAAAAACCTTCGGTTTTACGTGCTAGGGCTTCGAAATCGCTCTCCGTCAAGTTATGAGGAGTATCTCCTAAATGCACCTGCATAAGAGTGATGGGAGAAATGAGAACACATTAATTTTTAACTATTAATTATTTAGAAAAGCTCCATACTTTGAACATGTGTTGACGGGCTTTCGTATCTGGGAGAGGAATGTAGATGCGCTTATCAAATCGTCGCCGAATGGCCTAGAGAAACCCGATTGCAAGTTAGCGTATAATTAATCCTAACCCACAAGCTGCCTCCTTAGAATAAAGGTTAATTACAAGATTATCCACGACCTTTTCACGTTGTTTGAATTACAACATATGTTTTTAACATTTGTAGTTCAGTTGCAATTCAATCACATGACTATTTTCAGGCAAGTCCCGCAGACGTGACAATGTATGAAATTGCAAAAAAAATGTTGGGATTAAATTGAAACAATAAAACGAGATTGTGAATATATTTTTAAAAAATCCGGCTGCCACGTCAACATAACTTGCCGGAAAATAGTCGGATTACATAATTGCAAAACTTAAAAAGAATGTGTATGGAATTGCAAATTTTAATTATATATGTTGTTATTGAAAAAAGGTAAAAAAAAAAATCGTGATTTTTTATGCAATTAACACTAGAATTAAATGTTACCTGATCAAGGGCATATGGTGTGTTTGTAGCAGCAAGAACAAGGACTTTATCATCATTGTGGCCCACCCCCTAATGTTTATATTAGCAAGAGAATAGATATGAAATATAATCCAGTTGTCAGCATGTACAATAATATATATCAAAGTTGAAGCACACCACCAAGTAAAAAGAAAGTAAGCTGGGTTTGAAAAGTTATATTTGTTATTTGAAATGTCAATTTCAATAGTATTGCCACAATTTTTATTTGAACACAAGGGCAAACTACATATTGGTTCTTTGTCTTAACACAAGACCATTTCAAATGGGTAGCATTGGGGTTTTTAAGATAAGTAATATGATAGCAAGATTTCCTTATTAGAGAAGCCCAACATAAATCACTATTTCTTATCCAAATAAAATCAGTCATATCATTCAATTTCAACAAGTAAAAGTTGATGATTACATACTGCCAAGTGCCAACTAAAACAGCAAAATGAGTGAAAGGTTTCCAATAACACCCATTAGCACTAACAACACCAACTTGAAAAAGATGGAGTAATAATTTTCAGAAGTATAAACAACTAACAATCATTAGCCAGCGATGGACGCAAGAATTTTGAATTTTACTAACAATCAATGCATCGAGAAACACATATAGATCATTTCACAGGTTCTAATATATTTATCCAGAAGGTGGGAAATATAGAGGATGGACCAAAGTCGACCGAACAAAAGAGCTTGACTTCACTGCAGTGTCTTAGATAGAGTTAAAATGTTTTTTTGGTCCTGTAACTTTTCAATTGTCCAATTTTGGTCCCACAAATTTGAACTCTTACAATTTAGTCTCAATATTTTTAAAAAATCCCAATTTTGACCCAAAATCACTGGAATATTGAAAACGGTGTCATTTTATGTCACGTGAATGTCCAACAGTCCAATTTTGGGCCCATAACTTGTCTACTGTCCAATTTGGCCCCGAATTAAATCCTCATGTAACATAAAACGACATCGTTTATAATTTTCCGGCGATTTTGGGGGCAAAATTGGACACATTTTTTAAATATTTGGACTGAATCGGAAAAGTAGAAAATTTTGGGACCAAATGTCTCAAAATTTAGACAGTAAACAAGTTATGGAACCAAAAAACTTTTAACTCCTTAGATACAAGACACGATGAACATAAATACGGTCCTAAAAAAATTATTACACACTTTAACAAATTGTAAAAGGATATAAAAGACATGATTCCAATCAACTGCCACTTTAAAATTACCTGCATCTGGACCAGCAATTCTGTTTTGATTCGTCTTGAGGCTTCACTCTCATTCCCCTCCCCACGCTGGCCACACAGGGAATCAATTTCATCAATAAATATGATCGAGGGAGAACTCTCACGAGCCATTTGGAAGAGATTAGAGACAAGCTTTTCACTTTCACCCATCCATTTTGAAACCAAGTCTGAAGAAGAAATACTGGAAAAGAGCAGCAGTTGGCGCTTGCCAACTTTTTATCCTAAGTACTCAATCATTGAAAGTGGGGGAATAAAAAGAAAGCAACTGATTACTTAAAACATGCATAAAGAATGAAGTAGTCTTCTCCGTGTCTGCCAACAAATTCGGAAGAAATGTGTTCCATATTTAAACCTTTAAAGCATACACTGAAACTGAAAGCAGAGGACTCTAGCTAAACTATTTTTCTTTAAACGTGAAGTTAAACTATCATTCATGACGTAAAGCTCTCTTCTCCATAATAGATTTCTCTCAGCATTAGCCAGCACCCCAATGTGATAAAAACAGAAAGCTCTCAGGCAGAGTCGGGCAATTGCAATAGAAACCTTATATACCTATTCATAAAACCTGAATGAACCTAGTTTAAAGAATTTTGAATTATTACCTTCAACATGAACCTCATGACTTGATTTAAACCATCCAGACATCATATAAATGAAATTCAACTAATTCACTGACTCGTTGAAATTCACCATATTCTTGAAAGCATAAAAGCAATTAGGAGGGTGTGATATTGATCTCACAATCATTTACTCAAAATGTCGAAAAGAAGAGCACAAATATCATCATAAAGCTCGTGAAAACGCTATGTCCAAAACTCCAAATAATATTCCTTGAAACTTGAAAGGCATCAAGCATGCAGAAAAAATAACGCTGCATTTGTATTTATTTCCAGTTATTCTGGGAAGATTGTTTTAAGAGAATGCTTACTGGTCATGCAAAAATTCTTCGGAAACATTTACACGTTTTGTTAATGTGGTCCATTTCGAGTTAGTGGATTCAAAACAATTAACATTTTTGGATACTAAAAAAAATATTCTAAAAACATAACATACAAGTACTTTTTATAAAATAAAAGTGGACATTGAAAACAAACAAAACAGAGTGTAAGATTTTGTAATGCTAAGGCCGAGAAGCATAAAAGTAATGCAAAATAAGTTGAATAACTTTATAATAAAACGCATTATGTTCTCTGTATATGACATCGGCATCCAGCAAGTGAGGATAGCTAAGTTACCTGAAAAAAGTCGAGTCAGCTTCTGTAGCAACAGCTTTTGCTAAGTATGACTTTCCTGTACCAGGAGGACCGTATAAAAGAAATGCCCTCCACGGGCGTCTCTTGCCTACAAGGAAGAAGAAAAATTCAGGTAACGAAACAGTCACGCAGATATGAATCTATATAAGATTAAAAAGTTAGACTGACATAAACCAGATTCTCAGTATTCAACTCTTATTTCTGTCTTCCTTTCTATTCTAATTCAGCTTCTTTTTATTAACATGCTAAGACTATGGGTTTGGAGGTACAAATTTGCGACTACAGAACCAAATTTAAATAAATTTATATGATGAGAGCAGGATGGCATAATGCTTCAAAAGATCCCTAAACTCTGGACTTTTATTTTGATATATTCTTTAACTATCTTTTGTTTTGAAAAGATCTTTAAGTATTGTAAATATATTTCATGAGCTCTCTCGAGACGAAAATTGACAGAATTTTTTTATTCACCTTAATGGCCCTGTTATGTAATATATGTGTCAGCTTTACTTATACACAAAAGTATTTATCGCAAGGCATTTTACGTACCAATCACCTGAAGAAAAAATGACTTGCGCAAAACACATATGGATATTAGTAGAATTAAAGTATATAACATGGCCATTAAGATGAACAGAAAAATTACATCAATTTTCATCTTGAGGGAGCTCGTGAAATAAAATTCCAGTACTTGAAGAGCTTTAAAAAAAGTTTAGGGACCTATTGAAACAAAAGTTGAGAGTTTAGGGATCTGTTGACGCATTCTGCTGGGAAGGTTTTATCAAATGTAGAAGCATCAATGAGGGATCCAGAGGTCAGACTGAATAATACAAAAGCTAAACCTTGTTCAGGAGCATATGGAGAGCTCTGCAGACACTACATAACAAGCATGCAGAAAGCACTGGGAACAAACGTCGCACAGAATCACAAAGGCTAGCACAGTTCAACATAAAAGGAATAGCATACATCATAAAAGAAAGAAGCAAAAAAAAATAATTTGATGTCTTGCATTCAAGGTGAGATATGAGGTTGGTTCTAATTTAATAAGTGCCCTGATAAGCTCTTGTATAGTCCAGCCCACCCAAAGCCCTCCAAAAGCCTGCAAATTTCTGTTTCTTTTATAAACAGCAAACTTAAAACTTTTTGAAATTCTAATTACAGAAAGTTTACTTCAAACTACAAGGAGGTTACAACAAATCCTTTTTTCCCCAGATATCTGCCTCCTTTTTCTACAAATCTACCTACTTCACAAAAGATAACTAGCAATCAACTGGAAAAGCTCCTTGAGCAAACAATATAAGCTATCAAGAGAATGAGCATAGACCTCCCTAAGTCTATATGTGACGTCTGTTGAATGTTTATAAAACCCATAGTCTCAATAAGAAAGATAATACAATTATTAAAGCCTCTCGAAGTCTCATTTTGACTGACAAGATAGTCATCTCTCCGAGTATGTGAATATTATTTCTGGCCTAATAACGGTAAACACTAACAAAGAGCTCAAATCACTTACAGCAAGGAGTTGGCCAGAGAATGTAAAACAAAAATTAATTTCAAAGAACAATTAATGGAGCAGACAGAATCCAATGAAAGAGCCGCATTTTGTTATTGTCTTATTCTAAACACCTTATTATGAAGATAGTGTCTAACATAAAATTGTAACGTGCGTTTATGTTCTACACTTCAGAACCAAAACCAGCTGTCTCTGGAAAACCATCAAAATTAACCAATTAACAAGTGTCTAAATACATATCCAATCACGATGGTATAAGTGTCTAAAATAGAATATGCAGTACTAGTATAGCCAACTACATCATGATTTAAGACAAGCATAGCCAACAAAAATCAAGTATCAGTACAAAACGATAAACCTCAACAAATACCAAATCTTTTTCATCGGTATACACATACAAATATAGGCATTCTCCATCCATATAACTCAAATAAATAATTCAGCAACCAGGAAATAAAAACAAATTATACCAGTAAAAAACTGCGGAAACTTGACAGGAAGAATGACGGCCTCCTGAAGCGCCTGTTTGGCACTCTCCAATCCGGCAACATCGTTCCACTTAACATTAGGTTTTTCCCTGATAATAGCAGAATTCAATCCAGCTCGAAGCTTCTCCTTATCCCCATCCTCCGCATCATTCCCATCCTTGGGCTTGGTCTTGGGGCGGGTGGCGACTGCAGCATCCCCGTTGGATGCGGGGGCCGAGCCGCCCTCATCGAGCACGGCTCGAATCTCCTCTGCTCGCCTCAGGTACTCCGTGAACTTGTTCGTGATGGCTTCCTTGATCTTAGGATTCTTCTCATACTTAAGATGCGTTTTGAAATACTCCAAAGCGTTCATATACAAAGGAAAAGCTTTGGCGTAGTTTCCGGCGTTATCCTCCGTCACCGCTTGGCGTACATACTCGATTGCTTGTTCTTTGAAATTGCTATACATCTTCGCTGATCATAAATATTTGATGTTTAAATTCGAGATTATTTCCAGGGTTTTCAATTGGGTTGGATCAGATTGTTAGTTGATTGTCCATGGTGGACTTTTTGATATTTCTCGAGAAACCTGGAAATGTTGATTTTGATTTTGATTTTGGAATTGAACTGGTGTTGGAGAAGACGCTAACTGCTAACACGCTTTATGAAAAAGTGATGGAAACTAATGAACTGAAATCGCGTGACAACGACTACACTAACCCTCGATCAATGTTATTTACTCCCTCCGGTTTTTCTACGTGGGATGTTTTAGACTATCATCTTTATTTAAAATTATTATTTGACGTTTTATTATGTTTTTTTTTAACATTTTCTCTCAATCTTATTCTTATTTTAATTTGGCAAAAGAAAAAAAAGATTTACATTTATTAATTAATCCTCTTTTTAATTTAATTTCACTATGATAAAATAATTAATGAATGTCAAATTTAATGATTTTTTTAATCTATGTTAAACGACAATTAAAATTGATCTAATGGAGTAAAAACATGTCCAAATAAATCCACACAAGTTTCAAATAATAACACATATTTGTTACGTACTCTAATACGTACTTACTCTTAAAATAACACATATAATGTAATAAAAATGTGTTAATGTATAAAGAAAATTGTGTTACAACATGATCAAAATTAGTGAAAAAATATGATTTTTTTTTTTAAACTTTACGAAATGAAAAAAAAAAAGATTTAATTGAAGTTAAATGATAAGCGCTAAGCACGAAATGAAAACATGGAGAACAAGGTGTTTGCGCAAAGAAAGCGAGGAAGAAATGTGTGGGGTGTGGAGGAGGGGAGAAAGAAGCAACACTGCGGTGATTTGAGACATATTGCTAAAAGCGTGTGTCAATGAGTTAAAAATTAGTGGGTAAGATGTGAGCACTTCTTCGGCATTGATATGTCACATTTCAATTTTATTTTTCTAAATTAAAAGTAAATGTCACACCGCTTATTATTGAAAGAGTTACATTTGTTATTCGTTGATAAGAGACTGAAACACTACATTTATAAATATAGATGACTGATTTTAAAATCGAAAGATTAAAAAGGCAAAAATCAAAATTAACCAAGGCAAAATATGTATTTATACTGCCTTCTTTCCACAATAACTTTCACACTTTTTTTTTTTTAGTACTTTCCACAATAACTTTCACACTTTCTTTACTATGAAAGAATTCTGTCTCATCTAAAAGTCCGAACTTGTAGAGAGGTGGGGAATTAATTCTTGTATATTAATTTCTAACACTTAGTACTTTTCACAATAACTTTCACACCCTTAAAATGAAAAATCTTTTATAAACTCTACCTTCACAATAACCTCAATTTTACACAAATGTCATTATTTTATCTCCACACATACACAAAAGTCAACTCATTTCTTTACTTTATACATAAAATTTTACAAAATTATCACTCAAAGCTTCACTCATTATTACACTTTTTTAATTTACGTACCCATCTACCTATGAAGATTAATATGGGACGAAGGAAGTATGATCTATCACAAGCTCAAAGTACAAATACTTGGAAAATTTCCCAATTGAGCTTTGTAAAAAGAAATCTCAATTGAGCCATGATCCGGTCCAACACTTGAACTTCATTTGTACTTTTGTTGTCCAATTCTCATGTCTTCAACAAGCTATTTCCAAATCTGGGTCAACAAATTAGGCCTAATCCAATTAACGTTTTCCATCGAAAATTAGCCCATCACATGAATAAGGCCACCGAAAAACTTTCTCCATCTATGATGCTCTAACAAATTGAATCATCTCACCCCATTTTATGGTATGAAAAGTTTACAGTGAAACGGATTAAAATGGTAAAACGATAATTTTATAAGCGGACAGAAAAAGTATATAAGACTAATACCGCCTATTGTTAAACAAGGAGAAATATGAAGTGAAATCATTTTCTACCATTTACATAACTCTTCAAAGGGTCACAATTATAATGTGTATTCAACTAGATTATAATTAATTATTGAATTTGTAGTGATTTGAATATATTTTTAATTGTCCAACTTAATTTTTGAAGTTAAAATTGTAGTTCAATTGCATCATGCAATTGAGTGCACATGTGTAACTCAATTAATTAAGCATGAGTAGGTAGGATTACCTTTGAAGCATATCTTAACAAACGATCTTTGTTGCCGTGCATATATCTAAAGGTTAAATCACATTATAGGAAATTTCTTTAAATTACAAAGGGTTTTTTTTTTTTACACACTTTCAAATTTCAATTACAAGGTTAGTTCGCTAGTTCATAGTCATTCTTTTATTGAGACAGTTAATTTGCAAACTCAGCAACATTATTTATTTTTAAAAAATTACTCATACAATTCTTAAATAAAAGTATTTAGAAGTTGTTTGTTGGTTTTAAACTGGTCTTATTAATTAACTATGGTATGTTATGAAGTCTTTTTTTTTTTTTTGATTACAAGTTAAATACCCATCCCTTTTTTTTCCCTCCCCATGACTCGAATCCAGGACCTAAGGCCTAGGTAGTGGTGCTCTAACCACTTGAGCTATCCCACTTTGTCATATGTTATGAAGTCATTGCAGCAAATATAATATAATTAAAAGTCAAGTAGTAATAATTAATAAAGAAGCAGCTAGCATGCCTTAGATTTGGGGAGTCATCCAATTTGGACCAATTAACTTTTTGTCACAACTACTCCAACTTAGCTTAATCAGCTCTCAATGGAACTAACCATGATATATCATGTCTTTTTTCCCCGTAATTTCAACTTCTTCATCATTAAACTTTCTTGGTTGTTGACTTATTAATTTCAATTGCTTATAATTAATTATGTAGTATGTATTACGCATTGCTGACTCACATTCATTGCACGATCGATCGAGTAAATAGTAGTATGAACTATGAACTCAGAGTTTCACATATTTTAATTAACCACATATTTGATATTAATATATACACGAGTGCATATATACGTGTAATGATGATCAAATAAAATATATATGACCTTGAATCAGAATAGAACATGGAAATATGCTCTAATTAATCTAGCTAGCCAATTAATTAATAGGAGTACGTACTAAACATTCTATATACCCGACTAATCAAATCTTTGAGTAAAATTTGATATTTCATCTTATAACTTACCATCTAGCAGACTAGCATGACACAATATATGAAAAATACACACCACTTGATTAATTTCCCAGTTGAATATATATATATATATATACTAAATTGGCAGCTAGAATTACGTACATTTCAGCAATATATGAGTATAACTTATTAGTCGATAATTTCATTTTATATATTGTGGGCAAGTGAAATGAAAACGTATCAACAAAATTATATAAAACAGGTGAGACATGCATTGTATATAATGTAAGATGGTACGTACAACACAAAATTTATTAAAAAAATTCCCACTTAAAATGATAAAAAGTAAGATTAATTGTATAATTAATTAAGTTGTGTTGGAGAAAAAGAATTCCAACCCAAAAACAAACGTAGAGAGGATACATAACAAGATTAGAATTTAAAGCTGACAAATTTTCTTCCATGTTAAAGGCTAGATCATATATCTAATGATCAAGAACCCTAAAATAGTTAGAAAGAAAATTCATCAGCTTCACCACTTGCTTGAATTACTCTTTATTCTAAAACAAAACAAAAAAAAACAAAGCAAACACAATCGATCAAATCACCACTTCTAGTTAGTGCTAGTGCTCAGCAGCAAACCGCTTTCAAAAGAAAACTTTTTGCCACTGAGCACCAGAGGGCGACTCAATTTCCAGAATCACTTTTATTCAAAAACTCTAATTAATAGCTTTTGAAAAAAAGTGATTTCACCCAGTCCACTTATATATATATATATAATTAATAATGCTCGTCACCAGTGACACATTCTTTATCGTCGTCGAATTCCTCGAGAGAGGAATGACCTTTGCCGAAAGACCTAATATGGTCCTTGAGCGATCTCTTGTGCTTGAAATCGGAGCCGCACGTGCAGAACCAGAGCTTGCCGCAGTTCTTCTCGTGCGTCCTCCAGTCGCCCTTGACAGCGAAGCATTTGCCGCAGCTGGATTTTCGGCAGACGAAGGGCTTGGCGCCATGCTTGCGCTTGTAGTGAGTTTGAAGGGTTCGGAAATCTTTCAGGGGCTTTGCTCGAGGGTGGTTTATGTTGTTCTTGCAACCCTGGGCGCAGCAGTAGCACGGAAGACGTAGCATTGCCGCCGGTTGCGTTCCTCGTAGCGATTCCGGTCCCTTTCGGAACTCCGACCCGTGGCCCCACATGTGCATCTGTATAGTTGACCAATCAATGATATATTAGACCCAAGATAGATGTCTAATAATAATAATAATGACTAAAAACACATCATCTGAATTATCGTTTTATGTGTGATTTAATTGACACACTTAATTATGCATGGTAATAGAATGTTTTATGAAATCTCAGTAGAGTTCACGAGTCATGCATGACTAACAATTTATCTTAATTGTCTAATCGATGCAGGTGAAATAAATTGTACTAGTATGTATTTTTTTTTTTTTAAAACGTGTACTAGCTAGTATGTATTAGACCAAACAAATAATTAATGTATAGATATAAATTGATGATTTGAGGATCCAACTTCTGTCAGGGTGTGTTTGGTTTGGGATTGGTCAAATCCGGACCATCCCCCATCTCATCCTTCTCCATCCAAATACCCATTCAAATACACATTCATTCCTATAATACACCTACAAACCTATTTTTATACAATCACATCACACATTTTTTTTCTTTTAATCACTCATTCTCTCTCCTACTTTTCTTTCACACATCTATTCTCTCTCCCACTTTTCTTCCACACATTTATTCTCTCTCCTACTTTCTTACACACATTTATTCCCTCTTCTACTTGATTTGACATAAAGTTCTCCATCCACATCTATTTTTCAATCTCTATCCAAACACAACTTTTATTCAATTACTATTCATGGATTACCCCCATCCATATTTTTCCAATCCCCATCCCCATCTCATCCACCACAATCCCTAACCAAATAGCCCCTCAATGTTTTTGGTGCTACAACTATGTGAATAGATTTATTCGATTAGTTAGAAAATGATATACTCTCTCCGTCTCATATTAATTTTCATGGGTGGAAGTGTAATAATAAGTGGAGTTTTGAGGAGTAATTTTGTAGCAAATAAATGAGTTGACTTATGTGTATGTGTGGAGAAAAAATAATGACATTTGTGTAAAATTGAGGATATTGTGAAGATAAAGTTTATAAAGGGTTTTTATTTAAAGAATGTGAAAGTTATTGAGAGTTCTAAAAAAGGGAGTGTGAAAATTATTGTATGTCAGTTAATTAAAATTAAAGTGTCGTGTTATGATTTCGTGCCGATAAGATTAGTGGCAGAAGCAAATAAAAAATTAAAAAAATGCAAAGGTTTTGGTAAAATAGCTGGATCACACAAAATGCTAAAAGTTAATTATGGAGTAGTTCTTTGGGACAAAACAACCTTAATTTAATCAGGTAAAGTGCTAATGAAATTCAAATGCAGCTCAGTTATATAGATTTTTTTTTTCCAAATCAGATAGAATTATGAATCAGGTGAATTTACTTCAAGTTATAATTAAATTTCAAATTAAATATTTAGTGGTACACTGGTACGTGTGAATATGTCGTTCTCCATTAAGTATATAAATTCTCTTTACGATAACGACTATATTGCCGTGTTAACTATTCTTGTTTTTCAAAACTTTTTCAGTTTCCTTTGAGAACTACCTAGACAGCCAAATGCATTTAATTTTATGAAATTAGTATATATTTTGTTCCATTAAATGTCGTGATAAATGATAGAACAACAGAACGTAATAATTCCGTGTGAAACAAAGTGGAGTAATTTTTTTTTCTTTAAAAGGTGTCATTTGTTACTTACACACAAAACTAATTGACCATCTTACATTTTAAAAAAAAAAAAAAAAAAGTGCTGGAGATGTATAAAATAGCATATATTATTACCTTAAATTTATAGAAATCGATAAATTAATTAAATATGGGAATTTGATACACAAGTTTGAAGAATTAATATTCTTGGAAATCCCTTTTCATGCATATATCCCATATCCATGGACAGATGGAGCAATTAATTGAATTAATTAAATGGTTAAAATGAAAAGAAATTTGAACTAACCTGCATGTTATTGTACCTATTGAAGGTCTTGCTGCATATATTGCAAGAAAATTGCATAGGCCCCACAAGAATCTGTGCTGGTGTTGGAATCCAAAACCTCCTTTGATCACCATTAAAATTGCAGCTATTTGCACAAGTAGAAGTAGAAACCAGCTTCTTTTTCTTCTTCATATTCTTCACATCCTCTTCTTCATTAAAAGTAGTAGTATAATGTTTCTGATTAATTTCATCAATATTAGGTAACCCTATATGCAAAGCCACATTTTCATCATCTTCTTCTTCTTGTTCCATAATAAATCTCCCTAATTCTTCTTCTTCTTTCACTTGCTTATTATTATCAACCAACTTACTAAGAAGTGGCAAACATTGGGGGAATTTCAAGAAACTCATGGCCATGGGGGCTTTTAAGTCGATTGAAGAATTAATATGGCATGAGAGCCATTAATTTGGAGAATAAAACCACAAATTTATATTACTTGTTGTGTATGGTGGACGTGACATCTTAATTCTTTTCAATCGAGTATACTTGGACTTTGTGTGGGAATGCAGCTTCAACAAAATATTGATTTTTCAGAATTATATGATTTCTTTAATTTCTGTTTCATCTCATGACTCTGACTTCCACTCCACATCTTTTTTTTTTTTTTTTTTCTAGCGTAATTTTAGGTTTTCAACACACGTTACATATTTAATAATTTGTTGAGAAGGGTCAAACAAATGTCCCACATCGAAAAGACACAAAAGGATTATGGCTATAAAAGGGTAGTTTAGTTTCCCCATTGATATGAGACTTTTTGTCAAACTCAAAGTGGACAATGGTACTGACAAGATGATCTAGACAGATCAAACCCCTTAAAAAAGGATGAGGGTCAATCTAGATCAACACATAATCAAAATATTTTTTTGCTTTTTGAGCATTGTCTTACTAATAGGCCAAAATATACTAACATCACCATATATTACTCATTCTATTTTTTTATAAATACTAAATTAAATTATATTTTATTTTATCGATTATTTTATTTCCCTATATCGGGTTAGAGTAGTTATATATTATGAATTTTTACCCACTTTTACACCTTAAACACAATTTGACATTAGTCCTTGAACAGTCGGTCAATCGAAAAAGGAGGTTAGGAAATAAGCAACATCATATACAGAGGGAAAATGGTTTGAGATAGTGGAGTCCAAAATATTGAAATTTTCTGAGTTTTTGGAGTTCATGAAATAAATTTCAACATTCATGGTTTTATATAATTGTAATCAAATCTTTTATTTTTTTTATTTTTATGAAATTGTCTGGTTGAATACTTGAATGTGTCCGTCCTTTCAATAATGTAGAAAAAAGTAAAGGGTTAATTGCAAAAAAAATCACGACCTTTAGTAGATTTATCAATTACAATATATACTTTTTTTCTTTGCAATTCGATACACCAACTTTTTTAGTTTTACAATTTAATGCACCAGCAATTTTTTTGATTAATTTTAAAATGATGTGGCGCCGGAAAGATCAAAATCGCCACATTTGTGCCAAGTGAGACTGTCAAATAATTAGTTTTATTGTTAATAATTATCGTAAACGCACACGCACAAGAAGACATAAATTCTATTCATTCGGAATTCGCACGCATCCGTGCACACAGTGGTTCCAATAATCCTTAATCAATAGAAGAAATAAGTGTGGTTAGTCAATAAAATTAGCATGCACCCCTATAATTATACGGAGTGTTTTTTTTTTTTTTTTCTTATTATGGGTATATTTTGTTCATGGTGTCATTTAATTACTCTTCTAGGATTTATCAATAAGTGTGGTTGGTGCTATTGGTGTGCGATTAGGAAAATTAAGCCAATAGAGACAATAAAATTGTGTGATTAGTTAATAAAATTGGATTTCTCATGCTCTCTTCCCAAATTTTATGGACAATAAATGTAGAATCTAATCCCATCTTAAACAAACAAATCCATTGAAGGATTGAGGAATTGAAGAACGCGATTAAGATTTATGTGCAACTAAGGGCTTGTTTAATTTTTTGTGTTTATTTTAGAGTTTTAAAAATTGTTTTTTTCTATTAAAAAAAAAATTAATTAGTTAGCAGTCTTACTTGGCGTCAATGTGGCAATTTTGATCTTTTCGGCGCCACATCATTTTAAAATTAATCAAAAAAATTACTGGTGCATTAAATTGTAAAACTAAAAAAGTTGGTGTATCGAATTGCAAAGAAAAAAAGTATATGTTGTAATTGATAAATCTACTAAAGGTCGTGATTTTTTTTTGCAATTAACCCAAAAGTAAAACATATCAATTCTCAACGCAATAAATATATACGGAGTATATATCTAAAAAAAGAAAGTATATATATATATATATCCTCATTAAAATAATTTTATTTTAAAGTGTCATTTTTACATTAATTCTCAGTGATACTTGCGTAGTTGAAAATGTGGTTTTTTTTCCCACCGAAAACAGTATCTCATGAGATAGGATGGTCTCACATATGTAAACAATCTAATTATATATATTCACTTGAGTTATGCTATTTAATCAATTACAAATATCACTTGTATCACTACATAGGCCTTTTTTTAATTTAGAGTTGAGGCATTGACACTAAAATCACCTCGATTGATGACATAATTCTCTCATTTCCTTCTACAAAACATTTAATTTATTTCGTGTTCTTTTTTACTTCATTTATAACGTATTCTTGGTCAATTATTCGTACTTTTTTTATTTATTTATTTGTCTATTAAAAGTATGTTCATTTTTTAATATAAATAATTACTTAATTTTTATAGAAAATAATTGGTATTGGTAGAAGAAATAAATTTTAGAAAGAAAAAAGTAATTTGCTTTAAAGTGCATGATATAGTTATATACGGAAAAATTATAAAATTAGAATTTAAAGAGGAGCATGCTTCTAAATTTTTAAAACCACATTTCATCTCGTATTATTTGATCACAAATGTTATATTGGCGATATTATTGATAGAGAAATCGAATGGTATATATCTTGGTACTAATTACACTTTAATTTTCTCCCGACCTTGTTAGATGAATCGTAATATACAGATGTAATTATATTATATAGTTTGGGTTCTCTAAAATTAAACTATCCGACAAGACAAGATATCGTGCATATATGTAACCGGATTTTCAGGATATTAAGAATATGGAGGGACTTCTCTTTCTTTCTTTTTCAACTTTTAATTTGTTGTTGGGTATTATTTGAACTGTGCTTGATTCTCTGCTTAATTTGGCCTCCTTTCCCACTGCTTCTCAATTAATTATATTTGTATTTTCATTACTAAGCTAATACTTCATTCGTTTCGTTTTATTGGTTCAAGTTTGATAGTATTTTTTTACTGGATTCAGCATTTTCCGTCTCATAACACTATAAAAAAATGAACATTTAACGACATAAATTTTATCACTACGGCTTCTTTTAATGATAGAAATTGACTTTTAATGACAAATCTTGTTATTAATTCACAATTTTCTGTCATTGAAAACCTTTATTTAGAAAAATTATAAAATAAGATGATTTTGTTATTAAAATTTAATTTTCTTGTAGCGTAACTTTAATTTTTTTCAAAAAAATATGTCACAACACAATGTGTGTCAATATGTCTTCGCGCGTTTGAAGAATTTCAATGTCTTGACAAATTACAAAATTGAAACTCCTAAATTTTATGGGAAATAATTTTGCGATAAAGTCCAAAATTATAAATCAAATTGAATTTTAATTCTATATATGTGGGGGTTTGTGTGTGTATCGTAAGATGTAGATTGAAGATATACGTAAACTTATCTCTATTTGGACCCAAACAAAACAAAAGCATACGCAACCCTAATGATAGTTAAAAGACTATAGCTTTTCACAACTAATTATGACTATAAACTAAAAAGTCACCAAGAAAATATTATTGACAAGTTATCAATTAAAGCTAGCTAGCTGTCCTATATAATCATGTACATTCAATTCAATAATGCTAATTATTTATTTTATTTTATCACAATATATAATAAGAACGATCAAGATTGTCACATGCATACCACATCATTATTGATAAATGTTGATTAATTGTATAAGGTAAAGTCTAGTATGCGATCTAAAGAAAAGTGTAAGTTATTAACTGAAAAGTACAACACAATATTACTAAAAAATGTAAGTCACTATAACTAAAAATATTACTGTATTATACAGTTTAATAATTGAAAAGTGCATCACCATTTACCAAAAAGTGTAAGTCATTAAAACTGAAAAGTGCAACATGAACTAAGGTGCACAACATGCACTCGAGTCCATAGCAGACCAACCCATTGTATAAAATTATAAATACTTATTAGTTTATTTGGCGGATATTCCATTCGACTTGAAACTAATTATATATATCACTTACCTTTGCACAAATTTTCACATTATCAACGATGAGCCTACTTTTTTTTACGTAATGATATTTTTGTTTTGCATAAAAAAAAAAAAATCGGCACATATTCAATTTCAGTTCGTGTTTCTTAATTAAATCTAAGTTGGACACAATATGTCAAATTACAAAGTATGAAAACAAAATGCACTTTGTGACATATTGCGACTTGAACTAGTGGTAGTTGGCAATACCCTTCACATTTTAGTCATCAAAACATATGAGCGACGTTTTGTGTCATGTCTTTACCAATTTCAGCATCTTCCAATTACTATGAAACTTGGAGTTTTTTTTTTTTTCAAAATGATTTTGGATTGACTATCCTATTGTGCACTATACCTTAGCTCTTTAAATTGTTGAATCACACATTATTTATATTATAAAGTCATGTTGTGTAGTGCACTACAGGGTAGTATAAACAATATCGTGTAAAAGGTAGGAGCTAATTAACTTTTCTAGTTGTGAAAAATAAATTGAAATTGCTGCCGAAAAAAAGTACTACGGGAGTAGTATATTTTTTTCAAAACTTGTTGGGTTTAATTTTTATCATTTTATACATTTATATATTTTTTAAATTAATTTATTGAACATGTATTAATTTTAAGTACTTATAAAAAATCATCTCAAGGTTTTGTTTCAAATTTGATAACATTCTTTCTTTTGTTTTGTATATCAAGATAAAATCATGCACCGAATGTAGTATCAACCATTTTTGTAACACATTAACAATCATATGACTTACCTTTAATTGTTGTAGGATGGTCTTATATATATATACACAAATTAATCTCTGTATTATCACTCTACTTATTATATTCATTGTAATAATTGTTATCTTGTAAACTTGATCTAATTTTTTTTTTCAATAATTAAAATATTGCTCCTTAAAGATAACTTTACGTGAACGAAAAACTTTCAATTTTTAACAATTTAAAAAAGGCAATTCTTATGGTAGTCAAATTTTACAAAGTGACTACATAGTCACTTTGTCGAATCGCGCTATGTGGCATTGTAACGACCTGCTACTTGTTATACAGATTTAAATTATTTTTATCATTATTTAAATTGTATTTTATTATTTACTATATTACCCTTCTTTTATTTAAATTATTTATAAGAAAGTTTAATTTATAAAAAATAATAAAATTACTATCCTACCCTTTTAATACAAATATTAATAAAATTACTATCCTACCCTTTTAATACAAATATTAATAAAATTACTATCCTACCCTTTTAATACAAATTTTATAATTTAAAATTTAAAAAATGAAATAAACAAATTTTAGAATAATACATTACTTTCTTCTCCACAACCACATCGGGTTTTATGTTTCTAAGACTTGAAATTGAAATTAGGGTTCCTTTCTCCCAACTCCATTGTTCATATATTAGTAATTCCTAGCAGAGGCAATCAGGCAACTAAAATCAGATTCCCCTCCCCTTTTTGTTGTTACTGTCGCTGCTTCTGCGGCACCTCATCTCTGTTTGTTTCTTTCCTCTATAATAAACACCTCTTCTCCATTATATCATTCTCCTTCCATTTATACTTACATAGAAAAGTAAAATCTTGAGTAAATAAATGTATGCAGCAGAAACTGGGCTAATGTTCCCATAAGTTATAATCATTCTCCTTCTAATGATTTTAATTACTTTAAGTTATAATTTAATTTATTTTTTATTAATTAATTGATTTGATTTATTCTTTTGTTATTAATTTTATTAATAACATAAGGGTAAATATGTAATTTTAACATTACATATTTTAATTACATTAACAAAAATATAATAAATTATTTTATTGTATAAGGATAAAAATGTAATTTTACAATATAAAAATGTAATTTTACAATAATATATTTTAATTAATTTAATTTAATAGAAAATACAAATTTATGACACATTACGACAATACATACCGTAAAATTTACAAAAGTAACAGATCATCAAATTTAACCTATAAATTAGATTTTTAATGACTTAGATTAACTAACTAAGGTAGTCATTACGACACGTTACGACGCCCTGACTACGTGTAGAATGTCCCATTTAAAAAATGGGTCATTTAGTTAAGTAATATTTCATTTGAAACATTTCAATTTTTTATTTTTATTTTTGAAAACGCGGTCTCATGTATAAGAGTTCTCAGGTGTAAGAGGGACGTCAATCACATTAACACACTTTGCTTAAATATGATTTGGATATGGCAATAAGTCCTCCCATAATCATATACTGTAATTAATTATATGGAATGAGAATTTGTTTCATGTGTATGGTCCTATACAAATTTTTGTACCATTAAAAAACTGCTCTATGCAAATGTTTTTACACTCTTTTTTTAATCTCCCTCAATTTGGAGAGGATTTATTGGAGAAAAAAATTATTTACGTCCCGTAACTTTTACCTTTTTTGAAAAACGTCCCAAAATAGTTAAAATTTTAATTTACGTCCCATAACTTTTTCAATTGCTTAATTTACGTCCAATTTTCCCTGAAAATCCCCAAATTTATGTAAATGGGACGTAAATTGAGCAATTAAAGAAGTTATGGGACGTAAATTGAGCAATTAAAGAAGTTATGGGACGTAAATTAAATTTTTATTTAAAATGGAACGTTATGCGAAAAAGATAAAAATATTCAATAAATGTATACAATTCACTATAAAATTAATGTAGTTTATGTTATACAATCAAATAAAAAAATAATTCATAAATTAATTAATTATTATAAAAATCAATTAACTTACCTAATTCATTATTAGAAAAATTATTAACTTACCAAAAAAATTATATATAAAATAAATTATGAATATTAATTAAAATACTAAATAATATTTTAAAACATATAAAAATAAATTTAGAATAATATTTAAATAAGTAAATAATTTTTCATAATATCAAAAAAAATATATAATATGAAAAAAAAACCAAGATTTATTCCTAAGTCAATTAATTACTAGAAAAATCAATTAACTTACCTGGTTAATTATTTAAAAACTTAATTAACCTAATTTAAAAAATAATTTAAAAAATCAATTAACATACTCAAATAAATATAAATTTTATCTTTAAAATAATAAAAATTCCAAATAATTTTTTTATTAAAATTGTCAAAAACTCTTATTAAAACTTAACAATTATTTTAATATTTTAAATAAATAAAAAAAATTCACAAATATTTAAAATCTCCAAATAAATAAAAAAATACTCAAATATATCCAAAAAATTTCATCTCTTACCCACGGTAATTGAAAGATGATGATGAACGTTATATTTTTTAACAATTTGTTAATTTTATTGTTTTTCATTTTTATTATATAATTTTTAATTTAATATTAGTTTGTACAAAAATACGTGGATCCACCTTGTGTAATACTTAGATAAATTTTTATATTTATTTGATTACTTTAAAATAAATAAATAATTTTATAATACTTATATTGTAATTATAATTTTTTTCTATTAGGCCAGTTAATAATTTTTCTAATAATGAATTAGGTAAGTTAATTGATTTTTATAATGAATTTTTTATATTAAAATAAGTTAATTTATGAATAAATTAATTATTTTTTTATTTGATTGTATAACATAAACTACAATAATTTTATAGTGAATTGTACACATTTGTTGAATATTTTTATCTTTTTCGCATAACGTCCCATTTTAAATAAAAATTTAATTTGCGTCCCATAACTTCTTTAATTGCTCAATTTACGTCCCATTTACATAAATTTGGGGATTTTCAGGGAAAATTGGACGTAAATTAAGCAATTGAAAAAGTTATGGGACGTAAATTAAAATTTTAACTATTTTGGGACGTTTTTCAAAAAAGGTAAAAGTTACGGGACGTAAATAATTTTTACCTCGATTTATTGATATTTGTTATTTTCTTTTTTCCAATTGAAATAATCTTTTATGAATTAATATGACTATTAGTTAACCCCCACTAAATTGTTTTAGGCATTTTATATGTATACTAATAGTTACTTGAACCTTAATAGTCACACGCTTCATGAATAACATTTTTTTCGAGAGCAACAACTCTAATGTAAGAATAAGAACTATCGAAAAGACCATTAACAAAATTTTAAAGTATTCCTTCAATTAAATTCGCACGATGAAAAACAGTAGTATAAATTTTAATTAACGGTCAATCTTGTCAAACCCGATTACATGAGGATATATAATTTCTAAGGTTGAAAATTTGAAGTATCCTTCACTTTAACACGAAATGCATCAATATTAAAATTTAGAACTTTCACTAATTCATTTACACGTTACTTTCACATAAAAAATACTTCCTCTCGAATATATTCAACAGGTCGGTGGTGCTAAATGTTCAAAATTTAGATATTCAGAAAATGATAAAATTGTACTTTCTCCGTTTTACAATAACGTTCGCACTTTTCTTTTTGTGACATTCCACAATAATTTTAACATGGATTGGTCTTATATAGAATCAATTCCTTATAAAGAATTGAGTTGACTTGGTCAACTTAAATCTTAAATATTCAAGAATATTGTGAATCCTAAATATTCAAGATTATTGTGAATAAAAATTTTGACTTGGTTAATTTTTTACCCATTATTTTTATTATTATTTTTTTTTTTTGTAATTTTTTTTTATTGATAATTTTTTTTCGAAATTGTGTGTGTTGAAAAGTGTAAGTTAATATTACTAAAAAGTGTAACACAATATTACTAAAAAGTGTAACACATTTTTTTATTAAAAAGTGTAAGTCACTATAATTGAAAAGTGCAACACAACTTTTAATGAAAAGTATAAGCAATTATAACTAGAAAATGCAAGTTAGTATAACTAGAAAATGCAAGTTAGTATAACTAGAAAGTGCAACACAATATTATTAAAAAGTGCATGTCAATATACTTGAAAAGTGCAACACAATATTTTAATGAAAAGTGTAAGTTATTATAACTGAAAAGTGTAACAAAATACGAGTAAAAAGTGTAACATAACATTACTAAAAAGTGTAACTCACTATAACTGAACATATTGTTGAAAATTGTAAGTCACTACAACTGAAAAGTGCAACAAAATATGACTAAAAGGTGTAGCATAACATTACTAAAAAGTGTAAGTTAATATAACTAAAAAATATTGTTGAAAATAGTAAGTCACTACAATAGAAAAGTGCAACAAAATATGTGTAACATAACATCACTAACAAGTGTATGTCATTATAACTGAAATTATTATTGCAAATATTGTAAAATAACATGCTAAAAAATTGTAAATTGCATGTTACACTTATCCTTATTTTCAACATGCACATTTATAATTAAAAAAAAATATATGTGAAAATTGTTAGATGTAAGAGTTGAATACTAGACCTCAACATAAAAAAGTCTATTCTCAACCGTTTAAGCTACGTAAATTATCGTACATGTTTTTCGCGTATTTTATTTTTATTATCAATCCTACCATTTTTTTAAAATTTACTCAATTTCTATAAGGAATTGAGTCTACAAGAGACCTACCCTTTTAACACCCTTAAAATGGAAAAACATTTATAAACTCCACTCTCACGGTATTCATAAATTTACACAAAATGTCATTATTTTTAGGTCCGCACTCCACTCTCACGGTATTTACAAATTTATACAAAATGTCATTATTTTTAGGTCCGCACTCCACTCTCACGGTATTTACAAATTTATACAAAATGTCATTATTTTTAGGTCTGCACATACACACAAGCCAACTATTTTATTTACTTTATACTCAAATGTTTATACAATTACCTTTCAAAACTCTACTTATTATAACATACTTTCTTAATTAATATAGGTGTCTATCTACATATGAAAGTTATTGTGGAATGGAAGGAGTACCTAATACTATTATTTAAAAAAAATTATTTAAAATATCTTTAACTGAGGATATAAAAATAATATTTATTAATGGTTAAATAATCGTTACCCAACATTTTGAATCGAGTACAAAGATCTTTACCATTTTCCAAATCATATATATATATATATATATATATATATATATATATATATATATATATATTCCTGGAGCGATATATTCTAACATTTCGGCCACTTTATTTGCAGCCTGAAATAGTTAGTTAGACAGAGTCATAGAGATCGCAGTCTCGCGCGTGGTGGCGTCTATGTGAATGGGTTCACACTTTACTCCATCATTCTTCCATTTTCTATTAACTTAATTTATATATAAAGATTGCGGTTTATATCCATTGACTACACACCATCGTTAATGGAATTAAAACGCGCAAATAGCATTTTTCAAAAAATTAAAAAATCCATATGGAGGTAAAAATAACTACTATCACTTTTTAAAATAATCTTTCAAATCTAAATGATACTTTTACTTTTAAGTGATGTATTTTATTTTTTTATAAGAAAATGTGAGTACTTTATAAAAATAATTTAATGGAGAGTCTCTTGTGCATTTGAGTGCACCCATGCATTGATTCTCAATTATAATGGCAACCGATACGGAGGTGCAGAGCCTCTCATAAGCAAGATGTACTGAAAAAATGCATGTACTACATGTTGGATATTTTACTACCAACAATGGCTTACAAATTTGACGGAAAATAAAATGACAGAAAATAGTTACAATTTCTTCAAAATTCTTCTAATTTCCAAAAGGGGCAGTCTTCTTCTTTTAATCAGTTCCTTGAAAAGGCAGGTACGAAATCCTTGAAAAGCAACACTGCAAAATAGAAAATTGTTAGGGAAAAGCCGAGTCAAGGTTATACCTTTTTCCGTAAAACAAACACGTCCCGGCTGGTGTTCACGGTTTGACGAGATGTTTCGAAAGGTAAAACGGCTTCGTCTTTGCACGAGCAACATCGCAACGCACAAAGCTCCGACGAACTGAATACACGCCTGAACTGGACTGCACTCTAAAATGCTATGCAGAATGCTGGAAAACGGGATGCAATTTTTGGTAGAAAACTTCAAGTGATTTTTGTTGCTTGCCAAAGTCTAACTATTGAGAAAATGTATTTTCAGCTTGATTAGCAAAGTGTCATATGTACACTATATATAGAGGGGGTAGGATTCTAGATCCTTCTAATATAACTGCTTCTTGTTAATTTTAACAACTCTAACTAACTGCTTCTTCTATCTAATATTTCTATACTTGCATGCATTGCATGCATAAGTTTTGCATGTGTTTGATGCGCATTCCTGTGCTGTGCGCATTGCTGTTGTGTATACTTGATACGCCCTGGAAGAAACCAAGCCACCGTGATCAAGTGAGATTTAGCCAAGCACTCAGTCGAGCAAAACGAGCAGGAGCCAGGGGTTTGGTTAGTAAGTCTGCCGGCTGGTCTTCAGAAGAGATGTATCGAACATCAAGGAGATTGGCCTGAACTTTTTCTCGTAAGAAGTGAACGTCCACCTCAATGTGTTTGGTTCTGGAGTGAAAAGCAGGGCTGAATGCAAGTGTAATGGCGCCCTGATTATCACACCAAAGAAGAGCTGGACAAGTAATTGGGATACACAATTCTTTGCAGAGACTTGATATCCACAGTATTTCAGTAGTAGCCAAGGCAAGGGCCCTGTACTCAGCCTCGGTGCTGCTTCTTGCGACTACGTTTTGTTTCCTAGAACTCCACGAGATCAGGTTTTGACCAAGAGTGATGCAAAAGCCAGAGGTGCTTCGACGATCATCCACACTTGAAGCATAATCCGCATCGACAAAACCCTGTAACCTGAAATCAGAGATCATTGAAAAGGAAATACCATGAGATAATGAGCCCTTGAGATATCTAAGGACACGCTTACAGGCCTTCCACTGGTTTTGTGTTGGATTTTGCAAGAACTGTGAGAGTTTGTTCACACTGAAGGAGAGATCGGGTCTGGTGAGTGTGAGGTATTGGAGAGCACCTACAATACTTCTATAAAGGGTGGGGTTGTTGAAAGCTGGGCTGTCAGATGATGAGAGCTGAGAAGAGTGACAAAGAGGAGTAGAACAAGGTTTGGAGGAAACAAGATTGGCTTTGGCTATAAGATCAGAAGCATACTTGGATTGGGTGAGCTTGATAGAAGTGGGAGTGACATGTGCTTCAATGCCAAGAAAATAGTTGACCTCACCCAAATGTTTAAGTGAGAACTTGGAATGAAGATCATGAATGAGGGTTTGAACTAGAGAGGCATCATCTCCAGTAATCAGAATATCATCTACATACACTAGTAGTAATGTGACCTTCCCATGTAGCAATCTGTGGAATAAGCAGTGGTCTGAAGTGGAGTGTATAAAACCTTGGCTGACCAGAAATGCCTTCAAAGTGTCATACCATGCCTTAGGGGCCTGCTTTAAACCATATAGTGCCTTTCTGAGTTTGCAAACATGTGAGGGGTGTTGAGTATCTACAAAACCCTCAGGTTGAGCTATATACACTGTTTCATTCAGTAGCCCTTTAAGAAATGCGAGCATCATACTCTAATTGCATAGCTTGTTTCCAATCTTGGTTGAGCATTGCCTCTGCAACAGAATTAGGTTCAGAAATGGGACCAGTGGAGATGTAGGCTTTTGGTTTGAAAATACCAGATTTTGATCTGGTTTGCATGGGATGAATAGTGGATAGTGGAGGATGAATAATAGGTGGAGATGTATCAGAATTAACAGGAGGAGGTGGAGGAGGGAGCATGTATCTGGAGGAGCTTGAAGAGGAGTTAGGATGAGGGTCTGATGGAGTTGCAGAAGAGGATGAGTGCATGGGAGAAGGTGAGTTGGAGTGTGCAGAATCAATTGAATTTGAGGGATTGTGCATGGGAGATCTTTCTGAGGGGAGATTAGGCAGTACAGGAGGGATGTTATGTTGCAAGAATGGAATATGAGCACTGACAGGAGGTATATGAATGGATGGTGATTGGGAAGCATTACTGAATGAGGGAAATTCAGTTTCATTAAACTGAACAGATGCAGAGATGTAGATTTTGCCTGAGGGGTGAAGACATTGATAACCTTTGTGTGTAGAGCTATAGCCCAAGAATATACATTTAGTGCTTCGAAATTGGAGCTTAGATGTGTTATAAGGACGAAGGAAAGGGAAACAAGCGCAACCAAATATTCTGAGGGAGTGATAATCTGGTGCCTTAAGATATAGTTTCTCAAAAGGAGTTTCATTGTGCAATATGGGAGTAGGCAGTAGGTTGATTAGATGAGTAGTTGTTGAGAATGCATGCCACCAGAAAGCCATAGATAGATTGGAACGAGCAAGCATAGCAAGGCCAAGTTCAGTAACATGTTGATGCTTCCTCTCTACAAGACCATTTTGTGCATGTGTGTAGGCACAAGACATCCTTATTTGAACACCAAGAGGTTTAACTAGTTTATCAACCTGACTAAACTCAGTTCCCATGTCATGTTGAATGGCCTTGATCAATACTCCAAATCTTCGTTCAATAGACCTCATATACTGATGAAACACACCAACAACATCAGACTTTGCAACTAGAGGAAATATCCAAGTAAACCGAGTGAAATCATCAACAATCGACAAGTAGTATTTATATCCTTCAACTGAGACAAAAGAGGCAGGCCCCCATACATCCATATGTAAAAGTTCAAAGGGGGAGGTAGATACATGTTGAACTGAAGAAAAACTCTTCAAGTGCATCTTGCCTAGCTTACATTCATCACAGAAAACATTATTTGGAACCCTACATGGTATATTCAATCTCCTTAATACAGTGAAAAGAGTTGAATCACCAGGGTGTCCTAGCCTACAATGCCACAACTTCCAACTTAGGCTAGTTTTATTATCAATAGCAGTAGAAACAGTGTTGCAATTTGCAGTAGAGGTGTGCTTTGAGGAAGTAGCATCACCAAAATCCAGTTTATAGAGTCCATCTTTAAGCTCCCCTCTCAAAAGAATCTTGTGAGTTTTCAGATCCTTGACAAAACAACAATCAGCAAAGAACTCAATAACTGCATCATTGTCCTTTAAAAACTGAGATATACTCATTAGATTTTTTGTAATAGCTGGCACGTGGAGGACATTATGCATAGCAACAGAAGTAGATGCATCATAAGTAGGCACAGTAAATGATCCAGTATGAGAGATTGGAATAGATGCACCATTTCCAACAACAATAGAGTCCATACCTTGATATGGAGTGTGTACTTGAAGGTTAGCCAGCTGAGATGTCACATGGTGTGTGGCACCACTATCAACAAACCAAGGAGAAGAGGTGGAGATACCTGAGGAGGATGCACCAGAATCCAGGTTACCAGTGAGAGAGTGAGCATGCTGTGAGGCAGGATAATGAGCATAAGCAGCCTGATGTTGAGCAATGTGAGCTTGGAAAGGTGCAGCCTGATGATGAGCAATGTGAGCTTGGAAAGGTGTTGTGAGAGGCGGTCGATGAGCTGGAGGGGAAGGACGATGTGAAGAGTCAAGACCATGAAAGTTTTGATCAAACCTCTTGAAACACTTGGCCGCCACATGATAGTTTCTCCCACATAGTTGACACACTATTTTAGGTTTTGTAAACATCCTGCCCTTGCCACTATTTTTACCAGTACCAGATCCTTTGGTCACAGCATGAACAGATGGTTGAGATGTGATAGATCCACTCCCAATGATGCTGGACTGAGCAGAATGACTCAATAAACGCATCTCATAAGCTTGTAATATAGATTGTACCTCCGGAATTGTTGGCACAGAACCTCGAGTAGTAAGTGAGACCACCACGGCATCAAATTCAGCACCTAGGCCACCAAGTATGTATAACACTAGCTCATCATCTGTGATTGGTTGGCCGGCATGATGTAATCCATCTGCAACTGATCTCATCTTCAATATAAATGCATCAATGCTGAGGTCTCCTTTCCTCAATGTCTGTAACTGTAGACGTAGAATCATCGCTTTGGCACTCGATTGTGATTGAAACAGTGATTCAAACACCATCCATAGTTGAAACGAATGATCACATCGGCTAACATGACCGAGCATGGAGTCGGATACCGAACTCAAAAGCCAACTGAGAAGAAATTGATCCTTCCGTTGCCAGGAAATCGAAGTCGATGTAGAGGACATCGGATCCAATGGCACAGCTGAGCAAAGCAAAACATCCTCGAAACAGTGTGCTCTGACTGATGCAAGCACCTGATTTCGCCAAAACGGATAATTGTCATTATCCAAACGGATTGACAGAGTGATAAAACGAGGCAGTGAAGGAGAAGAAGTGGAATCAGAATTCATGATATATCAGAAAGCAGAGTGTAGCGGAAAGCGTGAATTGGATCAAGAAGCTGAAAGAAAAAGATGAGAGGCAGTTATGCGGAAGAAAAACGGTTACTAGATGAATTTATGAAGATATGAAGAAAGCTGGAGGAGAAGATATGAAAAAGCAATTAGCAGGTTTGAAGATTCAAAGGGAAATTGGATAGAAACAATTTGCAGGTTTGAAGATTCAAAGGAAAATTGATAGAAGAAGGAGGTTAGTTCGTGCAAAATCAAAAACAAAACATGAGAAGCCTGCTCTCATGATACCATATTGAGAAAATGTATTTTCAGCTTGATTAGCAAAGTGTCATATATACACTATATATAGAGGGGGTAGGATTCTAGATCCTTCTAATATAACTGCTTCTTGTTAATTTTAACAACTCTAACTAACTGCTTCTTCTATCTAATATTTCTATACTTGCATGCATTGCATGCATAAGTTTTGCATGTGTTTGATGCGCATTCCTGTGCTGTGCGCATTGCTGTTGTGTATACTTGATACTAACTTTTCCAAAAATAATGCACTCCTATTTATAGGCAGTGCCAGTGTGCCACTCAGGTAGGGAGCGTGGGTATTTATGGCAGTAACGGCTGGGTATTTATGGCAGTAACCTCCAGCACATTAATATGGCAGTTTCAGGCTCCAGCACATTAATATGGGCGTTTCAGGAATGGTAACTTCCATTCTTAAACCTCCACGCAATTAAGACATTCAAATTTTGAATTCAACTAATTCACTTGACTTCCAATACTTGGGCTACCCTAAATCCGTGTGGGACAAGGCCCACATTTTTAGAGCCTCAAAAAGATAGATGGGCCCCAGGCCCAAGCCCAAAGTCCACCCAAAGTCCAATTGCCAAGATCCAAGGCCAAGGCCAAGGCCCCCGGACCCGACGCGGCTCGGCACGGCCGGACGGGCGAGCGGCGCGCACGCGTGTGGCAAATTGAATGGTTCAATTGTCACTACAATTTGAATCTTCTTAACTAATTCCTATTAATAAGGAGGTAGTTAATTCTTACATTTATCAATGTGGGATAGTTATTAACACTAATCCCAATGCATCACTTGTCTTAATCTTCGTACATTAATTTCTCATTCACCGAAATTCGATTTTGAGATTTTAAATATACTACTATCATCTACTCCTCGAGTCGATCGATCATGTAATATTTAATTCTTCGAAAATTAAATATTCATACCCTCAAATAATTGATTAATTAAAATCAATTAAATATTAAGAAATTGAATAAAACTCAATTTCTCCAACAATCCCCCACATGAGTGGAAATTACTACCCATAATCATGCAGACTCCAATCCAGTTCAGTTGAGACACTATTGCATCCGGAAAGGTGGCTTGTGACCTTGAACCTTCCGTAGTTAAACACTGTCGAGTACACTGGCAGCTTAGTGGACGCGATGCCTTGAACTACTCCTCCTTAGTGTGCACTGAAACAACGGTGCTGACACAACAGCATCTCAAACGTGTTTCGTTCTCACGTTTTTGTCCATTTCGGCCATGGACACCCTTTGAGTTCGTAAGTGCTATTTGTGAAGCGGCCCCACTTCTCACTTATATAGGTGGTATCCCATATTGAGTATCCCGCTATACTCTACCTCCCGGAGGTTTTGGGAACTATTAAAAGTCATAGACTTAACCTTACCACAAATCTTACGGGACAACACTTGGTGTTGTGCTTTTCCCAAGATCTTGGTTCAATGGGAAAACTAAGCTGTGAATGTTGAATTGTAACAAAGTGGTTGAATATTTGGAACTTTTGAGCACCCAACAATGGCTTTACAAAATTGACAGAAATAAATAACAAAATTGTAAATACAATTAAAATAATATTTACACACAATCTTCGATTTTCCTTGGTGTTGTGCTTTTCCCAAGATCTTGGTTCAATGGGAAAACTAAGCTGTGAATGTTGAATTGTAACAAAGTGGTTGAATATTTGGAACTTTTGAGCACCCAACAATGGCTTTACAAAATTGACAGAAATAAATAACAAAATTGTAAATACAATTAAAATAATATTTACACACAATCTTCGATTTTCCTCTTTTAGCAGCTTTTCTCCTTTAGCAGCTTCCCAAACCAGGCAGGTTCTCGAAATCAGCAGCAACGACCCCATCTCACGAACAATAGGAACAAAGTTAAAGTCGAGTCAAGGAAACCCTTTTCCCGCAAAACGAATACGTTCCGGCTAGTGCTCACGGTTTGACGTAACGTTTTAAAAGGTAAAACGACTTTCGCCCCTATACGAGCAGCACCACAACGTATAGAGTTCCAACGAACTGAATCGACACAAAAAATGGATTGCACTCTATATGTTCAATGCAAATATGTATAATGCTATGATTTTTCCTAGGAAATCAAGTGTCGTGTGTAAGAGTGTTTTGCAACATAAAACATGCACCCTATTTATAGGCATGTTCCAACATGTGAGGGGTCTCCACATTTATTATGACATTTATGCTATTTGTAACGTCTTGCGGTTACAAGATTTAATTATGACATTAATGGTTTTGTAACTCCTTGTTGTTACAAATTCATTACTGAAACGTCTATGAACCTGGACACCCGAACGTCCAAGTTCATCACAATTTGTAACGTCAATGTACCTAGACATCCTCAACGTCCAAATTCGGCATAGTTCAAATTCAACTTTTAAATTTATTTGGGTTAACCCAATTTCAATGGGTCTGAAAGCCCAAATTTAAAACCCACGAGTCACGAGCCCAAGACTAGGCCCAAGCTCAACCGGGCGAGCACACACGTGCATCCGTATAGACTATTGGATTGCTCCCTAGTCATTATTATTTGAACCATTGTAACATCCTCCTATTTATAAGGAGTAATTAGCCCCCATTAAACTTTCAAAGTTTCAATGTGGGACAATTATCATGTTGTAACACTGTATCCCATAAAATGTATTATTTGACGTTTCAACTTCGTGAATTAATTTCTCACTCACCGAAATTCGGTTTTGAGATTTTAAATACACTACGAACATCTACTCCGAGAGTAGAACGATTTTATGCCATTTAATTTCCTTGAAATTACATTTATATAGCCCTCAATAAATTGGTCAAAGACGAGTGTTCTCCACTCTCATTTTAAAATCAATTAATTAATTAAAATTAATCAATTTCTAACCAATTTCTCCAACACTACATGCACTTACTCTTCAATAAAAAAAAAATCGTGTTTTTTAGTAAAGTAAGTACTACTCCATTTATAATTAATAATATTATATGCACTTTTCAAAAAAATAAATACACTAACTTTTCGATAGGAATACTAGCATGCACCCCAATAATGTTAATGAGTGCAAATCGATTTGAGTACTATCCGCAAAATTTGGATTAGCTAGACATGTTAAATGCAGATACTGCCGAAGTCGGAAATCGGTAAGCGGGTGTTTTCAGCCGCCTAGCGCCTAGGCCGTCCAGTCGCCGCCTAGGATGTGCGTAACCTTTTTTTTTTTTTGTAATTATATAGGTTTAATAGTTTGAATTAGTTAATTTACTGGCCCAACCAAAATTTATATGAATTGTATATATTATAGGGCCCAAAAATACATAGGCTCAAACTTAGATATAAAAGACTTCTAATAAATCATATTTTACGATTCCATCTTCACACTTCAGCCGTCCACCTCTCTCCACTCTCTACTTTGAGGGAGGCAGCTGCCGCAGAGAATCCGCTCATTCACAAGCTCCATTTGCTTCATTTTCATTTTTATCTCCTTCCTCTCTCCCGTTTTTTCTCCATTCATTACGAAAATGTCCATGAAAAAAATTCTACATTTTTTATGTCGGCTCTCAAGCGCCGCCCATGTCCGCCTAACTCCAGAACCGATTTTTTGTTCCGATTAACTATAAATCGCGGCGTTTTTTACCGCCTAGACCGATTTTTGCATCCTTGGTTAAATGAGACGAGTATGCACTCGACTGTCTCTCATCATTTATCTTCAACTTAATACTCAATACTAGGATAGAAAAGACCAGGGGTGGCCTGAGGTTGAGCTGAAGGGTCAACCGCCCTTGACCCTAGATTTTTAGAGCCTACTCATAGTTAATCCGGAGATATATATATATTTTACTTATTAAAATATGTGTGAAATGTATATGTACTCACAAAATTTGCACGAGCGTGCAAAATATGTGCATGTACGGACCGTGTGTGAAACATTTATACACAATACTTGCACGGAATGTGTACATACGGGCGTACAAAAAATGTGTATGTACGAAAGTGTAAAATATATGTACATATACATACTAATATATCTACACATAACCAATACATGTGAGAATATCAACAAAAAAATGTGTAACAAAAATTGTGCAACACGTTGTGTTACTATTATACTACATCCGTCCACCAAAAGTGTGCTCATTTCTTTTTTTGAGTTCACAAAAAACATGCTTATTTCATTTAAATAATTCACTTTTGAATATTTTTTTTACTTTACTAACAAGATCGAGTATCTACCAAATATATTCTTTGCTCATTATCATAAATATATTCTTTATAATTAAAATATGATTTTTTAAAAAATACATATAAAAAAAAACGAGCACACTTTTGATGGATAGAGGAAGTAGTAATTTTTTTTGATTCACAATTTATTTTAGATTATTAGAAAGTATATAATTAAACTTAAAACATTTTTACAATGCTTAAATAGTCCTTTTACAATATTAATTAATACTTTCTTACAATTTTTTTATTTTTATATGATATGTTGATTTATTAATTGCTATGCATGTACTTATTTTAAAGGGTTCTATTTTTCTTTTTTTGTCCTCGAACTTAAAACTTATCAGGATCGGCTTTTCAAAGACTACCAAATTTTGAACTACTGGCAATTTTAAAGTAGAAAGTTTACCAAAAATTATGTGGGTAGGCTGGCATATGTATAGCTTTCATATACTGTAATAAACTAAGTAATCATTACCACTCTTTGTGACCGCAAAGTGATTTTTGTCCAGAAGTCATCATATTTAATGTGCCAATTAAGTCGTGGTTTTATATTCAAAATTATTTTAATTTAATTTTTATTTTTTCAGTCATTGTTACGTAACTTATGACACGTTAAGTTAATAATGAAAAGTTGTTTTCCTTTTCTTAATTTTACCAAGTCTGCAGTTTAAGATATTTAAATTTAGTGTTCTAATAATGATATTATGTGCTAATTTTTAACAGCGATTCCCTGTCATTTTGCGCCATGCTTGAGTGAGTAAATGCCCTATTATGAGAAAAACTATATCAATTTACTTTTAATGATTAGATAATTTATAAAAATATAAACTATAAAAACTGATAGGAGGATTATTATATGTTGACACTTTAATATATACTACAGTACAATTTAATTATTTCTATAATGTCTCCCTAGCTCGTTGACTAAAAACCAGGCTTCATAAAGACTCCCTCCATCCTTAAAACAAACAAATTAAATGAAAGAAAAAAGAAACCTCCACTGACAAATTAGTCATGAGATACATTAGGCCACTTATAGTAATTATTATTAGTGTAAAAAAGATGGAAGACTTGGAAATTGAAATGTGGAAGTTGGACATTTTCAACACACACATATATACTT
Source organism: Galeopsis tetrahit (assembly GCA_963675135.1). Taxonomy (NCBI): domain Eukaryota; kingdom Viridiplantae; phylum Streptophyta; class Magnoliopsida; order Lamiales; family Lamiaceae; genus Galeopsis; species Galeopsis tetrahit. The sequence goes on from OY776129.1 coordinate 71,748,017, forward strand.
GTAAAATATGCGTTGCCGATTATCTCCTTCTTAATCATTATCATTAATTATAATAATTATAATTAGGCTTCAGGTTTTTCCTGTAAAATTATGATATTTAACTTGTAACTGCTGCCATTTGAAATCTTCTAGATTTGCTTTATTTACCAAGTCGTGGGACTGAAACATACAAACCAATTCAACTTCTTCCAGGGTCTTAATACGTAATTATTGGCTTTCGGAATAAATAAATACATTACATAATTTAAGCAATTTTATTTCAACAACTTTTTGTTCTCGGTAACATAATAGTCCAAATAAAGTATAACATAGTTCCCGTAAAAAAAAAAAAAAAAATACCATGATTATTAAACTAACTAATAATTTATATTTTTTTTGAATTAAATTCAAAACACAGTTTACATTCTCAAGCAAGAATTTACAATATTTTGAGCTCAAATTAAAGGGTCTGACTATATGCACTTTCATTTCAGAGAGATGCACCTTCCCTTTTAATTTATTAATTAAATAATAATATAAAATATCTAAAATACCCTTTTAATAAAATACTACTACTAAAGACACCTCTATTACTACCAACACCCCCATTTAACATCCTAACATTTACCACCACTTCCGGCCTCCGCCTCCACCTCCGTCGGCACCATCAACACCAACACAATCTCAGTGAAAAAAAAAACCCTAACAACAGTTGCTACCACTTCCGACTTCCGCCGGCACCACCAGCACAGTCTCAGAAAAAAAATTGATAATCTCAAAAAAAAAATTAAAATTTTCGACATTGTTTTGTCGACTATATACTCTTTCGTCGACAACCATTTGTCAACGAGAGAATTTATAATCGACCTACAAAAGTCGAACAAATTAAAAAAATATATTTAAAAAAAATCGACTCTACGTTGTCGACTATATACACTCCCGTCGACGACGATTTGTCGACCGGAGTGTATGTAGTCGATAACACAGGGTCGAATTAAAAAAAAAAAGAGAAAAAAACTTACTTGTGCGGGGCGGAGGCCGCCGCGGCGGGTGCAGGGCTAAGTCGGCTGACGGGGGAAGGGGTGGTCGCGCGCGGCAGCTGACTGACATAATTTTTTTTTTTTTACAGATCGGGGTAGGGGTGGGCGTGGGCGGGGAAAATGGAGAGGAGTCCTCGCACCGACGAACTCGAGGGAGAGGGAGGCTACCGGCGAAGGGGGCGGGGCAAGGGTTGGTTTGTTTTTATTTTTTTATTTTACGCTGCTGTGCAACGAGGGTGAGTGAGAGGGTGAGAGAGGAAGGAGGGAGGGGAGGGGTGGTGGCCGCCGGCAGCTGTGGCGGCAAGCGGCGACTTGATGGGGGAAGAAGAGGGTGAGGGAGATAGAATTAGGGTTTGGAGGGTGTGTGTAGTAAATGTGTATTTTATACATAAAAGGGAGAAATGGGTATTTTAGACAATTTGTAGTGAGGGTGCATTTTTTTGACAAATTTTTTTTGGGGGGTGTATCTATCGGTGGCGTGCATCTCTCCGAAATAGAGGTGCATATAGTCAAACCCCAAATTAAATCTTAATTTAACCCAAGTATGCTGCAGCCCAACGTATTATTTTGGCTCATTTAACCAATATGCGTGTGGGTCTGACTATTTACACCTCCATTTCGGTTTAAAACACTTTCCCTGTCAGTTTAATAATATAATAATAATATAAAAAATAAAAAATACCCTTTAAATCATATTACACTACTAAATGCACCCCTATTACCAACTGCACCCCTCATTCACCTTTAAACCCTAAATCTAATGTTTACCCAGCCACCGCCACCAAACAAACAAACAAAATATCACCACAAACAACAAACAAACAAAAAAATTCAGAACTTAGAACATTTTAATTTTTTATTTAAATTTCGACAAACCAGTGTCGACCATATTCACTCTCGTCGACAACAGGGTGTCGACGAAAGTGATATGGTCGACATTTGTTGGTCAGAAAAAAAAATTTAAATTTTTTTTAAAAAAATTCGACAAACTAGTGTCGATCATAAAGTGGATATGGTCGACATTTGTTGATCGGAAAAAAATTAATTTTTTTTTTTTAAATTTCGACCACTTTAGGTCGATCAAAAATACACTCGTCGACACCCTGTTGTCGACGAGAGTGTATTTTGGTCGACCTAAAGTGGTCGAAATATAAAAAAAATCAAACCTGGAAGCTAACGGTGGAGCTGCCGCCGACAAATCGGGTTTGAGAGGACGGTGTCTTGCGTAGGGAGGCCAACAGTGGCGTATTGGGTTGGTGGCCGTCGGCGGCGAAGGGGTTGGTGGGGTAGGGGCGAAGGAAAAATAGACGTAAAAAAAGAAAAAAAGAGGAGAAGAGGGGAGGGAGAGAAGAGAGAGGGAAAGGGCGGCGACCAATAGACGGGGGCGGCGACCAATGGACGGGCAGCAAGGCGGATGTTCTGTTTTTTTTTTTTGGAGCAGGGATATGGAGGGGGAGAGCGGTGGCCGATGGGTAGGTGCGGAGAGTCGGTGACCAATGGATGGGCGGTGGTGACGAATGCTCTGTTTTTTTTTGTTTTTTTTTTACAGAGAACGAAGAGGGAGGGGGAGAGCGGCGGCGGGAGTGATTCACGTATTTAACAACTCTAAAATACACGACCGCAAGTATACGGTGTATATTGTAGCGAAGTAAGTACGAGGTCGATCCCACGGAGAGGTGTAGTGTAAAAGTGGAGTTTGTCAATGTAAGTTTTAAATAGACGTGATCGATAAAGTGGAAATGTTGCAATTACCCCTAATTATCTACCCAGAGTTGTCACAAGTAAACAATTAAAAGAGTAATATGAAAATCGATCAAATATCATGTAAATCACAAAACGAGAGAAAATACGGATGAAAACTCAATTAAGAGAAGATAGGTCCTAAAGCACATGCAATACTAATGAATCCATCTATGATTAATTATCTACTCAAGTGGTGTTCATGCTTTATCTATAAGATTGATCACATAATAATGAATTAAAAGTTTCTTCAATCCAAATAATCCAAAGAAAATATCACACAACTTAGTATCTCTACCTAAATTGCATCATAAAACCCAATCAAGCTCCTAGGATCATCACACATCTTCCTAATCATTGATCATCTTTCAATCTCACAATAAAATTAGGTCAAATGCTTGCAATCAATCAATCAAACTAGATTTCTCAACCTAATTCAATTAACTATGATCAACACATCACTATTGTACACTAATGACATGTTTTGCTATATAAACCAAGCATCCAAATAGAATTAAGCCACACAAACACCAATTAAGCAAAACATTAATTCATAAACTTCATCAAAAGTATTTACAAGGCCCTAGAACCAAAAGTGTTCTAGCCAATCAACAACATAATCCAACTACAAATAAAACTAAGGTAAAATCAATAAAAAGTGAAAGGAAAAGAAAGCTTAGACTATTGTATGGTGAGGAATCAAATTCCAAAGCTAATGGTGGCCTCCTTGCTTGATTTGATGAAGAATTGAAGAAGTAGATGATGAAAACCTCCAAATGTGTGTGATTGTGTGTAAAACTTCTTGTGAAAGGGGTAAGATCCTTTTGAATTTAAGAATGGAGGTATTTATAGTGTTGGGGTAGGGTTTGGGTGTAAGAATTGCAAGTTGGTCCCTTGAAAATGGAGAAAACATGAGTTTGGCACCGAAAATGGGTTGGCCCCGCCGGGTGGAAAAGTGGCCCGGCCGGGTGGGAGTGTTGGCCAAAATTTACAAAAACAGGGGGCAAGTGGGCCGGCCGGGCGGAAGCTTCGTAAATGGAGAAAATTTCATCATTTTATCGCCCGACCGGGCCAAACCTTCGTAAATGGCCAAAATTCCATCATTTTATCGCCCGGCCGGGCGGGTAATGTGGCCCGACCGGGCCAAACCTTCGTAATTGGCCAAAATTATGGACTTGGCTGCCCGGCCGGGCCAATACTTCGTATTGACTCCTTCGTTTTCGTCCTCCAACTTCGTCCCTCCGTATCTTGAGCTTCCGACCTCCGATCGACTCGATTCTTTTTGCTAATCCACTCCATTTTTCGAGCCGGATCCAATGGTTCACTCCTCTTTCCGATCCAATAACTTGTGGTAGGTGTTTTTCTCCCAACTTTCATCGTTTTACCTACAAAATCGACAAAACACTACATTTCTCTTATTTCGACCAAAACAATGATAATCACCCCATAAATCAATGAAATCAACATTAAAATGAGCTTCACATGTGCATCTAAAGTGTGTAAATTCCACCCGAATCAAGGAGGCAGGCGGCAGAAGGGGGCGGTGGCAGGCGGCCGTCGACTGGGAAGGGGAATGGGAGAAATTAGGGTTTGGAGGGTGTGTGTGTTTAGTAAATAGAGTTTTGAGAAGAAAGGGTATTTAGTACAATTTAAGGGGGTGCATCCATCCTGACATATTTTAGGGGGTGCATCAATCGGGGGAGTGTTCTAAACTGAAATGGAGGTGTAAATAGTCAGACCCTATGCGTGTCTTTCTCAGCCCACATATATTTATTTTGCAATATACACACCAAAGGCGTGGGTTATATGTCCCTCCATGAATATTAGATGTACTTTCCCTCCACTTTTATTAATTAAATGTTTATGTAAAATACCTATTTTATCCTTTTAATAAAATACAAAGAAATATATGCACTTCCCTAAATTTAAACTAGCCCTTACCCTAATTTGAGAGGTAGTCGTCGTTGTCAGCCGCCCCTCCGACCGCCACACCTTCGACAGCCACCATCACCACCTTAAATAAATTTAGAAATAAAAAAATAAACTTAGAAATAAAAAAAAGTTTTAGTATTTTTAATAAATCAGAGTCGATCAAAAACACTCCCGTCGACACTAGTTTGTCGACCAAAAATACTCTGATCGACTCTAGTTTGTTGATCAAAAAAATTTGGGAGGAGTGCATCTATAATATATCAGTTTTGAAAAGAGTGTGTGTATCGGGGTAGTGCATCTTTAATTCATGAAGGGGCATATAACCCTTAAAGATTCAACTCAACAATAGTGTTATACCAGTATTGAACCCACGTTCAAATAAACATTCTAAATATTAAAAAGTCACTTAATTCACAATCAATGACCGAACACATAAAGTACACAAAGTGTAATTGTTCGATAGCATAAGGTAGAGAATCAATTAAATCTCAATCTCCGACTTCGTGATCCTATTTTGATTTTTATTTAATTTTTGGCATAAAAAAAATATATATATGAATCAATTGAATAAAGTTTTACAAAATATGAAAAGAACCATAAAACTTTTGACATTACTCACCATTAACAAAGACAAAAATCCAAATGAAAAAAATAATGCGAGAAATAATTTGATGAAACATTTTATCGATGAAAAAAAAGAGAATTTAGAATAAGATGAATGAACTCCATACTCTAGTCAAGATTTTATGGAAAAAATAAACTGATAAAATAAATACATCTCACATTTTAGACAATTATTAATAAATTACAAAAATAATTAATTTTAATTAATATTACACCGATCGTTTCTTCACATGTACCACACTCGATCAACAACAAAAAATTAGTGAAGACAGCAGGTAAGCAAAAGAAACTCCCTGTTTAGTAAGTGCCACGTCGTCATTGATGGCCATATACTAAATCTGCAGAGTTCTTTCTTTGAGAGTCTTTTCCAGTTACGGAAATTCTTTGAGATCGAATTCGACGCTAAACAATGGCTGGAAATTCCACCAGAAAAATATCAGCTGCATCAGCTAGGACTCACACTAGGAAGTCCAATAATTCTGGAAAATACTCATTCGCATTTTCTCTAAGTAAGCTTGTTTACGTAGATCACTTTATGCTCTTCAATTTTTTGCTCTAATTACCTTGGTTTCTTCATTTCTTACGGAAATCTGTTTCATCTTTAGCTTTCGTTACTTGCTGTGGCTTTGATTTCATGGTTTTCGATCCAACTTATTGATCTGACGACTTTCCTAAATTAGGTTTGGGATCACATAATTCTCAACTGTTAGATCAACTTCCTAGCGCTAATTGTTATTCCGTATTAATTAATGACCAATAAATTACTTGATTTCGTAAGCTACCCACGGTTTCAATATGCATAGTTTTCTATAATTCTCATTGAAGGTGATTAGTTGCTGTTAATGCCAACTTAATTCTCATTTCAAGTGTAATCGAGTTTGTTACTGGATTTACTATATATGTAGAATTTTGTTTTAACTTATATAAATTCTCCCTTGAAGTAAAATTCTAGATTCGTCCCTGATGGTAACTCTGCGGTGATTGCAGGAATGATTGCCCAGATAGCAGTAGGGGTACTGGTGGGAATTGCGGGCTATGGTTATCTAGCTCTAAGGCCGCCGGCTCCTAAAATATGTGGCTCGTTGGGGGGACCTCCGGTGACTTCACCCAGGGTGAAACTTGATGATGGGAGGCATTTGTCTTACAAGGAGAGTGGTCTTTCCAAGGAAGAAGCTAAACACAAGGTCATTTTTGTCCATGGCTTTGACGACTCTAAAGACTTCAACTTGCCTCTTTCCGAAGTAAGCTGAATCTAATGATGCTCTAGTTACTTACACTGCCTTTACTGAATGCGCTATCGAAAATTTGTTTGAAATCCTTTGAGAGAATCTGTTTATTTACTTGAATTTGTGTCACCATTTGCCCTGTTATTAGATGTAATATAAAATTTCATACTCTTTCTTATATAGGAAATTGATTGAATTCAAAATGCTGAATTGCACGGTAAAATGGAAAGCGTAGGAGATGATTATATTCTAGTTTATTGATTACAAACTCTTCTGTGTGTTCTTATTAAATATCAGTGGAATGTTTTTCCTGCATAATTTCTCAGTCATCTTATATGCTTTTCAATTTGTTGACATCCAGGAACTTATAAAGGAGTTAAGTATATATATCGTTCAATTTGATCGTGCTGGTTATGGTGAAAGTGACCCAAATCCTAAAAGGTCAGTGAAAAGTGAAGCATTTGATATCCAGGAGTTGGCTGATAAGTTGCACCTTGGGCCTAAGTTTTACGTGATTGGCGCGTCCATTGGAGCTTATCCAATTTACAGCTCTCTACACTACATCCCACACAGGTAAACTAAATAGGATTAACTTCAACATCTAAGCAAACACTTGAACGCACCAGTTGCACCGTGCAATTTTGACTCAATTTTGATTAAAGTTTGACTCATTAAAAGAACAAAATATATATTGAGAAGTATTAGTGCATATGAAGAAAAGTATTAATTCACTATTTAAATTACATTTTGACTATTCACTTCATTTGCACATTTCAGTGTTAATTAATTATGTTTCTTCCTAGTTTACCCAGAAAAGCCATTAAAAATATTTAGATAGTGGAGTAATAGTCTTTTAATTTTAAGTCTTATGCAGAATTTCAAAGTAATTAATTAAGGATGCAGTAGGAAGTCAATGGTTTTCTTAATATATGTACATTGATTCAAATGAAATATATTTTGAATTAAAGGGAGTATTAGTTTGTAGGCTGAACAGTATGCAAATAATATATTTCTTTATATGAGCTGAGACATTTGATCACATGAGCTAATTCTTTTCGAGTTTTTTTTTTTTTTTTAATGATTCACAAAAATATATATTGAAGGATATCAGGAGCTGCACTTGTAGTACCCTTTATTAACTTCTGGTGGAAGAGCTTTCCTGCTAAGCTATCACAAGAAGCTCTGGAGCTGCTGCCTGTCCCCGACCGATGGACATTTCGAGCTGCACATTACACCCCATGGCTTTTCTACTGGTGGATGACTCAAAAATGGTTCCCCAATTTGAGTATCATGCGTGGAGATGTTACCGTTTTTAGTCCCTCAGACCTGGAGATCATCAAACACTTGTCTGGAGCTCCAAAAGAGGGTCAGGTAATATTCCATCTTGTAATTTTAGGACAACATAATTGTATCTGTCTACGCCGAGGACTACATAAGCTCGTCTAATAAATCTACTACTGAATAATGTTTGATGGAGTATTTGACAAGCAGGAGAAACGTGAAGTATAATTTGAATAACAAAAGAAAGCAAGTAATAATATAAGGAATTTCCAAAGCCTTGCAGTATGTTATAGGCTTATAGCTAAATGCCTTTCGGTAATTTTTAGCCTGTTCTTCACTTGGTGGTTGGTACTCAAATCCTGGATTTTCAGACAGGTGGATATCAATTAGGGATAAGGTACAATATGTACCCTAAACTAGCTAGTTTATCGAGTAAAATTTGGACCCTGAACTATTTCTTTGTACAAATTAACTTTTAAAATTGAACAAATAAACCCTTCAACTAATGAAAAGAGGCATGGAGGCCCTAAGGTAAATAAATTAGCAAACAACATTATTTTAATAGTGGGTATTTTATTTTAAATTGGACTGTCTTGGTGCATATATTTAAATTTGAAGAAAGGAATTGCTTCTAAATGGGGGTCAATCTGAAATAATGTTGTCTTGTTTTATTTTTTTCTCGATGACCAGGTGATGGATATTTTTCTATTTATTGAATCATGAAGGACCTCCATGACTCATTTTAGAAGTTGATGAGCTTAATTGTTCGATTTTAGAAGTTATAGTTCAGGGTCCAAATTGTACACTATCCCTATCTTTAAACTTAATACACATCTACTGCAGGATATGCACATATGGATTTCTAAATGCACTCTCAACTGATATAGATCCTTAATCTGTTAACAATGTTAATGTTGTCATAATTCGTAATATCTATTTCCCAAAATCATTTGCTGAAGAATGTTATACTTAATACACAGTTGAATGTATGAAGACTAATGAAACTTAATGTCTGAAGAATGTCATATATCTTTATGGTGCTAATTAATAACCAAATCCTATCACTCTCTCTTTCTAGGAGAAGGTACGACAGCAAGGTGTTCATGAGTGTTTGCATCGGGATCTAATTGCGGGTTTTGGAAAATGGGAATTCGAACCCGCAAATATCAGCAATCCTTTCCCTAACAATGAAGGCTCAGTTCATATTTGGCAAGGATATGAAGATAAGTTTATTCCATACAAGATGAATCGATATTTGTCCCAACAGCTTCCTTGGATTCAATATCACGAGATTCCGGATGCTGGGCATCTCGTGATCTACAATGCCACACTTTGTGAAGCCATCTTCAAGGCACTCTTGTCTTCGTAATCGTAATGCATAAGCGTGTAAATTTACATGGGTTGGCTTCTGTTGTTTTAAGATCAAACTACATAACTATTTTTGCATATAGATTGATGATATATGATCTTGTTAGCTTGGATACGTAACTTTTATACAAACTGTTTTTACATATTTTCGTTTGTATCATTTCATATTTCATTCGGGCATAAAAATATTGAGTACAATATTAGTACCCAAATTATAAGAATATGACTTGAATTATTATAATTAATGAGGTGAAGGTTTGACTAGAGAAAGTGAGGTGTCACAGTGCAATGCAGGTGGTGTTGCAAATTTAATTGATAATGTATAGGACTATATTTTTTTCAAAGTTGCTAGACCCAGCTTGAAAACAAAAAAGTGCTCCACTAATCCACAATCTTAATTTAATTTGATTTGGGTCATTAAACGGTATTCAGATCCAACTTTTTTTACATGAACTATGTTATTTGTTTAAATATATATTATTACGTTTAAAAATAATATTTTTAGACTTAGAAGACAATACTTCTTAGTTTAAATGGATCTAAATATTAAGGTTGCTATAAGGGCTAATAAATATTAAGGTTGCTATAAGGACTTAGAAGACAATACTTCTTATAGAGAGTATAGAGAATATTATTTCTTCATTACTTTACAAATGAGTGTACAAGAGGTATTTATACAATGCAAGAGTTTAACCTAATCTTGACCTAATCTTATTGGACTAAAGGATAAGGCCCATAAGTGACATGGGTTGGGCCTTCATAAGAATATACATAAACAATACTTTTAAATATATTCCTAATATGCCCCCTCAAGATGGAGTACCATAGGATAGTCCAATCTTGGACATAAGAAGTTGGAGGCGAGCACCAGAGAGAGGTTTGGTGAGAGCATTGGCAAGTTGGTCGGCAGTCGAGACGTGGGAGATGCGGAGCTGAGCAGTTTTGACGAGGTCACGAACGAAGTGGAAGTCTATGGCAATGTGCTTCATTCGTGAGTGAAACACGGGGTTTGAGCATAAGTAGGTAGCTCCAATGTTGTCACAGTAGATGACTGGCACCGGGGAAATGGAAAAGTGTAGTTCTTTGAGTAAGGACGTTAGTCATTGTACTTCAGAGGCCGCTGAGGCAATTGCTCTGTATTCGGCTTCAGTAGATGAGCGAGCAACAGACTTCTGCTCTTTGGACGACCATGAGATAGGATTGGCCCCCAAGAAGACAACATAGGCACTTGTGGAAGTGCGATCATCGTGGTCGCCTGCCCAATCGGCATCTGTGAAGCAGTGGAGTGAGGAGGATGAGGACGGGGTAATGTTGATTCCAACATCCCTTGTACCATTGAGGTAGCGTAGTAGACGCTTAACGGCATTCCAGTGAGTGGTAGTGGGTGCATGCATGAACTGGGATAACTTATGAACGGCAAAGGCAATATCTGGTCTAGTGAGCTAGAGATACTGAAGACTGCCGAGCACTTGACGATACTGAGTAGAGTCAGTGGGAGAAGTGCCATCCGAGAGTGTTAGGCAAGCAGAGGTGGATAATGGAGTTTGAACTGGTTTGGAGTCGATCATGTTGTACCGGGCGAGCAGGTCAGTGATGTATTTGCGTTGAGAGAGAAGGCATGAATTTTTAGATCGAAGGACTTCCACTCCCAAGAAATATGATAGAGGACCAAGGTCCTTGACAGAGAATTTGGCATTGAGGTCGGCAGCCACGCGGGCGAGCATGGATGAGTGATTGCCCGTCAGAATAAGGTCGTCGACATAGACAAGGAAGTAGGCGACCACCCCATTGTTGTTGTAAACGAACATAGATTCATCAGAGTGAGTGGGGTTGAACCCAATTTCCTTGAGAGATGAGCGAAGAGCATAGTACCATGTGCGAGGAGCCTGCTTTAAGCCATAGATGGATTTACGTAGCTTACAGACATAAGTGGGAAAAGTCTTGTCTTTGAAACCTGGAGGTTGAGCCATGAAGACTGTGTCTGAGAGCTCTCCATGGAGAAAGGCATTGTTAACATCAAATTGACGAAGAGGCCAGTTGTTGGTAACAGCAATGCTCATAACAGTTCGCACAGTGGCTGGTTTGACCACTGGGTTGAATGTTTCAGTGAAGTCGACACCTGGTCGCTGATGAAAGCCTTTGGCGACCAGGCGAGCCTTGTACTTGTCCAAGGTGCCATCTGGTTTTCGCTTGATACGAAATACCCACTTGGAACCAACAATGTTTTGGGTGGTCGTCGGTGGTACCAGGTCCCAAGTTCCATTCCGGAGAAGAGCATCAAATTCCGAGGACATGGCATCTCGCCAAAGTTTGTCTTTGAGGGCCTGGGAAACACAACTCGGTTCAATGTCAGCGGAGAGACTTGAATTGAGAGCATACCTTGGGTTTGGTTTGGTTTGAACACTTGATTTTGAGAGCGAGTGGTCATGCGAGGTGTGAGTGGTCGCGGGGGAGCATTGGTCGGCACATGGCGGGGGGTTGTGGTTGTGGTAGGCATGGGAGAGGGAAGTGGCTGGTTTTGGTCGACGACAGGATGGTCGTCATGGTGTGGAGGGGCGAGCACAGGGTTAGGAGCGGGGATGGGTGGAGCAACATTGGTGATAGGAGCAGTAGGAATGGTCGCCTCAATAATGGGCGAGGAGATGATAGGTAAGTAAGGAGATGGTGTGTGCACAGGGTCAGATGGTGCTCGGATAGGGGAAGTGGTAGGAAGAAAGGGGAATGATTGTTCAACAAATTGAACATGGCGTGACGTGTAGATTCGATTAGTGGAGAGGTCAAGGCATAAATAGGCACTTTATGTGAGTGAATAACCGACGAACACACAGAGAAGTGAGCGAGGGTCAAGTTTATGAGTGGTGTAGGGACGAAGCCATGGGTAACAGAGGCACCCGAAGACACGGAGTTTGGAAAGATTAGGAGGGCGAGCGAGGAGTTTCTGGTAGGATGAGAGCATGTTGAGGTTGGGTTTGGGTAGGCGATTTATGATGTAGGCGGCCGAACAGACAGCATAGGGCCAGTAAGTAAGAGGTACTGAAGCATGATGGAGAAGGGCTAAGGCCGTGTCGACCACATGGCGATGGCGACGTTCGGACATGCCGTTATGTTCGGGAGTGTGAGGCGGGGTGGTAAGGTGAGAAATGCCATCTGTTTGAAGAAAGGAGCGAAGGGCGATGTATTCACCACCATTGTCAGAGTAGAGGGTTTTGATTTTGTTTTGATGCTGGGTTTCAACAAGTGTTTTGAAGGTGATGAAAGTTTGTAGGACATCCGATTTCCGTTTTAGAGGATAGACCCAAATGTATTTGCTGAAGTGATCGACAAATATAACATAGTACTTGAAGTTTTCAGGGGAGAGGACAGGTGACGACCATACATCAGAAAAGATAACATCAAAAGGTTTATTTGAGATAATGCTAGATTCATAGAAAGGTAGTTTGTGACTTTTGATACAAGAACAAGAGTTACAATTGAAATGTTTAGACGGAGCATTTGAAATATTGAGCTTGGATAGAGTGTGAGAAAGTATTTTTGTTGATGGGTGGCCAAGGCGAGCATGCCAGGTGGTCGTGGTTAGGTGTTGAGTGGTGAAGGCTTGCGGCGAGGAGATAGAGATCAGTGCCGGCCACACGTATAAATTATTGATACGACTCCCAACGAGGAGAATGCTCCCCGAATGACCATCTCGCACCTGAAACGAAGAGCGACCAAAAACAATGTTAACATTATTATCACGGCAGAGGCTGGAGACAGATATTAAGTTTTTCGAGATATGTGGGACGACCAGGACATTTGAAAAACTGAGAGATTCAAGATTATTAAAGTGCATCAAGCCCGTGTGAGATATGTGTAAACCTTTACCATCACCAATTTCAACATTGTCAGGCCCATTGAAGGGCGAGTGAATAGATAGATTGGCGAGGTCATTGGTGATGTGATGAGAGGCTCCAGAGTCGAGTATCCAATGGTCAGATGGATGGGACGAGGAGGCTAAGTGTGCCGAGTAAGCTGGGCGAGCATCCGTCTTAGGTCGACGAGATGGAGGTGGTGCAAAACTGCCTTGTGGGGTTGGCCGATGCTGTCCGACCGGCGGTGTGCAGTGCGGGGGTGCCGAAGGGATTTCGGGACAGGTGCGAGCAGTGTGACCCGGTGTTCGGCAGTATTGACAGGTGCCAAGGTAGGGTCGCTGTGCGGACTGGAGAGGACGAGCATCAGAGGATCTGGGCCTCGAGTCAGGTCGCGAGGAGCGATAGTGGGTTTTGCCAGTGGCTAGGGCAGTCGCGGGAATTAGGGCCGAGGACGGTCGTGAGGGAATTTGAACTTCAGCACTCAGGAGCTTGTCGCAGAGCTCGGCAAAGGAGATGGGTTGTTCGCGAGCATGGATGGCATTTGCGATATCTATATAAGATTCATCCAGGCCTGTTAGGACTTGGAGGGTGACGTCCTCGGCGTCAGAGGTAATGCCGAGGAGGGCAAGTTCGTCGACCATAGTGCGAACTTCCATGAGGAAGTCAGAGATCGGGCGAGCACCTTTGGACAGAGAGCGGAACTTAGTTTTGAGGGCAAGAATGCGGCCTCGCGAGGGTTTTCCATACATGTTTTCAAGCATCGACCAGGCTTCGCAGGAGGTTTTTGTCGATGCAACAAAGGGTATTAGTTCCGGGGACATGGAGCCAACCAAGGTTGCGAAAATGAGATTGTCCTGACACACCCATAGTTCGTGTGCAAGATTGGAGATGGTGGCACCATCGGCAGCTGGAATTGTGGGAGGTGGGCATGGATGTGTGCCCAGAACATAGCCAAAGAGATTGTGTCCTGTGAGGAGAAGACGGAGTTGAAAAGACCAGGCTCCATAGTTGGTGGAGGTGAGTTTTAAGGACATTTGCGCAAGTCCTTTGAAAGTGATGAGAGAGGACATCGGAGATGGATTGACCATTTGTAGGAAGTAGAGCAGCGGAGAGAAAAATGGGCGTCTGAGACGGGCGGTGGCGGCGCTTCAGAGAATGAAGGCGGCGGCGACTAGGGTTTGGAGCGGCGACTAGGGTTTGGATCAGGCGTGAGCCAAATGACTCGATGATACCATATAGAGAGTATAGAGAATATTATTTCTTCATTACTTTACAAATGAGTGTACAAGAGGTATTTATACAATGCAAGAGTTTAACCTAATCTTGATCTAATCTTATTGGGCTAAAGGTTAAGGCCCATAAGTGACATGGGTTGGGCCTTCATAAGAATATACATAAACAATACTTTTAAATATATTCCTAATAGTTTTTACATATTTTCGTTTGTATCATTTCATATTTCATTCGTGCATAAAAATATTGAGTACAATATTAGTACCCAAATTATAAGAATATGACTTGAATTATCACTACAAGAAATTTTTGAATTGCCTACAAAATTTTCCAACGAAAACAATTTCGTCTTTAAATATTGAGAATTGCCTACAGATTGCCTATGAATCTTTATAAATTATTTTACACATTTTCACCCACGAAATTACCAAGGAAAAATCTGATGGTGATTTACCTACAAAATAATTCGTAGGTAAAATCGCATTTTCCTACCGAAACGGTTGTAGGTGATTTTTATTTATTTACCAACAAAAACTTTCCTAGCTATTTATATGTATAAATTATTTAATTATATTACCTACAAAATTAGTTAGGAACTTAAAAAATATTGATTTACCTACAAAATAATTCGTAGGCAAAATAGGATTTCCCTACAAAAATGATTGTAGGTGATTTGTTTATTTATTTGCCTACGAAAATTTTCCTAGCTATTTATATGTATAAATTATCTAATTGTATTACCTACAAAATTAGCTAAGAACTTAAAAAATAATGATTTACCTACAAAATAATCCGTAGGCAAAATAACATTTCCCTACCAAAATGATTGTAGGTGATTTATTTATTTATTACCTACAAAATTTTTTCTAGCTATTTATATGTATAAATTATTTAATTGTATTACCTACAAAATTAGCTAGGAAATTAGAAAATATTGATTTACCTACAAAATAATTCGTAGGCAAAATAGCATTTCCCTACCAAAATAATTGTAGGTGATTTGTTTATTTATTTACCTACGAAAAATTTCCTAGCTATATATATGTATAAATTATCTAATTGTATTACCTACAAAATTAGCTAGGAACTTAGAAAAACAATAGTGTTATAACAAATAAACATATGAACTTTATTATGTCTCACATCGAAAGAGTAGAAAAAACATAAGAGAAAAAACAATATAAAAGTAGTAGTATTAATAAGTTAGTAACCAACAAACATAAATTTTTTGTCCCACATCGAATAAGGAGTACAAGAAACATGAGAGAAAAACATTATAAAAGGGGCCTAATGTGCACCTAAATTTGTATTTTAAAAATGTTTATATATTTTAACACCTTTTGAATCGGTTTTATGATCGATTCATGGTTGGACCGGTTGAACCGGCTAGTCCAATTTTGAATGAATTTATTTTGTAGGCTAAGACTAAAAAAATAATTTATTAATAAAAAATTTAAAATATATATATTAAAAATTTTTCCACCGAAATGTTTGTTGCCAAATTTAACTACGGAATTACCAACAAAATGTTTCGTAGTTGATATTTACCTACGGAATTTCATTTATTATGGTAATCATATTACCTACCGAAATATTATGGATTTGCTACGAAAATGTGGTAGGTAATTGCCTACGGATTAAATTTTCGTGGGCAACCGAATTACCTACGAGCGAATTCCATACAAATGGTTTTCGTTGGTATTCAATGCCTACAAAATTAGAATTATTGCCTACAAAATATTCCCTAGCCAATTAATTATTTTCTTGTAGTGTATTATAATTAATGAGGTGAAGGTTTGACTGAGGTGTCACAATGCAATGCAGGTGGTGTTGCAAATTTAATTGATAATGTATAGGACTATATTTTTTTCAAAGTTGCTAGACCCAGCTTGAAAACAAAAGAGTGCTCCACTAATCCACAATCTTAATTTAATTTGATTTGGGTCATTAAACGGTATTCAGATCCAACTTTTTTTACATGAACTATGTTATTTGTTTAAATATATATTATTACGTTTAAAAATAATATTTTTAGACTTAGAAGACAATACTTCTTAGTTTAAATGAATCTAAATATTAAGGTTGCTATAAGGGCTGATAAATACACTCCTTGTATATACTTTGTATTTATAGATACACTCCTGTTTTGTATCTACTTTAAAAACCTAATTAGCTAGACAGTTAGATTAGCAGTTAGTTTAGGTGATTACTAATTAGTATAAGAAGGGCTTCCTCCTACTTTTCACTCATTCAATTGTAACCTTTCATTCTGCAGAAACTCTCAAGATTTAATTCAAAGATGTTTTTAATTCTTCACATCAATATGGTATCAGTTTCGCAATGAAATTGACACACCATTCGATCCTCTCGCTTCTGCTTTGCCTTTTTCGATTCTCATATCGATCCCAATTCATTTTTCCCCCTTTTGTTTAAAGGGTGTTTTTTGCCGATTTCGTGATTCTTCACCTTCGATCGATCGTCTTTGGTGTTTGTTCTGTTTGTTGATCCTTCTTGCAGTCATGGCGCCTACAGTCACCGACCCCGACTTTCTGGATCCGGCCAAGAACCCCTTTTCTCCATTGGCGCTCCACCAAAATGATAATCTGGCAGTTTCCATTGTCCTCGAACCCCTCAATGGCACAAACTACGTTTCTTGGAGCCATGCCATTAAGAGGAGTCTCAGCGTCAAGAATAAGGCACGCTTGATTGACGGTTCTTTGACGATTCCTTCTGAAGAGGATGATCCAGCCATTCATGCCGCCTGGGTAAGGGCAAATGATTTAGTTCTGGTATGGATCCTAAACTCTATCTCTCCTGACATTAAAAGGACATTGGAGTACTTTTCTCTTGCTAAAGATGTATGGGATGAATTGGTCATTCGTTATGCACTCTCTGATGGAACTAGGGTTTATCATTTAGAAAAATCCTTAAGCACGATTTCTCAAGGTTCTCAATCCCTAGTTAGTTACTACAACCAATTTAAGTCCCTGTGGGATGAATACTTAAGTTTTAGACCTGTTCTTAAGTGTTCTTGTGGGGCTATGGATGGGTGCACTTGTGATCTGCCTAAACTAAAATGACCAAAACCCAAGAGCAAGATGTTGTTATGAAATTCTTGGTAGGGCTTCATGATTCTTATGGCACCATTAGAAGCCAATTTTTACTTCAATCCCCTTTCCCTGCTTTGTCTAAAGTCTATGGGTTGTTACTCCAAGAAGAGTCCCAAAGAGCTCTTAACAATGTTCCTGATTCCATTGCTATGTTAGCCAAAAATTCCAAGTTCTATAAGGACAAGAGAAAGCCCCTTAAATGCAGCCACTGTGATGGCTTAGGTCATACCATTGATAGGTGTTTTCAGATTATTGGCTTTCCCCCTGGATGGAGAGGCCCTAGAGGCCCCCCAAATAAGGAGTCCAACAAGGCTGCTAACACTTCCATTAGATCCCCTTCTAAGAGGGATCACCCTTTGGATTCTAATCCTCTATGCACTCAGGACCTTTTTTACAAGTTTTTGAGTTTCACTAAGATGCAGAACTCACTTGATGGGAGGGACATGCCTCATTCTGTGGCAGGAGCCTCCACCACTCACATTGAAGAAGCTACAAGCACCAAGGATGCACGTATGTTTCCTAGCTTTAAAACTAGTTACTGCTCTAATACAGTTAAAGTTTCTACTTGGATACTAGATACTGGTGCAACAGACCATATGGTCTTTGATATTTCATTGTTTACTACTCCTCCCTCTGTAGCTAACATTAAGATTTCTTTACCTAATAATGCTATTTCTATGGCTACACATATGGGAAATATTACAATAAATGAGACCCTCACTTTATACAATGTGTTATGTGTACCTGATTTCACCTTCAATTTGTTATCCATTAGTCACTTAACTAGATATTCCAACTGCACTGTCAGCTTCTTGTCATCTCATTGTATCTTACAAGACAACTCAACCAAGATGGTGATTGGTTCTGATGAACAAGTTAGGGGCCTATACCTATTACAAACTGCTCACCATTCTAGCAACACTACTCTTAGGCATTCTGTTGTTTTCTAGTACTCTCAATGATAATTCATGTAATTTTGATTTGTGGCATAAGAGGTTAGGACATATCTCAGGCAAGTGTATGTTACAGATTCCCATTTTAAATGTAAAAGCTACTAGCATACACAACAATTGCTTAATATGTCCTTTAGCTAAACAAAAGAGAAAGTCTTTTCCTTTAAGTACTTCTATTTCTACTGGTATCTTTCACTTAATCCATTGTGATGTTTGGGGTCCTTTTTCTGAACACTCTATTACTGGACATAGATTCTTTCTCACCATTGTTGATGATTTTAGTAGATGCACATGGGTATATCTTTTAAAGGCCAAGAGTGATGTTAAACTCTCTTTGCAAAATTTTTACGACATGGTTCTCACTCAATTTGATATTAAAATAAAATTATTAAGAAGTGATAATGGAACAAAGTTCATTTTATCTGATTTCTACCATGATTTAGGCATCTTACATCAAACCTCTTGTGTTGAAACACCCCAGCAAAATGGTATTGTTGAAAGAAAACACCAGCATTTGCTCCAAGTTGCTAGGGCTTTACTTTTTCAATCTTCTTTACCTTTAAAGTTTTGGAGTGAATGTATTAAAACTGCTGCATTTATCATTAACAGGATACCTTCATCTGTTCTTAAACAGAAAACCTCCTTTGAACTATTATATGGCAAACCACCTGATTACTCTTACTTCAAAACCTTTGGTTGCCTCCGTTTTGCCAACACTTTGGTGTCACACAGACATAAGTTTGATCCCAGGGCCACTAAGTGTGTTTTCATTGGTTATCCCTTTGGTACCAAGGGATACAAATTTTTTTATATCTCTTCTGGCAAAATTATTGTGTCTACAAATGTCAAATTTTTTGAAGATGTGTTTCCTTTTAAAAGTATGAATATTGCTGACATACACACAAATATTGTTCCAACTCATGTTGATGATGATTTCTCTTTTGTTCACAATGACATTACTCTTCATAATGATTTTGTTGTTAATATTGATATCCATGCTGAACATAACAATGTCATACACAATAATTCTGATATTCATAACATGGAGGTGGAGCCTCCCACGAGGCCTTTTAGAACTAAGTCTCAACCTGCATATTTACAAGTTTATGAAACTGATTTACCTGCATCTGTTGATCATGCTAAGATGAACTTTTCTTCTTCTGGAAAGCAATATCCTATACATGATTATTTGTATGTTCATAGGTTATCCACCCTACACAAACAATTTACTGCTTCTATATCCCAAGTTCAGGAACCTAAAACATATAAACAGGTTGTTCTTAATGAAAATTGGATTCTTGCTATGAAGAAGGAAATTGAAGCTTTAGAAAAGACAAATACTTGGACACTTGTAGATTTACCTATAGGTAAAAACTGCATAGGTTGTAGATGGGTGTATAAGGTCAAATATAATTCAGATGGTTCTATAAAAAGATATAAGGCTAGACTAGTTGCTAAAGGCTATACACAACAAGAAGGCATTGATTACTTTGACACCTTTTCTCCTGTGGCTAAAATCACCACTGTTAGAATTCTATTATTTGTTGTTGTTGCTAAATATTGGCATATACACCAATTGGATGTGAATAATGCTTTTTTGCATGGTGATTTAGAACAGGAGATTTACATGTCTCCCCCTCCTGGTTATTGCTCTAACAATGATAAAAGAGTATGCAAGTTAAATAAGACTTTGTATGGTTTAAAACAGGTTTCTAAACAATGGTTTACTAAATTGACTTGTTCATTAACATGCTTGAGCTTTACTCAATCAAAAACTGACACTTCTTTGTTTACTAGACATGATGGTATTGATTTAACTATTGTTCTTTGTTATGTTGATGATTTAATAGTAACAGGTTCTAACATTGACATCATTAACAGTGTCAAGAGTTATTTGAACAATAAATTCACTATTAAGGATCTTGGTATTTTGAAATATATTTTGGGGATAGAGGTTGCTAGAAACAGTAGGGGACTTACTCTTTGTCAAAGAAAATATACTTTGGATTTATTGCATGAATCTGATTATTTGGGTAGCAAGCCTTGTTCCACACCTATGGATTCTAAACTGAACTTTGATATAAATTCTCATGTTCTTACTAATCCTAGTCATTATAGAAAACTTGTGGGCAAGCTTCTTTACTTAACTGTCACCAGACCTGATATCTCCTATGCTATTCAAACTCTTAGTCAATTTATGCAATCTCCAACTGTGGCACATTTGACTTCTGTTCATAGAGTTTTAAGATACCTTAAAAGCAACCCTGGTACTGGTGTCTTTTATTCTAAAGATATTACCTTCAAATTACATGCTTTTTCAGACTCTGATTGGGCTAGATGCCCTGAAACAAGAAGAAGTATAACTGGTTTTAGCATTTATCTTGGCTCTTCACTAATTTCTTGGAAATTCAAGAAGCAATCTACTGTTAGCAGGTCTTCTGCAGAGGCTGAGTACAGGGCCCTTGCTTCCACTACTTGTGAGATTCAATGGATATACTACATCATAGCTGATTTGGGAGTTCAACATTCACAACCTTCCAACATGTATACAGACAGCAAAAGTGCTTTCTCAATAGCACATAATCCATGCCTCTATCAAAGAACAAAGCATATTTCCTTGGATTATCATTTCACAAGGGAGAAGATTCAAGCCGGGCTGTTCACTCTTGTTCACATTCCAACCACAGAGAACTTGGCTGACATCCTTACAAAGCCTCTCTCACCAGCTGATTTTATCAAACACAAGTCCAAAATGGGCTTGTTAGACATCCATTCCCATTTTGAGGGGGGTATAAGGGCTGGTAAATACACTCCTTGTATACACTTTGTATTTATAGATACACTCCTGTTTTGTATCTACTTTAAAAACCTAATTAGTTAGACAATTAGATTAGCACTTAGTTTAGGTGATTAGTATAAGAAGGGCTTCCTCCTTCTTTTCACTCATTCAATTGTAACCTTTCATTCTGCAGAAACTCTCTAAGATTTAATTCAAAGATGTTTTTAATTCTTCACATCAATAGTTGCAGAAGTTGAAAATTGATAGTCGGACGGATTGGCACCGGCCGCTTAGAATTTTATTTTTTTATCATTTTACTTATAATTCTCAAACAATAAACATGAAATTCTAATAAAAAAAAATTGCAAAGGAATCCTTGAAAAAAATAATTAAACTTGCAAAACTAATACCAATTTTCTTTTTGGTAGTTTTCACCCCTTAGACAATACTATAATTTTTTTAAAAACGATTTCACTTGAAAAAATGTGTTCAATCGCTCGAACCAGACATCGACTGTGAAAAATCTACTTCAAAAGAAAAGGATCTAGTAAAAAATTGTTAGACAGAGGTAAACTGTGAACTAGCACCTAGTCGTTGGCTAGACACTGACTTTTGCAAAAGAGTTAAATATGTGAAAGAATTATGTTTAATTTAAAAATTCGAATTTGTAGAGAAGTTGATAATTAATTCTATATATTAGTAAATCATATGTACTCTACAATTTTTTTTGCTTGAATATGTTTGGGCTGAACTAGATTACCTTTTTGTTGGTTTCATACTTCCATGAATGTTCGTGGCTGCTTGACCCAATTCATGGATATCAGTTGGGCCGATAGGTATAGATTGGATTGTACTATCTGAATTTTCTGCTCTAATTTTAAATTGTTGTTGAACTGCATAATATTATTGGTGCATATCAAACTTATCCAATTCTATTTAATTATTTTTATAATAAATTATTGTATTTCGATCATCTCACCATGAGAAAGTTTACAGGGAAATGGTCTTATGTATGAAATGGATCATCACTTTAAAATTTATATTTTACTTTATTTTAAAATAAGATTCGAGTCTGGTCATAAATTTCCTACAAATTTTTTTTTTATGAAAAAACCTGCATTAATATTTTATTTTAATGGGCCACATAATATGTTGTGTGTGTAAATGGGCTCCCGTACAGAAGTTTAGAGAAGGGCGTAATGGGCCGAAGGAAACTAGCCCTAGGTTTTCTTTTATTCTGCGAGTTATCTTATTCCTTCACTCAACGCTCTCACTCGTAAACCCTAGCATTTTCCAGCCGGTCAGTCCCCAAAACTTTTCCTTCTCTCTTTGATTGTTGGCTGCGTATGTTCATATCTCGATTTAGCATTTTACTCACGATTTTTCTTCTTTGTGTGGATTATTTGTTTTGCAGAGGAGCAGTGGGATATATCTCGAACCATGAGGTGGGATTGAGATTCTATAATTTATGCTTCATACTGTCAATTTTTGCAATTTGATGTATTTAGTTTTTTTTTTCAGCTTTGAATGTGATTAGGGATTGTTTCTCAAATTTCTATAGTAATCGCGATTAATTTATCTACCGTGTACACTTTATTGCTGATTTTCGATGATTTTATTATACTAGTACAGACAATTGATAACGTGTTCTAGGTGAAATATTCTGCTAAGATTTAGTTTGTAGAGGATAAGTTTGTTTAGTGGATGTCCTAATTTGGTTTTGGTTGGATAACATTGCAGTAAGCTTCAAAGTGAAGCCCTGAGGGAAGCCATCACTCAGATTGTAGCTGATTGTAAAGAAAAAAAGCGTAACTTTACTGAAACTGTTGAGCTTCAGATCGGTCTGAAAAACTATGACCCACAAAAGGATAAGCGTTTCAGCGGTTCTGTTAAGTTGCCCCATATTCCCCGTCCCAAGATGAAGATATGCATGCTTGGTGATGCCCAGCACGTTGAAGAGGTATATCCCCTTCCCATGTAGTTTTTAGTTTTCTAGAAGAAATTACATGGCACCATATTTTGAAGAGTATTTTGAGTTAGTTTCTTGATCCCTTTCATTCCACTAAAGTGATGACTTGTTGATTTTTGTTCCGTTTACTTTCATGTTATTATTCAGTGGTAAGCATTATAATTAATTGGACTTTCTGGAGCTCTAATCTTTTAGCGTAATACAACATCATTTATCAAATATTGGAAAATGTTGCCTTTCAGTTCATTTTTGAAGTATTTTATCTCTTCTATTTTTATCCCAAATACAACAACTGACTTTGATTTTAAACCCGGTTGATTTGTCAGTTAGGTCTTGTTTCTTTAATCAACTTGCTTATTTAGCCCAACATTTTTTTAAAACTTGGATGCTGTAATTTTATTGTTGCATTACATGTTCAACAAAGTCATTATTTGTCCTTCCAATATGAGGGGCTTGGGAATTTTTTACTTTCCTTGCGATGTAATTTTAATTTACCCTTTATTCTAATAGTTCTTTTACACACAAGAAAATTTCATTTTAAAATAAGTGAATGCATCTGCAGGCAGAAAAAATCGGATTGGAGTCCATGGATGTAGAGGCTCTGAAGAAATTAAACAAAAACAAGAAATTGGTGAAGAAACTTGCAAAGAAATATCATGCTTTCTTAGCATCAGAAGCTGTTATTAAGCAAATTCCTCGTCTTTTGGGACCCGGTCTTAACAAAGCAGGTACACCATTTGGTTGCTGTTGTTTTTCCTCTAGGTATTTTTTTGTATTGTTTTTGAAGGGTACTATCTGAAATTCACAATTTTTTTCTCTTTCAATGACAGGCAAGTTTCCTACTCTTGTCAACCACCAAGAATCTCTAGAGTCGAAGGTGAATGAGACCAAAGCTACAGTCAAGTTCCAGTTGAAGAAAGTTCTATGCATGGGAGTAGCTGTTGGGAATTTGGACATGGAAGAGAAGCAACTGTTTCAGAATATCCAAATGAGTGTTAATTTTTTGGTTTCTCTTCTGAAGAAGAACTGGCAAAATGTGAGTCCCTGTTCTTTGTGTTTCTCTTTGTTCCTGTGGTTTTTTGTCAATTTTTTTTTTTGCATTTACATATGGACTATATTTCTTGTTTTTGCCTTACAAGCAACACTTTTTATCCTGTCACACTCCATTTAAATGGCTGCCACACTTTTTATCCCATCACACTCCATTATAGTGGCTATGCATGTTCAATGTTAACCTGTGTAATTCCTTAGTAAGATCAAATCTATGTTTGGCTCTGTGATCTTCTGGAAATTCTCATTGCTTGCTTCATCTCTATCTAAAGTTTTTTATTAGACAAATGGCGGTTTCTACTTATGCCATTGGAATGTTGTAATGAAGTTGTGGCTGGTTTTTATATTCAACAGGTGAGGTGCTTGTACTTGAAGAGTACCATGGGGAAGACGCAGCGTATCTTTTGAGAGATTTTCCTCTTTGTTTGGAATTCTAGGAAGGTTGTGAGGTTTTTTATGTTCCTTATAATGATTATAGATTTTCTTGAAACAGAATTTGGTTTGTTGCTCAGATGGATCTATACATCTTTTCTTATCTAGTTTGTCTTGTTGACATGATATCCCTTTGTTTTCTCTTTTGAAGTTGACATTCTTGTCATAATGAATTTTGCTCTCTTTGATTATTTTTTTGTCCGGGCTTTTCACATTATGTCAAATAGCATGAAATTGAAAACTAAAGCATTTTTTGAATCCATCTCTTATTTTTTACATTTAATTTATTAAATTAACGAGCAATTGGATCTGATAGAAATATGTTTTGGAAGAAGACTATTTTAGACCGGCCTTTTTACCACTTTATTCTTACATTCCTATTGGTTGCAAGATCCCTATTTTTGTAATATATATATTACCACGATAGAAATAATACTCACCGTCCTATATTAAGTTTTTTACTAATTTATTTTTTGGTTCTGTCTTAATCTTTTCCTTTTTTTTAAATGACATTTTTTTACTCATAGTTTGTATATGAAAGATGCTGAACTTCATTTTGCTATCCTACATAAATGAGTGTAGAAAATTAAGGGCGATTCAAATGATATGTTTGAATATAATGCTTAAAAAAAATCCTTAAAACTATGAATGATTATTTCAAAAGGCCTTTGAAATATACAGCAACTCAAATTAGGATCTTCTAAAACAAAAATTATATTTCAAAAACTTTCCTAAGCTTTCTATTGGGTTGAGCAGATAAGAAATAGGCCTCTCTCTCTCTATTTTTTTTTGTCCAACTTGTTTCTATTTTTTTCCATATATTTCTCTAGACTTTACATTTTATTAAGATAATTTATAGAAATCTAAAAGTCATGTTTTATAATTGTTTTTTTTTAATGTATTTTTCCTTTAATCGAACATCTATCTAATGATAACTCACAGTGAGGACTTGTGATGAAATCATGAACTGACAATTAAGTAACTTCTAGTATTTTTAAAATTAAGAAACTTCTTAATACAATTAATTTTAGACAAAAAAAAAATTGTGAGATAAGTTTTATAATCTTATTCGAATCTTGTTTGAAGCATAATAAGACTTCAAAAATAAGAAATTTGAAGCAAAATAAAATGTTAAATTCTAATTAACTGAAGCTATGTCTTATTACATCAAAGATACCCTTTTATTCAATTCTTTCCATACAAGAGCTTAATATTTATTCCCATTAACTTTTGCATAGTAACTAAAACATTACTCCAGCTCATCACTCTATTATTGAGTGCAATTGGAGCTCAAGGATGCGACCGCACCCTTCCACAATTTCGAAAAGCCAACCTCTTTTCATGATACTCAATTCTGTACCTGCAATTAATTAGTACTCCATCCTTATACTTATGGCCCAGGAGTGTTCTTACTTGATGCCACATTATTTATAATAGTAAAAATATTTTTAAACAATTTTCTTAAAATATAACAATATTACAACAAGTGTCAATACTTTATTACACTAATAATAATTTTATTACTATTTATAAAGTTGAAAAGTTTTTACTACTCTACTTCTACTTTATCTTACACAATACTAATAAACAATTCATTCATTAAAACTTGTGTCCAATTGGTTTGAGTCATCAAATATTAAATGGAGAGAGTAATTTTTATTTTTTTTCATTTTTTGTGTTTTATATATATTTCTTATAGGAAGAATACATTTTTTTTTTTAATTTTAATTTTTACTCCGTATCCTTTAAATTTTTTATTTTAGAATTATTTTTTTATGTTTATAATTTTTTAGATTTTAATTCTTACTACTCCCTCTACTTTTACACTTTCTTTTTCGGGACGTCTCACAATTACTTTCACACTTTTAAAATGGAAAACCCTTTATAAACTCCACCCTTAAAATATCCTCAATTTTACACAAATGTCATTACTTTTTTCCCGCACATATTACTTTTTCCCCGCACATTCACAAAAATCAACTTATTTCTTTACTTTATACATAAAAGTTTATAAAATTACCAATCAAAATCTACACTAAATTCACTTTTTTTTTATTTTGTGTGTCACTTCACATGTGAAAGTAACCACGGGACGGAGGGAGTACCATTTAACCAAATCACTGGTAAATAATAAATTTCAATAGCCTAATGATATTAATTTATAAATTTAAAAATAGAGGATAGATAATTGAAATTCGAAAAAGAAGTAAAATACCCCAATAAAAAAAAAAAGAAAAAAAGGGAGATGGGTGGGGGAAAGATGGCTAAAATTGAGAAAGAAAGTTAAAAGACGCAGAAAAACGTAGCCATGATTTCACAGAAAGAAAGGATATATTCGGCGGTTCGGCCGGCCAAAATAAAAATTGTGAACTTGACTTGACCTAACTTTTTATATTTTTTTATTTATACCTACAAAGTACCATAATTTAAAAATTATACTGTATATTATTTTTTTCTTTATGTATAAAAAATTACAAATTTACCAATTAAAATTCTATTCATTATTCTATTAAAATAATATGTATATCCACCTATACATAAAATTAGTAAACCAAAAAAATTGTGAATTAATCAGAATCACACAAGTATTAACGAACTTAACACACCATCATTTTATATGAAAATGTTGTCATGGTACTCTTAAACATCCGAATTAATAAATGGATGCAAATAAAATACTCCATTAATATTCATTCGACAAATAACTTAACCATTACTTTAATTTATTTATTTTGTATTAATAATTGAGAAAATATTGGATAGGTACACCCCGCCCCATAAAATAAAGTATGATTACATTATTACAGCAGAGAGAAGCGGCACACGGCTCTAATTCTAAATTCACCCACCCATTCCCAATTCCAAAAGACGCCTCACTCCTATAAATTCAGGTAGGTTTTCCAAATTTGTTTATTTTCTTTCTACTCCTCCTAAAACCCTATTCTTACCCTCGATTTCTCCGTCATTTTCTCATATATTTATTCCCCCGCCGCTCTAAATTTCAACACTCAAACTAAATCAATTTCCAACCCCGCTCTATCAAGATCCGATCCTTCTAATTCCGTAAGTCTTCATTTTGATTTTTCCTTTTTTGTGATGTTTACGACTCTCTGCCAAATTCTAAGTGTCGTCCGCGCGCTAGTTTGTGTTGATCTTTTCTGCTCTTTCTGTGTATTCGTTTGATTCAATAGAAAAAACCTAATTGTTTTGATCCGCGTGGGAACCTTTTTAGTGATGATTATGGGTGAGACGGGATTTTGATTGATGGAAAGGGTTGAAGCATACCTTAGTTGTTATCTTGGTTTGGCCATTGAGAATTTTCGTTGTGCCTAACTTTTTTCTGGTTGTAAGACTTTAGTATTTGTATCCGCCTCTTTTTAGTTTGTGTTGCAAAGATTTGATGTTCAAACTTCTTATTTCAGGCTGGATTTAATAATTTTCTTTCTTGAAACCGTGAGAAAGTTTCGAATCGCATTCTATGGTAATCAAAGTTTTGACAATTAACTGATAAACAAAGTATGCGATTTGATACTCTGATTCTTTACATTGTTTGCTCTGTTTTAATATATAGTAGAAGTGGTGTACAGTTTTAATATGTTGGGGAATATATATTTGTTTTCTCTTAGAATAATTTTATCCAATTAACTGAGTTATTGTTGTGGAGCTTCGAGTGAAGGGTAAAGAGCAATTCGCTTGCACTTCTCATAATGCTCCAAACATGTATTTGCGTTGTTGCTACACAGATGAATCATCATTATTCTTTGATCATTTATACAAGTAACGAGGCATATATAGAAATCATCATAGTCTTACTTTCTGTACTGATGCTTAGCTCTGCTGCAAAGCTGTTAATTTTTACTACTGTAAAACACCCATTAGAACAACTATTAGATGTCAAAACACCCATTTGAATTGTGATTTATGAAAATAATAGCTGTGTGATAATTAGAAACTGCTAGATGTCAAACATGGTCTTAAAACGTGAGTCCTAAAATAATAATTTGTTGTGGAGCTTCGAGTGAAGGGTAAAGAGCAATTCGCTTGCACTTCTCATAATGCTCCAAACATGTATTGCTTGTTGCTACACAGGTGTATCGTCACTATTCTTTGATGTTTTTTTTACACACAGCAACACTCATATATAAATCATCATACTACTTTCTGTACTGATGCTTAGCTCTGCTGCAGAGCTGTTAATATTTACTTCTGTAAAATACCGATTAGGGCAACTACTAAGTGTCTCAAAACACCCATTTGAATTGTGATTTATGAAAATATTGTTGGACAATTAGAAACTACTAGATGCCAAACATGAGTTCTAAAATTCTTTGGATTTTCCCCCTTACAAATTGCACCAATATGACTATATGAGTGGTTGTTATTAATAAAAAATACAGACCTCAAGGTGAGTTTGTAATACAAGGTGATAATTGTAAGAACAAAATGTTTTGTTTATATTATTTAAATTAGGCTAAACCTCCAAGGTAGTATGTATAATTATTCATGTGCCATTAACAAGTTTAGAATTGCCTATTTCAGGAGAAAATGGCTACTGCACCACTTCCGACGAACTTCATGATCAGAAACACTACACAAAACCGAACAACCACTCCTTTTCTCAAAAGCCCAGTTGCGTTAACTTCAGTCAAGAGCATCTCCAAGTCATTTGGCTTGAAAGTGAAGCCTGATTTCAGAGCATCTGCAATGGCCGTCTATAAGGTCAAACTGATTGGGCCAGATGGCGATGAGTGTGAGTTTGAAGCCCCCGATGATTGTTACATCCTCGACTCAGCTGAGAATGCAGGAATCGAGCTGCCATACTCATGCCGTGCCGGTGCCTGCTCCACCTGTGCAGGGAAAATGGCTTCTGGTGCTGTTGACCAGTCAGATGGCTCGTTTCTTGACGATAACCAGATGAAGGATGGATACTTGCTGACCTGCGTTTCGTACCCGACTTCAGATTGTGTGATTCACACTCACAAGGAGAGTGATCTGTACTGAAGGTCTCTTTTGTTTCCATTGTCTTTGGCTTTTGTTGAATCTGAAGCAGCTTGTTGAGTTTGTTGCAAACAAGATTTAACTAGATGACCAGTTGAATAAGCAGCAGTTTTGGATGATTTGAATGTTGGTTGTATTATTGTTCATGTTGTTCACTGCCAACCCTCTTGTTATTCATGCTATTTGAGTCCTACCTCGCTTGTCATGTCTAAGGATTCTTGTTTAAATTCTTTTGAGTTCGAGCTTGTCGATCGGGTTTCAATTTCCAATTCAATTTCAAATGTGAATCCGGCTTTACATGGTCAGTTAATCCGTAAAAATTGCTTTCAATAGGAATTGAACAATCGAGATTATAGGATCATTTGTATACACGACTCACATCGTCTTTCTATGAAAGAAATAAAAAACATGTGATTCGAGTTGCCTATTTATTGCCATTCTTCATAAGAGGGCTGAGTGAAAGTTGTTGTTCGTTAACAGTCAGATAAAGACCATACCAAGTGCATAAAAACAAAACAACAATTAGCTGAGAACTAACAGTAACATCAACTAGGAAAGAGTCATTGATGTGCTTGAACCGGCCTTTTCGATGTGACAAACCAAGATGCAGCATTCGTTACAATCATAAAATCTAGTAAAATTTGGTCCGCCTCTCTAGTCTCTCTAATGGTTAGAATTCAAATCTCATACAACAAATAAATTTAAATAAAAAAATTACTAACCATTTAACGTTGCTCTCATTTCAACACCTAACTCTATTCTATGAAGATGAAGACCTAAGCCTAGGTATAATTGTTTCTATGGTTATTAATGATTGAATATTCAAGAACAAAAGAAAAATGAAGAATGCTTGAGGTTTTGTGATGTGTACAAACGGTGTTTCATTTTACAATTCAATTCCTAGTTTAATTTGGTTTTTCTATAAATGTAAATTCAGTTACACATGATCAGATTAAAATCAATCAATCCGGTTCTATCCAATTTAAAACAAATACTAATATATACCATATTATAACCCGATTTATTAATGTTCAATAGATTTTTCACTTTATTTTATTACAAATATATAATTAGTTTTCATTAATGACCTACAATCCAAAAATATATATACAGACACAACTAATAACACGCTAAATCTTTTCAATAAACATATACTAGCACATCATACAATTAAACACAACTATAAAGACCGTGTGCACCATTATTTCATATATAATTACGCGTACTTTGTGGAATTATAAAATAAAATAAAATTATTTAATAAAATTTAATATACTTTTGAACAAAAATGTAGATGTATGAAGTTTTACTTCATACATCTATACAGGAAAGTGAGAATTAAAAAAATAGAGTGATTAGTAGAATGATCGATATAAATTACTAGTCTTTAAACACGTATATCTCTCGTCTGCACAAACACAATTGTGGATTAAATAGCAAGTGGGACAAAGTGGCCGTAGGGGGTTTAATTAATTTTGGGCTCTTGTGGGCTCTTAAATCAGATTTCTCTCTGGGCCTGGCCCACAACAAAATAGGCAAGGGGTAGAGATGTCATTGTAGAATGCGTGATGTGTCCACCGACCTTTACAGCAAGCGTAACCCCCAACACGCCTACCATAACACGTGTACCCCTCCCTTTATTAAATAATTTCAGCCGGAGGAGGTGTTCATAACGTGTTTTGACCGCTTATTTACAATACTATTATTTCGGATTAATTCCATTTTGGTCATAAAAATACTGCCTTCAATTTTTACTCATTCTTGTACTACCCAGTTGCATACATGTTTCAACTAATACTTCATCACTTCATTTTAAACTTACTCATTTTATTATTTTGAAAGTACTATCGAAAATTATCAGTATTATTTTTTGACAACACTTATTATCTTTTTTTTTACATCTACTTGTACGTATAACTTTTAAAAGAATGGAAGAATACTATATGTTTATTATTGTATAGAACGGAACAGGACGGAAGACGGATCCAAATTAAGTAGTGGAGTATATTTTTGCTCACTCATTATAATTGATTTTATATGTGAGGAATAATAAGATTATTGTTAAATATTTTCAAGAGGTTTATTTTGATCCACGCGTGCATTATTTCTCCATGTTTCTTAGATTCAAAGCATTCATGCATGCATCAATTACCCTACTATTATTTTCATTAATTATTAGTTACTCCTATCATCTAATTAATACCAGTATATATCATTACCATACATATCTTCTCGTGGCTTTATTAATGTTGGTAGGAAAAATAATGAGGAATAATAATGGTAGAAAAAGTTAATTAATTAATTGTGTAAATAGCAATTCAAGGTGTCGGTTAAAGCAATTTGACCTCTTCAATTTAAAACGAATTGATATTTTTATTTTTTTGACAATTTTCAGTTCGCCACATATTTGGAAATAATAATCTTGCATCTTGATCATGCCACCTGGCTGATAACTCAGAACGTATTTGCCGTCATAAAATATCGTTAACTAACTTACTACACATTTTTTTAAACAACTGTGATTGTTTATATGTTCGAATTTTGTTCAAGCCACATTTTATTGATAGTTTACTTTTTTTTTTTTCTTATACACTAATAATCAACTAAATAATGGAGTAATAATTATTTTCAAACTTTGTATGAATTTTTATTATTATTATTTTATTATATTGCCACAAATAATCAATTTTCATCGACCTTGTAGTTGAAATGAATCTGTCCAATCAAAGCTAGTGCGAACCAATAATAAAAATAATAATAAAAATAATAAGTATGTCGGTAATTTTGGCAAAAAGTGGAGGGCCCGGGAATTTATTGTTCAAAATATTAGGTCGGTAATTTACTCTTCACAAAATAATGTTTACAAGGAAAAGGCCATTCATCAGTTTTGTACTTATTCGGATAATGTCGAGAATATCAAAATGAACACATACACCAATATATGGAGTAATATAATACTCCAATATTTTACTAAATATCAATTAATTAATACAGTATGTAGCTAGCAGCCTACCACCACAAATATTACTCCCTCCGTTTCGATTTCGATAAAAACTGTCCATAAATTTTAGACACCAAAGTTAAACAATATAATATAATAAATAAATATATTAGAGATAACATAATTGAAGGAAAAAAATATAATAAAATGTGAAAATGGTAGTTTGCTAAAAAAAAAAAAAGATAATTTTAATTGAAACCTACTAAAAAGGAAAGCGAATAGTTTTTAATTAAAAATAAAACTAAAATTCCCAATGAAATATTTCAATGTCAGGAGTCCAAATTTGACGAGTGAAAATTGAAAAGCGGCGGAATCGGATAACCAGTTTACTATGCAATGAAAAGCAGCAGGTGCTTGCGTGGAAATAAACATATCTGGTAAATATTTAACAATAATTTCTGCAGCCTTCCTTTACCCTTCTCAATATTATACTATTCAAAAAGATTGCAATTGCAGCCATATCATCTGTATATCTACCGTGTGAAACTTTTTATTTAAATATTAAATATTAAAAAGGGTAAGCCGCGCGTACATATATATAGATCGAGACACCTAACATCTAATCTAAGAACCGTCGTGGCTCAAATTTATAACAGAGTTGCAATTTGGCAAGTTGCATATTGCAATGGCCACCCCTCCCCGGCGCGGCCTCCTTCTCCTCCTCATCCTCATATTTTCAGGTTCTTTTTCTTCTTCTTCAGAATTACTAATAAATTTGGTCTTTTTCATTGAAAACTTCACTATTTTGTTTAAGTTATGCATGTGAATTGATAGTTTTTGCAGTTTCAGGGGAATATTGATTAATTAGTTGTATTTTCTTTGTGTGAAGCTACTCTGAATCTCTGAAGTTTCTAAGTTTTCCGCCTTTAATCTATATTTGAAATTTATAAAAATATACTATAATTTCACAAGACAAAATATCAAGATATTTTAAAGCTTCCATGGCTATGGTAGGTAGGTAGGTAGTAAAGAGATTTTTTCTCCATGGCTATGCTATGCCATTAAAGAGAAAATCATTGAATTTCATAATAATAATAATCTTTGATTCAGATTCAATAGCTCAAATCGAAAGCCAGGGAGTGGGAATAAACTACGGCCAAATCGCCAACAATCTGCCATCTCCATCACGCGTTTCTTCCCTCCTCAGATCTCTCAACATAACCAGAGTAAAGCTCTACGACGCCGATCCAATCGTCCTCTCCGCCTTCGCCGATTCCGGCGTCGAATTCCAGATCGGATTAGGCAACGAGCACCTCGACAAGATGCGCGACCCACTCCAAGCCCAAGCCTGGATCCAACAGCACGTTCTGCCCTACATTTCCCGTACCAAAATCATGTGCATCAACGTCGGCAACGAGGTCCTTCTCGGCAACGACAACAGCCTCATCACTCATCTCCTCCCGGCAATGGAGTCCGTTCACCTCGCACTCACCAATCTCGGCTTGAACAACGCCGTAACCGTCACTACCGCACACTCATTCAACATTTTAGCCACCTCCTTCCCCCCCTCCGCCGGCACATTCCGCCCGGATCTGGCCGAGTACATACAGGGCATTCTCAATTTCCACTCCAAAACCGGATCCCCTTTTCTCATCAACGCCTACCCGTTTTTCGCGTACAAGGATAATCCGAGTCAAGTCCCGCTCAGCTACGTCCTGTTCCAGCCGAATCCGGGTACGGTCGACCCGGTTACCAATTTGCACTACGATAACATGCTGTACGCCCAAATCGACGCCGTTTATTCAGCGATTAAAGCCTTAGGGTTTACGGATATACAGGTGAAGGTCTCGGAAACAGGGTGGCCTTCGAAGGGGGATTCGAGTGAGGTAGGGGCAACGCCGGAGAATGCGCGGTTGTATAACGGGAATTTGTTGAACCGGATCGGGTTGAGGCAGGGGACGCCGGCTCGGCCGTCGCAGCCGATTGATATTTTCGTGTTTGCTTTATTTAATGAGAATTTGAAGCCCGGCCCGACGTCGGAGAGGAATTACGGATTGTATTACCCTGATGGGACGCCTGTGTACAATGTCGGGCTTCAAGGTTTCCTCCCTCGCATGAGTTATTCTTCTTCCGCCATTAACGTAAGCGTGCCTTACTTGTCTTCCTTATTTCTTCAAATTTTTGAGATGATTATGACACTTTGTTTTCCTTCATTTTTTCAGGTTATTGTATTCTTCAATTTCATACTTCCCGTGGCATTATTGTTTTGTTGGTAGTGGAGGTGGACTTATGGCGAAAACAATACTCCATACATCATCAATTCATTGCAAAATTAAATAGGATCATTTGTAGGGATATTTGAAGGTAAATATCAATTTTAGTGACATTTTTTTTTTCACATTTGGTCGCCCACCCTCAAATTTAGTTATCTAATTTTCATTTTACTCACACTTTTAGCCATGTAATCAATTATTTGGGTGGTAAATGTAATTATGTAAACGTTTGATTTATTTAATTACATGTAACAATTCGATCCGTCAATATATAGTCAACTGATGGCGTAAGGCTCTAAAAGTGAGAACAAAATAAAACTTTGATGATCAATTTGAAAAATGAGTAAAAGGTAGGAAATCGAAAATAAATATTAAAATTGATATTTTTCCACATTTATATTCAAACTTATATGGGTTTTTCTATGGTCAGGGAAGGGGATTCCTGATAACAGAAACCCAATTAAAAACTGACACGTCATATTTCTTCGTCATTGTGCGATTAGTTTGCAATTGATTGAAATAATTAATTACCTAAATAATACATATACAATTACCTAAATACCCTTATAATAACTTTTTTAAAACTCAAATTTCACATATTATTAAAAGCAGATTATATACAAGTTTGCACTTAAATTATTAAAATACCCAAATTAAAAATAAACCCACCTCGAACAACCCCCGCCCACCCAGCCACCCAATGTTCATCTTCCCCAAACTTCTCAACCATGTTTTCACATTTGCAACCCAAATAATGTACTCCTAACCTCAATTAACGTCATCTCAAAAAACAAAAAAATATAACCTCAATTAACATTCTTATTACATTCACGAAGCTGAATTTCGAGTAGTTGGCTATTTTGTCCATATTTACTCTTTCTGAGTCGAAATGTTTGTAAGTGGGTTTCGATTCGGAGCGGGTGAGTTACTTGATGATTTTACAGTTCCATTTGTCGATCGACGTTTGAGTAAACTCGACGGCTTTGATTGAGATTGTTGTCGCGGGAATACGATCGCCGAAATTTCCGTTGTTTCTGCAATTTTGTAAAACGAAAGTTGTATGACTATAAATATATATAGTCACTGTGAGATCGTCGATGTGACTGAGAGCAGCAAACGACCAAACTAGATTTGGGCATGAGATTGCAATTTGTGAGAGTTGCTAGAGAGATTGACGAGAGGCATTTGCGGCAGAAATCTGAATTTTTTTGGTTTGGGAAAAAAATCCCCAAATATTGAATTGTTCATCTCGATGAAAAAAATAATCATAAAAGTGTTTGTGAAATTATTTATAATTTTAATTTTGTTAAAAGTTTTTTAATTTAAAAGTGAAATTGTATCAATTTTGATATATTATTTTACAATTAAATATTTTTATAAGGATATTTTTATAATTTTATATTTATTAATTTAATTTATTAGTATAGCGAATCAGGTATTTAATAAATTTCCTACCATAGAAAGACCCAACTTATATGATCTTATGAGGATTACTTATCAATTTATGTCTAAAATCAGATCGATTGATCAATCAAAAGTTTATACAAAGTAGATGATAGACGTACAATTAAATAAAGACCATTTTGCATATCATCAAACAATTAAATTAGCAATCGAGCTAAATAAGATAAATGAAATGAAACTGGTATAAAATACACTTAATCACTATTTATATATTTTATAGTAATACAATAGACTAACAACTCTACCTAATAAACTAACAACTCTTATTTATTTATCTTTAGAACTTTTTAGGACAAAACACACATATTATATATGTATAAATCTATACATATTTGATCATATAAGTAGGCCCCATCCATATTACAAATGCACCATAGAAGTCTGAATCATTTATGGTCCACGTTTTATCATCTATGGTTTATTTAATATATAAACCGCCAAATTTGATCAAAAGCAACTTGTTATGATCACTACAGTATTACTCCATTATTTATTTCTCGTCTCGATCAGCAATAATATTTTTGAATTGTCCATTTTTGTTTTGTCCCTTCCCTTATGTTAAATGGAGTGTATATTATTATGTATAGGTTTCATACTTTGAATATATTCCGTTTATTTCAAAACACGTTTTTCAAACTTAATTTCTGAAATCAATATATTCTTGATGCTTATTATGAATCCTCTTGTGGACTTAACAGTCAGTTTTGTTACGTCATGGCTTACATTGGATAGGATGAAGAAAGAAGGGCAAAGTCCACTTTCATATATAGGTTCACATTGAAACGACCTCGTTTTACACAACAGTAGTAACCACGAAAAATGTGTGATGCATGATGCTCCATTTGAATATGCTGATCTTATGAAAACATCGTTGACAAGTGACAACCTAGCTAATTTTGTTTGCCACTTTCCTCGTTGGTTGAAATAGGCATTAATATGGATTTTGATAATTGAAGTAGAATATTGAATAGAGAATTCATTCATTGTCCATTAGGGAGGTAAACGAGTCGAGTTGTGCTGAGCTCGAAACTCGACTCGATTGTTATACTCGAAGCTCGACTCGGTCGAGCCTAAAATTTTGAAGACCGAGCTCGACTCGATAAGAAATTCGATAAACTCGAGCTCAACTTGATTACTTATATAATTTTCAAAATTAATTTTAAAATATATATTTTTTTTCTAAAATAAACTCGAGCTCGACTGGGCTCGACTCGATTACTCGTATATAAATATAAATTATATATTAATGGCAAAATAGTAAATATTGTTCAAGCTCGATTAGGCTCGCGAGCCTTTCGAGCCGAGTATTTATGAACTCGAACTCGGTAGCTACTTGAGTAGCTCGAAACTCGACTCGATTAACTTCGAGTCGATTTCGATCTTTTTTCGAGTAGCTCGCGAGTAGGCTCGACTCACTTACACCCCGTATTGTCCATAGAAACAGCAGGGAATAAAAGAATGTGTGATATGATTTTCAGCTAACATTTAATTTATTTAGGTATAATATCAAACATGTGTAGCTCTGTGAGTTGTTAATATGGTTCATATATTGTGTATGTAAATGGTTTGATTTTTTTTTTTAGTAACTGATTGGTTTACTAATACTATTGTGGGTGTGGGTGTGGGTGTATATTAGTAGTATATATATATAAGAATAGCTGAGGCCTAAGGCTAAGTGTCTGATCCTTGTATGATTGAAAGTTGAAACATCAAATATTCATCGTCATCAATTCAGTCAGACTCAATATCTATATATCAACCCTTTTTTTGCCTAAATTCATCACTCCGAAATGCATTTTTCACTTGTTTGAAATTTAGCCGCGTGGTACAAGGATCTGCTTCGTTTTCTTCATACTAAATTGAACACATATATATGCCGAGTGTTGATGATGCATCTACATTCTTCCCTACTTTTATTTGGAGCATTTATCAAGTATTGATTTGTTTAGCTTTATAGCTCCATCATTCTGTAAACAAAATTATTGCTTCAGCATTATGCATGGATCTGCCCTTGCATTTAAAAAAAATGGACTAATTCTAAAATCCGTTGGGACCAAAATCGTGAGCAGGCATGCAAGTTGGTAGACCAAAAGCTAGTTATGAAAAGTTATAGTAGTACTGGAGTATAATTTATTTACCTTAAAAGTGTTGGAAAAATCTCACAAAAAAACTTTGCTCAAAGGTTAAAAGGAGTTCAATGCATGTTAGCTTTGGTGTCTTTGCATCACAAATATTTGGTATCCACTGAAATATCTTGCAACAAGAATATTTGAAACACACCTCTGATATACAATATGATACTGCTAGTAATTACATAAACACCATATATTGTAAAATTGTATGAAATATATGAACAACAACTCTCTCTCTGAGTCTAATTGGACTCACTTAATTTTACTATTTTGTCCATAAAATGATACGATTTTTACCAAAAACACTCTAATTATATATAAATAAAACAAAACATTTTATTAATGTTAGTATCCCCCTACTTAATTGTATTTTTGGTCATTCCCCTGCTCTAGAGCCAAGCTATACAACTTTTATTTTGAGTTAATTTTACTTACTCTTTTATTAATTGTTAATAATACTTAAAATATATATTAGGAATATCAATGTGAAATTTCAAAAGACTGCCCTTATATGTAATACCCATCGGTATGTGAAAATTTTAAAAAACTAGGTGTAAAGTTACTGTAAACTAATTTACTTAGCCGAATAGATATAATCATTTGTTTAACTTCGAAATTTATATTTGAATTTTTTTGTTTATTAAACACATCACACAAAGATTTGTTCATAAGAAAAATACAAGCTATATTTTTTACTTTAAAAATGATATTCTCTACATTCACTAAAAATTATATTTAAGTAATTAACTTTGAAGTATATTTTCTATTTTATTAATAAAATTGATGAGTTATTAACAACAATACCATTTACTAGGCTACTTCACATATCTAATTTATAATTACAATATGAATTATTTAAAAAATATGTGTACACTTTTGATGGATGAAAGATTATTACTTTTGTTTTTAAAATAAAATTTTGTTTATTCATTAATTTAATCAAAATAGGAGTCCTCATTTTTTCTTCCATTTTCAGCACAAGAGCACCGCACGTTCGTACAATTTCAAAAAGAGTAAAACGAAAAGAGCAACGTGGCAGTTGGCCATTGGTTCGACTTACGCTTGCACAAACTCTTCCATTTCCGCTCAACTTAACAGAAATCACACCCCATACTAGTAAAAAACCTCGAATAAACCTCTTTCTTAAATTTACCAATTCGGATCCACAATGGCGGTTCGGCCGTCGATAGGCCGGTTCCCCGGCGACCCGAGGGAGCAGGAGGTGTGCGGCGTACCATGGGGCATTTCGCTGGTGCCGTTCGCGGCAAAGGACGAGAATAACATCCCACCGGTCTACGGATCCGGCGGCGAATTGTTGCCACGATGCGAGAATTGTTGGGGGTATTATAATACCTATTGCGAGCAGGACCAGTGGTCGTGGGAGTGTTCCCTCTGCGGCACCGCCAATGGTCTTTCCACGGCGTCGATTTCCCGATACTCGCTCCCCGATTCATGCCCGGAGATCATGTCCTCGTTTATCGACCTCGAACTTCCGTGTAATTACTTTTTATTTGTGTGAATTCCCTGTTTTCAATATTGGTTTTAGAATTTTTGGCAGTGGAATTAGTTTATTGGATTGGGATTTTTGCTTGCTTATCAATTTCTAGATGCAGAAGGAATTGTCATTGTGTGTAGTGAGCTGTAGACGAAGCTCCATTTGTTTTTTGGGTGATGTCGAATTGCATTTGTGCTTGTTTGGCGTTCTGGCAGAATTAGAATATAATTTGTATTTATTGTATTGATCCTTTTCAACGTTGAATCACCATTAGGCTTATTTATTACTCCGTTTTTTCTTTCTTAAAGTTAGAATGATATTTTTGATGATCATAATGCTATAGCATTTAGCTTGAAGTGGCATATCCAAATGTGTATTTATATGTTTTGGAGAATTTTAATAAACTTATTGATGTACCGTTTTATGATCATATTGCATATTTGTAGCCTGCTAATGTGTAGATATCCATGATGTACTATTCTTGTTCCAGTTCAGCCGAATACCGTTTCACTCCTTTAGCCGGAAGTTGAATTAGCCATCTTATTTTGTTTATCTGTGGAACGTACTAAGATGGCAACATGAAATTACTCTGTGCGTACTCTTTACTTATGTATTCGTTGGGCATATAGCTGCTCTTTGATGTCTTCTTTTTGTTTATTGGTAGTCTTTCTTAGTGATATGCATCTGGAATTGTCTTATTACTCCAAAATTGTTCAACTGAGGTGCACACATGCACTATCTCCTTACCACATGCATAGAGAGTAATGCTAGAATCTTGCACACTACTCATAATATAACTACGATAAAATGGATGGATACCTCTGTTCTGGCTGATTTTGAAGTTTCATAGTTCTATTTGTTGTGGCAGTGGAAGATACAGAAGAAATGCAGGCAAGGCCAGTGTATGTTGCTGCGGTTGACCTATCTTGTAAGATTTTGTATAGCCTTTCGGAAAATTATTGCACTGTTGACTGCTCTTATATGGACCGATTTTTGGTCAATAAAATGATTTATAGATTTCCTCCTTCAGTTTGGGGATCAAATTATTATTTAGTATTTGAACTATACATACATCATGATAGCAAACATAGTGATGCCAGTGCATGTTAGGATCATACGCTAGAAATTTGGAATTCAAACTCACTTTTGAAATGTAATGATTTGAAACATTACGTCTTCTATGTTACTGCATGTAGCATCTGTGGGTGTTGATATTATGTGAATGCTCACTAAAACACATTATATCTTGAATGGAGTTGCCAAGAATATATTCTATCAATCTGTCAGTTGGAAAGTAGTACCATTCTCTATAAATTGTTGCCAAATTTTCTGCACCTCTTTTGGCTGTGCAATTATGCTAGTGCACTTAGGGATGCCTAACCTTTGATTTCCATAAATTCTCGCAGCATCAGAAGAGTTTTTGGAACTTACTAAAAGTGCACTTTTGGCTGCTTTGGAAGGTTTGCTATATTATGATTTTTTTAAGTCCTATTTTTTAGTTATTAAAGTACGATTCTGGACTTATTCTTGTTATTTGACAGCTCTTGGGCCAGGATCACTTTTCGGTCTTGCTACATTCAGCCACAAAATAGGTTTGTATGATGTTCAGGGACCGATTCCAGTTGTCAAGAATGCGTTTATTCCTCCTGAAGGCAACCTAACAATGGAGCTTGAAGATGTCATGCCATTGTTTTCATTTTTGGCTCCAGTATGTTATTTGATTGTATTGGGTGTAGTGGTGCCTTTTTTTACTTACTTTGATTATATAGTGCTTCTCAAAAGCTTTTTTAATCAAAATGTGTAACGGGGCTGAAACCGTGAAGTTGGACTGGCCAACACTCATAACATTAGTTATCAATGTTGTAGGTTGATACGTGTAAGGACCGTATTGCATCTGCACTTGATACTCTTAGGCCGACAACTTCATGGGAACGGACTACAGCTGCTGGTCAAGGAGTAGAAGGTGTCCTACTTGGTGGACGAGGCTTTGGTGTAGCAATGGAAGCTCTCCTCAAATATCTTGGATCGGAGTACGGGAATACGTTTGCACTAGGTACAATAACTTTATATTCTTGCAGATTGCGTTATGTAAATGTTATTAATGTGCTTGCATCCCTTTTCGTGCTTTTCTGGGAGGCGAATTTTAGTGAGAGCCTTATCTATTTGATTCTGTACGTTATGACCTGGTTGAGGACTAATTCTGATTCTGTATGATTCTTCCCCTACACTGAAGTGCAGCCAGAGTTTTTGCCTTCTTATCTGGTCCTCCAGATTATGGCCTTGGCCAACTAGACACCCACCGATATGGTGAGCAATATGCTAGTAAAGGAGTGGATGCCGATCGTGCTTTACTCCCTGAACAGACTCCATTTTATAAAGATTTGGTAGTTTGTTTAAACCTAAGAAAGTTTCTTTAACCTTTACTTCTGTAAAAAAATAGATGATAATATATACTTCACAGGCTGCTGTTGCTGTTCAAGCTGGTGTATGTGTGGATATATTTGCTGTCACAAATGAGTACACTGATTTAGCATCTTTGAAGTTTCTTAGCATTGAGAGTGGAGGCTCTTTGTTCCTATATTCAAATACCGATGATTCAACACTTCCTCAAGACATGTGAGTAACATGTCCTACTCCAAAATGATTCTCAAACTTGAGAATGGTATAATTTAGTTTATTGTGTAGTGGTGGGTTATGAAGCTAATCAATATATGAATGCAAAACTGATCAGAGTTGCTTATTCTATTAGGTTATTCTTTTTCAGTCTAGATGGTCTAAATGTTCTGATTGCAGGTACCGAATGTTAAGTCGGCCATATGCTTTCAATTGTGTTCTACGTGTTAGAGCATCGTCTGAATTTAAAGTTGGCCATTCTGTAAGATTCAGCCCTTTCATGTCTTCTTTTTGCTATTAATACAATACTACAATAATGCTCTTTATTTGGTCCTACAGTATGGACATTTCTTCCCTGACCCGGAGTATGAAAATGTTCAACACATAATCTGCTGCGATTCTTTTGCTACATATGCCTATGACTTTGATTTTGTGAATGATGCTGGATTTTCTAGGTAACAAAATCCATCTCTTTTACTGTTTCATTTCATTTTTCCTCGAGCATTATAACCCGTGGTTGTGTCTGGAACATGCGGTGATAGCATACTACTCACACTTCAACAACTATATTTGACCACTTGTGATCAATGCAGCTCTACCAAGAGTGATCAAACAGGAAGAGGTGTTTAGACAGCACTAATCAAATAGCCGGGCCCTATCCTTTATTTGGTGAAACTAGCCGGGCCCTATCCTTTATTTCTTTCAACATATGATCCAGCACTAGATATCCTACGGTGTCCTTTTTCGTTCATGGAAATTGGAATGATGTAATAGTGATTATAGCATTGAAGGGGCCTTTACAACATACCACTTGGCACTTGCCCGTTGCTGTTGAGATATGCACCATTATTCTCTATGATTCACCAGAAACTGGTGCTTAAGAAAGCTAGTTATCCTCCTTTGAAAGAGTTACAATGCTTTTAGATGAAGTCATATATGCTGAAACCAAAATTTCCTTTCGTGAAACCAAATATGCTTTGTGGACTAAATAGATAGATGCAACCATTTTCAATAAGATAGACTTCACACTGAATCAAATTTTATGAATTTTCTGGTGGTATATTAAGTTTATTTTGCATACCGTGTAATCTTTTCTTTATTCTTTTAATTAAATATTTGTTCCTTGCTTTTTCTCTAAAATCGGAGAGTGGTCAATTTTTCTACAGACACGGCAAAGAACTTCCGACATTACAGATTGCATTTCAATACACAGTGGTTGTGCCTCCAGATGAACCCTCAAAATCAAGTTCAAAGCTCTCAAAGAGGTATGCTTCTTCTAGTGTAGTTGTCACCTTGTATATTCCTAATGAGTATGCAGATAAGTGCATTTTGATTGTCAACCTTGGAAATTAAGTTTTGAGGAAGGGCTACATATATATGATAATTAAGTAGACACTTGTGAGTACACTACATTTTCATATGTAATGGGATATTTCGGTTTTATTCCAGAAGCTATGAATGTCCTTACTTTCTTGGCAACAACTTGTTAAACAGATTAAGCATCGGCCATCAGACCTAATTCAAGTAAATTTGGGGCTGAACCAGGCTTGGAGGGATGGTATTGTAGTTCCCATATATTGTTGATATGATCATTAATTTGAGTCAGTTTCTGTTTTTGTGTTTGAAGAGAAATTGCAGGACTTAAAACATCATACTCTAAAAGAGATCTAGAACTTTAATTAGTTTTTCATAATGCTTCAATGAGGCAATCATAAATTGCTTTTGCGAATAAGAGAAGAAGGAATATTTACAAATCTAACCTTTTTTTTTTTTATGAAAACTCAATTTGAAGGGGTATTTATGTTAACTTGTTAAAAC
The DNA here is from genome assembly GCA_963675135.1 of Galeopsis tetrahit. Taxonomy (NCBI): domain Eukaryota; kingdom Viridiplantae; phylum Streptophyta; class Magnoliopsida; order Lamiales; family Lamiaceae; genus Galeopsis; species Galeopsis tetrahit. The sequence goes on from OY776129.1 coordinate 71,792,315, forward strand.
CTGATTATTTAGCATATATTTTCGACTTTTGGAATTTAGGCCAAAATGAATTTGCGTCAAACATTATCCACTTCTGATTTTCATACAAAATCAATTGCAAAAACTTCATAAATATATGAATAGTAAATCATAAACTAAATTCATTCTCTATTTTGTTGGATCCTCAAATTCGATAATGAGAACTAAACCCTTGATTTGCCTAATAGTATGTCCCATTAACTCTTTAGTTCTTTACTTGTATATAGAAGTTAGACATCAAGAAATTAAATGATGTGCTTAAAGTTTATTCACAAGTTGCTTGCTAATATTGTTATGTCATCATGCCATCTTTCTGTCAGCTGCCATTTAGATAATTTAGATATATTCTCATGTTTCTTTTGTTGAAAGCATTGGATCCTACAAAGATAAGTTGTCGTCACATACTTAAAGCGACTTGTACTCAGACTGAGCTAAAACTGACATTACTTTTGCTTCAACTTGTATTTAAGAGGCTTCTCCACCGATGCTTCTATCTTTACACATTTGTTTCCAGTTATCACATTTTTTTTATATGATCTAATTTGCGCAGAACTACATATTCCCTGCAAAGGAGACTGAGGCTTAGAACAATACAATTTGGAACTGCACGGAATATTAACGAGATTTATGATAGTGTTGATTCTGAAGTTGTTCTTTCCATACTTGTTCACGAGGTAAAGTCTAACTACCGAAGCTTGTTCTTAACTATTTGTTTTATCTGAAATTCTATAAGATTTGGGTGTCACGGGAAAGGGGAAGTAGTGGTCATCTTCACTGTAGACTTAAGCTAGTGGCACGAGAATTTAAAAAAAAAAAACAATCTAGAGCCCCCAATGTAAAGCAATGATGAAAACACCTATATATGTACTGCGTATAAATCTAAAATCCTAATAGCAAGATAGTTACTACCTAAAATATTCAATATCAATCTAGATAAACAAAATAAAAGGTGACAAATCAAAAGATATCTTATACATAAATTATAATAAATCAAAACATATCTTCATCTCCATCAGAAGGGCACACAAAAAATTCCCTTCTGTAAATTTATTTAGACTAATGGGTCTCTGGAATTTAATTACTAAAACCTTTATTTTGTTTTCCCTTGAAATTAAATTGAGTATATCTGTATATGTAACTTTTTCCCTTTTATAACATGGGTCTTAATGCATTCGTATTAAATTACCTTGTCATGTTCTGCTTGGTCAAGTCACATATATATTTCTATTTGATTCTTGTCATGTGCTGATAACCACTCAAATCTGTTTTCTTTTTCCCCTCTTTTTGTCGTTGCTCAATTATGTCAGGTGATTTTGTCCTCTTTGGAGAATGGAGTTCGAGAGGGTAGGATTTTACTGCATGAGTGGCTTGTAAATCTCGTGGCTCAGTATAATGATGCTTTCAAAATTGCTGAATATGGGAGAGGAGGTTTAACCACTTCTCATGTAGATGTTGCTTTCACCCAATGCCCTCAGCTTCAACCTTTGCCCCGATTAATTTTTGCTTTGCTGCGGAATCCTCTTCTTCGCTTTCATGAAGAAGGTGTCCATCCGGACTACAGGATATATATTCAGTGTCTGTTCAGGTATTGTTAGTTATCATTTACATATTGCATTCTGCTTGTTGAAAGGAAATTCGGAAAGAATGTGGATTTGGTGGAAGCTAGTCCAGTGAGTACACATCATCTAGTCTTACGTCCACATCTGAGGACCATGGTTAATAATGCTCATTTAAGATAATTATTTGCAGTAATTAGTTGGTTGATTAATCCTGCATGCTAGTTTAGTTTATTTTTGGAGTTTGTATCATGATAATGACATGTTTTTTTTGGCTGCGTAAAGAAGATGAGAATGATAGTGTTATCAAACTCAACTTTAACCATCCATAGTTGATTATATAATGGCACCATTAAGCATTATAGAACTCACAATCAATTTTTTTTTTATGCAGTGCTTTGCAACCTTCTTCACTTAGCCGTGCTATATACCCCTTGTTATCCTCATACGAAACTCCAGATAAACAAGCATTTCCTCGACATTCATTGAGCCGTGCAGCATTAATAACAAGTGGTAGCCCCATATTTTTCCTCGATGCATTTACAGCTCTGATCGTGTTTTATTCATCCACCGCTGATGCTGCACTTCCTTTCCCTCCACCCCAGGACTGTAAGTGATTTTTGTCGAGTAAATTGCGAAATTGGTCCGTATTTATTGGGTGTTGGCGATTTTAGTCTCCTACAAATCAATATTCTCAATTAAGTCTCATAACTTTTAAAATGATCCAATTCCAATCCTATATTGACAAGGTTGAAGGATTTCCATCGTGCAACTCACGTGATCTGCCTGATTTTAATGTAGCAACTGGACCAATGATTTGACATCGCTTACGTGGCATAATGAGGATCCAACATATTAATTTCAATTAAAAAAATCACATATTAATCATCACCCTAAACCAAAAGAATTGTCAATGTATGATTAAAATAGCTGCATTTTAAAAATTAGAGTAGGATTTAATTGGAAAAATTGGTTCACATGGAGCTAAAATCGTCCAGCTTTGCAATTTACTCATTTTTGTCAGTGTGCTTCAGGTTACTGACAAATGCTTTGATTTGTGTCTCTTATAAACCAGGCCTTCTGAGAAGTAACATTAACAAAGCGAAGCAAGAGCGAATTATTACTCCAAAACTCAGTTTTATTAAGGGAGGGCATGATGATGCAACGGCGTTTGAGAACTACCTAATAGAGGAACAGGATGTTGAAGGAAGTGGATTTACGAGTGTCATGGGTTTCGTTTCCTTCCTTGATGAGATCAATCGTGACGTAGTAGAATACATCACTAAGTCAAACGACGGTCTGCATAAATAATGCTAGAGAAGATTTGCTTACACAAACTCACACAGGTTTTGGTTAATTAAGGATACGAATTAGTGTTATTTGTAGCCGAGTTGGTCAAAGATATAGCAAGTAAATGTTGTTTGAATGGTGTTTCGGGATTTGGAAGGTCGTGTGGGAATGATTGATGACATGTTTTGATTCAGATGAATAGTGTTTGGCATGCAATGCAATTGCATTACCATCATTTATGTAACATAATGATCTTGACAATGTCCATTTTATTTAATGGTCGTTTTTTCGAATTAATTCACCATTGTTTATTAATGCATTTTCCCTTTCTACTGAATTAATGCAACTTACCTGAGAATTCTCCGTCCGACTTAGCTTGAAAGATGCACTCGGGAATCTTTTAATGGATGAAAAAAGAATGTTTTAGTATCTTGAGGCTTTTTAGGGCCTAGAATTCAAGCCATTATCAAAGTGAAAATAACACAATCTTATGAATTATGAAATTTCCCTTATGGATGGGTTGTTTTAATTAATATATTCTGCAATGCATAGCTCACCGTTTAATTAATTAACATATTTCAAAATTTATAATTAGTCGTAAACTCTTAATCAAGATTTTACAGATTTTGTTAAAGAAGATGTACTTTCAATTTACATGATTTGAATTGAAAACAACATAAAATAGAATTATGTATATACATATTTACCATTTCGTGAGACTTCACAAGCTGATGGAGTGTTTCAGAAATCTTCATTTGTTTTCTTTCCGGCGAGATTTTGACAAGGTGGCTGGCGGCGGTTGCAATCTGTTAGAAGGAGATGGTGTATTTACTAGTGATTTTTTTATGAAAAGAGCAACAAAAATCGATTGTATATAGGTAATCTCAATTCTTCATTCCACAATTGAAATCGAAATCAAAGACAAGAATCGTGATATAAATTCTTCATCCTTCAATTTTTATTATTTTTTTATTTTTAAATTCATCGTATTGCACTAGTAATAAATAAAGGAAGGGAACAAAGATAAGGTAAAAAAAATAAAAAAAATTAACCCCCCTTATTTTATTTTATTTGGATCGGCTTCAGTTGGCTTGGGCCTAAGCCCACATAATCAGTTTTAGTTTTCTATTGCTAACACTATTCATCGACAAGTTTCTCTTCTTTGAAAAGGGCATTCAAACGCTGTAACCGCAAAGTAAACTCCCCCATTACTTAGGTATGTATACACATCTATGGACGAAAATGCTTTGATTCGTGCATATCTCTGTGTTAATTTGATGTATATCAGTAGCTGAGCTTGTTTGAATTCGAATTTAGTTTTTGGTATAGTTTTTCGATTTTTACGCAGTGTTCACTTTATTTTCATCGTCTCAGGATGCTAACATTCTTGATAATATTCAATAACTGATGTGTTTTTTTATCAATGTCTCGCAAAGATTTAGCTGTTCTAGAATTTTTCAAGCTCCAATCATGAATGTTCCTAATCATTTTTACTTGGTAATCATTTGTATTATATTGTCTGTTTTTTTACAATCTCAAACCTTCAATTCAAAGAAAGTGTGTGAATGCGTATGAACTAAGGTTGATGGAGTGGTTTAAGTTTTTCCAAAATGAAATATAGTAGTAGTTGCTTTTGAGAAGCATGAATGTCTAATAACTTGTCTGGGTATGTGGTGTTTGGAGAATTTAATTGCAAACAAAATTGTGGTTATACCCCATCCTTAATGAGTTTACTCTTTTGTCTTTTTTGTGGATCCATTGGAATTGATAAGAAAATATTGTCAACTTATTACAGTCTCTAGAATGACTGGGAGTTTTTTCATTCATACCCATTATTGTTTGTAAATGTGATGTTATCAGAAATTTTTTCTTAGGGGACAATTATATTCCCATTTACCAATATTTGTGAGCACCTCATTTCAGACTCGAGCTCGTTGTTTCATCTGATCTCCTTTTGTTGTCTTATGGTTCATAAAACTGAATGATATGTACAGACTAGATTTCAATTCCAAATAATTTGTGATGATATCTAAATCAGTTTTAGGCCTAATAGCACGTGTTACAGAATATTAAAATGTGCTAATGTTATTCTAGAGATAATACACAGAATTCACACAAGTTTATTTCACTTAGAGTCTTAGACACAATGAAGTTACTTCCATTGTTGAAATGAAGAGAAGAAAATGAATATGAGGGTTGTGCAAGCCAAAGGGATTGTACTAAGTGTGCAAGGAAGGGGATCTATTTCATATAAGTTTGATGATTAAACAGCTATACACTTTGTCAAATCAAACATGTCATTTTTGGCTATTAAATAAATATCTGTAATCTGTTTTAGAAATTATGTTGTAAAATTAGCACATTGAGTTGACTTTGATGGAATTTCACTTTCTTACAGGAAAATCTTGTTTCAATGGCGACTAGGATTGCTGCTAGATATATCTCACGCAGGCTATCAAGCAGTGGAAAAATGTTCAGTGAGGAGGAAAAGGCTGCAGAAAATATATATATTAAGGTGAATTCCTAATTATGGCACATTATGTGGGCTTTAGCCAAATAACAGTATCATGACATCTTGCTCATCATCTATCTTATCCTTCTAAAAAATAAAATTTAGAGATTAAAAAATGGCCATAGCAACTTGATATTCATAAACTAATCAGTGTCAATTGAGTACATCTAAAGGAAATCCAGTCTCAAACCATGCAACTTTTCTTATTCATTTATAATTTATTTATATATTTTTATTGTTCATAGTATTAATACAATGACAATTTTATTAGTGCTGGTACTGCCAATAATAACCAGTTCATCAAATTGTGTGAGCACATTCATTTGATATGAGTCAGATATGATATATCAAGTTGAAGTTACTGACTATACCGATGCATAACTGGTAATTTGGTAATGATGATTTAAGCAATTATTATGGTGATCTTCCATTTACTTGGTAAGACTGCTGTTGCATGAATATAGTTTCTGTTTTCTGTAAAATTTGATAATGCATGTAAAAGATTTGTCTATAAGAAAGTTGATTTTTAATTCTTTGAAAAACATGTTGAGTGGTTTAGGTTAGCAACTGTGGTATAGCAACACGTAGAAGAGACAGGGCCTTTATATGGACCCTCTTCAAAATTGATATTATCTGGTCAAGAGATGTACAAGGGGAATTGGACTCTGTCTTTCGTCACTTTTTTCTTATTTCCTTGAAATTGAATATGACTTGAGAGGCCACCAGAACATTGTAAGAAACATTTGATGTTTGGGGACATTTTGTGCATAAATATATACTCCCTACGTCCCCCTTGGCCCCTTTAAGCTTTACATTTGGGGAATGACACAAGTTTTAAGGAATATATTATTTTATGTAAAGTTTTTGGTGGAAAGTGTAAAAAAAGTAAAACGGTGGAGAGAAAGGAAAAGTGAGTGTCACAATTGGTGTAATTTTGTTGTTAATAAATATGGGCCACAACTTGCCAAAAAAGGAAACATAAAGCTTTAAAGGGGACACCCAAAATGACAAAATATAAAGGTTAAAGAGGGACGGAGGGAGTATGTCATACGTGATTAACTCACATATTAGTATTTGCATATTGATAATGTCAACAATGTTACAAAAGATTGTGTCGTCATATACAAAATGTAATCTATGTTAACGACAATAATGAAGATATGGCTGTTCTCTCTCTTCATGAGGAAGACTAAAATAATCTCTCTCTCTCATTCATCTCTTGGTAACATCCGTGACAAATTGTTTAATGATAGGAATAATTGTCTTGGATTATTTTTTAGGAATAATTGTCTTGGATTATTTTTTAGAATGGGCATGTTCAATTCTTGTGCATATTTGATTAGGATAATCATAGTTCAACAAATTATTTAACATTCTTCTTACTGCTGAACCTTTTGAATATGGCAGAAAATGGAAAAAGAGAAGCTGGATAAGCTTGCTCGTAAGGTATGCCTATATCATGATCATGCAAATCAAATTGAATTTGATCATTATTGGATTACTTATCTGTCCTCCCTTTCCATGATAAATTTAAGGGAAAATAATTTTTGTTAAGTCCTGTAAGTTTATCCCTATTTTGGTTCCAGTCCTATCGACTTTTATGAATTGGAAATAGTCCTGTAACTTTCATATTTTGACATTCTGGTTCAATAACTGGCCAAGGGAGGTGAAGCATTCGGTTGACGCGAACGTGGCTGTACGATGTATTCACGTGTCAAAGTTTAATAGTTCAACCAAATGTTTCACCCCTTACAACTGGTCACATGACCAAATTGTCATAAAATTTGGACTATTTTCAATTTGTGACAGTCGACAGGACTAAAAACCTATTTTTTTCTAAATATAGTTGTTTTATGTTTGTTTTTTTAATTTTTCTGTTGTGGGTATTATGTACTCCAGTATTTATCTTTTTGGTGGTTTCTTTCGCCTTGGTTTACAATATCCCAACTTGTTTTCATGCTGGTAATTGGTTTTAGGGCCCCAAACCGGGTGAAACTCCTGCCCCAGCCGCAGATCCCTCAATCAAAGAAGACTTTACTGCTGTCAAGGGACCTACACCAACTCCTAAAACTTCAACCGATAACTACAGAAACTATGCTGTTGTAGCTGGTATTGCTACTGGTGCTGCTGCTATTGGATGGTATTTAGGTTCAAAGAAGACCAAACCTGAAGTGCAGGATTAAGATGAGAATTTCAAAAGAAGTATTTTGTTGTAATAAGAGCAGATGAATCGTACTAAAATCTCATCTATGAAACCTGAGATATCAGAATTCGGCTGTTTGGTACCTTAATGAGATGACTTTGTTTTGCTCTTAGAGACTGGGTGCTACTGATTTTAGTTTCACTGTCAATTTTTTGCAATTACAATCGTATATTGGGCTATATTGAATTAAAATGATAACAAAAACATCATCCGTTTTATGTGTAATACTAATATCCATCACTCAATCACACACTTATCTGCCCAACAACTCTTGTGATTTTGTGCAAAAATGAGTGGCAGATTGTTACTCCATTGTGTTTGTAAAATGTATGTACGATTCATAATGTGATTTTAATGTTTTTACATATTCCTAATTAATGTATACACTTATTTGGTTTATTTAATTCTTTCGTGTAGGTGGAATTTGTTAATAACTCCGACTAAATTCAGGTGTATTTTTTCAATTTTTTGTTTGTTTTTGCATGTGAATTCGGGCAAGGATATATATATAATTTTATTTTGCAACAATTTAAAAGTTCTATACTGATTCTACAAAAGTCGAAAGTTCAGTTCTCCAAATGCAATTAATGATAAAGATAAATTCTATTTTTACAATTGATTCATCAAAATCATTAACGGCATGTTTGTTTTGGAACTCACACGTTCGAACGTTCGGGATTTTACATTCGAATTTCAACATTCAACTTCATCCATCCCTAAAAATACCTATATATTTTACTATTATAATAATACAACATCACTCACTTTTACTAATTGATTTGACATAAAATTATATTTTATAATACAATATCACACTCTCTTACACAATTGATTTGACATAAAGTTACATCCTATCCTACTTAACATCCCAAAACAAACATATACAATCACTATTTATCAAGATTTCTCCATCCAAAAATTTCCCATCCGAATTTTCTCATCCTACATATTCCCAAAACAAACATGCCCTATTGTTTTGAGATTATGCCGGATAAGGAAAATTCAAGATGGGTAAATCATGATAAATAGTAATTGTTTGTGTTTGTTTTGATATTTTGAGTAGGATATGATGTACTCCCTCCGTCCCACTATAAGTTTCCCACTTTTCTTTTCTGGATATCCCACTTTCTCATTCCATTTTTGTTAAATTATTTTTTCTCTCCCAATCACATTATTTATATTTTATGTATTATTTTATCATACTAATCTCATACTAATCTAGTATTATTTTCTCTGAAAGTAATTTTTTGTCAAATCAATTGTGGAAGAGTGAGTAATGTTGTATTAAAAAATGTAATTTTATATCAAATCAATTGTGTAAGTGTTGCGATGTTGTATTATTGTTATAGTAGGGTATATAAGTATTTTTAGGGATGGATGTAGTTGAAATGGTGAAATTCAGATGTTAAATTTCGTACTAAAACAAGATGAGTAACGTTAAGTCCCACCGAGTGCAAATGTGTGAGCTCCAAAACAAACATGTAACTATAAATGTGATACTTCCTGTGACATTTAAGTGTACCACATTTATAGAAGTTTAAATGGACGAAAGAACAAACTCTCAAAAGCGGTCTGTTTTTTATTTTAGTTGTTAGAGTTAGCCATCAATATCATGAAATCAAAAGAAGCCAAATATTAATTAGTTTGATCATAGTACAACCATCCATTAAAACCCAACCATTTCCTTCCTTGCATGCCCATATCATTCTTCTTCAACAACCCATACTCCAAATCGGAATTTCTTTATTCGCCCGCAACCCACTTCCTTTCTTGATTTATTAACGAATCTTGGAAAAAGAAAGTTACTGCAAACCATTCTACATTCATTGATTTGTTTCTTCATATTCCTGTGACTATGACAGAGGTGCTTCACTCACCTTCTCCCCCCTCTTCCCCTTCAATTTCCCCACCCACGAATAATCCCACATTGCCCGAGCTTACAGGGGGAAATTATGAAGAACAAGTGAGGGATAACGAGAGGAGAAATCAGTTGTCCCTTTTGGCTCTTTTGGTTACTCTTTTTAGAAAGGGGTTTTGGGTGGCTTGCAAATCCGACAGCCGCGGCGGTATGGATATCAGTTGGCCCAGCGATGTGCAGCACCTTAATCACGTCACTTTTGATAGGTTTGATGGCTTCTTAGGATTGCCTGTTGAATTTGAGCCTGAGGTCCCCAGCAGGGCTCCAAGTGCTAGGTATTACTCCTTTTCAATTCAATTTTAGGTTTTACTTCGTCCATCTTTTGTTTGTCTTCTTTTACAAATTGAATGATTGTTGAACTATTTGTGTATTTCTGATGATTGTTGGTGTTTCTGAATGATCTGTTTGGGTTGTCCACCAAATTGAATATAGACACTATTTACTTTCCAGTACTAAGCTAGTTGATGAGCTGGAAGTGGTTTGGCTTTTGAATGATTCTAGCTACCTATTCATGATGTTATGCCTTTATATTTAACTACCCTTAAATTCTAAGAGAGCAGTTCAAAACTGGATGTATGAGTGGTTACAGCTACTTCCTGTGCAGCAGTAAATGAGCCCTGCTGAATTAGGTGTAAAAAATTGATGGAAAGTTATGTTTCATTTAATTACTATAGTTGGATCTAAAAGGTTATCTTCTTAAATTATTTCGTGTGAATAGGTACCGACCTCATTGCATGATTGCTAGTTTAGTTGTGTTGGATTGGATTATTTTGTCTTTTTCCTGTCCAGTAAGCCATTAAATGCCTGTTGACTGTTGTTATGAGTGCCTTTTATGAAAATTTGAATATGCAATGATTATTGGTTTTCTTTTATCCTGATGTGGTTGCATTGCATAACGCTTGGGGTGCTTGCAATTTTTACACAATTAATACTATTCAATGAAAATAACTAATACTCCCTATGTCCCCCTTTAAGCTTTACATTTGGGGTGTCACGAGTTTTAAGGAATATATTATTTTGTGTAAAGTTGTTGGTTAAAAGTGTAAGAAAAGAAAAAATGTGGAGAGAGAAAGTGTAAGAAAAGAAAGAAGGTGGAGAGAGAAAGGAAAAGCATGTGGCAATTGATGTAATTTTGTGTAAAAGTATGCATAGTTGTTATTAAATGTGGGGCCCAACTTGTCAAAAAAGGAAATGTAAAGTTTTAATTTAAGTGATACAACCAAAATGACAAAAAATGTAAAACTTAAAGAGGGACAGAAGGAGTACTATTTAGTGAAAACAACTAATGCTATTTAAAAAAATGCACACTAGTTGCACGGTGAAATTGGTGTATAGAGAAGTATTTGCTGCATAGAGTAATAATTTATCATCTTGTGGAATGGAACTGGAATGTTAATTAGTACTCAAGGGATATTTTTGATTACTTGACTCGACTATTGGCCCTTTCTTAGGAGATGGATCTCAAACCACTTATGAGGCCCAATTCTTCATATAAGATTGTGAATTTTTTCATCCTCCCATTGGTGCTCGTTTGAATCATTGGCTGATTTCACGTTCTATCTATAGTTCTTTCATTATTGTACTCAAAATGGATGCCTTCATGCTTGCAATAAAAGTTATTTATAGATGCTTACTTTTTATTTTATCCTGTCCTTTTAACTGCATTCTACGATGTCTCAAATTCCAGTATTGGTTCACTTAATTATGCTGAACTGGCTTCACATGAGACTCCCTCTCAATCCTAAAACTATAGCACATTCTGGCTGCTTCGTATGAGCCAGCATTTTTCTGTAGCTATGCAGAATCTTCTTGAATTTTCTTCACATATTTTTCTATAATCAACATTACAAAAAATTATATTGGAACACAGTATACTCCTTACTCATTGATTTGGGTATCCATGAACAGTGCCACAGTTTTCGGAGTTTCTACAGAATCAATGCAGCTTTCATATGATCTCCGAGGCAATATCATTCCAACTATCCTCCTGCTCATGCAAAGGCATTTGTATTCTCAAGGTGGCCTTCAGGTATTCTTACCCACATATGCAAAAGAACTCCTGTTTCTTGCTTTCTTAAAGTTTTTTATCTATCCTTTTCACAATGGAAACAAATTTATATGTTCAGGCTGAGGGGATTTTCAGAATAACTGCTGGAAACAGCCAGGAAGAGTTTGTACGGGGCCAATTGAACAGAGGTGTGGTTCCTGGAGGCACTGATGTACACTGTTTGGCAGGCCTGATTAAGGTAACTTATGGCGTGGAATTATTTTTGTTACTCTGATTATTAGTGGATATTAGAGGTGTTTGCTAGAAACCTTATATATGGATAGATCTTTTCGTTTGGCTCTCTGATGTGTATTATGCTTTTTGGGACTTGATTTACGCATGTCCTTCAAAGCTATTTGGATTGTGCAATACAAAGTTTTAGGAGGATAGCTCATTTTGGTTTTGATGATTGCATTCTCTTTCTCTCAATTATTCTACACTTGACTATGGGAAATCTTTAGATTTTTTTTTTTATCGAAAAAGAGTTCTTTATGTCTCAAAATCTCAACAATATTCATTCCTTAAAGTACTTCTTTTGTTCATTGATCAAAATGAACAAGTGTTTGGTTTGGAATTTGATGAATTGAGATGTCTGGAAACACTATTTTGTGTTATTTCTTCAGTCGAATTCGAAGTGGAGTGTCATAGTCTATTTTCGTATTCTTTCTTGATTCAAACAAAATCACAAATAAAATAGATTCATAGGTCTAAAAGAATTAGATTCTGGCAATTAGGTAGCATATCTACAATAATATAATACTCTCCTTCCCGGGATCATTTGCACACTTGCTTTATTCAGACATTCCTCAACAAATTGCACCCTCCAAACTCACAATATCCACAATTTTACACGTGGGGTCATTTTCTTCACTTTATGCATTAATTAAACTCTATTTTTGTAATTTGTGTGCCCATGTTGGTGTGAAATAAACACGGGATGGAGGGGGAGTATCACTTCAAGACATTTACCTGAAGGCAGCAGTTACCTGAAATTTTGGACAGTTAGCAACATGATCATAGTACAACCATCCATTTTTCCTTTTGCCTGTATCTGACTAGTTTATATCGGAGCAGATTTCCAACAATCAATGACTGTGATTGCATTTGAAATAGTTGAGCACAATGAGCTCTGATTTCTGAATGGTTTGAATGAACCCTATAAGTTAAAAAACATAGTGTCTTGAGTGTTCAAATGCATGAGCAAGAAACCAGTTAACCATAGTGTAAAGCTAATATGAATCTCTTTTGCCTTTTGGCACTAATGAACTTTTTTATGTGATTCCTGTAGGCTTGGTTCAGAGAACTCCCCAGAGGGTTACTCGATTCTCTTTCACCCGAGCAGGTGATGCAGTGCCAGTCTGAAGAGGACTGTGATGCACTCGTAGGCCTTCTTCCCCCAACAGAAGCCGCTCTGTTGGATTGGGCCATTAACCTAATGGCTGATGTCGTCCAGCACCAACACTTAAATAAGATGAATGCACGCAACATTGCTATGGTCTTTGCTCCTAATATGACACAAGTTACAATTTCTGCCTCTATCTTTTATTCCTTTCTTGTGTCTTCTGCCTAACTATAATTTTGATAGAAAGTGTGTACTCTGGAAATAAACAATCATTTTTTCAGATTTGACTAAGAGCCCGATTGGCTGAGCTTATAAGCTTCTTAAAAAATCTTATTAGATGTTTAGGAACTTATAAGCTCTCAAAAGGTGTGGGGTAAAAAACGGTTCTTTACACTGCTAATATGGTTTGTTTGACAGATGGCTGATCAATTGATAGCGCTGATGCATGCAGTCCAAGTTATGAACTTCTTAAAGACTCTTATAGAGAAGAGTTTACGTGAAAGAGCAGAGAGTGTTATAGACTCGTCTTGTGTTCCTCCGCATATGGAGCCTTCCGATGACAATGGAAATCAGAGTTGTTGGAGATTGAATCCTGCTGAAGAGGATCCTGTCTCAGACACTGATAACATCACTGATGAGGATTATCCGACACACTCCACTTTTACTGAAGAATCTGATGAAAGCCTTGAGAAAACGAGGGGAAAAACAGAGGGATCGAGGGAGCTTAATGTTAGAAGTGATAGCAAGAAAGGTGCAGATATGAAGATTGATGAGAACAAGAGCAGAGGAACTAGCAACTTGAGCCGTGTAAATTCAATGACCGAATGGTTCGAAGCTTGGCGCTAAACGAACATCACCTGGACCACGTAACTTCTTCCCCTTGTGTATACTTGCAGTTGCTTAATCTTGAGTAGTAGTCTTAGAAAGATAACTTGTTCACTGATTACTAAGACTTGCTTTCATGAATAATAACAAACAAACTGTACCACTTTTGATGAACATCATCTACTGTACAGAACCATTCATTTCCTGTAGACATCATGCATGTGTTTCATCTTCTAATATACATGTATGTTGTGTGTATTCAAGTGTTGACATTATTTTTCTATTTTAAAGACCCTAAATTATTTTTTGTTTTAAAAAACTCATTAATTTTTGTTTCACGAGACCTTTTTTTTACAGTCACTCAACTCAATGAGTGTAATTCACGTGTGTAATAACTAGTTACACTCATTGATGCATTGTCAAAATAGGGCCTTGTGAAACAAAAATTAATACTTCAAGAGTTATTTAAATTTGCAATAAACGTAGATAGTTTAAAGCTTTTAAATGCATAATGCCTACTACGAGTAATATATATTTCAATTTATCCATTAGATAGTTAATTCTGACACGTATTATCTCATTTTTTGTTTATTTTGAATTCTAATTCATGAAAGATTTATATATTATGGATAAGAATAAATTTAGGTAATGTAAATCATTTTCATTGTTTGAAAGAAATTATTACTCCTATCAAGGACGGAGCACGTAGGGCCCAGCGGGGGCAATGGGCCCCCCACCATTTTTTTTTTTTTTTTATATATTTCTTCCGTTTTATAGTTATTTGTATACTTTATTTATTTATTTGAGACGTTCCAAGATTATTTGTACACTCATAATATGTAAATAATCTACAAAATTAATATTTTCACTACATCATTTTATTTTAAAATTGTCACTCATTTTAAACCACATTCTTCCCTACATCTCACTAAATTCTTTTTAACACCTCAATAAATTTCTTTTATACTTCACTAAATCACGAAAATACTCCTCATTTATTTGACCCACTGAGAAAATATATTTTAAATTATACATTTTTCTAATAATGATTAATATCTCAGCGGGATTGCACATTAAATTGTAACATTATTTCACCTACGAGTCGGAATAATCAAAATTAATTTTCTTCGAAACATAACAAAAATCGTTAAATTTAAATTAATGAAATGAGATATTTTAAAGTTTATAATGAATTAGACATAATATTATTTTATTTTTTTAGTAATGTAAATCGGGCCCCCCAATCTAAAATTTCTGGCTCCGTCACTGACTCCTATATAATATGAATCTATTTAAATTATATCAATATTTGTAAAAATATGATTTATTATTAGAATGAATTAATTGTAAAATAAGTTATTGTTTATCTTCCAGTAAAAATCTGAAATATAATTAAATGGTGAATAAATTATCCACCCCATAATGAATAAGATGAATCTACAATATCCCTGATAAATAGTTGATACGAATATTTTGCTCTTCCCAATCCCCGTATATTTCTCTCCCTTCAATTTGAAGAATTAGCACAAACACCATAATCATTATATGAGGGAAGAAGAAGAAGATAATTAAAAAAAGAAAAGAAAAATGGCAGCAGCTTGTGGTGGCTTAGAACACATCTTTGAGAAGCCATTGCCAGCCTGGAAATCTGTTGATCATTCCATTTCTGAAATATTTTCCCCAAAAGAAAATAACTATCTTCTTCAATCATCCCCCTCCCTGTCTTCCTCTTTATCCTCCAATTCCAACGGTGGCCACAAACGACACGACAGCGCTTCGTCCGAATGCATTTCGACGTGCACTGAGGAACTCGCCTCCGACGAGGATGATAACAATGAAACTAAGTACTACAACAATGAAAAGTATAATTGGTGTGAATCAAGAAGATGTTCAAGAAAGAATCTTTGGACTATTCCTCCGCCCATTTCTTCTTTAGGAAGGAATGGGAAACCCTGGGTGTTTTTTAAATCTATTAGGAAAGATGGGAGGTTTATTCTTAAGGAGATTAGGGTCCCAACTCAGGAATTCTTGCATGCATGTCGCAAAAATGGACGTCTCAAAATGCAGTTCATACATTCCGATGATGAAATTTTGGACGACGAAGATGATGATGACGATGAGGAAATGATATAAGCTTGATGGAAATTAAGGAATGTAAAAAGCTAGGTAGGAAAATTTATCAGCTTTAATTTATTGAAGTCTTAATTTGTGGATATATAGATTTTTTCAGGGATGTTGATTTTGTTTTCATCACATATGCAAATTAGGAGAGGGTGAGAAGAAGAAGAAGGCTGTGAATGTTTGCTTAATTTTGTGCTATATATCTGTCGTCTATTGTTTTGTTTTGATCCAACTGGATATATAAAACCATTTTTTCCCTTTTTCTTTTGAATTAATTTTACTATAACATATATATGCACCAAACGAAGTTTCAAGTGGATTTTGGAATGAAATTGCAAGGACAAATTAAATAATATTGTGGAAAGATGTAATCATAGATCCTCTAAAGCATCCTTAGAAACCTAGTTTTTAGGTATAGTCTCATTCACGGGGTTAGAATCAATTAAGCTGGAATCCAATTAAAATTGATCATTTTATATTTCTTCACATATTAATATCCTTGAAACAAAGAATTAGCTTTCAATACGTTTTTTTTTTAAAAAAAAAATCAGTAAATCGCTCATAACATACAAAATCGCTAGCTTTCACTTTAGAGAAGATTTTACCTCTTTTATTTAATTGGCCCATAAAGCACATCTTCATGTTTTGAGAAAAGATTGTGACCAGATGAGTGGATACGCGCGATGCTCTATCCAGATTGAATTCATGAATCAAGACATGTATGTATGTTATAGAAAAATTGAGGCAAAGCTATACGGTGCCGTTTTAGTCCACTGCATATGGTTGGTGCTGGGCCAAATGGCTTGCAGCCTGCAGGGATCCATAGCCCTGTCACCTGTGTACATGTTTGGTTACATTTTTCTTCTTCCTTTTTTTTTTTTGACTGTGTTTTGGAAAAGAAAATATTTTCGAGCTTAAAAATGATTTGTCGTTTTAGTTAAAATTTTCATGTTTCTAACTCCCTAAACTTCCCTATATTTATTTTTAAAACTTTTCCTTTTAGTTGAAAAATATATTTTCTCCGTTTTATATTATCTGTCATTTTTTATCTTAAATTTAATTTTAAAATGTTTATTGCTTTAACTATTTTTTCAACATTTCTTTTTAAATTACCAATATATATTCCTACAATTTCTCAATATACATCTGCCATTCTTCTCTCTTTTACAATAATGGAAGTAAATTGTCATATTCTTTTTCATTTGGTTATTTATTAAAGGGTAAATGCGTAAAAGAAAAAGTCCCATAATTTACACTGCACAAAACATAAACATTCTTAAAAAATAAAGTAATATAGTCCTATTTAAGTGATTATTTTTATAGAGGTACGAGACTACATCTTATGATAAATAAAATGGAGGGAAGGAGTATGAAATTGGGAAAACATAAATTTCTAGTCTAAATTAGTTGTATGAAAATGAAATCATAATTTTTTCATTCCAAGACTTAACAAAGACAGATGAAAGTTTTTTTCATGAATTAACAAAGATATCCAATTTAGATCTATTTTCCTGATCAATAACATCTAGAAAAATAGGATCCACAACGACGTGACTATCCACTTGCACCTCAAACTTATGGTTCCACCACAGTACCTTCGCCGCCCCTTTTATTTTCACCTGCGAATCAAGCACCATTTCCCGCCGCCCCAGGTCCGCCACGAACTGCTTCGCGTGGTGGGCCAGCTCCAGCCCACTCAGCCGCGCCGGCAGCCGGAGCAGCTGGCACGATCGGGGCGGCTGGGACCCGGCCATGACCGGAGCCGACCCGAGGAGCGACCCGGCGTAGTAGATTGTCATCTCGGTTTCGGAGTAGCGGATGGGGACGATGTTGGGGTTGGTGACGTGGACGGTCAGGATGGTCTCGGCGTCGAGGGCCGGCGGGAAATTGAGCTTGAAGGAGGTCAGTTCGATGGAGATGAGGTGGAATGTTGGGTCCCGTGGCTTGGCGGAGATCACTGCCGCCGCGCCGGCCGCCGCGGTAGCTCCGACCATGGCGGACCCCCAGCTGAACTTTTTGTCTTTCCCCATAGAATTTGGGAAGTGGTTGTTGTCAAGATAAGGGAAGGTATTATAATTGTGGGTGGAATTCTCTGGATGGGGATGGGGATGGGGGTAGGGGTAGGTTTGGTATTTTGTAGGTTTTGGTCAGAAGTAGTAGGATATATAGAAGGTAGTGGAGGGTTTTTGTGAGTATTAATTGTACATTATATAGGGGTGAAGAATAGATTGGACGGAATTCTCATTGAAAACGTTTTTTCAAATTTTGGTATATAACTAGCACTTTCCTACCTCCACCGTCCCTTGCCTCTGCTTCTTTCTACTTCCAATATTTCACAATACCATTGCTTGTAGTTTGGACCAACGATGTTCTTACTTTGATCAATTGGTATAGGATTCCACTTAATTTTGATTATAGAGTATGGTGAATTTAATTGAAATTGAAAAAAGTGGATTAAGAAAGTAATTGTGTTTGAATAAAGATTGAAAAGTAAAGTTGAAGGTAGAGAGAGATGATGAGTGTAAAAGAAAAATAGTAATGTAATTGTATAAAAATATGTGTGTAGATATATTATAATATGAGTTAATTAATATTTGAATTTGTGTTTGTATTGAGATAGATTTAATTGGGAATGATCAATCCAAATTCGGATTGGTCAATCCCAAACCAAACGCGGTCTTATTGTTTTATTTTTTTAGGTTGTAGTCAGAGGCATATCTTTTAGATGGTGTTTGTTTCAAATATCAATTCACCTCTATAATACACTTATACACACCTATTTTTATACAATCAAATCACTATTTTTCTTTTCAACCACTCATTATCTTTTCTAATTTTTTTCTCTTTTAGGCGGTGTTTGTTTTGGGATTGACCAATCCGAAATTGGATTGGCCCAATCTCAATCCAATCTCTTTCAATCCATCTCAATTCAAATACAAATCCAAATACCAATCCACCCATTTTTTTTTTTATGGAAGTTAAATACAAATTCAAATATCAATCCACCCATTTTTTTTTTTATGGAAGTTAAATACAAATTCAAATATCAATCCACCCATATAATACACCTACACACCTATTTTTATACGATCAAATCACTACCTCTCTTACTTTTCTTTCACAACACTCATTCTCTCTCATACTTTCTTCTCTCTCTTACTTTTATTTCACTACTAACAATGATAAAATATTACCATAAAAAAAAAAAAAAACAATAATAAAATATTATAACATCACTCCTCATGTGACATAAAATTAAATCTACCCCTACTTTTCAATCATTAACCAAACACAACTTATACACAATTTACTATTCATGGATTACACAAATCTCAATCCAATCCACCACAATCCAAATCCAATCCAAATCAATCACAAACCAAACACCACCTTACTTTTCTTTAACACGTTAAAATATTATTATTTTTTTGAAGGAGGTTTTACAAAGATCAAATCATAAAAATACAACTTCAAGCTTCAAATCTTGATCTTCGACGGTATCGCTGTCCCCTCCAATCATGTGAAGAGAAAAAACGAGTGTTCCCTTTGTCTTGATAATAGCCCAGGTCTCAAACCTTTAACTGAGTCAACCCCACACTAAGGTGTCTTCAAATCAAGGATAAGAAACACCAAAATTAGACAAAGTTTCACCAAGTACCGAACCCCAAAGAAAGTTTCAAGGACTCAGGAACCGATCCAAAAGAGTCCAACCACATGAGAGAGTCCAACAATCATCGCAACCATAGCAATAGAGTCCCAAAGAGGAAACGAAAACAACTAGCAGAAACTAAAGTCTATACTAGAAAACAATAAGCTACCTATAAAAAACAGTAAATGGGATCAACGAAAAATACCTGAACGGTCACCGTAGCTCCGTTAGGGATAATTATACGTTGATCCCAACAAAAAACGAAGTAAAACTACATAAAAAAGGGAGAACAGAGACGACCGGAGCGACGACGGCGGAGCGACGGCGGCAACGACTTCCGGTCTGGAACAAAGCAGATCTGTGGATCTGCTACCGAATCTTGCAAAAAAAGCCAAAGAAAGAAGAAGTCGGAGCAAAGTCTGACGGCGGCGGCGGAGGCGGAACTACTGAAAACGGCGACGCAGGCGTCAAAGATAAGAATCTACACCGGAGACAGAACGAGACAACTACGGAGACAGATCGACGACGCCGGCAAGACGGCAAGGGCGGAGGGCCGTCGGTAGAGAAGGGGAGGAGTAACTCTCTAGAGAGAGAAACTCACCCTTCTCTCTAAAAGCCGTCAACACGCTAAAATATTATAACATCACTCTTGATGTGACATAAAGTTAAATCTACCCCTACCTTTCAATTATTAACCAAACACAACTTACACACAATTACTATTTATGGATTACCCAAATCTCAATCCAATCCACCACAATCCCAAACCAAACACCACCTTAACAATTTTGGAGGTACAACTATTTTTTTTCGTGGGTAAAATAAGGGTGTGTTCGTAAACAATTGTAGTTGATTTAAAGTGATTAAAGTTGATTTTTGTAGTAAAATTGAAAGTAGATAGTGTTTTAAAAATAAGCACTTCTAATCAATTTTTTAAATGTTGTGGTGTATGTCATTCAAATCAGTTTTTTTTTATAATTTTACAAAAAACACCCTTATTACATTTGAATAAATAATGGGTAAAAATAAAATATTATTTAAATTGTGAGGGCAAAATTGTAAAATTAGTGAGTGTAATGATTAGAAGCATTTAGAAGTTGTTAGAAGTATGGGGAGGGGTGCTTGACTAAAAATGCTTTTAAGTAATTAATTTAATCACTTACCTGTGTTTACAAACACTTCAAAAGTGATTCTATTTATAAAAAAAAGTGTTTTTAAGCACATAGTTTTGTTTGCAAACACCCACTAAATCATGTCTTTAAAAAATCTCAATAATTAAACCCATATCCCATTTCCAAACGTAATATCTTCCATAATCTAAAATTTTAAATCTTGAATCCGCCACTGATTTTAGTTTAGGGTTTAGACTTCTTATTTTAGTTTGATTTAACTCTTTTAATTTTTTAATTTGTTGCAACTTTTTTTTGGTGTTTTTATTTTTATGTCTCCCAACACCTTCTTCTGGTGAGACTTTCTACTTCTAGTGCGGTTTCTTTCGTTCATAAGATTTTCTACTTTTAGTGCAGTTTTCTTCCCTCCATGAGACTTGTTTTCCTCGATTTCTACTCATGCTTGATAATACTCGGATTCTTGGTGAATTTTTTACTTTCATCCCATTTCGATTTTTTTTTTGGAATGAAAATACTTTAGTGTGGGGTGTTAGTCTCGTATTGAGAATGAAGTCATGATTTGCACGTGTGACAAAAGTGCACCGGTCTCCCCACTTTTCTCAAGATTGGAATGAAGTAACATTTCTGATTCAATCCGACATGGAACGAAAATCTTGCGTTTCTTTACCTATTGATTCCGTTTACTAATCTTGTACCCGTTAAAATAAAAATTACAGTAAAAACTAAGAATTTTCCTGTATACAATGAAGTTACAACTATTTAAGTATTAATAACGTACTCGTGTATATTTAATCTTTGACGGTAAAATAAAAATAAAAAATAGACATAGGTATCACGAATACCACATAGACAAGCAAAATTCAATAGAAGAATGAAGAGGGCCTCATTAAATCAACATATTGCAATACGAGAAATAATTGATGTTGGTATAGCTCAATGCAATGTTGTCCAGACAATGTTAGAACAACTCCAGTAATAGCTCAATGTAATGCTACAAAACCACCTCTTTGGGTGAATTTATTAAGCAAAAAAAGAAAAATATATGATAGCTAATGAAAAAAATACAGATACAGATATATTAAACAAAGGGACTTATGAAACTCAAAGTTACATCAAAGTTTAAAGAAAGAAACAACACAAGTGCTAAAAATGAAAGACTTGGGGAGTTAATAACTCCCCTCTCTCCTCCACCTCACCATTCTTACATAAATAACTCAACTCTACTAACTTCCACGACCCATTCAAAAGTTATAACTCACTTTTAAGGACCCACCATTCAATCAGATTTTTTTTAATTCTTTATTTTTCATTTTATATTTTAAAATTATGTAAAAAAATTAATATGTAAATATATTAAATTTTAATATATGTAAAAAAAATTAATATATGAATATTAGAGATGTCTATCGGCCCTAGCCCTATAGGGCCAGCCCTACAGGGCTACGGGCTAAATGGGTTAGGATCTTAACCGGTTCATATTTAACGGGCCTACAATTGTTGGGACCTAACCCTAACCCTAACGGGCCACGGGCTAAACGGGTCACTAACGGGCTACAATAATTTTTTTTTCTTTTAAAATTAAATGTCTCAATTGGCACGTCCAACAAGCAAATAAAATAGAAAAATATATAATTAGTTAATGATCAATAAATGAGAAAAAAAAAAGTATAATTTAAACACAATTTTAGAACTCATTGGTCCTTAATATGACCAAATATGGTTATTGGTCAAATGACCCAAAATTTGTTCTTAGGTTATTTATTAAAAAAAGGTAACAACTCGGGCTAGCGGGCTGGCCCGTTTTAGTCCACGGGCTAACCGATCCGGGTCAAAAAAGCCCGGTTTTAAACGGGCCTATAATTCATGAACCCTAACCCTGTATTTTTCAGGGTTAAACGTCCCAGCCCGATTAGTCCGGCCCGGATAAACATCTCTAATGAATATATTAAAATTATTTAGTTGATTGTTTTAAGTTATCAATTAATATATTTTATAAATTGAAATAAATACTTAATATTAACTCATTTCGTTAACTAATAAAGATTATTATTTACGGCCGACTTGGTGAAAATAAAGTACTCCCTCCGTCCGCCTATAATTTTCCCATTTTATCATTTTGGTCCGTCCGCCTATAAAAGCTTCCCATACTTTTTTTGGTAAGTACCTTTTCTTACACTTCATTTTATATCTTGTTTTTTCTCTCTATTCCTCTCCTCTCTCAATCACATCACTTGTACTATATCTATTATGTGAAGCTTATAAGCGGACGGAGGGAGTACAACATATTCAACATTTAAAAAAATAATTCAGCTAAATTAATTAAAATGACTTTTGTAGGAATTGAAATGAAAGATGAATGAAAGATAAAATTTTAAAAAAAGACTGTTGAATGAAGATGAAATTAAAAAAAAAATCAACCCAACTGTATTAGTTTTAATTATTTGTAGTGTATTTATTTTATTTTTCAAATCTATATAAACATAAAAGTTTGAAAAATGCAATATAAATAAAAAAAAAAAAAGTAGGCCAAGCCCACTTTTGACAATAAAAGCTAACCAATTTCAGGAGCGAGAAATTTTTTTGAGTTATAACTCAATCCCACAGTGGTTATATTAAAGTTTTTTTAGTTCATTAAGTTGGCCTCTTTTTTATTTTGGTTTAGACGTTTTGCACTTTTTGATTTCAGTCCTTTATATTTGTATAAAATTTGAAATTGGTCCGTCGATCTGCCATAGTAGTTAAACTAACAGGTCAATGCTCATGTGGCATGCAATTTAAGTTTTATTTTATTTTATTTTATTTATTTAGGTGTCATATTTTTGTATGTTAAGTTTGACATTTCTACTTATGTGGATATTTGAAAATAAAACAATAGTAATAACAATAATTTTTTTGTAAATAATTATATTATAAGAAATTAAAATTTTATATTTAATATATATTTAAAATATAATGTCAAAAAGATTTATAATTACAAAATAAATATTATAAAATTATTTAGTTATTTTAAAATATAAAAAATCTCTATTAAAACTATAAAATAAAATAAAAACTTATTAAACCCTTACTTATTTCAATTTAATCTTCTTAATATATTTACAAATAACATAAAATATATATAAAAACTATTTCCATAAATTGAATTTTAATTTAATTTAATCTTCTTATATATATTTACAAATAACATTAAAAATATATAAGAATTATACTCCGTATATTACATTTTAAATTTTTTTATTTTAATATAATAAAATATTTAAATTGTTTATCTTACTTTTATTTATATTTTTAAATCAAATGAGACCACAACCCTATTTACCCGGTAAAAAAAACTACAAGCCAAATTAACCCTAAGTAATATCCGTCCCATACTTGAAGGCACATTTTATCATTTTGGACGTCTCATACTTGAAGGTACATTACCTAAAATATAGCAAAAACACTTTTAAACAATCTCCTTAAAACATCACAATATTACAACAAATGCCACTAATTTATTACACTAAAAAGTAATTTTATTACTACTATTTATAAAGTTGAAAAGTCTTTACTACCCCCACTTTATCTTACACAATACTAATAAACAATTTATTCATTAAAACTCGTGTCCAATTCATTTGTGCCTTCAAGTATGAGACGGAGGGAGTAGTATAATTAATAAATGAAATTAAAGATCATCTTTTTGCTAAGATTTTATATTTAATTCTTATGTTTTTTTTTTGTTATTTGTGAATATATTAAAAAAATTAAATTGAATTAAAACTTTAATTTATGAAGATAATTTTAAATAAATAAATATTCCAGTAAATACGAAGTTTTAATAATATTTTTTTGAATTTATATAAAATATTAAAATATAAGTAAGGTTTTAATAGAAATTTTTTGGCAGTTTTAATAAGATATAGGGAATTTTATTATTTTAAAGATAATATTTTTAATTTATTTAATTATGTTAAAATAACTTAATAATTTGATAAAATTTATTTTGTACTTTTTTTTTTTTGTTTGATATCAAAACTTTAGATATATTTTAAATTAATAATATAATTCTTTATTATAATTTATAGATTATTATTATTTTTCTGGTAGTAGTTTTTTTTTAGTTAATTAAAACTACAAAAAGTAGAAAAATATTATTATTAGTATTATTTATTATTTTATTTCCAAATATCCACATAATTAGAAATGTCAAACTTAACATACAAATACATACATCTAGGTAAAGAAAATTTAAATTGAATGCCACATTAGCATTGACCTGTTAGTTTACCTGCTATTGTAGGTCGACGGATCAATTTCAAAATTTATACAAACATAAAGGATCGAAATCAAAAAGTGCAAAACGTCTGGACCAAAATCAAAAGGAGGCCAACTTAATGTACTAAAAAAAACTTTAATCCCTAATTCTTTACTTTGAGTTATAACTTTCCACTAACTCACCAATGTGGACACTCTAATACCCACAAACACACTCCTTGTGCATATTTTAATTAAACACAAAACATTTTAAGCATTTAATAAAATAAATGAGAATTTTATGCGAAAGTATCATCTTTATCACAGCAAGTGTGCTTGTTTTTAACATCTAAAAATAAAATTCAAATTATTTTTAGAAAGTTATTTTATTGACTTTGAATATTTGAGTTTTTTTTTTCGAGCCAATTTTGAATATTTGAGTTGAATTCAATTTATTTAGATTATTTAATTTTTGTTGAATTTTAATATCATTTTATAACTTTTAGCAGTATATAATAAAAAGTTATATAATTAATTAAATAATAGTGAGACACACGTATATTAATGAAATAAATTACTAGAATAAATTAATAGACAATTTAGTAGATGAACACAATATGTTTACTTAAAAGTTTCTTTTTTCAATTTGCCTCATGTTAAAATTTACAGGAGTAATATTTAACGATAATTTTATATTTAGTAATTGTATACCTGCTATTGTCAAAAATAAAATAAAATTGTATACCTGCTCATATATATAGTTTTATGAAAATACGAGTAATTTTTATTCGAAAAAATCGGAACAGCTTTAGCGAGTGAAATTCGGAACAAAAAAAATATTTTTTGGAAAATAAATAATAAATATATGGAAAACTGGAGAAGTGGGGGGAGTTGAAGTGAAGAACAAGGAATTTTCAATCGGAACCGCTTTTCCCAGCAGCATACACACACCCTCTCTATTTCATTCTCTGCTAAACTCAATCCAGCTGCAAAACCCAATCTTAAATCTCTCCTAGGGTTTTTGATTAGATTCACACGGATTTGTTTTCTGTCCATCTCGGGCTTCAATGAAACCAATAACGCTTCCGGAGCCTCCCGGGACCCCCAAATCGATGGGTAGAGTGCCTGACATATTCGAAGCTGGGCTTTACGGCGTCATCCGTCGCGCCATCATTATTGGAAACGGTTTTCCGGCGTCGGAAAACCAGAGTGTCGGATTGGTTCGAGCGCTTGGTTTATCTGAAAAACAAACACTTTATGTAAGTTACTATTTCCCTTTCTGGAGTTCTTTCTTTGATAGCCAGTAATTAGCTCTATTAAAGTAAGCTTTTCCAGTTGAATTTTATGATTGATTGTCAGCGTGATGCGGTTTTGAGGGTAAAGCAAAAGGAATTTTGAGTCGTGGGATGGGTCAGGCTCTGTTCTTTGTTGATGCCTATGCATAAAATAAATTGATTGAACAATTTTTTTTCCCTGGGCTTCTGATTGTATTTGTGACGATGTTTAGTCACAATTTTGTAATTCCAACATTGCTAGAGGATTGCATGTTGTCCTTTTTCTTGGAGATTCTGCTGGATCTATTTGAGGGTGTGTTATTTTGTTCATTTTATTTCTGAGCAATTAGTGATTGATTGTGTCACTTCTGCCTTTATGTGTATGCTGTTAGCGGGTGACGAGACCCACAGGAGGAGTTAATGAGTGGCTTCACTGGCTTCCAGTTTCTTTACATAAGAAATTGTACTATATCATTAGCCAGATATGTCGAGTTTTGATTGCTAGAAGTGGGAGGACACAACGATTTTTGCCGAGGGAGAATGGAGTTTCTGTAGGCTTGTCATCAGTGTTGGAGGCTGATGTTAGAAGTATTGTCAGAATGGCTAAAGAGACTTCTGATAAGTAAGTTCTTCCTCTCTCTTACTCGTATGTTCAAATAGATGTAGAATAACTCTCTTACGATAGATTCTTGGGTTGCTTTTTCTTTTTGCATGAAGTTGAGTAGTCCTTTGATAAAAATTAAATACTAGGGTTTATGATACTGCTTCTTTGAAGGATGAGGACAATGGATTAGTTATATGCCTTCTGTTCATACTAATTACTTTGAAAATAAGCAATTGGACAGATAGTCTTTCCATACTCCACAGAGTGGTTTAACTGATGTATGATTGATCAGATTTTCAACTTGTTAGTTGAAGATCTAAATTTAGAATATTTTCTTGCTTACATCTTTAGAATTTGTCCAAGTAAATCTAGATTCTAGGCAGATGTGCTCATGTGCAATTTTTTTTTTGCCCTTCCCCATGAACAAAGATGACAGCTCTCATGAGGTCTTTCTTTTGTTTTAGATACATTCCGGAGACTATTGTTCATAATTGATACACGCCTAGTTAATATTTGCGACATGTTGAAATCTGTGCAATTTAGATTATCCGTAAATATGTGTTTGAAAACACATTAGGAAGGCTTATTCTTCTCGTTTACATATTATGTACAAAGTATTTTGAAATAGAAAAGGTCTTCAGTAAAAACAAATCACTGCAGATTACTCATTGGCAGAGGCTCTGATGGATGGTGAGGGAAGTTTGTATAGATAAATAAATGGAGTAACCCTCCATAGAGTAGAAACACATGATTTGATGTTTACTCAAGATGAAAATGCAATTTTGCTTTATCTGCTGAAATTAAGTGAATGCTTTCGTTCTCTATTAATCCCCGGTCTGAAAATCATATTTTAAAAGATAAATTTATTTATTGAAATTTCGATGATGTCCTTATGACAAAAATGCTTTAGATTCGAAGGTGATTAAATGAGTTAAACTAATAACTAAACAAAGTGGCATAAGTGAGAATTGATGATTTATAAAAGGTTTTTCCTTTATTTACTTGACCAAAAATAAAAAGTTGTGCCTTGGAGAGGCATGACTTTTTTGTGATAGAGAGAGTACATTACTTCAGATATTTATAATTAAATAGATATATGTACACAGTGACGGAGCCAGAAATTTTAGATTGGGGGGCCCAATTTACATTACTATAAAGACAAAATAATATTATATTTAATTCATTATAAATTTTGATTGTTCCGACTCATAATAGGTGAAACGGTGTTAAAATTATTAGACAAATGTATAACTTAAAATATATTCCCTCCATCCCGTAATGACTTGAATACGTTGATAAGTTCACTTTTTAAGAAATGTGAATTTAGGGAGGTGTATTTTTGGTGATTTAGTGAGGTATAAAAGAAATTTAATGAGGTGTTAAAAAAAATTAGTGAAATGTAGGGAAGAATGTAGATTAAAATGAGTGACAATTTTAAAAATAAAATGATGTAGTGAGAATATTAATTTTGTAGATTATTTACATATTATGAGTGTACAAATAATTTTGAAACGTCTCAAATAAAAAAAAAAGTATACAAATAATTATAAAACAGAAGAAATATACATAATAAAAAAAAAATTGGTGGGGGGCCCAATGCCCCCGCTGGGCCCTATGTGGCTCCGTCCTTGTATGTACATGCACGAGTATGCAATTGATTGCAAAAAAATGTGTTTCTTTTGGTTCAGAAGATTTCTCTAGACCATTTGGGTTATATAGAATAATTAATTTTGGCATATATTGTTTCCTTAATGATTAAATTTTTCATTACTTTTGTGGGTAGTATATAAAGAGTTCTGTTAATTATTTATAACTTGATCATTTTTATGCATGAGAAGTAACATATTTTACTCATCTACGGTTTTCAGGGATGGCCCACTACTTGTGGTTGCATCTGGCAGAGATACAATTTCAATTGCAAGCTCTATAAAAAGATTGGCGTCTGAAAATGTGTTTGTTGTCCAGGTTTGATGCTGTCTGTTTACTTAAGGGTTAATATTTGATTCAACACTGTATATTAATTAGATAGATTTTGGTTATGTAACACCTTCTGATTTCTGTTTTTAGCTTTAATCTAGTAAGAGGTCTGTCGTGGTCATCATATAAATTCTAAAATTTCTAAAATTTTCTACCACCGTTTAAACACTTGAGTTGACTTTCTATATATGGTCATCATATAATTTCTAAAATCAAATATTACAGATATATTTCTTGTGATATTTTTACGATAGTGCACTTTCAGATTAAGAAAAAAACAATGTTTTGTGCAAGGCTAGTTATTGACAGTTAATTCGTTATAACTTATAGGTGCATTCATTTCCCTTTGCTTAATAGTTGTAGGTGTTAATATATTTTCTCGTTTTGGAAGTATACTAAAGCAGATGTGCATGTTCATAAACAAATTGCACCAATGCATATTTTGCTGCAGATTTGTGCTCTTTAGCAGTGTTCTCATTTGTCCTTTTGGGGAAGATATAGGCTTGTCAAAATTGCTTCATCATATCTTCTTTATTTTATGTTAATATGATTTATTATGTTATTTTGTTTTTCCTTTTCAGATTCAGCATCCAAGGTCCCATTTGGAAAGGTTTGATATGGTGATAACCCCACAGCATGATTACTATCCGTTGACCCCTCATGCAAGGGAGCAGGTTCCTCGCATTCTCAGGAAATGGGTAACACCATATGAACCTCCTGGCAAACATGTTGTATGTATCTTCACCTTATACGTTTATCTACTTAACCTATTCCACTAAGCAGTGACGGAGCCAAAAAATATTCTCAGGGGCCCCAAAGAATAAATAGTTATCGATTTCATCTCATATTAATATTGTTGAAACTCGTAATTAGTAATAAAATTTGACCAAATTGGCTTTCAATACGTTTTAATATAAATCTTGATCATTCTGCTCATAACATACAAAATACTCCAGTATTGAGATTATCTAAATTTGAGCATCTTTCGTTTTTATGTTTATTTTATAATTTTATTTATAGCATAATAGTTACATTACTAATAATTAAAAATACACCGATTAATTACTAAATAAGAAAGCTTATTTAGTAATTTTATCAGTGCCCCCCTGGCATCCCCTGGCTCTGTCCCTGCCTCGGAGATTAGTCGTAGCTAACTTCTGGCGGCGTATAATGGTTGCTTCTTGCTGTATTTTGCAGGTCCTAACTGTAGGAGCACTTCATCAAGTAGATTCTGCTGTACTTCGTAGTGCAGCTAATGCCTGGCATGATGAGTTTGCGCCTTTGCCAAAGCCTTTGCTCGTAGTCAACATTGGTGGGCCATCAAGTAATTACTCTTCCTTTATCCTGGTGATGCAGCCTTTTCATTTTTGTTGAATATACCACAACATTAATTTCTTATTCAATTTTTTATTTAAAATTTAGCTGCCAAAATTGCTATCATACTGCTTCACTAATTTATAGGTTATATCATTAAAATATGTAAGTAATAGGCACCCCATTTTCCTTTATTTTGACTTGATTTAATCATTTGATCAACTGAAGCCGTATTTAAATGACAAATCAATTAAATCGTAGGAGATTACTTTGTATTGTAAATGATGACAGTTAACATAAGGTGATTGTTGTTAGGAATGGAATACAAGACTAATTGAAAATATTGAGTGAAAACCAATAAAATGTGAAGTAATGTGTGTCATTTGAAGTCTATATTTCTGTTTACCCATGAACTTTTGGGCAACGGAGTAAAGAGAGAGTTCATGTAATGGATTATGTTTGACTTGAAAAATCCTAAGAAAGAAAACAAACAAGATTTTTGAGCAAAATTTGATATTACATGATTGCTACATATTTGCTGTTACTTGGTTATGGATTATTTGTTTACCTTATCCTTTGCCCAAGAGTGAAGTGAAAAGGGTGGCGGTTCCTTTCATCTCTATTGATATTTGTATAATTTTCTAATCTTTACTTGAATTTTACCTGTTTCTTGGATTTTAAGAAAGAGTTTCAGGTCATATATCCACTATACCAAGGGAACTTCCACTGTTTACCAATATCCATATATCTCCTGCTGCTGTTTCATACATCTGCGTGTGTCATACAATGCGTCAATGTGTCTTTTTGTGTGTTGGAAAAATTCACTTGTGTATTTGGATTTTATGTCGAACCATACTTTTCTTTCACCTGCTTTTTTGTGAATATGAAATTATTGCTGTTGATATTGTTTATCATTCTGTTCCCTCTTTCCTCAAGCTATTTCTAGGACTTTATTCTGCAATTTAAATTTTAGTCAATCTGGTAACATCTTTTAGATGACTGTTCATTTGCTTGGGTTTCCATTTATTGATAGGGTACTGCAGATATAGCACAGACCTCGCTGAACAGCTGGTCTCATCTCTGCACAATGTTCTCACAAGCTGTGGAAGTGTGAGGATATCTTTCTCAAGGAGGACACCCCAAAAGGTGAGAATGAATCCAATTTGAAGTTTCAATCTTACCATTGAAAGTGATGACTTTACTTGGGGGTGTAAATGAGCCAAGTTGAGTCGAGTAATGTCAAGCTCGAACTCAACTCAATTTAAAACTCGAAATACTCAGGCTCGACTCGGCTCAATAACTTACATAACATTAATTAGCAATTTTTATTTTATTTTAATTAGGGTACATCTGTAAATAATTAGAATATTATGGATACAATAGTAAAATTGTTTGAGCTCAATTAGGCTCGCGAGTCTGATGAGCCTAGTATTACTGAGTCGAACTTGAGTAGTTCGAGCTCGAGTCGAAGAAATTCAAGGTGATTTTGAACTTTTTCCGAGTTGAGCACAAGTAGCTCGTGAGCCTTCTCGACTCACTTACACCCCTAACTTTAGTTGTTTTTCTTATCTCTACGACTATGTTTTTTGGTTGACGAGCTTTTCATTAACAGGTTTCTAGGTTTATCATCAAAGAACTCGGAACTCATCCCAAAATATATATATGGAATGGTGAAGGTACTTCATTCATACTCATTGAACATGATGAATGGTTAATTAGATCTTGAGACTAAACTAATGAATTCATTATCATTACCAGAACCTAATCCACATTTGGGACATCTTGCTTGGGCTGACTCGTTTGTTGTCACTGCTGATTCAGTTAGTATGTTGAGTGAGGCTTGCAGCACAGGGTAATACTTGATTGTTTTGAAGGCATATGTTGTTGTATGTTTAACTGACTTTTGGTGATTACAGGAAGCCCGTTTATGTAATCGGAGCAGAACGTTGTACGTGGAAGTTGGTGGAGTTTCATAAGAAGCTAAGTGAAAGAGGCCTGGTTAGACCATTTACTGGTCTTGAGGATGTAAGTTTGTTTATAGGCTATATGGGGAAGTCAATTTTTTTGTGAAAATTGAGTTTGCCCACCAGATTATTAATTTTTCTTCCAATTGACTTTTTGTAATTTCAGATGTCGGAAAGCTGGAGCTACCCTCCATTAAATGATACAGCCGAGGCAGCAAGTCAGGTGCATAAAGCGCTTGCTGAGCGTGGATGGAGATTACGACCATAGGATCATTTTCATGACATTAATTATCTCGATACATATGTGTCTTCATTGGTTTGCGTATGTTCCTTTTGAAATCTTTGGCGTTAAATAGAGAAACAACCACAGCATGTATACTTATACTTGTTTAGCTTCATTTCTATTACAATTCTTTACATCCGTTGGGGGCATACTTGCCAAATAAATGTCATCTTTGATGGCGCGGCTTGTAAATTTTGAGGAGGTGGGATAGAATTGGATATTCCAATTAATTTTGTGTTTATATGATGATGTGTTGTAGTTGGCGTATTTTCTTGCAATATTGTTTTGAATGAAACTTAACTTGCCAATTATGGCATATGCTAATTTGAACTCTGGAGTATCCAATGTTTAGCAATGTCCTCTGTTGAAATTGGCTTCTTATTGTTATATATTCTCTCCTCTCCTAGTTTGAACTCTGGAGTATCCAATAGCATTGGGGTTAACGTTGTAGTAGTCATTTCACAATCTATAATTACATTTTAGAATGAAAAATTTGTCTGGAATACTATTCAGTATTCAATTAGTGCGGGGTGTTGGAATGTGTCCAATTCATGATACTCCTTCCCTCCAGTTTTTTTTTTCCATAAAGAATATGTTTATTCTATTTAATTAGTTAACTTTTAAATATCTTTTTTACTTTATTAACAAAATAATATTTACTCTCATTTATCTACTTTATAATTAAAATATGAATTATTTTTAAAACATGTGTTAGAAAAAAAAGTAAACATACATTTAGCGAAAATTTAGTAATATCTCACGAGTCGGTTTGAAATTTAAACTCATATTGCGAATATGGGTTGATATTATAAATGATAATTGACAATAATATTGCTTACTTATAACCATATAGTGGGTTTGTTTAAGGATGCAAGTCTATGAATCAAATTAAAGAAGTTAATGTGATTACGTGAGCTTGTGCATCTTATTTAGTGGAAAGCGAATTACAACTAATTCATATCAACAAATCAATTAAGTAGTGCAAAGGTACGTTTGATGATCATGAAAATAAGAAATATTTGGTGAAACTGAAGGTGGAGCAAGTTTGCAACAACTCCACTCTCCCTCCCATTATCAACCCAAATTCATCTACTATATATTTGTCACCCCACAATGAGTGTTTTCTCATCATTAACTCATACAACACACTTAATTCCCTGCATTCTCCAAACACAACAAAGATGAACTCTACAAAGAGCACCGGTGAAGCAGCAACTATCAACATTCCCGAGTCCAACTCTACCAAGCACAAAGCGGCCGCCTTCACTGCCACCACAAAGGCGATTCCACACCCACAACGGGGATTGAAGAGAGGAGTCGCCATCTTCGACTTCATTCTCAGGATTTGCGCCCTGGTTGCTGCCTTAGCTGCCACCGCCACCATGGCAACCACTGATCAAACGCTTCCTTTCTTCACACAGTTCTTCCAGTTCCAAGCTAGCTACGATGACCTCCCCACTCTCACGTAATCATCTTTACTCCACTTGTCATGACTAAATTAAAAAGATTTAAAAAAATGGACCAAAATTAAACTGTAGTCAAGTTATGTGACTAAGTCTTTTAAAATTGTTGTGTGATTATGAAATATGTTTGGGATGCAGATTTTTTGTGGTGGCGAATGCTATAGCTAGTGGGTACTTGTTTTTGTCATTGCCTTTCTCCATCGTTGCCATTGTCCGTCCACATCTCGCCGGAGTAAAGCTTCTCCTCCTCATCTTCGACGTTGTAAGACATTTTTTAATTCTCACTCGAGTTTTTTTCTGTTCAATTTAGTATTCATATTTGTTATTTTGTCTCGTTAACTTGTAAATGTCCAAATTTGACCCAAATGAATATTGAGACAATTTTTTTAACATTGAAAATGTGATTTTCTCTTTATACCAAAATTCAAGCGTTAACAAATTATGGTGCAGGTACTGTTGGCTTTGACGATAGGGGCGGCGGCGGCAGCAACAGCAATCGTGTACTTGGCCCACAACGGGAATTCGAACACGAATTGGTTCGCGATTTGCCAGCAGTTCGACGACTTCTGCCAGCGTGTCAGCGGCGCCGTGGTGGGGTCTTTCATAGCGGCAGTTATCCTCGCTTTCTTGGTTGTGCTCTCTGCTGTGGCTCTTCGCAAGCACTGATCGATAATATTATTCTCTCTTTTCCAAATTACTACTCCACTATTGCTTTCTTCTACTCTTTTCTTAGCTGGTTTGAGCTTCTCATTTGGTGTAAAGTTGATTGATATGAATATATGATGATCTATTTCCTCTGTTTTATTTATGCTAATTAATACGGAGTACTATATGTTGTACCAAACAATTCAAACTAAATTTATCAACATTTTCATGGATAAAAACTTTGGGATTATATCGTGTGATTGTACGTGGAGATGGATGTTAAATGCCATGAAGTCGACAAAACCAAATGGAGGAGATCCAGACTATTTTTATTAGTTGAATATTATTATAAGCACATAATCTTGAGTGTTCCCAATGTTGAGTGTTCTTACACAAAATATAGTCTCAAACATTTTATAAAACTCATTACTCCCTCCTATTCAAAATATATGTCTCATGCACACATATTAAGAAAATAATTGACTTCTCATTTTACCCTTAATCAATACTTGTAATTTTCATTAAAAAAATACATGAATGTAAATGTTTATTGATTTTAAGGGTAAATTTGGAATAAATGCAATTAATGTGCATTGAAAAGTGCAAAACGACTTATATTTTGCAAAGAAAACGAAAGGTCAAAACGACTTATATTAAGAATAGGAGGGAGTACTTTATTATTTTCACCACACGGTTCAAATTGTCATTCAACTTTAACAATTACTTTATTTACAATGAATTTCACAATACTCTTATTTTATCTATTTTGAGTTTTTCTAAACCCCTTGCTGATAACAGGAACCCAATTAAAAATTGATACATCGTTTTTCTTTGCTATTGTGCGATTAGTTTCGCAATTGATTGAAATAATTAATTACCTAAATAATATATATAATTACCTAAATACCCTTATCAACGAGACTTTTAGGTTAAAATTACTTTTTTGAACTAAACGTCACCTAAACTTAAACGTTGGGACAAGCTAATTAATAATCCCTACAATATATATAGAAAAATACGAAAAACGGGGTTTTCAAAAAAAAAAAAAAAAAAAAACAGTTAATGAAGACGCGCGCGCGCGCGCTCACATATGTAGAATGAGCTTCAATTCAAATACAGTTATGAACAACAGAGATAGAAGCTGCTCATCAGTTCGCCGAGACCATATTTGAAGGATGAAATAGAGAGAAGCTATGGCGCGGAAGAGGAAATTGATACCAATTCTAGATAAAAAGAGCACCGAGTCACTGAATTTAGCTGTGCTACAGAGAATCGATCCCTTCGTTGAAGAAATTCTTCTAACCGTTTCTCACGTCTCCTTCTACGATCTTAACATCCACACAAGTGAATGGGTATGTTATCACACACATATGTGTGCTTGAGTCTGTTGTGTCTCTGTCTATGTTTATAATGTATTGATTCGATTTGATTTGTTTTTTTAAGAGATAAATTACGGTGATGACTTTTTGTTGATAGAGCCGGAAGAACGTGGAAGGCACTTTTTTCGCCGTGAGAAGGTGAGATTTGAATTTTGTAGTTTGGATTGGAAAGTTTCGATTAAATTAGGCGCATCGCGGTTTGCTGTTTCAGGAATGCTGAACCGCGGTTTCAGTTTATAGTAATGAATCGTCTGAATGATGGTTAGTCCCTTAGTTTCTTTAGTTTGGAGAAAAAATTGATGTGATGTTCATAATGACTTGGCCATATTTTTTACTTCATTTGAGCGAAATTAGAAATAATAAAATATAGGTTTACTGATATTGATATCTTGCACTGTATCAGATAATTTATGTGCCTTATTTTGAACTACAAATTAGTATGGGAGAGTTTGGAAGCTACTTAAACCATCATGACCACAGCAATAAACAGCTGCTATATTGTAAAACAACAATAAGAACCTATTTGATGGAAAAAGCGTGAAGTCTTTATCATTTGTTTTAGTGGCATTTTCCGGGAGTTTGTCATTGCTAAGATCCTCTATTTCAAATGGACCATCCGTAATTTATATCTGTATTTGAAGGTCTTGCATATATTTATTTCTAAGGCCTGATTGTTGCTCTAAGCAGATAATCTGGGGAATTTTTAGGTATGATGTGCAGGCTCCTTATATTTTGTACCAAACTGCTCAAGAGGTTTGTGGAATGTGGTTCTATGCTGTGCACGAATGTGAAGAGGTTGCAAATCTATTTCGCAGGTTGGCGTAATTCTGTCACAATTTGTTACACTTCATTGTTTTCAAGCATTCTGGCCTATTTTTCTTTTTAGTTAGATAATGGAACCCAAATGTGTGAGTGATCTTAGCTTAGAGACAAATTTCACATGTTTCCTTTTTGTAGTTTAACATTCACCAATTTAGCATTTATTGACTACTTCATTGAGGTGGTTTTATTTGTTGTAGGATGATTAATCCATCTTCTGAGCTGCCTACTACATCAAAAGCATCTGCTACAGAAAGGTTAATTGTTTGTTAGCACAACTAGTCTAACTAATACGTGCTTGACAAACATATATTCCATGGAGTTATCTCAAAAGAGTTGTAAATGTTGAATCTGTCATTGTTCTGGAACTAAAACAAGATATAGACAGGGCTAATATTTCAAGTTACTCTAACATCGAAAGAACTTGTCGTTTACTTTGAATAATAATACACCACAACTTCACTCCTGTTCTTGGTCCTTTTTTTTTCTTTTTTTCTGTGTGCCTTTTTCTTGATGTTGATGCACCGGAGTTCAATTCTATTGATTCTATTTTTTTGGTTAAGAGACAAGATGAGTAGCTTCTGTTCTGTTAACTTGTTGCAGCACGCCACCATCTTCTGCTACTGCCAATGTGCCTGCATATCAATCTTGGGCGAACTTTTTCAATGTAAGAATTTTTTCGTTTTATTAATTTTCTTTTGCCCTTTTCTCTTATTAATGACTTCGTCAAGTCTTACTAGACGGCAGATATGTGACATTGTTATGCTAGTTGTCATGTCTGGTAAGAAATTAGGCTATCAAATATTCTTTTTCTTTTTCATGAATCCATTCATTTTTCAGGCATCTCTATGCATTAACCATTATGTTGTTTATATTATGATTTAGGTCCATATATTAAAGAGGTTAATTTCAATTTGCGACTTGTAATATGACCATTTTTTTATTTCTATTTGCAACTTAAACAATTTTTCTTCCGATTGGCATTGCCTCTGGTATATGAAGAATTGCATGTATTGGTAGTAATTTCATGTTATATTTGGGACTGGGTGAACCGAATTAGGATTTTTTTTGTTTGTTTGATTTTAATAATTTTTTTGTCATGAAATGAACATTTTTTTGCTTTTCTAGTTGAAGGGTTTTAGACTTGAAGTAATAAGTATAGAATTTTTTTGGTTTTTTTTTTTTTACTTTTCTAATTGATATGTTTCACTCTTCACGTACTCTGTAATAGGTATATTTAGTTTGGAGTAACTAGTTTTTTTGTCAAAATATACAAAATATATTTGGTGAAACCTAGTTGAATCGATATCATTCAATTTGAAGAAGTCTTAATTGAATTAAGGAATTTTGTCCTAATTCAAGAAAGAAAAAAATAAAAAAACCAATATCAAATTCCAGCAACAAAAAAAATAACCAGAATATGCGTTTAGTTTCCAATAAAAAAAAAAAAAAAAAAAAGTGCATTGTAGTTAACAGTTGAGAGATGGGGGAATAGGCTGAAAAAGTGAAAAGTAATTTCATTTCAAGTTACACTTGCAAATTATAAAAAGTTTGTTAATGACCATGATAAAGAATGGTTGATTGGCAAAAATTGACC
Organism: Galeopsis tetrahit; assembly: GCA_963675135.1. Lineage (NCBI taxonomy): Eukaryota > Viridiplantae > Streptophyta > Magnoliopsida > Lamiales > Lamiaceae > Galeopsis > Galeopsis tetrahit. The sequence goes on from OY776129.1 coordinate 71,830,481, forward strand.
TATTTGAAAAGCATTTAATGGGCGGAACCAGGATTGTGTGCTATTTTAGTGGTATGTTGAGTATTGTGTTAACTGTTTCAGAAAAGGATTCTCGTCTTATGTTTTGTTGATATTTTCAACTTCCAATATGTAGCCATATATCTATTTGACTTCCAACTTGGTTCTTTCTTAGTACAATGGTGAAACTATCTATGAGGAACATATATATATAATGGAAAATTAATTATATACATGCAGAGTTGTAGGAATATTGGAACTTCAACTCATGTTGAGTCACACCACTTTCGACCTGTTGTTCCCAATCATTCACCAGGTCTTGTTCTGCCTTCTTTACCATCTGCTCAAGCACCATTTTTATTCCCACCTATTACTCCGTTTTGGCGAACTACTTCTCTTCCTGAAAACTTATTGCGACCTATTGGATCACCTTTACATCATCCAACATTTCCACCGGTAAAGCCTCTATCATTACTCGCTCCAACTTATGTTCCTACACCAAATTATGGGCCTACTATAACCAGAGAAAAAGTCAGTAAAGCAATTCAATTGCTTGTTCAGGTATGTGATTTGATTGCTCATCACTCTTTGCTAAGTTTCTGGATATCATTTCTTTATTATCATGATAGTTAAGGATTACTTCATTCTTACAAATTATGCCATAGGCATCCATTCAATAGTACTACCCTCTCCCCTGAGGCTTGACTTGACAGTATGCTCTACTTTTCATGTGTGGTATTTGTTCATGACTTCCGTCTCTCCCAGATTTAGATTCTTATGTCACTCCTGAATATAAGCATATGAGAATAGCGATGCATAGCTCACTCTTTCATTGAACTTTATTTGGAAATTTTTTCCCATCTAAATTGGAAAATTGTTGTTGGTTGAGTTATTATTGATAGGTGCTGGAACTACAAATAAGGTAAGATTAATTATCGGTAGGACTGTAGGAAGCTCAATGACCAGGATTCAAGGGTATTCTATGACACATGCATATAAATACGTTGTAGAAGGTTTAGATATTCAATTACTGAGTTTAGCAAACTAGCGTTTAGGATATCCATGCATGTTAGAGAATACAGAGCCGTGGTTGAACTGCAACTTGTCTTAAATCTTGCTGTGTATCTCAACGTGCATTTGTGGTGGGTAGGACGATCAATTCATCGACATGGTTTACCAAGCATTACAGAAAGCACACGGGTCGAGATGAATCTGCAGGAGAATGCTGATGGTGATGTACTCTATGATCCCAGATTGAGATAGTTACATTAGATACTGTTTCATCAAATTTTGGAATTCAGTGTCCAGCTGTATACCAACTCTCAGTTTGTTACTTTGGAAATAGACTAGTGCATTTCAGTAACAACCGAATGAACTAATATTGGGTTGCATAATATTAGGAGAAAAGTTGACTAATCTACCATGTTATAGAGTTGACAAAACTCGTTTGCTTTATTACAGAGGTGTCACTAAAAAGTTGTCAAAATTGAAAAACCCAACCCAAATGTTTTGGTTCAGTTTTTATTTAAATAATTTGATTTTTTTTTTTTTTAAGGTTTAGTCTAGTATATACTTGAGTTCACACCCTAGTTCAATTTTTTTTATTATTATTACTATTATAAAAATAATTACATGACCTACAAAATAGCTCTTTTTATTTAATTTTTTTTCTTCATTTTATTTCATTTTTTTGCTTTTTTTTATTTTTGTTTCTTTTTATTTATTTTTTTTTATTTTTTTACGGTTTTTTTTTATTATTTTTACTTAAAAATATACACATTACCTATTTAAATTAAATTTTTAAGGAAAATTTTTATTCAATAAAAAGTGCAACACAAAATTACTAAAAAATTAAATTGATATAACAAAAAAGTGCAACACCATATTTACTAAAAGTATAATTTTTTTTTTTGAAAGCACTAAAAGTATAAGTTAGTATAACTGTATAACTAAAAGTGAAATACGATATTTCTGAAATGTGCAAGTCGGTATTACTGAAAAGAGCATCACAATATTAATGAAAAGTCTAAGTCAATATAACTGAAAAGTGTAAGAGCCTATAACTGAAAAGTGCAATAAATTTTTTTACTAAAAAGTGCAATACAATATTATTAAAAAGTGCAAGTCAGTATCACAATTTTTAATGAAAAGTGTAAGTTATTTAACTGAAAAGTACAACACAATATTACTAAAAAGTGTAAGTCACTATAAATAAAAATATTATTATACAGTTTAATAATTGAAAAGTGCAACACCATTTTACCAAAAAGTATAAGTTATGAAAAAGTGCAAGTCATTACAACTGAAAAGTGCAACATGGACTAGAGTGCACAGCATGCACTGGACTAGAGTGCACAACATGCACTTGAGTCCATAGCAGACCAACCTTTTTTTTTAAATATAAAACCGAAAACTATATCTTCCTTATAATTATTTCTAAATTTCAGTTTGCTTAAAGGGCCTTCTTAAAAAAATCAGTATTCTTAAATTCCTTAAATTTTAAAAAATATATTTTTTTCTCTCTTTTCTCTCATTTTTTATTTTTCAACCGTTATTTTCAAATTTTAATGGCTAATTAATTTTACATTTTCTATTTCTTTTTTAACTATTCTCTAGTTTTCTTCTTCAATAACATAGATAAAATTTTATAGGGAGGGGCTATTAACACCCCAAATTGTATTATACAAACCTCAAATTTATTTGGACAAAAATAGACATTAATGCATTTACTAAAATATCCTTTTACACCTTTTAAAAAATTATAAACACACCCCATATGTTATACACACCTCATTCTTAAACCCTCTGTCATTTAACCCCCATCCCAACAATTTGTACTTTTACTTTAAAAAATCACACTTATCCTAAAAATCCTTCATGAACATTAATGTAAATATATTTAATGTTTTATACATTTTTTTACAGTATATATAAATTATGAGCTACAACAGTCGTCGTGTTAGGCCAGAATCGTGACCGAACACATCACTGGTTGTACGGCCAGTACTGACTGAACACAATTTTTCCATGCAACTTTGTACGTATTCGGGCATTATGGTCGTGCTCTTTCTTGGTTGTGCGACTGTTTTGACCGTGCACAACAAGGAGTGTGCGGCCACGAATCTGGTCGAACACCTTCAACACAGCAACAGCTTTGACAGCAAAAATGCACAAAAACGAGAGTAAAAACAACATTTTAGCTTATCAAATTCATTTTTTTTATACAATCATAATACAATGTATTCAACAATTAGATGTATACAATATTATCACTTCAAATCATCTAAACAAATAAAAAATATCAAATACTATCAACCCTAAATCCTAAATGTTAAATGAGTGTGCTGGTAAATAAGTGAGTGAGAGGGGAAATAATAAAATGGGGTGTGTTTAGTAAGAAAAAGATTTTGAATGGAGAATATGATTTTGAATAGAGGAGGGTATAATAGAAAAAATATATTTAGTAATATTTTTTCACAATTTAGTAATATATTTAGTAATATTTTTTCACAATTTAGTAGTAATATATTTAGTAAGAAAAAGATTTTGAATGGGGAATATAATTAAATGGGGCGTGTTTAAAAATATATTTAGTACTAATATTTTTCACAATTTTGCGTATTAAAGTAGTATAGAGTATATTTATTTTATATTTTTTTAAATATATAATAACCGAAATACTCTCTCTACCCCTCCCCCCTATAGCAAAAACCAAGAAAATAAGAAGAATACGAAAAATGTTTAAAAGTGTCTAATCCAAATTGTGCTTCTACACTCAAGAAGTCCCCTTAAAAGAAAATATTGTAGTTTAACGCGCGCGCGCGCTCGCTCATATATATAGAATGAGCTGCAAATAAAATTTTGAGATAGAAACTGCTCTGCTCGTCTGCTAAAATTTATGAAACAGGCGTCTCTCTCTCTCTCAGTAGAGCACATTGCAAGGACGAAAGCGAGAGAGAGCGCGTAAAATCTATGTCGCAGAGCGAGAAATTGATACCAAATCTAGATAAAGAGAACACCAGCTCACCGAGTTTAATTGAGCTACTACAGAAATTCGATCCCTTAGTTGAAGAAGTTCTAATAGCCGCTGCTCGCGTCATCTACTTCGAGCATAACGTCGGCGCGAGCCAATTGGTACACTATCACACACATTTACATATATATACGCGAACAGGAATGTATTAATTCGATTTGATTTTCTAAGAGATAAGTTACGGCGGTGATGATTTTTTTTTTTTTTTGACAGGATTGGAAGAATGTGGAAGTTGTTGTACGTGCTTTTGATGGTTGATTCGGATGTGGACTATTTGTTAGCACGAGACAAACATGTATAATGATCGGGGGTTTATTACGTGTTTAGGGAGTATTTATGTGATGATCTTGATGATTTAAAGAAGAACAAGCAAGAACACAAGAAGTAGCTTCTTGGAGAAGCTAAAAGCTTGAGAGCTTTGGGAGAGTTTATTGCTTTGGGTTGGGTGATTTGGTGGAATGTGTAACTTGTTTACAAATGAGCCTCTTTTAGGCATTATATAGTGGTTTCTAGGGGCTGCCCGCCCTTTACACGTGGCACGCCCACATTGGACCTGTCTTCTGCCCGAAAATGTGATTTGATGGCGCATTTAATGCTAAACCGCCTTTGGTGCTCGTCCTCGCCGAGACGCCGAGGAGCTGAGCCACGGTGGTCGCCGGAGGACCATGTCGAGGAGTGTGGTCGCCACGCTCCATGCTGTCTCCCAAGGCTTCAATACTTAGACTATTCTAGCTAAGATAGATATGTGCTCGTCTACACACTTGGGCGAGCAGCTAACTAAAACAGGTGCTCGTCAACATCCTTTGAGCGAGCACTTAAACATATTAAATACATCTATTCTATTACATTTTCTTGGTCTTGTTGACTAGTCGTCGCACGACTTTGTTGACTGGTCCTCGCCACGTAAGCTGGTGACTAGGATTGACTTGTCAAAGATTGACTTCTTTGACTAGGTATAACATTTGCCCCCTGGTCGCCTTTCTTCGTATTCGTAGAATGGTAAGGCGAGCAGTATGGTCGTCCTCTTAGATGGTGATAATTGTCCTCGACAACACAATCAAATTTGAGATCTTGGTGACGTGTGATGGAGGCGGTCGCCTCGTCTCCAGCGCCGAGCACGATTATCGAAGCAACTTTTCATAATGACGGACCTGACATGTGTCAGGCGCGTGGGCGGCGCAAGGAATTTGAATTTGGCGCGTGGGGCGCGTGTCGACCTCAAAGGTCGCGCGTGGGGTCCACTCGCCGAACTCAAATTCGGAAATGAACCCAAATTTTTGGGAAAATTGCTTTTTTGACCCCGTTTTTTGCACATAGGTCCCTGCACAAATTTGCCTATAAATAGGTCTTTCTTCCTCATAAAAACACTTTCACAATTCTGCAACTTTTGAAATCCTTTCGAGCTTTCTTCCAAGCTTTCTACTTCAAGCTTTTCCGGCGTATTTGGGTGGTTTTCGATCGATATAAAGGTATTTAACTCTCATTTTCTTCTTTTAAAACTTCTTCTTCCCCCATTTCTAAGAAAAAATGGAGGTTGGTGGTGGCTCCGGTGGTGGTTTCGACGGTGGTCCGCCGCCGTTGGTGGGTGGTTCTGAGAATTCCGGCGGCGGAGACCGTTTGGCCTTGACTTTGATGGATAGGGCATCCTCCTCAGACTCTAGGATCCACTCCCCTGAACCCATAAACGTTGGAGTCCGAAACCTAGGAAAGGCAGTGGTCGTCGACGTCGACGAGCTCGATGAATCTGCCAGGGATGATGCCGGCAACGATGCCGAGGAGGGGGATGTTGAGGAGACTTACTCAGATCTGCGTGATCCAGATTTGAATCGAGGGGTGGGCGAACAGTTAGATACTGCCCAAGTCGAGGAGACCCTGACGAGGAGTCTCCGCGAGGACTTCGAGGAAGTTGTTCAGTATGCAGAGAGCATAAAGGACATTTTGAGTGGTAGGGAGAATTTGGATGGCGACGAGGTCTCGAGGGAGGCCTATTATAAATATTTATGCGAATACCCTCCTCGAGAGGTTCCTCGCCCGCGCCGAGAAGCTTTCCAATCAAGATATGAAGCAAGCAAGTATGCGAGCACCGTCTCCTCGGCCCAGCTAGAAAATTCACGAAAAAAGTATCAATTGCCGGCCGACGTCTGCTTCTTCGTTCCTCGCAAAGATGAGAGGGCCGACCAGCCGCCAGAAGGGATGGTCGCCGTCAACATCGGTATGATGGAGGCAGGGCTGAGGTTCCCCCTGCATCCCAGTATTTCAAACTTTTTACATTTCTTAGGGGTGGCCCCTTCTCAAATTTTGCCGAACGGTTGGTCGAACCTGATCGGAATCCTTACACTGTTCGGCCTGGTGGCGGTCGAGAACGGATGTCGCAACACATGACTCAGTCCTAAGGAGATTAACTATCTTCTTCAGGCGGCCGAGGCCGGAGAGAAAGTGGGCCATGGATACTACTACGTGAGGGGCCGAGATAATTTCAAATTGGTTGAGGGGGTTCCCAACAAGATTAGGGATTGAAAAACCAACTGGTGGTGGGTAGCCGGGGACTGGAAAAGTCCAGTGAAGCCGGATGGCTCCTCTGATCGCATTCCCCTTGATACTGAGTAACAAAGAATTCGTGGTAAGTTATTTTTATTTCTGCTCGCTCTTTCTATACTGACTAACTCCTCGTTTTTGTAGGTGAAACTGCTCGCAAGAAAACTGCCGAACACCGTCTTACACCCCTCTTCCAATACCACATTTGCTGCGTTCTCAACCGTCGCTACCTGGAGAGGTCCTGTCGCTTCTTGAACAGGGAGTGTATGCGTGAGCGAGCAGGTCTCAGAGTACCTCCTCATCACTTCACCCGAGAGTTCCTTCCAGGTATCAACATATTTCTAAGTTTTTTGTGAAATTACTCCTCGTAAAATATTAACTTCTCGTCTTTCTTTGTTAGTAGTGGTTCCGGAGAGAGTTGTTACTTACCTTCCTCCATCCGTCGAAGTTGATCGCATAACATCTAGCAGGATGATGCAACAAGCGAGGATGCTGCGCGAGCGCAAGGTAGTTGACGGAACCGGAAAGAAGAGGAAGGGGGCGGAGACCTCGGGGGCTCCACCTAAAAGAGTTGCTAAAACGACTCGAGGGGGTTCTTCTCGCCCGCCTGCTGCCGAGGAGATCTCCTCCGCCGAGGGGTAGCTCGCCTCCCCCTACTCAGGTCGTATCCCCTCCTCCCCGAAGCACTCGGTCGCGAGAGACTGCAACGAGCTCGTCGGCCGGGGAGAGAGCTCAGGGAGACAACACACTACTCGGCTGGGATGCCGCAAGGGTTGCCAGGTAAGCTTATAATCAATAAAGCCTTAGAATTTTTTTTCAAGTACTTTCAAGTACTTTTTTCTAACTTTTCTTTTTTTCTTTAGGGTTGCCGAGAACTCGGTCGTTGAGCCTTACAACGACAACCTCCTCGGCTTCTTCCGGTCGCGGGATGCGGCCCCTCAAGAATCTCTGGACCCGGTCGTCGCAAGGGTCATGAGGAATGTACCCCGGTCGCTGACGACCACGCTACTCGACGAGGTGAACAACCAGAGCTCTCTGAAGAACGCGCGCCTGGCCGCCATCGATATGACCCGTGCCACATACACCCTCGAGAGGCTTGCGGTCCAGATCGCCGAGAGTCGTCGGGTCAGCGAGGAGAGGAGCGCGAGGCTTGCCCAAATGGCTAAAGCTAAAGCTGTTGTTGAGAGGAAGGTGGTCGACCTCGAGGCAAAGTTGGCCGATTCTGAGGCCCAACTTGAGATGGTTCGAAAGAAAGATCAAGAAGATCTTCAAGAGATCGAACGTCTCCGTGCTCGCCTCCAGGCTGCCGAGGATGAGCTGAAAATGAAATGCGCCGAGGTAAACTCTTTCCAAAATAAATCTGCAGCTGATGAAGAAGAGTTGGCTACTCTCCGGCAAGAGCTGGTCGATATGACCAATGAGCGAGATGAGACAAATGAGCTCGCTGGGGGCGTTGCCATGCTATCGGTGGCGCTTACTGCCCACGAGCTCATTCATCGATTGCTGGACGTTCATCCGGAAGTGGACGTGATTCCGCTCGGTGGGTTTTTGGATGACCTTCTTATGAAAGAAAATCCTCAACCGGAAACCGAACTCCCCCTGCTTCCACTGATGCGAATGGGACTCCAGTTCCCTCGACTTTTGGGAGTTCCGGTGCTGTTCGCGGATCCTCCCGAGGACTCCCCACCTCAACAGGGCGAACAGGATGCGAACGAGGAGGAAGTTGCCGGCGAGCAGGATGCTCCTGCCGAGGAGAATGCTCCGGTAGCTTAGTTTACTTGTATTTTGTTTTTCTTAGGACTGTTCGGCCACTTAGGGCCTCTTTTGTAATTTCAGCCTTCAAGGCTTTTCAATGAATGAAACTTTTTGCTTATGATGTGTTTGCTTTTCGATTTATGTTATGATTAATTTTTGCAAGCATTTTTTAATAAGTACTTGTCCTTTTGAAACTCCTTTTATTGCGAGCATCTTTGCGGGAGAGTGCTCGTCTTTGACTTGTGCGAGCATCTTTAAGAAAGAGTGCTCGTCTTTTTAGAGTTAACCATTCGTCGGTTGAACTCTTTTTTGTTTGGTAGGTAGTGATCGTCGTCGCCACTACCTTGCGAGCATCTTTAAGAAAGAGTGCTCGTCTTTATTTTGCGAGCATCGTTAAGAAAGAGTGCTCGTCTTTTAGAGTTAACCATTCGTCGGTTGAACTCTTTTTTGTTTGATAGGTAGTGATCGTCGTCGCCACTACCTTGCGAGCATCGTTAAAAAAAAGTGCTCGTCTTTATTTCCTAGATGGCTACGCAGAGCCTTGTCTAAAAAATTCAAACTTATCTAACATTTGATGGAAATTTAACACTTGTACTTGTATTGAAATGATCACTAGATACAAACTATACAAATATGAAAAAATTGAAAACTTACTGGTAATACTTCTTCAGCTTGACCGCGTTCCACGGGTACTTGCTCGGCTTGCCTTCTAGATCTTCTAGCTCGTACGATCCGTTCAGGAGTGTGCGCGTTATTCGGTACGGACCCTCCCAAGTTGGGCCAAGTATGCCAATGGACTGCTCCGTCGCCCTCCGAAGTACGAGCTGGCCGATAGTGAATTGGCGAGCACGTACTTTGGTGTTGTAATAGCGCTCTGATCTTTGCTTGTATACCACGTTCTTCTCGTCCGCTGTTAGCCTTCGCTCTTCTAGGAAGTCCAAATCGGAGAGCTGTGCATCGTTATTCAACTGCTCGTCATAATTTGCTACTCGAAAAGTTGGGACCTGCCCCTCTGCTGGTATGACAGCTTCGGTTCCGAATACGAGTGCGAACGGAGTTTCACCAGTAGAATTCCTCGTGGTCGTCTGATATGCCCACAGAACCATGTGCAGCTCGTCCGCCCATTTTCCCTTCAATCCATCCAGCTTATCTTTCAAGGTGTGCTTGATGATTTTGTTGATCGCCTCTACTTGACCATTTGATTGTGGATGATAGGGTGTTGAAAAAATTTTCTTGATGTTCCAATCTGAGCAGAAATCCAGCATGTCTCGACTTGTGAATTGACGCCCGTTGTCGGTCACTATTGCTCGTGGTAGGCCGAACCTGCAAATTATGTTTTTCCAAATGAAGCTTGTCATCTGGGCCGTTGTGATGGTCTTCAATGCCTTCGCTTCGGTCCACTTGGTGAAGTAATCGACTGCTACGACTACGAAAGTTACCCCCCCCCCCGACGCCAGGAGGGAAAGGTCCGATGATGTCGATGCCCCACTTCGCGAAGGGCCAAGAGCTGTAGACGGAGATGAGCTCGTCTGGAGGTGAGTGAATAGCGGGTGCAAAAGCTTGACATCTCTTGCACGCCTGGGCGTAATGAATTGCATCCTTCTTCAGTGTTGGCCAAAAGTAGCCTTGCCTCATGATCTTTAAAGCGAGCGCTTGCCCCCCTGTATGATTTCCACACGTTCCCTCGTGGATTTCGTACATGACGATCTTCGCCTCGTCTTCTCCGAGGCATTTCAATAAAGGCATTGAAAAACCCCGTTTGTACAGCTGGTCGCCAATAACAGTGTACCTTGCGGACCTGAGCTGCAATCTGGTCGCTTTCACTTTGTCCCCCGGGAGCTCGCCGGTCTTGATGTACTTGATGATCGGCGATCTCCAGTCTTCGTCGCTGGTCGCCTCAACCTGCAAAATCTGACCTCTGTTTACCGATGGGGAAGAAATTTTAGTGATGGTCGCTTCTGAAAATATTGCCTCCCCCTCTGAAGTGGCCAGCCGAGCTAACGCATCTGCTTGCGTATTCTCCTCCCTAGGAATTTGCTCGATGTGGAATTGATCAAATTGCTCGAGTAATTCTTTCACTAGCTCTTGATATTTTATCATTTGATCGCCGCGAGCCTCGTAGTCGCCCGTAATTTGACATACAACCAGCTGAGAGTCAGAAAAAAATTTCAGTTTTCTGGCGCCCACGGCCATAGCCATCTTGATTCCTGCAACCAGAGCCTCGTACTCTGCTTCGTTGTTGGTCGCCCGATACTCGAACTCGATCGCCGAAGCAAACGTCTGTCCGGTTGGGCTGGTGAGGACGATTTCTGCCCCTGCTTTGGTGCTCGTCGACGAACCATCGGCGAACAGTGTCCAAGGAAGCCCGATTCCCTCGTCCACTTTCTCCGGGAAAGTGAGCTCTACAATGAATTCAGCTAACACTTGTCCCTTGATTGCCGTTCTAGGTGCATAGGTGAGCCCAAATTGCCCTATCTCCACCGACCATTTCAACAGTCTTCCAGTGGTATCCGGACGATGCAGTGCTCGTCGGAGTGGAAAGGTGGTGAGGACGACCACCTCGTGGTCGAACAGGTACTGCCTTAATTTTCTGACGCTCATGACTAGTGCGTACGCCAATTTTTCCATTGGAGTGTATCTCAACTCCGCCTCTCTCAGTGTTTGACTTACGTAGTAGATAGGCAGATGTGTGCTCCCCTTAGCTCGGACGAGCACTGAACTGATCGCACAGTCAGTGGCCGCCAAGTATAGATACAAAATTTCGCCGGGGACTGGCTTAGATAGGACCTTCGGATCCGATAGGTATTCCTTTAGCTTTTCGAAAGCTTTTTCACATTCATCGGTCCATTCGAACCTCCCTTTTTTTAGAGCATCGAAAAAAGGTTTGCAACGATCGCCCGTTCGTGCAATAAATCTGTTCAGCGATGCAAGGCATCCTGTCAACCTCTGTACTTCTTTCACGTTCCTTGGGCTTTGCATGTTAATGACTGCTTGAATTTTACTCGGATTCGCCTCGATGCCCCGCTGGCTAACCAAGTGCCCCAGAAATTTTCTTGAGCTAACACCGAAACTGCACTTTTTCGGATTTAACTTCATGCTGTACTCCTTCAGTATATCGAATGTCATGGCGAGGTGGTGTAGGTGATCCTCTTTCCGCAAGCTTTTGACAACGATGTCGTCGATATAGACCTCCACCATCTCGCCGATGTGTTTCTCAAACATCTTATTTACCAGTCTTTGGTATGTTGCCCCCGCGTTTTTCAAACCGAAAGGCATTCTCTTCCAGCTGTACATTTCGGTGGCCGTCATGAAGGCCGTATGTCGCTGGTCGTCGGGATGCATCGCGATCTGATGGTAGCCCGCGAAAACATCCATGAAAGTTAACATCTCGTGCCCCGCTGTATTGTCTACTAGGTGATCAATGTGGGGCATCGGAAAGTGATCTTTCGGACAGGCGTCGTTTAGATCCGTGAAGTCTATACACAATCTCCACGACCCGGTTGTTTTTTTGACGAGCACTGGATTGGCCAGCCACTCGGGATCAGTTCCAGTTTTCTCGATTAATTTATTGTCGATCAATTTCTTGACTTCGACTGCCAAAGCCGCATATTTATCAGGCCCAAATTTCCTTCGTTTTTGGGTGATAGGTCTCCTTGCTAGATCAATATTCAATCTGTGGCAGGCATGATTTGTGGGAATGCCCACCATATCCTCGTGCGACCAGGCGAATGCACCGATGTTTTCTTTCAAAAATGCGACCATGTCTGATCGCAAATGTTTTGGTAAATTCGAACCGATGAATACCTCGAGCTCTGGACGAGCTTCGTTTAAATGGATGGTTTCAAGGTCCTCCGCTGAAGTTGCCCGTTCTTTAGGCTCCTTCCAACGAGGATCCTCGATTCCGAACTCTGGCTCAAAACCTAACCTAGGCTCCAGATCTGGAAAGTTTTTTGGAAACTGGTCGCCGGGGAGCTGGTCGCCCGAGACTGTCTGCTCGTCGATCTCCATTGGGGTGTGGTCGTCCACTTCCATGGAGGCGTGCTCGTTCGCCTCCACTTGGTGGTCGCCGGAACTACGACTGCACTCCCCAACTTCAATCTTTCTGTACTTGCTAGGAAGACCCTCCAAGTAGTTCATTTGTTGATTTTGTGTTTGACACTCAATATACTTTCCAACCATAGCACCTTCCTTAGAATGACGTTTTGCAAAACGGACGAGACACTCCCTCGCCCGCGTCTGATCGCCCTTGACGGTTATAACTCCCGCCGGGGTTGGAAATTTTACACTATAGTAATAAGTAGAAACGGCCGCCTTGAACTCGTTGAAGAAAGGTCGGCCGAGGAACACATTGTAGGACGATGGCATGTCGATGATCAGGAAGTCGAGCTGCCTAGCATGGTGCATTTCAGGCTCTTTCGATGATGCCAACTCCAGGGATAGTCTGATTTTCCCAATGGGAAGGTTGCGCGTATCCCCAAAACCTACGATTATATCATCGCAAGGCTCGATGTACGCTGCATAATCACCGAGAGCATCCAGAGTATGCTTGAAGAGGATGTTGGTGTATGCCCCAGTGTCGACCATCATGCGATGGACGTTTGTTCCCATGATCTTCCCCGTGATGACCAAAGCATCATTGTTTGGGTGCACTACGCCGTTCAGGTCGTCGTCCGAGAAAAGGATTTGGTGAGATGGAGGCTTCTCGGCAGTCGGAGCGACGCACACCTGATGGACATTGTTCAGTGCTCGCTGCTCGCTCTGAGCCCGGCGAACAGATAGCTCCTTCCCAGATTGGGTTCCTCCCAATGGGCCTTCTATAACTAGACAGGCTCCCACGTTATCAATGTCGTTGCCAGGATTCTGTGGCATGGGAGGAGTCAGCTTGGGACGATTCAGTTGTTGGCGCAGGTCGTCGCTGTCGTCGCGACGTTTCTTCCCCCTGTTGTCGCCATTTCCAAGAGGCTTGATGAACTGGGCGAGCTTGCCCTCATTATACAGCTTGAAAAGGTTTCTCACCAAGTCTCGGCACCCATTGGTGTGGTGGCCAATGGAGTTGTGGTAGTCGCAGAATTTGCTACCATCCAGTTTTTCATCATTTGTATGCATTGGCTTGGCCTGGGGGAGCAGATTCTTTCCCCTAACTGCATTGAAAATGCCTCTGGGATCCAGAGAGAGAGACTCTCTGAACTGGATGATCTCAGGAGACTCCTCGAAAGGCCTGAAGTTTGCTGGGCGAGCACTGCCAGCTTGAGTGGTCGCCTTCTTAGGCTGGGACGACTCCCCAGTATTTGTATTCTTCTTGGGCCAGACCCTTTTGGACGCCTCCGGCTGCTCGTTAGCCTTAGCGACGTCCATTATTTCCTCCATTTGAATGAAGTTCCCAGCCCTCGTGCGGAAGTCCGCATAAGAACTGGGAAAAGTAAGATGGATAGATTCCCAAAGCTTGGTACCTATCCTCAGACCGGAAACAGCTGAGATCAGCTTCGTCTCATCGTTCACGGCCTCCCCATCGATCACCAGCCTATCGAAGCGCTCGATGAAGTCCTTGCCCGACTCATTTATAGATTGGCGAACGTTTGCCAAACGTTGCTTTGAGGCTGGGCGAGCAGCAATAGACCCGTAGTAGGTCAGAAAGAGTTGTCCCAGCTCAAGGAATGAGGTGACAGATCCGGGACTCAACGTTGTGTACCATCGATGAGCCCGGTCTCCCAAAGTTAGGGAGAAGTTCCTGCATTGTGTGGCGTCTGTTGCCCCAATTGAGGCCATGTAGTTGGAGTACTTGGACAGGTGTACTCTAGGGTCGGACGCTCCGTCGTATGCCGCCATGGAGGGCATTTGAATCTTTCTCTGAATGGGGGCGGTAAGGATTGCAACGCTCAAAGGAGGTGCGGGCAGAGTGATTGGTGGGGTGGTCCCTAGCTTCGAGGCGACCACCTCAGCTCGCAGAGTTTCCATCTCTAACTTCATTAATTTTTAGGTCTCGAGGAACTGGGCGATTTGCCCCTCCTCGGCAGTTTGTGCTCGGGGGACGACGACCTCGTCGCGTCGGCTCCCTTGGGATGCGTCCGGGCGATCATCATGACGTGATCGCCTGGGGGAATGTCTCTCAGACTGGCGGCTGCGATAACTCTTCGCAGGAGCTCGCGAACCCTTCCCTGGTCCCACTCTATCAAGAGCTAAGACTCTATCGCCCTGATCTCTCTTATCAGCGTGATCTCGGTGGTGGTCGGCTCTGCCTGGTCGGCCATCCACATTGAAGGGCACTCGGCGAGGGGCCCTCCTGTCTTTATCATCCATCCGGTTGAAAACCGAATCTCGGTGTCGCGAGTCCCCCGTGTGGCTATTGTGGGAGTGCTCGTCGACTTTGTTTTTTCCTCTGTCCTGGGGGTGAACAGAGTTGGAGTGATAGGAACGGTTATCTTCTTCGTTCCCCTTGGCTTTGCGAGCTCGGTCGAAGGCCTGATCTTTGGCCTTCTCCAGCTCCTCATTCTGCCTCTTCTTCTCCGTGAGATAGTCACAGAGATCTTTCAGATGCTGGGGATCATTCAGAATATCCCCCATATTCAAGTTTGCAAACGGATTCACCGCCGGCGCCGGAGGGTGCTCGTTCCCTCCGGGAGCAACAAATCCGTCTTGAGGAGTGTGATGAGACATCGTTTAAAGAGTGTCTCTGGGGATTATTACAAAGATATGACTGTTTTTAAGCTTTCGATGCTTAAAAACGAAAGATTAAAGTTCTTACGCAGAAGAACGTGCTATTACAACTACTTAGAAGCAAAGTAACAACAACTAAAGCTTAAAAACAAGTTACACGGAGATCAAACTCCAAAATATGTCTCGAATATTGCAAATATTCAAGAACACGAAGAACACGGAAATACGTAAACAAAGCTTTAAAAGGTGGAACTACCGATTAAAAACCTGAAAACGGAGTTTGCAAACCGATCGCTCGATGATCGGTCGAAACTGAGAGTGATGAACACGTAAAAGGACCCCTCCTTCTAGCGCCAAATGTTGTACGTGCTTTTGATGGTTGATTCGGATGTGGACTATTTGTTAGCACGAGACAAACATGTATAATGATCGGGGGTTTATTACGTGTTTAGGGAGTATTTATGTGATGATCTTGATGATCTAAAGAAGAACAAGCAAGAACACAAGAAGTAGCTTCTTGGAGAAGCTAAAAGCTTGAGAGCTTTGGGAGAGTTTATTGTTTTGGGTTGGGTGATTTGGTGGAATGTGTAACTTGTTTACAAATGAGCCTCTTTTAGGCATTATATAGTGGTTTCTAGGGGCTGCCCGCCCTTTACACGTGGCACGCCTCATTGGACCTGTCTTCTGCCCGAAAAGGTGATTTGATGGCGCATTTAATGCTAAACCGCCTTTGGTGCTCGTCCTCGCCGAGACGCCGAGGAGCTGAGCCACGGTGGTCGCCGGAGGACCATGTCGAGGAGTGTGGTCGCCACGCTCCATGCTGTCTCCCAAGGCTTCAATACTTAGACTATTCTAGCTAAGATAGATATGTGCTCGCCTACACACTTGGGCGAGCAGCTAACTAAAACAGGTGCTCGTCAACATCAGCGAGCACTTAAACATATTAAATACATCTATTCTATTACATTTTCTTGGTCTTGTTGACTAGTCGTCGCACGACTTTGTTGACTGGTCCTCGCCACGTAAGCTGGTGAGTAGGATTGACTTATCAAAGATTGACTTCTTTGACTAGGTATAACAGAAGGCTCTTTTCTCGTTGTGAGAAGGTGAGATTAATTATTGAGATTGAATTTTGGGTGTTTCAGACCCGTTGGATTGGATAATGGTACTTTAATTAGGCAGTTTTTACTCGGTTAAATAGCATCGCGGCTTGCTGTTTCAGGAATGCTGGAGCGCGGTTCCAGTTTATGGTAATCAATCAGGGGGGCGGTGGTTAGTCACTCTCTTTCATTAGTTTGGAGAAAGAATTGATGTGATGGTGAATTTTAAAAAATATCAATGAGATGTTCATAATGAGTTGGCGATATTTCTTAATGCAATGTGAAATTAGAAATAATTAAACTGATATGAATAGCTGCACTGTATCTGATAATTTATATGCCTAATTATTTTTATCTACAAAGTTCTTATGATTGTGAAGTCTTAATCAATTGTTTCATGGCATTTTCCGGACGTTTGTCATTGTTATGAGCTTCTATTCCTAATGGACCGTACATAATTTATATAAGCATATAACTCGTATTGAATGGTCTTTCATATTCTCAAAGGCCTGATTATTGATCTAAGCAGGTTCTCTGGTGAGGAATCTCTTGAGAGATTTTGAGTATGAAGTGCAGGTTCCATATATTTTTCATAAAACTGCTCAAGAGGTTAGTGGATTATGGTTCTCTAATGCGCGTGACTGTGAAGAGGTTGCAAATCTTTTTCGCAGGTTGGTGTGAGTCTGCCATAATTTGTTACACTTCTTTGTTTTTATGCATTCTGGTCTGATTTTCTTTTTAATAGATGATGGAACCCAATGTGTGAGTGACTTAGCATAGAAACAATTTTCACATGTTTTCTTTTTGTAGTTTAACATGCACCAATTTAGCATTTATTGACTACTTCATTGAAGTGGTTTTATTTGTTGTAGGATACTACTCGATCCACCTTCTGAGGTGCCTACTATATCTAAAGTATGTGCTACAGAAAGGTAATTGTTTGTTAGCTCAACTAGTATGTGGACCTGGTGTATCATTCATTTAACTAAAACGTGCTTGACAAACATATATTCCATGGAGTTATCTCAAACGAGATATATGTTGAATCTATCATGGTTCTGGAACTGAAACAAGATACAAACAGGGCTAATATTTCAAGTTGATCTAAAATCGAAGGAACTTATCATTTACCTTGAATAATCATACACCACAACTCCACGTCTGTTCTTGTCCCCCGTTTTTTTTTTCTTTATGTGCACCTTTGTCTTGATGTCAATGCAAAGGAGTTCAATTCTATTGATTCTGTCTTTTTTTGGTTTAAGAGACGAGATGAGTAGCTCCTGTTCTGTTAACTTGTTGCAGCAAGTTTGAAGATAAGGATACACAAGTAACACTGGCAGTAATGGATAGTTCCCTTCCCCTCAAAAAAAAAAAAAAGTAATGGATAGTTCCCTAGAGCCACCATCTTCTTCTATTTCCAGTGTTGCACATGTGCCTGAATATCAGTCTTTTGCGAGCTTTATCAATGTAAGAATTTTCGTTTTTTTTTCTCTCTTGGCTCGAGTCTTACTAGACAGCAAAATAAAAGTGACTGGAAAATGTGTTTACTTTGCAATCAAATAAAAATCTGAACTATGGGAAGCAATGGAAATTGTTATTTCGATTGCAAATGGAAAAAACGCTATATACATATTGCAACTTGAAAATAACCCTATTAATTATAACTATAAGACATGCTAGTAACTGGTTTTGTGCATTGTAGAATGAGTGAACAGTTGAGAGATGGGTAAATAGGCTCCATTTCAAGTTACACTTGAAAATTATAAAATGTTTGTTAGGGTCTATGATAAAGAATGGTTCATTGATAAATTGTAAAATGAAATGGTTTTGACATATTGGGATTGCATTTAATGGGAGGAACCAGCAACCACATTAAAATATTATGTGTGTGTTTTGGTGGTATGTTGACTATTATACTAACTGTTTCAGAAATGGATTCCCGTCTTATGTATTGTTGATATTTTTAACTTCCAATATGTAGTCACATATCCGTTTGACTTCCAACTCTTAGTACAATGATGTAATTATACTTTATATACAACAGAAGATTAATTATATACATGCAGACTTCTAGAGATATTGGAACTTCTTCAACTCATGTAGGACTTCCCGTGGAGTCACATCACTCCTCTCGTCCTGTTGTCTCCGATCATTTACAAGGTGTTATTCTGCCTGTTTTACCAGCTTCGTCTACTACTAGGCCTACTCCTGAAAATTCTGGATCTAATACTGCTATGAAGCATACAACTGTTGTGCCTAGCCCATCATCATTTTTAGCCCCACCTGGATTCTCCTCACCATTCATTATCCCACCTTCACATCAACCACTAACACCTCTATCATCACTCCCTTCAACTTCTGTTCCCCCACCAAATTGTGGGCCTATTATAACCAGAGAAAAAGTCAGGGAAACACTTCAATTGCTATTTCAATCGCTACTTCACTGCTTTGATTGCTTATCACTCTTTGCTCTTCTGCAAATTTTCTTGATATCATTTCTTTATCTTCATGACAGTTAAGGATTACATCGTTTCTTACAAATGATATCATTATTGCTGGGTGGTTAAAAATCTCTCTTTCTTTTAATTTCTTTGCAACAAAATACATATGTGGGATATTTTATGCCCTGTGTTATATGAAGTTTTAGTCACTCCTGAAAAGAAGCATATGAAGTTTTGAGAATGTTTTGGGAAGGGGATCTGTCTTGACTCCTGAGGTATCATGTTCTTAGTTAAATTAATTTAGGCACAAGTTTTTTTGTCCTCCTGAGATGATGGAGGAGAGGATCATCTGTAAGCATACATAGCTCACTCTTCCATTGTAAACCTATATTTGGATTATATTTTTTCCATCTAAATTGGAAAACTGTTGGTTGAATTATTATTATTGATAGGTGCTGGAACTAATAAGTTAGAATCAAGATTCAAGGGTATACAATGAGACATTGCATAGGGTTTAGAATATTCAATTACTGAATGTGTTTTAGCTAGCTAGCGCGCGTTTAGGATGTGGATTTTACTTTAGGTAGCTTATATTCCATGCTAAGAGAAGTTTGGTAATACAGAATTGTGGTTGGATAACTTGTCTTCATTCTTGCTTTGTTGGCTGTAATAATTATTAAAAGCTGGAGTACTTAATTTCTATGTCAACGTGCATTTCTGGTGGGTAGGACAATCAATTCATCGACATGATTTACGGAGCAGTACTGCAGAGTGCAAACAAGTCGAAATGAATCTGGAGAATGCTGACAGTGATTGGGTTGGGTGAAGGAATGTTTCTATGATCCCAGATAGTTAGATATATGTCAAATACTTTTTCATAAAAATTTGGAATTCAGTAAGTCAGCTTGTTACTTTGGAAATACACTAGTGCATTTCAGTAACAACTGAATGAACTAATATTGGGGTTGCATATTATTAGGAGAAAGTTGATACTGGCCTAGCTTGTTATGGAGTTTACAAAACTCGTTAATTTGCTTTATGCAGTAGTGCATCATAAAGGTAAACTAATAACCATAATTTTCTTAGCATGTAGCTCATCCACATTCTAAAACAAGTACAACTCTCTTGGTTGCAGCCCTACCCCCAAAAGTCGAAACCAAATACACCATTAATACTATTGTCTTGTAAGAACTAGTAATATACAAAGCAATAGTATTAGTGGTTTATGGTAAACAAAGTTCACGTAATAGTTTTTCCTGGTAAATGTGAAATTGTTCTATTAATTCCTATTGAGCATCTAATGTTGGAAGGAGTTCAACAATGTTCATCTACAAACCCAAACTTGTTTACATCTCTTATCAAAGTGAAGTAGTTGATTGATTTAAGAACCTATAAAAAGCATTCCATGGAACAAGATAAGCTTATTGTAGCGGAGCATACAAAGCAGCAAAAATATACGTAGATGATATAATATGATGTTCTAAAGATAAAAGAATGGAGTATCAGTTTTTTTTTTAATTATATTTTAACTTCTAACAATTCTATTTTGACAATTCTCGAGTTTAACAAATCGTCTTAGTAATTTTAAAATAAGTCATATTATAAAGCATTAGCAATAGTATAAGTTTGCATGGTCGAAAAGTTGGTGACCAGGGCCAGAGAATTGTCATTTCAAATCCACAATCTTATTTGTTCAAAGCTACGGAGCTACTGTTGAGCATCAATCGTCTTTCTATACGATATCTCTAGTCGATCAAATCAAGTGTTTTGAGTATTTTCAATATCTGATTATATTCATCAATATACACTAGTTTCATGGTGTACAACAGTACAAGTACTTGATTTAGTGCAAGTTTTGAGGTTGTTGGCATTTGAGATATCATATGTGCATATATTATTGACATTGTTGAGGATCAAACAATGTTGCACATCGAAAAATCATTGAAGTATAAAACGGTGGATTAGTATCTCCATTGATATGAGTCATTTTGAGGAAAAATTCAAAAGCAAAGCCCTGAGGGTTTGATTAGCCCGAAACAAACAATGTCATACCAAATGAAATAATATGGAGGGTCCAAGTCTAACCCGAAAACTCAACGGACATTGTTATTTGTTTAACATAATGATTTAGTGCAACTAAATGAGAACATTATGGGCACGTTTTAACTTCACGGAGAGTTTCAAAAACATGTATGAGGCGTGTTATATACGAGATCGATCAAACTTGTATGAGATGTGTTATATAAGAGATCGATCATATTTATTATATTATTATGATACACAGATCTACGAAGTTCAATCGAAACATGTTTTAAACTAAAATATGATTCAAATGCTAATTTGTTTCATCTATGAGATTGTATCAAACAAAATTCTCTCAAATGTTTGAGCCATATGCCTTTTTTAAGGATTATTTTTCAAATTATTTTCTAGGAAGATACTTCATTGTTTTTTTCCATTTGCAGCATAATTAAATTTTCTTTTTTAACATATTTGGGAAATAAATATTGTTTTAACCACTTTATAACAAGTCATCAATTTAAATTCTTTAAGCGATCCAAATTTGAAGTGCTAATAAATTTTTAATATTTTTCTAATATTACATGGCTCAATTTCCATTCAATTTATACCATGTTGTCGTTTTTTAAAAATTTTAACTACTAGACACGATTAGGGTGTGCACCGATTTAAAATCAGATCGGATCGGAATCGATTTGAATCAGGGCCGGAATCCTCACAAATCGGAGATCGGACCTAAATCAATTCAGAGCGAATTATTAGTAAATTTCGATCTGGATTTGAACCGTTTCAGACCGATTTTTTATTTTTGTATTTTTTAGTCCATTCATACATAAAATTTTAACGTTCAATATAACAAATTAATAGTACAAAATATTCAAAATCAATAGACGTTTCATAGAAATTAATACAAATCTTAAATTTTATCCATGATAATATATAAAAAATTTGAGAAAGACTACTAATAAAATATATATATATATATACGGTATATATATCCAGGTTTTTGAATCGGTAAATTCTAATTTTAAATCGGATCGAAACTCGAAATTTTAATGGATCGAAATTAACCGATTGGCCCGGACTGATTTTTCGATCTTTTTTTCTGGTCCGATCTTTTTTTTCACACTCCTAGATACGATGATGATGATCTTTAAAATTAATTTTATTAACTCCTCTTATACTTGCAGTACAAGATTTTAACGGCTGTATTTTGTTAAGAAAGAGGACAAAATCAATAATAACAAAATTAATTAAAAGTGTGCAAATTTTGAAATTCTATTGCCACATGAAATTTGTTCCACGATTATAATACATCTTAAACATCGATTCTAGTGTTAGCGGCCGTGACTTGTGATCACTATGTGAATCTTGTTTATGTAAATTCGTTAAAAAAAAAAAATCCATGATAATAATAATAATAAACTTTAACAAATAGTCTGACTTATGTGTGAATAACGTTCTTAAATTTCTTTTGTTTTAATTAAGAGAGAAATTTCTTATGTGTAAAGTAGGAGTGTTGATAAAGTTTTTCCCTTTTTGTTGTGGGTAAATAACAGTGAGAAAAGTTTAATACATTTTGTATATTTTTAAGTGTTAGAACATAAATTTATAGGTACATATTTTATAAGACTAATTTAGTCCCTTTGTGTATCTCTATTTTTTTTTATTTTTTTTGTGACAGCAAGTGTATCTCTATTTGACAAAGTGGGATAGCTCAAGTGTTAGAGCACCACTACCTAGGCCTTAGGTCCTGGGTTGGAGTCATGGGGAGGGGAAAATGGATGGGTATTTAACTTGTAATAAAAAAAAAAAAAAAAAAAGTGTATCTCTATTTAAAAAAACAAATAAATGTGTTTATGGTTAAGTTGAGGCTTTTTTGGACCTATTTATTTGAGTGTAGGGTTTTAGGAGAGGTGAAATTTGAAGAAAGCATGACAGTGCTGAGCTCCAGGAAAATTTTGCAAGAACAAAATACAAGTGACCCCGACTCCATTATCTCTCTTACTCTCACACATAAAGCCCTTACTGATGTAATCTCATTACTTCTGTATAAACAATTCGATATCTCAACTAAATTCATTTTTTCTGTTTATACATTTGATTAATTCCGGTTTTTTTTAACGAATTTGATTAGGTTTCGTGCTTGAGAGAGTTCAGGAATTTGGAAAGGCTGGACCTAGGCTTCAATAATTTGACTTCGCTCGAGGTAGTATAAAACTCCAGAAATGACCTTTTTATTGATTCTTTTGGCGAATATTTCTAAAATTAATTTTAAATTTCCAGGATTTGAAGTCATGTGTGAATTTGAAGTGGTTATCGGTTGTGCAGAACAAGCTTCAGAGTTTGAAGGGCATTGAAGGCCTCGCAAACCTCACTGTATGATGATACTGTTTTATATCCTTATTACTTTCCCATTATTGAAATTGAATCCGCTCTTTTATTTTCCCATTTTGATTAAAAATGTGAATTTTGCTTCTTTAGCATTCATTTTCACACTAATTGTTTTCTCTCATTATCTGAAGACTAAGTTTAGGCATTGCTTAAATTTACTAATTTGGCAGCGTATTTCAAGTAAAAATTCAAAGTCAAATTTCTGTTATTTTAGCAAATACAGTACTTCAGTAGATTGTACTGACAGGAGGTATAGTCAAAAGGAAAGAGCTGTAAAATCGTCCAATTATGGTTTTTGTTGAAGTTGACCTTAATGTTCATATACTATCGTTAATCCTAGTTCTGAATTTTTCTCATATACGTTCTAAACGAGACACAGATTTAATGGCATTGTTTGAATTGAAGCCATTAGTAATGTTCTTGTATTCTTTGTTGTTAGTGTAACTTCTTCTTATCTTACCATAAATCATTGGTGTGTTATAACTGGTATCCTCAAAACAAGTGGTTATTTTTATCCCACTATCCTAAAACAAATAACTTTAATTCTATCAGAATTCAGTTTATACCTTGTCTAGAAGCAATTTTATTATGATTTCGCTTTAATTTTACTGGTCAATAGGATTTCAATTCTGGTTGCTATTGAAAATTTGAATATGTTTTGAAATATTTTAAAACTCTCTTGTAATTTCCGATATAGGTATTAAATGGCGGAAAAAACAAGCTTAAATCAATGGACGAGGTCAAATCTCTTGCAAGCTTGCGTGCACTGATTTTGAATGGTAGGTGTTTTGCAAAAAGCAATTACTTCTTATTCTTAACATTGCTATAGAAATTTAGATACCTACCCTAATTTCCTTTTTCTCCTCGTCTTGCAGACAATGAGATCAGTTCAGTTTGCAAGCTTGATCAGATGAAAGAGTTGAACACTCTAGGTATATTAGAGGGTGGTTTTTTTTAGCCTTAATTTAATATTTCAGTTCTTTTTTTTTTTTTGTTCCCATTTAGGAGGGGTTTGCAAACTCCAGATCATTTAATATATTGTGTTTGGTATCATACCAAATATGAGATTGTTTGATACTTTGATTTTAGTTAATTTCTTGAAACATGCTTCATAACAAACAATTATATTAGGCTCCCTAATTCAATTGCGCTAACATAAGTCATCTGAGAACTAATTTGTACAGATTAACAAATTTTTAATTAACATATCACAAAAACTTGTATTAGACTGTCTCACACTCAAATTTCAAAAATATCATAAAAATATGTACAAGAGTTTTGTGTCTCACGTATGAGACAGTCTCAGCTTCAGTCATTAAATGTTACTCCCTCCGTCCCGTGATTTCTTTCACATGTGAAGAGGCACACAAAATAAGAAAAGTGAATTTAGTGGGAGATTTTGAGGGGTAATTTTGTAAACTTTTATGTATAAAGTAAAGAAATGAGTTGACTTTTGGGTATGTGTGTAGAAAAAGTAATGGCATTTGTGTAAAATTGAGAATATTGTGAGGGTGGAGTTTATAAAGGGTTTTCCATTTTAAGGGTGTGAAAGTTATTATGGGACGTTCCGAAAAGGAAAGTGTGAAAGTAATTGCGGGACGGAGGGAGTATTTCATAATATGTCTTTTATTCTAGTTTAGATATGATTTCCCCCTACTAATCATGTCTATGCAGTTCTTTCTAGGAACCCAATCAGATCACTTGGTGAATCATTGGTCAAATTGAAATCAATCACCAAAGTATGTTCATCATTAACTCGTTTTCTTGTGAATTAATCTGTTTTGAGGATACGAGGGATCTAACAGCATATGTTTACAGCTTTCTCTTTCTAACTGCCAACTGCAAACATTAGATTCATCGCTGAAATCCTGCCATGAGTTGAAAGAACTTCGCCTCTCTCACAATGAAATCATGGTATGTTTCTATAATCCTTTTGGGTATGTTTGATTTGGGACATAGACGGTTTTGAAACCTGGATTTCAAAATGCTGATAAGTAGTAATGATATGTGTTTGTTTTGAGGTTTAAGTAGGGTAACTCTATGTCAAATCGATATGTAAGAGTGTGTGATGTTGTAGTATTATATGACTCCCTCCTCCCCACAAAGATAGTCATGATTTCCTTTTTAGTTTGTCCCAAATTATAGTCATTTCTATATTAAAAAAAAAGTGTGTAAATTGTTTAAAATACCCCATTTGTTTTGTCATTATTGTTTTTGTATTCAATATTTAAGGTTAATATCAGGAACTTTACAGGTAAAATTCAGAATTCCAAGTACAATAAATGATGTTTTATTGGTCTGTGTAATTTTACAAACACTATCTTTGTGGGATGGAGGGAGTATTATTATTGTTGATTATAATTGTAATGATTGAATGATTGTGTAATAAATAATGTAGTACAGAGTATCATTTATTGGAAGTTGCAAAAGCGTGTAATTTTAAAATTCTAAAGTAGAACTGAATTTAGATTTTGAAATCCCAAATCAAGCATACCCTTTGGGTTTCTTCCTGGTCCTGCATAATTTGGTACTATATGGCTGCTGTTGTTTTCCCGATTATGCTACTAATTCTTGGTCCATCTTTCAGAGTATTCCTAGAGAGTTTGGACATCTCGTGAAACTTCAAAATTTAGACATGGGAAACAACTCGATCATCAATTGGTCAGATCTAAAGGTGACAAATTAATCTCCATAATCACACATGCATGCCTCTGCTTTTAGATGATATGCTCTCTGGTTTAACGATTACAATTCCAGGTGTTGTCTTCCTTAGTTAATTTGAGAAATTTGAATCTACAAGGAAACCCGATTGCTGAGAAGGAAAATTTATTCAAGAAAGTAAGTTTGTTTTGCTGCAATAAGGTACATTTACAATATAAGGGTACTATCAAACTTTTGACCATCCAAACAATGCTTTTTACCAGGTCAAAAAACTACTGCCAGGTTTGCACATCTTCAATTCTCGACCAATTGACAAAATCGCCACAAAGGAAATGCATGAAAAGGCTGATGACTTCTCCGTTGAGGCAGGTAATAAGTTGACACTTTGAATTGAGAGTAAAATAGATCAATCTATTAGAAATAAGAACTCAAGTAAACCTTATCTTGTGAGTGATATGTTTTTTTAGGGGCTAGCAATTGTAGGACAATATGTTTACGGGCTTGCACATTTAGGCCTGTAACTTATAATTTTCACACATTTAGGCCAAATTGGGGTGTTCAGGCTGACAAACTTAGTCCATTATATTTTAATTTTTTCACGTAAAGGCAAAATAAGTGAGCAACATGTGACATTTTAACCTGAATTGGGGTATTTCAGGTTAAGTTGCCTTAAATGTGGAAAATTAAAATATAATGGTCTAAATTCAAACATAATGTCTTACAGTTGTTACCCCAAAATTACTGGCCTAAAATAAATCCCGTGAAAGTACGGATAATCATCTTAATAATACTGGACATGTAGGCTCAAGGAGTAAGAGGAAAGAACAACAGGAAGAAAAAGATGTAGATTTTGGTGAGAACGCCAATACCCCAGAGAAGAAAAACAAGAAAAAACTGAAATTGAAGCAAGAGGAATCTGGAGTCACCAATTATACCGAGGAAGAAAAGAAATCGAAGCTTAAGGAACATAAAAAGAGTCAAGTGGCTAATGAAGCTGATATTGGAAAAGGTAAAGAAGGTGATAAGAAATCAATCAAAAATCTCAAAGTGAATATCATTGACAGTTCAGAAAGTCCTTTTATGGATCTTTTCTTAACTGGTGCTCATGAAGTTTTTCTGGAGAATAAAACTGATAAAGCTATTGATGCAAATAATGAGGTGATAACTCATCCTACAAAGAAGAAGAAAAGGAAAAACCGTGTTGTTGATCCATCTGCTCTTGAGATATCACGCGTCGATGAAATTGGGTTGGGAGGTCCCTCAGCTTGGGATATATAGGGTGTGTTTTCAAACTTTATAAACACCACTAGAATCACTTTTTTACCCAACTTTTTAAAATTAGAACCTTTTTTTTTTCAAGTTTGTAAGACCCTAGCCCCTGCAAATTTTGTTTTTTTGTAATGTGACAAGTTTGTCATCTCCTTTATTAGTCAAAGATTACAAGTTGTTTTCATCATGA
Organism: Galeopsis tetrahit; assembly: GCA_963675135.1. Classification (NCBI taxonomy): domain Eukaryota; kingdom Viridiplantae; phylum Streptophyta; class Magnoliopsida; order Lamiales; family Lamiaceae; genus Galeopsis; species Galeopsis tetrahit. The sequence goes on from OY776129.1 coordinate 71,857,529, forward strand.
TAGATGTTGGATCTTATACATTTTTGTGTCTCAAGGAAAATTTACAGTTATACTTCATTTTGTTCCATTTAAATGGCATTTGCGTTATTTATATACTATTTGTAATTTAGATGTTTTATATTTTTCAATTCTAATTAATTATGATTCTTTCTAAATTATCTTTAAATTCATTAAAAATAATTTAGATTATAGTGTAGAATTTCAAAGCTAGTTAATAATATAGTTGTATTGCTAAGATGCTTGATCTTGTACATTTTTCGCATAATGCAAGGTTCTTAAACTGTAATTTTTTGTTTAATGAGAATATTTTTTGACTAGGCATTTTACTTATTAATTTGTACTCCCTCCGTTCCACAGGAATTTGCACACTTTCTATAAATGGATGTCTCATACCAATTTGCACACTCCATAAAATGAAATATCTTTATAACCCCACCCTCAAAATATACTCTTATTTATCCATATGTCATTACTTTTTCACACTCAATCTACTTTTTACTTTATTTTATTCATAAAATTTTACAAAACTACCCCTCAAAACATCACTCATTACACATTTTCTTACCCATTTCTTAAATTGTGCGTCATCTCATGTGTGCAAGTTTCTATAGAACGGAGGGAGTATTAATTTATCTACATATTTTTTTTATTTCACTTATCATTTAAAATACACCATTAAAAATTTGTCCTTGAAGCCTTGAAGGTTTATAAAAGAGAAGTGTTTTTTTTTAAAGGGCGCGGCTAAAGTCACCCGGCTTTCCTATGAGTACACCCACGCGATGAGGACACCCACAAAACGGATGAGGACACCCACCTGGAAAACTCAAAAATACCCTTGTTACATTAAAACCCTAATTCATAACTTATTTGGTACACCCACACTATTTCGCCTCCTCACCTTCCCTCTCCCACGGCGACGACGACCTCCAAAAATTTCGCCAGCGCCGCCCTCGTCTCCTCTTCGCCGGCAGCTCCGCCTCCCCTCCCTTCGCGGCAACAGCGCCGCCCACCTCGTCGCGGAGGCCGCACCTCTTCCCTCTCCCCTTCCCGTCGCGCCGCCCTCTTCCACAGCAACCATCTCCACCGCCCCTCGTTCGCGGCCGCCCCCTCCTCCCCACAGTCGCGGCCGCTGCCGCCGCCCTCCCTTCTCCCCACAGACGCGGCCGCCCCCCTCCTCCCCACAGTCGCGGCCGCTGCCGCCCCCCTCCTCCCCACAGTCGCGGCCGCTGCCGCCGCCCTCCCTTCTCCCCTTCGCCGCGGCCGTAGTGCTCCTCCCCTCGCCGCCGCCGCCGCTAACAGGTAAGTTTAGGTCTAAAAAATTAGGGTTTTCTTAAGAAAAAAAATTAGGATTTTTTTTTAAAGTTTGGGAATTATTTTCGAAAATAGTGCGTTTGTTTTGGAAAAAATTTCGAACAACTTGAGTTTGTTTTGGAAAAAAATTCGAACAACTTGAGTTTGTTTTGGAAAAAATTTCGAACAAGATGTTCGATCTTTTTTTTCGAACAAATTTGAGTTGTTTTGGAATTTTTTTCGAACATATTGAGTTTGTTTTGAATTTTTTTGGAACATGTTGAGTTTGTTTTGGAAAAAATTTCGAAAATGTTTGTTTTGTAAATTTTTTCGAACAGTTGGTGTTTTGGATTAATTTTTGATGCAATTTTGGAGTTTTTTTTGTTGGATGGTGGTGGTGGTGGTGAAATAGAATGGGTGAGTGTACTCATCTTTGTTTTTTTCATAAATTTTATTCTAGGGGGTATATTGGACATTTCACATGTTCTGAAAAATTAAAAAAATGTTTGGTGGGTGTACTCATAGGAAATCCGGGTGCCTTTTGCCGCGCCCTTTTTTAAATAAACATTTGAATTTTAGTTTGCCCAAAAAAAAAATCTTCAAAGCCCAATGTTTTAAAGAATAGGTCTTGTCGATAAACATGAATATACAAGTCGTATTCAATTTTAGTTTGTAAAATAGTGTAACTTTTGAATTTGTTAAAAAATAGAAAGGAAGAAATAAATAATTTAGTTATATTTATATTTTTAATATTTGGGCTTAGTTTTTATGCATAATTAATTTAAGTTAAATTCCTATTCTTTTTAATATCTACTGTATCAATATTCTATATAATCAAAATGTATTAAAATTATTTTTAAGCTTTTCACGTTTGGGCTAGGGTGGTAAACGAATCGAATAATTTTGCTCGATTCGATATTCGAATTTTGATATTCGTATTCGAAATTTTATAATTCGAATACAAATATTTTTTTTGATTCGATTAATAAACGAATACAAATACAAAATTATAATATTCGATTCGATATTCGTAAGTATTCGATTATATTTATAATATATATACATAAATATATTTTTAAATGTATATTTGTCTCATGTCCTATAATATTATTTAAATTATTATTTTAAAATTTTTCTCCATAAATTTTCGAATCGAATAGTTTCAAGTCAAATCGAATAGTATCGAATACGAATTAATTTCAAATCGAATACTTGAAAAATAATGCTTAAAATATGTATTAAAAAATTCGAATCGAATAATCAAATCGAATAGTATCGAATAATCATTCGAATTGAATACCGAATCAACTTTATTATTCAAAAATTAAAGGAATACGAATATTTTCACAAATCGAATCAAATTCTGAAGTATTCACTTCGTTTACCACCACCCTAGTTTGGGCTTTAGTTTTATGCATAATTCAAAATTAAATTCTATCACACAATTTTTTATAATATCCATTAATATGTATACAATATACAGGAAAAAATACTGCTCAGTACTACAGTATTTGTATACGTACACAGCTATTGTACATGTACACATATAATACTATTAGTAGTTTTTATAATGAGAAATGGCCGTTAATTTAACTAAAAATAAGGATACTCATATTATTTCTAATTAAATAATAATCGTTTTAATTAAAACTTTCAACTAGAATTGATGGGGATTAATTTCCAAGAAAAAAATCCCTCCAAAAAAAGGCGTATGCTGCTTGAATTGCGGCGCGCACACGGTATTCTTTAGTAAAAGGCGAAAGAATAGTTCGCTTTGTGCTCACCGCGCAGCTGCGTAAGTTATGCAGCAGAAGTTACTCCTCCTTTTATAGTCATTTACTATCTTCAGTTTTTATGTGCATTCGATGTGGGACTAAACAACTTTCCTCTCTCTTCAAGCTTCAATACTCATCTCGGGAATTTTAATTACAAAAAAAACATTTATAATTCAAGTTTTATGGAAAGCATTCATAATGTAGTTCTCACTTTTTTTAATGATAATAGTTCTTACTTGAAAATAAATTAACATACCAAATAATGCAAAAAAAATAATATTTTTAAAAAAAAAAAAGTGTTATAGAAGAAATATTAATTTGCAATATTACATGAGATTAACGACATTAATTATGGAGCAGGCTTATTGTTACAGTATTTAGACTGTGAAACATTCTTTTATAGGACGAGCTTATGTGATTTTTAATTAATTATTTGAAAGAAAATTTCAAATTGAAATAATGAATAAATGAGAATTAAATTCCTTCGTAAAATTTTAAACATGGGGATTGAATATTTCAAAAACATCATATACATTAGGCCGCTTGGGTTCCATATCCCAAAGTCGGCATATTTTAATGAATAACTAAATGGAATATATACTTGCTATTTTAGAAAACAAGGGGAGAATATATCATATCCAAGATAGATGATGTCGTAAAATAAAACTTATACAACTCACGTAAAAGTAGATTTAATTGTGTGCATATTAAACGGGGCTTTGGAATCAAACCGTGAATTTATATAGAAAGATATAACTTGGATAAAATTATTTGAAAAACATCAAAATAGAATTTGAAAAAATAAAAAAAAAATCCAAAAAAAATAGAATGATAACATTTCTTCAAAGTTTAAATATTTCTAGTATCCCTTTCAAAAAAAAATATATATATTTCTAGTATCCTAAATAAATGTTGATATTTGATAGTCTAACGATCTTTAAATGCATTATTCCAAAAAAATTGTTCCCAACTTTTATATTAATTAGCTAGCCAATATGGATAGTCACAATATAATTTTTTTAATGCACGTGCATGATCGAATAGGAGATTAGAACGTACAATAAAGTAGAAATTAAAAATGATTCCTTATTCATAATCATAACGATGGAATCTATGTAACTGCATATTATATATGGTACGTTAATTTTGTTGCACTTCCTTAAGCTTGGAGTGTGAAACCGGAGGGACGCAAGTACCTTACATTTATGAATCCAAATTGAACAGAGTTAACGAACTGTAGGTTGGAAACCAGTCCAATTGTTGGCAACGTTGAGGAACAGTTTGAGAGAGGAGTTTGAACGAAGAGGCGACAATTCGAGATTCATGCCAGGGCGAGGAAACACGTCTGTCCCGTAAACTCCATTTGAGTTTGTTGCTGAGTTAACAGAGGATGCAGGGTAGATAAATGCGTCTGTTGAGCATCCAACTTCGAGTCTTGCACCTGCAAATCAAAATCCAAACGGAGTACTCTCTTGAGCCGGATGTGAAAAATTAGTGTAATTTTTTTTTAAGTGGTGCATGATTTTAATTTTAATTATATTGGCGTCACAAGCGTGGATTTATATAATAATCAATATGTTGGATTATATGCCACGCTTGTGATCGACGCCAAGTCATTAATTCGGGTGCTTCATTAAAGAGTGGAACTTGCCTGAAAAAACGGGAGGTATATCGGCGTTGGTGGCCGGCCGAGCGCCATTGGTAGTGCAATACAAAGTGCCATTGATACGTAGTATTTGGGCTTGTGCAGTGGAGGTTGCAATTGCAACACAAACAAACATCAATATTATACTTTTCATGCCCATGCTGCATGTACCTTTGAGGCAGGCCACTATATAGGAGTATTTGATTATTATTTAATTAATTTGTATCAAAATATATGTTTCAACATTGACACCAATTTATAGCCATAAATAATCTACTTACGGCTTTACAATTATTTGAAAGTATCATCTCAAATTCAATAATAATAATAATAATATTAATAAAATGTTGAAAGTCAAAGTCAGATGTGTTATCTCTTTTCGTTCAAAATTCATACATGTGAATAATTGCAATTTTCGTTTACTTTTTTTTGTTTTGTTTGTTCTCGATAAACTTGTGTGAGAAGGGCCGTAGACAGATCTAAACTAAATGTATTTTCATTCCTTACTCGTTTACCTATTATTTTGTAATAATTTTCCATTTTGATTACGTATATAACTAACAAGAGAACGCCTCTCTTTTTTTTTTTCAATTTAACATATAGTATTAATATTTTTACGTAAAATGTATATCACGAGTATTAATTAATATACACCCTCCATGTATTAATTTTTTGCTTAAAGAGCTTGACAAATAGATAAAGTGAAAGTAATGGTTTGTGATTATTGAATAATAAGAAGGGTAAAGTACTTTAATCATTTGATGATGGCAAAATTACAATTGCATGTTACTCCGTGTTAGATAAAGTTTCTCACCTAAAAAGACAAATAGATGGGACGGAATAAAATATTAGATTTAAAATATAAGAGTAGTATTTTATAAGGGAGGAAGATTGGACGGAATAATATATTAGATATTAATGATATGTATTAAAAATATCATAATCTTTAGTACTGCGTATACTAATTGACCTTAGTATTCGTCATAGACTCGTATAGTAGGTTATGAACCTATGGGAGGCAACTGGCAGGACCATGAATGTATAACAGCTTTCTTTGACTACTGAAAAATAATTCATTATTGTTTACCCTTCCAAGTGCATCTAAATTAATAAGCCCCTATTTCTATATTATTTTTTTAATTTCTCATTCCTAAACAGTAGTAATATTATACTCCCTTCTGTCCCATAGAAACTTGCACACCTAAAATGACACACAATTTAAAAAATGTATAAAAAAAGGTGTAATGAATGATATTTTGAGTGGTAGTTTTATAAAATTTTATAAATAAAGTAAAATAAAAAGTAGATTGAGTGTGGAAAAGTAATGACATATGGGTAAATATGAGTATATTTGGAGGGTGTGGGTTATAAATATTTTTTTTTTTATGGGGTGTACAAATTGATATGAGACATCCATTTATATAAAGTGTGCAAATTCTTGTGGAACGGAGAAATTGATAAATGATAAGCTTCGTTTTGAGCTATTTGTCCCCCCCCCCCCTCCCCCCAATTGACTTATTATAGATTTACTTTTTTCAAATTAACTATAATACGGAGTACTTTTTTTCCTAAAAACTCTACCTAATAAATACACCCTTACCCACAAAATCTTAATTTTCATCTATCTCACTCTTCTTCCTCCTCCCTCAAATCTGCACCCATCCCACCCATTGCGCTGCCGCACCACACCTCCACTCCCGCTAGTCGCGCCACCCCTTTTCTCAATTTCTCACTTTCACTTTTTTTTTTTTTTTCTGCAACTACCCATCCGGCCCCACACCCCGTCTCCATACCGCCCCCTCGCTCCCGCTGGCCGCGCCCGCCCCTTTTTTTCTCTTTCACTTTTTTTTCTTGTTTTTTACCCATTCCCCCCACCCCACACACCCCAACCGTGGCCAAGTCCAAGCCACCCACCCGCCGTTATGCAGGCTTTTTAAAATTTTAAAAAGAAAAAACTTTCGATAAAATTTTATCGACGATAGTGTTTTTGGTCGATAAATTAGTGTTGACAGAGTATTTTTTGGTCGACTCTAGTTTGTCGAAATAAAGTTTTTTTTTATTAAGTTTTTTTTTTTTTTTAATTTCTAAATTTATTTGTGGGCGGCGGTGGCTGCCGGGGGTGGGGCGACGAGGGCGGCTTCTCCAATTAGGGTTATGGTTAATTTGAATTTTATGAAAGTGTATCAATGTGTTTGTATGTTTAAAGGGTCAAACAAATTTTTTGTATGAATATTTAATTAACTAGTAGGGCATCCGTGCTAACGCACGGACTGATGTGTTGAAAAATGTGACGACATTCTAAATTTTAAATATTATTTATATTGTCGTATTCATTTTATAATAATACCACTCACTCGTATTAACAAATATATATATATATTATTGTTAACTAATATTTATATATATATATATATACTCCTATATTATAATAAGTAAAAAGATTAATTATTGTTAACTAATATTTATTATACTTTATCAAATTTTAAAAAATAATAAAATAAAAAATGGTAAGATGTTACTAATATCTTTTTTAATTAAATTATTAATTTTAAAATTTAATTAAATTGATGTCTTATACTATATAAATTTAAAGTTAATCCGTAAATGTAAACAATTAATGTCTAATATTTATATATATTTATATTTGTAATACCACAAAATGATTAAATTACTATAAAATGTTAAAGAATAATACAGTAATTTTAGTGGCATAAATTCAATTAAATAATGAAATAATGTAAAATCAATAGTAATTGAATAAAAAATAAATTAAGAAAAAATTATAAAACTTAAAAATTAAATTATTATAAATTCATATATTCCTAAAAACTTCATGAAAAACTATGTTCTTTGTGATATTACAATCACAATTGTTGTCATAAGACTCATAACATAATAGAATCTTCAAGTTGTCATAAGACTCATAACATAATAGAATCTTCAAACCACGACGATTTGTTATTCTAGATATAGTTACATACAATTGACCATGACTAAATACAATTTTTTTCAGAAAAAAAAACATCTACATTAGAAAAAGATTGTTCCGGACTTTTGTTAATAGTGATAGCATATGACACAATCAACGAAAATTGTATATGTTGAAACTTGAAAGACAATTTAAGATCAGAATGTGTTAATGTAAGTCGCGTGATACCAGTTGTCCACAACTACTTTAAGTTAGAGGTAATAGATGTTATCCAATCAGAAAAAGAAATTCAATTTATATACAACTTCATCAGATCTCGAGTTTTACAGCCTCATGTTGTTAGTAAGTTTCAGAAGAGTACAATCATTCCAAAAAGTGGAGGGTGCATATAACCCCCTCCGTGTCTTTAAGCCTTGCGCTTGTTTCTCCATTTTAATATTTGAGGCCCTTTCTGTAGATATAAATTTAGATAGGCCACGGTTATACGCACACACAGACTTATTGAGACACTCATCTAATAAAAAAAAAAAAAAAAACTACATATGGATTACGTGTAAAATGTTCAATATACCATTTACTAAAATTTATAAAAAAACGAAAATGAGTACACCCTTCATTCTATTTTTCGACAAAATAGTCTTCACCATCACCACCACCCAAAAATATTTTTCCACCAGGTCCACCACCCCAAAATCTTCTCCACCGTCGTGATGATGTCAAAATATACCACCAGGTCCACCACCCCAAAAAAATAAAACAACAGTAAACCAGAAAATATCTTAAAATGTTTTTTTTTAAATACTCAAATGAAAACTCACAAAATTAAAGCATAATAACAAAATAAATCCTTTCAACTCTAGTGAAACTCACAAAATTAAAAAAATACTTGAACATACACGAATTTCTGTAAAATATTTCGAATAAAATAAAAGAACCGAAGAAATTTTTCGAAAAAGGGCCGTATTTCAAAGAAAAAATTCGAAAAAGGGTAGTATTTCGAAGAACAATTCCGAAAAAAAAAGCAAAAATTCGAAAAAAAAAAAAGAACATTATAGAACTTGATAGATTTTGCATATCTAAAAAACTAACCTAGACTTGAAAGATAAAATTAAAATCGGAGGAGGAGGGGAGTGTGATCAGCCTCGAAAGGCCGACACTGGAGCTTGGATGCGTGTGAGCAGCGACGAGCGACGAGAGAGGCGGGCCGGTGGGGATTGGACGGGGTGACATTTTTTTTTTTTACATTTTTTTTTTGATTTAGTAAGTTATAGGCTTCCGACATTCCTTACGACCATCTATTTTTTTTAACAAAAAAAATCACGCCTGCCACAGTGCCACTCTCATTTTAAGTTTAACAAAGAAGTTTCCTTACTAGTATGTGGATTTGAATCAACTTACGGTACACAATTGATATGATTTTTTAGATACTAAAAATTTTCAATACATAATATGTTATGATACATTACTTTCGAAATACGTACTATACCGAGCCACCTTCAATAATTGTGATGCATAAAAAGCTATAAAATTAGTTCAATCGAAATCAATTATGAGTGCTCGTTGATATGTCTAACTATCAAAAGTGTTAGGTTATAATGAAGTATTAAGAACAAGAAGAATGACAATGATGTTATAGCGAAAAATAAAACAGAACTAGTTAATTGATATTCATAGTAGGGAGGAATACACCGTGATAATATTTTTACTCCGATCATCATGTTTAAAGTCATTATAATGTTTTCAACTCACGCAATTAATGACATTTAACTAGTATCAGATGGATGAAAAATGTATGGTGTACTTTCAAAGAAAGCGTATGTGAAACAACATATATGTATTGTAATTAAAAATCGAGTATATTATTTATAGAAAACTTTTTAACGACGGAAACAAAAAGTTTCAATAGCGTTGCACCAATACCTATATCTTGATTCTTATATTACTTGCATAGTTGCATGATATAAAACTTTTTTTTTTTTGTTTTCGATGATTACACATGAATAGGACAGTGAAAGAACAAAAGGAAAAAATTCCTATGAATCTAGAAAAATTATCCTATGAATCTAGAAAAACTACTCCATCTCAATCTCGAGAGATGGTAGAGTTCACCGCTGCTTGGGCCAATGCATGCGCTGGTCGATTTCTGTTCCTAGGAATGTAAATGAATTTGCACACTACAAATTCTCTTGAAAGCCTTTGTATCCTAATAGCACAACTCACCTCGATCTGGGGCCACTTCAGAACAAAACTTTGAGCAAAGATCAATTGCCTGTTGGAAGTCAGACCGAACTACAAGTTTTCTCCAATTTAATCCTTTGACCTCCTTTAAGGCTTTTTCAATAGCTTGCAATTCAACACCCAGATGCCCTTTCTGCGGGGCGATCTTATTTAAGAAAGTAAACGTTATTTCCCCAGATTCACTAAAGCCCACGCAAGTTCGCATTAAATTAATGCACCGTCGACCTCAACACAAGCCACATCCTCATCTCCTATCTCATTTGCAAAACCTGGACCACCCTTCCCACCTCTTATCTTACTATTAGCCTCTGATGACATATGACGAAAATTGTTCAAATACACAAGAACTTTCTCCTCCACCGACTTATGGGTTCGTCGTCGATCCCTGGCTTTATCATGGGTGATCATACACCTCTCCCTCCAAACCCCCATGCAATTATAATCACCTCTTCCAATCCAGCCATTACCCTCTCTTCATACACTCGATCCAGGAATTGAATAGTTGCTAAAAACTTTCTTTGAGTTATCAATTTCCACCATCCAAGTCCCTTCCATATATGACGAACTTTCACACATGTGAAAATTGCATGCATCGTATCAGACATGATATAAAACATTCGATCAATTTTAGAAGATGAGTATATCAAAATTTTGTTTTTAATTATAATGGAGGAGGATGGACACGAATTTGAGATATTAATCAAATTGAGAGTTCACCAATATAGAATAAATTGTATTTATAGGATCAATTCATACATTACATTTTTATTCGGAGTCGTGAATGGGGTGGAGGCAATTTCGTCATTTTAGAAAGGGAATTTAGATGTAAATAAATAAATAAAAATTGGTGCTATCTTGAAATAATGAAAAGAAGAGGGACTGGACTGTAAATCAAGTCAAAATTGGACAGCCGTACCCTTTCTTTTGCAGTACATGCTTGTGACCGGACTTAAATAACTGAATTTGTCCTTAATCCTCTCCACTATCCCGGTCAATTTCATCTACTACAAAATTGAATTTTATTTGTCTTTTTCAGGGCCACTTATTTTTAAAACTATTTAATACTATATATTTTGTTGATATTTATCTTGAATTTTAATTCATAAATGTTTATATTTATAGAATATGGTATTTTTTAATAATATAAATCTATTACAAATATAATCTTAATTAATACATGAAGAGATTTGTGTGAGACACATCTCACCAAATATAATCAGCTCCAAAATTTTCATGACACATTTTCATTTTAGAAATATTAACTCATCATTTGGTTTAATTTTAAAAAATAATATCCGTCTCTCGAGTGATACTCATGAGATGATTACAACAAGTTTGGTGGTAATATATACATAGATAAAATGTATCATAAACGTTGGCTGCACATATTATGGATGATGGATATATTATTCATTAAATTGATGATTATATGCTTATTTTTTTCCTAATAAAATTTTAAATTTAATACTATTTTCATTTCAAGTTGATTTTTAATACACATTTATTAAAAAACTACAATTTTTATTTAAAATCTATATTGCATATATAAATCTACATATATAAATTTATCTATGGACTATGATACAAATTTATTGTGATTAGAAAATTATATTTCATTAAAATATAATAAACATTAACTTGGACCTACTTCACAACTCATCTTAAATTACAATATTCGTGTATATATTTGTTGAGAAAATTTATTACTATTATTATTTTTGTTTTGATGCCTCACGATAAAATACTACAAAAATATACGTGTATTTATTTATTTGTTTCATCTCGCAGAGGAGAAATGTTGTTGTTAATTTGTTTTGTTTTTCTTGTATCTTATGTATGCAGTTAGCTTAGCTCCCTATATAATTTACTATTCAATTTTTCAAAGCGCAAATTTGCCGACTTTATAAAGAATTCGATGGGATAGAACAATGTAAAATTTGCTTCCCCCTCCCCCCAATTATTTCATCTTAACTAAATTCAATAAGCTGATTATTGCCGTTTATTAATTAATTGTGTTCTGAACAAGAACAATCAACCCTTCATTAATTATTTTTTCAAATCAATTAAATTGATAGTTATAAATTAAAGAAATATATATTTTATTTAAATGGTAACAATAATTAATTGTAAAATACTCCATTCAGTGTATTTTACTGTATTATGAAGGAGAAGTTTTGTTTTGTTACTTGGCTTATTTAAGAGAATTAAATGATCAGGATCTAAATCTATTCATCAATTTGTGTTTTGTGATTATATACATTCCCTATTATGTTAAAAAATATTTTGAAAAATTTACCAAAAAAATTAAGTGATTAGAATAATTTTGGACTTAAATGCACTTTTAATCTTATTGCGACAATAGTTTGGTCATATAATAAAATAATACTTGAAAATGAAAATTATATTTAATCAAGTTTGATCCACATTGATCCGAATTTAATCTACAAAAATTTGACTCAAATTTAACGTAACTATCTATATTTAGGGGGTGTATTTAATTGAAATTATATTGAATTTTTTAAAACTTTTAAAAAAATTATGTAGTTCATGCAGAGTTTGACTAACTTTTTATTGTGAAATATTTTTTTTTATTGATTTACATAAATTTTCATAAATTCAAATATTGATGCAAAGAGTTTTTTTTTTTTAATTTGAAGTGTTTTTTATTTAAATTAATATTATATATATATTATAAAATATTTTATCAAAAAAAAAATCAGGGCGGGTCAGGCATAAGACCCAGGCCCGACCCATACTCAATACAGGGCGAATTTGACCTGATCCAAAGTTCGTGGGTGGGGTGGCTACTCGCGGGTCGGGTTAATATTGTCATTCCTACTTTTGATCTTTCGTCTTCAGAGTTCTTTGAGAGAATCCTTGAAATCTCTAATTTTTAGAAGAAATTTTGGATAGTGAAATTTATTTATATTTTTGGAGGAGAATTAACAAAATTCATAGAGTATTTAAAATTCATAGACTATTGAATACCTAAAGATTTTTAAAGATATAGAATTCACAACCAATACACCCCTTAATTAATGTATGAAATATTTCATATAATTTTTTGTGATATACTAAATTTTATAAGTTAAAGCGGCAAAAGAGCATTGAAGACTTGAAGTTGGGGGCACATTACAATTTGCTTTCTTTTTTTTTCTTTTTTTTTTTTTTTCAAATTCCTTGAGAATATATTTTTAAATTAGTCAGGACATTAAATGTCAAAATTAATTTATTTCTAAAAAAGAATAATCTCAAAAACCCAAATGAAGGCCATCACATATGCTTCCTCTGTACAATTTTCATTATTCCCTTATTATTCACACATACAGGATTGAGTCAGTGTGTGTAAAGTAGCAGCATGTTGTCTTCATTCTACAATAATTACATATTTAATTATATTATCATTTATTTTATTTATAAATTAACTTCAAAATATGAGGCACTCTATCGTGACAACGTCTGTAGTTAAAAATATATTCCGTCATAAGATGCTACCATATAATTTCCTAGGTAAAAGAAGCGGTCTCATATTTAAATTTTCCATTGACAAAAAAAAAAAAAAAAAAAAGATTAATCAAGTTGTTGTTTTTGGAGGGGAATAGGGAGTGATAGTAGAGTTTAGATATGGGAAGGGCGGTTAAGTCAAAGAGTCAACAGTTAGACGTGGGGTTCCAATCAAATTGTTTATCACGTTGCCTATACTCAACGCGCCTATCCATCACCAAAAACCCTCCTATAAAACCCCCTCCATTTTTATTATTCCTTTATTCAAATTAACCCTTTCACAATCAAAATGTGTTCTACCACAACCGCCGACGGCCCGATCACCACCATCCACCCCGACATCATCCAATCCCACATATTAAACAGACTCGACGGCCAAACACTCGCCTCCACCACCTGCGCCTCCGCCCAATTCCTCTCCCTCTGCAGCGACGACCTTTTATGGACCCAAATTTGCAACTCCACCTGGCCCGCCACCACCCACCCCACCGTCCGTGCCGCCATCGCCGCCTTCCCTTCCGCCCACCGCTCCTTCTACTCCGACTCCTTCCCCTCCCCCCGCCTTCTCCCCAATTCCAAACCCCCCACTCGGGTACCAAACACCTCCGAATTCATTTCCGCGGTCGATATCTATTACGACGACGTATTGATTTACTCCAAAGTAACGGTAACGGAAACGCTCTCCACCTGGTTCCTCAGCTCCCCGTTAAGGATCGAATTACTCTCGCACAAGGAAACGCTTCCCACGCCGTTAACTTTCGACGGTGAGGACGGCGCGTGTATGGAACTCGCCAAGGAGCGATTGAGAATTACATGGATTTTAATCGACCCGTCCAGGAAACGCGCGGTGAACATCGCGAGCACGAAGGCGGTGGAGGCGCGGCGGCACTGGCTGACAGAGGACGTGCAACTGCGGTACGCGACGGTGGTGGACGGCGGCGACGGGGAGCTTGTACAGTGCGCGGTGGTGGTTAACTGCGGCGGGGAGGAAGGGGGGGAATTGCAAGTGAGGGAAGTGAGTATGCAGGTGGAGGACATAGAGGGGAAAATTCTGACAGGGTTTGAAGGTTTGGGAATCGTGGAAACGGTTATGGAGGGGCAGCGATGGAAACGTGACACAAAATTGGAGGGTGATATTTACAATATGTTCTTGGAGAGGAAGATTAAGAGTAGAGAGAGAAAGCTGAAGAGAGAGAAAAGCCTGGACATGGTGTGTATGGCTACCGGGGTTTTTATTTTCGTGGCAATTTCGACCCTTTTTCTGTCCACATGATCAAATTTAGTATAAGTTTGTAAATATGAAACATAGTTAAACAAACAAATCAATATTTGGAAGATAGGGAATAATGTTTTTTTGGTCTTGGGGGTTGTGTTTCAAACAATAATGTACAACATTGTTTTATTTTAAAATCTCTTCGGTCACAAATTTAAGTATGATTCTTATATAGAATCAATTCCTTATAAGGAATTAAGTTGACTTGGTCAACTTAAATCTTAAATATTCAAGAATATTGTTAATCCTAAATATTTAAGATTATTGTGAATAAAATTTTTGAATTAGTTAATTTTTTTTATTATTTTTTTTTTTGTAATTTTTTTTTATTGATATTTTTTTTTTGAAATTGTGTGTGTTGAAAAGTGTAAGTTAATATTACTAAAAAGTGTAACACAGTATTACTAAAAAGTGTAACACATATTTTTATTAAAAAGTGTAAGTCACTATAATTGAAAAGTGCAACACAACTTTTAATGAAAAATATAAGTCATTATAACTAGAAAATGCAAGTTAGTATAACTAGAAAGTGCAACACAATATTATTAAAAAGTGCATGTCAATATACTTGAAAAGTGCAAAACAATATTTTAATGAAAAGTGTAAGTTATTATAACTGAAAAGTGTAACAAAATACGAGTAAAAAGTATAACATAACATTACTAAAAAGTGTAAGTCACTATAACTGAACATATTGTTTAAAATTGTAACTCACTACAACTGAAAAGTGCAACAAAACATGACTAAAAGGTGTAGCATAACATTACTAAAAAGTGTAAGTCAATATAACTAAAAAAATATTGTTGAAAATAGTAAGTCACTACAACTGAAAAGTGCAACAAAATATGTGTAACATAACATCACTAACAAGTGTATGTCATTATAACTGAAATTATTATTGCAAATATTGTAAAATAACATGCTAAAAAATTGTAAATTGCATGTTACACTTTTCCTTATTTTCAACATGCACTTTTATAATTAAAAAAAAATATATGTCAAAATTGTTAGATGTAAGAGTTGAACACTAGACTATTCTCAACCGTTTAAACTACATAAATTATTATACATGTTTTTCGCGTATTTAATTTTATTATCAATCCTACAATTTTTTTTTAAATTTACTCAATTCCTTATAAGGAATTGAGTCTACAAGAGACCTACCCCAAATTTAATTGAAATGTCATGTGAACCTGTACAAATTTTAAAAATCTGTTACTCCGTATTATACAACTCATGAGCAATTCAGTCTGATTTGAGTAAATAACAACTCTCCAATATTTAGAACTTAAACCTGCATAGATGGATTTTTTCTTCTTCCCTTTTTTAATTATTATTTTGTGTTGAGAAGATAAGTCTGAAAGAAACCCATCAACTAATCCTTGTTGGTGTCCTCTCAGCCTCAAAAGTATTTCATTGTTTGAACTTTGAACAAAATAAATTATATATATATAATTTAATCTACTATTAGACTTTCCTCAAATGTTATTTGATCTTTCAAGACTTATTTACAATTGAAATTGCTAAATTTTTTCAAATTACAATATACTCCCTTTTCCACCAAAAGTGTACTTACTTTTTTTTTATATATATTTTTAAAAAAATCATATTTTAATTATAAAGAATATATTTAGAATAATTGTGAACTTTGGTGGACGGGGAGGGAGTAATTTAAACAATTGAAGTTTTGTCAAATAGAACTTCAATTTGAAAAAAAGAAAGAGAAAAAAAAAATTAACCTTCCAAACAGGTTTGACTATTGCCGGCCGATCATTCGTCTTGAAAGGGCAAAAAAATGACTACAGTACTACTTTTAAGAGTCAATTTATCATACTTAAAAGGGCAAGAGTCGTCAATTTATCTGATAGTTGGAATTACAATTTTTATTTTTTAATTGAAATTTCATTTGTCAAAACTCAAAAATTAAAATTAAATTACAATTTTATTTTAAAAAAAGAAGGTAATTTTAGCAGCAATTAATTAAGCCTTCTTTCTACGTTATTATCTTATGATGCGTGCATCTTTCAACATCTGTGATATACCAATACAAACTTTAATGTACTGAGCCAAATTAATTTATAGTTTCCTCCTTGCCAAACTGTTTGGATTATTTGAGTAATAAATTTACTGAAATTAAAAGATTATTTATGGCCAACACTTGGTGTAGAATAGGATAGACAAGTTTTGATAACTTATTTTTATTAAATGGTCGATTTCTTTTTTTTCCAAAGCCTAACATAAAAATAACTTATTAACGAGTGGTGTATTATGCTTTTCGTATGAGGAAGTAATTGGTCTACATGAGAAAATTTGGTATTAATTTAATGTGTATTTAATGGCAGAGATATGTTTTTAATTAGTGGCTCCTAGTTATTCATCTATTATATTTTTTCTAAAAAAAAAGAGTCATTTATTAAATATTGGCCAGATTCAGTTAATGACGACGGGATAAATATAATTATTTGTTTTATACAATACTAATTACTACTAATTTTCTAAGTGTGTGGGCCAAATTAAGACCGACTCTAGCAAATAAATTGGTTCATTTTTTCTAATCAAGGGGAGGGAGGTAATACCTACACCTTGATTTATAAATTAGTTACTACAACTACAAGCAATTGTATTAGTTTTTATTAGTAACTTTATTGATTGATTAGAGTATATAACAATATACATGTGGAAGGTCTCCTAAGCCACTATTTAAACCAATCATATTCACTTGACTCATTTTTAGTGATGCTTACTTTTAGTTTTAAAAATTCGATTTTGAGTTTTAAAACCCTACAATGATTTTACTTTAAATTTAAAATTAATTTTTTAAATTCATTTAAAATCACCCTTATTAAATTTATTTATTTGACATAGAGTTAAATATTCTACTATTCAAAAACTCAAAAGAAACACATACGAAGTAGGAGTATATTGCTATTCTTCCGAATTTCAAAAATTCAGAATTTTAAAAGAAAAATGGTTTTCAAAACCCCATAAAGCCAAAGTAAACATCTAGTATAATAGTGATGGGGTTCGGCTTCACGCCAAATGATTTTTTGCGAATTACATGAGAAGAAATCTATTATTTTTTTGTTTATTTTGAAGTAATTTTATTTTTCTTTCTTTTTTTTTTATTCAAATTTTATTTTTCTTTCTAAATCGATTAAAACTAGAAAAAAGTGATACTACCTCCCTAAAAAGTTTTCATAGTCACTCTCACGATATACACGTATTTACCCTTTATACAATATCTTTTGGAGTTAATCATACACTTAAACAAACTATTTTATTTACTTTATACTCCATAAAAGTTTACAAAATTACTTTTAAAGTATCTAATTATTATACTTTTTTCTTAAACTTCGTTCCATGAAATGAAAGCTTTTCAGGGATGGAGGGAGTAATATTTATATTTATCATGATGCATGTATTTAAACAATATAGTGCATGATTCGTTATTGATTAGGTCATAATTGGGTTGTGTACACGGTGTAAGAAAGCAATACACCAACTGATCTTATGGGAGGGATTGATTATTAATTTCAATATGTATAGTGATGTATACCAACCAAAGGAATTAATTAATTTGGATTATTGTTTCATCAAGTTCATTGCATGCTTAAAGCTGACTTAAGCTATAAGGGCCGGTATATTGTCAATGTCTAACACACCATATTCTTTAGTAATTTCTTTTATTTGGGTCAATTAATAAAAGTCAGATATGCACTTAAAGTTCCTTCAAAACTCCATCAATCAAATAAGTCATATAACTATGTAAGAAGATTTATTTAATTTACATTTTTGGTCTTTCATCAATAATTTAAGTCCTTGACATTTACTCCTATAAGTTAAGTTTCGAGAGTTTGCAGGTATGGTTGAACATGACATTTCAAATTGAGATTTATATTCTACTCCCTCCATCTCATAATATCTTTCACACTTTTCTTTTCAAAATGTTTAATTTACAATACCTTTCACACACATAAAATGGACACACCTTTATAAACTACAGTACATCCTTACAATATCCACAATTTTACATAAAATATAGTAATTACTTTTGGGCTCACACATAGACACACAAGTCAACTCATTTATTTACTTTATACATAAAGGTTTACAAAACTAATTCTCATCACTCTACCCATTATTACATTTTCTTAAAAAATGTGTCCACTTACCTATGAAAGGTCTTTCGGGGAGTATCATCCATTCTTTGCACTTTGGTTCATATAAAGTCAAGAATGGCATATATATACAATAAACCCTCTATAAATTAATAACGTTGGGACCATGAAATTTTATTAATTTCGAGAAATATTAATTTATCGATGAATTAATATTTTATTAATTAAAAGAGAGACTTTTTAAATTCAACAAATTTAATACATATGTATTACAAATAAATGAGTTCATATATATTTCATTGATTATATTCATGTATCAACCAATTATTTTGTAACTAATTAAATATTTTCATGTATAATATCAATTCATCGTATACAATTAACTATTGTATTCATGGACGCATGTATCAATTCATTGAAATTACTTAAATATATATGTTTATATTAATTTCTTGCACTTATATAACTATTATAATCAATTAAATATATTCATGCATAATGAATGAAACATATACTATATAAATCTCAATATGAAAATAAAATAATTCATAATACTCAACCATGTCTTCTCATCTAAAAGACATCGCAAAATCATCCATGAATGATTAAATGCGTAAAACATTATGTGAGTATAAGATAGACCATCCCACATGCACTCAAAAAGATTTACAAGAGTGGGTTGATGAAAAAAATTTATAAGAGAGACTATACCATAATATTTATAATTGTAATATTTATGAATTATGAATTTAGAATTTTAATGGGACCTAATATTTCTAAAGGAATTTTTTAAAAAAATATTATTTTATTATCTTATCGAATTTGATCATTTTTTACAAAGGAATAAATCGAAATTGGAAGATTTTATTATTTTAGAAAATTTATTAATTTATAGAGGTTCTACTGTATATCACTTTTGCATGTACCATTTTCATTGCAAATTAAATAAGGTAGCACGTAAGCACGGATTTCGATTATTTAGGCAATCTCATGAACTCGAATTTATTAGTCACTTTGCAAATAATCCAATTCTCTATTTAATTGATTATCTATTACATCTGGCAAGAAGTTAAACTTGTTCTTAATTAACAGTACGTAGCAAATCTTAATCTGTTTTTGAAGAAATCATAGTTCATAATTCGTGAATTAATGACTCCTATAACTTCTTTTCAAGTCTTTCAATTATAAATGCATGATCAAGATCATAGTTGTTTTAAGTCTGAATCTAGACGTCTATTTATATAGGTTGAGATTGATTTTCATTATAATTTACTTACTTTTAATAATAATTTCCTCAATCCAATAAAATAGTTTTATCATTTGAGGGGACAAAATGTAGCTTATAATAATTGGAGGTAACGAGTGTATTGATTTTGTGTGTGTTGCACTGCATATTCATACACGTGCCTTTACAATGTACGCGTGGAAGCTTCTAGTCTATCTAGTACAATGAGAAATTAAATACTATAAAGTTGAGATAATATATTTTAACAAATTAAGCTGAATATTTATTCCAATTTTGAATTCAGAATTTCAGTTTGATGGGGAATTTAATTCGGGGTGTCGTGTTCTACTAGAAGGGCCTAATAAAACCGGACATTTGGTGGGCCTCAATTAGCCCAACAACAATCTGCTCACGGGCCAACCCAACTTTTTATTAAGGTGTAATTTTTTTTTATTTAATCTTCAATTAGCCAAAAAAGTATTATATGAATCAGTTTTTTAAAATTAATTTTTTTATTGAAAGATAATTAATACAGGGCCACTTAAACTTGATCTACATAACATTGGGCCAAAAGCTAATTAACACAAAATAGAAATTTACGGATTCAACAAAGCGCGACCCATATTTATATCATAGCACTATTCAACAATAGTGTATGAACCCGAGTTAAGGCGTGATTCAGCTTCAAAATTTAGTTTAACCCAACCCAACTCAAAATTTAGTGTACAAGTATTATCTTTTAAGAGAAAGCAGTAAATACTATCTGAAATCATGCATTGGAGTGGATCTGTCGTCCATGTCTTGAAGGATGAAGTGTTTCGAGTGAGATATTTGATCGTAATCCAACTTCAAAGTCTTGCCTTTATCTCCTTTTTGACCTTTGTGATCGAGAAAGTTTCGTTCCTGAAGAGGATTGCATTTCTCCATTTCCATATGAGTCATACCACATATAATCATATGCAAGTGGCCAGGTGTACTAATTACCCAAAATCACTTCAATACTTCTCAAGTGTGAGACATATAAAAGAGCATTGTTCTCAAAGGACATTCTATCTTCACTAATTCCTCTTCGCCTACAACAAAATACATGAATTATGTTGGAGTTCTTGCACTAAAGCCTTCCTCTAATGTTTTTTTTTTAATTTTTTAGCAATACTAACAAATCGAGTTCGGACCAGGTCGAAGGGAGAAGAACAAGACCCGAGATCATAAATTGGTCCACAACAGTAATATTAAATAGTTTTAATTAAAAATATTATTGAAATATATTAGTCTAATAATAATATGATGTCACTTTAAATAGTTGAAACTTGAAAGATATTAGTCGTAATTTTAAAAAGAACCTACAACTTAACATATCAAATTCAAATATTTAAACCCAATCTCAATATTAAAAAAAAATTATAAAATCTTAAAAAAGAAAAAATAAAAAATAAATAACATAATGTCTCATTTCTCAATTCTCAACACATAATATATATATGCACACACATATATTTAAATATATACTTATACGGGAGGAGTGCGAGACGGGTCTAAACAATATTACTACTCTGTCTTAAATTTGACGGGTTTTGTTTGGCAAGGTCCATACTCGACTCGAAATCCATTTGACTGGGTTTTTACTCACCATACGACCTAGTTTCGTGGCGAACTTGAATCTGATCAATTGTCATCTCTATTTTCAATACTTAATACTAACATTTTCCAGTAAATAATAGTAGCACTTTTCAATAAGTTTCTACTAGTACTGTTTAATATTAAAAAAAAAAAAAATTCAAACCATGTACTCAACACTTATTAAAGGGTTGTACACTTACTTACACTAGGCAAGGATGAAAATATCCGAAAATATTTCCGATATATTCTCGATGTATCCATTTTTCGGGGTCACTGATATCTAAATTGGGAAGAACCGATATTTGTAAAAAAATTGAAAATATCGATAAATATAGGTAGACAATAACAATATCGAGCCTAATATCGAGAAAATATTGGAAAATATCGAGAAAATGCCGATAAATTTCGAATAATATCGATAAATGTCATACGAAATAACATTGTATATGGAGTATATTTTATATAAATTTATCACTGATATAAAATGTATTCAAATTATTTTGTTGAATTTATGTATAAAAGCTTGTTATTAATTTTTTATAATTTTTAAAATTTACCGATATCGAATATATCAATATCGATATATCCATCTATATTTCCATAAAATTAAGGTTTCGATATTTCCATCGATACCGATATTTTCATCCTTGCACTAGGCTACTTTCATCTCAGTAAATTTCATCTCAGTAAATTAACGAGTTTTTATGCTAATAAAATTATTTTGTTAGCGATTCATTTTATGCAAATAGATTAGTGTACATTTTGCCCACTAAACATAAAAGATCAGCCATTTAATTATATGTAATATGCTTAGATACACGAGAATTCTAAAATATGGAAAATTACATCTTCCTATAAACTACTAGGTAGTTCGTTTTGCTTATATGTCGACTTGACATATTCAATGCTACGTTTCAATTTTTAGAACATCAACAAACATTTATGTATGTGCCAAATAAATATTGTGCTTCATGGTCATGCGATTGTACAAGTGTCATTTATTAATTAAAATTTACCTTTACTATTGTATTGACTGTATTTTTTATTGTTTGTGAGTATTATATGAATTAAAATGTGTTTTCTTATAACAGTTCTAGTGTCGCTTAAACTATCAACAGTTTGGATGTCGAATTGCATCGCATCGTGTCGCCTTAACTTGATACCTGTCGCCTATTTTTAATATTTTTAAATAATTTTTTAAATTTTATTTTATTATTTACTATCTTACCCTCACATTATCACATCAACATTTATTTAATATTTTATTTATTTAATTAATTTTATTTTTATCAAATATTCTCCATATAAATAGGAATAAAATATATCTATTTAACAATAAAATATAGTATTCACTCCTAAAAAGAATTATATTTAATTGAATTTATCTATTTCGTAAATATTACAGTAAATCATATCTTCATGTAAATAGAAATACAATATGTCTAATAATATTTTCTCAATGGAAGAAGTTGAGCTATTCATCCTTCATTTTGCGCTTTGAACGATAATGTATCAAACTAAAATAAATTCTTCTAAAATTCTCAATTTATTCGGGCTCTAAAGTTCTGAATCCCATTGATGACAGCCATGGAGTATTCTTGAAAAATTATAGTTAAAGAGATAAAATTGTATTCTTATTTATATTGAGATATGCCTCTAATATTTAATAAACATTCAATTAAATATTAAAAAAAATATTGAAAATATCCCTGATATATTCTCGATATATCCATTTTTCGGGGATCACCGATATCGATATTGGGAAAAACCGATATTTTCACGATATTTAAAAAAAAAAATTAAAATATCGATAAATATCGGTAGACAATAACAATATCGAACCTAATATCGATAAAATATCAAAAAAATGTCGATAAATATCGATAAACCGATACTTTCATCATTGGGCATAATTCATAAGGTGTGGACACTATATCATTCCCATAAAATAAATACATATAATAAGTTTAAAATTAGATTATTATTTCTTAAAACTCAAAAAACTAATGGGTTTTGGAGACGGATTAATGATATAAGAATCAAAATAAAGATTAATTATATATTATCAATTAGTTTTTTTATTAATTATGTGTGATAGGGCGAGAAATAATAATAAAGAGTACACTGCAAGACGATGAATTTTGCGACACCAAGTGCATTCGATTTCAGATCTCAAATTAATAACCACTAGTTTCAGATCTCAAATTAATGGACCGTTGATAGTTCAGATTTCAAATTAATAACCATTAGATTTCAGATCTCAAATTAATGGACCGTTGATAGTTTGAGTGACATTTAGACTATCTTTAAAAGACACCCTAATTAAAAAGGTATGTAAGATTTAATAGTTGCATTCCATTTATAAATAAAAACAAATTAGATTTTATATTGAATGTATTTTTCCTGTATGACATATTATTTTAAATAATATATATACATATATAATTATATTATTTTATCATATCATATCAATTCGTTGTTGTTGAATGTCTCAAATGGCGAAAAAGTAGGTGAGGAAGAGTGATAATAGTGGAGTAATATTTGTAAAATACTACCAAGAGCTTATTCTTACTGTTACATCCTCGGAGCAGTCAAATAAACGGTCAAGTGATTGTTCACTGATAGAATAAATTAGGGATTTTTCTCATACTATTTGTTTTTGTTGAAACGCAGCTGCTCCCCCCAATCACCATTTCTCCGATTGCGCAATGTCAGAACCTCATCCCGACCCAAATCCCCAAGCTCAAGACCCGCCATCAAGCCCTAATAATGGATCCCCCGACCCGTTATTAGAAAGAGGCGCCTACATCGACCCGTCACGGACCGAATCGGCCGCCGAGTCCCCCCAACAGCAGCAACCTGAACAGCCCGCGGCCGCAAATCCGGAGTTTGCGCCGGGCGTGGTCATTGCAGCGGAGCCCATTTCAATGTATCTCCCCGGAGAGGAGACGGAGGAGACTCCAACTAGGCCGACCGGGACGGCCCGGCGGAGAAATCGGGAGGAGATGTCGAGGAGGCCGGACTGGTTGCCTGAGGACTGGACAATTGACCTAAGAGTGCGTTCTTCTGGAGCTACCGCCGGACTAATTGATCGAGTAAGTTTAATTCTACCTCTACGCACTAAAAGAAATTATCTTTTTCTCAATTTATTAGGTTACTTGTTTGATTGAGCGTGAATTGTTTGATTGGGGAAGATTTTACGGCCGGATTTAGTGATTTCGTTTTTAGGGTTTTTCAAAACCAATTTTTTTTTAGGGTTTTATTTGTTTAGGGTTTCTAATTGAGTATAATGTAGCTCAACATATAACATATTTGTGTGGAAAATTTGTAAATGCAATAGGACCAAACCTGTGATTGTGATGAAGATTAAGAACAGGCTAGCTTGTGTTCACACTTTTTTTTTTTTGATATGTTTGTTTCCTGGCCAATTTAATCTAGAACTCAGGTAGCCAAATGATTTTATATGAGTTAGCAAAGGGATTCTTGAGTGGTTTCCTATTTTTAATACTATGTACTGAGTCGTCGATGTGCTGGTACAAACGATTGTCAATTACTTTAGTAAGTCGAGGTGATGGTTCAAAATGTTTATGACATAATTGGTGTCGAAACCACTAATTTATTGTTTCAACTTGTCGGCAAGCTTTGCTAATCTTTTGGGGTTGGAGTTTTAGTTGGGTAATGTTAGTTATTTCTTCATTATTTATTTGGTTGGCGTATTTGTACTTCTCCATATACATGACTTTGCAAAATTGCATCTCTGAATAATTAAAATTCTCTTCTCTGATAACATACTTGGGGGTGCCAATGGAAAGCATTCAAATATTTTCTGCATGTGGAATTTGTGCGATAATGTGCATGCATATACATCATTATTGCAATTTTAACCTTTAGAATCTGGAGATTAATTTTGTAAAATGTAATGCATCTAAAAGAAAGTGTTTGTTTTCTCGTATAATTAGATCCTGAATAAATGGTGGAACTCAAAATATTTTCCTGATTGATTTGAGCGCTAATGAGATTAATGCTTGTCTCTGTCGGTTGGTAGATGGTGAATTTGGGGTCGTTATCTTTGGAATTGGGAAGATGACGTTGAAAAACGATAAAACCATTGAAAGAACGTGTTTTGTCTTTTTTCTGCTGTTCTGGGCCCCACAACGGTTTCTCAAAGTGCGGGTTGATTTGTTTGGCATTGCATTGTTATTCTTGCTTTTTCTATGCTTTTTTTAATGCCGACATAATAAATTCCCTTATTAGTAATATTTCCCGTTGATCTAGGTCCAGTTTTCGGTACATTCCGGGCTTAATTCCATCATTGTCATCATAAATTATATATTTGTTATCCAAGATTATTACTGGAAGAGAGTATTTTTCCTTCCGAGAGTTGAAATTGATGAGTAACTACAACTACAGTATAAGACTAAATATTAGTTTCATTAATTTTCAGTACTTGATTTCTTCTTTGCCTTTTAACAGTTTTTATTTTGTTAACCTTTTTCAAAAGCTCATGAGCTTCCCTGGCTCGAAGTTCAATGCCCAAGGTAGAAGTTAGTTACAAAAGCAAAAATATGTACAAATTAAGTTAAGTTCTAAAAGCATGTTTTAGCCTAATCAGCTGAGAATTGAGGGCTGGTTGAAAGTTTGAAACTTTATTGATTAGGGTTTTGGTTCTGTCCTTAAGCATTTCAAACACTTTGTTGTTTTGGAATTTTACTGAATCTTTCTACTCGTAGCCTAGGTCTTGCTAACCACTCTTTTTTTGTAATGCCTATCTAGTTTATCATTTGTTGCTCGTTTCTTTTTTGAGAATTTGTCACATGATGCATTTTTCTGGGATTTGCTAGTTCTTTGTGTCGTCTCCTTCCATTTTGCAACTTGTTTTGCTATTACAAGAAATGCTACGTATAATAATTCAGGTCTTCAAAGAACTTTTTGATATCCTTAATACGACCTCTTGCTCTTATACAGGATAATAATGTTGTTGACATGCTATTTTGATGTTCTACATATTATTATCGTGATGTATAAAACATGAAATTAAAGATTAAGCTAGTGGTTAATCATTAACCATTGCATCTCATGGACATATCTTGTTTATACTGATAGACCATTTACCGTTTAATGACAATCTGAAAAATACATCTATGTGTGGAGTCTATTCTATTTGAGTGTGTGTTGAATTATTAACATCTGCCAATAATTCACTTCTAAACTTCTATGGGTTTTATTTGCATTTATATTAGACTTACAATTAAAGGTTTTTCTTAGAGGAATGTAGTCTTTTTATGTGGTGTGTTGTGCCATTTGATATAAACTCAGAGAGTCAGAGTTGAATTAAGATAAAACTGCCTATATTCAGTTGTGATTTTACAGGATTTCTTTGCTTGTGCTTATGTAAAATTTGTGGTTTTTCCAGAGGATAAATATTATGTGTGGTGTCTGAATCTTGATACCATTTTGTTGTTGTTGTTCTTCTTCTTTTTTTTGTTGAAACAACTTAAAATGTCTTGCCTGTTGCCATCTCCTTTCCTTTCCTTGAAAAACTAATGCATATTGGGAACTGTTTTGGTTATGTATATTTTTTGGAGGTGAATAAAGTGGGCATCTCTCTCTTTTTTTTTTCTTCTTATTTTGATGTTGTAGCAATAGTTATCCGTGCTTGTCTCAATACACAGGGAATAAAAGATAAAGATATTGTCTCATTTTAAATGCGTTTGTTAAAAATCAGTGTAATTGTACTTGTCCGATGAGAAATTAACAGCATATACAGCTTGCAGCAATTAGGTTTAATATTGTATTGGATACTTCAGTTCGTTTGTGTATCATATTATTCCATTCAGCTGTACTGCATGTGACTAATGTTTCTCTTTTGGTCTTCAATCGTGGTAAATTATGCAGTATTATGTCGCACCAACGGGACAACGCAGATTTCGTTCAAAGAACGAGGTGATTCACTTTTTGGAAACGGGAATCAAACTTAAGAGAAAGGGAACTTCCGAAGCTGATGTTGGGGTAGGTAAAAATTACTAAGGGTATGTTTGATTTGGTATTAGAAAATCGGATTTGGGATTTAAAATCTATATCCAGTTCTACTTTGGGATTTCAAAATACCAGATCAAATATACCCTAATGGGTTACGGTCTTACCCTATTTAATATCAATTCATACATCTCGTGTTTTCAACTTGGAGGCTGATCAGTGTTAATATCTTGTGCAGCAATCTGAAAGCCCTGCAAGTGCAAGCCAAAAAGAAAAGAAGGAAAAGAAAGAAAAGAAGTCAAGCGCAAAACGCAAGAAACCTGATATCACGCCTCCACCCCATGCAAATGGCGTCCGTGCAGATACTTAGCAGCAGCAGGAACGGGAGCAGATACTTAACAGCAGCAGGAACGGGATCAAAGTATTTTGCATGGACAGAACACATGGGACCTCGCACTTGTGTTTTGAGTTGCCGTTAAAGTTATTTGCCCTAGATTCTGGTGTTGTTGGTAGACATATAGAGATCGATTGTACTATTGTTGATTCTCGCTCTAAAGACTAGATTAGACTTTTTCTTTTGGACATTTGAAATGAATGATCTGTGCTTGGAATTCTTTTCTAAATCAGACCTTTTCTTTTGGACATTTAAAAGTTTGAGATGATGAATCATCTGTTATGTGCTTTGATTTTTTATTTTATTTTTCCTTCTAAAAGCACTATTTTGACTATCCTAGTTGCACATGGTATGCATGCATGCATGTGTGTATTATATTTATGCAGGCATGCAAGGTTGTATCAAATGTATCAACAGTCGGGTTCTTAAGTAAAATCCTCTATTGAGTTTTACATAACTGGTGGACTTTATATTGGATTTCTCACCCTTTTCTAAAAAAATCCTAGGTATTTTTTTTTTCTTCCACTTAGTACTCGTGTGTTAATATGATGTTAGTTTTTTTTGTTATAAATCTTCATTTGAAAAAATTGTGTGTGTGTGTGTGTGTTTTTTTTTATATGAAGCAGATAGACTTTATCTATAATTTTTTTATACTTTTTTTCATTTACACCCGTGAGTTGTTGACTTTTTGTTTGGAACGTGACACCAAACATAAATAATCAAACAATTCAAAGTGGTTGTATTTTTCTTAAATATTTTAGGAAGTTAATAAATAGTAGTGATAAATGATTTTCAAATTTAAGAATTAGTAGATAAATGTTTTATTATATTTATGTTTCTATTTTTAGCGAAAAAAATTGCATGCAAAATTAGTTACTATTTTTGTTATTTGTTATTTACAAACTATTTTTTAAAAGTGTTTTATGTATATTTCTTAAATATTTCAGAAAATTAATGGTTTAGAGTGGTAATTATTTTTCAAAAAGAATTAGTAAATTAATACTTTTATTTTAGCAAAATTAAACAAACTTTTGGAACTTTAAAAACACACAATTCTTAATGTGTTTCAATATTTTTCCTTTAAATTTTGTGTGTTGTTGATTTTTTATTTTCGATTTTTTCATATGTACCACGATAGTTATTTTTTTTCCCTTTGCTATGCTCAATGTGTGCACAGTTTTTTTCTTTTCAAATCAAGCGTAAAACATGTTTTTCGCTCAAAACGTGAAAAACGTCGACATTGTTTAAGTAAGACAAGTTTAAAAGATATTAGTATTATTATTGTTTTTACTTACTAGTTTTGAAATATTTCTCAATAATTAATTACTTTTATCTTTATTTTATCGTCATTATCGTTGCATATCAAAAATTTCAATCATCGGACACTACAATGTATAATTATCCATAATTGAAAACTTCCTAGCCTCCTTAAGAAAAATTTAGCATTCTTAAGCGATTGAATTTGACTCTTATTAATATGATTATAGCATAAAAAGGCCATATGTGGAAATTATTCCCCAAACAAAAATAATCAAACAATTCAAACTTTAACAACACACTTCCTTTTAAACAGTTTTTTTGTGTATATTTCTTAAATATTTCATAAAGCTGATAAATAATGTTTTTAAAATGGTAAAGTCTAGTATACACTCGAGTGCATGTTATGCACCCTAATCCATGTTGCACTTTTCAGTTTTACTGACTTACACTTTTCAATTATTACTAAAAATATTATTATACAGTTTAATAATTGAAATGTGCAACACCATTACCAAAAAGTGTAAGTCAGTAAAACTGAAAAGTGCAACATGGACTAGGGTGCATAACATGCACTCGAGTGCATAGCAGACCAACCCTTTTAAAATTGGATTGGTCTTATATAGAATCAATTTCTTATAAGAAATTGAGTTGACTTATTCAACCTAAACCCTAAATATTCAAAAATATTGTAAACTCTAAATATTTAAGAATATTGTGAATAAATTATTTGACTTGGTCAATTTTTTTTTATTATTATTTTTTTTTTTGTAATTTTTTTTTATTGGTAATTTTTTTTTCGAAAATATGTGTGTTGAAAAGTGTAAGTCAATATTACTAAAAAGTGTAACACAATACTACTAAAAAGTGTAACACATTTTTTTATTAAAAAGTGTAAGTCACTGTAATTGAAAAACGCAACACAACTTTTAATGAAAAGTGTAAGTCATTATAACTAGAAAGTGCAACATAATATTATTAAAAAGTGCATGTCAATATACTTGAAAAGTGCAACACAATATTTTAATGAAAAGTGTAAGTTATTATAACTGAAAAGTGTAACAAAATACGACTAAAAGATGTAACATAACATTACTAAAAAGTGTAAGTCACTATAACTAAACATATTGTTGAAAATTGTAAGTCACTACAATTGAAAAGTGCAACAAAACATCACTAACAAGTGTATGTCAGTATAACTGAAATTATTATTACAAATATTGCAAAATAACATGATAGAAAATTATAAAATGCATGTTACACTTTTCCTTATTTTCAACATGCACTTCTATAATAATAATAAAAAAAAAATGTGAACTAGGACTTCAACTTAAAATAGATTATTTTCAACAATTTGAGCTACATTAATTAAGATATATATTTTTTTATGTATTTTATTTTTATTGTTTATCCTACCCATTTATTAAAATGGACTCAACTCAATTCCTTATAAGGAATTGAGTCTACAAGAGACCTACCCTTTAAAATTTAAGAATTAGTTGATTTTCTTATATTTAAGTTTCTATTTTTAGATTTTTTTTAGTATGCAACATTTAGTTAATATTTTTAGCATACACATGTTTGTGTATTTTACTTAAATATCTCAGAAAGTTAATAGTTAGTAGTAAAGATTTTCCAATTTTAAGCAGTAGATTAACAGTTTTTATATATATATTCGAGAGCTAGATTACACAAATTATATAGATGTCGAACAACATCTTAAAAAACAATTCCCCTACAAAAACTGCTAAGAAAGCAATTCTCAATATTCTTACCAGCAAACTGTTGAGAGCAATTAACAAGAGAGAAAATTTTGCATGTTTACACAACACAAACTACCACTCAAAAAAAAAAACCCTACCACACTTAAGAATCGTGGCACGCTTTTAACTCGATGTTTGAGCTCTAAATATATCTTCATCTTCAACTCACCCTTTCCACATATGCACAAAAAAGAAACAAATATACAGGAATGAACTTCCCGTTTCAAATGAAACAGACTTGGAGAATGAACAGAACAAAACAAGATAAAAAGAGCTAATTACCTTTATAATATATTTGGAAGTTGAGAGTCCAATCTCTGCTGCAACTCTTTGATCTTCATCGACAGCTCAGACTTCTGTTCCTTGTAGCTTTGAAGCAAGTAGTCTTTTCCATCTATCAATTCTTTCAACTCACTAACTTCCCTTCTCAACATTTCGATCTTTTCCCAGTCTCTCCCTTTTTCTAGAGATTCCAAACTGCTTTCAACTTCATGATAGCCATTCCCATTCCCATGACCATTCCTGCCCTCCCAAACAGGAACTGTAGGGAGCTTCTCACCGGAGTTAGTGTGTCCAACACAGTGATCTGCTATTGCTTTTCTTAATCTCTGTATTTCCCTTTCTGAATCGAACAAGTCCCTGTTTGCAGCATCAACTAGAGATTGCAGATGGGAAGAATGCGAGAGGTGTGCACTGAGAGAGTTCTGAAGTTCTGCAATTTGATCTTGCATTTCCAGTACCATATCGTCTCTTCTCTTCAACTGTTGTCTCAGCTTTTGTATGACCTCCCGTTTGCTGAAAATGTCTGAACCTGATTCAGAAACACATGGGGAATCGGAGCTGTTTGAGTGGTGGAAAGGTTTCTGGGGCAGCTCAAGGCGATCGGGAGAAGATGACCACATCACACCGTTTTCTTTGTTGTAATCTGGAGTGGGAACAGTTACGAGGGGAAGGGGCATTTCAGTCATTTGCCCGTTGCAGCGTTGTTTGATTTCCACCACATTCTGGGATCCTGTTTTGTGATTTGCAAACATCAGAAAATTCAAGAGGATACCAGATGTTGAGTCGTATAAAATATTTAGGGTTAATTGCAAAATAAATAGCGACCTTTTCACGTTTTTTCAATTATACATATGTTTTTAAAATTTCCAATTCAATACACAACCTTTCAGATTGTTGCAAATTGCAATTCTATCACATGATTATTTCCCAGCAAGCCCCTGTTGACATGAGCCACATGGCAGTTTATGAAATTTCAAAAATAAAAAAGTTGTTATCAAATTGAAACAATAACAAAATGTCTTGAATTTATTAACAGTTTTTCAAAAAAAGATCCGGGGGCCACAAAAGCATAAGGGACCATAAACTCATATGATATAATTGCAAAATTTTAAAAGTTTATGTATTAAATATCAAATTTTAAAAACAAGTGTTGTAATTGAAAAGGCTTGAAAATGTCATGATTTTTTATGCAATTAACCCTTTTAAAAAAAAGGCTTTTATGTCCAAAGAGGAAATCATGGTGACTCCATTCCACTGCATGATCCGGAAAGAAATGGTATTAATAAATCCATTTTTCTTAAATGAAAAGGAACTAAGAATGATAATGTGTATCAATGTGAATGGTGCCCTATTATATCGCTACTTCCATCATGTTCTACCAAGTATTAAAACTAATTCTTTAAAGGTACAAGTTTTCTCAACACTAGACAGACAACGGGATTATTGAGGAAGAGCAAGTTAGATTACACATATATGTACATATGCCTATATATGTGTACATGTTCCTATGAATTGAATTAAAAAGGGGGAAAAAAGATATATTGAAAACTCGGGAAAAAAAAATTGCGAGGTTGACAAGAGTTAATTATGTGTATATAATTTTTGTGAATTAAAAAAAGAATCTCAGATCTATTTTTTTTTAAATATTCTAAGAACAAAGAAAAAACCGTCCCCTCCCCACAGGTGACTCGAACTCAGAACCACAAGTCTAGGTGGTGAGAAAGAACCTATTGAAATCTCAGAAGGAAAAAATGGAGGCTGGAATTATGGCTCTTTAATATTTAAAGAAGGCATATTGACTGTGACGAAAAAGATTAAGACAATATACCTGAGTAATGATTGTAGCAACCATCTTCATCTTGGGGAAAGCAAAATGGATTTGGACTTAAATGGCAGCTCCCTGACTTCTTCCGTTCAGTCGATTTTCCATTTGCTGTGTAATTAGAGACAAGCCTCAGATTGTATATAATATTACCGTAAAAAGACTAAGTTATTCATTGCACACCTTTTGAGCTTTGGCTACTGTTGTCCAGTGGTTTAGCATCAAAGACCTGTTTAAGCTTATAACCAAAGCGAATTGACAATGTACTCAGCAGTGCACTTCCTGCAATAAGGATCCAGTTTGGGCCCTCTGCCTGGACATTTCTCGACCTCGGAGGAGCCCCAGTGGTTCTTGGATTCATTGTGAAAGCTATTGAAGTGAAACCAAAAGCTTATGTTACAATAATTTACAAACGTATGTATCATATTCAAATTGTAATATATGTTCTTTATTTTTTCATATTACAACCAACTAATACTTTAAAACATACAGTATGAACTAATATTGTTCAATATATGACTTAAAATCTTTCAACATATGAACTAATACTGTTCATCAACAAACTAATACCTGTTAGCATACAAACTAATACTGGATAAAATAACAAAATAGTTCACAGGAGTTCAGCGGTTCAACTGCTACTCCGGAAACAGAATCTTTAAAGTTCAAAGTAATTCTCCATTTTTTACCCCTCCATTCCTTTTTCTGTATTACTCGAAAACCTAACTTTTTTTTCGAATTGGAAAAGTCAAAATGGCCCAGAGATTCAAGTTAGTGAATGAAATAGATTCCTCCAAAACTAAGCATGCTTTGAAGATGTCTCTGGTTTGATTCTATCAAGTACCACATATGGAACACAAAGAATTTCTCAGAGTTTGTTATGTGTATTTCATGATTCAGAGGGAATGTGTTTTTCTTTCACTGATTACTCAATTTTTGCAGTTGTGTTTATATTAAATAAACAATCTTTGCAGTTACAATTAAGAAGTGATGCAGATAATTTCAATTTTGTTATCTCTAGTTCCTCTCTTTGTCAAGTTTATACTTTTTGTTTAATTTTCAGAAATATGCTTCAAGCTAAGATTCTCAACTGCTATATTACTTCTTGACTTACAATTATTAATTTGAGTGAATTTTGGCAAGTAAGCACTGGTCTCTTAAAAATTGAATTATTTTGGTCTTCTATGCAGAAGTGGTTCAGCACATTGTAACCCAAAGCCTTCTGTCTCTGAAATTCTATTGCTTCATCTAGTAGACTAATAGATAATCACATTCTTGAATTATGAAATTCACACTGTTACATAAATTACAATAAAGCTTTCTCTCTGAATAAAGATGGGTCCTTATCATTTATAACTATTTTGGCCTCAGTAGAGTCAGTACCAATAACAGCTGTGTATATGGTGTTTTGACTCATATCTATATGAAAGACATTGCCAACGAAATTTTCTACGAACCAAAGAAATTAAAAATCCACGCATCATACAACTTAAACTGCAAATATTCGGATTCTTAGCCAATAGCCCTGCATGACAAATTCAGAATTCTACGTTGACCCTATGATTTTTTTTAATGATTAGTAAAAGTACAGATTAATGGAAGGCAAGCTTCACGGCAAAATGAAATCATAGAAATAACAAACTAAACAAAAATTAGCAAACACAAAAATTATGTAAATTAGTAACTCTTGTTTACTTGAATGAACGGTATAGTAAGGCATGCCAAACCTAATATAACATTTCTAAATACAGAACATCATTGCAGCAAACTGCTCATCACTAATGCTCTCACACAGAGTAGCACATAATCATAAAGAACAATACATTTCCTCACAATAACAATACTAAATCAACTGGACAAAGAGTAGCACATAATCATAGAGTAACCATCAAGATGGGAAAAAAAATACTAAATAATAATAAAGTCTTCTCCAACTGAAACCAGATTGACCAAACATAAAACAACAGATAATCTTAAAAAATAAATTCAGTTCACATTTTGTCTGCCATAGGCCATAGCTTCATAAAAAATCATCTCATTCTTCTATTTGGTCCTCTAGCAGATACCAAACATTCATATACGCACTCAATAACCTCTATTAAAGCAAATGCATCAAAAGCTAGATCAATAATAATAAGGTACGAGAAAGCATCGGAATCAGCACCAAAAAACTACTGCAATAACATGCATTAGGTAAAGATATAACACACACGCACACATAGTACCTGATGTTCGACCAAGCTTTTACAAAAAGCTCAGACGACTGCCATTTCAGTCAGCTCAAGCAAAGAAGAATTCCTGGTGATTCATGCTTTGATTCACGCAGGAAATATAGAAGGATACGACGAAAATCGAGGTTGAAACGACGGCGCTACGATGGTATACCGGCGGCGTCGATGGAGAAGGATATGGACGTGAAACTGAAAGGGGAAAGTGAGAGAAGTTGAAAAATGGGGCCTAGGGCTTTTCTAAATATTGTTATACTCCTACATTAATCTCAATCTCGTTCCACTTTTACTACAATTTTATTTATTTACTAAAAATACTAGTAATTCCCATTTTCCGACTATTTTATTTACTTAAAATATCGTTATTTTAAAGAGGGAAATTGGATTCAATGCCCACATTTTTATGTTCAAAATAGAATGATACTCTAGAAATGTGAAATTGTCTGTCTTGGATTAGTTTGAATCAGTGTTTTTATAATCGAACCGGGGCATCGATTCATGGTTCAAACATATACTGTAGTAAATAACAGTATTAATAACAAACAAACATAAAAGAAAAACATTATAAACATCTAATTTCGTATTTTAAAAAAGTTAAATTTTGAAAAAAAAGTGTCGTGATCGGTTCTCGGTTGGACCAGTCGAACCGGCCGGTCTGATTCTGAAATCACTAGTTTGAACAACAAGAAAGTACATCCGGTCGCAAATGAGCATTTGCTTCAACCATATCCACGTCTCTCGAATGCTTTCACCCACCCACGACCCTCACCGAAGGTGAAGATACATCCCCAAGTCATTTATTTTGCTTCTTACAAATTCCTATTCACAACACACGAATAAGCCGCACCAAGTCTCAAACCAATCACCGGTTGCAACACCTTTGTATCTGTCGTTCACTCCCCCTTGCGCACAATCGCCGTGAGAGAACAGCGAGATCAACAATTCTCATGTAATCGTCCGCCCAGAACTTAAGTTGCTGACCAAGAGTTAAAAAAAAAATGTCGACTATAAGTTGAAAATAGTCTTAAAATAATAAGCACTAAAATTAAAAGAGTACAACGTGGTTCGTAAAGACTAAAAAAAAACATTTCCTAAAAGAAAAGAAACGGGTGTAAGAATGGTGATGATAGATAACGAAGGGAGGTTAGTAGCTTGTAGATAAATGGAGTGTGGCTTTGGGATACGAAGGAATCACGATCGAAATGAAGATTTTTTCGATTTTTTTATAATTATATAGGAAAGATCAGATTGGTTTTAAGAGGAAATTCTGGATTTAATGTTAGTTATATGTTAATCGTAATGCCAATACAGTGTCACATATTCTTGTTAGGACGTCTCGTTCCTTCGAGAGTCCTCATAGTTTGTAGAAGGCCTACTCGATTCGATTTATTCTTCTTGCGAACAAATGAAAGTATATATACTTAAAAAAAAAAAAAAAGGAAAATTGGGAATTTATAGGGGATGCTATAGCTTCTCCCTCTAGAATTCCCCAACAATCTACTCACTTCCCATTGCAGAAGGATAATACATAGAGATATTTTTTAGAAGGGTAGAGAGAGAAACATCGGATGAATTTCACCAATCCATTTGGTATTTGTAATCTCCTGCTGCCATAACTGACTTGAACCAATATTTTCAACCCACCAATTCTTCAAAATCAGATTCAGTAATAACTTCCCCTTCCTTTCACTCTCACTTTTCACCATACACAAACAAACACTTTCCTGCGTCATTCCTGCATCAAAACAAAACAACAAACCAAACAACTATTTCACTTCTCCCATTCATTCAGATGCTCTTCGTATCCAACTTCACCTCTCATCGGTAAGTTCTCGCTTCAACCCCAATTATTTTACAATTATAGCCAATTGGAACATGAAATTAAATGTTTTTTTATTCTTTTTCTGATATATAGGAGTACTTTTTTGCATAACATCGACATTTGCTAATTTTGAAACCCTTATTTCTGTTCAACTTGAAATGTGGGCAGAATTGGGCAAGTTGTTACTTGTTCTCATAGTTTCATCGATTATTACGACTTAATCGAGTTGAAATGAAGGAGATTAAGTACGAGATACACTAACTGAGCAATTCGGTGATACATGATGTCGGTTATTCATTATTTTCAACTTATATCTAAGGATTTAGTATATTTACTTTCGTATCTTCACGAATTTTGTATTTTCTTCTTCTTTCCTTTTGTCGATCATGGTTGCATGTGTTATTTGTAGTCATAATTGTTTATTAAAATATTTGTGATCTGGTTTTGAAGTAGTGCATGCTTGTTTTTGCATTTTTTTTAGGTTTTGTGAAGGTAGATAGGATCGCAGGAATCATGTCGAGGTCTTTGTTGCTTGTGTTTCTGCTGATGATTTTGGTGTTTACGTCCCAATTTGAATGGAGGCCGCAGTTAAGTGACATGGATACAAATCCTGGGGAGTCCCAGAAGCAAATCCCCAAAAGAGAGGAAGTTGTCAAAGAGAAGGTAATTGTAGCTACCTCAAATGTTTCCTATCTGTTGGTAAAGAATTATAATGAATTTATCATGTGTGCGCTTTCGTCATTAATTGTTACGCCAAAGGGCATGACGTATGCTTGTTTTGTATATGTTTCATATTTTGTTTCTACGCGTATCTAATCTAGCGGCCATGGCTTGTTTGATTTTCAGTGGCTTATCCTTTTTTTCTTTTAAAAGTTTGTGTTAAACGTCAACATTTTTGTTTGTTTATATATGATCGAATCTAATGTCATAGTATGTTTGATGTCAACCGGCTTGAGAACGATGAGATGTGTTGATTAAATCAATTTATTTTGTCACTATGTGCTTATTGTATAAGTAACACTTGGGCGAACTTGGTTCACGCTTAATCCCATTTTTAACCCATTTACAAAAATGGCCTAACAAAAACTTGTATATAGGATCCATTTAGGATTTGTTGGGTAGGATCAATAGAGTTCACGGATCACATATATGTGAACCAGGTTCATATAAGTTTTTGTTCTGTTTTATTATATATGTATCACAATTTTAATGGATTATACTACACCACATACGCCTATTACACTTATTCTTTTTAATGCTCACTCTAGTTCACCTTTTGGAGAGCTTCTTCCACTCTAGGGTCTACATGAATGCCAGATTTGTCCTTTTAACACATTAGTCAATGAAAGCAATTTTTTTTAGATTTGGGAAAGATGCAAATATAGATATGCCTCAAATAATCTACTGTTGATGCGACTTTTCTTTCTTTTGCTCCATTTACTTCATCGGTATTCAAGTCTCCGTGTCTACTTCTTGCATATAAATTTGTAATATAAATAGACTCCTTTTCTTCTTCTTCTCTTTTTTTTTTCCTCGTGTTTTCCAATTGCTAATTAGATTGTTTATCAAGAACCCATTAACATGGCTTCATTCAGTCCTCAGAAAATTGGAGAGCAGAAGATATACCCTTCACTATCAGTAATAAAAACATTAAATTCTTAGGAAAACGGAGATTGAACCAGCCTCTTCCCAGATACTTGCACTGTATTTATTACTGGAATGACCTTGCTGAGAAAACGAGAAGAAAAACATGCCTAATTCTCATGCCGTGTATATAGTCAAAGCATAATGTATAGAGCCTAAATATGACTCAAAGCTGAATGGAAGTAAATTGAGACCTGGTGTTCAATCATTTTTAGCTAGAGTCAAACTGGGCAAAAGAAGCAGCTCGTAGAAATATTTTTGCTCTGCCCATTAAATTCTGTGGTTGATGAATATTGTAAATGGGTGATTCCTTTTTAGATATGAGCTTAAGCCCATACCGCCGCTCAATAGGAATACTCCACCTTTGTCATATTTTATGTGCATCAAGATAGATAAATATAGAAATAATCCACTTGTTCACAAGAGGAGGTGGGAAGAATAAGGCTACCATACTCCTTACCATATTCCTGTATTCCATACATTTTACTGTATGCTGTTATATATACCCATTGAACCTCTACATGCTAATCCCTATCACCTTTTTGTCACAGACATCATTAATAACATCAAAACTTAACGAAACTCGAAACTATGATGTTAGTGTTTTGCTATGCGTTAAGGACTTCTTCTCATGATATGTCACATCTTCCGCAGATTGATCCTTTTTTTTCTTTCTTAAAGAGTAAAGGTTGTAAAAAATTGTTGAGATGACTTTTTAAAGTGTTGAATTTTGGCTGAGACTGATTATCATATACTCCCTCCGGCCCATTCTAACTGCTTATGTACAGAAGATTTCCAAAATAATTGTCATTTTGCACTAATCTATGAGAATCAAACATCATATTCCAATGCCCTTCTATTCGTTTTTTTGTGATAGTATGCATTAACAAAGCAAAGTTTACTCCACGTTGCCATGTAGGTACCCAAAAGGGTAAAATGTCACATTACACATATATTTATTGCTGTATAATGTCTTTCTTAATCTGTGTGGAATATCCTTAAATGTCAGTTATAGTGGATCGGAGGTATTAGGAATTTTGATTGCTCATAAGATATAATCTATGAATTTACCATACATTGTCTGTGTATAAACAAGATGAATAAATGCAAATATTGATGACACATATGAATGAAACGGTAGTGAATTGCAATTTCTTGTCAATTGCTGCATTAAGAACTCTTTCTTGTAAGAAAGAACGAGAAGGTATTCGCTTACGCATCTTTTATCAATTGGTGCCATCTGATCTGTCTAGTCTGCATAAATCCCAGTTTGGGATGTCGATTCAGTATAAAATACAATTCAAAGCGTAGTCGCTAATGTCTCCTTTATCTTATATGTAGGCATATAACCTTGCTAAATTAAAATGTTGATTCATAAAACTGTAGACTTGATTTCATGAGTATTGTAAATTTCGCATCTTTCTGAGCTTATGATGATATGATTCTTCTCATGTGCAGATCATATTAACGCAAGAAAAAAAAATACACAGGTTGAGCGAGCTGGTGAAGAGTCTAAAGGAACAGCTAAAACGATGCCATGTCACTAATGAGACGTCCAACACGACTACCACCTCGATGACAGAAAATTCAATGGAGTTGGAGCAGCATATTCCGGAAGATTGAATGGGAATGTACACCCTCCTCTAGGCTCTATCCCAATCCCTATGGTGCTGGTTTTTCTTTTACATGGCTAAGCTTCTCTCTCACTATAGGAGTTAGCTTTCTTGAGGGAGGAGGTGCAAACTGGTTTATGCTATAATAATAATACTCCTACTTAGTAATATAAAACTACCTGTGGTTCTGTTCGCAAATTTCTGCTCCTGTTAATAGCCTCCACTTTCTTAAAAGAGTTTGCAAACTCTACAGCTTAGAAGCACTTGCATATATATATGAAAGAATGAATCAAACTAGAATTGAACCTCTTTAATTGTTTATTTTATTTTTGTCTCTCTGTTACTAATTTACAATATAGATCTTCATAAATCAAATTATAGTACCAGGGTCAATTTATTTTTTCATAATATAATGTTTTGTTGTTTATGGGCACGATCAAAGTTAGGTCAATATTGGTGCAGTCTGTTAATATGGGTAAAAATTAGATTAAAATTGATATATGCACCGAAGTGAATCCAAGTTTTAGTATTAAAAAAATGCACATTTGTTGAAACCGTGCAATTAGTGTCCTTTCAAAAAATTTAAAATTGCATTTTGAAAAATGAAAAAACTTTGTTGAAGAGTTTTATTATTTAAATAAAATGTCACGGCTGCTAGGTGTTTCTGTATAAAAAAAAGTAGGAAATTTGGATATGTTGGGTTGTTCTATTTTTAGCATAGGAGTGAAATCCAACAAGACAACCCACCGTCTTTCTTAAATGCAAAATGCTATTTGTAGTAAATTGAATAAAAAAAAGGACATGTTTAATATTGGTTGGAGGCGAGGGCATATATGGAATAATAATTAAGTAGATGAAATATTTATGGGCGTTACTCGCGGAGAGGTTAAACCGATTGAACCGGAAGCCCAATTACCCCTTCAAAATTCAATCTGAAAAACCGGTGAATCAGTGAACTGTAAAACCGATCGAACCGTTTTTTTTTTAAAATTTTTTTTTTTATCTAAGTTCAATTTTACTTTCTCGTTTTTTCCACGCCTCAAAGTTTTCTATATTTAATTAGGAGTAGCTTATAACTTTGTTGTGCTTATTTTAGTGTGAATTTTACAAGTGCGTACACACCCTCGTTCTTAATTAATACTCCGTATATATTGTGAATGCAATACTAGAGACATTGAAATTTTGAAATATCAAAATAAATGAATGGTTATTTTGGTGGTTTGATCGACAATCGTCAGTTCAATTTGATCGTTTGTCCAGTTATGAAAACACGGTTTAATATGTTCCACAACCTTTATCACCACGGTCCATTCAATCAATCTATTAAATGTGTGGGGTAGTATTTATTAAATTACTACAAGGTAAAGAGGAAGGGGTGTGACAATATTCAAGGACCGTTTTGACAGACGTACACATAAATGTTTGGTTAATTGGCTTCAAATTTATATTTGTATACACACACACATCTATTACTTAAAAGAGTAATTATTCATGAGTGTGGGAGCTAGGTTGGGTCCTAAACCTAACCCTAGCAGGTTAAATGGACTAGGGTACGACAATAAAATTTTAAAACTAAACACCAAATGTTCAACAATCAAATGAAAGAGTTAGCAAAACAAACAATTAGTTTGATAAGCTCTAATTGGCTAATTTGAGTTATGACTAATAAAAATAGGCTAAACGTAATGTGTGTGTTTGCTTAGTGCATTTCTGGATCTTTTGTATAGACAGTAATAAGTGCAATGTGTTATGTGTATACTTTAATTGGTTACGTGTCATGTCTCTTATTAGAGAGTAAAAAAAGTATAGCACATGATTGTTTGAGTTATTTATTCACGGCAAAAGATTGACTGATTCACTAACCCTACATTTATTAAGGTTAATCGGGCTAGTTTGTTTAGCTTTTCTAGTCATGTTAAATCATGTTTGACTGATTAGGTTAAATCTAGATTAATTTCATGTCAGTTTTTATAGATTATTTGATAATTTAAATTAAGGGTAGATTATGTTTTAAAATTTAGATATCATTCTAATCTCAGTATAATTTTACTATCAAATGTGATCAAATATTCTTCTTTGTATGAGGTGGATATTGGGTAAGAGATTGAATTACCCCTCTCAAAAAAGATTAAATACTATGAATATGATCATATTAAAGTATTAATTATGATGAAAAGACGTAAAGGATTGGGATTAGAATTGATTATTAAGTTGATGGATAATGTCTTGACACTTGCCCCCTTTTGCTTTAATGAATGTTCCATATATCTGATGGGAGTTAGCTAGCTGCTTTTAATGAAATTTTAATTGTTTCTTTCATGCATGTAATATGTTAACCAACAATGTCAACATTAAATGAATTAAGGCATTACCACATTATATAGTTGGTTGTAAGTATTTAATTAAAATTCATGCAGCACACTTCTTGTGATCTACAATTATCTGACTACATAATTAGTTATTCTCTACTGTTCTAAGTTCATGTACACATATTAAGAAAATAAATTGTTTTCATATATCTGATTGTACATCTCATAAAAAAAGAACACATTTATATAAATATTTAGTGATCTTAAAATTAAATTTGAAAGAAATACAATTAATTTACAGTGAAAAATGTAAAATGTCATATAATTTGTCAAGAAAACGAAATGTCAAAACCACGGAGTATATATTAATAACCATTTATATCTTCTACCACACCCCTCCTCTCTTTAATACAATTCAATTGAATTCATCTTCTACTACTACTACTACTATCTCTACTTTCCTACAGTTGTATCTATATATAATCAATTCTTGAAATAAATAGAGTTTGCTCCATTAAATGTCTCCTATACGTACGTACCTTGTTTTTATTTATATACT
The DNA here is from genome assembly GCA_963675135.1 of Galeopsis tetrahit. Classification (NCBI taxonomy): domain Eukaryota; kingdom Viridiplantae; phylum Streptophyta; class Magnoliopsida; order Lamiales; family Lamiaceae; genus Galeopsis; species Galeopsis tetrahit. The sequence continues at coordinate 71,900,815 of OY776129.1, forward strand.
CCACAACTTCCCCTGATAATAACCAAACTCACCAAAACAAAATATATCTATAGTAGTTGAAAAACTCTCTCTCAAAATCTTTTAATTTGTCAAAAAATCTATACCTGAAATTTGCATGCAATTTCGTTTGTGAGTCGACTCTATTCAAAGGTACAAATTTTACTTTGAGCTTTTCTTGTTTCATTTAGGGTAGGTTAGAATTCAATTTTGGTCCCCTTTTCGTAATTTTCTTAACTTTTTGTCCCATAATTTTTTATTTTTTTTCAAAATGTCTCAAAAAATGTGTACCAATGCAACTTCGTCCACTTTTGAACTGAAATTGGACCAATCACGAAGTTACTAAAAGGAAATTGAAAATCTTTAAAAAATTTAGAATATTTTGCGTAGAAGTCCAAAGTTATGAGATTAAATTGTACTAGTATATTGCAGAAAAATGGATTACGATGATGCAGAGGAGAGGCCAAAACTTGAGCTGAAACTGAAATTGTCCCCGCCAAGGGAAGATTCAGCGAGAAGCTCGTGTGTAACGAGCCCAGACGAGTCGAGGTGCAGCACGATGATGCTGGTGGGGTGCCCTCGTTGCCTGATGTATGTGATGCTGTTTGAGGAAGATCCTAGGTGCCCAAAGTGTAAGAGCACCACTGTTTTGCTTGATTTTATGCATCATAATCATGCAACACACAAACAACTCAACTGAATAATGGACTCAATGTACTAGTACTACTTTCTCTATTTTTCTTTTGTTAATGCAGTACTGCCTTTGGTTTAAAGGGCTAGCTGAGCTGAGCTGAACTGCCTTTGTAATTTTTGGTTTTGTTTTATCCCTGCACTTTCATTCTATATAATGCCAAAAAATTAGTGTGTTAAATGTCTATTCTCTTATTTTCTCTAAATCTATATAGTTGAGTCGGTCAAATTTAGTACAAGGAAGTGGCTCAAGGCATATAAATAAACGAGTGTGTTTGGACACCATCTTCACGATTGGGAGAGTGCCCCTTGGATGTGTATTTCAAATAAACTACAACTCTCTTGTGTTTCGGATTTGAGTATCCTTATATTCAAAGAAATAAATATATTTCACATTTACCTTTCAAAAAAAATCCCTGCCTAATAAATATTTTTTTTTTCATAGCTTCTCTACTCTCCAATTTTAGTTAAAAAATGATAGTATCACCTTTTCGATTTAGTCTAAATACTTGGGAAAAAAAAAAGCTAAATTTATCAATTTAGAGCTCAAAAATTCGTAAAACTATCATTTAGGATAAAAAAGAATTTTGTTTTTATTAATTCAAGATTTGAAATATAGAAAATTTATAAATCTGCAACCAGAAATACAGAATCTATGGGAGTTTCACATTTTAAGACTATATTTGACATCATAAAATTCCTAATTATCCGACAATATTTTTATAAATCACAATTTAAAAAAAATAATAATACAAATTTCACGTGATTGAAAAAATAATAATAAAAGAAAATTGGAATAAAAATACTAATTTATTTAAATAAAAAAAAATAGAAATTATTCCCTCTATCCAAATAAAATTGGGGAATGAGGTACGGATGAAGTGTAAGATATATTTTAATTCATTTAAAAAAAAAGTATGCATCTATTTATTTCAGCTGTAGCATTTATGTAACAACAATTTATTTATTGTTGACAGTAATTTATGAAACAATAACTCAGCTAACTCCTATTTTAACTTAGCTAACTCTAAAATGGTGTTATAACATTTTATTGCATTGATAATAACTCCTATTTTAGAGTTATAATCGTCTAAAATGCAACCAATGTGGTTGCTCTAATTATTGCAAAATTTCCAAATGCTACTAGAGCTGAAATTGAGTTATTGTTTCTGAATTTATGGAATTGTACGCAACTTTATATTTTATGTGAATTTATCCCTTAAATTCACAATAAATGCAGTCAATTGATGTTGCAACAAACCTTGTTGCTATGTATAGCTACTCACATTTATTGGGGGCGTTAGAAGAGTAAGTTGATACTACAAGAAATTGCTGCCTTCAATTTCAAATATTGATTGTACATCCAACTGCAACAATAAATCAATCAATAAAAGGCCAAATGTATATAAATATATCCCAACTTTTGATATTTTCACAAGTTTTGTCCATGCAACATTACCACAAATTAGGAATGAGACAGAAAATTTTAAAACTCGCATAAAAACAAATAGAAAAACTCATTCTTAAGTAACACAAGTGAAAATATGTATTACTCTAAAATAAGGTAACTCATACTATAAGGTATTAAAAAATTATGTCATTAGATAAATACAAGTGTGTTTCTTTATAAAAAAAGTTGTCCATGAGCGAAAAGAAATATGCCATGGAGAATGAAAGAAGAAAAATTACGAGGAAGAAATATTGTTACTTTATCCAAACGTTGTGCTTTATTTTACAAAAAAGTGTGTTATGGAGTATTTGTTAATAACGTGAAAAGTTGGGATACATTTGTGTATTTTTCCTAGATAAAAAGACAGTGCATCCACCTAATTAAAGCTCTCAAAAATATGATCACCTTTTCATGAAGACCCCCACAGAGTCATAAATTCAGCAATGAAAAGAAGAGAAAAATGGCGCAAAGATTTGTCAGTTTGCAACTGATAAAAGAAAAAGAAAAACATCTTGTGCACCAATTGCATCGTGTAACTGGACACATGAGTAAAACGTGTACAGATTAATACAATTGAAATGTGCATCAAATTTGACTAAACATAAAACTGAAACGTGCAACGAAGTGCACCATACATTAGGTGCATTTGTGACCTTGCGACAAAAAATGAAGCAGCAGTGATTGCATTTACTAAGAAGTGGAAAAAAAACACTATAACAGGTTGTAAATAGAAATACAACCCAAAATACATAATGTATTTGTAGTTTTGTACACGCATTTAAATGCAAATAAGCAGAAGGCTAACCGGTACATATAAAAACCATCCAAATTACTCACTGAAAAAATCACTTTCCAAAATAATATAAAAACCATCTTGATGAAGAAAAAAAAACATAAGCAACACTTTTTTACCTTGAAAGTAACAATATATTCACAATTGTGTGAGATGTTCCCTTCCCACACAAGTTTTTGTGCAAGTAAACAAAATTTCCAGCTGCTACTGATTCATGATTTGAAAAGGAGAAATTAAGGTGAACATATGGAAACAGGGTACAAACACCAACAGAACAGAGAGAAAGAAGCATGGTCATCAATCAACTCAAATTTCTCCCAATCTGATTTATTATCACAAATCAACAAATGCATGGTCTGAGCCACTTACAATTATTGAACGTATTGACAGTAATAAATTATAAATACAGATAAAAGAAATTTGACAAATAATAAATAAGCAATGCTTTTCAACACACCTGCTGAAATCAGGAATTTGGGGTGGGAGGAACTGCAACTTCACTAAATGAACGAGGAACGAGAATACCAGAACAAGCCATCAGACGATAATACTAAAGTTTAAAAGGCCTAGCTCAAACCCAGAAAAGCTCAATAAGTTTCAGGCCAATATCATCAATACAGAAAGCTTTCAAACATCATGCAGCAACTTGACCAAAAAGGCTCTTGCGGATCTGCAAGTATGTACAAGCTATGTTAGCCAAGTGATCATGGTTTTGCTAGGAATTCTTTGTGAATTGATCGTCTGATATTCATACGTTTTATTTCTTAATCTATTTCATTTTCTCCTCCTCAATTTTCTTTTCCACAACATATTCACTTAGCCCTCCCTCTACATCACATTGGGAAAAGTTGAAAGGAAAATCATTTGTCCACATAACAAATTTTACTGATGCATAAATTTTAGTATGCACTATACAACAGTAGTTCTCAAGTAACAAGTCATACAACACTTCAAATTCTTACAACTCTCCTGCTGTCAAAATTATCAAGATATGACAAGGAAGCAATCCAATAATTAGCTAGATTCAGCATACAGTTTCCGATTCTTTTTGGGGAAGTCATTTATATATCTAGTTGGTATGACTTGATATAAAAATTGCATCTTAAAAGAGGAAAGCAAGCAAGTTGTTAAAAAAATTGAAGATATTATATTCTAACCATTAAGAAAGAGATTTCTGGAAATTAAAGATTATTTATAGTTTATATTTTTCAGCCATCACCATATAGAATTATAGATTAATACAAAAAATGCATAAAATATGGTAACTGCTTAAGAAAAAAGATTGGAGTACCTCCGGTAGTTTTTTTCGGAACACAACATCGAGTCTAGCATCAAGTGTGTTCTCAAACACGATTTTCCCATCTCTAGAAGCCAAAACGACACCTCCAGAGCTAAAAATATAAGACAGCGAGAAGAATTACATTAGAGATTGTTAATGTTTACAGAAAACAAATTAGCCACTTCTAGAGCTCAAGTAGTGCATGCCTAATGTAAGATCAGGAGAGAGGAAGAAGATGAAATATCATTTTACATAATTGTTACCTAAAGTTTGTTCAGCTGTAGCATTAGCATAATTTTAACAAAAACTTATAATTATGAAAATACAAAATAGTAGGCTTTGTAGTTTTTACCAGAAACGGTCATGTTCATGGTGATGAGAAGGGGCAGGAGGAAGGTGAATATTGTCAACTATGATCTCAGGATGATGAACTTTTGCCTTATGAGCATACTCCTCCTTTGCTGAGTCCAAGGCAGACTCAACCAAATTTACGTCAGCTTTACGACAGCGCAACAACACGGATGGCTCTTTCAGCCTCAGCAAACTCTGAAAGGAAAAGTACACTTTTGAGCTATGGAAAATGGATACGGCCTAAGCTAGGCCTCATATATATGTATATATATCATATTGAGCCCGGTGGTGGTTTCTTATGGAGCCCAACATTAGCATAAATTACTTGTACCATGCTACAGTGTAGAAGTGTTTTATGCTTGTGTTGGTCTCCGTAAGAACCACCATCAAGTTCCATATCATTACTCTCTCTCTCTATATATATATATATGATAGGATTATCCCACTCATACCACCTTTCCTATAAAACAAAAGGAAAATAAATATTTTTCATTTCAAGTCCATTTTAACACATGATATAACAGCTTAAAGTTTTTTTTTTTTCAATCTTAGATTTTTCATTCATGTTGCACATTAAAAGTTGATTTTACCTATCGAAAATATGTATTTTTTGTGATTTGAAGTTTTTTTTTTTGTTTTTTTTATTGAATTTGAATATGATTTTTTAAGATACATCTCACATTACACCATTCCCATAAATATTTGTCAATGTACTAACCATGCATTGCATGGGAGAATTTCTACTACAAATAACACAACTTAATATTAACCAAGTCATAGGCATGGTACACTAAGCTGTAGCTTGATACCATCACAATTCACAAGTAACATAAATACAACTAAAAGCTATAAATAGCTTTGTAGGTTGCTGTCAGATAAAAACTGATTGTGAAAATGGAAGTAAAAAGGAGATTAAATAGTTGTCAACCAGATTATCAAAACCTGGCTGTTGCATTGGCTTCCATAGAGTTTCACATTCATAGCTCATAGCCATAGTTACTGCTCTTGATAAACTTATACTGTAGCATTTTTAATGCATGATAATTTCAACTCTTGATCCACATTTACAAGCTGAAACCGAATCATTATCAAAGAGATCAACAAAAGGGATGGCAGGGAAGTAACACGTATACTCAATATAGTTTCATGAGCTCTAGTATTCTGTATTCTATTTAAGTTTTAAATAAAATTAAAATTCAATTTGTCAACTTTCACCAAAGAAGTCAATCAAAATATATTAAAGGACTCAGCTTGCACCTGAACAATAAGATCCTTCAGGAGATGCTCATAGCTATGGTGGTGATGGCTAACATGCAGAAGCTCCTTCGATGCAGCCTCCCTCATGGAATTGACCAAATCGTCCTGGGCCTGAAGAACCTTGATCCTAGATGCATTCAGTTGCATCGAGTACTCACTGCAAGGTTAAATTGCACAGATATTAGCTTTTTACTACTCCATATTTTACTAATGTTATTGTGTACACTTTACAAGCGGTACTACTACTAGTAGGATTTGAATAACGTCAAAACTTCCTACTACAAGCCTAAATTTAATACTAAATGAACATCAAATTAAGATCATGAGCAATGAAACTTTTAAATTGAGTCACACTGAAAGCAGGAGAACTGTCCTCAGGAATAGTCAATATATATTACTCAATCCAGATCTTCAATGGGGTACAATTTTCTCCCATTCACTTCTACAGATCAGCATTAATGTATTCCACCACAGAGTAAGATACTAATCAGTTTACATCTTAATCATACTCCGTTAACAAAATTCTAAACAATTTAGCTGGAAAAAGACGAATTTTCGCTCCAAATTAAAAAGGTGCAGAAAAAAAGAAGAATTAGATAATACATTTTCTTGCGGACTTCAACTTGTTTATCCTTGCGCTCGTACTCTTGTCTGATCTTTTTCTTCTCGGCTTCCACTAGCTGCAACTTCTCAATATTGAATTCCTACGCAAAAACAACAAAATTAAATGAAAGATCAACCAAAGCGCAATAAAGTAAATCCGAGAATCGGAGATAAGAGATAAATCATACTTCCTCGGCGGAAACGGAGATCTCGTTGGCTTTCTCCTCGGCTTCTTGGCGGATGAAACGGACCATCTGCTGGATCTGCTTGGAGACATCGGCATCGTTCATCTTCGGATGCGGATCGGATCACTGGCTGGAGATTTCCTCTGGTTTGATTGGGAATCAGAGGGATAATGAAGTTACGAAGGTGACAGTAAGGCCAGTTTTTTGAACAATTATTGAGTAATGTGATGCACGATTCTGTCTAATTTTTCTTACTATTATTCTTGCACCTAAAAATATTACTCTCTCCGTCCTTTATATTGTGCATTAGCAACACTTTTTCACTTTAAACATTTTAAAATTATTTACTTTATTACTCATAGTATATTTGATGCACTAATATATTACTAAATTTTTGTATCAACTGTGGGATGAGATCATGTGAGATTGAGATCTGAAAATTTTGGTACAATATTGTGTATAAAAAATATCATTTCATATCATATCATATATTGCATATGGTTACATATCGATATTTTGATGTACATTTTTATACCAAAGTTGATATTGTTACATATTTTGTAATGGTAAATTTTTTTATTTTCTTTTGAAAATAGTGAAATATTAAAAAAAAAAAAAAATTAATGTGCTACCATTATTGTACTGAAAACATTTGTTATGGCATACCATCTCAAAATTCTCCGTACACCAAAAAAATGGTATTTATTTATTTAGTATGTTAGGTAAATTTGATTTTTTGTTATTTTTTCCACCCCGATATGTAATATTGATATTTTAAAAAGAACACAAAAAATTGTATGATATGACCTAATATAAAACAAGTCTCGTTTACTATATAATTTAACTTATAAATTTATGAAACATTTCACCCAACTTCAACAAAAAGTAGGAAAAGTTAGTAATAAGTTAATTAAAAATACACTTAATTAGACCCATCCTACAAAATATGATGAAATCTTTTCAATTTTGTAAATTTCGAACGAAAAAAGGTAAAGCATTTCATTTTTCAAATTGCAGTTTAAATAGAAACGGGAATTATCAATTTTTAATAGACATATAAATCACCATTTATTATTAAACAAAGGCGCATGGTTAGTATGCGCCTTCTACCATGCATACAGAATACATATATACTGTATTAAAAATTGGTGGGTAATAATCACAAGAGGCGCATGTTGGGAAGGCACAATGATCAATTAAATTAGGGTTCCATATTTCCCCAGTCATATCTAACAAGAAACCAAAAACCAAATAAATATATGTATCACAAAAATTGTTTCTTTCACATGTACTCCGTATATATAATAAATAATCTTAAACAGTTTGACTATATAGCTCTTTCTGTATTTTCGAATTGAGAATATGACATAAAAGGCCTACTAGGGCTCAACTCAGTTCAACAAAACTTTTGATTGCCCCATAACAATTAATTATAAGCCTAAAGATTACATCACAGTGTTTCTAGTCTATCATCAAAAAATTAATTTGGAGGAAAAAATTATCAGCATTCTATACTAAACGCCCCATTAGCAGACGAAACGAACCTGGGTTTTCGATTCACTTTCTCCAAGCACTGAATAACATCTCCAACCTGGAAATCACCGTACCCATTGAGCACGAGCCCACATTCGGTCCCTTTGCCCACCGCCTGGACATCGTTTTCTTTCCGTTTTAGAGAAGCACACGGGCCTTCAAATACGATTTCCCCACTTCTAAGAAGTCTCAACATTGCTGACTTAGTGAGGCGCCCATCTATCACCTTACAACCAGCAATTTTGATGCCCTCTCCCTTGGCTTTATTCCCCTTGATTTCAAATATGTTAAGCACCTGAGCTTCTCCTGCAACTTTCGTCTCCAGGGTCCCAGGAGCCTTCTCAACGATCAACTCACCGATATCCTCCAAAAGATGATAGATCACACGGTGGAGTTTTATCTACAATGTATTTTTATAGCTGAAAATTAGTAAAGCTAGCTTCTTCTATGTATTTCACTAAAAGTAAAATAGTCATATTCTGAAACTGAAGTTAATATCAACTTATGTCCTGTACGTTAGAGCGGATCCAATATAAAAAAAATCCATCTTCTTTATCAATTTTAGTCCTAGGGTGTCCAATGTTAGTTCTTCTCTGCAGGAAAATAAAAAAATTGACCAAAAATTGCTTACATTTAGGACTAATACTGGACACCCTATGGCTCAAATTGAACACCCAATGACTCAAATCGATAAAAGTAGAAAGAAAAAGGATTTATATTGGATCCACCCCCTAAAATTACAAGATGTAAATTGATATTTAACACTCTGAAACTAAATCAGTAAATATAGCAAGAACAAAATAAATGTTTATCTCATTCATTATGCAGGATAGGATATCTAGATCATATCTTGTCATCTATACGAATTAGGGTATGTATGATTTGGTATTACAAAACCAGATTTGGGCGTTCAAAATCTAAATCAGGTTCTACTTTGAGATTTTATAATCCGGTTTTTAAAAACTCAATACATCATTCCGAAAGTTACCCTTTTTTTTGGCAAAAGATGGTTAAGCATGTTTCTCTAGTTTTCTCATCTTTATGTGCTACCTCCACCCAAATGCATTCACTACTTATCCTATCTAATCCAAAAGGACAACTTTTTGTATGAGCTCATGCATGAGACGGGTTCCACTCATATTTTGTATGATTTGTGGGCTCATGACCCTACTCGAATCATGTTTTAAAACAAAGTGAGGTCTTAATACTAAACAGGAGCTCCGCCTCATACATGAGACCGTCTCACACGAGACATCCTCATCCAGAAATAAAACAAAAGCATGATTAAAGTGACCTGATACCTACCTTTATATTGGCTTGAGTGGCAAAAAGAGTGATTGCAGCAGGGGGGTCCCGCACATTGAATCCAACAATACATGCATCACAGGCATGGGCCATATCAACATCAGACTGGGAAACAGGCCCAACTCCTGCATAAATGATCTTCAAAATAACCTGGAATAACAAACAAAACGCTAGAAATAAGGAGGGCAAATTCAAAGCATCAAGAATGGAACTTTTGCATTTTCAGAAATAACACGACCTGTGGACTGTTGAGACTTTTCAACGCATCACTGACTGCTTGAACAGTCCCTTGCACATCTGCTTTCACGATAATCGGAATTTCAACTCTCTCAGATTTCTGCTCTTCATCCTCGTTTTCTTGACCTTCTTTAATTTTTTGCATCTCTTCCTCCAACTTATGCCTCTCATCTTCCAGTTTTAACAGTCTATCCTTCTCGTTCTTCTTTTTCCTTCCTTCACTTAGCATCCTTGCTCTTTCCTCAGACTTAACAACAACAATGTCATCCCCAGCCATCGGGACCCCCTTTATCCCTTCAATCTCAACAGGCATAGCAGGTGTAGCCTGGGATATCGATTTTCTAGCCATGTCCCTAATACACCTAATTCTTCCCCACTCAGGCCCTATAACAATATGCTGTCCACAAACCAAAGTCCCTGCCTTCACAATTGCAGTAGCCAAAGGCCCACGACCCTTATCTACCCTTGCCTCAACTACGTAAGCTTGGGCAGGCCCATCAATAGGTGCTTTAAGATTCATTAACTCAGCCTGGAACAACAAAGCTTCCTCCAACAAATCGAGTCCCGTTTTCTTTACTGCAGAAACTTCAACAACCTGAACATCTCCACCCATCTCCTCCAACAGCAACCCTTCAGATGCCAGCTGGATTTTTACTCTTTCAGGATTTGCATCTGGTTTATCACACTTGTTAATTGCAACAACAATTGGAACCTTAGCTGATTTTGCATGAGACATGGCTTCTAGAGTTTGAGGCATAACCCCATCGTCTGCAGCCACCACAAGCACGACTATATCGGTAACTGCTGCACCTCGGGCCCGCATTGCACTGAAGGCAGCATGGCCGGGAGTGTCTAGGAAAGTGATGGCTGCCCCTGATTGCATGCCAACGACAAACGCACCTAGATGTTGGGTTATGCCTCCAGCTTCTTTAGCAGCCAATGATGTTTCACGAAGAGCATCCAATAAAGATGTCTTGCCATGGTCAACATGACCCATAACTGTGACGACTGGAGGGCGTGGTATTATTTTCACACCTTCGTCTGCGTGCAGCCGACATACATTGACCCCAACTTCCTAATGACATCAGAAAACGTGATTATGACCCTTACAGGCAGCAAATGGTTACATACTAAAGCATGTAAATACACAAACTATTGAACTGGTTCGACTTTTAGTTTACTCTCTTAGGTTTTTCTCTTTAAATTCGTTTTTAAGGGAAGAGCTAATGATACTGCCAAAACCACATTGTCCACAGAAAGGAAATGTTACACAGTTCATCTCTTTTACTTTACTCAGTGACTGGGTCTCTCTCTCTCTCTCTCTCTCTCTCTCTCTCTGTATGTGTGAGAGAGAGAAAGAGAATTATTTCAACATTTAGTTGATCACCTCTTTGACTTTACTCAGTGTTTGAATTTTACAGAGAGAGAGGGAACATTTAGTTGAATGGACCCGATTTCACATCTTCAGTACGGTAATGTTTATTTTGGTTTTAGAAACTGGTTTTAGGATTTGCAAATCTAAATCTGGTTCTACTTCGGGGTTTCGAAATCCGGTTTTAAAAAACCACCACTACAATAAACCTATTATTACATTTTCCAATACAATCAATTCTAATTTCTCTCTCCTTACACTTTCATATAATTATATCATAACTCACATAATCCAATCATTACAACCACACCCAACAATATAATAATACAACATCATTCACACTTACACATTGATTTCATGATTTGACATAAAGTTAAATCTCACCCTACTTAAATACCAAAACACACACCTTACTTAATATCAGGATTTCAAAATACCCTAGATTTTACCCAAAACAAACAAGTCCTAACGTAACAGTGATGACTCATTCCATTTTAATTATAATGGTTTTTCTACCTTAACACAGGGACTTCCCCATAGAAAACCATTAAACCAGGTTGCTTTTTTTGTTTGTTTGTTGTATATGAAATAAGAATCAAATAGAAGCATGACTAAAAGCAAGGGAATACCATTGCAACCAGCTCTGCTATGTCAATGCTGAGGGTGTCAAACTCTGAATCAACTTTATCACCAACATCAGCAATAATATTCTGAATGGTAACTATAGATTCTCCACAACGGTTGGCCAATTCTAGAACAGACATGCCCTCAAATATTTCAATTGTTTTATCTGGCAAAGACAGTGCAGCTCTTCTCACTTTTGGAGGAACGAAAGGGGCTTCAACCTGAGCTTTGGTCTGTGTCTTTCTTTTCGAGAACTTTCCTTTATTAATAGTTTTCACTCTACCAGAACTACTCGATGATTCCCTTCTCCTATTCAGGAGCTCTGGACTGGCATGGAAATACCTAAATGGAACATTGCATCGACATACTAACTCAAAGTAATGCAAAAACGTAGGCCTGGCATGGCTATGAGGCACGTAAAACCAACAAAAAGAAACGCAGAAGATGTGAAGGTTTCTTAAATATTAATTAGCAATGAGGTCAAGGCTTCAAAAAATAATGCACTCAAAGTTGATAAGTAATAAAACATTGCATAAATATCATAGGCGAAAATTTTGAAGAGCACAAGAATTGGAGTGATTACAATAGGTAAGTTACCTTAGTTACTCATTCCGATAATACACCTAAAGTCCCAGAGAATAATGCATTCATTCTTTAAAATTCAAAGTGATATGAAAGTTTGAATTATTATGTGAAGAAGGCTTTTATGCCTTTATCTGAACTGGATATGTGATTAACGTTTCCCTCACATAAGGTTTGCTATAATTATTATATTTTGCAATAATAACGGTCACAAATACTTGTGCAAGGCTCCAGCAGCAAGCTCACATAGGGGTCCTTGACATAAATGAAATTTCACGATGGAAGATTGAAAAAAGTCAATTCTAACATGATTAAGATAATGTTTTAATAAATTGTAGTTATGGATTATATGTGGATAGACTTGAGCAAAAAATGTGTGGCTGGTCATCCAATATTCTGTACCTCTAATAGCTTTCATAATTGTCAGTCGAATTTGTATTTTTCCATCCAATCCTCCTCTTTATTCTTTCATTTGTGATTTTGTTATTAAAGATATAATAAAACATGACACATTCCAAATCAAATTCCAATGCAGAAGACACAAAGTAATATTTTCGCAATCGTCTCAGGTAATCAAGTTTGAGATAAGTCATGTGATTCGAGAAGAAACAAAATCAACTCATTTCTGGAAATGATTTGAACTTTTTTAGCAACATGTTTTAACTGAAGTAGGTCATTGAAACGCATACTAGTAAGCAAAAAAAAATAAAAAATCCAGAGCACAAGATTATGTGTCCTCTAAAGTATCTGGGACTCGGGCATAAATTATGTTACTGTGTTGTCCTCAAAAGCAATATAAACATATTGGCTAAAGTCTTGTGAATAACTTCCTATCAGATTTATTAGACAAAACTATGAGTTGCCAGTGGTCCTCTCTTCGTTATCATTATGAAAACTGCCGGATGTTTGATAAAGGAGAGCTGACTATGCTCTATGTTAGAGATTTTAAGTTTTTCATCTATAAAATGTTGCGAGCTTATAACATGCCAAATCTTTTTCAAAAGATTAGATCTTGATGTGATCAACTTAGAAGAGTTTATAAATGTTAGTGATGACAATCTTGTAATTAATATGATCAAATTAAATAGGAATTAGAAAGGGAAAAAGAACACGTCTACAATATGTAATGTTTCTAAAGGCCCTTAAGGCATTATCTAAGCATTCTAATATCGTATATGAAATTCCAAAGAGATTATAACTTCAGCCAGGACAGAGTGAATTAGAGAATCTTCAGTTTCCAATTTATAAAGAGAACTCAGATAATCTAGGATGAGCAAGGCTTGGGTCAAATAATCCAACCAATCACTTGAAAGGGAAATTATAATGAGAGTAATCTGAAAAATTCTACGGAACAGAAGAAGCAAACAGAGATCTAGATGCCTGAAAAGGTATAATACTACTGGGCCGTCCATTGATGGCACAATTTACACAAGAGGCACAATGAGGAAACGAATATCATAAACGTGAAGTAATTATCAAGACTCCATGCTTTACATAATTGAAAGCTCAACATAAATGCACACAATGAAATAAAGCTAAAATACCTAATTAAACATCTTTCTGTAAAAGTGTTATCATCTTTATAGGTAGCTAGAAGCGGTGCATGACAACATCCTGAAATTCAACACAAATGGTAAATCAAATACTTGTTGTCTTCAATAAATAGGTCTTGCCACAAACAAGAGTTGTCAGTAATTACTCAGGTAATCCAACAACAAGATCCACTCCTTACGAAATTCAATCAGATCAACATAGCATACGAAAATAGTGAAGGGAAATAAGAACATGTTTTTCACAAATTATCATACATAAGTTGCTTATAACTGATAAAGAGGTTAAAATATGATACTATAAGGGGCTGTTTGGTTCAAAATTCCTCAATGAGAAGGTTAATGAGAATGATCATGGGGTAATTGTAGTGGGTAGTGACTGTTAAAGATACTTAATCCACCTAACGAGACTAAAAATAAGGTAACAATTACCCCCAATGATTAATTCGCCTCACAAGACACAAAATAAGGTAATCATTACCCCATTTTGATTAAGTACCTTCCTTCCTATAATAACTTCTCCTCAATTATTCATTGTCCAATTTATTCCAAAATTAGGGCAAAACACTGACAATGTGACAACCGTTGGGACAACCCTTCCTTCAACATATCCTTTCATTATGGAGGCATAGAGGGACCATTCCCAACAAAGAATTTGAACCAAGCACCCCCTAAGGCTAATTTATTAACAAATGTCAAATTTGCGCAATTGAAAGCAAATGACTATAGTTTTACCGTGAAAATGCCGTAATGTTGAGGCAGAATTTGAAACTTCACATTTTGAGAGTGATGCTACAGAGAATCTGGATGTTACTGTCAATGCTTTGGTAAGACTTGCAGAAATACCCTGCAATACCCAGGCAGAAAAACTGAGTTTACCATCGTTTTACCACAAGTTCAACACAATGAAATTGGGGACAAAATCGCATCATATAAAACAGGAGGAAACTTGTAACAAAGATTATAGGCATCTAAACTAAGACCTTGATAACATTAAAAAAATACATGATCGTGAAATAAGATGCTGCTCAGACGTGAATCAAAAAAAAGTTAGGGCAAAAGGTTGTACATTTCAATCTGTTGGGGAATTATGAAAGAGAATTAACTAACCTTCCTTCCCGCAGCACTCCACGCCATTCAAGGGGACGCCAATACCTACCAGTTGAGTATCGGAAAGAGAGCAGTAATCAGGACAGTGTCTATGCTGAGAAATAGTTGACGGCCCAACGATGGTGGTTTTACGACGGAAGCCGGGAAAGGAGAGAGAGAGATATTTTATTATCATTCGTTATGTGTTTTATGCTACTCCTTTTTAATCAAATTTTAAAATTATTTTTTTAACATAATTTAAATAGAATTTCTTGGTTAGGCTGCAAAAAAATATACTTTTAATTCATAAACTACGTGTAAAGAATAATATATTTTCATAAACTACGTGTAAAGAATAATATATTTTCATAAACTACGTAATATCGTATTACATAATACATCAAAACGTTGTATTTAATTAAAACAAATATTAAAGATAAAATATGGAGAACAAAATAAGAAAAATATTAATATGGCAACTTTAAAGTAATAAAAGGAAAAAAAAAATAGCACAAAAAATAAAGAGAAAAAAAAAAAGGAAAGTAAGAAAAACTAAAAATAAAAAGTAGTATAGTATTCCCTCATACCCTTATCTAATGATTTATAACTTTCGAACACGACTTTTAATGTATGAATTTTTTATTAGTATTATGCAGGATAAAAATGAGAATAGTAAAGACTTTTCAATTAATCACATTTATGTACCATTAAAATGATTAGAGAATAGTTAAAATGATCTTTTATTATTTTAAGTGTAAGTCGTTAAGTAAAGAAACTAAAAATGATAAAATAAATAATTAAGTACATGGAGTAAATAGTAGTAAATGATAGGGTTGGGAAATGACAAAGTGGGATAGCTCAAGTGGTTAGAGCACCACTACCTAGGCCTTAAATTCTGGGTTCGACCCGTTCGAGTCATGGGGAGGGGAAAATGGATGGTATTTAATGTAATTCAAAAAAAAATAAAAAATAGGGTTCGAGTCATGAGGAGGGGAAAAGGGATAGGTATTTAATGTAATTCAAAAAAAAAAAAAAGATAGGGTTGGGATATATACCCCTCCAGCTCTGTTTAATGCACTCCCCCGATACACGTACCCCCTCAAAACACATGTCAGATAGATGCACTTCCCTTAAATTACCTATTATACTCTTATTTCTTTAAATTGTAGTATAGGATAAATACACTCCCCAAAAATCCTAATTTCCACACTTAAACCCTAATTTTATCCAATTTCTTCTTTCCCACTCCATTCTCTCACACCATTCATCTTCTTCTCCACCCCACATATCGCTGCCGCCTGCCGCCTTCGTCCAACACTGCTAGCTCGCCGCCTCGCGCAACAGCGCCACCTCCCCCTCCTCGATCGCACGCCGACGCCTCCTCCTCTGTACTGCCTTCCGCCCCCTTTCTCATTCTCAGGTTTTTTGGGTTTTTTTTTTTCGTCGATAATGGATCTACCAAAAACACCTTCGTCGACGTCGACGAAGGTGTTTTTGGTCGATCAATTATTGTCGATTTAAAAAAAAATCTAAATTATATCGACAAGATTATTTTTGGTCGACGACCTAGAGTCGACTAGAGGATTTTTGGTCGACTCTGGTTCATCGAAAATAAGGTTTTTTTAATTTTATTTCTAAGTTTATTTTTTTAATTTATTTGGGATGGTGGTGGCTGTCGGAGGTATGGCGGCGGCGGAGTTGGGTGGCGGCGGCTGCTGCTTAGTACTCCCTCCATCCACCAAAAGTAGTCCCATTAGGATGTGGCACAAGTTTTAAGAAAATGGTAGATAAAGTAAGGGTATTATAGGGTATTGTGGGGTCCATTGTGAATAAAATGATTGTTTAGAAATAAAGTTGATGGTAAATTGAGTAATTAAGTGATAGTTGAAGGGTGATAGTTTCCATAAAGTGTATGGGACTACATTTGGTGGACAAAGAATATGTGTCAAATGGGACTACTTTTCGTGGACGGAGGGAGTATTAGAGTTAGGATTAGGGTTAGAATGTATTTAAACTTTAAATGTTAGGGGAGTGTATAAATCTTAAGATATATTACTAAAATGACAAAATGAGTATTTTATATGAATATTTAATTAATAAAAATTGAGGGCAGTGTATCTAACAAAGCTGGAGGGGTATATACCCCCAACTCTAAGGGCATGTTTGTTTTGGGACTCACCCGTCCGGACGTGGGACGTAACGTCCCACGTCATTGTTCTACTTCGAGATTTCACATCCGAATTTCCCCATCCAACTACACTCATCCCTAAAAATACCTATACATTCTACTATTACATCCCATCCAACTACACTCATCCCTAAAAATACCTATACATCCTACTATTACATCCCATCCAACCACACTTACATCTAATCCTACTTAAAATCTCAAAACAAACACACACAATTACTATTTATCAGGATTTCCCCATCCAAAATTTCCCCCATTCTACATAATCCCAAAACAAACATACCAAAACAAACATACCCTAAATGATATTGAAAATAATAATCCAAAATGTCAAACATGAAGGAGAAAAAAACTATTTACGTCCCGTAACTTTTACCTTTTTTGAAAAACGTCCCAAAATAGTTAAAATTTTAATTTACGTCCCATAACTTTTTCAATTGTTTAATTTACGTCCAATTTTCACTAGAAATCCCCAAATTTATGTTAATGAGACGTAAATTGAGCAATTAAAGAAGTTATGGGACGTAAATTAAATTTTTAATTAAAATGGGACGTTATGCGAAAAAGATAAAAATATTCAACAAATGTGTACAATTCACTATATAAAATTAATGTATTTTAGGTTATAAAATCAAATAAAAAAATAATTCATAAATTCACAAATTAATTAATTATTATAAAAATCAATTAACTGAAAAAGATTATAATTACAATATAAGTATTATAAAATAAATTATGAATATTAATTAAAATACTAAAAAATATTTTAAAATATATGAAAATAATTTTAGAATAATATTTAAATAAGTAAATAATTTTTCATAATATCAAAAATAAAAATAAAAAATCAATTAACATACTCAAATAAATATAAATTTTATCTTTAAAATAATAAAAATCCCATATAATTTTTTTTATTAAAATGATCAAAAACTCTTATTAAAACTTAACAATTATTTTAATATTTTAAATAAATACAAAAATCCATAAATATTTAAAATTTCCAAATAAATCAAAAATTATTCAAATATATCCAAAATTCTCACCCCTTATCCACGGTAATTGAAAGATGATGATGAACAATATATTTTTTAACAATTTGTTAATATTTTTTTCATTTTTATTATATAATTTTTAATTTGATATTAGTTCGTACAAAAATATGTGTACCTACTTTGTATTAAAGTAATACGGAGTACTTAGATTAATTTTCATATTTATTTGATTACTTTAAAATAAATAATTTTATAATACTTATATTGTAATTATTATTTTTTTTCTAATTAGGTAAGTTAATTTATGAATAAATGAATTATTTTTTTTATTTGATTGTATAACATAAACTAAATTAATTTTATAGTGAATTGTACACATTTGTTGAATATTTTTATCTTTTTCGCATAACGTCCCATTTTAATTAAAAATTTAATTTATGTCCCATAACTTCTTCAATTGCTCAATTTACGTCCCATTTACATAAATTTGGGGATTTTTAGCAAAAATTGGACGTAAATTAAACAATTGAAAAAGTTATGGGACGTAAATTAAAATTTTAACTTTTTTGGGACGTTTTTCAAAAAAGGTAAAAGTTACGGGACGTAAATAATTTTTTTCTCAACATGAAGTCCATCATAGAGAAAAGCAAAGCATCGTGTCACCAGGCCCATTACCACTCAAATAATGGGTTTAACTATTTACACATCCATTTACAATGGATACATTCCCCCGGTTGATACACCCCATCTAAAATTTGTCTAAGATAGGTGCATCTCTCTTAAATGTCACACACTCTTTTTTCTATAAAATCTTCATTTATTAATCACATCCTCCCTAAAATCCTAATTCCCTCTCTCTTAAAAAAAGAAAAAACACCTCCACCCCCATCAGCGGCGGCTGCCCCCTCCCTTTTTTTTTTTTTTTTTCCATTTTTTTCTGCGATTTTCTCGTCATCCCCCACCAACCCACCCACCGCCGTGCCCCCTGACCCGCACCGGTCGCGGTCCTCTCTTTCTCCTTTTTTCTTTTCTTTTTTTTTTTGTTTTTGTTTTTGTTTTTGTTTATCTTTCCCCACCCACCGGCGTCGCCTAACCCTAGGTTTGTGCATCCGGTCTTCCTCCCTATTCATGCCGCCTTTTTTTTTTGTTAAGATTTTCTGTAGAAAAATCTACATAACTTTTTTTTTTTAATATATATTTTCGATCATTTAATGTTGACCAAATAAACTTTCGTCGACAACAATTTGGGCCGCCTCAGAAAAGCACAATGTCTGAACCACTGGGCTTTTGATGCCATTTGTAAGCAAACTAACAAAGCATTGATTATTTGCACCCCTTTTTACAAGTTTACCACCCATCATATTTTAGGGTGGCTTTATTCAATTAGACAATTGAGAATATATTTAAATTATTTAAAATTAAATTGCATATGAATCTAATTACATATAAATTTTTTGCTTTTCAAGTATCGTACCAGTTATTACCGAAATTATTGTAGTTCAACTAAAAATTTTGTATTATTTTCTTTTGATAATTATCCTACACGTTATGGATCAATCTAGTAAGGTATATTGGTCTAAAATAAAACAATAGATGCCTACTTAGATTTAAAATAAGATTTATACTCAATTTTAAAAAATACATTGAATTGTATACCTATTAAATGATCGAAATACACCCGTTTTAATTCAATCCTACAAGCGGGCCTATAATTATATAAAAAAAGAACGAAATAGTTGGTGGAAGACATGATATAGATTGATAAAGACACTTGAATCGATTTATCAATATTAGATAAAAGGGTTGGTATGCTATATATGAATTCGAGTACATGTTGCGCACCTTAGTCCATGTTGCACTTTTCAGTTTTACTGACTTACACTTTTTGATAAATGGTGTTGCACTTTTCAATTATTAAACTGTATAATAATATTTTTAGTCATAGTAATTTACACTTTTTAGTAATATTGTGTTATATTTTTCAGTTTAATAACATACACCTTTCTTTAGAATAGGGTGCACAATTATGTGATCACCTACCAGTGCATTGGCTGTAATGGTATATTGGAACGACTTACGTATAAAACAATGATTATTCTTATATGTTATAATTAAATAATTAATATGCCGTTTACTATGACCTTTCATGTATCGTTTATTATTTGACTTGTTCATTTATTTATATTTAGATTTCAGAAATTTAAATGTCAAATTCATCTGAAATAACTGCATATATTTACTACTAACAATTACTGAAATAAGTGTCAAATGTCAAATTCATTTATTTATTTGGAAGTGTTTGATTTCGGTTGGAGTAGATAGAGCACATTCAAATAGAGAAAAAAAAAGGATGCGAAAATTTGTTTGAATTAGTAAACATGAATTTTGTTTTGTGTTGATGTAGTATGGGTGAATGAAATTTATGTTAAATAACTATTTTTTTCAGTGATGATGTGTTACTTCACTATTGTTAACTATTGAGGGATGATAGAGAAAAAAATATAGTGATGTGTGTAGGTATATATTAAAGGTTATTATATTTTTATATGTGTATATGGACAGAAGATAAGATGTAGAAAACCGTGTGACTAGGATGGAAAAATTTATCCCCATCCAAATGTGGAAAGCAGTAAATAAACACAACATTTATGATTATGAATTGAGTTTATAATATTTTTGGTTTCGTAACTTTTACTTTTTCGTTCTTAATATAATTAGAAAAATTAATTTAGTTCTATCACTTTGTGCAATTGTCCACTTTACGCTTTTATTATACCAACTTTTACTTTTTTTCATAAATTGTTCCAAAGCATATCTCAAGTGACGTTCTTGGTCACAAATAAAAGTATTAATTACTCCCTCTGTCCTATGATTTTATGCACACTTTCCTTAACAGGCGTCCCAACATTTTTTACACACTCCAAAAAAAGTACTCTCTCCGTCCACTAAAAGTGTGCTCATTTCTTTTTTTGGGTTTATAAAAAATATGCTTATTCCATTTAAATAATTCACTTTTGAATATTTTTTCTACTTTACTAACAAAATTGAGTATCTACCAAATATATTTTTTACTTATTATATTAAATATATTCTTTATAATTAAAATATAATTTTTTTAAAAGCACATATAAAAAGTGAGCACACTTTTGGTGGACAGAGGGAGTAAACAATAAGTAATACCCCTCCTTTATTTTACCTTTAATCAAATCCCTTTCAATTTAATCAATGAATTACCAATAATACCCCCTTAGTTACTTTACACATCACTTTATTCTATTTTCTTAATCTCCGTGCCGGTCAAAGTGTGCATAAAATCTTGGGACGGAGGGAGTATTTTAGAAACACATGAAATTACATTTACCTATGTCGTATAAAAAAATCAGTGTAAATTCGAAAAGAAAAGTAAAATTGAGAGAAATCAAACTAATGCGAAAGTATATGGGTTAAGGGGCACAAAGTAATGTTTTCAGCCCTAACGAATTCGAATTGAGTCGTTCTTAAAATAAAAAAACTGTACTCCATAACACAAAAACTTGAAATGAACTTGGACAGTTGGACTTAATTTATATTTTAATTTTAGTCAAAATATTAAACGCGTTGAAGTTGGACTATATTTCGATTACACATCAATCGAATTAAACCCGTGTCGGAACTCGCAACACTGTATTGAAGAACACTGAATTTTCCCACTATCTAATTAAATATTCTCTTTAATTATAGTAATATACAGCAACCCCCCTTCCCTATCTCTCTCTATAAAACTTCCACAATCCTCATCATCCACCCCCAATTCAACCATCTCTGATTGGAGCTCTCACAATTTGCAGAGGTATGGCTTCCGACGATCTAAACAAAACTATAAAGATCCGAGAAGTCTGGTCTCAAAATCTCGAATCCGAATTGGAGCTAATCTCAGATCTCATCGACCGCTACCCCTTTATTTCCATGGACACGGAGTTCCCCGGCGTCATCTTCAAGCCTCAACGCCACCGCCCCTCCCCCTCCGATAACTACCAAACCCTCAAGTCAAACGTCGACGTTTTGAACCTTATTCAACTCGGACTCACTCTCTCCGACGCCGCCGGCAACCTCCCAGATCTGGACTCCGCCGATCGCTTCATCTGGCAGTTTAACTTCTCCGACTTCGACGAGGCGCGTGACCCACACGCGGCGGACTCTATTGAGTTGCTCAAGTCACACGGGATTGACTTCGACAAGAACCGGGTTTCCGGTATCGAGTCGGCCCGATTCGCCGAGTTGATAATGAGTTCCGGTTTGGTCTGCAACGACGCCGTCAGCTGGGTCACTTTCCACAGCGCGTATGACTTTGGGTACCTTGTGAAGATCCTCACGCGCCGCCAGTTGCCCGGCGGACTCGACGAGTTTTTGGTGGTTTTGAAGGCTTTTTTTGGGGATAATGTGTACGATGTGAAGTATCTGATGCGGTTTTGTGAGAGCTTGTATGGCGGTTTGGAGGGAGTGGCCCGGTCTTTGGATCTGGACCGGGTTGTGGGGAAGTGCCATCAGGCCGGTTCGGATAGTTTGCTGACCTGTCACGTTTTTATCAAAATGAGGGATGTGTTTTTTGTGAAGCATGAGCATGAGAAATATGCAGGTGCACTCTATGGATTAGAAGTTTTTTAAGTGGGATTAGGATGATTGTAATTTATTCTTTGTTAACAATTTGTCAATAGAAGAAATAATTAATTTATTTTTTGGAAAAGAAAATTGTTCGGTACTCGTGCACGAGCAGCACTCCATCCATCCCATTGAAAGCTTAAAAGATACTCCCTCCGTCCGCCTATAAGTGTTACGTTACTTTTTGGCACATAAATTAAGAAAAGTAATTAAATAATAGATATAGTACAAGTGATGTGATTGAGAGAGGAGAGAGATAGAGAGAAAAAGTAAGATATAAAGTGAAGTATAAGAAAAAGTAATTACCAAAAAAAGGTATGGGAAGCTTATAGGCGGACGGACCAAAATGGTAAAATGGGAAGCTTATAGGCGGACGGAGGGAGTACTACTCTCTCGTTCCACGAAAAGTAGTCCCATTTGTCATATATTTTTTGTCCACAAAATGTAGTCTCATACCTCACAATGGACCCATAAGAGTGTCCACAACGGTTAGGGAGTTATAACTCCCCTCTCTCCCCCACCTCATCATTTTTACATAAATAACACAACCATTCCAAAGTTATAACTTATATTTGAGGGACCCACTATTCATTACATTTCTTTTTAATTTTTAATTTTTTATTTAAGGTTTTAAAATTATGTAAAAAAATTAATATATGAATATATTAAAATTTAATATATGTGAAAAAAATTAATATATGAATATATTAAAATTATTTAGTCGATTTTTTTTAGGGTATCAATTAATATATTTTACAAATTGAAATAAATATTTAATACTAACTCATTTAGTTAACTAATAAAGATTATTACTTATTTTAATCAAATGGAAATAGAGTACAACATATTCAACACTAGAAAACAATTCAACTAAATTAATTAAAAACTTAACTATTTTGAAACGATAAATAAACGCATTATATCAATTCAGAAGTCTGAGTGGAAAAATTTAATGGGAAAAAGTTGCTCGAGTTATCAACGAAATTCCTGTGAACTTGAACATTTTGAGAATATGAAGGAGAATATTGAAAATTTTGTAGATTTAAAGAATTTTGGGAGAGTGAAATTTCATCAGTATGATTGAATCCATTTGTTAAGTATTTACAGAAGAAAAACTGTGAATATGAAGTATTTAAAGAGAAAAAAAAAAGACCGTTGTATTAATTTAAAATTTGAAGATGAAAAAAAAATAGAAAATTCAAATATTAATGTGGGTCAATTCATCGTTGTTAGCAAAAAGTAGGGTTATGCCTAGACATGGGCAACGGTTACAAACCGGCGGTTACGGTTTGGGGTTTCGGCGAACCGTAACCGAACCGCGAACCGCCGGTTACGGTTACGGTTTTCAAACCGGCGGTTCGGTTTGAAAACCGCCGGTTTGGTGGTTTGGCGGTTTAGGGGTTTTTTTTTTTTTTTTTAAAAATATTATCTCCGTTTTCGCTCGTTTTCACTCCGTTTTCACTCCGTTTTCGTTCGTTTTTTATTCGTTTTAACTCATTTTTTAGAAAATACATTACTAGAATTGAATAAAAATTATATAACTTAAATTTATACATTAAAAATAGAAGAATTGTGTATTAAAAAAAATATATATATTTTTTTTTTTAATAAAAAACCGCCGGTTAACCGCCAAACCGGCGGTTAACCGCCAAAACCGGCCAAACCGGCGGTTTGCGGTTTGTCAAAATGCCGAACCGTAACCGAACCGCCGTTTTTCGGTTACGGTTCGGTTTGTAAACCGTAACCGGCGGTTTGTCAAACCGGCGGTTTTTCGGTTTTGCGCGTGTCTAGTTATGCCGGACTAACCCATTTGAGGAGAGAGATTGTGGACACTCTAAGTAAATGTATTGGAGGTACTCGATTGTGGTGGATTGAATTGGGATTTGGATAATCCAATAATAGTAATTGTGTGTAAATTGGGTTTGATTAAAAATTGAGAAGTAGGAATAGATTTAACTTTATGTCAAGTAGTATTATATGGGTGAATTGATATTTAAATTTGTATTTGAATTGAGATGGATTGGACCAATCCAAATCCGGATTGACCAATCCCAAAACAAACATTGCCTAAATTTTTCATGAAAAAACGCTATTTCTTTATTTTTAATACACATCACATATATTTAGCACATGAGACGTGACATGTACTAAAAGGGGAAAAAATGTATTAAATGAAACACCAAATTATTAAAAAAAATAAAAATAAGAGGAAGTCCAAGAGGCAATATAGAAAGTAGAGGGCAAAACATATACTCCTTACTATTTAAGTTTCACATGTACACTAGCTAAAATTCTCCACTGATGCATTCACAAATTCGAGAAATGAATTCATGTCCGAAATTCCTCTAAAACAGTATTGAAGGTGAATTCATAACTAGAAATAAAATTACTGTAAAAAAAAAAAAAAAAAAAATAACTAGAAATAAAATGGAAAATTTAGAGCCTTCTTCATTGTGAAGCAACTCTATCTTAACTAAAATACCTGCATTTCTGGCATATAACAAAATAGACAAAGACAGTGGAAAGGAATTCAGACTTGATGACTCTCTATCACAAATAGAAAGCTAAAGATGATCTACCAGCATTACACAGACTTCATATATTACATTAAGACCCTAAAAAATATTTTTAAGAGCGACGACTCGTGTGATATACAGAGCATAAATCCTCACAGTAAATCTGCAGCTAATTTCAAAATAGGAACTGTACAAGGAGTGCCCATCTACCTACCTCATTCACCACAGCATTTGCTTTCTAAGATATCTACATTATTTCAGCGTTTCACGGGTAGAGAGAGCAAACCTTTTGGCTTCCAATGTACAACTTTTCCTTCAGTTTAACTCCCTGTGGAGTTGGTTGTAGATGGCATTGCAGTAGGAGTTTGGGCTTGTGGTACAACACAAGGCATAGGAGGGGATGTACCTTGAGGTGGAGTTTGGACCTGTGATGGTATTGCAGTTGAGCTTCGGGCTGGAGTCTGGGCCCGTGGCGAACTGATGCCTGCCATAGCATAATCCTCGGGCACGTCTAAGTTATCCCAGTTGATCCCAGCTAGTGAGTGGTTAAGGGTAAAATATAGGGGAAATGTTTTTTTTTTTAGTCCCGTAAGTTTGCCAATCTTCTGTTTTTCCCGAATTGAATTTTGTCCTTTCAACTTTTTAGCCCTTACAAGTTTTTTGACCTGCTACTGTGGGTCAGCAACCAGTTTTGAGCAAACATGGCATTTTTAAAAAACAAATTACTATATTTGTCGTCCTGTTAATTTTCAAAATCGGTTACTAACCCACTGTAGTCGGTCAAGGACTAAAACAATTAAAATTTGAAAGTTAACAGGTTTAAATTCAATTTGGGAAATTGAAGTGTCTTGAAAGCGAAATTGGGCAAACTTACATGACTGCAAAACCATTTCCCTAAAAACATATATTCTTGAGAAAAGAAAGAGAAGTACAATGTAAGAAGAAGAGTAGACTAGGATACATTCTATGCTCCACATGTCAGTGATGCTTATGTCCGCGTCAGACAATAGCCAGTAATCAGCGTCGCTCTGTAAAGTGTAAACATCAGCAAAGAGAGTAATATTAGTGATACAACAACTGAGCCTTTATACCACTCTGGATTTAAAGATATGGATCATATGCATATGTTGTAATGCATATCTAAGTACATGTCGTTATAAATAAGGAAGCTCTTGGTTCAAAATTCATCAAAGGTAATGGTAATGGTAATGGGAATGAGAATAGGGTAATTATCTTAATGAGAATAAAAGATTATCATATGAGGTAATGAGACTCAAAATAAGTTAATCATTACCCCCATTTTGATTAAAAACCTCCCTCCTATAATCATATCTCCTCGATCATTCCACTATTCCTTGACCAAAAATCAATTTTTTATCCCAATGTATTCCTAGATTAGAGCAAAATACTAACAATGTAACCATCATTCTCATTGTAATTAACTATTCAATGATTCTCATTCCCATTGAAGAACTTGAACCAAGACATCCCCTCACAGCCTAAAAGTTTCATTACATAGCCTATTTAAAATAAATATAAGCACACTAACAAAATGGTGGTTCTTCTTAGTCTAATGATTATCAACACGAGTCAAATGCGCTGATTAAAATCTTAACTTGTCATATCTTTTAAGATAATTATTTATATATTGTTTTAACTAATGACTTACGTCGACTTCTGGGACGATCTTAAGGATTCCACTCACGAAATCCTGTGATGTACTTGCTTCTGAGCACATTCTTTGAGCTTCTATTCCCTGAATAGCCATATCATCATCTCCTCCAATCTCCAGATTGGAAGATGGTCCAGAAGCATTCTCATTAGCACTTGATGTTTCAGGAATGCTTGCTTGTTCTTCAACAGCATTAATCTCCTCGAAGTTTTCCTCAAATTGACTAACCCAAAAAGAAAAGACAAAACAACAGGAACCGAATCAATGACAACTCCAAAAAGGAAAAAATTTAAAAATTCACCACATTAGAACGATCAAATGATCAAACTTCATTCTGATGAGGGTCATGAGGCTTACGCTTATAGTCTTTCCTAGGAAAGCTAAACAAGGAAAAGGGATTTATTGCACGAAATCCCCTGTGGTTTATTAAATAAAGTTAACTCTCCATTTTTTTCAGAAACGAGTTAACGGTTTTATCTATTTCACATTGACCTTCATAGTATAGTCTCAAGACTTCAGTATTTGGAAAAACAAGATACGGGAAATAGATAACACCGTTGACTCGTTTCTGGAAAAAAAAAAAATTAGAGTTAGCTTTATTTACTAAACCACTGGGGGATTTCGTGAAATTTCCAAACCACGAGAGGATTTCAAACAACATTCCCAAACCATGAGGGGGTTTCGTGCAATAAAGCCGAAGGAAAAGTAGCAAATATGAAAGCAAGGAAACCATACCTGACAAGGTAAACGTCTATGGGTCCCATTGTGCTTCGTAGAACTATTCTGTATCTTCTCTGTGGATAATCAACCGCCTGTAGGGAATAAGTTAACAGAAATTAACATTTGGGATTAAATTAAAAAGGTTTTGGGTCTGATAGAAGGAAGAGAAAGTACCTCGTCAGGATCTGGAACTTCTAAAGTAGTACCATGAGGAGCTTTAATTGCTATCAGGGTTTCATTCTGAATCAAAGAGCATAAATATGTTATCTAAAAACTAATTTATAGGTAAGTTCAATTCAACTATTACCAAATTTATACCTGGAAGCAAGGTAAGTTTTTGATGTCTTCTTCAGTGACGAAAAGCCACCTGGGAAAGATACTAAATTAAATATGCTAAAGTAGATGAACCCAAATTTAAATTCATATATTTTAGTTCGTAGACAGGTAGAACAATGGGTTACTTCTGATTATCTTCATCTTCACTCAGGCCCCTCAGCTTCTCCTGCATTTCTCTGAACAAGATAGAATGTTAGACGATTAGCATTTTCAGTAGTAATTTAAGACAAGAAATTTAAAAGTATCAGATTCTGACCTTATGCGTTTGTCTAAGGCGCGTTCCTCCAAGTTCAAATTTTCTACTTCCTCCTGAAGAGAAAATAATTGACAAAGTAAAAGATATGTATGTTGTATTGTAAGCCATATAAATCAATTGGCAATGCTAGAGGCTGCTTCAAAAATATACTGTTTTGCAATAAGGATTTTCTTCAGTTTCTCATTAATAATTACTAAATGCTGGCATTCTTATCCTGTGATGCAAAAGAGCCTTCACCAGGTATTTTTTGACTCATCAACTACATAATGGGACACTCCATGTGGTATAATCACTTCCAGAAAAACAACAGCCAAAGATATGTGCTAACGGCACATGTGAAGTGGTAGTAAGATCAGGAAAGAATTAAAAAGGTTTTTGGTCCATGACATAAAACGACATCTTTTCATTTGTCCGGGGATTTCAGGTCCAAAAGTGGACAAAGTTTATTATATTGGGACTAAATTGAAAAGCTGATTTATTTTTTGGGGGGACCAAAATTGTACAGTAGACAAGTTATGAGACCATTTTTTATTTTTTAAAACTCAATCAGGAAAGGAACAGCCTGTGAGTGCATGACAATAAATGATTGACATATTCTACACATGTACCTGCAAACCAGAAAGACTCTCATCGACTTCCCCTGGTCTTGATACGTCTACACCCCTGTTCAATAAGAGTACCTCTAAGTAAATTGTTTTTGTTATTGATTCTCAAGCGAAAATGATAATTAAATAGAAAATGAAAAGAAAAGTGAGTAAAATAAAAACTCTGGATGAGCCATTCCATACTTCCATTGGATTCGGTTCTTGAGTTTCTTCTCTATAAGACCAATGCCTTCAAGAACATTAGTTATATCGTATATACGCCTCTTCTGCACCTGTTGGAAAAATAAAAGGAAGAAAACTTCAGCTACTTACAAGGTAAAATGAAGTATTATCAGTTACTGAAATAATCACCTCTAGAGTATCCGCAGCTTTATTCAAATCAAGAATACCGTCTTCTGCATGTTTAATTAGATTGATGAACTTTTTTGTCAAGAGACCTGAGAGAGAAAATGAAATGTTATGAGTTTGTCCTTGGATAAACATAATAAATTTAAAAAAGTCAAACTTAGACGTCTATCATGAGATGCAAAGGCGTGAATTGTAAAATAAGAGGGAGACAGAAATAATTGTAAAATAACACAGGAATAATAGAATTACCTAAAGAGCTATCATAACGACAAGGACCAACAGGAGTGAGGTTATTGCCACTAGGAGAACCTGCACAAAGATGTTCACCAGAAATTACTATAAAGAGCTAGATACTAATACGATGAAGTATTCGTGAACTAAAATTCAATGATTTTGAAAGGGTTAATTGCATAAAAAATTACGACCTTTTCACATTTTCTCAATTAAAACATGTGTTAAAATTTGCAATTCGATACAAAAACTCATTAAATTTTGCAAATATACCATATGACTATTTTTTGGCAGCTTATGTTGATGTGGCAACCGGAGAATCATTGAAAAATTTGCAAATAAATTCACAATCTTTTGTTACTATTTCAATTTAATCACAACATTAATTTATTTATTTTGCAACTTCATACATTACCACGTCAGCAGGACTTCCTAAAAAATAGTCATGTGATAGAGTTGTAGCAATTTGAAAGGTGGAGTATCGAATAGCAAATTTTAAAAACATATGTTGCAATTGAAAAATGTGAAAATATCATGATTTATTTTGCAATTAACCTAATTCGAAAATATATATAACAGAATTTCAGGATGAATTTTTTTGATTATATTCTAACTTACCAACATTTGTCAAGGCAAGCTGAGGTCCACTTTTATTGGCCTTTGTTGCCCTTGGGGCCTTTTGGGTTTTTCCCGATTTTGCAGATGGTGGTGTCTGATAGGGACCTTTCATAACATCAACATTGCCAGTGGGCCCTGCATTTGGGTCAGCAGGTTCTGCTTCACGATCTGCTACTCCGGTTTTTCGTTTTAATGGCTTGCAGAGAAGAAATTAAAATGTCACAATCAGCAGCACACATCAAATAATAAATGAAACTTTTCTTATTACATAAGCTTCAAAAAGAATAAAGGAAGCACCGATTATCATAAAGCATGATGAGATTTCTATGAAAAACACAACATATTGTAGCACGACAAGAGTGCAGAACTAGAATACCTAATACATATTTAATTACCATTCATAAAAAAAAAAAGTTATCATTTTAGTAGAGTTTACTGAGAAGCATCGGGCCATGAGAGACAACAAATATTATAGGCAGCCTCAATAAGGTGATAATCAAAGATGTAGACAATTCAAAGGTCTAACAAGTTATCGGTATGACTATTCAGCAAGTGATTTCATATTTCAACAGGGATGAAAGGCAGAGTATTTGACAATGATTGATAAGGCTCTTCAATTCTTTCAAAGACATAAATGTGCAATACAAATTTACACTGAACAATATGGTTAAACATTCATTGACGCCAAAATACCAGCCACTAACAAGACTAACTTAGAATTATTGGAAAAGCTAACTCCAAAACAATTAAATGAATTTACAGGTAATAGTTAATCTGCCCAACTAGTCATCTATTGATATCTTTCAGGTGCATGAAATTTATGCTAGAGCTGACAATATGGAATGCGGCTGATTCGCAGAGCTATGGTTGAAATTAAAACTTTGCTTCCCGTAAACCACATATGAAACTTAATGAGCATGCATGTCATAACACATCTGTAGTATGGAATAATTTAATTTTGAAAAAACAGTAAATTCTTGAAATTCATATTTTTCGATCTGATAAATTTTGTATAACAAATTGCTACAAGTGATTCATCTAGAGGAACATTGAACTGTGCGTTTTCAAAACCAAAGCATAAGGTTTAATATCCAGGACACACAAGAAATGGATGAACTTTTTGAGGAAATCATAATTTCCTTTTGATGAGGAAGAAAATCAGGCACCAAGTATGTAAAAAGAACCAAAAGTAGAATTACAAATAAATGCTTTCAGTTTTCTCTCGGGAAACACGATCCTTTCATATAAGATCTTAAAA
Source organism: Galeopsis tetrahit (assembly GCA_963675135.1). Lineage (NCBI taxonomy): Eukaryota > Viridiplantae > Streptophyta > Magnoliopsida > Lamiales > Lamiaceae > Galeopsis > Galeopsis tetrahit. The sequence goes on from OY776129.1 coordinate 71,932,096, forward strand.
CTTGGAAAGCAATGGAGAAAAAATTATACGTAATCAAATTAGTTCCCTGATAGACATTACTCAGAGGAAGAGGAAGACAATCCCAAAACAATTACATGAAACAACACCAAAAAGATGAGGCGAAGGTATAAGTGTCACATGCCATTTTGCCAAAGAACTTCCTTGGAGGATCATATATTGGATGCTTCCCCACCCCCCGGGAAGAAGTATATGTTCATTCCTACACATTATTTGCTACAGGAAGCAATAAACACGATGTAGTTACATCTGTAACTTATACATAAGAGTTTATTGATGTTGATTTAATCTCTTCCTTTATCATCACTTTGAGATGAAACAAAATAAGTGACAAGATGAGATAACTTAATTATGTACTCTTCTTCTTCTTCCAATCCACATCCCCAGCCATACTTGGCTTTTATCTTTAGGTATTCTTTACTACATTGACCAAACAATCCTTGAAAGAGATCATTCTCTGGCTTTCAAAACATCTTACATAGGTCCAGTCAGTAAGTGAACAGATCATAATCAAACTTATCATAGACAAACAATAATACGAGCTGATAAAACCTAAGCAGGAAGTTAAGAACTCAGCATAACCAGAAATTCCTTTGGTCAAAATTTAAGTATCTTCCACAATAATTGAATCATGTCAATTTTAATGGTTAAAAGAACGCCCAAGCAGAAGAATAAAAAGGCCAAAGTGTGATACCCCATCAACAACATAGATCACATTACCTAGCAACGCATGCAAAACCAAAGCAATATATCAATACCAAATAACATGCATTAGCACTCATCAGCAGATGGTAGATCACCGCAATTTCTAAATTCTGGTAAAATAAAAAGATAATAATACAAAAAATTGAGGCTTGACTTGAATAATGCTAGCCAAACATATTTTGATCAATAATTAATTAACTGAAATAAAGGTAAGCCGCCATAATTGCCTTGAATAAAGTATCAGTGGTTTCCAATTAAAACATGCTTGATCCCCAAATATGAAATTTACCCCAGAACCTCACTTCAGATTTCAGAATAATTCATTCACCCAACTAGGATTCTAGAACAGAGACAAGTAAATAAATCTTATTAATTTAATCACACAACCAAATCTTTAGTCTCATTTGCCGCTAAAAAGTAAACATAAATATCCCAAAAACCCCAATTGCGAGTCTAAGCAAAGAAGGGGAAATCCTGGAGAAGTTAAGACTCACAGGACGCTTCTTTACAACAACAGTCTCTTCGAATTCCTGATCAGGACGGTGAGAATCACCGGCAGCGAACTGGTGGTAGTCACCGCCTCCGCCTCCAAACGGCGGTTTTGAAGAAGTGAAAGACAACTGTTTTCTGGAAGTTTGCTGCTGTGGCGGCTGCTGCTGCTGCATGATTTGATCTCTTGTTCGAAGCTGAAAAACCCAAATAAAGCGCGGTAATTGTTGAATTTGGAACCAATTATGGCTTTTAGGAATTGATCCTGGGGGGTTTGGGTTTGGAAGATAGGAGAATTGAATGGAAGGGTACAGAAATTGAATTAAGGGGAAATAATGGAGATTGGTAGGGGAATGGAAGTGGGGTTTGGGAGAGATCTGATTTGGAAGCCGAAGCAATAAAAAAGAGGGAAAGAAGTGGAGAAGAAAACGAGGGAAAGGGGAGTGAGGGAGGAAGGGAGGGAATTTGGTTCGGATATAGATGTGGAGGGAACCACTTTTATTACTTTTTTACCCTTCATGTATTTTATTTTATTATTTTTTACCCTTCTTTTTATACATATTTTTTAAAAAATATATATTTTAATTATAAAAAATATACTAATAAAATATTGTTGGTACATACTTTAATAAAGTAAAAAAAATATTCAAAAGTTAAATATTTAAATAGAATAGTGAACCAAAAATGGTTTTTATCACTCTATTTATTTATTCATGATTTTTTATTAATATTATTGTTAGGAATGGAATGTGCATTCTTAATTATATTTCTAATCATGGTAAGTTTTATTGTATTGAATAATTTTATATAAAATGATTATTTCCAAAAATTTAAGAATATTGATTTTTTTCCTTCCCTTAGTTTTATCTATTCCATTATATAAAAAATAATACTATGTAGAAATTATAATTTCTGCGAAATTATTATAAGTTTACATAGTTTTTAATTAATTTATATATTTTTAAAAATAATACATGTTCAGAAATAATTTAGTCATTTAAAATAAAATTTAAAAATTCCTTAAATATCACATTAGAAATATTTTTTTCATTACTTCTCAATATCAATCATAAGAATTACCATTCTTATTCCATTTCTTTCCCGTTATTATTACATTCTTAAATTCATTATATTCAACCCTGGTATAGTGGTATTATTTCATCATACCAATCATGTCGTAAGAGATTTATGATCTTTGCCTCTTTCCATTTAAGTGAGACGGTTGAACCATTTAGGTCGAGTCCAACTTTGTTCTGTAACTTTACACTTTCTCAATTTTAGGAGAGAGTTTTTTTATTTACGTAGCTTTTACCTTTTTAAAAACAGTCCAAAAAAATATAAAATTTTAATTTACGTTTCATAATTTTGTAATTTGATCAATTTTTGTTAAAAACACTCAAACGATATTATTTCACTCACACTTTTGTCACGTGCGCATCAAAATTATGGATAACTGACATAAATTGAAATGTCATCGATCTTGACTTGTATAGCGTCAAAAAACAATGATCATGTGGGTTAAGAAAATTACAAGTCATTATTTACAAATTGTAGAATAAAGAAAAACAACGTAAATTAACCAAGTTACGAAATTATGAGATGTAAATAAAAAAAATTAAATCTTTTTTAGGTCATTTTTAAATAAGGTTAAAGCTACGGGACATATATATAATATATTTCTCGTTATTGGGCGTAAAAATGCAAAAATTGTACATAAATTAACCAATTTAAAAAATTGTGAGACATAAATTAAATTTTTTTAATCTTTTTTCAGACGTTTTTTTAAAGTGAAAGTACGGGAACTAAATAATTTATTTCTCCAATTTTAGTGAAAAGTTGTCGGATTAAAATTAAAAAATGCAAAGTTATAAGACTAAAAATTAATACTGTCATGATTAAAATTGAAAAAATATAAAATTACAAAATTAAAGTTGAACTAGATCTAAGTTATAAGTTAACAAATTAAATAATACGGAATGTATAAAAGCACGTGTAGAAGGGTGAATCTCTATTTGAGTAGGTTGAACTACACTTGTCTTGTGAACAAGTGGTGAGACTCACATATTATCAATTAAAGTTGATTAGCACTCTTGCAAAATCAGTTAATGTGCTTTTTTTTTTTTCCAAATTTTTTACTTTAAATCTAAAAATTAAAAGTTCGAATTAATCATCTTTTTGCGATCTTTTAATTGACATTAGTATTGCAGATATAATTAAAATAAAATTTAGATCTAAAATTATGTGAATTTTATTGTTTCTAAAGTGTGTTTGTATTGGATTTAATGCGCATATATGTGTTGAATCTAATTTTTTTTTAATATTAATATCACGTTTTCAAATTTTTAGTAGTTATGTTGAGTTTAGTGAATAATATAAAATCATATGATCCAATAAATAATTTAAATCCAATTACATATATACTATCTCACAATATTCATATGTTAATTAAAAAATTATTGAAAGGGTTAATGAAGATCAATTGTTTTTGAACAAAATAAATGTAGTTTAAATTCTTATTACAATCTATTTCATATCACATAATCCCATTTCAAAATTTACAAAATTTGAATACGTAATATTGTCCACCCTACCCGATTCCAATAAACGAGTCAAGGGCTTTTTTTTATCATCTCAAATTCACATTTCACATTCCAATTTTAATATTTCATCACTTAATTTATTGACATACGTCATTTTAAAAAATGATTTAGTATCTCTTAATAACAAAGCTATACCTCAAATTCTCACAATTTCTCTTCATCCCTCTTATCATTTTCACTCCACGGTCTTCTCCAACCAAGTTCTATTCGGTGGTTTGTGGGTGATGGTCATATTTCTCAATTTTCTGGACTTTTATAACTTGGTTTTTTGTTCACTGGTCTTTGTGTTTAGGCTTTGATCGGTGTGTTGTTTCGTCATTTTGCTTGTTTTAACCCTAGATCGTTGGTTTATAACTCCAATTTTTGTTTGTTTGTTGTTACATATTTTATTCTTCCCTTATGTAATTATGTGTTTTATTTTTTTTCTCTATGCTTATATTATGTGTTGCATGTCGTAGTTTTGGTCTATACATTTTTCTCCCTTTTTTCTTTCATATTATATGTTTATAATAATCACACTTTTTTTTAGACGTCTCACATTAACTTTTACAATATCCTCAATTTTATTTTTATTATGTACTTATTTCTAAATTTACAATAAATTTACATGGGGAGATTAAAAATCATCCACATCTTAATGTTTTGTTGTGTTTCTTCATTATTTTTCACAAATTTAATCATAATTTTAGATTTTGCAAAAGACGTGATTCCACGTAAAATCAACCCAAAATTTATACTCCCTCCGTCCCAGAGGAATTTGCACCTCCGGGATGACACACATTTTAATAAATGTGTAAAAAAAAGTGTAATGAGTGATGTTTTGAGCAGTAGTTTTGTAAATTTTTATGAATAAAGTAAAGTAAAAAGTAGGTTGAGTGTGAAAAAATAATGACATATGAATAAATATGTGTATATTTTAAGGGAGAGAATTATGATAATATTTCCTTTTTATATATTGTATAGCGTGTAAATTGGTATGAAACATCCTATATGAATGAAAGTGTTCAGGGACCGAGGGAGTAACATATTGAAATTGTGCATGCACGGAATTACTTGTATCCAAATAATAGAATTGATTTTTTTTTTCTGACCGCTGTCGGTTTCTGCAGTTGCCATCTGTCCACTCAATTTTCCACCTTTCAGCAGCCGCAGCAAACGCATCTGCAAAGACTCTTTCATTCACCCCCAAAACTCGTGGAGATTCACTTCTAAACCCACGAATAATTTCTTAATGCACCAAAAACAATATTCCTTACACGAAAACTAGATTAACCATGCCCTGGTTGAGAAATTTTATCCAGCTCTCCGCCTCATACACTAAACAATCGCCGCCGCCGCTGCGCAAACCGGCGGCAGTTTTCGGTCATGCTCCGCCGTCTCTGGCTCAATTATTGCGGCATTTCAGCACCGACTCTCAGATCAAGTCCCCGGGATTGGAGCCGACCAAGGGGGGCGAGAAGCCCAGAGTGGTGGTTTTAGGTACGGGCTGGGCCGGATGCAGGCTTATCAAGGAAATAGACACAAATACTTATGATATTGTGTGTATTTCCCCCAGAAATCACATGGTTTTCACCCCTCTCCTGGCTTCGACGTGCGTCGGTACGCTTGAGTTCCGGTCCGTTGCTGAGCCGATTGGGAGGATCCAACCCGCAATTTCTCGGGAGCCTGGTTCGTTCTTCTTCCTCGCTAATTGTACAGGGGTCGATTTTCAGAATCATCAGGTATTCTGTTTTCCTCTGTTTGTTTTGATTTTGTGCGTGTTTAAATAGATTTACTGTCTATGGAGGTTTGATGAGCTTCGAATTAGTTCTAAATGCTTCATTGACTATGCCGCACTAGTTTTAGCTTTTAAGTAAAAGGATAAATGCTTTTGGAATCTGTTTTTAATGGAGTACCTTTTTGGTGATGTATATTTGTGTTAATGGAGACTTAATATATAAATTTAAGGCTAATAATTTAATACAATGCATTTTGGAGAAAGCCACATCATGGGTAAGTCAAGATATTCTATGAATAAAAGAACCCCAAACTGAAAAGAAAACATAAGTAGAACTTTGACTCAAGATAAAAAAATAATCGTAAGGCCAATGATGTGGAAAATGAGGCTAACCTTGAGACCAATGTGCAGACACACTGGAGTGGAATGAATGCATTATAGTGGAAGTGTGATAGCCAAATTGATTACAAAATCAGAGAAATGTGCTTAGAATGGTTTGAAAGTAGAGTCATTAACTCAAATTTAAAACATGTGCATTTCAACAAACTCTGACAAGATATGATCCATATGACTGAACACATTGTAGGATAAAGGCTTAGTTTTTTGTTGTTGCTAGTCTTAAGATAACTTTAAGGCAAATATGTTGGGTTAGTCAGCCAGCCAAAGTTTTACTCTCCTTGTGCTTGTAAATTAGGTAACCTACATTTTCATTATGGCACGGAACTTGATGTAGGTTCATTTGTTGTTTTAGTCTGCTACTGCCAAATGTCATGCCACACGTCATCAGTGCAAGTTAAACTCCGGTTACTATTAGATTTTTCTCTTATAGAGTTAATGTTACCTCATATAAGAAAAAGTAAAATTTCTTGCTAGATTCACTGCAAGACTGTCACTGAAGGGACTGCTACATTAGATCCATGGAACTTCCAAGTTGCATATGATAAGCTAGTAATTGCTTCTGGAGCAGAGGCTTCGACATTCGGTATTAAGGGTGCAGTAAAACATGCGACATTTCTCCGTGAAGTTCATCATGCACAGGAGATTAGGAGGAAACTGTTGCTAAATTTGATGCTTTCCGATGTTCCTGGTATGCAAACTCATGTTACTGAAGTCATTATTATATCATGCATTATCCCGATAGTAATATACTGTTGATCCATATACGTTCCCCAATAAATCTGATAAGGAAGGCACGTCATATGGGGTAGTGTCAATAGATTATTTATAGAAGTAAGATTAATAAAGGGTTCCAAACAGAATTAGCAATTAGAGTGGCTGAAGTTTGGAATCTAATTTAGCATAATTCATGGGTAGTAATTAGCATATGTTATTTCTACCTTATGTGCTCTTTATAAAAACAGAGTTCCATAGGTTGGGAGGGGAGAAATGAATTACTCCAGATGTTAATTCTTGGGACAGGTTTATATATCCTGTTTGGGGAAGCTTTTCCTTCCTGTACTTTATCTTTCAGTTTGTCTTATTCAATACAAATCTTCTTTCTGATTCTTTTCTCTAAGAAAATCTGTGAAACGATTTTCGTTTTGGAGAGTATCTTCTCCACCTTTTTTACAAAGAAAATTCTTGTATGGAACTAAGCTGAACTAAATGTATTTTTACATGTTTACTCTTTTACCAAAAGTTCTTAGTCTGGTTGTTAAAACAGGAGTCACCGATGAAGAGAAACGCAGGCTCCTGCATTGTGTTGTTGTTGGAGGAGGTCCTACAGGTGTTGAGTTCAGTGGTGAACTCAGTGACTTTATCAAGAAGGATGTTCATCAAAGATATGCCCATGTAAAAGATTATATTCATGTCACATTGGTAGAGGTTAGGCTGACGAAAGAGCTCTTGGATTTTCTGTCATTACACCTTCTGCATAGTTGGAGACCTGACTGTAATTGAATTTTTTCTCACCCTGCAGGCCAATGAGATACTATCATCCTTTGATGACCGCCTCAGAACTTACGCAATTAAGCAATTGACAAAGGTGAGGTATTAGTGGTGATGATATATGTAGCTAGATTTTATCACAACTAGGCTTAGACTCCCCTACTATGACTTTGTGTCACCTTTTAAGCATAATCTTCTTCATTTTCCTATTCTGCTCCGGACAAGCACTATTCTAGGGTTTGTCTTGGTATTTTTTTACAATCCTATTCTCTTTCACCAGTTTCAGAATATTACTCTATAGCGTTCAATTTAATATAGTTTCTGGATCTATTTGATATTTGATATATCAGTTTCTCAGTCAGGAGTCCGTCTTGTCCGTGGAATTGTGAAGGATGTACAAGCTGATAAAATAATTCTTAGTGATGATACCAATATTCCGTATGGTGTTTTAGTGTGGTCTACAGGGGTTGGTCCTTCAACATTTGTGAGTGCCCTGGAAATTCCTAAAGCACCTGGTGGAAGGTATATACACATCTGACACTAAATAATTTAGACATAATGCATCTTTAGTTCCCTAAAGTATCCACATTTATTTCAAAAGGTCCATAAAGTATTTTTATTTTTAAAAACACATAAAGTATTGAAAATATGATTTCATGAGTTTCCTTTTCAATATTCGGTCAAAGCTTTTTTTATTAATTTCTAACTCTAATAAAAACATAAATTTAATGAAAGATGCCTTCACGGAATGTTAAAAATGGACCTTGCGAAATCATATTTCAATACTTTAGGGATCTTGCGAAATAAAAACTGATACTTCTTGTGCTTTAAAAAAAAAAACTTTAGGGATCTTTCGAAATGAAAGTTGATACTTTAGAGACCTTTAGATGCGTTATGCCAATAATTTATTTGCTTTGCATCCTCCCAACATGTTTGACCATAAACTAACTTCTGTAGAATCTTTGATAGAGGGGGTGTTTGCAACTGCTTTTGGAGTGCAAACACCCCCAGAAACTTGTGCACTTAAATTGTGCGTGGGTGGCATTTTTGGAATCTTTGAACTATTTTTTTATTTGTATGAGGGGAATTTAGCTTGCGAGCAAGGACTAACACCTGGAACTTATACTTACCTGTCTTCAAGCAAACTATTTTCTTGTGATGCTATGTCTCTTAACATTTATTTTAATAAAATAATTGTATACCTTGAACAAATTGGGACAATAAGGGTCCATCTATCTAACTTTCTTCTAACAATAATTACTAGAAAATTGGTCCATCTACATGTTGTCATCTTCTCAGAATTTTCAAAAAAACAATCTTCATGTTCTTGTCTATTGTGTGGTCCATCTTCAACTTTTATCTTGACTAGAGTTGATGGACTGCAGGATCGGGATAGATGAATGGCTACGAGTCCCTTCTGTGCCGGATGTATTTGCAATTGGTGACTGCAGTGGGTTTCTTGAAAGTACAGGCAAGCCTGTTCTTCCAGCCTTGGCCCAGGTACTGCTATTAGAAATCTGGTGTTTTAAGAAATCTAAGGAGTTTGAAACATCTAAGATTTATTCGTCAAAAGATCATCAACTTGGTCTTTCTGATTGTTGGCCTTTCAGTTTCCATGTTGATATATATATATATATATGTGTGTGTGTGTGTGTGTAACAGATTTTTGGACATAAAAGTCAATGTTCCCTGAACATTTGAAATATATTTCATCCGTATAATTTTTAACTTTTTAGTGATTGATAACTCTTTATATCGTCCTAATTAAAAATGCTTCTTTCAGGTGGCAGAGCGGCAAGGAAAATACCTTGCGAATCTGTTGAACAATCTAGGCAAGGCTGGCGGTGGGCGTGCCAATGCTGCAAAAACATTGGACTTTGGAGACCAATTTGTCTATAAACATATGGGGAGCATGGCTACGGTAGGGAGGTTCAAGGCCCTTGTGGACCTGAGGAAGAGCAAGGTTATTTCTAATACCCTTTTAGGAATAACTACAAAGAAGATCCTGTGGTTTAGCCTAAATACAGAGAATAACTCAATAAATTTTGTTTTTCTTGCAAATACCCCCGTAGGGTGTGTGTGTGTGTGTTTATGGATTTCATTGGATATTGCTACAATCCCACATCGAATCCAAAAGCAATTGTGGATGGGTACATAAGTAGGGAGTCAATCCTCCACTCCCGAGCTAGCTTTTGGGTGGAGTTAGGGCTTCCGGGTTGAGTGCCTCTCTGGGGAGCCTTCGCAGCGACTCAGGCAGACCCACACAGCTTGGTTTCTGGTGCCGTGCGACCCTCTCCCCAGGTAGCCCTCTTTTGTACAACGTCCGGCAGGTTGGAGTGTTGGACCAAATTGTTAGGCACTCAAGTCGGAAGCCCTTCTTAAGTACCCATCCCATCCAGAATTGCTTGTGAATTCGATGTGGGATCGTAATAGATTCGAAATCCAGTATATAGATTTTATGAATAGGAAAAATATGTATTTAGATTTTGTATGCATTTGTTTGTAGATTTTGTAGGATTTGATAGGGCTGTAGAATTTTGAAAGTGTTGGTGATAGTGAGATTATTATATTGTAAAATGTAGTGTAGAAATGATTGATATGTTGTAAAGTATATGAAAAAAGATTAGAAAGAGTGTTGAGTTGGGTAGGTAATAATAATTAAAAAGTGGATGATAGATGATTGTATTGACAATTGTGTTTGAAAAGGTAAAATAAGTGTATTTTATACGTATTATAGGGTTGAGTTTTATAGGATTTGAAATCCTATACCAAAATCGAGTTGGACAAATGAGAATTTGCATTTAAAATAAAATTTGTGGGGTGCCACGCCAGAAACAGACTTAAGGGTATTGTTTGATTATGGATTGGAGTGGATTTCAAATCCAGTAGGTGGAGCTGATGAATATTAAAAGGTTTATTTGGATTTGTATATGTTTGAGAGTGTATATTTTATAGGATTTATTGGAAATTGTTTGTAAAGTAGTGGAGAGAGTGTGCAAAGTAAAGAGGAGAGAGATTGTTGAGTTGGGTAGATAATAATGATTACAAAATGGGAGATAGATGATTGATTGTGTAATGAAAATTTTGTTTGTAAAAAGTAAATTAGGTGTATTATTTATAGGGTACGAAGATATTGATTTGAAATAAAAACACCACTTGAAAGTATTACAACCACAAAAAAGCCCATTGAAGTTTGTATTGGTGAAACTGTAAGGAAACAGACTTTGGTGAATTTTCCTTTATATAAAATTCCTTTAGTCGATAGAATATAGACGAGGCTGAATCATTAGTCTTTATCAACAGGAAGGAAAAGGTGTATCAATGGCAGGATTCACAAGCTGGTTTATTTGGCGCTCTGCATATCTAACTCGTGTCATAAGCTGGCGGAACAGATTTTACGTAGCAATCAATTGGTTGACCACTTTTGTGTTTGGTCGTGATATTAGTCGCATATAAACATGGTTGACCACAAGGTATCACTGTTGCTTCCACAATGTTGTGTTTCTATCTAGTTCAGATTCTGAATAAGAGCCGGGGGCGATTTTCCACTCGTATATGAAAGTTTTCTTTGTATATAACTGTGAACATACAACAGCCTTGGATACAATACAATGTTTTTAAGTCTATTCCAGATATTTTCTTGTGCGTATCACCACTTTCTTTGCAGGAGACGATTGTTTGCATATGTGTGCCCAATGATGACTTGAGTAAGCATGTTATGGAGATTACAACGTCGTGTTTTAAATGGAGCACTCAGAGGTAATCAAATACTGACCTCTCAACTCCATGTTTTTTGAATCTAAGTTATTTTTTTTAAACAGTAACACGTTGTATTTACAACAGTGAACGTGAATTTGGGTTCACACAAGTGTTTCCCTGTATTCACTAATCATGATGAAATATTATTATGTTAAATAAAGAGAGCAAGGAATTAGAAATAAAATGTTACTATAAATAATGTATGAAAGAGTTTGGAATAAGAATTGCTCTAAAAAATTTACTTACATTATTTTTTTTTTCTAAGAGTGTCTTTTGTGAGACGTCTCATATATTAGTTGGAGTTGTACTTTAGTTTTTGCACCTCACTTTGTTTCGATACATAGTTCGGATATAGTCATTAGTCCACGGATCATATAATATATGTGATGAGAACTACATGAGATCAGTTCATACATGTTTTTTTTCGTACAACAATATTATTCAAACTTTTGGCATCTACTAATTTTATCCCTAAAAAGGTAAAAAAAAAAAAAACACGAGCACTATAAAAAATGAGAATTACATATGTTTATTTTAAAAAATTAATTACAAAATAACTCTCGAGTATCCTATTTTTAATAAATAAATTTCTGATTAAGGTTAGAACAAGAATAATTTTGCATCATATCTAAGAGTTCATTAAAAAGCAATGTAATTCGATTATTATCAAACGGAATAAATTTTAATGAAGCAAGGAAATGGAGATATTAACAATCGATCACGTAACAGTTGTGTTTGATTCAATCAATTTATAATTACGTCATGCGTAACACTGAAGAAGGCGTCACCAAGGCAAAATCTGGAAAAGCTGACGTCTATATAGAGACCCATTCAAAAACATAACCAGCTGGCTCTTCCAACATCGTTTGTGTCACAAAATTTTATTTTATTCTTTATTTGATTTTGTATTTTAATTTAACCATTACTAATTATTATATTACGCATTATTTTTAAAATACATACAAATAACACTTCGATATAATATAGGGTTGTCCAATATTTTTTAAAACTAAAAAATAATTTGAAGACTATGACTATATATTGTATAATAAATTATAGGGAAATAAGAGTGTTTGTCATCTAAACACCACCGTTTTTTCTTTATTCTTTTTCAATAAACTGTACCATAATCCCATCTAAACGCATGGTCATGCGATGAGGTCGCATTATGTTAATTTTTATGGTTGGATGTGTGACATTTCTATGTAAAAGTTGGTGAAATTTTGGGAAATTTGGGTTTTAAAAAAAAAGAAGAAAAAACTTGCCTAAATGGTTTGATTTATTGGATTTAAAACGGACCTGTACAAGAATTAAACGAAAACTAGCACATGTACTTGTAACAAGAAATTAAATTACTAGCATATATGTTCCAATACGCAATAGATTTTTAGGTCCATCTCGATGGAACATGATCCTAAAACTATGTCGTTAAGGGTTTCGTTTACGCTCACTACAAGAAAATAATTAATTGGCTAGGGAATATTTTGTAGGTAATAATTCCAATTTTGTAGGCATTTATATTTACCTACGGAATACCAACGAAAACCATTTGTATGGAATTCGCTCGTAAGTAATTCGGTTGCCCACGAAAATTTAATCCGTAGGCAATTACCTACCACATTTTCGTAGCAAATCCATAACATTTCGATAGGTAATATGATTACCATAATAAATGAAATTCCGTAGGTAAATATCAACTACGAAACATTTCATTGGTAATTCCGTAGTTAAATTTGACAACAAACATTTCGGTGGAAAATTTTTTAATATATATTTTTTAAATTTTTTATTAATAAATTATTTTTTTAGCCTTTTCCTACAAAATAAATTCATTCAAAAACTACAAAATAAATTCATTCAAAATTGGACCAGTCGGTTCAACCGGTCCAACCATGAATCGATCATAAAATCGATTCAAAAACTGTTAAAATATATAAACATTTTAAAAATACAAATTTAGGTGCACATTAGGCCCCTTTTATAATGTTTTTCTCTCATCTTTCTTGTACTCCTTATTCGATGTGGGACAAAAAATTTATGTTTGTTGGTTACTAACTTATTAATACTACTACTTTTATATTGTTTTTTCTCTTATGTTTTTTCTACTCTTTCGATGTGGGACATAATAAAGTTCATATGTTTATTTGTTATAACACTATTGCTTTTCTAAGTTCCTAGCTAATTTTGTAGGTAATACAATTAGATAATTTATACATATAAATAGCTAGGAAAATTTTCGTAGGTAAATAAATTAACAAATCACCTACAATTATTTTGCCTACAAATTATTTTGTAGGTAAATCAATATTTTCTAAGTTCCTAGGTAATTTTGTAGGTAATACAATTAGATAATTTATACATATAAATAGCTAGAAAAAATTTTGTAGGTAAATAAATAAACAAATCACCTACAATCATTTTGGTAGGGAAATGTTATTTTGCCTACGGATTATTTTGTAGGTAAATCATTATTTTTTAAGTTCCTAGCTAATTTTGTAGGTAATACAATTAGATAATTTATACATATAAATAGCTAGGAAATTTTTGGTAGGCAAATAAATAAACAAATCACCTACAATCATTTTTGTAGGGAAATGCTATTTTGCCTACGGATTATTTTGTAGGTAAATCAATATTTTTTAAGTTCCTAGCTAATTTTGTAGGTAATACAATTAAATAATTTATACATATAAATAGTTAGGAAAGTTTTCGTTGGTAAATAAAAAAAAACCACCTACAACCGTTTCGGTAGGAAAATGCGATTTTACCTACGGATTATTTTGTAGGTAAATCACCATCAGATTTTTCCTTGGTAATTTCGTGGGTGAAAATGTGTAAACAATTTCTTGTAGTAGCTAGACTGCAGAACACTGTCCAATATTCATTTGTACGTTTTCATGTTGTTAGTTGAGTTGAAATAAAACGTACAAGCAAATGAGTAATTAAGAAGGTGAAATAAATGGCGGAAGTTATAGAAATTAAAAGTAATAATTACTTGTCTAGAATTAATTGATTTAATAATAATACATACTCAAAATTAATATGACATGCATGATCATCAACAACTTCAAACTACACCCAGAAAGCACATGGATTGAGACTGATAACAGGAACAAAAAAAAAAAAAAAAAGGAACAAACACAATAATCATGATTTATTACAAACAATTATATATATATATAAAAATCAAAGGTTTAATTAATTAATAAATAAAGTTGTTCAATTAAACATCAGTATTACAATCCATAATAAGCTGATACTTAATCGGTGATCCAACAATATTATTATTATTATTATTGTTACTACCAAAATTAATATAAGCAGGGCAATTGACATCAAGATGATACGTCCCTGTAATAAACGTGCCCACTTTCCACCGGATTCTGCCGTCAACTCTGATGTTGACCAGCACCGTCCCCGTCATCTGGTCCTGGTTCAGGGACACCGCCAGATACGGCGCCACCGGCACGGCGGCTCCGTACAGAAACGGGGACCACACGGTAATGTCCTTGTGGCCTTGGTACGAGGTGGGGAGGCGCATGGGGAGCGTGACTTGCTGGCTGTGGTAGGCGGCGTAGACGTCGATTTTGTCGTAGTAAATGCCGATGCGTTCGTTGGGGTTGCGGGCGGAGAGGGTGATCTGGAGGGTGGTGGTGAGGAGGTTGGGGGCGGAGAGGTTGAAGGCGTAGACGGTGGCGTCTTGGAGGACGAAATGTGGTTTAGTAGGGCGGAGAATGAGCCAAACTAGGAGGATTATAAAGAGGACGAGGATGATGAAGATGAGGAGGGCGGCGACGAGGCGACGGTAGAGGTTTTTATGGTCGTCGTCGTGGCCGCACTCCTTGTCCGACATGTTGAGAAGTAGTAGTTGTATTTAGTGAGGGGTTTGTAACTGAATTATAATAGTTGGGGATGGGAGAATTGTGCATATGAGGACATTTTTATATTTGCAAAACTTGAATTGAATGAGAGCTTATTAAGTTTTATTGAAATATGTATCAAATTGGATTTGGATTAGGTAATATATGTCACCGTCCAATGCAACGCTATATATAAAGTTAATTCATTGGACGGTGTTAAAAGGCTCAATTCAATTTAATGCTCGTAAGAGGGTATATTTGATTTCGGATTTATAGACTTCCAAATTTTAGATTTCTAAATTATGGGATGGATCTCATTTTTTATACTCCGCATTATATTTTTCTTCTCTCACAAACATAGATTAATTACTGAATTTTAATATTAATTAATTTATGTATAAAAAAAATAGACTCGAGGGTATTGTGAGGTTCACTTATAAATAATGTGAATAACAATTTAAGTAAATAATTGATGTTTGAAGGATATAAATAAAGTGGTGTAAATAATATTATTTTAGAAAAGTAAATATGAATAATGAAATTGAACAACAGAAAAAGTGTAATAAAATTGGATTGAGAGAGTATATCATAAATTCTAATTTTCGTAATTGCTCCTATTTATTGTATTTTTTTTCCCTTTCAAATTGGTATTTAGGCCATCTCCAACAATGCGCCATCCTAGCGTATTCCGCCAAAAATCTTCTCCAGCAAGACGCCATCTCCAACGCTATTTTAGCGGAATTGAGGTTTGGGGGGTTTTGAACGTCAGATTTGGCGTAGAAGTTTCCCACGCTATATTTTCTTTTTTCCTTATTTTTTTATTTTACTTGCATAAGTTAATAAATAATTCATTATTAAGGGATCAAAATGGAATATTCCATTTTAGTGTAAAAAGTAGTGCAGACTGCTGGAGAATAATGCTGACTCTAGAATAGAGTATACTGTATTTTAGAGTAGAGTAGAGGTAACTGCTGGGGATGGCCTTAGGTACTACTAATTGTCGTGAGTAAAAAGCAAGTATAAAGGCAAAATGAAATAACCAAAAAATAAATAAAAATTAATGTTCTAACTAATACTATAATTTACGTTTTTAATTTGCATAAAAATAACTAAATATATATTTTTATGGGATGGACTATGGAGGAATACGATTCATGGATTTCTCAAGCCCTAATCTAAGCATGACAAAAATATCAATGTGGAGCTTAATGTCATTATTATGTGACCGTCTCACACAAATCTTCTCTTAACAATAAGAGTATGTATGATTTGAAATTTAAAACTCCGTTCAACATTGAAATTTTATAATTCATTTTTTAAAATTCACTCATACAATTACCTACGGGTTGCACTCTTGTGTACCAATTACATACATGTAACTTGTTTCTATTTAATATTTGAATTAATATTATACAATATGTAAACTAATACTATACTGTATTTGAACTAATACCGTACTGTATTTGAACTAATATTATACAGTATTTGTCATAATTCATGAGTAATATTCATCAATTTAGAAAATTGTATTAAATAGGAACAAGTTACATGTATGTAACTGGTACACACAAGTATTTGCCCATTACCTATAATTCCAAAAAATACTAAGGAGTAGTAATATTTTATTTAACACAAAAAGATCATCTTTCTAGATGAACATAACTATAAAATTTTCTTTATTCATCTACATAAATGAAGTATAAATTGAGGAGGTTAGAACACAAAAAATTTAGATTTATTTATCCAAATATTTGTGGGACATTGTTGGTGAGGTTAGGTTATTTAGGCCAGTGTGTGTGGGCTTGGAGAATTTATTTCGGCCGATGCTGCCCTCTTTTACCATTATTCGTTTTAATTTTTCAGCCTTCAGTTTGTGCTTTACAATTTTCTTCCTTCTTTGGATCAAATAATTAAATTCTCAAGTAAAAAATGTTGATATATTTAACGTTATAATACTTTTCGAGACAAGTTGGTGAGTCAATTTTAGTGAAATCGAATTCTTGAATGTAGTTGGTAAAAAAGAAAAAAGGCTGGTCACAACTCACAATCGCAAGCAATAATGTTTGCACAAAGAAATGAGTTAATTGCATAAAAAAATTACGTAATTGTCAAATTTAAAAAGACATGTTGTAATTGATAACCTCACAACATTGTGTATTTTTATGCAATTATTAGGCAATTCAACTTGTATAAACACAAGACAATTAGTATTATGCAATTCAAGATTCAGGTGAGGTAAGCACAAACGGTATATATACCAGACCAAACAATCCACTAAATTTACATCTAATCTAAGAACCAAAATTATTCTTCTAATTATCACCATCCACCATATCAGATTATCAATCAATCAAAAGCAGCTATATTGAAAACAGCATAACCATAACCATAACCATAACCATATAAAAACAACCGCTTTTAACAAAGTAATCTGAAATTTAGTCATTCTCAAATGCTCATACAAATTAATGTAAACACCATATGAAATAATGTAAACACAGAATATAAAGGCCCTGCTTGCAACAGAAGAAATCAACATCATTTTCAATACCTAATTTGTAGTATGGAACACCCCAGGTTTCTAATGAATAATTAGCTAACTTTTGAAACATAATAAACCACATATAGTAATCTGTTCAGCAAAACGTACCAACAACACTAGAATAGAAGCACCACACACAACAGTCAAATAACTTGAAACAACCAGAACCTAATGCATACCACAGTGAACCATGTCTTCTCATATATATTAGAGGTGAGAAACGCAAGGGACCTTCTAGAACCAGATCGACACCTCTTGAACACAGGCAAAAGCATTTTTTTTGGAAGAAAAATTATGTCTGCCACTTATTACTCTAGAATTAGGCTAATTTTATCTAAATCAAGATTTGTCAAATTTCTTGCTATGTGAAGGAGATATAGACAGTTGAAAACAAGTGCAACGCCAGAGATAAGATTCACAATTAAAATCAATAAAGGAAAATAAACCAGATAAAAGCATGAGCAGGGGCGCCGCCAGAGAAAAGAAGGCGGCTGTTGGAATCAAGTGGTAGAAGTGCGGTGGAGGTTGGAATATGCTAGTATATTGCATGTCTAGGGTTACTTTGACAGAAAAGATTTTGAGGCCTCACTGTTTCAATGTTCGCAGGACCAATATAGTAACGTTTCATGTTCCAATTGGATACTTCCCAATTTCGCTTATTCCCGAAGGAGAGGTTGCTTTATCCGAATCATCAGATCCAGTTGACATTCTCCTAAGTCAAACAAAGCACTAGAAATGATTTCAACCCAGTTAATTTATTTAATGAGGCTCTATTATAAATTGGGAGCAAGCACCTGAGGCAGGTCTAGGAATGGGTAGTGTAACAACCCCAGGAAACGGGAACCCAGCTTTCATGTATACAAGCAAGAGCATTGACATTGGCTGCCACTAATCAAATGGAACTTCTAGAGTACCATATTAATTGCTACGTACTCCATATCTTGCCCAAAAAACAGTTTCTTTTTTTTTCAAACAAGATTAAAGTTTCTCTTATGCACACAGATAAAAACTTCTCTTTTACACCATAATTGCACGAACGGACAAGTGTTTTATTCGTTGCTTGATGGACACGTGTAGCGCAACAACAAAAAAAAAAAAAAAAAGCCATACAACGCAAACCCTTGAATGCAAAGTTTATAATAACACGACAGATTGAAATACTGCCACGAGAAGTATACGAAACAAATTTCTAACACGACAAAAGCATTCCCTAAATGGGAAATTTCCAAATCAACGAGCAAACATTTCTAGCAGCTTCATCTAGTTCTAATAGTTAAGACCAAAACTTGAACCGTATGCAGTAAATTTCCATGTGCACCATAGTAAACATTTATATGTCTTCCCATTATCTGAAGCCAGAGGGACATATCATCAGAAAACTTATGCACAACAAGCCCACAAGAGAATTGGACAAACTCAATTGTTTGAACATACTGTAATATATAATTAACTAAAAATTAAAAGAATCAAGAACATAGAAAGTTCAAACTGTACATAGAAAAAAGGTTAATCTAGGAAAGCGCGATGTATACCAAATACAGAAAACAAAATCAGATTCATACTCCTCGTTCAACATCAAATAGAGAAAAGTTATCCAGCAAAAGAAGGAACTAATTATTTCACAAAAAAAAAAAAATAGAACTGAATTAGTTCACCTCAAATCCCTACACGGCACTGCTTGGGGCCGCCGGTTAATTGCCCAGATCGCACGTTGCTGGATAATCCAACTATCAAATCGCCACAAAAGACCCTCAAGTACCTCTTCCTAGTCTGCCACGCTTTTGCCTCAAACCTAATTCTCGAAATCATCCTGAAATTGAGGTTCACATTGCCGTTTTTCCCCCTTTCACCATTAATCCCTTCCATGACCTTCTTATCCACAAAGCTCCCAGCTGCGGCAAAGTTGGCGGTGAACGAAGTCTCGTTCTTGGTGGCCTGCGAAAAGGGAGGGACAGTGGTGTCGGTAATCGAATCAGCCCTATAATAAACGTAGGCCTGGATGTGATCGTACTGGAGCGTCATTTTTTTGTTAGGGTTTCTGGCGGTCAATTGGACTTGGGAAGTGAAAGAGATGAGGGAGTCGTTGCCGAGTGAGAAATTGGAGAGGGAGAGCGAATCGACTCGGAACTCAGGGAGCTGGGGGCGGAGAACGAGCCAGACAATGAAGGTGATGGCGCCGAAGATGACGACGAGGCCGATGATGAAGGCGAAGATGCGGCGGAGGCAGGTGGCTCGGCGGACGGAGTCTTGGTCATATTGGTAATTCTGGGGCGGGTAGTTGTTGTTTGGGTAATAGTAGCCGTTGGGCGGCGGCGGAGCGGTGTAGGGGTAGGCGGTGGCGGCGGGCGGAGGGTTGGAGTAACCGTTAGGGGCGGGGTAGCCGGTGACGGGGCGATTTCTATTAGGGTCTTCCATTACCGGATATCTCGCCGCCCTTCTCTTCTTCAACTTAAGTCGGCAGAATCAGAAAAAAAAAAAAAAAGAGAGACAAATTTCTTTTTTTAACCTTACCCTATGGTCTATACTATACCAACATATTATTCCTACTATATTTCTCACCCAGATCTCTTTTTATAAACAACCGTCAAATCTAATTTGTTTATACATATTTTAATTAAAATTATTATCGCGAAATTGGTGTCCCTTCAGAGCATATATAGTTTAAGAATATGTTTTACATCTTATAAATATATTGTTTTCACAATATATTTTCACAAGAGTTGAATAAATAAGATATGAAAGTAAGAATACAAAGAATTATGTATATAGGAATGTCGAATTCTTAACATGGATTTGGGTGAAAATGAAATTGAATTGGAGATTTCTGGTCGTAGTTGGTTTTTGGGTTTGGAGTTTGGTGCTTGGGTTGTTGGTGTGTTCGTGATTTGAGCGGTTGGCGATGTAATTTTGTCGATTTTAATTTTGCGTTTTTGACTTTATTTTGATTTCTTTTTTGTAAACATTTTAGCATGTTTGTTTGTACCCGATGGTCCGTCTTGTGAACTTATGACTTTATGTTTTTTTTTTAATGTAAAATCTTTAATTGTATAAGTAGTAAATTGATTGTTTCGATATTTTAAACCTTAAATCGATAGTTTTCTATTTTTTTTAGATCTAAGAAAAAATAAAATTGAGTTTGTAATTGATAATTGTATTATTTTTAAGTTTCGGGATTGACAAAATTTGTTCTTTTTATTTTTTATGGCAAAAACTCGTAGTAAATGGTCTCATAGATGAAATAGGCTTAATTTATGTGAGCCACCCTTGTATTCCATTTAATTGCATTACAATTTTAATTTAATAAGTAAAAAAATTCAATTAAATAATTAAAAGTATATTTAAAACACTTAAAATTTAATTGAACAATTAAAGCTATATTCAAACAACCACTTAAAATAAATTCAATGATATATATACATCAAATTCCATACAAAATTTTAATTTCTTATACTATAAGATATGTTGATTTATGAGTCTCTTTTCATGTAAAGCAAAATGCAAATATCAAGGCTTTGAATATATATATTTCTATCGTGCGTATGACACATTTCCATCAAGAATCCCTCTACTTTTTTTTTTTCTTTTTTAACAAATATAATAAATAAATAGTTTATCCAGATTTAATGATATTTACCACTTTGTCGATGTGAATGTATTAAGGATCACGTCTATTTAAAATATTGATGATACTTTAATTAAAATATACTACTGTAATATTTTCAAAGAATTATAATTATGATTACATATTTATTGCACTTGTGCTTGAAAGGGTAATAAAAATATACTACGGAGTATATTTTATGTAAACCAAACACGGTTTTATTTTCCCAAAAAGATATTCTCACCCTAAAAAAAATTATTCTCAGAATAATCCAGAAATAATTCCATGTCTTGAAAATGACATCAAATGAAGTGTGTCAATAGTGTCATGTTTAGAGTTTGATGCAAAACTAATTTATTCAAGTGAAAAATAGGTCTACCAGCCATGAAGTCCAAAATTTTGAGACATAGTAGATTATTTAGTGTTTCTTTTTTAGTGAATTGTGATGTCAAACAAAATATGAGTATTTAAAATGATTCAGTGAGGTATAAAAGATAATTTAATGAGTGTAAGTAAAATGTGAATAAAAATAAATGACAATTTTAAAAATAAAATAATGTGGTGAAATTATTAATTTTGTAAGTTATTTTTATATTGTAAGTGTACAAATAATTTTGAAACGTTTTAATAAAGAAAATTGACAAGTAATTAACCGACGAAGGGAGTATTTACTATTGAATAGCGACTAGAAATTATGGTATTAGTAAAAAACGATTTTAAATATTAATGGACTACAAACCTGCAATTTTAGTTATAGTTGACACTGTGTAGGGTGCATCGTGCACTTGATCAATTTTTAAAAAGTAGAATCGCATTCACTCTGTATAATAGGAAAACTCGTTTAAAGCATCAAATTTGACAAGAGTCTAATGGAAGCACAACAAATTTTAAGCGTTAAATGTTGGAATATTTTCCACGTTTTTTTGTACTTTGGATGCGTTTGGTTTGGGATTGGCCCATCCGAATTTGAATGAGACATCCCCATCCAAATATCAATCCACTCATATAATACACTTATACATCTGCTTTTGTACAATCACATTCCTTTTTTTCCTTTCAAATTTCAATCACTCATTTCCTTTCTTACTTTTCTTCCACACATTAATTTTCTCTCCCACTTTTCTTCATCACACTAATTATTCCACTAACTAATAATAATAAAACATTAGAACATCACTCTCAATTTGACATAAAGTTCTTCATCTACCCACACTTTTCAATCTCTATCCAAATACAATTACTCCCTCCGTCCACGAAATGTAGTCTCATTTTCCTTATATTATTTGTCCACAAAATGTAGTCTAATACACTTTATGAAAACCATCACCCTTCAACCATCAATTAATTATTCAAATTGTCATCAATTTTTTCTACAAACAATCAATTTATTCACAATGATCCTAACAATACCCTTACATCTCTATTTACATTTTTCTTAAAACATATGTCTCATTCTAATAAAACTCGTGAACGGAGGGAGTAATATTTATAAATTACCCCATTCATATTTTTTCATCCCGGTCCAATCCACCCCATTTATATTTATAACCTTGTTAGCCTTTTTCAGGTTGAAGTAAATTTATTGAGGGTAAAATGGTGGGTGCATTGAGTTCTTATGTCGTTGACCGCGGTATTCTTCAAAGTATATGTAGGTCAAAATGTCAAAACCAAACGCGCGTGCACGTATAGCCAAGTTGCCAACCGCGGAGCCCTGATTAAAATACAAGGCGAGTTGGAATAAAAAAAAGGAGAAGATGAAGATGAATACACACTACGACACTCGTATACTGATGATATTAAAGAAGATACTAATGATTTTTTCTTTGACAGAAAAAGATACAAGAAGATACTACTGATTAAATCCTCATTAGGTCTGAGAAATTGAAGATGATGCCAGCCACAAGAAACTAAAAAAATGATCATCCAACGTAAAGCTTCAAAAAGTTGATAGAAATATGATACAGGCCAACAAGCAGGATGGTTTTACATAGTACTTTAGCATTTAATGGACGAAAAAATCGAGTTACAACATTATATATACACGTGCTGAGAATAATGAAAAAATGAAGAAAAGAAGTCACAGGTTTCATGTTGAAATTAAAAAAGAAAAAGAAACTATATATGTAAATGGAGCAAGAAAATAAAGGAAAAAAAACCGAAATTCACAAATTGCGCCCGCCCTCTTCTAGTATCATTCCTTTGAGACTTTTGGCAAGCCATATTGCAGTATCCCTAGGCGATACCTTTTCCTTTCCAAAAGGTTTGAGAACAACTGAAAGTTCCTCTAGCCTATTATGTTGAAGCAAATCTGCTGATAGTTCTAATAGCCCTTCAAGTGCCTCTGCTCTTTGCCTGAAAGAATTGACATCCAAAGTAACATACGGTGGTGGTGCTGCCGCTTCTTCCTGAGTTGTAGCGGAGACATCTATTTCCTTGGTGATGGGGTTTTCAAAGAGATTTGAAGTAGATGATTTAGGAGTCATATTTTCAGAGCAAGTTGATTTTGAAGCTGAATGTTGTACATCAAACTCATCTCTTTCCATCGAATTTCTGACTTCCACAGTTTGGAAACTGCTGTGACATAACACATCTATTGCTTCATCAACGGTCTTTTCGTTAACTGCATTTTGCATTAGAATACCTTCATCTGATGACAAATTCTTCTGGTTTGTTGAAATGGAAGAGACACAAGAAGACAAGCACTCTTCATGGCCATTGGATGATGAAGTGAGATTTGACTTTGTCAAACAATCAGGACTAGAGCTCAGAATGACAGCTGGAGCATCTTCAGTGGGACACATTTTCTCATCACAAGCATTCACATTCATAATTTTATCATTCGAATGTTCTTGATATCGTTCTGTGTAGTGGACAGTAGACTCATAATTATTACCACGGCATCTAGCAGACGAATTTTCCAGTCTTTCACATTGTGACGAGGAAGGGGTGGAAGAGCTGGGTCTGGACTCGTTTATTTCAGCTTCATTGACTCGCTGTTTGCTGGTTTGACAACTGGCTTTATGACAGCAATTTCCTATCCCTTCTGCGGGAGGAGCCTTAATAATTTCAAATGTGGTAGCTTGCTCAGGACTATGAAGTACTTGTTCTGATGAGGTAATATAAGGAGTGGTTGCATCATCAGAGAGATCAAAACCTTGGATAGAGACTGAAGAAGATGCAGAATTGCTGCTCTCTGTTTGCAGTCTCTTAGAAGACCTTTTCGAATGCTGCATAGTTTCCCGTGTAATATTTGAACTGCAACCACCATAAGGCACTGATTTCATTGTATCAGGATCATGAACATCGGTAGGATTGATATTTGCATTGATATTCATCGTATTGGGAGAGTCGCATGTCATTTGCCTCGTCCTTCCAGGAAACGATGGTTTTCTTGCTAGGGTAGGAGGAGTTTTTTGTCTCGCCCTCAAAGAAAATCCTTCTTCAGGTATAGGCTTTATGGGACCAGAGGGTGGCATCCCATCATGCCTAGCCTTGGTCTTTGGAGGGGTTTCCATAATAGGTAACTACACAGATAGGTCAACGATATATAAATCAACTACTGTATAGAAGAATTTGTCATAAAGAGTAACACTTGGGTGCACCAGGCACCATAACAGTGCACAACTAATCAGTTCAATGAAAACAATTAATATTGTTCACTGAACCTCCGTTCCTTATTAAGTGTCCTTTTAGCTATTTACAGAAAAAAAATTAAAAAACTCCCATATAGTAGGAAAGATATGAGAGCTAAATAATAAAAAACTTCCTCAATTAAAAAATTCTCAGAGATATTTGGATGGGGGTAAATTTGGTGAAAATGTCTAGAAGGACAAATAATTAGGAACAAAATTTTGAGCCTAAAAGGACACTTAATAAGGAACGGAGGGAGTAATACTGTTCAATGGAAACAAGTAATACTGTTCAATGAAAAAACCTAGTATTGTTCAGTCAAAACAACTAACACTTGTTCAATGAAAACAACTAATACTGTTAAGTGAAAACAACTAATACTCGTATCATTTAAAATGCACACCAACTGCATGGTGCAACTGGTGTATAGAAGTAATTGTCATAAATCAAAGAGTGAGAGAAAGATGATATTTCTATGTACCTGATGCTTCAGCGGAGGAGTACGTCTACTGGAATCAGCACTGGCTCTTGCTGCTGCAGCACTCGATGCCTCTGCATTACCCTTAGGACCATTACTAACGAAACTTGGTCGGGTGACTCTTGGAGATGCTTCGACCATTATTCTCTGGTTGCTAGCACTGCTCGTTTTTGTATGGTTGCTCCTCAACGGAGAGCTATTTTCTCTGCTTTTGAGAGCTATCATAATGTTTTTAATCATCTTCGGTTGTTTTAATCCATTGTTATTTCTCTGCTCCTCATGCAATTGTTTCCCAACATCATGTTCCTCGGTATTGACAGGCAACATACCGACATCATCATCCGTCTCTGTATCAACGGGCTTATGCCAGTAGTTGGGAATGTTCCTCTCACTTGACTTTAGGCTGTCTCTATCACTGCAAGAACTAGTGCTACTTTGACTATCAGCCATGTTTTTTCTACTTTCACGAGGAATGGAGAGAAGTGGCGGGTTATAGGATGGCCGGTACTGGTCAATGTAAGGTTGTAGATATGGGTGCTTTAGTAGCTCAGATGCCTGATAAACATTGAAATTAGATTATAAAAAGACCTCATTCAGAATATGAATAAGAATGATGGAACTCATAGAAGGTTCTTACACTTGACCTATGTTCAGGGTTTTTCCTCAGCATGCTCTTGATCATCGTTTTCCTGTTAAGCAAACATGTGACTTGATTTCAATTTCATGAAAATATACCAACCTTAAATACCATATACTAAAGAAAGTGGACACACCAACAAACTCAGATTTGGCAATTTGCAATACAAATATAGTTTGATTTAAAATTGCTATGAATGTGGCTACAAAGATTCGAGTTCTAGAGGGAAAAGGAAAAAGAAGAAATGGTTAATGGCATAATTTTTTATTTTTTTTAATTCTTTATTACAAGAGAACATCCAGTCACTATTCAAAAGATGGGCACTGTATCTAAAAAGTCTTAATTGCAGCTTTAATCATGACCTTTGTGTTAATTGCAGTCTAATCTAAACAATTGGATAATAGCAAATCAAACACCAATTTAAAAAATTGCAATTGAATCTTCCGGGCAGCCCCCTCTTGCCCGAGTCTAGCGTGGCGATCAGACTTGGCATCCCATAATGCTATACAACACCGCAAGATTCAAGAGGAGACGCCAAGTTAGATTGCCACGCCAAACTTGGGTAAGAGGGGACTGCCCGGAAGATTCAATTGCAAAAAATAAATAAAATATAACACACTCACCTACTCCACCTACTTGGACACTTCTGAGGGTTAAACGTATCGTTTGTAGCTATATATCATACGAAGAATAATGAATCCAGGTCATATATAATTCCTCAGCTCATTATTTGGAATAATCCACAAATTAATGTTCTATATCTTAAGATGGTAATGTTTTCTCCTTAACCTTGAACCATAAAGGCATAAAAACACTAAGAAGCAATCAACCACCAACCAGGTAGCATAAGCGAAGAAATTCCTTAAGAAATTAAAGAATTTGAAAATAATGCAAGCATGGATAGAAAAATTTGCTTACAAGGATGGGGAGTAGCAGGGAGGCAATGGGCCAATAGATGACCGATTAATCTTGCTTATTAGTCCAGCCATGTCCTGAAAGATGTTCATTATAAAGATGAACATAAAAATTATATGTACAATATGAAGTCCAGAAAAAACAGATAAGGGACATCTATTGCTGCTATATAATTTTACGCACATAACAACTTTAAAGATATTATAAACAATAGAAACATAGATTCAAAATAGCAATTGAAAAGAATAAGGACTGGAAATCTTACAAAAGCCTTGAAAGCAGGACGATGAGCAGACATTTCGTACATACAGCAACCTGATTGACAAATAAATAATTACACAATGGATGCTTAAAATTCAGTTGGACTCAGCAAGGTCATAAAAGAGAAAAAGGCCATTGACATACCAAGAGACCAAATATCAGACTTAAATCCATAGGGAATATCAGCAAGAAGTTCTGGACACATGTAATTTGGAGTTCCAACAACCTGTGCAGAAAAATAACAAAACAGTTGGATATCTGGAAAGTAGTTAGAATTTATTGCACGATTAATAAAAAATGTCTGCTTTTGGATGAAAAATAATGCCACACAAAATGCATTTCATTAACCGTTGCTTCAAGAGAATATGCTAGGGTATTTATCTCTTGATTGAAGTATTTATTTCTGAATTGTCTAGGTGATAATCTCACAAAATTAACCATTCTTCTAAGCCCTAACTCCATTCTCAGTAATTTTATGTCCAGAATATTCATATTCTAATTGTGAATTCCAAGAAACATTACATGAGGACTTGTAATTGAAAATGTAAAAGCAGCCATTACATTTAAATTTTTGAAGTTTCTCCTTGGTTGATAAAATTTAATCCTCCGGGATTCTAACAAAATAACCAAGGGTTATACATGCAAATAAACTGTATATCATTGCTAAGTATATTAAACTTCACCAAGGAAGAGAGAGGGATACTATGCATAATAAATAAGGACTTACTGATGAAGCCAAATCATCTGCCTTCAAAGTTTTAGCAAGTCCAAAATCACCTGTTCAAAAGTTCAGAAAGGAAAGACCATCATTCTTATGAGTCTCATATCCAGTATGTATACACCTTCAGTTCCAATTTAACTGTCATTTTTAGAGAAAAAGAAAATTATTCCAAAATATCTGCCGCTTTTGGTTTCCAAGAGATAATTATATATTTTTCCAACTTTGACCTTTCGGATGTAAATAACTCATAGGTACGATAAATGACCATAAATGATAACTTATACAAGGATATATTTGTTATTTTATACAAATAATTATACGTACTAAATGACTTCCTTAATTTATGTGAAACACCAAAAACGGCGGTTGAATTGGAACAGAAGGAGTATATCTAAATTCAGCAAAACAAATCATCCCCTATCCTTACCTAGACGGACATCTTGATCTTTGGTAAGAAAGATATTGGAGCACTGCCAAAAAAGTGCCAAGGAAATAAGTCACACGGAATTATGTAAGAAAACGGACAAACATTATAAGAATCAAATCACTAAGATGTATACTTTGAGATCCCGGTGAAGAACATAGTTGGAATGCAGATAATCAACCGCCAATAAAAGTTGAGTGAACCACTTCAACAGTTTCTGCAGAGTGTCCATGATTACACAGAAAAGCATACTTATTAACTATAGTTAAAGAAATGGAAAAAGAGTAATTAGCACAATATCAAGATCTCAAACCTCCTCCGGAAAATACTGCCCGTTGGCTTTTTTCATCATTTCAGCCCTGTTACAATTTAATCATCAACACCTCATTACTCAATATTAAAAGAAGGAAATGTTATTTTTTAGTCTTGTAAATTATCCCTATTTCGGTTTAAGTCCTGTCGAGCTTCAAAAATTGAAAATAGTCCCGTAACTATACATTGTACGACATTTTGGTCCAGTAATCAGTTGTAAGAGGTGAAAAATCTGGATTATGCTGACATGGCAAAATATGTTTTTTCCACGTCTAACATATCAATTGGTTGTTTCACCTCCTACAGCCGGTCTCGTGAAAGTCAACATGACTGAAACCAAAATAAGAGAAACTTTCAAGACTAAAAAACTATTTTCTCTTAAAAGAATTGCCTTATAACTTATAAGTATAGAACTGCATTAATTTCAGTGTACGGTTTGAATTAAATCATACAACACTTACATGTCACCACCCTCACAGTAGCCAGTAACTATGCATACATAGCATCCCTGTTTAGCATTTCACATGATAGAGCTCAGTAGTAAAACAAAGAAATCCATGAATTTTTAGGGACTTAAATTAATCATGAAATTATACAAGGACTGAATATTAGAATCTTGAAGAGAATTACCTTCTCTACCCAAGCTTCCTTGAACTCAACAATGTATGGATGTTGTACGCGTGCTATTAAAGCCATCTGCAATTATAAATAGCCAAAGGGATCTCTATCATATTCTGGCAAGCACTACTACAAAAGGAAAATGCTTAATAAGAAAGGAAATTTGCAATAAATTCCAACCCAATGGTCAAGATTCGTAAATGCTGAAATCGAACAAAGGGAATTGACAATGTCTTGTCCAAAACATGAAAATTCATTTACCGAGTAACCATTGATCCCAATTACAGATATGATTCTTTACTAAATTATACATTCTTCTTAAAGATGTGAAAATTAGTTGAAATTTTAACCAAGTCCCCCAAGACATCAAACAGGTACACAGCATAGTAATTAGCAAGAGAACACCTCTGAATTGAAGGGAAATAATTATCAAATAAACAAAAAGTGGATATAACATTAAGATTAAAAAAAAGATCAATATGCAGAGTTGAAATCAAGGGCAGGGAAATTAGAAGAAGAAGAAGTATTATACTATACCTCTTGATGAGCTGATCTCCTGCAACGTTCTGTTTGTCGAGCTAACCGAATCTTCTTAAGCACATACCTATATAGCGTTTCCCAGAATCAAATAAAGATTATAAGCATTGTTACACAACTTTTAAAAAAAATAAAAAAAATTAAATAAGTGATCTGAAATTCATACTTTTTCCTTTCCAATTTGTGATTGACCAAAATTGCAGCACCAAAAGCACCACGCCCAATCTGCTCCATGATCTCATACTGGTCCATTCTAGATTCCATCATTCACAAATCTCAAAGCCCGAAGCGCAGTCACTGTATCTCACTATACAGATTAACTCCACTAGTTGAAAATCTCAGTGAGGCAAACTTTCAAACACATAGACCCCATAAATTAGGGATTTCCGTCGCTCAAACTTTGATTTCTCAATAAATTGAAGTTCGATTTACTATACACATAACAATAGACGAAAATGTGATGTCATAGACCTAATCTCTGGATCTTCTGCTGCTTCTTCTAGATAATTTCCAAACAATACAAGCATTAACATAAACTTCACGAAAATACAAAAATGAGAAACGAATCCTCCAACTGAAGCGAATGCAATAAACTGAAGAAAATGTGGATTTTTTTAATGGTTTTGACTAGAAAAAGCTGCTGGTTTCCTCTCTCTTTCTTTCTTGTGAGAGATTATTTAGAAGTATAGTGCTGGTGTGCGCCGAAGAGATGAAATTATTTGATTAAATTAATTAATTAAAAGGGATTATTTATGAGTTAATCATAGTTAGGTTTGATTTCACAACCTCCAACTAATTCTTCATGCCTCTTCTCTACTTATTTACTTCAACTGACACAGTCAACAGTACAAGTACAATTATCCACACTTTGTGCAACCACTGCCACACCATACAATTAGTTGCACCATATACACAAATGTTACTCGAATGATTTAACTATAAACACATAAATAGGTCAACGCATTTTTGTAAATTAATTCATTTATATTAATTTTCTAATATTATTTTTTTAAAATTTATCAAAAGAAACGTATTTTATCCAATTCCTAACTATCTCACTGTGGCATAGTACAATTTATTCACAGGGTAACAGCCTCTGCAATCGACTGGATAAAAAGTACTTGTAAATGGTAAATTTTCACTGACAGAAAAAGGCTTGGTAATTTACATTTTAGATGATACTCCAGAATTTATCCCAAACATAATGAATGTTGAAAGAAAAAGTTGTTGAAATTTACATTATATGTAAATATATATATATATATATATATATATATATATTATCCATCTGGTTGTGGAGGTAATAATAAATAAATGGTGGCTGAGGAGAAGATATAGTATGTGACATCCCTTACATTACATTGTATGTGGTGTCAATGAATGAGAGCTACTATTTTATTTTTTTCCCTAAACAAAACGAATGTTTGGCAAAGTTTATAAGCTTTGAAAATTGATTGATATTTTTGCAACTTTTGGTATTATGAGTTTATAAACTTTATCCTAGTACTTTTTTAGTTGTTTGTTTCCAAAAGAATTATATGACTCAATTGAACATTTCTTAAAATTTAAATAAAATAACTTTCTTTATTTTTAACTGTTTTCTCAAACATTTTAATATTAAAATTCATATCAAAAGCAAATGTTTGAATTAAGGGACGGAGTAATTATTACTATTCAAAATCATTAGTACAATTAGGTTAGGTATATCTTCTTTATTCAAATTCTATTATACGAAGGATACTTGAATTTAGAATGTTAACTTATTAATAATATGTTTGGATACGTCCACTTTTTACTTTTTAGATATCTTGTAGTATTATGAATTGTTTTTAAAGGTTATAAAATGTTGTACATATGTCATATGTGTTGTATTTTATAGACAAGTTGTTAGTGCATGAGATTATAAAACTTTAAAGCTTAGAGTAATGTTGCCTTTTAATTAATTAATTGAGCACTACTATAAAAAGTTCGTAAAAAATAACAATTGTAAAAATAAGGGTTTCTTTTCAAAAAAGCAAGTTCTAGTTAAATTTATTTAGAAAAGTATATAAATAAATTTAAAATTGTAATTGTAATTTCAAGAAGTTGACAAGTTAAATGGTCATATACGAGAAGGGATGTTTATTGGTGTTCTTAAACCCAATATTGAGTAATTGATCTTATTAACTAGTACTATGTACTACTTAATCTTAAAAATATTAAATAATTCCGGACTCGGGTATTTATCTTATTTTGAGAATGCAGATTAGATGTTCACATTCGTTGATAAAACATTTTTAGATTGAGTTTATAATATAGCATGAACTTGTTTAAAGTTTCTAATATTTGTATCTTGTATGGAGTTTTTTACTTGGAAGCATATATATGAACCAAAGCTGATTACAATGCAATCTTACACAGATTCTTCAAAAGAAAAGTTGTACATAAAATTCAACGATGAGGAATAATTCCTTTTCCTAGTGAAAGTTTTTTCATAAATAATAAATAAATAAAAGTGTAGATAATTAATTAATTCACCCAAATGGAAGTGTGTTTATTTGCCGACAATACGAGCTGGTTTTAAACATACCAACCCTAACATATGGGACCTGGCCTCTCATCACAGCCGTCCATTCGGACCCATAAACTTTAATCTTGGTCATTACTCAACAATAATTGCCCATAATATTACTAGTTTAATAATTGAGCAAATAATGGAATACTTCAAATTGCACATCACAAAATAATACTGTATTCCTCAAATACTCCAATAAAAATAACAAGCATCATTTGTTTCTTTATTTATCTTTGATTATTTAGTTGCATTTGTTTTCTAATTAGATTAGGAAGTTATTATGATGTTTTTTATTTTCTTATTTAGTTTAGAAGAATCCTACTTGTTAGTTGGTAGTTAATTAGATTTTATCTAATTTTAGCATTATTTCATTATTGTAATCTTCCCCACTTTAGCCTTGTGAAGGGTCAAAATGACCCCTTTTTTTTCCCGCATTTTATTAATTAAATTGTGTCTTTTTTTTTTAAAAAGAAATTGTGTGTCATTACACACATGCAAGTAATGTCAAATCGTATGTGGCATCATTTTTTGAAATTCATTATATGCTTTCTTTAAATATGTAGGAGATGAAATCCTACATAAATTAGTTTCTATATATGTATGAAATTATAATTAAAAACTTAATGCTTTGCTTGTATTTATGATACTTTTAAAATTTAATTATAATAATTATTCATATGACAACGTCTCATATATACTTTTGTGTAAGGAATGAAATTCAAATAATAGCTGATATATCAAAGTCACATTTACAAACCACAATTCAGCCGTAAACAATAATTAGATGGATTAATTGGGCAATGCACGAAATTAATTTTGCGCAATAATTTTACTAACAAAACAATTATTAAATATTAACAATAATACTTTATGACTAATCATATACTGTAGTAGTAATGATCCGTGGCTAAATTTAATTACTAGTGTAAAATGATTTCATAAAGAATTTGTGTGTATTGTATTATGGGTGCATTAATATGCAGCAGGGTGTAAACCCTCAATCCATCGCTGTATTTCAGAACCACAGCACGTGCTCTGATTTCTTGCCTGGCTTGCATGTGATCTGCACGTGCCACGTGCACTGTTGACTCTTTTCTGGTCAACCAAATTACTTCGAATATGATTTAAAAAAAAGGAATATATAACTTGGAATATTTCCTGCTGCACACATAATATTCCTAATTTCCCAATTTTCCCATTACAAGTCTAATTAAATAAATAGTTATAATAAGTGCGGATTTAAACCCTAATTAACGTCTATGTATGTATGGCGTAATATGACCAAAAACCAGCTTTCTTATAAAATTAAATATATATTATTATTCTAACAAGGCATAACTGCTAATAAAATTACATTCTTTTTACAAACTGGAGTACAATTTAATTTGAAATTTTTTGATCTTGTTAAACAAAATTCCAAGACAGACTCTTACGTAAATAAGTTTCATTCGGTAATCTGAATTCGAAGTGTTAATGTGTTAAATTGTATAATAATATTAATTGCTTTAATATATGCTTAAAGTGTAGAAACTTTTAGATTATTGCACTGAAATAGTAGTATATTAATTAAAACAAAAATCTAATAGTCAGGTTAGAGGAGAATAAAAAGTCATTCACAGATTTTCGTGCCTGTTGAGAGCATTAGTAGCAGCTGACATGAAGACAAAAAGATTAGATAAATATGTAATTGAAGATAATTAATTTAAAATATATAGTGGAGTGGAGGGTCATTTTTATCGCTTTCAATGTCACACCCTTTAAAAAAAAGGTTCAAAAGTTAAAAATATTGAGACATTAAATCTGGGGAAACATACATGGATATATCAATATTGATTTCGAATATCGATATACTTTTAAAATTATAAAAATTAATAAAACAATTTGAATACATTTTACATCCATGATAAATTATATAAAATATAATATACAATGTTGTTTCATATGATATTTTTCGAAATTTATTGACATTTTTTCAATATTTTACTAGCATTAGACTCGATATTGTTATTATCTATAAATATTTATCGATATTTTCAATTTTTTTACAAATATGTGAAAATATCGATTATTCTCAATATCGATATCAGTGATTACGAAAAATGAATATATCGAGAATATATTAAAAATATTTCCAGATATTTTCATGCTTATAATATAAGGAAATAAAATGGCCCAAGTGTTAAAAGCAATCGGCCTAATAATGAAGTAGCCCAACCTTTTGGCCCAAAATGGAAAAAGACAAGATCTTCAACTAAACCCATAGATTTAGGACTAAATAATATAGCAAAACCAAACTTATAATTCAAGAAACAAAACATCTCCGGTTGTACTAATTGTGCATGACCTTTAAAACAAGGGTTAATTGCAAAAAAAATCACGACCTTTAGTAGATTTATCAATTACAACATAAACTTTTTTTCTTTACAATTTTATACACCAACTTTTTTAATTTTACAATTTAATGCACCAACAAATTTTTCAATCAATTTTAAATTGATGTGGCGATTTGGCGCCAAAAAGATCAAAATCGCCACATTGACGCCAAGTAAGACTGCCGACTAATTAATTATTACTATTTTTTAATGAAAAAAAAAACAATTTTAATACTTAAAAAATACAAAATTAAACAAGCCCTTATTAATAATTATTCTAAACGCACACGCACACAAAGACATAATTATATTCACTCAGAATTTGCAACCCCTATAATTACATGGAGTATTTTTTATTTTTCTTGTTTATGCTATTGGTGTGTTTTTAGGAAAAATTAAGTCAATAGAAAAAATAGAATTGTGATTAGTTAATAAAATTGGTTTCTCATGCTCTCTTCCCAAATTCCATGGAGAATAAGAGCACCGCGAATCTAAGCTCATCATAAACAAACAAATCGATTGAAGGATTGACGAATTGAAGAATGTGATTAAAATTTATGTGCAAATAAGGGCTTGTTTAATTTATTTATTTTATTTTTTTGAGTTTTAAAATTGTTTTTTTCATTAAAAAATAGTAATAATTAATTAGTTGACAGTTTTACTTGGCGCCAATATGGAGATTTTGATCTTTTCGGCCCCACATCATTTTAAAATTAATCGAAAAATTTGCCGGTGCATTAAATTGTAAAACTAAAAAAGTTGGTGTATCGAATTGCAAAGAAAAAAAGTATATGTTGTAATTGATAAATCTACTAAAGGTCGTGATTTTTTTTGCAATTAACCCTTAAAACAAAATACTACTCCACTATTAATTTTAAAACAATGTTTTATGTTTTGTTTGATTTAATGAGTAAACAAGAAAATAAAGAGAACACTTGATAATTAGTACAAATTTCATCGGGTTCCTTTTCGATAGATAAATATAATATGTGCCCTTACTCAAATTAAGTGTTGTATAGGGATTATAACTAATATTAAAAAAATAAGAGAAAATATCAATGCACATTTAAGTTAATAAAAGACTAACTATAAAAAAATTAGAGTTTATTTACAACTCCTACAAAGTTGATAGATAATTTCCAATATGATTCTATAAAAATCTTTTAGAACTAAAGGTACAAAAGTAACACATAAAAACACTATTTTGCCCCTCATCTCATAAATTAGATTTGTAAAACACTATTTAAGAATCTGGCCGTGTTCTTGTTAAACAACGACGACGGAAGGAATTGAAAAAATATGTAAGTAGATTTGTATTTTTTTCACAATAAAGGAAGAATTGAAGTAGATATCACATTTCAGCTTTAATTTGCATCACTTGAAATCTAGAAATTCAATTAATAGTCTGTTGGTTTATAGATTACCAACAGTTAACTTCCATAGACTTGGGCTGCCTAAATCCATGTGGGTTGAGGCCCACATTTTTAGAACCTCAAAAGGATAGAGGGCCCCAGGCCCAAGCCCAAAGTCCAATTGCTAAGATCCAGGCCCACGGGCCCGGGCACGGCCGGGCGGCGCGGGCGCACGTGTGGCTAATTGAATGGTTCAATAGTCACTACAATTTGAACATTCTTAACTAACTCCTATTAATAAGGAGATAGTTAATTCTCTCATTTATCAATGTGGGATAGTTATTAACACTACTCCAAATGCATCACTTTGTCTTAAACTTCGTACATTAATTTCTCACTCACCGAAATTCGGTTTTGAGATTTTAAATATACTACGATCATCTACTCGGAGAGTAGAACGATCTTACAATATTTAATTCTTCGGAAATTAAATATTCATACCCTCAAATAATTGATTAATTAAAATCAATTAAATATTAAGAAATTGAATAAAAACCCAATTTCTCCAACATAGTCATCATCTTTTCAAGATCCTTGGAAATTTATTTGTACAATTTGTGATAAATTTTTATAAAATGGTTATCTGCATTTCTTACAATTTTTATAAAATTGTTTATTGCATGATCTATGATCGGTGTAAAATTTCTTATGTGTTGTTTTTCGATATCCTTTAAGACACTTAAAACAAAATTAGATAAACATGTATTTTCTTATCAGGGTTAGCGAATAGTGTTGCCTAAAAAATTGACAACTTTGCAAGCTTAAGAGTGAAAAACTACATTAAGGGACTTCTTTTTAAATAAGAAAACTAAATTATTATAAGACATGATTATGTCATAGGTGTGCATTTTTATCAAATGTGTTGCTCTCTTGTCTTGCTTGTGATGAGTTTTTAGATGAGAATAAAAAAAAAAAAAAAAAATACACTTGGAGGTTCAAGCACAAATAAAAAGTTGCAGTTTAAAACTTCTTTCAAGTAGAAAAAGAGTTGACAAAGTGGGATAGCGGGTATTTAACTTGTAATCAAAAAAAAAAAAAAAAAAAAAAAAAAAGTAGAAAAAGAGTTAAGAAAATTCAATTTTATGTAAGCGGTTTTAATTTTTCGTGCGAAAAATATGGGCAGTTGTGCAAAAAATAATATATATTGTAAGGGCAACACCTGTGCATAATTTTTTGCACCTGTATATAAAAAAATTTAGACAAGAAAGATTAAGAAAGAAAGTCCACATTTTTTTTCAGACTTTCATCTATAAAATTCAAATGTATAACTCTAATTTTTAATTTAGATATAATTTTCAAATTGGAAATGAAGTAAATATATATATATTTTTTTAATTGTACAAAATATTTTTGTGTGTGTAACTTGTGCAATTTTTTTTTAAGTTTTGAATTGTACAGATCTCTGCTTGTGTGCAAATTTTTTTATACATGTGCAAAAGTTTTTTAACCCATAAATAACAAAATGTTCATTTACAGAGTAGAATAAAATTCAAAATAAATTGTTAAGGGTAGTATAGTGTTTTGACTATTAATTTTGTATCTAAGAATGTAATTTTTTTTTAATGTACAATATTTAAGAGTAACAATTAGCTTACTTTGTAATTAGTAGTGATGCTTCTAAAAAAAAAATAAAAAATTGTGTGTGTGTTTTTTTTAAATAAATATCTTTATTCCATCTAAAGCCTAAAATATGGGTGCTTTTATGATAAATTCCACTTTATTTTATTTAAAATGAATAGAAGTGCTTTATTTATCTCATCCTCCATTTGAAATAAAGTTTACTTATATCTTGTGATGTGAACCATTGATTTTTCAAGGTTTAATCTACGCAGTTCATTTTCTAGTGAATAGGGTTTATATCTTTATATTGTTTTCACTTTTCACTCTCATCTCCAGTTTTCACTAACAGCGGCGGTCGGTTCTCTCCAACAATCTCCGAAGATCGTTGTAGATTAAGTAGTCCTTCACCATCCAATATGAAATTTAATTATCAACCTTTTATGTTGTATTTGTAATAATTTTTTTTACCTTTTTGGTGACTGTTCATTTTCTCAATTTCATCATTTCTTTTGCGTTATTTTTCCTCCATCATCTAAAATCTCAAATTAATGATGAGAATCTTCTTCTTCGTATGTTAATTGTATTTTACTAAAAAAAAAACGTATTTTTTATCGCCGATTCTTCTGATATTATTGTGTTTGATGTGTTCAACATTTTTTCCATATATTCTTTTTTAATTATCGCAGATTTGTTTTTTACCCTACCATATAATACTCTCTTTTCCAAGGACCAACTCCTCATCGCTCGCTTTCGTCACCACCGGAATCTTCACTCCGTCGCAAATACCAGGCTCACACTACGTCTTCCCACATGATCCATCTCCTTAAAGTTGTGGGGCCGGAGAGTCTAGTATTTGATCCCAGCGGCAGAGGGTCCTACAATGGCGTTGCCGATGGCCTTATTCTCAACTGGAACGACGCCGATTGGGTGGAATTCACCCTCACTTTATCCCGGAGGTAAATCTACTCGCTTTGATTTCTTAGTTTTCCTGTTTAAATTGAATTGTAAAATTTCCGATCTAGGGTTTCGAGATTCACTATATAGATAAATTCATGCTTCTAAATTGGGGAGATTAATCAGAAACTGAGGATTGCAGTTGGAGGTTACGTTGCAGAGGTAAGTTGTGAGCTGCAGAATATGGAAGGGAAAATTGATCCGTGTCGTTGTCTATCCACAGAGAAATTGGATATTACTTTTGGGATTCTTGCTACACCACGTGATACTAGAGATTGCCATAATTTTTCTAAGATTTTGTCTGGTTATTAGAGATAGCAATCGTCTGCATCATTTTCATGAGAGAAATTTGGGGAGATTGAGAATGGTTCGTGGTGATTAGATAAAGTGGTAATTTCATTATTTAAAAAATGTAACTCTTTATTGAAAAGTGTAATTTTATAATTGAAAAGTGTAAATGTTGTTATTGAAAAGTGGTGGTAATTTTATTATTGAAAAATTGTAATTTTGTTATTGATTTTTTTTATTGAAAAGTGTAAGTCTTGTTATTGAAAAGTGGTGGTAATTTTATTATTGAAAAATTGTAATTTTGTTATTGAATTTTTTTATTAAAAAGTGTAAGTCTTGTTATTGAAAAGTGGTATTTATTATTATTGAAAATGGAAATTTTGTTAATGAAAAGTTGTAACTAATTATTGAAAAGTAGAAATTTTGTTAATGAAAAGTGGTAACTAATTTTTGAAAAGTGGAAATTTTGTTAATGAAAAGTGGTAACTAATTATTGAAAAGTGGAAATTTTGTTACTGAAAAGTGGTAACTATTATTATTGAAAAGTGGAAATAGTTAAAGTCACCAGATTCGAACCTGACCTCATACTTGTGAAGGGTGTCTATAACCACTTGAACATCAATTACTTAATTCTGTGTATTCACATTTATTAATATATATAGAGTTAACTTGTGCATTAGCACAGAAGACCAACTCATTATGAGTTAGTCTTTGTGTATAGTGTGCACGTGCACACTAATGCATAGGTCAACAAGTTATCAACCCAAAACAGGTATGAGATCACAGGTTCGAAACCTTCTGACCTAAATATAATTTTTTTTTTATATTTTTCAGTTAAAATATCTACCACTTTTCAATAATAAAAATTACATTTTTCACTTAAAATATCTACCACTTTTCAATAATAAAAATTATACTTTAAAATATTTACCACTTTTCAATAATAAAAATTACATTTTTCAGTTAAAATATTTACCACTTTTCAATAATAAAAATTACATTTTTCAGTTAAAATATCTACCACTTTTCAATAATAAATTTTCCACTTTTCAATAATAAATTGTACTGTAATAAATTTACCAATTTTTTATTTTTTTCAATAACAACAATTACGGGACGGGATCTCCTGTTACACAATGGTGTTACATCTTCTGTTACATTGTTTAGATGAATGCCATGTGTCTTAATTACATATTTAATTAATAGATAATTTAGGTTAATTATAGTAAAAATAAAATCTCTTTAATCTCTCTCCAAATTTAACTAAATCTCTAAACATTTAAATAAAAAAAAAACTTACATGTAATTTTTTTTTATACAAACTATACTTTTATATTCAAACTGTTTAAATAATTTTATTAGAGAAATCTTAAACTGTGTCAAAAAAATATTTAAAACCAGTTTATTTAAATATAATTAAATATTTTTAAGTGATTTAATAATTTTTGACATTTTATTTAAATATAATTAGATCAATGCAAAACAAAATATATAAAAGTACTTATATATATATATATAATTTAATATTTTATTGAAATATAATTAAATACAAAACTGATTTTTTCCATTAAAATCTTTTATATTCAGTTTAACACTTATATTAAACAAAAGTGTTGAGTAAATATAGTTAAATAAAAAATTGACTTATTTAAAGATTTTATGATCAATTTATATTAAATGTAAAAAATTTGATTGTAGAACTTTTATTCTAGTTTTTTTTTTTTTTAAATATTTTTCAGTTTTATATTTAATTGTATTCTTCAGTTTTATATTTCACACAAAATTATTTAAGAAATTTATATCGATTTTATATTCAGTTTTGTATTTAATTTTGTTGTTTCATATTTTGTATTCATAATTTTTATAACAATAATTTTCAAATTTATTATTTCATAATATCTCAATTTTTTTTAAAAATCATATTTAAAAATGTTTTTCAAATTTTATATTCAGACAGAGTGCTGATCGATTTTTTTATTTTTTTTTTCATTTTAGCTTCATAAATTAAATTCAATTAACTTTCATTTTTTCTATTTACTTATAATTTTAAAAAAAATGCTGATGAGATTTAGTTAAATTTGGAAAGTGAATAAGGGATTTTATTTTGGTCCTAATTAACCTAAATTAGTTATTAGCTAAATTAGTAATTAAGACACTTGTCATTCATCTAAACAATGTAGCAGAAGATGTAACACCGTTGTGTAACAGGAGATCCCGTCCCAACAAGTACCTCTTTTCAACAATAAATTTATACCCGTTTCAAAATATCGTAACCGCAAGGTATTAAAGTTACTTTGTCTATAAACTTCAGCGTTTGTAGATTATAGTTGTTGACTGGTCGCATAGATTATTAAACCCCTCCCACCTTCACGAGAGTCCACCACATAAAATTCCTAAAAACTTTCACTTTATCACCAAATACATTCCAAGTAAAAGTTGTTAATGCAACACCCTATTATTTAACTGAAAATTGTAAGAAAAAAAATACCTAATTCATTCTCAGTTAACTTACTTTTATGTTCTAAAAATATATAAGATAGAGATATGATAATGATTTTTATCATTAAAAGAGAAGAAAGTAATGAAAATAAATAACTCACCATTCACCCCTAATGGTGATAAACTTCTTTATTAAACTCAAGGTCTCAGGTTCGATTGAAGATTTCTTTATTAAACTCAAGGTCTCAGGTTCGATTGAAGATTTTTTGTTCAGTGGTTTGGATTTTTTTTCATTAATAAGTACGGAGTATTATATTTAACTTTTCAATAATAATATATTTACATTTTTTTATATTAAAAAAATAATAATAAAAAAAGATGTTAAAATATATACCATAAAAATATCTTATAGAATTTAATTAAATAATTATATCAAAAATATTACTAAATGAATTTTTTTAAGCAATTATAAAAATTGGTTTGGAGCCGTGGCCGCTTCAGTGGCTTGCCACATTATCATTATAAAAATTGGCTTGGAGCCAGTGCGCTTCAGTATATATACTCCTACTCTCCCTTAAGTTGTAGTTTTCCTAAGTTGTAGTTCCTAAATTGTAGTTAAGGGTTTGAAAAAAGAAAATAAGGTTCTAGTTCTTATGAAAAAGTTCACTGATTGTGAGGATGTGATTCGAGTTTTGCTTTTTTGATAAGTTCAAATATTTTCTATAGACCATGTGATTACGATATCTTACTCATCTCTCAGCTTATTAAGAATACCGATTACATTAATTATGAACTTCTGCTATCACTTAAAACTTTGTTTAATTATGATTGTCAGGAATGTGAAAGTCATGAAATTCCAAGATCCATGTTTACGATTAATTTATGCTAACATGTGATATCAGTGATTATGGAATTCATGATTTTTTATTCTGTATCAAAAAATTTCAATATATTTATGACTCCGCTGCTATAATATAATTGAATGATCATGTTATACGTATGTATACTACTTTGCTTTTTTGATATAGCGTACTAGTTTTGCCTCGTTATGATTGTGAGTATATAATATTTAAATTTTACTGTTGCCATCATTAGCATTATCTAGAGAGTTTTAGAACTTATCTTATTAAGCTATATTTTCGCATTATCTAGAGAGTTTTAGAACTTATCTAATTGAAGACAAATAAAATGGGCACTTAATAGTTAGAGGAGAGATGTAGGTGCGATTTCACCGTGGAGTGTGTGCGATTTTCTCTTCGTTTCTCTCTTCTCTTTCGTTTGTTCAAATCTCTCGATTAAGTTTTTTCCCTCGTGTAGATCTGCAAAATAATCTGGTAGATCTTGTTAGATCCTTTAGTCGTTGCCTTGCGGTACCACCTACCTCCGTCGTCGTCGTTTCATCAGATTTAGGTTACAAATCCTCAGATCTACTTGTTCTAGCCGTCGACCGCCGCCTCCGCCGACCGCCGTTGCCGTCGTTTGTTCCAGCCATCTGTTATGTAATTTTCCTTCAGTTCTTGTTAGGGATTAATGGAGTTTTTACCCGTAACGGAGCCACGGTGGCCGTTCGGGTATTTCTTAGTTGATCCTGTTTATTGTTTTTCTAGGTAGTTTTTGGATGCTTACTTAGTTTTATGTTTTGGTTTTGGTTTCTGTTCTGTTGTGCACGTCTAGTTGTCCATGTTGGGACTTTGCTGTAGTTGTGAGTTTTTTTTGGTGGTTGGGCTCTTTGAGATAGGAGAGCCCTGGTGCTTTGGTACCATTAGATCGGGTACTCGGTGGAACTTTGTCTGTTATTCTGTTTTCTATTCTTGATTTGAGAACACCTTAGGGTGGGGTTGTCTCATTTAAAGATTGAAGACCTGGACACCTATTAAGGCAAAGGGAAACTCGTCTTTCCTCTTCATGCGATTGGAGTGGACGGCGATATCCGTTTTGTTTGAAGATCAAGATTTTAGGCTCGTAATTTGTAACTTTATTTTATGATCTTGTAAACCCTCCATAAATAAAAAAAAGAACTTATCTAATTAAGCTATATATTTCACATGTAATTTGCTGAAGATATTTAATTGCATATATATTTTACTATTATATGTTAGAATTTACATAATGACGAGTTATGCTTATGATTAGGGGTGGGTAAATATACCGAAATTTCGGTATACCGGGCTTATCGTACCGAAAAAATATCGAAATTATCGAAATTTTCGGTACGGTATGGTATCGTACCGATATTTTCGGTATGATAACGGTATGGAAAATGGTCATAATGCGGTATTTCGGTATATACCGAAAATTTCGATAAGTTCGATATACCGAAAATATCGGTATATCAATATTAATAAAATAATTATTTAATAATATAATTAAAATTTTAAATTAAAAAAATAAATTTTAAAATTCTAAT
Source organism: Galeopsis tetrahit (assembly GCA_963675135.1). Lineage (NCBI taxonomy): Eukaryota > Viridiplantae > Streptophyta > Magnoliopsida > Lamiales > Lamiaceae > Galeopsis > Galeopsis tetrahit. Next base: position 71,975,793 of record OY776129.1, read on the forward strand.
TTCTAACGTTTTGGTAAAACCCTAGATCTAAGTTATCTAACTTCCAACTCCATTCCTTCGCTGCACGACGCTCCTTCGCTGCACGCCGCCGCTCCACGTCGTCGCTGCACGCCGTCCTGCACTCCTTCGCTGCACGCCGCCGCTGCACGGCGTCCACGCTGCCGCCACCGCACACCGCCCACCGCCGCGTATCCACGCTCGCGTCGTCGCTGCACGCCCGCCATCGCCATCAGGTATGTTTTGGAATTTTTACAGATTTTAGTATTTATGAATATTACAGATTTTAGATTTTGAGATTTTGAGTTAGGATTTTGGGATTTTGGAGTTATGTTGAAATTGGTAATCGGTAATTAATAATTTTTTAAGTTTTTAAGAATTTTCTTAATTAGGCACAGATAGTAGATTTCTTAATTTGGTTGATACTTTGATATATTCAACTATTATAATTTTTATAATTAATTTAGGTATTTCGGTATGATTCGATATACCGATATTTCGGTATTTTTCGATATTTCGGTATACCGATATTTTCGGTATGATTCGGCGTGTCGATATTTCGGTATGATTCGGTATATACCGAAAATTCGGTATGGTACGATATACCGAAATTTCGGTACGACATTCGGTATGAGATTTTTTATACCGAATTTTCGGTATACCGAAATTTTCGGTATGATAACGGTATCAATATTTTCGATATCGAAAGTTTCGGTATGATAACGGTATGGCGCGATATGGTTCGGTATACCGTACCGAACCACCCCTACTTATGATAATTGATTACAGTATATTATTATGTTTATATAATCATTTGATTTGGAATAATGCTGGTCTGTTAATCACCAAAGTGTGGCCTGAAGTTTAGCAAATCAAGATTATATTAATGATTTGATTTGATTATCGATATATATATATATACTTAGGGGGTGTATTCAATTGAGATTTTGTTGAATTTTTTTGGACTTTGAAAAGTCAGTGGATTTAGAAAATCCATAGACTCTATACAGAGTTTGACTGATTTTTTTATTGATTTATATGGATTTTTATAGATTTGAGTTTTTTTTTATTGATTTATATGGATTTTTATAGATTTGACAGGATTCTGAAATACTTTTTTATTGATTTATATGGATTTTTATAGATTTGACAGAATTCTGAAATACACATTTTTTTTATTGATTTACATGAATTTCCATAAACTACGCCCCTAAAACCTAGTTCAAAAAAAAAATTATTATTTATCATTATTATTCTCATATTCATTTTCATCACAGTTATACCTACACATAGTTAGCAATACTAGTTCTCTATGCATTGCTGTAGTTGTCCTTGAGAATGAGAAAGCAATTCCAACCTCTTTCATGTCCAGATGTGGTGAATCTTGATCTTCTTTATATTCAACTGAAAAGTGGAAGATTCATGTCCAGATGTGGTGAATCTTGATCTTCTTTATATTCGACTGAAAAGTGGAAGAAAGTTATGTAATCCAGCGAACTTGTGAATTGCAATTTGAAAATATCAAAAATTCGATTGAATAATTGCATTTCTGGGGTGTCGAATAATTGCATTTCTGGGGTGACGACGTAATGGGGAATTGACGTCTTGACGTCGATTAGCTATTATTGACGGTGTCCTATATACTATAATTTTGAAAGAAAGAACATAATTTTAGTAATTTTTTTCACGATAATAATGGTGGTGAAAAATCTGTGATGCTTATCAAAGAACATAGTTAACACAGTTTTTTTTTTCTTCTCTTTTAGAGTCTTTTAAGAGAATCCGTTGAAATCTCTACTTTTTAGAAGAGATTTTGATTAGTGAAATTTATTTATATTTTTGAAAGAGAATCCAACGAAATCCATAGAGTATTAAAATCCATAGATTGTTGAATACCTAAAGATTTCTAAAGACTTTTTAAAATCCGTATTGAATACCTCAAAATTTTGAAAGACTTTTAAAAATCCGGATTGAATACCCTCAGATTTTAAAAGTCCAAAAAAATCCAACAGAATCTCAATTGAATACACCCTCCTTAGTGCAGTACCCGTGTACTACGCGGGATTTAAATAAACAGTATAAATGTACAAAACATACAAAAAAAATTCAATAGAAAATTTAAGATGAGTATCAAATAATTTATCTTATATCTCTATGAATATATAAGATATCACTATGAATATATAAGATATCTCTATAAATATATAAGATGATATAAAAATAAAGAATAAAATTTATATAGAAATTACACTATAATCACATTAAAAATAACGTGCACTTCTAAGTGAAATATAAAAAAGACAGATACTATATTTTCAATTGTAATCTCGTGTATCTACAGAAAAGTTAAATATGAATCAAATGGTATATTAAGGAATTGACTACCTAGACAATCTATGTTTCCTAATTAATTGATAATCACTTTACATTCGAAATATTATTTGACTTCTACCGAGGAAATAAAGAAGGGCAAAGAGTTAATAGATATGGCTTTCACAGGGAAAATAAGTCAAAATATTGAAAAAGGTCAAGAATAAAAAGGAAAATACAGGTACAAATTTCATTATTTCAAATTAATTCAGGAATACATGAATAAAAGAATAGAGAAAGAACCAAAATTTGAACGACAAACAACAAAGAATAAAGAAAGAAAAACAATCATTTTCTATTGAATCTCGTAAAAAATGCGATATCACCATTAAACGATCATTTAAGTTTCTTCAAATATCGATGAACATTTGACTCATTGCCACTATTAAAAAAAACGTGTTCAACATAGTGTTATGAAAACTACAAATTAAATCGCAATAAATTAAGTAAATAGGAATAAAAAATGGATAGGGCTACAAATATAACATGAAAATGGAGGGACATAGAAAATGAAGAAAGGTGAAAACATTATAGTTGAGGCGGGACAGAAGAGCAACCATATTTCATTACAGAAGGAGAAAAGAGAATGTAGAGAGAACAGAAGAAAATATGAAAAAATGGAAGAATTTTTTTTATATATTAAAATTAGAGATAACTACCCATAAAGATAGAAATATTTAAAAAAAAAAAAAAAAAAACTGTCCACATATGGGTGGGGCGACAAAATCCTCTAGCAACCATATTTCATTACATAAATGGCTAGTTTGGATTGATGGATGAGAAAACATGGGACAAATTAACTCATCCATCCCCTAGGACTATTAGTCCTACAAATGCATGATAATTAGTTCAAAATTAGCGGGCCTTGCATTAATCCCGGGCCACAATCAATCAAACCAAACGTTTGATTCGTTGGGAATAAAAAGTCAATCAAGCCTAATCCAACATAATCAAGAATGCAGAGAGAACGAAAAAAAATATGGAAAAAAGTAAGATTTTTTTTAATATAAAAATTAGAGATAACTACTAAAAAAAGATAGAAATATTTAAAAAAAAAAAACTATCCATATGAATCGGATTTAAAAAAAAAATAGAGAAAATGAGGCAGATTTGAAACGGTTTTCAAATTTAATAAAAACATGAAATAAAGATATTAATAAATTATAAAAAAAAAACAAATTAATTCAAATTGAGAATGTTTACACTGAAGAGGCCACACAAAATAGAAAAAAACTGTCAAATAGACAAAGTAAAGATCTTATAATTAAATATTTACTTAAATATATCTAATTATTGATTTTAAATTTAAGAACGGTTATTTAAGATTGTTAACCTATTTATGTAGATTTAAATTAATAAAATATACTCAACTGTTTTAAAAAAAAACTGTCAAAAAATTAAAAAAAAAACTAACTCACATAATTGCAGTATTTTAAAATAAAGACAGGAGAGAATGCCACGTAAGAAAAATGGAGACTCTCAAATACTAGTGCACAACCAGCGTACTACGGGTTGTGCACGTACTACGCGGGAATAATTATTTCCTCAATCCACGTAAATGCACGGGTTGTGCACGTACTACGCGAGAATAATTATTTCCTCAATCCACGTAAATGCAGAGGCACACCTGACTCAAATACATACGACAAAGTGGGATAGCTCAAGTGGGTTAGAGCACCACTACCTAGGCCCCTGGGTTCGAGTCATGGAGAGGGGAAAAAAGGATGGGTATTTAATTTCCATAAAAAAAACCTGACTCAAATACATACAATTAATTGTAAGAAGAGAAAAAATCTAAGACATAAAATGAGTTGCAAATAGCATTGATGATATGATGGAGTATTGAGGGTTGAATTGACATAACATATGAGGTTTAGAAGATCCTATAGAAATAAATGTAGAATTTTACAAAAATATGCACAAATCATGAGTAAATAAAATGAATTTATAAATCGACACCCTTTCATCATTTTTAAAGTTGTATACTGAGTTGAGGGTTGAATTGACATAACATATGAGGTTTAGAAGATCCTATAGAAATAAATGTAGAATTTTACAAAAATATGCACAAATCTTGAGTAAATAAAATGAATAAATAAATCGACACCATTTCATCATTTTTAAAGTTGTATACTGAGTTGAAATAAAAAGAGTGAAGTTGAGAGAGAGAAAGAGAATGAACAAACCCCATAAAATAAAATGAATAATAAATCAAGTAGGAGTTGATTGATACCTCTATATTTCGAACCATGCTCTGGATTAGTAGAAGTTGGATTGATACCTCTACAGTTTAAAAAAAATAAAAAAACATAGAAAAAAAATGTTAACACGTACCTTACAAATAAAATAAAAAATTACACTATTTAATAAAATATACAAAAAAATATAAAATTACGTTATTGTTGATTAAAAAATTCGGCAAACCCATTTTCGCCGACCATTGAATTTGAGCAGCAAGTTATATATCATATTTCGTCAACATTAATATTCCTTCGACTGGATGGATCAACAAACAAAGCATTAGATGTGATGATAACCCTCGAGACGGGCTAAGTCTTGATTAGAAATTCTGATCAAGTTTCGTGCGCGCTCGGCCACAGACGGGAAAACTGTTATTATTGAGGATATTATTGAGGAGCAATTTCTCAATGATCCAGAAATCGGCAACCCATTAAATAAATAAAAAAATAAAGGCACCATGAAAGAAAGAAAAAATTAAAGAAAACAAACTAATAATAACAGTTTTTATCAAATCCCTACACTAACATAACCATTTTTATCAAATCCTATACTACCCGATGACAATCTCTCGACTTTCTTTTAACGGGGTGGATCACAATCCACGTATTCTAATTAAATAAAAGTACATTGAAAAAAAAATTAAAAAATCTGCAACTTGATATTAAAAAATAAATAAAAAAACTTAAAAAATGCAACTTGATATTAAAAAATAAAAAAAAAATTTAAAAAATTGAGGATGTTAGAGTTTTTGTAGAGAAAGACTGCAAGAAGAATGTACCAGGAAGATAAAGACAAAAATTTGCAAAAAAAAGTTGAGAAAGAAATGGTGCGTAAATGAAAGGAGAAGAAAACTAAATAAAAGATTTAAAAAAACTGTCAAAAGTATTTTAAAATTAAAAAAAAAAACTGTCAAAAAAAACTGACTCACCAAAATTGAGGATTTCAAAATAGAGAAAGAAGAGAAAGCCACGTACATAAAATGGAGACTGTAAAATATATGTATTAAAGATACTGTATAAAGATATATGTGATGCTTGAGATTTGAATAATCAATTTTCCCTTCCATATTGTGCAACTCACAACTTACCTCTGCAACATAACCTGCAACTCCAATTCTCAGTTTTTGATTAATCTCCCCAATTTAGAAGCATGAATTTATCTATATAGTGAATCTCGAAACTCTAGATCGGAAATTTTACAATTCAATTTAAACAGGAAAACTAAGAAATCAAAGCGAGTAGATTTACCTCCGGGATAAAGTGAGGGTGAATTCCACCCAATCGGCGTCGTTCCAGTTGAGAATAAGGCCATCGGCAACGCCATTGTAGGACCCTCTGCCGTTGGGATCAAATACTAGACTCTCCGGCCCCATAACTTTAAGAAGATGGATCATGTTGGCGCTGGGGAAGACGTAGTGTGAGTCTGGTATTTGCTACTGAGTGAAGATTCCGGTGGTGACGAAAGCGAGCAATGAGGAGTTGGTCCTTGGAAAAGGGAGTTTTATATGGTAGGGTAAAAACCGTGTACACCAAATCTGTTTGGTGCACACGGTGCATTTGAGACTTTGCCTATATATATATATATATTATACCTATTTTTTTATATTTATGTATGTATAAATCTATATATTTATATTCTAATATTATTTTAATTATTTATGTTTTGTTATTTTAAATTATTTTAAAATAAATAATTTTATACTATGATTGATTCTTAATGATATAATAATTTTTTTAGATAGATATAATATAATTATTAAAATAAAAGTAATATTATCAAATTCTTAAACGCTTATGTATATTAGTTATTTAAATGAGGGAGTTACTTTTGTGTGCGTGCAATTTGAAAACACAATTTAAATTTTAGTGTAAAAAAATTCAACTTACTCTTAGATACAATTTTGAATATTATGAACTGTTAATACACAATGCACACTACGAGCTCAAAATGTATGAACCTGAAATGCACACTGTTTTACACGTAATAGTAATTAAAAAAAATAAAAAATTATACTTCCACTGTCTCATACTTGAAGTCACATTTTACCATTTTGGGCGTCCCATACTTGAAGGGACATTATCTAAAATAGCAAAAACACTTTTAAACAATCTCCTTAAAACTACTTTATTACACTAAAAAGTAACTTTATTACTCCCTCCGTCCGCCTATAAGTTTCCCGCTACTTTTTGGCACAGAGATTAAGAAAAGTGATTAAATAATAGATACAGTACAAGTGATGTGATTGGAAGATGGAGAGAGATAGAGAGAAAAAGTAAAATATAAAGTAAGTGTAAGAAAAATTACATACAAAAAAGGGTATGGGAAGCTTATAGGTGGACGGACTAAAATGGTAAAATGGAAACTTTTAGGCGGACGGAGGGAATACTATTTATAAAATTGAAAAGTCTTTACTACCCCCACTTTATCTTACACAATACTAATAAATAATTCATTTATTAAAACTTGTGTCCAATTCATTTGTGCCTTCAAGTATGGAACGGAGGGAGTACTTAATATTGTGACATACGGAGTACTCCCTCCGTCCTATATTAATCTTCATAGGTAGATGGACACGCAAATTAAGAAAGTGTAATAATGAGTAAAGTTTTAAGGGGTAATTTTGTAAAACTTTATGTATAAAGTAAATAAATTGGTTGACTTTTGTGTATGTGTGAAGATAAAGTAATGACATTTGTGTAAAATTGAGGTTATTGTGAGTGTGAAGTTTATAAAGGATTTTCCATTTTAAAGGTGTTAAAGTTATTGTAGGACGTTTCGAAAAGGAAAGTGTGAAAGTTATTGTGGGACTAAGGGAATAATATTTTGTACAGTTTTTAACTCCATGAATATTACACTACTAAGATATTTAATTCTATTTATACATTTTACGCATGCAAATCTGTAGTGTCATAATTCAATGTTCTTCCCGATGTGTTTCTTCATTCATTATTCACCCCAATTTTTATTGGGGAAGATCTGCTCATGAAAACTGTTACTCATTTTTTCGACATTTCTGGTTTCATAATCTTCCATTCGAAACTAACGTATTTTAATTTTAGAAGTTATTAAGAATATTGTAATTTCTTGTTACTGTTGACCAACTAACGGTTACATTCGAAAATTTACGATGGACCAAAAAAAAAAAAAAGACCAGAATTAGCATAGGTACTAACCCTGTTTTAGAAACATTCTTATGAAACCAAAATTGCAATTTACCATTTTATATTGTGTTGGGGATAACAATCTTTTTATCCTTTATTTATTTATATATTCTGAAAATGTATATGCTTTCTTAATTTCCACAATTTTTTGGGTTTTCATATTCATTATCACCACTTCTGTCTTGTTTGTTTCTCTTAATATAATTGCTTTCCAACTTCATTTATTAATATCTCAACCTTTTGTTTTGCAGGTTTGTTTATTGCATTTAAAAGGATTGGTCTTCTTGATTACTTCATTACTTGATAAGGGACGTACACTTTCATTTGTTCAATTTTGAGATTGGAAACTTATATTGATGGGATTTTATTGTACAATGGTTCTTTATTATGGTGTTTGATTTTAGTTTTCTTACTCTCGTTTAGTGTGTGTATTTTGATTTGTATTGTTTATACATTTTAGGTGATTATCAATTATAATATTTTTTTAAAAATTTGCAATTTGGTACATGAGTTAATTAATTATTCAATTAATTAAGTTAATTTTCAGTGTGACTAAAGATGATGTGATAGTCGAAAATAAGCTTGGTGAAGGTTGGTAAGGATGTGGAAAGTAGTTCGGTCCAAGATTGACTGTTACATTATCTTTAATCATGATGAAATTTAGTCAGGTTCAATAAATAACGTCACAAGTTCGTGTATAGAATTTACAAATAAAAAAAAAAAAAAAAATCTTGTAATTGATAAACACTAGAAAGTTGGTGCTGCATTTATATATTTAACCTTTTTTTTTTTTTTTTTTTTTTGATGGAGGGTTATTTAACCCTTCTTTCAACTATTATTGTTACTGGATGTCATGTGATATTGTGATCTATGTAATTTTTTTTTTGGGTACTGCATTGTGTCCATAGTGTTTAGACTATTACTAGTATTGATGTTATTATTTAAATTTGGTTTTATTGCTGTGGCAAACGCTGCATTTCTTTTTTGTTTTAGTTGTGTTTTGGATAATTTTTGGAGTATTGCTCCATTACTTCTAATTTTATTTTTTAATATTTTATTTTATTTGCATTAATTTTTCTTTTTTATTAATTGTAAATAAATATATATAAGAGCACTTACCATTAAAACAAAAAACTTGTGTGATGGTGAGACGTTTAATTACAAATTAGCACAAATTAAGAACACTTATCTCTTTCAAAGTGTTAAAAGAATTATGCATGGATTATACTCCAGCAAACGGTAAAATCGTTTCACGTAAGACTTCCTCGATGTTTCGTTAATCTTAGAGCCAACATTAACAAGTTTAATTCGTGTGTTTAACTATTTCAAATATAATGTCTGATTTTTCTGAATCCGATTTACAAATGATTGAGAGGTGGAAAGCTTCACCAATGATGAGTTATGCTAGTTTTAGGGAGGATCATTAATCAAGGATTGTTGTTACTCACACCGGCACCAAATGGAATATCACGCTTAAGATTTCACCCAGAATGAAGGTAATAAATTAAGTTTACTTTATTTTAAAATTTAGTTTTATTGCATGATCTATGATCGGTGTAAAATTTCTTATGTGTTGTTTTTTGATATCCTTTAAGACACTTAAACAAAATTAGATAAACATGTATTTTTTTATCGGGGTTAGCAAATAGTGTTTCCTAAAAAATTGACAACTTTACAAGCTTAAGAGTCATGAAAAGCTACATTAAGGGACTTCTTTTTAAATAAGAAAACTAAATTAATATAAGACATGATTATGTCATAGGGTTGTATTTTTATCAAATGTGTTGCTCCCTTGTGATGAGTTTTTAGATGAGAATAGAATAAAAAATTATCAAATGTAGGAGGTTCAAGCACAAATAAAAAGTTGTAGTTTAAAACTTCTTTCAAGTAGAAAAAGGGCTAAAAAATTCAATTTTATGTAAGTGATTTTATTTTTCGTGCAAAAACTTTGGGCACTTGTGCAACAAACAATATATATTGTAAGGGTAACACCTGTGCATAATTTTTTGCACTTGTGTATAAAAAAACGAGACAAGAAAGATTAAGAAAAAGTTATAGGAGGTTCAAGCACAATATAAAAGTTGTAGTTTAAAACTTCTTTCAAGTGGAAAAATGGCTAAAAAAATTTAATTTTATGTAAGTGGTTTTGTTTTTTCGTGCGAAAATTTTGGGCACTTGTGCTACAAATAAAATATATTGTAAGGGCAACACATGTGCATAATTTTTTGCACTTGTGTATAAAAAAATGAGACAAAAAAGATTAAGAAACAAAGTTTGTTGGTCCCTTAATATGGGGTATGCATCAGACGAGTTTTTGGAAAATCAGATGACTTGATGGCATCTGATATGTAAGTTCAGGTGTAGAAAACAAAACTAGCTCTCTATACAGATGAGTTGGTCAGCTGACTACCTAGGAGTCTATAACTAGATGATCAGCTGATAGAGAAGCGTGTGCGGAATTTGTAGTGTGCCCATTTTAAAAAGATTATACTCGTCTATATACTAATGGAAATTTTAAAACTTTTATTTCATGCATAAACACATTTTATGATATTAGAAGACTTGGTGTTTTCTAATTATGAACTTTCGAATAGCAAAACAGATGAGTATATCAGCAGACTTTGTGTCTGCTGATATAACACATTTTCCTTTTAAACACTTATGCTATGTAAATATGCATGCTAAAACAGTATATAACACATATATTTATAGTGGTTCGGATCTCAATATCCTACATCCACTCTCACATCTCATTATGTGAAGTTAGCCTCCTTGAACACTTTAACGTTCCAAGAGGAGGACGTCTTGCTACTTTATAGTACCAAGAGAAGACTTTAGATCAAAATCCTCAACTACTTTCTGAGGATACAAATATACTTGTTGGTTAGGTAACAAGTAACCTTTACGGTGGTCTTCTTCTATGATTCTTAGTGTGTATAGCTCGGCCTATCCTCTAAATGGTAGTATAGAAGGGAGAACTCGAAAATGACTAAGTATGAGAAATTTCCTTACAATCTAAGTTAGCCTAAAGTTAGGATTGAAAATTTCTCTTCTAAGCTTGGGATGTGTATAAGACTATGCAGGTTTAGATATCATGAGTTAACTCACTGGGGTTGTGGGTATTGATGCTTGCTTGATGTCTTCTATTATGGTGTTCTTGAGCTCTTCTGATTTTCTGGACTTAGAACATTTGCTCAACCTCTAAGCATCACCCTCACTCTTACATGAGATATGAAATGAACTCAATATTTATAGTGTGATTTGCTTGAATGTTACCGTTGGAAAGTAACAAGCAAATCCCGCTATTTTAGGAAAACAATCTTTTGCTTGATATTCTAAATATTACATTTCCATGTAATATTTATAGTATCTTTGACTTTACAAATTCTGCAGCCTTTGTGTCAGATTCGTACTACTGTTGTCGCGCTTCCATTGGTCCACGTCAGCTTGTATGGTTGCTGTCTAACGAATAATCAGCTGATATACCACGACTGATTTTTGTTGTCTTTCCACTGCTGTAGACCACAACTGATTTTTCACACCAGATTGTACTCTACTGTCTTTACTCAGCTTATCTTTTGAACTTCTTCTCTACTGATCTTGACACTTGACTTCTCTGATTGTTTGCTCAGCTGTGTAGACTTGTCTGGTTAGTCAATCAGTCTCAGTTGTGTTTGGCTTTACTCAGCTTATCTTCTCTGCTGTCTTTATTCAATTGCTGTCTTTACTCAACTGTTGTCTTTTACTCAACTGCTGTCTTTACTCAACTGATTTTGTCTTCTGATTTGGTCTTCTAATTTGTCTTCTGATTTTGATCTTCTATCCTAATCTATTACAAGTTGAATAATGAAGTTGTCTATACAATACAACTTATCCTATTACAAGTATATTTGGTTTATCAATACAAAACATAAGGATATAGAATATCCCAACAAAGTTTACATTTTTTTCCAGACTTCCATCTATAAAATTCAAATGTAACTGTAATTTTTGAATTTAGATATAATTTTCAAATCAGTAATGAAGTAGATATTGTTTATTTTTTTTAATTGTACAAAATATTTTTGTGTGTGCAACTTGTGCCAATTATTTTTTTAAAGTTTTGAATTGTACAAAATATCTCTGCTTTTGTGCAATTTTTTTTATACATGTGCAAAAGTTTTTTGGCCCATAAATAACAAGATGTGCATTTACAGAAAATAGATCCTGAAAAAAGGTAGTACTCAAAATAGCTATTGAGAGCTCAAAAATAACAAGAGATGACCTAAAAAAACAACAAGAATGATCCAAAATAGAAATGAGCACTTGGAGTGGAATAAAATTCAAAATAATTTGTTAAGAATAGTATAGTGTTTAGACCATGGATTTTGTATGTAAGAATGTAAAGAAAATTTTAAATGTACACTATTTAAGAGTAACAATGAGGCTTACTTTACAAATAGTAGTGATGCTAAAAAAAAAAAAAAATTTATGTTTTATTTAAATAAATATCTTTATTCCATCTAAAGTCCAAAATATGGGTGCTTTTATTACAAATTTCACTTTATTTTATTTAAAATGAATAGAAGTGCTTTATTTATCTCATCCTCCATTTGAAATAAAGTTTACTTATATTTTGTGATATGAGCTATTGATTTTTTAAGGTTTAAAAAATATGGATCTGTCCTCACTAATGATGAAGGCAACGGCAAAGGGGACGGCAGTGTACCGATGACAATATGCTCGATGCTATTTAAATGGCATCGGATTTGGGGAAAATCGTTGTCTTTTAGCAACGGCAGGTGGCCGTTACATTTTGGCAACGGGCCCACTGCCGTTACCAAATGGCATCGGGGCCCACTGCCGTCGCCTTTTTATTAACATTTAAAAAAGACAAATTTGGGTTTCGAACCCAGGTATCGAGGCCACCAACACCCACCCCCACCGCTGGGCCACCCATTTTCCGGAAATTTTGGCATTTTTCGCGAATTGCGGGGGTTCGAACTCGGGACCTCCCGGTCTCGAAGGCTTTTGAGCGCCCCCTGTGTGCCGTTTAGGCTAGGAGCTTTAGTCGACATATTGTGAATGCAATTAATATATATTCAATTTAATTTTAGTTTTTAATTCTTTAATTCAATTCATTCTAACTTTAATTGTTGCTTATTAAATTATTTATCAAAGCATATCTTAATTATTTCTAAATTATGTTTTTCAAATTAACTAAATTATGTTTTTCAAATTAAATAATTTAATTACGGTATCAATTCACACTATTTAAATTTATTCTAATCCTCAATTTACAACATTTAAATTCATTCTAATTTTTAATTTCACAACATTATAATTACATACAACATTGAATATAATTATTTTCACTTATACATTTAAATTTATTCTAATCACATCATTTAAATTCATTCTAATTTTCAATTCACAACATTAAATATATATAATTATTTTCACTTATCCATTTAAAAATATGAATTCACTTATCCATTTAATTAAAAATATTTTCATCTATTATAAAATTATTCTCTAGTTCATTTTCAATTAAAATAACATCACAAACAACATTAATTATAATCATAATTAGCATGTTCACGTCAATTAAAATAACATCACACACAACATTAAAATAAAAATTAATCCTCAACGTTGACGTCTCGCCAGGGTATGTTTTTATTAAATTGTCACTACTGCAAGAACCGAATTGAAAACAACTCCGAGATATTTATGTATGGGTATGTTTTTATAAAATTGCAAATTTTATTTCTATTTAAATTGGTGTAAGAATTTTAATTTTCTTAATTAAAATTAAACATGCACTTCATGGAATTACCTTAACATTGTTTCTGTTCAATTCAATTTATTATATATAAATCTGATATTTTTTCTATATTTATTATTATCCGGTGATCGAATTATGGGGTTAATTTGGTTGTTCAATTATTGTTTTGTTACCTTTTTTAACTTGTATTTCTTCCCCAATTTTTTTACCAGACTATAATGGTGTTTTAGTTTTATTTTAAATTAAGCTTTCTAACTTAAAATGCATATGATTTAACCATTTTTTGCATTGCATGCAGGAAAATGTTCTTCTATCTCTAATTTAGGGTTCTTGATTTGTGGTATAGCACACAAGCTTATTAATTTCTTTCAAAAAAACAATTGATAAGTATAGATGATTAATTAGAGAAAAAGTTAAAACACGAATATATGAGTAAATGGGGAAATTTTTTCTTAAATAACTTTTTACTAATTTTTCAATCTTTTAGAATCAATTAAAAATAAATTTAAATGAAATTAAAATTAAACTAAAATTTCATAGATTTTTTTTATCTAATCAATTTATGTATTATTTAATTAATTTGTCAACATTAATAAAATATGTCAACAATTACAATTTTTTATTCTAATAAATCTACCCAAATTATAAACAAACGACCTTTTAATTAATTTAATTTTGAATGAGTTTAAATGAAATTTCAATTATAGTAAATGAAATTTTACGTGAAATGAATTTTATCACCAATATTGGTAATTAATTTTTGTGAAATGAATGCAAAAATCGTAGTAACACTTATTAATTAATGTTTAAAATGATTTTAAATCTTCAAATAAAAAAAATATTTGAAATAAATTCAAAATTATTTTAAATTTTCCACTGCTGTTACCAAATGGCATCGGGGCCCACTGCCGTCCCCTTTTCGCATCGGCCATTAAATGCCGTTACCAAATGGCATCGGGGCCCCCTGCCGTCCCCTTTTCGCATCGGCTATTAAATGCCGTTACCAAATTGCATCGGCCCGCATGCCGTTGCCAATTGCCGTTGCCTTTTGGCCAATATTTTGTAGTGTAACAGCGGCGGTCGGTTCTCTCCGACAATCTCCAAAGACCGTCGTAGATTAAGTAGTCCTTCACCGTCCGGTATGACTTTTTTTTTTCAACCTTCTATGTTGTATTTGTAATAATTTTTTTTTTTTTACCGTTTTGGTTGTTGTTATTTTTCTCAATTTTATCATTTCTTTTGCCGTTATTTTTCCTCCGACATATAAAATCTCAAATTAATGATGAGAATCTTCTTCTTCACATGTTAATTGTATTTTACTAAAAAAAAAAAAAAACGTATTTTTCATCCCCTTTTTTTTGACATTATTGTGTTTGTGTTTGATGTGTTCAACATTTTTTTTCATTTTTTTTTTTAATTATCGCAGATTTGTTATTTGATGTTGTTTAAAGTATATAATAATAATAATAATAACCACAACAATAATAATAGTAATATGTTTTGTCCTTTGGTGTCTTATAGTTTGATTTGCCCTTTGGTGTTTTGCCCTCGTAGTCTGTAGTGCCATTATTCAATGCTCTTTCTGATGTGTTTCTTCATTCATTCTTCACCCTAATTTTTATTGGGGTAGATCTGCTCATGAAAATGGTAATTTTTTCGACATTTCTGGTTTCATAAACTAACGTATTATAATTTTAGAAGTTATTAAGAATATTGTAATTTCTTGTTACTGCTGGCCAACTAACAGTTACATTCGAAAATTTACGATGGACCAAAAAAAAAAGACCAGAATTAGCATAGGTACTAACCCTGTTTTAGAAACATTCTTATGAAACCAAATTAAATTGCAATTTACCATTTTATATTCGGTTGAGGACAATTTTTTTATCCTTTATTTATTTATTTATATATTCTCAACCTTCTGTTTTGCAGGTTTGTTTATTGCATTTAAAAGGATTGGTCTTCTTGATTACTACTTCATTACTTGATAAGGTGATGTACACTTGAATTTGTTCAATTTTGAGACTAAAACTTGTATTGATGGTGTTTGATTTTACTTTTCTTACTCTCATTTAGTGTGTGTATTTTGATTTGTATTGTTCACACATTTTAGGTGATTATCAATTATAATGCCTTTTAAAATTTGCAATTTGGTGCATGAATTAATTAATTATTCAATTAATCAAGCTAATTTTCAGTGTGACTAAAGATGATGTGACAGTCGAAAATGAGCTTGGTGAAGGTTGTGGTAAGGACACAAAAAGTAGTCCGATCCAAGGTTGACTGCTACATTATTTTTAATCACGCCAAAATTTAGTCTGGTTCATTGAATGACAACTACTATAATCGTGTATAGAATTTACAAATTTAATAAAACTATCTTGTAATTGATAAACACTATAAAATTAGTGCACATTTATCTATTTAACCCTTCTTTCAACTATTATTATTATTGGATGTCATGTGATCTATGCAATTTTTTTTGGTACTGCAATGTGTCCATAGTTGTTTCGACTATTACTAGCATTGATGTTATTATTTAAATTTGATTTTATTGTACGTGACAAACACTGCATTTCTTTTTTGTTTTAGTTTTGTTTTGAATAATTTTTGGAGTATTGCTCCATTACTTCTAATTTGATTTTTCTATACATGTTATATTTTATTTGCATTAATTTTTCTTTTTTATTAATTATAAATAAATATATATAAGAGCACATATCATTAAAACAAAAAATTTGTGTGATGGTGAGATGTTTAATTATAAACTAGCAACAATTAAGAACACTCATTCCTTTTAAAGTGTTAAAAGAGTCATGCGTAGAATATAATTCAACTAATCGTAAAATCGTTTCACGTAAGTCGACTTCCTCGATGTTTCATTAACCTTAGAGCCAACATTAACAAGTAATTCGTATGTTTTACTAGTTCAGATATAATGTCTGATTTTTCTGAATCCGATTTACAAATGATTGAGAGGTGGAAAGCTTCACCAATGATGAGTAATGCTAGTTTTAGGGAGGATCATTCATCAAGGATTACCTTTACTCACAACAACACCAAATGGAATATCACGTAGAAAGATTTCACCCAAAATTAAGGTAACTTTATTATAAAATTTAGTATTACTATTATTATTAAATTGAATTAATTATATATATATATATATATATATATATATATATATATATAGCCAGAGATAGGTGCACCCGTTGTTAATGCACAATTGTTGGAACGAATGGAGGCTGGTGCTCGTTTACGTCAATTTAAAATCAGACAAACAAGATCATCCACCTTTCCATCTTCAAATCATCTGCAGGTAAGAATTAATTTTTTTTTATATATGTGCTTAATTTATTAATTTCATATTATTTATGTATATTATTAATTGTACGTAGCATGTACCTGCACCTCTTGAGTGCCCTTTGTTGATGATCATAACATGGATCATCTTGGAGAAGAAATGCAAGAATAACTCTGAATTGTGAAAACTGAAAATGTATTTCTTCATTCAAATTGAAAAAGGTTCGAAGGCCCTGAATATATATGCTAATTAACAAGGCAATTAGCTTAACTAACTAAACTAACCTAAAACAGACTAACTACCCCAATAATACAAAGTAGAAGTGTATGTATGGGTGCAAACAAAAGAGAGTGTATTAACTAACTACTTTAAGCTTTATACCCCCCTCAAAATGGGAGTGGATATCAATCAACCCCATTTTGGACTTATGTAAGTTGAAGGTGGAAGGAGGCAGTGGTTTGGTGAGCATGTCTGCCAAATTCTCCTCAGTTGGAATGTGAACCAGTGTGAGCAATCCTTCATGAATCTTCTCCCTTGTGAAGTGATAGTCCAATGAAATGTGTTTTGTTCTTTGATGAAGGCAAGGGTTGTGTGCTATGGAGAAAACACTTTTGCTGTCTGTGTACATTGTTGATGGTGTGGAATGCTGAATCTTCAGGTCATCAAGGATGTAATGAATCCATTGCAGCTCACATGTTGTTGAAGCAAGGGCCCTATACTCAGCCTCAGCTGAAGACCTGCTCACAGTAGACTGTTTCTTGGATTTCCAAGAGATTAGTGAACTACCAAAGTAAATACTATACCCTGTGATGCTTTTCCTTGTTTGTACACACCTTGCCCAATCAGAATCAGAGAAAGCATGTAGTTTAAATGAAGTATGCTTGGGGTAAAACACCCCAGTACCAGGATTACCTTTTATGTACCTTAAAACTCTGTGGACAGCAGATAAGTGTGCTTCAGTAGGAGCTTGCATGTGCTGGCTTAATGTCTGAACTGCATAAGAGATGTCAGGTCTAGTGACAGTTAAGTAAAGAAGTTTACCAATGAGTTTCCTGTACTGTTCAGGATGAGCAAGTGGAGGAGAATTAGTGTCAGAGGACCATTTTGGATCCATTGGTGTGGAACTTGGCTTACATCCCAAATAACCAGATTCTTGAAGTAAGTCAAGGGCATATTTTCTTTGACATAAAGTCATGCCAGTGCTATTTCTGGCAATTTCAATGCCCAAAATGTATCTTAAAGAGCCAAGGTCTTTGATAGTGAATGTGTTGTGCAAATGAAGTTTGATAGTGTTGATAATGTCAAGGTTAGTTCCTGTAACTATGAGATCATCAACATAACAAAGAATGGCAGTGAAATCAATGTTATTTTGTCTAGTGAAAAGGGAGGTGTCAGCCTTGGATTGAGTAAAGCCTAATGACAAAAGACAGTCAGTTAATTTTGTAAACCACTACTTTGAGGCCTGTTTTAAGCCATATAGGCTTTTGTGTAGTTTGCATACTCTTTTCTCAGTCTGAGAAACATAACCAGGAGGAGGTAACATGTAAAGTTCTTCATCCAAATCACCATGTAAGAAAGCATTGTTAACATCCAATTGATGCACATGCCAATTTTTGGAAGTAGCAGTAGCAAGCAAGATTCTTACAGTAGTTATTTTGGCCACAGGTGAAAAAGTATCAAAGTAATCTATTCCTTCTTGTTGAGTGTAGCCTTTGGCAACCAATCTAGCCTTATACCTCTCTATAGAACCATCAGATTTGTATTTAATTTTATAAATCCATCTACAGCCTATACAGTGTTTCCCTAAAGGGAGATCAACAAGAGTCCAAGTGTGATTCTTTTCTAAAGCATCAATTTCATTTTTCATAGCAATAACCCAATTTTGATTTGAAACAACTTGTTTATATGTCTTGGGCTCTTGTTGTTGAGAGATAGAGGCTGTAAAGGATTTATATTTGTGAGACAGTCTATCAGTAGACATAAATAGCTGAATAGGGTAATGAACATCAGAAAGAGAGAGGTTGAGCTTAGCAGGATCTACAGAGGCAGGTAGATTGGTTTCATAGACCTGCAAATATGCAGGCTGTGTTTTTGTTCTAGAAGGTCTAGTGTGTGATTCCACCCTTATAACATCAGAATGTGTAGTAGGATCAGAAGAATCCTCATGGTGAGTGGTATTATTAGTGGATAGGGTGCTGTCAATAGGGGTGTGAGAGTCTGTGTGATTGGTGAACTCAGTCATCAAATCAGTATGAATGCAAGTATCAGTGTCATCATCATCAGAAATGGGAGGAGAGGTATCAGGGATAGAGTTCTTGATGGCAAAGGGGAACACATGTTCAAAAAACTTAACATTTCTGGAGATAATGAATTTGCCAGTGTTGAGATCTAGAAGTTTATAGCCTTTAGTACCAAAAGGATATCCAATAAACACACATTTAGTAGCCCTAGGATCAAATTTTTGTCTATTAGCAACAAGGGTGTTAGCAAAACATAAACAACCAAAGGTTCTGAAGATGGAATAATCAGGTTTTACCCCATGCAATATCTCAAAAGGAGATCTGTGTTTAAGAATAGAGGAAGGGATCCTATTGATAATAAAAGCAGTAGTTTTAATGCTTTCACTCCAGAATGTTAAGGGGAGATGAGACTGAAACATGATAGCTCTAGCCACTTGAAGGAGATGTTGGTGTTTCCTTTCAACTATCCCATTCTGTTGTGGAGTTTCAACACAAGAGGTTTGATGGATTATACCCAATTTATGGTAGAAGTCAGAAAGTATAAATTCTGTCCCATTATCACTTCTAATGGTTTGAATTTTAGTGTTAAACTGAGTTAGAACCATGTTATAGAAATTTTCTAAAGAGTGTTTAACATCACTTTTGACTTTTAAGAGGTAAATCCAAGTGCATCTACTGAAATCATCCACTATAGTGAGAAAGTACTTATGACCAGTGACAGAGCATAAAGAAAAGGGGCCCCAAACATCACAATGAATTAATTGAAAAGCATAAGATGAAACAGAGGTGCTTAAAGGAAATGGTCTTTTCTTTTGCTTAGCCAATGGACAAATCAAACATTCATTATGCAAATCAGTAGCAGTTACATTCAAATCAGGAATGTGCATCAAGCATTTTCTAGATGTGTGGCCTAATCTTTTATGCCACAGATCAAACATACAGTAATCAATCTTAGAACTACCAGAAACAACAGATTTCTCTAAGGCACAGTTTATAAATGGATGAATGGTATGTAAGAGATACAGGCCTCTCACTTGCTCAGCAGTACCAATCACCTTCTTGGTCAAATTGTCCTGTAAAATGCAATGTGAGGACAAGAAACTAACAGTGCAATTAGAGTATCTAGTCAAATGGCTAATAGATAAAAGATTGAAAGTAAAATCTGAAACATATAAAACATTGTACAAAGTAAGGTGTTCATTAATGGTGATGTTTCCCATGTGTGTAGCAGTGGAAACAACATTATTAGGGAGAGACACTTTGATATTAGCAGTACATGGAGGAGTGGAAAACATGGAAATGTCAAAAACCATGTGATCTGTGGCTCCAATATCTAATATCCAAGTGGAATGAGTAGTGGAATTGAAACAAGTGCTGAAAGACATACCAGAAGAGGAGGGATCCTCAGGGTGAGTAGTTGAAGCACCAGCCACAGAATGGGAGGGATCCTTGGTGTCATTAGTGTGCTGCATCTTAGAAGAGCTTACAAACTTGTTAAACACATCAGGTTGGATAAGGGGATTGGAGATGTCTTTCCCAGGGATAGATCTAAGGGAGTTGCTGACAGATTTATTTGAAGCCTTATCAAGGGGCACTCTAGGCCCTTTCCAACCAGGAGGGAATCCAATTATGTAGAAACACCTCTCAATTGTGTGGCCTAAACCATCACAATGGCTGCACTTGAGAGGCTTCCTCCTATCTCTATAAAATCTGGGATTCTTTGCATTCATTGCAATGGTGTCAAGATGGAGAGGTTCAGGGGTAATGGTCAGAGTTCTTTGGGACTCTTCTTGGAGTAGGAGGCCATAAATCTTGGATAAAGGAGGAAAGGGAGATTGAAGTAAGAATTGGCTCCTATTGGTTGAGTAAGAATCATGTAGGCCAACCAAGAATTTCATGACAGAATCTTGCTGCTGAGTTTGGGTCATTAGCTTAGGCAGATCACAAGTACAAGAATCCATTACACCACAAGTACATTGAAGGACTGGCCTAAAACTAAGATATTCATCCCATAAAGCCTTGAATTGATTATAGTAACATACCAAGGATTGAGAGCCCTGAGTGATGGAACTTAATGATTTTTCTAGGTGATAAACTCTAGTGCCATCAGAAAGGGCATACCTAATTTTCAATTCATCCCAAACATCCTTAGCTATAGAAAAATACTCTAAGGTTCGTTTAATATCAGTCACAATTGAATTTAAGATCCACATAAGAACAAGATCGTTGGCTCTTACCCAAGCGGCATAAATGGCCGGTTCTTTCTCTTCATCGGGAACGGGCAGAGAGCCATCAATCAGGCGACCCTTGTTCTTCACACTGAGGCCTCGTTTGATGGCGTGGCTCCATGAGACATAATTTGTTCCATCCAGAGGCTCAAGGACGGTTGCCACAGCAGGATTGGCATTCTGATGAAACGCCAATGGAGAAAAGGGGTTTAGGGCAGGATCAAGAGATGTGGCGTTGGTAACCGCCGTGGTGGCGCCGGACGTGGATGTGTTATCGGCCATAGATGCAGGCTAAAAGATCAATGCCAAGAAACCAAAAGAAAAACGCAGCCCTAGAAAAGGGGGAAACAACAATATGCGCAAATACGGAAGAATCGAAGAATCATCCGGAAACTGATACCATGTTGATGATCATAACATGGATCATCTTGGAAAAGAAATGCAAGAATAACTCTGAATTGTGAAAATTGAAAATGTATTTCTTCATTCAAATTGAAAAAGGTTCGAAGGCCCTGAATATATATGCTAATTAACAAGGCAATTAGCTTAACTAACTAAACTAACCTAAAACAGACTAACTACCCCAATAATACAAAGTAGAAGTGTATGTATGGGTGCAAACAAAAGAGAGTGTATTAACTAACTACTTTAAGCCTTTATACCCTTCATTCACCCATTGTCTTACAACTTCTAATCTCATCAAAGGAAGACTCGTAAGTAATTTAATTTAATTATTATATCATTTTGAATATATATGTATATGTCAAAATAATAATATGTTAATTATTAATTTGTGCAGCCAATTCCTACATGTTTCTGGGAGAAATACCTTAAGAAACGTTACAAACTATTTTCAAAGGTACAACTTAAATTTGTGGGAAGAACAAGTAATTGGAGTGTTGGGTTCAAGGATGAGGGTACTCGTCACTTGATTCAGTCTGGATTTAAATCATTTTCAAATGATATGTCTCTTTCTGCTGGTTCTGTCTGTAAGTTTGACTCGGACACCATCACTTTTTATGTCTCTGTCGTAGCTTACACTTATTAATAAGACAGGAATCGAATAGTCGTCGGTTGAATGTTATTTTTAATTTTTTAATACTGCAGTACCCTCTATGCTTGTTTAGTAATTTGAACAATCAAATATTACTAATCCTATTATTTTATGTATTATGATACATGTGTAAGTGTAAGGTCAATTTTTATCCATGCATTCACTAATTTGTTTCATTGGTTCAAGATGGTATATATTCCACCACTTAAATTATTTTGTTACTATTCAGGATCATGTTTCTAAGTGGAATATTTGAGTCAAGTACATTAATTGACTTCCGACTCACATGGATGTTTGTGAAAAGATCTCACACCAATCTTTTTGGCAAAATATAAGGGGTATGTAGGAATGAATTAGAAATAGAATGATCATTCCTTAATTCATTTCAAATTTTTGTATAACTTTGAATATATATATTTTTGTAAAAGATCTATTTTTATTTTTTTAGGATTTTTATGAGCTTGGTCTTTTTCCGCGGAATTTTGCAGTTTTCGTTCTATAACTTTGAACAATTTCACAAAAGATCTCAAGAAAATGCATGTCAATACAATGTCGTCTGCGGAATTTTGGCCACTTCTTGATTGAAATCGAACCAACAATTGAATTATGGGACAAAATTAAAACTCTTAAATTTTTTGGATTGAACTCACGAAGAAGACTCATCATGATAGAGTTAAAGACGATTTTTTTTTTTTTTTTGACGGGAGTTAAAGACGATTTATATATGTATATAATAGTTAAATCCTCATGAAACAAGGCTCCCAATAATTCTCTGCCACCACTAATCGAAGTTGCCACAAATTTTATTAAATCTGTTGTTAGTCCTGAGTGTTGATTTGGTCATTGAATTTTTACATAAAGGCTCAACTCATTGTTACCCTAAGTTTGATGACAGTCTCCCTATATTTACTTAGTCGTCAGTATTTGATTATCTCCACTACATTTAGATTCGATCCAATCCCATGTACTTGAGCCCGTCTTTAGTGAGTTATTTCGACAGGAACGGGCTCAGGTACCTGGAGCCCGTCTTTACTTAGACTCATGCATTTCTAATCCTAAATTAAGCTCTAAGTAATAAAGCTCATGGCTGATGGCTGGGCTTAATTAAATAGACTCAAACTACAATAATAATAATAATAAAAGATGTGTAATTTATTTTATGATTTGATAAATTTACATTAGGTTCAGAGATATTCAAGTTGAAAGATAAGCATGAATGTAATGTTGATGGAATCCAGAAAAGAGATTTAGATTGCAATGCGTAACAGTTCATATAAACACTTTAGAGTTGATTTAGTGATGAGATGATGGTAATGTGGCCCTATGAAATTACCATTCCTAGTAAAAAATCCATCTTTACCAGCA
The DNA here is from genome assembly GCA_963675135.1 of Galeopsis tetrahit. Classification (NCBI taxonomy): domain Eukaryota; kingdom Viridiplantae; phylum Streptophyta; class Magnoliopsida; order Lamiales; family Lamiaceae; genus Galeopsis; species Galeopsis tetrahit. The sequence continues at coordinate 71,999,520 of OY776129.1, forward strand.
GCAACCCACTCTCAACTTGCAACAAGAGTAAGTACTTGCATATTGTTCGTGGAAACAGATAAACCATCCAAATTCAGGGCCGGTCCCACGTGACTCATCTTTCTATTGCAGCCCCATCTTTATATCTTTCTTTGTACTTGCACACCTACAAAACAGGCACTTATACTATTCATGTAACAAAAAGAGAATATATTCTGTCATTTATATCTCCTTATATAAGTGATCACTCTCTGGATCTCTTTCCTTATCATATACTTTGAGAATGGAGATTATTAAGTCAGAAAGTGTGTGGGTGTGTTTTAAAGCTAAATTGGAAGATGTGTGTTTAGGAGTTAAAAAGATTGCAAATGATGATCCAAGAAGATTGATCCATTCACTTAAAGTTGGTTTTGCTCTTACATTGGTTTCTTTGTTCTATTACTTTCAGCCTTTGTATAGTAGCTTTGGCGTCTCTGCAATGTGGGCTGTCATGACTGTTGTTGTTGTCTTTGAATTCTCTGTTGGTAATTATATATATATCTTATTCTTTTTTAATAATAATAATAATATATAGTGTGAAAATAAAATAAATTAATGATGATTTTGATCAGGTGCTACACTTGGAAAAGGGCTAAACAGAGGATTGGCAACGTTTGTAGCGGGTGGTTTAGGTCTTGGAGCTCATCATTTGGCTATTATTTCTGGAAAAACATGTGAACCTATATTGATTGGAATATTTGTTTTCGTACAAGGTACGTTATTAAACTAAATTTAGTACAGAGTGTCAATTTCTTGGCATTAAAGACTTTTAGCTATAATAAAAAAAAATTGATTGTGCAGCTGTAGCATCGACATTCATACGATTCATTCCTCAGGTGAAAGCAAGATATGACTAGGGAATGCTGATATTCATCCTGACATTCTGTCTGGTCTCGATATCCGGTTTAAAGACCAATGAAATAGTGGAGTTGGTTCACAAGAGGGTTTCCACCATTGTGATTGGAGCATCTACTTGTGTACTTGTTTCGATTTTCGTGTACCCCGTGTGGGCCGGTGAAGATCTCCACAATCATGTTGCTAAAAACATACAAAAACTTGCGGTTTTCTTCCAGGGTTTTGCAGACGAGTGTTTCCGAACATCTCATGATAACGAAGACAAGGCTAGATCGGTACCTCTTGTTGTCAGCTTGAATAGTGTTCTTGATTCCAAAACCACTCTAGAAACCTTGGTATATAATTACTCTACTACTTAATATATTTATGCATGTAGTATATTATATATACACTAATTAATTTGATTAACTAATTATAATTTTCTGATTATGTATTCAGGCAAATTTTGCAAGATGGGAACCGGGACATGGTAGATTCCTGTATCGTCATCCATGGAAACAGTATTTGAAGATTGCTAATTTGACGAGGCAGTGTGCATGTAGAGTCGTAGCACTCAATGGCTACCTTAATTCTAACGCTCAAGTATGTCATTTTCTAATTAATAAAAAATATAAAAAAAATAAAAAAATAAATATATATACCGTAGAACTGTAATTTTGGTGAAAACATTTCACAGGGGGAGAAATAAAAATAAGGGATTATAGTTTTTTTAGTCCTTTAAGTTGGACTAATTTTGAATTTGGTCCTGATAGAATACACATTTTGATTTTGGTCCCATAAGTTGGCCGAAATTTTGAATTCAGTCCAATTACTACCATTGTAGGTAAATAAACCGATCAAATTCTTAGCTCGTGTGCAATTCAAATCAACTGTGAATTTGCTCATGTGCAGAAAAATGCAAAAATCAATGGATTTGATCGATTTATTTATCTCAAATTGTAGTAATTGGACTGAATTCAAAATTTTGACCAACTTATAGGACTAAAATCAAAATGTGTATTCCATCGGGACCAAATTCAAAATTAGTCCAACTTAAAGGACTAAAAAAACTTTAACCCCTAAAAATAATACTGTAATATCTTTTTTTTTTTTAGTAAAATATGATTCATGTTTCAAAAATATTTATTATATAAAAAAAAGCTTAATTCCAAATAAAATAATCAGATTTGCAATTGAAATATTGAAAATAAATCACCAATATTAGCTGACCACGTTAGGCACGAACACATAAGCTTAAATTTCAAAAAAAAAAATAAAAAAAATTTGCGCACAATGTTTAAATTGTTTGCATTAGATTTGCATTTTTTTTAAAAGGGAGGATTAGATTTAACGGTAGCTAATTTGTGGGTGCTGAATTAATTATTGCAGGCACCTGAAGAAATTCGAGAAATAATTTCAAGAATGAGTTCAGAATGTGGAAAAGCGCTAAAAGAACTTGCGTGGTCGGTTGAAACAATGATAAAGCCTGCAAGTTCGTACGGTGAGTCACATGAACCGAACCTTAAAGTCGCGTCCAAGAATCTGCATTCTCTACTAGAGTCGGGTTTCTGGGAAAAACACGGCAACCTTATTGAAGTAGTAGCCATTGCTGCAGTTGTGTCGCTACTGAATGATACAGTTATATGCGTTAAAGAAATTGCAGATGCGATTGATGAGCTTAGTACCCTAGCAAGATTCAAATGCAAACAAGATAATATTCCATGTGTTATTATTGCTATTGATGGAGCTGCAGCAGCTTCTCAGGACAAATTAGAATCCACAATCGTTGAAACTTGACCATCTCTAATTAATTTCATATTCTTTTTTTTCTTTTTCCTTTTTTTTTTTTTTTTAATTGAGAGAAATTGTTTTATATTCTAAATCAATGCGTATATTGATTAATGCCATTGGCAAATCTTTTGACATTGGCAAATGAAATATTATATAGTTCTAACATCCATTCAATGTAACTTCAATAAGAGCTCAATTAAGCTCTCTTCTTACCCAATACTAATTGTGTCTTTGCATTTATTTCGAGCTATCATCATTTATATATTTTTTGATAGATTGTTAGTTGGATATTAATTAGTTTTGCACACATTTAAAAAAAAAATTGTTTATTTGTCAAAAAAATAGATAAAGTGTGGTGATATATATTTTTTAAAAAGAAAAATAAACACACTTTAGTGGACAACTCAAAAATAAAATAGACACACATTAGACAAGAGGGATTATTTAATTTGAATATTGTCATGTTATGATGTAATATATTAATTGGCATTATCGAAATTAAACTTACAGTGTATTATTGTACTTTTTAGGTAGTTTTATATAAACAAGTTTAATCGTGCAATTAGTTTACCTGCATTTTGTGTGCATTTTTAAATAACATTAGTTGTTTTATTAAAATATATTAATTTAATTGGGTATTAGTTATTTCATTCAAAAGCATAATTAGTTACGGTATTTTATTTTATTTTGAGAGGATTAGTTACGGTATTATAAAGTGATAATTATGATTTAGTTGTTGGGAAAACTATTTTATATAATTAAGATCAACCTCATTATATATATCACTTATTTTGTACTCCAATTTTATATAAAATCAACAACCCCCACGGTATTATTATTATTATTATTATTATTATTATTATTATTATTATTATTATTATTATATATCTCCTGCTATACCAAAAGTATAATTTTTTTTAGCCAATTCGATCTCTATAGCAATCATGTCAATTAACAAGATTAGAATGACAATTTCGTGAATTTGTTATTATATGCGTTGCATTATTAATTTTGATGTATATATATATATATATATATATATCTGCATGTGCCGTATTAAAGCTTTTATACTTATTATGCTAAAACTTAATTAAAATGAAAAGGAGAAAGTTATTGTGTCAAACTTTAACTAATTAATTATGCTTATGCAAGCAAATCTACTTATTTTACTAGTAAATAAGTGGACCTAATTATAATTCGCCATATTAGATCATTGTAAGGAATTACCTAAATAAATAAAGTGTACATATATTGCGGTTGCTGAGTTGATTTCCACTATATATATATTTTCCTGCTTTCCCACATCACCTCTTAGCGTGCTCCACAAATTAGTTTTGCGTTTAATTTCGTAGCTTAGTATTGAGTTTTTGTTGTGTTTGTAAGGAATGTTTTGTATAATTATTTTAGTGATAGTAATTATATATGCATGTGTTTGTTTATTAGTAGGGAAGCCAAAAAGATAGATTATGTGGGTATATTGAGCACTACAATCTAGGACGATGAAATTATACATGGGTTTGAGTTCTGAAAAGTGGGATTGAGATTTTTATTTTATTTTTTAAAAGAAGGGTGGGGGTTGTATGTAATATGTATATAGTAAATGTTTTTTTAAGCAGTATATAATAAATGTTAAAAATTTGAATGAGATCGTGTCACAAATAATAAGGGTTTTCATCATTTATAAATTATACTCCCTCCGTTCCACTATAAGTTTCCCACTTTTTTGGATGTCCCACTATAAGTTTCTCATTCCATTTTTGGCAAATTATTTTCTCTCTTCCAATCACATCACTTCTACTTTATCTATTATTTTATTATACTTCATCTCTTACTAATCTATTATTTTCTCTCTCACCATCACATCACTTCTATTACATCTATTATTTTATCATATTCCTTAATCTAAACACCCAAAAGAAAGGGGAAACTTATATGGAGGGAGTATGATCTATGTACCTATGACTCTATTTGTATTGTGTTTTGAAGTAGGATAAAATATAAATATTAAAGTTGATCGGGTGAGTTTAAGATGTGGCTGCAATTTATTTTTATTTGGAGTGAGGATAATATTTCTCCCTATTTGAACTCATGGCTTTACGGCTTTACCACAAAGGGGTGTCTTTGTCTTTTTTAAAGCATGTGATTTCTACTATATATAGTCGTTTTCATTTATTACTATAATTTTAAATAGAACGCACTACAAATTAGGTGCACGTATCATTTTCATTTAGTTTAGGTAATATCTTAATTAAGTTTGATAATTGAATTTAATTATTTTGTCGACTAGTTTATTAGTAGTAAATTATTTGGGGTGCCAAGTTATGTTTAGTAATTTCAGCTAAAAAAAAATTAGGTATTTGATACTCATATATAGGACTGTTAGAAAAATGATCGGAACCGGACCGACCGGTTAGATTCCGGTCCAGAAAATTTTGGATTCCGGTCTTCCGGTCCGGACCGATTTGGACCGGATTTTTTTTTTTTTAATGCACTCTCAATTATTTTTCAAAACCAAGTAAGGGGTGAAAATGTGTTGAGATCTATTACATTTTTTGCAAATATATAATTTTACAAACATATTTAATTTATTTTAGAGTCAAAAGATCATTAATAATAATGTAAATAAAATTCACATGGGCGTAATGAAGAGCAAACACTTTAATTTTCATACACAAATTCATCAATTTTGTTCTTGCTTCCATAAACTTAAAAAAAAATTAAAAATTAAAAAAAAAAAAAATCTGGTCCAACCGATCCAAACCCGGACCGGATTAATTACGGTCCGGTCTCCGGTCCGTAAAATTTTCAAATTCCGGTCCCGATCCGGTCCGGTTGTGGACCGGTGCACACCCCTACTCATATACTCATTTAATATAGTGTGTGCAACTTTTTCACATGCACCCAGTTTTGTTAAGGTGTCCTTGTGACTAAGGTTTCATGTTATATACCAAATTCATTAAAAATAAGACTAGTAGAGTTTAAATTTTTTTGTTCATTTATCTTATCTAATTAACAAACCTTTTTGAATATTTTTCAACAACTCAAGTAATTTAGTCTTACTTTCTTTTTTCTTAAACAAGAAATAACTCATGTATGATTACCACAATCAATGTGTAATTTCTTCTACCACAAGAACTCAAATGAGTAACTAGACTAAACAAGTCAAGGATGATGAGGTTGTAATATCTTTGAATGAAGTTTTAACTTGTTTTTCTTTTTTTCATTCATCACATGTTTGATTTTTTTAGTAGATCTTATTAAACAATCCTTCCACTAAGGACATTCTACTATTCCAGTTAAATATAAGAGAGAAAAAAAGTATGTGTTAAATTTAATAAAAATTGAAAAAGTTTGAATATAATTTAATTAAAAAAATGTATTAAATTTAAGAAAAAATGAGAAGTATATAATAATTTGATTAAATAAAAAGTGCGATTAAGAATATATTCTTTATGGACAACAAAAATTGACTGAAAACCCTTTTAGCAGACAAATTAAAATCCCAATCTTTGTACATAGGATGCGTATGCGACTTCGATATGTATCATTGATTATGGTTCCAAAGATTCCAAATGGAGGCCAAGTAAATTAGTAGTGAAAGAGTGGAGTAAGTCAAAATTCGATTCGGCCATTAATGGAGATACAATCAGCATCAGGGGTAGGCGATGAGCCTAAAATACTAGCCGCCCTACATGTTTTCTGGGACGAAGGTATGCTAAAGCATGATACGGGTCGGGGCGTCTTCGATACGGGTTTGGATCCGGGGTTTCTTGATGTGCTGGAAAAGCACCCGGAGAACTCAGAGCGGGTGAAGAACATTGTTTCCATTCTCAAAAGGGGCCCAATTGCACCCTTTCTCTCTTGGCATCCAGGAAAACCTGCTCTCCTCTCTCAATTGCTCTCTTTCCACACCCAAGGTCTATTTTCTTTTCTATTTGTATGCATTTTGTATTGGAATTTGTGTAGGAAAACGATTGTTGAGTTGGGCTGATAAATGATTGATAGCATATTGGAAATTGCGTTTGAAAATTAGTAAAAATAGGTGCATTATGGTAGAATTTATAGGATTTGAAATGTATACCACACTATTTGTGTTGATGAATCAATTTGATAACCTTCACTTGTTAATCAACTAGTATTTCCCAATGTGTGGCAAATTCTTCAAGATAATGACAAACTTGCATGTGCCGATGTTCTGGTATTAGTTTATAAGTGATATAGTATCAGTTGATAAGTGTTTTGAATCCTGTTTCATACTGTGAACAGGTTTTACTTGAGACTGAGTCTTTCTGATTTTGTCAGAATACATAAACGAGCTAGTTGAGGCAGACAAGAGTGCGGGGAAGATGATGTGTGCTGGAACATTTTTAAACCCGGGATCATGGGATGCTGCTCTTCTTGCTGCAGGGACGACTCTATCGGCAATGAATCATATACTCGATGGGAATGGGAAAATTGCATACGCACTAGTCCGTCCCCCAGGCCATCATGCTCAGCCCAATCGAGCAGATGGATATTGCTTTCTGAATAATGCAGGTCTTGCTGTACAACTAGCTCTCACCTCTGGTATTAATAGAGTTGCTGTAATAGATATTGATGTCCACTATGGCAACGGAACTGCAGAGGGCTTTTATCAATCTGATAAAGTTCTCACCATCTCGCTTCATATGAATCATGGATCCTGGGGTCCTTCGCACCCGCAAAATGGAACTATCGATGAGCTGGGTCAAGGTAAAGGTTTAGGCTATAATTTGAATATACCTTTGCCAAATGGATCTGGAGATAGCAGTTATGCGCATGCAATGACTGAATTGGTCGTTCCTGCTGTCGACAAATTTGAACCCCAGATCATTGTTCTCCTTGTTGGCCAAGACTCCAGCGCAGTAAGTTGAATGCATGCAGTTAAATTCTAAAAGTTTGTGGAAATTTAAGATTATAATTGAATTCAAATTATGTTTTTAATATAGGATAAGATTTTGCTTTGGAGATCGTTAGATGAAGATTAAGCTATAACATTTCATAATTCAGTACATGCATTGTGGTATTGTTCAAGATGTTGCTTGTATTGCAACTTAGGGTGCGTTTGGTTCAAATTATTCAATGGGAATAGTAATGAGAATCGTTGTATAGTCAATTGGAATTATGATGGTTACAATTATAGTGTTTTGTTCTCATCTTGAAATAATTAGGAACATAATGATTGTTGGTTGGGGAAAATTGAGGAGGAATGATTATTGTAGAGAAGACATTTAGTCAAAATGGGGTAATGATTAACTTATTTTGATTCTCATTACCTCTTACAAAGTATGATGAATGTAAGTCGATCTTATTTTATCGAAGTTTTATTAATTCAGGACCTGAAAGATAGAATCTATCAATTTAGGACTCACGCATGAATCTTATTTCTTTCCCATTGATAAATGTTGAACGAAGTGTCCCCCTTAATATGATAGACTTCTGAAGTTATGTTAAATACATTTTGGCAATTCATCGAATAAAGCTCTTCTGGTGGTACTAATTCTGGTTGCAGTTTGATCCAAATGGAAGGCAATGCTTGACAATGGAAGGGTATAGGAAAATCGGGCGAATAGTGGGTGAAATGAGTGAGAGGCATAGCGAAGGGCGGCTACTGATTGTGCAGGAAGGTGGATATCATGTTACATATTCTGCGTATTGCCTACATGCAACGCTTGAAGGTGTGCTGAATTTTGAAGCTCCTCTCTTGTCTGATCCTATTGCTTATTATCCTGAAGAGGACAGTTTCGCCACTCTTGTTATCGAAGCCATAAAGAAGTATCAACAAGAAAATGTCCCCTTCTTAAAATAGGCCTGGCATGAAATTTGCCTATATCTCTGTTGTAGCATTAGTACTTGGTTGTGAGTTTTTCATAACTTGTATGTTACTACTATTTAAATGCCTATGTACATACACATTCAATATGAACTTGAATAGCATGTTCTTCCAGTTTTATGAACATGCATGGTAGGTATTTGAATTGGTCTGTTACACACACACACTATATGTCCTTTTCTTGTGATCCATGTGATATGATGGATCTCCATCTACACGTACCCGTGTCAATGATATCATCTATAGGGTGCGCGACTGTTGCTATTCTCGGTGCACGTGGTGTTAGCTTGAAATCGATTGAGCTCAATGTGAATATATTCAGGTTTTTTTTTTCTCTTCTTCATTTTCCCTCTCTGCATCCAGGATTTATATTTGTCAAGTCTAAGTCTAAGTCTACCAAGTATCAACAGTACTTACCTATTGATATAATTATAAACATACACACTAATAAATTTAAATAAAAATTAGGGTTAATTGCAAAAAAAATCACCACCTTTTGAGTATTTATCAATTTCAACATATTCTTTTTTTCTTTGCAATTCGATGCACCACCTTTTTAAGTTTTACAATTCAATGCACCGATATATTTTTCGATCAATTTTAATTTGACGTGGCTCCTAAAAATTGCAAATTCGTTGTGTTTTGCGATATTATATATATATATATACATATATATATACATATTTTTTATTTTTTTGCAGCATAACATAAAAAAAATGTTTTATTTTTATTTTTTGTGATTAAGAAAAAACAAGTCAATATAATCAAGAAAAAATATTAAGATAAGGAATAAATATGATTTTAGTTAATGCAAAACTTGTGTGATTATAATTTTTTTTAGCTAAACATGTTAATGGACATCATAGGAATACATATAATTATAAGAATTATTTTATTTTGCAGAATTTTTTTATTAGATTTTTTTATATATAAAATTATTTAGATATTATATTTATGTAGAAGATAAGAGAGCTTTGAAATAGAAAACATCAAATCAATATTCATAATATTAAAGCGTAAAGTTGGAGAATTTTGTCAAAAAATTATAAAAATATAGATGAATTCGGTGCACAATTTATATAAAAAAACATTTTTTTAAATGTGCATGTGTTTTATTAAGTAGTATTAGAGTAGTTTATCTTGGTAGTTATAAACTTCTTGTTTGTTATAACTACTCTCTTGTAACCTCTCTTATAAATACTCTAATACAAGTCTTTGACTCTCACTTTAGAGAGTCTTTCTATTCTACATGGTATCAGCCTAAATCTCTTCTGGGCCTATTTTCTCCCCCTCCTTCCTCTCTCGTCTCTTCTTGATCTCCCTCCTCCATGGCTGACCCACCGGCGACCACCTCCGTCTTTGACGCCACCCTAACCCTTCATGCCATGACTCATCTTGTCACCATCAAGTTAAAACCCACAAATTATCCAATGTGGTATCGACAAGTCCATCCCCTTCTTGTTACCCAAAAGTTCTTGTCCTACATTGATGGCTCCTCTCCGGCCCCTCCCACCACCGTCACCACCAATGGTGCGTCCTCTCCTAATCCGCTCTACACAACTTGGTACTCTCGTGATCAAATCGTGAGTGTTTTCTTGACGTCCACTCTCACAGAAGAAGCCATGGCGGTGACCGTTGGCTACTCGTCTTCGCTGGAAATCTGGAATTCCCTCGCTGAGGCTTTCAATCAGCCCTCCAAAGCTCGTGAATTACGCCTAAAAGATGAGCTTCAACTCATCAAGAAAGGTTCAAGATCCGTTTCTGATTATGGGGCCGCCTTCAAATACCTGTGCGACCAGCTTTCCTCCATGGGCTGCTCTCTTGATCCTACAGACAAGTCTCATTTGTTTCTTCGTGGCCTGGGTCCAGATTTTTACGGTTTTTCCACCACTCAAATCAACATCTCGCCTCTCCCCTCGTTTTCAGATCTGCTCGCCAAGGCCGAATCTCACGACCTCTTCACTCGTAGTCTTGAAACCCCTTCTACTTCGTCGCAGTCGCCTGCCTTTCTTGCTCGCTCCTCGGCGTCTTCCGTGTTAGGCCGACCTCCTGCTCGCCAGTAATTTGGTCGTGGTCGCCCTCCTACTCGCGGCTATGCTGGACGTGGGCGAGGTCGTGCTCGTTCGTCTCCTCGCTGCCAGATCTGCAGATTTGACGGCCATTATGCTCCAACCTGTCCCTAGCGCTATGACTCCTCTTCTCCTCGCCAAGCGAACACCGTTGGCTCTTTTCCTCGCAATGATTCTGCTCGCCTCGCTAATCTCTCGGACTGGTATGTTGATACTGGGGCCTCCTCGCACATGGTTCCCTCCTCAGCTGCTCTTGACTCGTGCTCGCCCTACACCGGTTCTGATAGAGTCGTCGTCGCAAATGGTAATATCCTTCCAATTACTCACACTGGTACTCATCTCTATAATTCTGACTTATCTTTCTCAAATGTTCTTGTCGTTCCTTCCATTACGAAAAATCTTCTCTCTGTAAGCAAATTGACCAATGACTTTCCTGTTCGTCTTATCTTTTCTAACAATTCGTTTGAAATTCAGAATCGGACTACAGGTTTGACTCTTGCTCACGGCAGACTTGATCATGGTTTATATGTTTTGGAAAAATGTCACTCTGGCTTTGCCACCTCTTTACGTGCTCGCTCGAACCATAGTTCTTTTGAAATATGGCATAGTAGATTAGGGCATGTTGCTTTTGATGTTGTAAATGTACTTAAACGGAAAGGACATATTTCCACCACTTCTTTGCTTCCTCGCCCTGTTATTTGCTCGGCATGTCAAAAGTCTAAGAGTACTCGGCTTTCTTTCTCTCTAAACTCAAAACGTGCTTCTTATGTTCTTGACATTATTCACTGTGACTTATGGGGTCCCTCACCTGTTAAATCTCATGATGGTTTTCGTTATTATGCTTTGTTCATTGATGATTATTCTCGATTTACTTGGTTCTATCCCCTTCGTCATAAATCTGATTTTGTCTCCACCTTCGTTAACTTTAAAAGTTTGGTTGAAAACCAATTTGATCGTAAGATAAAACGTTTTCAATCGGATGGTGGGACTGAATTCACCAACCATAAACTCCGTGACATTTTTCTCTCTTCCGGAATTATACATACTATGTCATGCCCCTACACTCCGGCCCAAAATGGCCGAGCAGAAAGAAAACATCGCCATATTACTGAAATGGGGCTTGCTTTACTGTTTTCATCTGCCGTTCCGACCACCTTTTGGGTTGAGGCTTTTTGCACGGCCGTCTATCTTATCAATCGATTACCTTCTCCTGTTCTTAACTCCAAATCCCCTTATGAGATGCTTTTTTCTACTCCTCCTCTATATGATAATCTCCGTGTCTTTGGATGTTGTGTTTATCCTTGTCTTCGTCCATATACTACTAACAAATTCTCTCCTCGCAGTATTCCTTGCGTTTTTCTTGGATACAGTTCTCGTCATAAGGGGTTCTGTTGTTTTGACCCCTGCTCACAGCGCATGTACATCTCTAGGCATGCTCGCTTTGATGAGTCTCTTTTTCCCTTTGCTACAAGTGGTCCATACCCCGATTTCTCTTCCCTCGATGTTGCTTCTTTTGATAGCTCTCTTCCCTTGCCGCTCTCTTCTCCTTCTTCTATGCCTGGTCGCCCCAATGATTCCCCTGAATCTCCTTGCTCGCTATGTCTTCAACCTGACATTACGCCTCCGTCCACCCAACCAACTGCTCGACCTCCTCCTGCTCGCCCTCCTCCTGCTGCTCGACCTCCACCAACTCATGGCATGCGAACAAGATCTCAGGATGGCATCTTTAAAACCAAACATCCCTTTGATTCCTCCCTCATCACCACCACATCCTTGCTCACTGCCATTCATACCTCTCCTGAACCCAAAGGTTTCTCCTCGGCGGCAAAACAACAACACTGGCTGACCGCCATGGACGAGGAGCTCAAAGCTCTTCACAAAAACAAAACTTGGGACTTGGTTCCTCCTCCCCTTGACGCGAACATTGTTGGCTCCAAATGGGTCTATCGAACAAAATTTCTTGCTGATGGCTCCATTGATCGTCACAAAGCTCGGCTGGTCGCCCAAGGCTACACTCAAATTCCTGGTTTCGACTATGACCACACTTTCAGCCCGGTCGTTAAGTCCTCTACTGTTCGTGTTATTCTCTCTCTTGCCGTTATGAATAACTGGTCGCTCCATCAACTGGACGTCAACAATGCCTTCCTTCATGGTCTTTTATACAAACCCATCTACATGAAACAAACGCCTGGTTTTGTTGATCCCTCTCGCCCTCAACACGTTTGCAAACTCAACAAAGCCCTATATGGCTTGAAGCAAGCTCCTCGCGCCTGGTTTCAACGTTTTTGCGACTTCCTTCTCGCCCTTGGTTTTGTTGAAAGCAAATCGGACACCTCCTTATTCATCTATATGTCAGGTCGTACTTCTCTTTTTCTCCTCGTCTATGTTGATGATATTATAATCACTGGCAATGATCATTCTTTCACTACTCGCCTTATTTCCAGGATCAATAAAGAATTTGCTATCAAGGATCTTGGTCGGCTAACATACTTCCTTGGCCTTGAGGTCACCTCCACTGATAGCGGCCTCTTCCTCGGCCAATCCAAATATGCAGCCGACATCCTCACTCGTGCCGACATGCTCGATTGTAAGCCTGTTGCAACTCCGCTTTCCACCTCTGACCTTCTTCGCCTAGATGGTACTCCCTTCTCCGATCCTACCTTGTTCAGATCACTAGTCGGAGCCCTCCAATACCTCACCATTACTCGTCCCAATCTCGCCTTTGCGGTCAACACTGTCAGTCAGTTTCAGGCAAAACCAACAATCGATCACTTTCAAGCTGTCAAACGTATTCTTCGCTATGTCAAGGGGACTTCTCATCTCGGCCTTACTTTATCTCCTGGTCGCCCAACACTGCTCGCATTCTCAGATGCCGACTGGGCTCGATGCCTTGACACTCGGCGTTCCACTTTTGGATATGCTATATTTTTTGGCACCAACCTTGTCTCTTGGGCGGCTAAGAAACAACCTACGGTCTCCAGATCGAGCTGTGAGTCCGAATATCGAGCCATGGCGACCACTTCATCAGAAATTGTCTGGATCTGCTCGCTACTGAAGGAGCTTAAAGCTCTTCCCACCACTACGCCTACTCTACTCTGCGACAACAAGAGTGCCATTTTCTCTCTCTCAAAATCCAGTCGCTCACAAGCGAGCAAAACATATTGACATAGACTATCATTTTGTTCGAGAGCTCGTCACCACTGGTCGCCTAGTCACTCAGTTCGTGCCTTCTCCATACCAATTGGCAGACATCTTTACAAAGAGCCTTGCTCGTCCTCTTTTTGAGTTCTTTCGACACAAGCTCACCGTCTCTTCGCTCCCGCTTCGCTTGAGGGGGAATATTAAGTAGTATTAGGGTAGTTTATCTTGGTAGTTATAAACTTCTTGTTTGTTATAACTACTCTCTTGTAACCTCTCTTATAAATACTCTAATACAAGTCTTTGACTCTCACTTTAGAGAGTCTTTCTATTCTACATGTTTTTCATTAAAAAAATTTATTAGTGATAGTTTATGTGTTGATAACGTGGTGAGTTCGCCGTTTTTCGGCGCCAAGTTAAATTAAAATTGATTGAAAAAATATATTTGTGCATCAAATTGCAAACCTAAAAAAGGTGGTGTATCAAATTGTAAAGAAAAAAAAATATGTTGTAATTGATAAATACACTAAAGGTGGTGATTTTTTTTGCAATTAACCCTAAAAATTATAAATGCTCATATTCAAATATTTTAAGATACGAGGATAACATCTTAATATGCAAGTTATATTATAATTTCGAGTTTTTTTTCTTGCAACATTACAATAGATGTCTTAAAACAGCACTCCAGAATTGGTCCAAAGTAATAAACGAGGCTCTTAATTCTCAGTGTTTTGAGAATTAGGAAAAATAATTCTAAAAATATTCAGAAAAACGATAAAACTCTCATTTTTTCCATTATTTAAACTCAACTCTCCTAGCTAAAATATATTTATTCATAATATGAAGTAACCTAGTGAACAAGAAATTAAATAAATTCCAAATACTCAGTCAAATCAAATCCTATATATAAATATTAAAATTTAAGTAGTAAAATATAAAATTTCAATATAGTATTAAAATATTTACCAATATCTCCATATATTCAATAAACCCAAATGAGGGCTAGGTAGGTCATGTAACTTTACATCTATTAAGCTTTAAAGGAACATATCTGAAATTAGTTGTAGATATATGTGCAAAAGAAAAGAAAATACCAACTATATCATTTATAGTATATGGTAGTAGTAGATGCCTCATGCATATCCACCCAGCCAACACGCGTTGTACGGCGTGTTACAATTTGCATGCACATCTTCAATGATGCTCAAATATATCCTTTTACTATTTTCTTATTCAATTTTGTTGAAACTCCACGAAACAGTGAATCGCCATTAAAAGGTAACTGCTCTCAACAACGTGTATTATTTCTGCTTAATGTCTCAGCTGTAACTCAGCTTATTTATACAACAATGAAAAGTTCAAACGACGTCGTAAAATTAAAACAGAAATGAAATGTAAAAGCGCTTATAGAAAACACGACTCTTCTCAGTAAAATATATTCCAACAGCCCCCCCTCAAGGTGGAGCATGGGACACGGCTGCCATGCCCAACTTGACGACAGAAGAAGTGAAGGATTTCCCAGTCAACACCTTGGTAAAAATATCAGCAAGGTTGCTTTGTGATGCAACATATAGTGGAAGCACAAACCCAGCCTTGTAAAGATCGCGAACAAGGTGACAATCGATCTCTAAATGTTTAGTTCGCTCATGAAAAACAGGATTAGCAGTAATGTGCAAAGCAGCGCGGTTGTCACAATGAAGATCAATGGGCAAGGGAGCAGAAACACAGAGATCTAGAAGCACATTATTAATCCAACGAAGTTCACAAGCTGTAGAAGCTAATGCACGATATTCAGCTTCTGCCGACGAGCGTGAGACTGTGCTTTGCTTCTTGCTTTTCCAAGCAACGAGAGAGTCACCAAGAAAGACACAAAATACAGTAACCGACCTACGAGTATCCTTACATGCTGCCCAGTCGGCATCAGAATAAGCACGCAAGACTAAAGAATCTGCAGCTTTATAAAACAGCCCCAAGGCTGGAGTTCCTCTCAAATAGCGAAGAATGTGCATAGCTGCATCCCAATGAGAAGAACGCGGAGCTTGCACGAACTGACTCAATTGTTGCACGGCATATGTTACATCTGGTCGAGTCATGCTCAAATATAGCATGCGACCAATGAGTCTACGGTAACGATCAGGATGATCAAGAATAGTGCCATCATCCATTTGTAAGGTCAGACCATGAGGAAGTGGAGTGGTAGCAGGCTTGCAATCCTGCATACCCGTATCTGCCAAAATATCAAGGATGTACTTCCGCTGGCAAAGGGAAGTACCAGTAGAGTGACGTGTGATTTCAACGCCAAGAAAAAACCTGGCCAAGGTTAAATCCTTGATGGTGAATTTTGCATCCAAAAATTCCTTTAATTTGCGAATGAGAGATGATGAGGAACCAGTAATCAAAACATCATCTACATAAACCAGCATTGCCAAGAAATCGCCATCAACCTTCATCGTGAATAGACATGTATCAAATGACGACTGAATAAGACCGAACGCAGCAAGAGTAGTACACAGTTCATTATTCCACTCCCGAGATGCCTGTTTAAGGCCATAAAGACTCCTTTTCAATTTACAAACTTGGCCAGCCACAGCTTTGTCATAACCCGGGGGAATCCTCATATAAACATCCTCATTCAAATATCCGTGCAAAAAAGCGTTGTTTACATCAAGTTGATGTAATTCCCACCCTCTTATCGTAGCAATAGAAATCAATAACCGTACAGTAACCATTTTGACAACAGGAGAGAAACAATCAAAATAGTCGATGCCTTCAACTTGACTGAACCCTTTAGCTACTAAACGCGCCTTATACCTCTCCACACTTCCATCAGGATTACGTTTAATTTTATAAACCCATTTACATCCAATCGCCTTCTTACCAACCGGTAAATCCACCAAATCCCATGTTTGATTTTCCTCCAAAGCAAGCAATTCCTTGTTCATGGCATCTATCCATTCCTTCGATTGACTAGCTTGGTGATAAAAAACAGGTTCTTTTTCAAGGGTAATTTGAGCCATAAAAGCAGCATGTATATCATCAACACTAATGGCAGGAACATGAGAAAAATTCTGCAACGAAGACGATGATCGTGAGCTCGAATTAACCGCAAAATTGCAGATGTAATCCTTTTGCCAAGTGGGCTTGTGAACCTCTCTAGTACTCCGCCGCAGTTCCGGGGCAGGAGAAGGCCCCTTTACTAGAGACACCGGTTGATCATCAGTAGCAAGATCAAAATCAACCGGACAATTTAAAGGAGCACACGACGGACCTTGTGACTCACAGAAAGGAAACACGTGAGAAACAAAACGAACATCCCGTGAAACCAAAAACTCCTCGGTTTCCAAATCAAATAAGTTGTAACCCTTTTTACCTGCAACATAACCCAAAAATACACATTTATGTGCCCGGGAATCAAACTTTCGGCGCATGCTGTGCAGATTGGCTGCGAATGCAAGACATCCAAAAGGCTGTAATTGCGTGTAAATAGGAGGCTTCCCATAAAGCACCTCATAAGGTGACTTCCAAGCGAGAAGTGAAGTTGGCAATCGGTTGATCAAATAAGCAGCAAGAAGCACGGATAAAGGCCAAAACTTCATTGGCATATGAGCTTGAAACATAACTGATCGTGCAATTTCCAATAAATGTCTATGCTTACGCTCGACCACACCATTCTGTTGTGGCGTGTGGACACAACTTGTCTCATGAAGAATTCCATGAGTAGACAGAAAACCGCTACATTCCTTTGCCAAAAATTCTAAACCATTATCACTACGCACTGTTTTAACTTTCGTCTCGTACTGTCTTTCCGTCATCACAATGAAATTTTGCAAGATCTTAGCAACCTCTGACTTGTGCTTCATAAGAAACACCCAAGTGCATCTACTGTAATCATCCACAATAGTGAGGAAAAAAGGTGTATTGGTGATAGTATCTTCCCGAAAAGGACCCCAAACATCAACGTGAATGAGCTGAAAACAATGTGTAGTGTGGATAGAGCTGTGAGGAAAAACCAGCCTATGATGTTTAGCCTTAAAGCAAATCTCACAATCTTTTATTGCTTGAAATTCAACATCAGTATACAAGCCATTCATAAAAGATAAACGTCTCATAGTACTGGAAGAAGCATGACCTAAAACTTTATGCCAATCACTCAAAGAAACACTACAAACATGTGCAATAGTAGAAGTACAATCGGAATTATTAAGTACATATAAACTGCCCTTCAGCTCTCCAACACCAACCACCTTCTCAGTCCGAAGGTCCTGAAAATCACAACCAGACGTCTGAAAAACACACCTTAAACCAGAAGTTTTGCACAATTGGGCCACCGAAAGCAAGTTGTATTTAAACGATGGCACATAAAGGACATCTTGCAAGATAATATTATTTGATAGATGAACCTCACCAGAAAATCCTACTTCCACTGTTTGTCCATCAGGTAGGCAAACCACCACTTTATTACGCATTAATCTCATGTTTTTAATAAGATATGAATTATTACACATGTGCTTACTAGCACCTGTATCAATAATCCATGAGTTTTTAAACTCATAACCAAAGGTACTCAAGGCAAAATGCACAGGATCAGAATGTTTATTACCTGCGAAGCTTGCAAACTGTGCAAAATCCATGTGTGTCTCAACTTTCTCTTTCTCCCTCATATACTTAGTCACCTCCTGCAGCTGTTTCAAAATAGCAGAAAGATCAGTCCCAACATTTCCAGAATTCTGATTACCTGTACTCTCCAATTCAGCCGCATTAGCATAACTTTTAGACCGTTCCCGTAACTCCTTATACCAATCTGGCACACCATGTATTTTGAAACAGGTTGTCATTTCATGTCCTGTACCATTGCAATGTGAACAATGAAGTTTAGCTCTCTCCTCCTTTGACAACTTAACACTTTTCCCTTTGACACCTTGCCAACCAGATCTGCCACTACCCTTATCATTCACCCTTGCAACTAGTGCTGCAGAATCATTCACACTTATGTTAACAGATCTTTGTCGTTCCGCAGTAAGTAACATGGAAAACACCTTGTCAACTGAAGGACAAGGATCCATAAGCATGATCTGATTTGCTATATTGTCATAGCTCTCGTGAAGTCCCATCAGAAACTGAGTAACTCGATCATCCATTCTATCCTTTGCCACAATTTTCCCTATTTCACAATCGCATGAAAGCAGAGGGGAAATACAAGCCAATTCATCCCACAACTTTGTGAGTTTGTTAAAATACTCTACTATCGAGCTATCCCCTTGTTTTAAATTGCATATATCACGCTTGATTTTATGTTTCAGCGGTCCATTGTTTTCCCCATACCTACTACAAATCGCACTCCATAATTTTTGTGCCGAATCAGTGTAAACAAATGTATCGCTCAAATCCTTAGACAATGAATTTAGAATCCATGAAGTCACAGTAGAGTTTACCTTTTTCCACATAACAAATGAATCATCATTCAATTCAGGTTTACCAATACTACCATCAATGAATTGGACCTTATTTTTCGCACTCAATGCTAAGAGCATGGAAGATTTCCATGGCAGAAAGTTACCTCCACCAGTGAGAGGATGCGGAACCAGAATGAGACCGGGATGGTCAGCTCCGTGTAAGTAATACGGATCACGCTCGTTGATACGATCAGTACCAAAATCTGCAATAGATCCACCACCGGATCCAGATCCAGCGCCGGAGTTCGCCATCAACACCGGCCACTGAGTATTCTTTCGCCTCGGCATCGCTGATTAATCAGTAGCCCAAACAAATCGAATCGGTAAACCTAACAAATTAAACCTGCTCTAGATACCATGTTGAAACTCCACGAAATAGTGAATCGCCATTAAAAGGTAACTGCTCTCAACAACGTGTATTATTTCTGCTTAATGTCTCAGCTGTAACTCAGCTTATTTATACAACAATGAAAAGTTCAAACGACGTCGTAAAATTAAAACAGAAATGAAATGTAAAAGCGCTTATAGAAAACACGACTCTTCTCAGTAAAATATATTCCAACAGCAATCGTATATTTTATAAACAATTATAATTTTATTTACATTTCAATTGATCGAGTTCACAATTTACTCCTACAAAAAAATTGAGAATGTTAGAATAACAAATTAAAACTAGTCCGTTTGTGTAAGCATGATTAGTGTTAGTACTTGTTTTTTACTCTTCCCATGTTTTACTTAGACTATTCATTAATCTGTGCACGACTTTTATTTTAAGAGTTGTTTAATAATAGTAGTATTTATAGTGATAGAATATATAAAGTAGACAATATGTTTATAATAGTAGTATTATTTAAAGTGATAATTTTTTTTAAATAAAAAATCTTGTAAAAATTGATTAAAAAAAAAGTAATTTAGTAAAATAAGAATTGTGGGTAACAAGGTATACATAAGTCTGCAAAATAAAGATGGATAATTAATCATTGGGTACCCCACAACCACAAGAAAGTGTGTCGGCAAAATCATATATGGTAATGCCACCTTAAATATAGTACTTTACCCACACTTGTCGGTAGAGATAGACAAAACAATGCATGTTGGATACAAAGACAATTCAAAACGAACAAACTTCTTCACATGCCTCTCAATTAGCTTATTATTAGGTAATAGGTACATGGGCTCCGGACACAAAAGTTAATAAATACTTCCTCGGTCTAATTTTATTATGTCCATTTTTTTTGTACGGATTTTAATAAATATTGATTAGTTTATGTATAAAGTAGATAAGTTGGGGGTATGATGAGATGTTGTGGGGTCCATTTATAGGTAAAGTGATTATTTATGAATAAAATTAGTGACAATTTGAGTAAATAAGTGATGGTTGAAGGGTGAAGATAAAATAGCGTGAATAATATTATTTTAAAAAAGGAATGACGACCAAAAAAGAAAAATGGGTATAATGAAATTGAACGGATGGATTACTAATATAATGAGTAGATGTGATTGAGAGAGAGAATATTTATCAAAAAAATAATAATAATGTGTAACTTTTATTGGGACGACGAAAAAGGAAAGTTGGAATAATTTGAACGAAATTAGAGTAATATTTAATTTTCAATGACTAATAATTTGCCATGTTTCAGTGTGAAAAATAATTCTACTTCTAATCCAAAAGTTAAAAAAGAGAGAGGGAGAGAGAGAGAGGGGTAAAGAGAAGCAAAGGGAGGGGTGCAGAGGGAAAAGAAAGGTTTTATGGTCGGAAAGAAGACATGAAGGTCCCGTGACATGCGGGAAATATACCTGGATTTTAGTCTTATTATAACCCCCCGCCCAACTAAATTTTACTATTAATTTCATCATAAATTTCAGCTGTTTTCATTCAAACAATTACAGTTATTTTCATCACTCAATAATACTATCAATTACTACCTCCCATTAAAAACAACTGATATTTAAAATTATAATTGACTTGCTAAATAAAATTATGCTGCTTCCTTTTTTCGCCATTTTTTTGTATTACTATATTCAACCGTGGAGATATTTTTTTTTTTTTCGAAAACAAGATTTGATCTCAATCATCAAATTATCAAAGGTTGACTATAGAATCAATGGTTGTAAAAGTGAAATCACCGCTTTTAACGGCGGATAAACTTGGAAAAAATGAGAAACAATATAGGAGTAATTAGATACTATCTTAAAATAGGGAAAATAAACCAGGTCAATTGATGGATCCGTGATTACAAGAATCCTAAATCCGTGGGATTGGAATACACAATTCTTGCAAAAGATATGGTGGTAATAAACTAGTCCTAGTAAAAAATAAAGAAAAAGGAACAGAGAGAAATTGGACAAAAACTAGACAAGTGAGGAGAAAAGTAGGCAGAGAGTGAAGCAGTCATCACAAATTTGTACCTATCTATTCTAATCTACCACAGTTTTAATAAAACTCTGAAAATCTCTACATCTACCTCTCTTTTTTTCTTTCCATAAATTCAGAACAATTGCATGCACTGAAGAACAGCAAGGTTTGTCCCTCTTTTCTTGGTTTTTCATCACATCATCTTCCTTTTTTATCAATGCTGCAATCTTTTTAACAAATTGAAGATGTGGGAGATCTTGTTAAAATGGAAAGTGGAAGATAGTTCAAGAAAATTATTGTACATTCTTGGGTTTTGCGTTTACCTTTTGGGAGGGGTTTATGGGGTTACAAACCAAGATGATTTCAAGGTTTTGAATGCATTCAGAAATGGTTTGAAAAACTCTGAGCTTCTGAAATGGCCTTCTGAGGGGAATGATCCATGTGGGCCCCCTGCATGGCCTCATGTTTTCTGCTCTAATGCCCGAATTACACAGATTCAGGTTCAGGGCCTTGGATTAGAGGGCCCTTTGCCTCACAATTTTAATGAATTGCAACAGCTTCAAAATGTTGGCCTTCAAAGGAACAAATTCAATGGAAAATTGCCATCTTTTAGTGGATTAGCAAACTTGCAATTTGCCTTCTTGGATTTTAACGAATTCGATACTATCCCTTCAGATTTCTTCATAGGGCTTACTAGTATTCGTGTATTAGCTTTAGATAGTAACCCTTTTAATCAGAGTAGTGGATGGACTATACCTAGTGAGTTAGCAGATAGTTCTCAGTTAGTGAATTTCTCTTGCTCAAGCTGCAATTTGGTTGGCCCATTGCCCGGTTTTTTCGCGAAATTACCATCACTAGCTTCGTTGAGTTTATCGTATAATAGGTTGAGTGGTGAAATACCCCCCACTTTTAAAGATTCAATGTTGCAGATTTTGTGGTTGAATGATCAGGATGGGGGTGGGATGAGTGGTTCTATTGATGTACTCGGGACTATGGTCGGGCTAACTACTGTTTGGCTCCATGGTAATCGCTTTACTGGCTCGATTCCTGATGGAATTGGGCGCCTGACTTCGTTAAGAGTACTTAACCTCAACAGCAATCGTCTTGTTGGATTGATTCCCCCAGCATTAGCTGATATGAAACTTCAACTACTGGATTTGAACAATAATATGTTTATGGGCCCAATCCCTATCTTTAAAGGTGCAAATGTTACTTATGCGTCGAATTCGTTCTGTCAATCTGATCCAGGCCAGCAATGTGCTCCTCAAGTTACAGCCCTTTTGGGTTTTCTTCAAGATTTGAATTATCCCGAAAGGCTTGCTTCCGAATGGACGGGGAACGATCCTTGTACAGGACCTTGGTGGGGGATCACTTGTCGGTTAGGGAATCAAGTTTCTGTTATAAATTTACAGAAGCTCGGGCTTAATGGCACGCTTAGCCCTTCGTTGCTCAACTTATCTTCGCTTGTTGAGATTCATTTAGAAGGAAACAATCTGAACGGTACAGTTCCTGCTGTTATACCTCAGCTTAGATCACTGAGGCTGTTGAACTTAAGTGGGAACAATTTCGAGCCCCCCTTGCCAAAATTTCGCGATAATGTGAAAGTAGTAACTGATGGCAATCCAAAATTTGAAGCTAAACCATCCGAGAAGTCTCCCTTGCCACCTTCCGTCCCTCCCAAACTCAGTCCGGAACCTTCTGCTAATGATCATCGACCATCGATGGATTCTCCACCTTCGTCTGATAATCCGAGTCAGAGTTCGCATTCACCTATTGTTGTAAATAACACCACAAGCTCAACAAAACCGAAAGTTATGGTGATAGTGGCTGCAGCTGCTGGTTCAACGGTTTTTACTCTTCTTGCAGTCTTATTGGCTCTCTACTGCTTTAGAAAGAGAAAAAGATCGAAAGGCCGTCCTTCAGGTGTTGTAATTCATCCTAAAGATTCATCACATAATAGTGATACAATGAAGATTGCAGTAGTGGATGGTGCCAATCAAACTGGTATCAGTACTGAGAGTCGGACAACGACTGGTGGATTGGAGAAGTCTCAGGTAATAGAGGCAGGAAGCCTCCTAATTTCTCTTCAGATTCTTCGTAAGGTGACGGACAACTTCGCCCCTGAGAACGAGCTTGGGCGAGGAGGTTTTGGGGTGGTCTACAAGGGGAAGCTGGAAGATGGCACGAAACTAGCAGTTAAGAGAATGGTGGTTGGGGCCATTTGTAACAAAGCGTTGGACGAATTCCAATCAGAAATTGGGGTGCTTTCAAAGGTTAGACACCGTAATCTTGTGTCCCTTCTCGGGTTTTCAGCAGAAGGAGACGAGAAGCTTTTGGTTTACGAGTATATGCCTCAAGGGGCGCTTAGTAGGCATTTGTTTCGTTGGAAGAGTCTAGGTTTAAAGCCGTTGTCCTGGGCGAGAAGGCTCGTTATTGCTCTTGATGTGGCAAGAGGGTTGGAATATCTTCATAATTTGGCTCACCAGATTTTTATTCACCGTGATCTGAAATCAGCAAACATCCTTCTGGACGACGATTTCAGAGCAAAAGTTTCGGATTTTGGATTGGTGAAGTTAGCTCCTGATGGTGAGATGTCCTTCGCTACGAGGCTTGCTGGAACTTTTGGATACCTTGCTCCTGAATATGCAGGTAAAATGCTAATCAACAGTTCGTTTTTTCAATCGAATAAATTATGAACTAGTACAACTTTATTACATAAACATGCTTTGAAGGAATCTAATGATGTTAACTTATGTGGTAGCTGGCAAGTTTAAGCCATTATGTGTTAACTTTCGAACATTTAGGCCAAATTGGCTCCAAACGTCCCAATTCGGGCTAAAATGTCACGTCTAAATTTGCTAGTCCGAAACACCCCAATATAACTTATTTCAATTTGTTGTTGTTTTTCTCTGTTTCATGTCTCTATTTGGCTCTTCTAATTGTTTTTCCCCGTTGTTTCAGTAACGGGGAAAATTACCACAAAGGTGGATGTCTTCAGCTTTGGAGTTGTGCTGCTTGAACTTTTGACGGGATTAGTAGCCCTCGATGAACGACGTCCTGAGGAAAACCGATACTTGGCTGAGTGGTTTTGGCAGACAAAGTCCAACAAAAACTCACTTATTGCT
Source organism: Galeopsis tetrahit (assembly GCA_963675135.1). NCBI lineage: Eukaryota > Viridiplantae > Streptophyta > Magnoliopsida > Lamiales > Lamiaceae > Galeopsis > Galeopsis tetrahit. The sequence goes on from OY776129.1 coordinate 72,024,155, forward strand.
TCCATCGACCCTGCTCTGGAGGCAAATGAAGACATATACGAAAGTATTTATTCAGCAGCTGAGCTTGCTGGACACTGCACTGCTCGGGATCCAAATCGTCGTCCTGACATGGGATATGCAGTAAACGTGCTAGTTCAGCTCGTTGAGAAATGGATACCGTACGAGGAAACAGATGAGTTTTTGGGCATCAGCATGAGTTTGCCTCTTCCTCAAATGTTAAAAGGTTGGCAAGAAGAAGCGGACGCGGAATATTACAGCGGTTTGAGTAGTCTGGATAGTAAAGGAAGTATTCCAGCTAAGCCATCGGGATTTGCTGATTCGTTCACTTCTGCTGATGCTCGTTGAGGGCAGGTATCTTATGCTGAAATCTGGTATAAAATGCTTTATGATCACACATATATATATATGAAGAAAACGAGCATTCTTTGGAAGTGATCAAAATGGTAGTATTATATATGTATGTATGTATGAAGTTTTTTGTGATTGTGGTTGCATGTTATATATATTTATGATAATCTTTGATTCAATCCTCCACAAGAGTTATTAAGGTCTGTAGTTGAGATAATATTACATGTATTTCTTTGGTTGGATTCTCTTGTCCCATTTTTTTGTGTTCCACAGGTATTCTATTCTGCTGTACTTTTAATACGGGTCGACCGTCAATATTAGATGATGATTATTTTTTAATATGACACATGTCAATCATCATATAGTGAAATAAAATGTGAAACAACAAAATTGTGGAACATATTATCTCATTCGGTAAAAAAAGAGGGAGGGAGGGAGGGGGGATCGGAAAAAAGACCGGAACCGGTCCATTGAATTTTAAGATTCCGGGTTTCCGGTTCGGTTTAGGACTGGAATTTATCGGTTTGGTGAGGATGTATGATAAAAATGTTGAGATCTATTACATTTTTTCAAGTATATAATTGAACAAAAATAATCAATTTACTTTTAGTGTCAAAATACCATTAATAACATTGTAAATAAAATTTACATTGACCGAAGATTGATCTCAAATGAAGAACCACACTAATTTCCATACACAAATTCATCATTCTTGTTCTCGCTTCCAAAAAATTAAAAAAAAAAAAAAAAAGTGAAAATGGAGCTAAAATGAAAAAAAAAAAAAAAAAAGAAAATCGTAACCGGCGGTTTGTCGGTTCGATTTTGGTTACCAATTTTACAAAACCGAAACCGTCAGATTTTAACCGTAATTGATGGTTTTCGGCTGTTGAACATGTCTACCGGATTAATTCCGGTCCGATCTCTGGTCCACCCTTTAGGGTAGATTTCGGTCCCGGTCTAAACCAGTTCCGATCCGATCTCTGGTCCACCCTTTAGGGTAGATTTCGGTCCCGATCTAAACCAGTTCCGATCCGATCTCTGGTCCACCCTTTAGGGTAGATTTCGGTCCCGGTCTAAACCAGTTCCGGTCCGATTTAGAACTGCTGCACACCCCTACTTGTGAAGACTTATATTTGAAGAAAATGATTGCGCATATATTAAATTTGTGCAATATTGTTAATTTGAAATTATAATTAAAAGAAAAGGACGATAATTAAAATATTTATTTGACATCAGCAAAAGAAAATTATTTAATAATTTCATTTTAAAGCAAACAAATATATGAAATTACAAATTTATGAAAACTTCCATGTGATGATGTTGATGGAGTGCATCAAAAAACGAATACTGAATAACAATATTTCCCCAACCCAACAATTATTTACATAATTATCTTATTTGACAATTATTTATCTGTTTCATAATTGTTTGTACACTCTAAATAGAAACTTCAATTTCAGAATATTCATAAATTTAAAAAAAAATGTTGGTATTACTTTTATTCAAATTCAACAAATTTTTTCACTTTATTTATAAAAGGTTATAAAATTACTTTACAACACTTTTAACTTATTTTGTGTGCCACAAATTTCATAGGACATAGGGCGGGGGTTTGTTTGGTTCGATTTTAGACTTTTATCAACCGAACCAAAATTTTAAAAAATGAAATTGAAATCGAACTGATTTAAAAGTTATGTTTTTTTTTTTTTTTTGAAGGTAGTAGAATTACAAATAGGAGTAGAATTACATATCACTTGCCCTCACCTATTCAAACATCAAATTCTACTAAAAGATCACAAATTCCAGACTCAATCGTGAGAGGGTAGAAGGATCAACGATCAACGAGCATACCTTGAAACTCCGCGATCTAAGAAGATAGCAACGACCGTGCTGCAAACCTCCCAAACAACATAAGTACGGACCCAAGGCCTACCAGCTCCAACAGGCACAACAAAGTGCCACCATGGGAAAACCCGAAAACGGGAAAAAAACCCATCATAACAGAGAAGAAAATAAACAAGCGGGGAAAGGGAAAATACCGACAACGGGTAAAGGGAAAATACCGAAAGCAAAAAATAACGGCATAGGAAGAAAACCGATCCTAAAAACATCAGATCTAAACTAAGAAGCAAACTAAAATAACATGCAGAAAGGAAAAACGAAAATAAAATGGGATCAGACGGATGACTCACCCGATCGGTCACCGTGGCTCCGACGGGGAGATTCACCCATTGATCTCAACTAAATCCCTAAAAAAGACCCCTTCGCCCAATAGAAAAGCGGTGCAGCGGCGCTACAGGCGGCGACTCTGCAGGCGGTGCGTTGAGCGGCGGTGTTGCAAGCGGCGCGGCGGCAGGCGGCGGAGTTTCAAGCGGTGTGGCGGCAGGCGGCGGAGTTTCAAACGGCGCGGCGGCTCAACTTCTAACTTCTGTGCAGAAAATAGGCGATGTTGTGTGATTTTGTTTGGGGGTTGAAGATGGAGGGGTTATGCGTTGGGATTTAAAAGTTATGTTGGTTCGGTCGCTTCGGGTCAAATCGAAATCGACATAAAATAGTAGTATTATTTTTTTAGCAATTAAACATTTTTTAATTATTTTTTCACTAAAATTAAATTAAAATTACAAGTTAAAAGTTCACAATTCAAACTAACACTCTCATTAATGTTTCAAATTACAAATTTTACACAAAAAATTAAGGATTTAGTTGCATTTTTTACGGTAAAATTTATTTCTACGGAAGATAATAATTTTTCAAGTGGAACAAAAAAAAGGAAAATTTGAGATCAATAATTAATGAAATAGAATACTTTAGTTTTTTTTTTTGGTGGGGGGGGGGGGGGGGAAATTCTATTTGTATTATTTATTAATTAAATAAGTTTTTTAATATAAATTAATTAGGTTCGATTTATGTGAGTTTTGTAAAATATAAAATTGAAAATGGAATTTAAAAAATAAAAAAATAAACCGAGGATCAACCGAATAAACCAACCAAAATAACATTGGGCTTTTTCGATTTTGTGGCCGTCAATTTGTAGTGGAAATGAGTCATAATCTGTGTTTTAAAAAAAGTGATAATACGGCGATGGAGAGCAACGGCGGCGCCACCGCGGGCAACTGGACTGAGGAGGCCGAAGACCTTGTGCATGGTGGAGAAGTCGACCGAGCTATCTCCTTTCTTGAATCGACGATCTCCAATCTAGAAAATGAATTAAAAGAACTTCAACATCAGAACAGTGAGAAATCGTCATCTTCTATCGCTGATCAGTTGTCCACTGCTCTTGAAGACCTCTCGAAGCTTTATCACGCTAAAGGTTTCTCTCTTAAAGCCGACCAAACTTTCTCCCGTGCACTACAAATCAAACTCGGAAAAGGGTAACTCCAATTTTGACTATTACTGTATTATTTTTCTCTGTTTGAATTGAAAAGGAATCATTTACTGAGACTGTGTTTCTAATTCTGTTTCCGTTTGTATAGAGACGGTTATATTGTTGAATTACTAGAACATTCATGATTTTTTAAAGAAATTTGTTGAGTTGAATTGAAGATGGACAATGCTTGGTATGGTACTTATATTTAGGGTGAATGAGATAGAAGTAGAGAGAGAATACTTCTTTTAGTGTTTCTTTAGTCTTTTGATACTATATTGCTAAATTGATTCACACTTTGGCTTAGTTGAGCTAATTCATTTTTCTTGTGTCCTTGTTCCTGGTGTTCTCAGGGGTCCTAATGAATTTAAGGATGCTCAGGATTCACAAAATGAGGCTACCAGTGATGATATTGGAAAACTTGGTTTGTCTTTTCAATCTTTTTCGGTTAATATTTTATGTGTTTAGTTTGGATTCCTTGCGTTCTTTCATATCATTTGCTATATTTATTTCTCAAGAATTAACTGATCCTTGTTTTGTTGCAAAGATTATGATGAGAGCTCTTTACGCCTGCACAATGATGGGTTCCCACCAGAGAACAGTGCAGAAGATGGTATGTAACTTCCATTAACATACTTTGTTTAACATACAATACCATTGAAAGTTATTCTGAATTTTGTGTTTAACAACTGATATTTTTGTTTTTTGACCATAAGATGAGGTCAATACACCAAGTTTCTTGATCTAGCACTATGATTTTTTTGTTATCCATTCACTTAAAGTAGTAAGTCTCCTGGAATGCCTCTGGTGAAAGTATCCTCCCACCTTCTATTGTGTTTGGACATGGCCTCACGGAACTAATTGATTGCATGGCGTTGTTGATGCCTTTTCTGATCATCATTTATATGTACAGAGTTTTTTCCCAGTTTTGATTAGATCCTGCTCGGAAGCTGAAATGTCCATGGTGCACTTGATTGCTCTGGTTTTATTTTTAAGGGGATGTACAGGCTTTATATATGCACAGAATTTGAGCAGATTAGATCCTGCTCAGAGACCTTAAGGTCAATCATACCTTTTGGTTGCTCCTTTCATTTTGTAGGCTGTAGGCGTGATAGTGCTCATAATCGCGCGGAGGGTGGGATTCTGATTAACTTGTTAAATAGGAAAACATTATTAATTGTGTCATACAGCAGAGTTAATGCTATTCTTATTTTATTTTGCGGGTTTTAACTGTCAAGATCATTGATGTATACCATGGCTGTGTTTAGAAAACTTGAATAATCTTTTATTGTCATTTTGAATATTGGTAACTTCAACAATGTGGTATCATCAATGTAATTTGTTTCGTCTATTGGATAGGAAACTGAAGGAGTTCAATAGCTCATATTTTAAGTTGAATTGTCTGACTGTATAATGATTTATGTTGATATTGTTGTTTGTTTTACTTGCATTGATCTTCCGACAATTTCACGAAATGTTATGTTGCAATTATAATTTCTTAAAAGTATAACTGCTATATAGACTGTCTCTGATGAATTTTTAGCTGATCTTTTAGGCTGAACTGTTAGATATTGAGTTTATGCCTTCATTTAAGATTGCTCCTTCCATCACTTACAAATCCAGAGTACTTTTTTTTTAAAGTTTCCAAACATTGATGCAATTTAGTCGGCTTCGTGTCAGACTGAGGAATAGGGGACAAGGGCCACAAGGCAGAGGCAATTATCAGCCTCTAATTATTTTTAAATTAATGTGCAATTCATTGGGACTTTTTTTACATACATGTATGTTTTCTTTTGATGGGAATGCTTTGCAGTTTTTCCTGACACCCCGTGCTCCCAAATCTCCAGTCCTTTCCCTGCCCCTGATGTCAGTGAATTTTTTTCACCCATTTTGTTTTCTTAGTTAGTGTGTTAACACAAAGATAATTAGGCAACTTCCTTAAAATTTGGGAAAACCATGGTCTTTTTTCTAAAAACATGATCTCTCAAACACTAGCTCCTCTCATTTTCTTATGCATTTCTCTCTTCTATTCATCAAGTATGGCTATATGACGCCTAAGGGAGCATAATGTTCATTCAATGGTTTTCTTGATGCTCAAGGAAAAGCTTATGAAACCTCTTATGAAACTGAAAAGGGTTAAACTATTTATTCAAACATTAGCTATGTCGATGTCATGCTACAGATGTAGTTTATCTCGTCTAACAATTTAGTCCATCTTATTTAAAGTATCATACGCTCTACATGATAAACATGCAACCTAGTTTTTACCTACTTGTCAGTCAGTAGCAATTATGTTCTATCCAGTAAATACTATTTTATCCTTCATTTGAAATGTTTGCCATTTGCAAGCTTCCATGGTCTATATATTAGGGCTGAGGTTGTGGTATTTTGCAGATTGGGAAGCTGTTGCTGATCGTGATCCAGATGAGTTATGTTTGCCAGGGGTATCAAATCTCTCTCTGGGAGATTGTAAAGAAGATTCTAAAGAAGATTTGAAAGTTCAACACACCAAGAGACGGGGAAGAGGAACATTCTCATACAACAAACAGGGCCTATACAGTGATAACCAGTCTGATGAACTTGATACTGATGAGACACAAGATAACCAACTTGAAGACATGGAAAAAAGAAACTGTACGTCTGTAAGCATTTCATATTTGGTCTGATTTAAGTTTAATCAAGTGCAAATCTTCACTAATTTTTTCCATGATTCTAAATAGGCATAATTGCAGATAAAATCACAACTTTTTCACAAATTGCAATCTACTCTAATCTTTTGAATCTTGGTGAACAAAACCTCAATTTAATTTTTTGCAATTCGAACCAACGCGCAGATTCACTCCTGCCCAGAAATGATGTGTCACCTACCTGGAAATGAATAAGTAGTCATATTGACATTTTTAGATTGGTTCGGATGGCAACAAATAATGAATCGTCATTTCTGGGCAGGAGCGAATCTATCCGTTGGTTCGAATTGCAATCTTTTCTCTTATATTGAGGTTTTGTTTACCAAGATTCAAAATTTTAGATTAAATTGCAATTTGCGAAAATGTTGTGATTTTATCTGCAATTAAGCCTTCTAAGTAGTACTTCCCTTGGTCTGGTTTCCTTATAAAGTGGTAGGAATGTATTGGAAAAACAGGAATTTGCAATTGGTATGCTTGGATAATGATTGTGTGATTTTACTTCATTCAATAAGGTTTAGTTTAAGTACTAGAAATATGCCATTTTATAGCATATCAGTAACAGGTGATTCTCATATTTTGTACTACATTCACACGTTTTAACTGCTTTTAGACTTTTAATTGATGGATATATGAGTGACATAGGCTAACTAGATTTACAAAGTTCAAAGCTATGTAAAAAAAAAACCAGAAGAGAAGAGAAACTGGTTTTTTTTTTTTTTTGACTTACAGATTGATGCCCTGCATATTTCACAAGTCATTTATAAACTTTTTTTGAATTAAAAATTGATGCTAGCTGCCAGAGATTGTCTTTTATGGAATACTATAATTTTATTGTTTCACAAAACTCTTTTTAATATGTTTCTCGTTGTAATTTGTCTTGTTTTATTTCATAGTTGCCAGAGATTGTCTTCTATGAAATGCTCTGTTCAACCTGTTCAGTGGTTATCAAAACTATCAAATTACTGTTCTGATGCGTGAATGGCATATATCAGTGAAAGGGTTAATTGCAAATGAATCACAACCTTTTCATGTTTTTTTCAATTACAACATATGTTTTTAAAATTTGCAATTCGATACATGACCTTTCAAATTGTTGCAATTCGATACATGACCTTTCAAATTGTTGCAATTCTATCACATGACTATTTTTCGGCAAGTACAGATGATGTGGCAATGTATGAAATTGCAAAAGAAAATTAAAAGGTTGTGATTAAATTGAAACAAAAGCTCGTGATTTTTTTTGTTTTAAAAAAATCCGGCTGCCATGTCAGCATAAATTGCCAAAAAATAGTCGTAACTCATATGATATAATTGCAATTTTTTTAAAAAAACATATGTTTTAATTGAAAAATCGTTATAATGTCGCAATTTTTTATGCAATTGACCCTATCAGTTAACTATGATTAGTCAATACAGTTGCTTATTTGCTTTTTATTATTTCAGTTTATTATAGAAATTATATATTTCCTGTATCCTCATGAATATATTTCCCAGGTCTTTACAGACTTTAATGTGTTTCCAATTTCAGCAGCGTATGGTACAAGACATGTTCTTGTTCTAGCTGACTTCCCTCTAAGTACTAGGACAACTGACCTAGAGAAGCTACTGGAGAAATTCAAAGATCGTTTTGTGATTCGTTGGGTGAATGATACAACTTCACTTGCAATATTCAGAACATCATCTGTTGGTAATGACCATTGCCTATCTATGCCTTTTGGTTTAACTCACTGAAATCATGAAATCGATAGCTTTATTATCTTGTGGAAGGGAACATAAAGTTGGATAAATTTTACTATGATATTGTTATGATAATTCCAAAACATGGTGTAATATAAACCTTTTTTGTTTTTGTTTTTGTGCACATATCATCATTGGAGTAGATTCTGGCTAATGGGTTCTTGCCTTGGTCGTTTCCATTTCCTTGAATCATGTGCAAATGAATGCTAACATTTGCTACTGGATTCTAATAAAAGATCCACCTTTGATAAATGATTAATAGGTTTAATTGTTTAAAAGTAACTAATTATTTTACATTAATGTTTCCTATTCAGAGCAAACACTCTTCTAAACAGTTATTCTTGATTTGTTGTAAGACTCAAATGATGATTGTATCAGTTTACTTTTATGTTTACCATGTAGTATAGTATTAGTTTAGTTATGCATTTGATTTCCTGATGTAGCTCTGGAGGCTATTAACTCCATCCGATGCCCCTTCACGGTTCGTGTACTTGACGAGGATGAAGAACTCATGAGTAAAATTTCTCCAAAAGGTATGCAGATTCATTTTCTACTCTTGTTTGAGAACTACAGATTAGAATTTTGAGCAATTGATATATGCAGTTGTTAATTTTAGGGCTCATTGCATTAAAAATCACGACATATGATAAACATGAAAACACAACTTTGCCAAAAATTAGTATAAGGATAATTGTGTTGATTTGGGTAACGCAAAGTATTATATAAACACGTTTCATGGCTTAATGTAAAAGTAGATCCATTTGTATTCGGGTGTTGTATAACCAATGAATAGTGATTCATATGATAAAGCATGGTGTTGATACAGATTTGGAGCCTCCTAGGCAGAGGCCTCAGACATCAGCAAGAACAGCACAGAGATTGATAGCACAGGGGATGGGAATAAAGTTGCCATCTATGTTTGGATCGAATCAACTGAGGAAACAGGAAGAAGAGAGGAAAAACCGCATAGTTTCGAGACAGAACATGAGAGATGATGCTTGGGGTGATGATCCAAACTAGCAAGCTGGTGATGGATAGTTTGCATTTGTTTTGACAATTTTTTACCAATTTTGAACGAGTGGGGTGTCAGTCAGTTTGATTCAAACATTGAATCTGTCAAAGAGTTTCCTCCATTCCAGATTGTAAAAAGAATGAATACAAGCAACAGTAATGCACATTGCCAAAGTTGCGAATTCTTCGTTTCGTAGTTGCTTGATTTCGTTTGTGCATAGTGCGGTGTTGTGTGAAAAGGGTCATGATATTTTTATTTATTTTTTATGGCAAATTTTGTGTGTGAAACGGGTTCTGACGCAAATTTAACTAAGGCTATGTTTGTTTATAGTTTGGGAGGCCCCTTATAATATTTCTAATTCTACTCTTTGTTTGTTTGTTCCATATTTTGTATAAAATTTCAAGTCCTCTAAAATTGTAATCTATAATATTTATAATACACATATTTTACTCTTTTTCAAACACAATTTACAATCCACTATTAATCATTTATAATGCAATTTTCATTTATTACTATTATCTATCACTCAACACTATCTCTTCTTCTTACTTTACAGTTTACACACACATTTTAATACAAAAATTTCAGTACGACATTGATAAATATTTTTATATATAGAAATTTTGGTATGCCAAAAAACTTCAATACAATATAAGTATGTAATTTCATATATTGAAATTTCTAGTACAACATAATTAATAATTTAAATGAAATAATAAGATATATAATCACGTCAATATCATGAATAATTTAGGAGGGTGTATTCAATTGAGATTCTGTTGGATTTTGTTGGACTTTAAAAAGTCCGTGGATTTAGAAAATCCATAGACTCTATGCAGAGTTTGACTGACTTTTTTATTGATTTATATAGATTTTTATAGATTTGACAGGATTCTGAAATACACATTTTTTTATTGATTTACATTTCCATGCATTAGCTTCGGTTCTTTGAGAAAACAATTCCAAATTTTCCATTTTCCTCTTCCACGTTGAGATAATTATTATTCCCATCTTCATTTTCATCACGGTTATACCTCGGTCTCATTTTCCACGTAGCATTAGCAATACTAGTTCTCCTTGCATTAGCTTCAGTTCTAATTGATTTTGAGAAAACAATTCCAAATTTTCCATTTTCCTCCACGTTGAGATGTGGTGAATTGATCTTCTTTATATTCGACTGAAAATTCATCAGAGCGACATTATTTTTGAAAAATTTAGGTAATTCAGCACGAGTCAATACTAACTCTGCTTGTGTTTGAAATGGGAACTTGTATCGATTGCAATTTGAAAATACCAAAAATTCTATTGAATAATTGCATTTCTAGGGTGACTACCTTGACCACCAAAATCTTTTAGATATATCGAACACCACGTAATGGGGAATTGACGTCGATTAGATAACAGTGTCTGATATACTATGATTTTTAAAGAAAGAACATAATTTTAAAATACAGTTTCACGATAATAATTATGCTTATTGAAGAACATAGTTAATAAAAGTTTTTTTTTTTTTCACTTTCAAGTCTTCTAAGAGAATCCGTTGAAATCTCTACTTTTTAGAAGAGATTTTGAATAGTGAAATTTATTTATATTTTTTAAAGAGAATCCAACGAAATCCATATAGTATTAAAATCCATAGATTGTTGAATACCTAAAGATTTCTAAAGACTTTTTAAAATCCGTATTGAATACCTCAAAATTTTGAAAGACTTTTAAAAATCCGGATTGAATACACCCAGATTTTAAAAGTCCAAAAAAATTCAACAAAATCTCAATTGAATACACCCCTCTTAGTAAAATGTGAATATATTATTATTTATTTTTTCATTGAATTTTAAATTAAAATGAATTTCATGTCTATAAGAACCTATTGTATTAAACACTGCATTTTTTTGTTTCCTCACCATCATATCAAACATATTTAGTTCTAGTACATCGAATAATGAGATTAAAGTTCCTAATATTTAATATTCATGCATTTTCTTATGTAATAAAATTTGGCGTAATGTTGTGTGGGAAGAATACGTTCGGCCAGATAAGAATGTTTCGATAAATTTACTTGGTCAAGTGACTTTTTTACCTTTACTAAAAATATAGAGGGAGTGAAATTTTATGACCCGGACCAAATGGATAAATCTTAGCTCAGAAAAAAAGAAAAAGAAAAAGGAATAAGGGTGCCGACAATTGACAATAGTCAAAACGCAAATCCAGCATCAGTCACTTCATTTCTTCTTTTCTCGATTATAAAAACACACACACAGCTGGCGCAGAAAAACGGTATAATTGCGACACTAGGCACTATTTTTTGTTTGTTTGTTTCTCTTCTTCGATCTCCCTTGCCCAAGTTTCTAGCTTCTCACTTATTCTTCTTTTGATTGCAGATTTGATTTACTTCATCAGCATTGCTAAATTTACTAATTTGGAGTTTTCTCTTTGGATCACCTTCCAGATCTCTAATTATTTATTCAAGTTTAACACAACAAGTAAAAATCCAGAATCTGGGTTTTAGTAAGCAGCAGCATTAACTCTATATTTTTGCCTATTTGGTTTGCACTATTTAGTACTTTTTGTTTTCTCTTCACCAAATTCGCAGCTCAAAATGATTGGGAGTGATTTTTCAAAATTTCTGTTGGTTTTGATAATTTGTTTGGCATCTGCAACTGCAAATGGCGAGGATGTAACGTGCTCGGGAATTGTGCCGATGAAGCATCGTGAAGATAACATATCGATCGCTGATTTCGGAGGTGTGGGCGATGGAGTGACTTTGAACACAAAGGCTTTTACGGAAGCAATATACAGAATCCAGCATTTGAACAGGACAGGGGGCACTCTTCTCTATATTCCTCCTGGTGAATATTTAACTGGCCCTTTTAATCTCACCAGCAGGATGACTCTGTACTTGGCTAGAAATGCTGTTATCAAAGCCACACCGGTATGTATGCTCTTCTACTTTCCTACTTTTGGGTATCATTTATTTGCCTCAAGCTATGATGATAGTTTTTCAAATTGGAAATATTTGCCAATTTAGATATGTTGGGAATGTCTAGTCTAGTTGGACCTTTCATTGATTTGATATGTGTACATGAGAATCAGTCCTCCCAAGGTCATGTTTCCTTTGACTCCTCTGCCCAAAACACATGCTCCATAGTATGATGAGTTCACTGTATAATTATTCACTTCATATTCTAGATTGATTTGCCTGATTTACTCAGATTTTGTCTTAGTGGCATGCTATTCTAGATTGATTTATTCTGTTTTGAATGCTGCTGCAGGATACTGGGGTATGGCCCTTAGTAGCTCCCTTGCCTTCTTATGGGAGAGGGAGAGAACGACCTGGACAAAGGTATATGAGTTTCATCCATGGGGATGGGCTCCATGATGTCATATTAACAGGTCAGTCACTAGACTACTTGTTGTTACACTTTAGTCAAACGATCTTAAAAACTTTAGCAAGTGCTTTAGTGGATTTATCATGATTATATCAACAGCCCTCAGAATTTCACTCATCATCTACTTGAACATGATATTGGAATGACATAAAAGATAATGAGTATAATTCTCGTGTTTGTTCACATTTTTTCTATCTTTATAGGTGAAAATGGGACAATTGATGGCCAAGGTGATGTCTGGTGGAACATGTGGAGGCAAAGGACTCTTCAGTTTACTAGACCCAGCCTAGTTGAATTTATGAATTCCAGAAGTCTAATCATTTCCAATTTAACTTTCAAAAACTCACCATTTTGGAACATACATCCAGTTTATTGCAGGTAATACTTGTCTGCTACTCTTTATCTCTTAGCTGCTCCCCATAACTTGTTTATAATACATTAACTGTAACACACTTGATTTCGTTGTTGTATCCCTGAAATAGGTCGTTACCAGGTTTTACTTTACTCACCTGTTTACTCTTTTCCTCTTTTTAGCAATATGGTTGTGAATTATGTCACCATACTCGCACCTGCTGGCTCTCCCAACACTGATGGAATAGATCCAGGTAGACTAAACTATTTGGTGTTGGTTCTTGCTGGTTCAAGATTATTAGATTTTCATGCTAAATGCACTCAACATTTATACTTCACCTTTTATTTTGTATTAACACAATGGAGTAAGTTACAATTTTGTATCTTCACAGTCTATATACACATACGTGTTGTCAAATTTTCCATTAGACAAACCCTTTAACAACTTATACGCTGCTTAAAAATTACATCTTATAAGCTCTTGAAACAATTTATAAGATGTTTAACATAAACTCTTAATGCACTTATATTGATGCCCAAGCCACAAAAGTTGTTTTGACCCATAATCAAAGACGAAAATCTCATGTGATAAGAATATACACATTATTTGGTGTTACAGATTCGAGCTCCAACGTATGCATCGAGGACTCCTACATATCAACGGGAGATGATCTTGTAGCTGTGAAGAGTGGGTGGGATGAATACGGAATTGCTTATGGTCGTCCTAGTCGTGGTATAACCATTAGACGGGTGAGTGGATCATCTCCGTTTGCTGGAATTGCTGTTGGAAGTGAGACATCAGGAGGCGTTGAGGATGTCCTAGCTGACCACATTAATCTATTCAACATGGGAGTTGGAATTCACTTGAAGACCAACATTGGTAGGGGAGGGGTTATAAGAAACATAACAGTCTCCAATGTTTACATTGATAAAGCACGAAAGGGGATAAAGATTGCAGGCGACGTTGGAGATCATCCAGACGACAAATATAACCCCAATGCTCTCCCTCTTCTCAAAGACATTACAATTAAACATATCTGGGGTGTTGGAGTACAGCAAGCTGGCATGCTTCGTGGTTTGAAGAATGCACCATTTACGGGGATTTGTCTCTCCAATATCACTTTTACTGGTTCTCCGGGCCCAAGAGACCTGCCTTGGCAATGCTCCGACGTGAGTGGAGCTGCGTTTCAAGTTAGCCCGTTGCCTTGTTCTCAACTAACCAGCAGCCAGCAGACAGGCGCGTGCTCTTCTTCTTTCTGAAGTATGGAGTAATGTGGTGATCATTTCTTTGTAAGAGGCAAGAAACTTGCTTATAATATATGTAGAATGAACAACTTCATAGCCATGTACAAACACTCCACATGAGCAATTGACCGGCATCAATGATAAGTAATTTATATTTTTGTTGCTCTTTTCTTTTCGCGCATTCTTTTTTTAACTTTTTTCTCGTATTTTATTTAGCAAATTTCGGATCCTGAATAAAACGAGAAAATAAAACAACTGTGAATATGAATTTCACCGGGGCTATGTTTATATACAGATTCCAGACTCATTTTAGTCGATATAAATACTCATTTTACAAGTTCTCAATACAATACTTACTCTCTTTTTTTCTCAATTTAAATATTTTTGTATTCAATGATGTATATATCTAATTTTCAGTTTTATCATCTTGTATTATTTTCATTTTAGTGTCCTTTTCATTTTAAGGAAGTAATAACTAAAATTTCATTTTTCTTTTCAAATTAAAGTCACCTACAATAATAAAAAAATTACAGACATACATCAATAATTAAAAAAGAAAATGCAATACTTTCTCCAAATTAATGTTAATAATTTTATTTACATCCTTTATCTTTTATATTTATCATTACGTATAATTTTAATTTAAAATTTTGGTTTTTTTGCCGACTTGGATTGAAACAAATGAAAAATTAAATCAAATCTAGAATTAGGAAAAAAAAACTTTTAGCCTTAAATTGAGACCTTTGCAAAAATAAGTATTTATATTGAGGCTAAAGCTACAAATTGGGCTTTCATATAAAAATTCTTCCTAACTATGTATGACTTAAATTTTTTTGTATCGAAAAATAAAATAAAACAAAACTTTAAATTAAGAGTGTTACAAAATACTTAGTAAATATTTAGTATATATTAGACTGAAAAACCCCTAAAACCCAGTCCCCTACCAATATCATACCTGCTGAATGTTCAACTGAACTGAAACAGAACACATCCAAAATTTTCCCCTGTTTTCACTTTGTTTGTGTTTTAGGAAAAGAGAGAGAGATTAATGGCTTTCAGACGGAGCGTCACTGCTCGATCCAAGCTTCTTTATCAACAGCTGCAGCGAGATCCTCTTCCGTTTCCCCTTGCTCATCGCAGCGATAATGATAATGAAAATCTCTCGCCCATTTCCAACAACCCTGCTGCTCAGATCCCTAATTATAATTTCCTACGCCGTCCATCTAATTATTTAAGGTCGACAAATTTCTCCCAACGCCATAATGAGTTTGCGCCATTCTCGCCGGTCTTTGTCCGGAATATGTCCAGCCTTGGAGTAGGCCCACCACCTGACAAGTCTGAGATAATGACTGACGTCGCAGATGTGTTGGGGGACGGAGCTTCTGACGTGGCTGGTGCGTTGGGGGACAGGGCTGCTGACGTGGCTTCCCCGGTGGTTAATGAGGTGGCCATTGCGGCAGCGGACTCCTTCTTTCCCGTGGCTGCGCTTCAGCATTTGGTTGATTATGTGCATATTTACTCTGGCTTTAATTGGTGAGCTTCATGGAATTCTCATTTCAATTGCTCTCGTTTGCAGTGGACACTGGTGTAATGTTTGTTTTGACTTTTTTACTATATTTTGAAATCCTAAGTTGTGTATGTTTTGGGTTTTTGTATAGGTTAAGATTTAAATTTTATGTCAAATCAATGTAAGGTTGAACGTGATTATAACGATTCATTAACATGTGTGTTATCGTTATATCAAGGCGATGTAGTTTTCCCCCTATTAACCCTGGATATGTTGGAGTATGAGGTATCTACCTAGTGGTCACATTATTAGTGTTATGCTCTAATTTTGTAAAAAAAGAAGGAAAAAAGGAACATAAAATGGTTGTTGGTTGTGGAATAAGGGAATGATTTGAGTAGAAACAATTGTAGGATGAGAGATCGGCAATCAAATGGGGTTAATGATTACCTTATTTAGGAGAGAAAGTAGTGTCATTGATCATCCGTTGTTCTCATTAACCATCGTAATTACCGTATACTCATTCCCATTCTGATTGAAGAATTATCAACCAAGCGTCCCCTAAAGTGTAAGGAGGGAGAATTGAGCATATTGAAAAGTATGATAGTTGATTTATAGGTATTGTAGACTTGTAGTGGTTGTTTATAAAACCGGATTTCAAAATCCCGAAGTAGAAGCAGATTTAAGATTTTAAAACCGTAAACCTAGTGTACAAAACCCAAAACAAACATACTAAGGAAATGGTTTGATTAAGAATTCAAGGAATGTTTCATGTGTGAAGGGGATATGCTAAGTATTTGAAATTTGCGTTCAGAAGTACAGCAATATAATATGAGTTTGTTTTGATAATTTCCAAACTGCAACATTTCCATTTATGAATTGAAAAGATGTGCTTTGTGTTACTGTTAAATGATCTTCTGGAATTGGTTGTATTTAAGGTGGGCATCAATTGTTCTGACCACTGTTTTGATTCGAACGTTGCAACTTCCTCTCATGATAAACCAGCTTAAATCCACCTCACAATTCACTGTAAGTACTGCTATATATCACCTAATTGCATAGATTTTCTCTGCATGTATTATTATCCTTGGTTGTCTGGAACTATATTAACCTATTGCGTCTATAGTTACCATTAAACATTGGCAATGTCTTTATATTTATATACAACAGTTGGTACTATGTCAATGTTTATTAGAATACCGTCAACAACTTTCCACTACGTATGCATGTAGTGGAAGAAGAGTTTTAGCTCTGCTGCATATTGAAGAGAAAGTGGTTCTGAAGAACATACAATAACATGAAAAAGAAAAAAAAGAGAAAAATTTAAGCATTACTTTCAAGTTTAACCACAGTTTAAAATAAATAAATAAATATTACTCCCTCCGTCCCACAAAGATAGCCACATTTGACTTTACACACAGATTAAGAAAAATCAATAAATGTAGTCAAATTTAGCTAAAGTGTCAATTTTGCCCTTAGAATCTCATACTCCAAAATCTTCTGAGCATTAATTACTCTTATTAATTAGGGGTAAAATTGACAATAAAACATTTAATACTAAAGTAAAAGAGGAAATGTGACTATAATTTGGGACATCCAAAAAAGGAATACATGGCTATCTTTGTGGGACGGAGGGAGTACTAATTTCTTACTAAATAAGTGGATGGTGTTTGCTGATGCCTCTTTCTGTGAAACCAGTATTGATAGTCATTGGTTTCAGATTTCATTTTTCTTCTGTAGTGTGACCAGTTTCATGTTGCAAGTCCTCAAGAGAGAAAAACGTACGAGTCACACATTTTTTGGAGGAATTTATGCTGCATCAGTTTGTTTCTTTATTCTTTTTCCCTGGTTTTTGGTAACTAATTCATGGTTTGTCCAGCGATATGATGAAATAGTAAATCTATTGGCAAAATAATTCAAAGCTATAACTTTAAAATTTCAAATTTATACAGCAGAAAGTTCCCCAAGTTGATCTTGTTGATTCACACTCTGCTTTTGACATGAAACATGGTTTTAACTTCTTTTTTCATCTGTGACAAAGTTCGTGAGACCAGTATATCTATGTGTTTGTGTACAGGCACAAGTAACGCCTGTTATGAAATTCGTTAATCTAATTTTTCCATTCGAAGCCTGGTTTTCACATGCTCACAATATTACTTTAGTTCTAATTTGAAGAAGAACTGCATTGCGGAGGAAGTTCTTATAGTGACAACATCAATTTTAAATGAAAATATATATTATTATATCCTAATGTCAATCTATAATTTTCTGTGACGAGCGAACTAGATAAGTTCATTGTGGCTGGAGGGATGATTTTTCGGTGATCAAATGATCAAATCCTCTCAAATGATATATAAGGTATGCATGCATGTATGCCTTGTTTTCTGATCCAATGTTTTTTGTTATGCAGCTTTTAAGGCCACGTTTGGAGGAGATAAAGGAAGAAATGAATAGGGTATGTTCATAGACTATTGTTTCCTATTGTATACAAAACAACTAGCTATTGGTGGAGTGGCTTCTCAGACAGGAGGATTATGCCGCAGAAAGCCATTTTTGTTGGCCTTATACTACCTTATTACTTGATTTGATGGCTTCTGACTATTTATACACTCTTGTTTGATTGCCATCAGGATTTGAATCCCATTTCTATAACTGAAGGTCGCGCACGAACGAAGGAACTTTTTAAAGAGTATGTAGTCTTTTATCCTTTCTAATTGAATGTATTTCAATATTTCTTGATTCCGACTTTCCCGTTAACACTGCATTCTACTGGGTAGCCTGTAACAAAATAAATTGTAAAGCACACAGGCTGTTCATTAAAAACTTGAACTTAAAAAGGCCGTAACTATAATAATGATAAGACAATAATAAATGAACTGTATTAGGGTGGCGCTTGTTTCAAATTCTTCAATGGGAATGAGGATGGGTTGTCTCTGTGGTGGTTACATTATTAGTTTAGTGCTTTAATTTTGAAAAAAAAAAGGACCAAAACTTGTTGTTGGTTACGAGATAGGGGAATGATTGAGGAGAAATGATGGTAGGAGTGGAGGTCGTTAATCAAATAGGGTAAGGATTACCTTATTTAGGGAAAAAAAATAGTGTCATTGATCATGTTTTGTTCTCATTAGCCACCATAATTACCACATACTCATTGAAGAATTTCCAACCAAGCGCCACCTAGGTTCAGTAAAGCTAACTGCTCAATACCCTCCACAAACAACATATAAACATACTTGTTCTTATTCGTCTCTTTTCTACAGTTTGTTCTTTTAACTTTTGTGGTAACTTGGATTACAGATGGAGATGATTGCGTCTTTGTATTGCAGATATGGTGTTACACCATTCACCCCTTTAAAGGGAGTATTTATTGTGGGACCAGTCTTTTTCTGTTTCTTCTTGGGAGTAAGATCCAATTCCTTACAACACTTGTAAATAATGTTCTCTACTCTCCATCACTTTTGCTTTCTCCTTTACTTATTTTAAGGAGTTTTATCAATAGGACTTCAAAAATAGTAAAACTATCAATTAAGAGCCTGAAAGATTTTTTTCTATCAATTCAGGGCTTGGAAAATAAAAAAACTATCAATTCAGGACCTGAATAGAAACTACCAATTTAGGACTCACACATTCTAAGACCACGTTTGACATAAAGAAGGTATGAAAAAATAATTTTGTACATTATAAAATAAGGATATAAACTATAAGATGTCAAACATGGTCTTAATATTTATGACTCCTAAATTGACAGTATCTTTCAGGTCCCACATTGTTAGTTTCATATTTTTCAAGTCTTGAATCGATATGAAAAATCTTTCAGATCCTAAATTAATAATTTTTGTAACTTTCAGGCCCAGTATTGACAATATTCCTTATTTGAACTATTTAATATTTTTGTCTCACCATTTATCTGCAGATTAGCAACATGGCAGAAAAAGTTCAATCTTTTAATACGGGAGGCGCATTGTGGTTTACCGATTTGTCTACACCAGATCCGTTGTATATTTTACCAATTTTGACAGCTTTGTCATTTTGGATAACTGTGGAGGTTAGCCTCATTTTCTTTAACTATGTTCACTTTCAATTTGTGTTGATACATTTATCTAATTTGTCCTATGGAATCTTGTCTGAACCTTATTGACAAATTGGTGTTATATTCAATTTAATTTTTATCCTTTGCTGTTAAGTTATTGTTTAAAGAGCTTTTTTTTTTTATGACTCGGTATCCTGTCCAAGGACCGACTAATCTGGGTGACCGATCCCACCGTCCACTTGCGGTTTAAAAAGCCTTTTTATCATACAAACAAAGCACCATGTATCTTCGTACACAGTAAAACCTTCATAATGTACTTTTACAACCACTAAAAGTTTGAAATTTTGTCAATTCAGGATCTGAAAATTAGTAAAACTATTAATTAGGGGCCTGAAAGATTTTTCCTATTGAGGCGATGTCAGCATTTGTGTGCTCATGTTTATCTGTGAATATATTTTCAGCTGTTTACTAGTCTCTGTCCACATGGTCTGGTCTATAAATTACAAAGGATTTTGTCATTCACCGTGTGGTTCCCAAAATTTTGATTGGCCGTTTCATTCTCTCAGGTTTCAACTGCTTATCTGTTACTCGTATATTACTTTCTCATGAAGATACTGATTGCCGTCCCTTATTACTGATACTTTCACTTTGCAGTTGTAAAATTTAACTTGTTTGTTTTGCTTAATAATTGGTTTCAGTGGAGCGCTCAAGAAGGTATGGAGGGCAATCCAGCGTATGGCACAATCAAGAAAGTGGCGAGGGCCTTTGCTGTTTTAATAATCCCTTTGACTGTGTCTTTCCCAAAAGTATGTGGTGCTACATTAACTTTTGCACAACTTCGTATATAGAAAATAACGTAAATACTTGGTGCAATTTTTTCATTTACCACTAACTAATTATCACCTGATATTCAACATGGCTAATTTATGCAAATTGCAACATTTCTATTCTATCCTATCGATTTAATAAGATGAAACATTTTCATGGAATATACTAACCATGATTAGATAGTGAGTTACATTGAGTTACGATCAGGATATGATCGAAAACCTCTTGGTTACTTATCATGCCTCTCATTTCATACTATTTATTGTGTGATGCTTATGGTTTAATCCCGTGGTTTTTTTTTTTTTTTTGAACAATCACAGTGAGCCTTTTGTTTGTGCATCTACAGGCTCTGTTTTGTTATTGGATCACCTCCAACCTGTATTCACTCGCCTATGGATTGGGTAAGTCCTCTGTTTTTAATAGAATATACTGCTTTGACATTCGGTTCTTGGATAATTTTGTGTAGCATTTTCAATTCTTTATTTTGGTATCCTCAGTGATTAAGAATCCTGAAGTGAAGAAGATGTTGGGTGTACCCATTATACGAGTGAAACCCGCAGCTTCAACTGATAATAAAAAACCTTCAGTCTCGTTTTTGGAAGAGCTGAAGAAGCATGCAGCTGCTCGGCAAAAGCAATCGGAATCGGAACCCTCTTCCTCCATTCTCAGTGACAGGATTAAGACACTGGAGAAAGAGGTCAAAGAAAGGAAGAAAGACGACTAAATATCCACAATTTTTTTTAGAGTTTTTTTTTTTTTTTTTGAAGTAGAAAACAAATTCTTAGGGTTTAAATTGCATGCAAGTTTAAATGAAACTAATGTTATGGGCTAATGCTTTTTTTATTTTATTTTAAATAAGATTAGCTGTGTCAGTTTTAGTGTTTTAATTTGTGTTTCACTATCTGATGTATGGGTATGTGTCATCAAAAAAATAATTAATGTTTCTTAATAGTCGGGTGATATGTATTAAAAAATAAATAAAGTGGAGTAGATTAATTGATCTATAGGCTGAGTTGAGCCAGCGTGATGAGAACACACTCAACACAAAAAGGGTAAGTCCTTCGAATTGAAGGGGTATAGTGTGATATAATGTATGAAACGAAACTTCACTTTATTATTTGGGTTAATTGCAAAAAAAATCACCACCTTTAGTGTATTTATCAATTACAACATATTCTTTTTTTCTTTACAATTTGATACACCACCTTTTTAAGTTTTGCAATTTGATGCACAAATATATTTTTTCAATCAATTTTAATTTAACTTGGCGCCGAAAAACGGCGAACACACCACGTTATCAACACATAAACTATCACTAATAAATTTTTTTAATGAAAAACACACGCACATTTAAAAAAACGTTTTTTATATAAATTGCACACCGAATTCATCTATATTTTTATATTTTTTTGACAAAATTCTCCAACTTTACGCTTTAAAATTATGAATATTGATATGATATTTTCTATTTCAAAGCTCTCTTATCTTCTACATAAGTGTAATATCTAAATAATTTTATATATAAAAAAATCAAATAAAAAAATTCTGCAAAATAAAAAAATTCTTATAATTATATATATTTATTCCTATGATGTCCATTAACATGTTTTGCTAAAAAAAAATTCTAATCACACAAGTTGTGCATTAACTAAAATCATATTTATTCCTTGTCTTAATATTTTTTCTTGATTATATTGACTTGTTTTTTCTTAATCACAAAAAATAAAAATAAAACATTTTTTTATGTTATGCTACAAAAAAAATAAAAAATATGTATATACATATATAATCGCGTAAAACATGACGAATTTGCAATTTTTAGGAGCCACGTCAAATTAAAATTGATCGAAAAATGTATCGGTGCATTGAATTGCAAAATTTAAAAAGGTGGTGCGTCGAATTGCAAAGAAAAAAAGAATATGTTGTAATTGATAAATACTCAAAAGGTGGTGATTTTTTTTTGCAATTAACCCTTATTATTTACATTTTATTTTGCTTTTAAACATAGTTTAGGTAAGATTATATGTATCATATAATTTATATGATTTATACAAATCTTTATCATTCAAAATTTTAAAATTACAATGAAAATTCAATATAAACTTTGACATATGAATAAAAGTTTACAACATATCAAACCCAAAAAAAAAATTGATTAGAAAACCTCAACAATCCCACCTCACCTTCCTAGTAGTACAATAGTTGATTGTACAAATACTTGTATAAACTACTTGCGTCCTACAACTGAAACACTTTTTTTCAAGATATTAATTATTTTACTAAACAGTGTGAATTTATTAGTATTAATTATTTTATTAAACAATATGAGTTACTTATATTAATTATTTTACTAAAAAAGTATTAGTCGTGCAATCCTGAAATTATGGAATTTGATGATCCACGTATAGTTTGGTCCTATACTGATCTTTTAAATTTGAGTCTTGATTGAATTAAATTTAATGATTTTAAAAATAAAATTGACCTAATTGTAAATCAAATCACCAAACTATTACTCATTTAACAATGTAACCTAATTTTTTTGAATAATTGCAAATCAGTCTTCCAACGGTGAATTGACTTTTGAAGCGCCGTGACAAACTAATGCAACACTGCAATTTTTTTTTAGAGGTTTTCTTCTTCTCTTCTGAAAAAGTCTAAAGATTAAAACAAAGCCTCAAGACATTTATTTTTCCACATCAGGCCTTTGAAGATTATAAATTACCCCAATTCCTTAGCCAGAAACAAAACACCAACATATTTCCAAATAATTGATTTATACCTAAGCCTTCTGAGTTGATTCTTGGCCAATCTGGCTGCATTGTTATCAAAAAATAAATGAATGAATGGAAAATGGGGTGGCTGCTGAATTGCAACTCGAGGCCTTGCAGTTAGCTGACGTAGAAACGTAATGTTGAATTGTGTGTACCACCCTATAAGCTCCTGTAGTCTATAACTGTGATTTCTTCATCCGGAGCATCAAGGTCGGTGTAGCTGCAAAATTGTTAAAACAATGTGGCAAAATTAGGCCCCACATAAACTCCAAAATCAATTTAATTCATTGGAGATTTGGTGATTTCATTTTCATTCATCCCAAATTTAAATCAAATGATGAAAGTAAGAGGTCTTGTTAACAAATATACAATTTTCAGCATATTAACAAACTCCTCAAACCGGGAAATATAATTTCAAGAAAAGTTATACTCCATCCCGCTCAATTTAAATGGCTTTTTGACTATCCACATTATTTGCCATTTAAATGTACATTTTTTGATGTTAATGACTTGTGTTTCTTTCCAATTTACCCTTAAAACTCAATAAAAATAACTTGGAAGTTAATAATCATCTTAATATGTGTGCATTTATCTAAAATTGCATATATTTTGAATAGCAGGGAGTACTACATTGTATCTTCTCCCCACTTGGCATTTAGCTAAAAAAGAAAAAATCCTGAGCCTACTCGACATAAATGTAACGAACTATCACAAGTTCAATATTCCAATGAAGTTGTAAAAACGGTCATACAGAGAAAACTTTCACTAACAATTTCAGCATTAGGCTTGTAGTTTAAAATTAGAGTCAAGTTAATGCAGAAGGATGGGTTATATAAAATAAAGAAAATGCTGACCTTCGCAAGTGGCGAGGATCGTGTCGAAGTCTAGGGGGCAATGCAATTATTGGGGAAGGGCCAGAACCATTTCTGCCGCCGCTGCCTCCTTCAGGGCCTCCTTGGTCTCGCAACATTTGCATAGCAACCTCGGGCGGGGCAGGAACAAAAGGACCCAATGGACTGTTGTAATCAATCAATGACCATGAATTCAATCAAATCAACCGTTTTGATGGAGTAAAGTTATTGACACTAAATAAAACGAATATTATTCAAACCACAAAATTACAATGAGTAATCTGCCCAAGCAAGAATTGCCGTTTTCCAAATTCTATGATCCCATTGGATGCCCTAATGACCTATAAACAAGACTAAAAATCCTAACTTAGCCCACGGGCTGTTTATTAAAGACTTCATTTAAAAGGCCCTAACTATAATAATAAATAAAAAATCAGACTAAATGAATTGTATCACATTTCCAGCATTGACTGAGAGGGAAAGAAGAGTTACCCAGCACCAGGAACGGGCATGAGCACAGGAGGAGGGGGTATGTCCGATGGGAAAGCTGTAACAGGAATGCCTCCAAACATTGCTTCGTCCCCATCACTGCTATTGGGCGCATTCTCGTTTTCTCTATGATTTCCTCTTTCATCTTTCACTCCATTATCTGGGCCAGCAGGTCTGATGCGCCTTTGGGGCTTTTCCTTCTACACAAGGTAGACAGACAAATGCCAGGTTGCTAGGATCAGCATTTGTGGGAAACAAAAAGTTATTATAAAGACGGGTAAATTGCATAAAAATCACGATCTTTTCCCGATTTTCAATTGCAACATAATACACAAACTTTCTTTAAGTTTTGCAACTATATCATATGACTATTTTCAGGAAACTTATGCTGAAATATTTTGAAAAAAAATGCTAATAAATTCATAAGCTTCTTCAATTTAATCACAACCTTCAATTTTTTTGCAATTTCATACACTTAAATGCCGTGTAATCAAATTGAAACAATTTAAAAACATATGTTGTAATTGAAGAAATGTGAAAATGATGTGATTTATATTACAATCAACCGTAGAAAGACATACCAATGAGGGCTGCATGATAGGCGTTCCTCCGGGAGCATTTTCATCACTGCAATACATACATACATGACAGTTTTAGGATTTGCAAGCAATGAGGTATCCTAGTCATAGGTCATAGTCATATTCAAATGGCAGAAATGAACTTACTTCATATAGTTCTGAAAATACAACTCTTGACGCACTTTTGAGGTCAATTCCATGACAATTTCGAAGTGTTTCAACTTCAAGTGCTTGAGAACAAACTCTGATGCATGGAAGAGCTTTGTACAACCTTTTGCTCCACATCCATACTTCCACCCATATTTTTCGTCCCTAATTTTGCGGACATACGGATCCAAAGCTTCAGCAGCTGTAGCATCTATCTTCTCCTTTGCAGTCATTACTTCAAGAGGATCTGAATTCTTCAACCTCTCTTGCCACCAAGAATCTAATTTCTTCTCCCACTCGTTGTTCCCATTATCAGAAATCTTGCCCCCATTATCAGCTCGAATATGACGGAGGAGACCACCTTTGGCTTCATTTGTTTCAACCAACCCGTAATAATCAACTCCATGAATGCGCCAGAGATAAGTTAGAAGAGTGTCGAGAAGCTCAATTCCCTCCAGACCTTTTATTGTAGTTAAACCTCGTACGATAATGACAGGACCACTTGAACTACTTTCATGTGACTTCATTCTATCATTATCCGCTCGACATAAGATGTTATCCTCAATTCCTTTTTCTGTATCAAGCTTCCGTGCAAGAGTCTGAGATTGTTCGATGTCAATCTGAATTCGTCTAGGCTCACAACATACTGGGTGAGCCTTTGGAGCGGTCAAAGAAAAATCAGACCTCCTTCTGCCATCCACATCTGTTTCATCTTCAGAATTGGGCTCACTGGACTGCTCTGTCTTGTTCGATGAGGGACAAAAATCAGGACCTCTGTTTACATACGAAACTAGATCAAATTAGTATAACTATATATATGGAAATAGTCAGAATGCACAAGTATGAAAGCTCAACTTTGGAGCAACTCTTACAAATCCAAAGTCCCACTCTGCAGATCAAGCTGAAAATCCTTCGCCAACTTCCTTGCAATTTCATTCCTCCTGCAAAGACCATTGTGTTCAGATCTTTGAATAAAAACAAAATGGAGGCCTATAAAACACAAAATATGTACATAGGAAATTAGCTAAGAAAAGGTTTCCACCGACATGCATACCGTTCTATGACAGCAAGTAAGCTTGTTGGATGATATTTGTCTTTTAACCTATATGAACAAACAAATTTATGTAAGGCACAATACAAGGAGTAACAATTTAGCATATTTCTAAAAGGAAAAAATGAATTACCATTCTTCATCTTTATGTGAATTAAAGTAAGTTTTTTTCTGGGTTGATATATACTCTGTCCTGTACTCTTGATACCTGATCAAGCTCAGCTATTAGTAAAATTATTAGAGAAACGGATTGAAAGCTAACACAAGGAGTGAAGTAGCAACACAGTTTACTTTAAAAGGGAGCCAATCTTGTAAGACTGATCACTTACAAACATTAAATCTATAACTATATAGAAGTAGAAGTAAGAAGAATCACCAGGCACTTTATTTTACAAATCACACTTGCTTCGTGGTGTAGTGATGAGTCTCACTCTCTATCAAAGAGAGAGACCATTATACAAATCAATTTTTTTTATTTTTCCTTTTTCTTTTCTACTTTTCACAAACAATTCCAAATTCCAACAAGTTTTTTTTTTTATGTCTTTTTTAACACACTGTATCTTCAAAGATCTTTTATTTAACATCTATATTGAACAAAATCCAAATCTAAATATTAGTTTTATTATTTATTTTAATACAGTATATGATTTGAATTTTAATAATTTTATTTAAATTTCAGATTAAGAATCATTTTATAATTTTAGTATTCGTGGTGAATTTTTAGTATTTATTAAAAATTATAGAAATTAATTAAATAATCGTGAGACACTCACGTATATAAAATATAATCTTCATATATATTAATCAAAAGTATTAGTAAAAGAAATTAATAAAGATCAACACACTCTCATTAAAATTTATAGTATTCAATCCGTGCATCCGTGCATATGCACGGGAGATTTACTAGTGTTTTTAACATTCTTAATCTGACCTGCGCTCTGCTTCAGTTGGCAAGATATCATCCTCAAGCTCCTGAATGAATTGCTTATATGACATCATTCCTTCCCTGGAATGAAGACTAAAATCTTCATCAGCAGGTCATTCATAAAATAACATTGAAACATTATTTCAATGAAAAAACCTTTTTTTTTTAAGAAAACACATGCTATGGCAACAACTTGTTTTGTGAACAAGTCAGTAGTTT